>CM041292.1:171120899-173520899 GCA_023052935.1 Piezodorus guildinii | reverse complement strand
GTTTCTTGATGAAATTAAACAAGAGAAGCTATATAGTGAAGGAAGTTTTGCTCTAATATTCTTATAGACCCCAAAAGCCGGTTTCTTAGCAATGATTTTTGACTCACAATTTACTATATAAAGTTTTGAAGGCTGTCATCAAGTAGGAAGTGCTGTCGTCAAATTTCATCATCTACCATCCGGTATGAGAGTTGATTTAAGTTGCAATTACTGGAATTCATTTTAAGTAAAGTCTTACTAAGCCACTTCGTTCAAGAAGAAAAGGCTTTTTTAATTAACTACTTGGTTGGTCTAAACCCAATACATTTCCTCAACTCCTTTCCTGTGTTTTCTTTTTTTTTAATAATAGTCCTTTTTTCGTTAATGTTGTTAAGAGATCCTACAGGTATAAGAGATACTACCTAGCAAAGGTTGTTTGATCTGGTCAGCTTTTTCATTCACTGTGTTTTGTTTTTTTACCTGAGGTCTAGCCGAAATTAGAGTGTTCAAGTTTCCTGTAACATTTAACCTCTACTTATAACGTTTCACACACTCTATCCAATATAGAAGTAACACGAGGATTCCGGGGAATGTCAGATCCAATGTAATAACATGAACCCAACCAATTTTTATATGATTTAGAGGAAAATTTTAATGTTTTTTTTAAGGATTTGTGGTACTTAATGAAAATATTTTGTTTTGCTATGTTTTTGAGTTAATACATATACAATATATTTTCACAATGCCTAAAACTATGACTGAGAATACTGAAGAATTTTTGGTTTGGTTAGCTTTGCTAAACAATATTACAAAAATGTTACCTTATACTTAGTCGGCTGGCGGAGGTGAAAATTGTCTCAGGCGTCTCTTTTAGGCTCTCAGACCCCCCGACGGACTTCTCTCAATGGACTTGAGCTCTGCTGTCTCTCCAATACGACTGCCTTCTTCTTGAGGATGGAACACGACTTCTTTCCTCCTTGTGGATGGAAGATCATCGTCACTTCTCTCCTCTCTTCTTTTTAGATAAATACTATTATGGAAATTGCCGATCTTGGTCATGACAAAGGAGAACGAAGCTGATATCTGAGCTGACCGGGGTCGTTGGTCCAGCGTCGTAAACCTTTAAGGCAGTTCTACACCGTGAAAAATAGGGTATGTGTAGGTGAGGTGAAAGCAGGTCTTGTGAGAGTACCAGGAAAGGAGGATGGTTTGTTTTTAAAAAATAAATTTGGATAATGACAGCAAATATTACTATAATTATCCTATACACTAAATATTATTTTTTTAAAAAGATAAACAAACTGAATAATAAATTTATATCAAAACAAATAAGTGTAATATATACATTATGAAAACATGTTTTTTTTTTTTATGTAATTATTTTAATGAGATTAAAGGTTTTTATATTAAGATAAATAAAATAAATTGAATATTATATTAAGAATATGTTGAAAGTATGTGAGAGTGTATGATAATTCACTCTCACCAAATATCACGAATTTCACCTCACCTACGCCTACCTGAATTCTCACTGTGTATTGCTGCCTCTATCATAAGTATGCCTATCTCTAGGCCAGGCCTAATACTCTTGTCGACTGCCGCTGGGGGTCCAGGAAGTTTCCCGGGGTATGGCGGGGGGCCTATTGGAGAATCCTAGATTAATAATTATTCAACTAATATTAAAATAATCTAATAACGAATTGGAGCGCGCTAGTCTCCCACGTCAGAGTTGTGAGTTCGAGTCCCAGTCCCAGAGGGACTTTTATAAGAATATAATTAAATTGGAACACACTCACAGCCTGTCCTCCGGGTAGTGAGACTCGTCAGCCTACTGGTGGCAACTAGAAAAAAATAGGCGTAAGGAGTGATGATCCTACCATAAACATTTTATCGAGAAACGCGAGTATATTCTCTCAGGAGTCTATACCACGCTGCCAAGGGCCTACACGGCCTGTCGCGCCAGTAAAAAAAAAATAAATAAAAATAAAGAATTAATTCCCCTTAGTATTCTCAATACATAACAGTTTGAAAACCCGTTTGTTTTGTTGATGTTTAAGATACTCATATATTTTAATTTGATCAGGGAGAACGCTCATGTTTCTTTCCATTCTAACCAAAACCGTAAAATGCTATCTAACATAACCTTTTTAATAATTAATTTAGAGAGAAGATTAAATATAATTGATATTATACAGCTCGTTACATTCAACCGTTAAATATAATAACATAAATGGTCTAGAAAAATATTAAAAGTATGGCAAGAATTAAAAAATATTTCTAAAATATTTAGAAAAGTACACAGTAGGCAGTATTTTCGGTTCGAATTTTCAAATTTAGTAGTCATCCGATTATTCACTTTGACGTTATCTTAAGAGCACAGGACAGGTTTTGCACCGCTTAATTTGCCAGGCAAATGTTCTGTGATAAAAGACTTTCAATTTGTCACAATCGATTTCGGTCGCAAGATTAGATTAGATTAAAATGTATGACTGCTTAATTTATATAACAAACGAAATCTGTTCCAGAACGCAATATACAGATTTTATTTTACACACATTATAAAATATTATATTATAACATAATTATTGCAATATATGTTATAATAATTAGAGTTAACGAACCAGTTTATGACAGACGCATCCATGTGCTTTTTGCACTTGGTATTCTACATAGAGGTTATATGCTAAAGATATCCAACTCACAATGTATTAATTCAATGAATATTATAGAAAATCGTTAATTTAGAATATAATAACTTTAAAAGAATATACATTCAATACTATTTATTAGTAGATATAATGTCTTCGAATTAAAAAAAAACACTACAAATTTATTTATTTATTAGCACACTGTCTATAAAATTAAAGTATTCAAAACCCTTTAATAATAATAATCAAATAATTATTTATATAATTCACCTTGAAATGCATAAGATATAAGCAAACGAAATTTTCTATTCATCGTAACTTTTTCCTCAATTGCTTCGGTAAGGTATTAAATATGAAAGAAGGTAAAAGACTCAATGAAAGCATTAAAAATAAAAGTGTTTAAATGTAACTCTATAAAGTATCAATTCTGATTAGGATGAGGAAAGTATTGTCCACATATTTAGTCCACATTAACCAAACACATAGCGAGAAAAATTGTTAAAATGCTTCAAAAGTTTAATTTAACCGTCCAATGTCGATCAAACGGCATAAAAAAAATGGTTAGAAAGGAGTTTCGCATTTGATTTATTCCCCTTTAATAGTCCTATTGATGTTATACTAGTAGAAATTCTGATATTATGAACATTGTCTTTTTTGTAATATAAGTAGATTTTCAAACGACATAAAAAACATTTGTTCTTCAACAATTAGTAAACCTGGTAATTTTTCAGATTTTATGACAAAAACAAGACATGAATGATGACAAAAGTTTATCTACACGTTTGATCCTTACATCAAATTACAAAAGTAGCAAAGAAAATTGTTAAAAGGAATAAATATTAGGTATTTATTACTGAAATAGATAGTATATAATTTATACACTATAAATCTAATATAGGAAGTTTGATATATTATTTAATTAATTAAATTAACATAGCTCCCATAAACTTCCAAAGGTACATATTCCTCTTCTGATCAACTCCTTTAGGCTTAGCGATGGCTCTGTTCAAATATGGATGAACTTCCCCATCAGTCCAAATGAAATATTT
Organism: Piezodorus guildinii; assembly: GCA_023052935.1. Classification (NCBI taxonomy): domain Eukaryota; kingdom Metazoa; phylum Arthropoda; class Insecta; order Hemiptera; family Pentatomidae; genus Piezodorus; species Piezodorus guildinii. The sequence goes on along the minus strand of CM041292.1, from coordinate 173,517,223 downwards.
ATGTAATCGTGGGTCATTCGAAAGAGAAACTGGTGTAATCCTCACGGAAATTTATTTCAGTTTTGACCAATCAGTTTTATATTCGGAGCATAATGAATATTGTGATGGAATGACATATTTAACACTTTTAGTAAGATAAATTAACGTAATAGAATTTCTGACTATATTTTCTTTTTTTAAAACCCTGTCCATTTATAGATACGGCATTGATTCCTCGAAAAATATGTTTTACCAATTTTCTCTTTACGTACTTTTTATGGAACTCTATATACAGTCGTGGTCATATAAATTGAATCACCTATCCTTTAATTTTTCATGGTGATGAATTTGATCTAATCGAATATATTTGTTTTTGTATACTTATTTATTTCATACGCTTAATGAAATCAAGAAAAAAAAAAGTTCTTACTTCTGGATTAGAATGTTTAACTACTGTCAGCAGAAAATTTTAATTATGTCATATTTTAAGCATGTTGCTATCAGAAACAATTAACATTGTGAGATTACATGAAGTGGAATAACTTTGATGAAAATTGGAAAAGAAACAAATCAGCAGTAGTCATAGTTTTGAAAATTAGTATTTAAAAAAAAAAAAATTATTGAGATATATTACAATATGTTTCATAATGAACAGTAGTAATCGTGGTAGGAGACAACATTCATAAAATAAAAATTAGTATTATAATTCATTTTACGAGAGAACTTTTAATTCTATTTTTTTTCTCCATTATTTTATATGCTTTTTTTTTTAAAGTGCTATCACCTTTGCTATTCCTCTTGGTGGTGGGGATCACTTCAGTCTTGACACTTCTTGTCTTATAATAATAATAATAATAATAAAAAGGCTTACCGAAACCGAAGGTTCGATGCCGATACCATCAAACTTCGCCTGCACAGACTCGTCCAATGTTCGCCAGTCAAGCCTAAGCCCCCAAGATCAGCCTTAATGCAATCCTCCCATCGACGCTTCGGCCTACCTTTCGGACGCCTACCAGTCGGTTCAACGAATACCAACTTTCTCGGAATCCGTTCCTCACCGAGCCCAACAACTTTACGCGCCCATTTCAGTCCCCGCGATGCTATCAATTCAATTATATTCACAGGGTACAAACTCCACAGTGACCTCATCTCTCAATCAATATTTTAGGCAGTACCTTATTTTCGAAAACCTTGAGACGTTGTTCATCCTTCAAAGTAAGCGGCCACGTTTCACACCCGTAAAGAACCGTCGGAAGAATAATAGTTTTATAAATTCTAACCTTTAAGTTTTTAGACAGTAGCCGCGAGCTAAGTAATTTAGCAACTGAATAATAACACGCATTTCCCACCTTTAACCGGGACTTACTTCTTCCTGGATTTCATTTTTTCTTGTTATCATTGAACCTAAATACTTGAATTTCTCTACGTGTTCAAAAGTATGTCCTGAAATATTAATATCATCAAGATCGCCACCATTTCTGCTACTAATCATATATTTCGTCTTATCGGTATTTAATTCGAGACCTATTTGTTTACCGGTTTTTATTAACACACTTGTATCTAGTTGTATGGCTTCCGTGTCTTCACCTAGCAGTACCAAATCATCGGCATACCCCAAAACAGGAATCTTGTCACCCATATTTAAGCCTTTCTCAGTACACATCACCTTTTCTATGACATATTCTAAAGCTATATTAAACAAAACAGGTGAAAGAGAGTCATCCTGTTTCAAACCGGATCGCACCTCAAATCTCACGGAGTAATTATGACCGATTCTAACTTTATGGAATGTTTCCGACAAACACATCTCTACTAGGTTTACTAACTTTCTAGGTTTTCCCTGTTTAATCATGATGTTATATAGCTTCTGACGGTCTATGGAATCATAAGCCTTTTTAAAATCGATATAGAGTTGATGGACTACACCGTTGTATTCAAGCTTCTTCTCTAATATTTAACGTAAGGAAAATATTTTATCAATAGTCGAGCGATTCCGCCTAAAACCTAGTCTCCGATAATTTCCTCAGCGTATTTCGTGATTCGGCTAGTTAGTATTGACGAGAATATTTTATAGCATACTGGGAGAAGAGAGATCCCACGATAGTTGTTACACGGTCCTTTTTTGTGAATCGGAATAAGTATTGATTCTTTTCATTCTTCGGGCATTTTTTCATTTTCCCAGATCTTTTTAACTAAAACATGTAATTTGGAAACGCCCGCTTCTCCACATGCCTTGATTAATTCACTCGTGATATTACTTCTTGTCTTAATCTACCTTACACTATGTTGCCACTTTTGAGGAGCTGATGGAACCTTAAGCCTACTAAAAACTGGGTTTGAAAGCAATTCTAAAGAATTATAAAAGTTATGTCTTCTTTTCGCAAGGAATTCTGTTACTTTAGGAATATTAAATAGCAAATGAAGTCTTTCTGCCTTTTATTTTTCAAAGGTAGTTCTTGCAATTTTCTTTAAAGCGCCATTTTGGAATTGCTGTAGCTTCTTTCTTGAATTTTCTGAACGATGGATTAGTGACGGTGCTCCGTATCATAGAGATGTTCTGATCAGAATTTTGTAAATTAGAAGTTTCAATCTGAAACTTAGATTCGGAGTTTGAAAGAGGTGGTTAAATTTGTAGGTTTTCTGTCTTACTTTTGATAATTTGGTAAGAATATGATTGTTAAATTTTAAATCAAGACTGATACGTCTGTCAAGTCTCATACCCAAGTAGATGATGTTTCTAGATATTTTCAATTTGAAATTTAGTCGGCAGTTTCTTCTTATTTTTTAAAAAAGAAAATATAATGCAGTCAGTTTTAGATGGGACTTTTTGGATGTATTCAGATGTTTTTTTATGATCTCACTAGATTTCTCTACTTGCTTAAGCGCTTTTGAAGGGTTTGTGCTATTACTATATATCGCCACAACATCGGCATATGCTAGGGCAGATGTATTTGCATAGTTCCTGCCAATTATTTCTGCAGTGTAGATATTGAATAAGATGGTTGAAAGAACTGCACCTTGCGGTACTCCACAAGTTAAGCGTACCGTTTTCGAGAAACTATTGCCGACTAATACGGTTAGATTACGACTATCGAGAAAAGAACGGAGGATAGAGTACAGCTGTTCCGGGCATTGCAGTATTCTTAGTTTCTCAAGTATTATCGAATGCGAGACCGAGTCAAACGCTTTGGAACCATCAATTGAAATCATTGCAGTAGCATGGTTACGCCTTAGGTTGTGCGTAAGTTCATTTTGAACCTTTGCTAATGGATGTTCCGTACAAAGGAGGGGCCGAAAACCGGTTTATTCATCAGGGATAATAGAATTTTCTAGGCAAAACTGTTGTATCTAATTCAGAATTATTTTTTGATATATTTAGGCCATGTGCAGTAATAAACTGATTAGGCGGTAATGTTCAGGTTTATTCCCTTGTTTCTCAGGCTTTAACAATGGAAATAATATAGCGTGTTTTCAGGATGTAGGGAAATATCAGAGTCTAATACAACTATTATATAAGTGACACAGATGTATCAAACCCTTCTTTGATAGTTGCTTCAGCAATATTGTTCGAATATTTTCTAATCCTGTTCTTTTCTTTAATTCTCATTATATATTATTTTTTTACCAAACATCATTTTTTCTTAAAACATGCAGTTATGTTTAGTTTTGAAAACTTTTTTTTTTATTGAGTGATGCAATTTCTACAACATATTCCGTCTCTGCTACCGATATTGATAATGGAAGAGAAAACTTGGAAAATGCTTTAATTTTTCATGGTAATGAATTTAATCCAATCAAAACTTTGTTTTTATCTACTTATTTATATCATACGCTTCATCAAATCAAGAAAAAAATAGTTCTTAGTTCTTCGTTAGAATGTTTAACTACTGTCAGCAAACAATTTTAATTATGTACAATTTCAAGCATTTTGCTATCAGAAACAATTATTACAATTATTAACCTTGTGAGGATATATAAAGCGGAAGAATTTTGAAGAAAAATGGAGGAGAAACAGATCAAGAGTAATATTAGTTTTAAAAATTAGTATTATAATTCATCTTACCAGAGAACTTAAACTTATATATTTTTTTAAATTGATTTTATGTGTTTTTATTAATTATATATATATATATATATATATATATATATATATATATATATATATATATATATATATATATATATATATATATAATTTACTTCAATCTCAAGAACCACGGACATTCACATTATAATGAGGAAACCGATCATGTTCCGACATAAGTGCGGTCACCCTTTCTGAACAACATATTCTCTCCTATCGTTATTAATAATGGAACAAAAAAATTAGAATATGTTTCATTTGTTGACTCTTTTTTTAAACTTTCCGACTTTTTTTCGGACGTCTTTGTTGTTTATTAAAGCTACTATACATATTTCGTTCGACCCGGATCTATTGGGGAATCTAAAAAAAATATTTAGTAATAAGTAGATGCATAATTTTCAATTAATTTAAAACTATATTTTTGCTACTATTAAGCCATCTGCAGAATACTCACAAGTTGATAAATCTATAATTATATGTAAATAAAATCATGTGCCTTGGATTTAGACATGAGGCTTTGGCTTGAAAGCATCTACTTACATTAGATCAGATTAGTTCCATTGCACCTGAAGATGGCATTGTAGCCGAAACGTAGTGCAATTATTTTCAATAAAAGAGTGTGAAGTAGAAATGAGCCTGCCATTTTATTCACAGAAATTGACCTTCACCTAAAAGAATCTGCACCTTCTATAATAATAATTATATTGCATTTATCATGTATCTTGTGTTAGGATTTTATGTAAGATTAGCGATAATCAGCCATTTATAGTGTGTTTATAATTATGCTAGTTATAATTTAATGACAGTAAACTGATATTTTACGTTTCCTTAATTATTTTTTTTTATAATCTTCTTGAAGATTTGCTTTGAATATTATGTTTTTGTAGACTTATATTGTAATTTCCACTTATTTCCTACCCTTTTCTTTTTCACATTCACGTAGTTTTCGTTGTACCAATATTTATACTTAAGAAAAAGGGTTAGCTAAAACTACTCATACGTTTCAGAGACTTATTTATAACAAACCATATTGTTATATATTTAGACTTCTTTTCTGATATAGAATTTATATTTACATTGTTAAATAAATAATTTCAAACTAATTCATTTGACTTAATTTTATTAAACATTTGCAAACAGATTAATCCGTCCAATTATCGAGTTTCGAGAAAATCGTCATAACCGTATATAGAAAAGTAAGTTTAAAATATTTATTAAATAAAAAAAAAACCTAATTAAAAATGTACAGAAGCATGATCGATTACAGGAAATTCATCTCAGCAAATTAATGAGGTTTTCATTTCCATGAATATCATCTGCAGTACTGCTTCCAATGAACGGACCTTAATTACCGTTATGAGGATTCCATTATTAATTAATTTCGAATGGTATATTGTTCAGATATTCCATCATGATAACATATTAAATTATTCATTGAAAAACCCATATAATGCTTTTTAAAATTTTGGCTACAAAGTATAAAATTATTAATTTTTAAAGAAAAATAGATCCTTCTTATTTTCATCAGACTTTTAAGTTTGCTTTTATGCTTTCTTATCTGTGTTGTAATACAGAGGAAGAAAATGGAAGGAAAAAAGCAAATCATGCAGCTTATACAGGAGCAGAGAAGGGGATTTTCCTTGTTATGTAGAATCCACCCCCGAAGTTTGTCAACCAATATACCTTATTTTTCATTACGTTCCTTTCCCTATTTTCCGATCTGTCTTCATCTATAAATTTTGATAATATACATTTGTTTCGATATTTAACTAAAACTTAAAAAGAAATAGTGAGCTCAATGAGTTGTAGAGGTTTTAAATAAAATTAAAGTTGAATTTTGACTGAAATATTTATTTTAAATTAAATAATATAGCAAAATAATTCTTTACAACAAACAAATTTTGATGTTAGATATTTTGTTTTCCAAATATTCAGTATCCCATTATTATCTTATTTTTTGGGACAAAAAAATTAACCCGAAAAATATTTCTTCTTTTTCTACTTTATTCACTTAACAAATTATAACATATTTACACATTTCTTCTTGCTGCTAACAACAAGTAATCAATTGTGTAAGAATAAGGATATTCTATAATATTTTCAAGAGCAAAAATAGATCAGGATATTTGTAATTTATTTATCATATTTTGATGATAATTAATAATGGTACATCCATCTGTAAATACCTATAGATCCCATTAGTTGCTTACTCAGCTTGAGATGGATGGACCTCATTAAATTTCAAAATCTTGATTTCTTCCCGAAAATCCTCCGAGGCACACGATAGACGATGGAATCGGGATTTATTTTAGTTTAAAAAACATTAGTTAACTAACTTAAAACGCTTATTTACTAAATTTTAAGTACAATACTACCGCTTAGTAGTATGTTAACGACACTTTTTCATGCCTATAATTCTTGTGTTGTTTATTTACTCTTTGTAGTGTACATTATATACAGTTATAAATATCAATAATTTATATGTTTAAAAAACTTGGGGGATATGTTGATAATTAGCTGGAACAGACAAAAAAGAAAATTCCAACACATAAATATCAATGCAGTTTATAATAAAAATGCTAGGCAAAATAAATGTCACAAAATTAGCAATCTCCATTTTTGCGCAGTTTAGTATTCATTTATTAATACAGATTTTTTAGATGCAAACTTCATAGATCATAAACATATAAATACACCCAGAAAATTAGAGAGGATTTGTATTCTAGTTAATGCTGTTGTTTTATTTATCAAAATAAATCCTTTGTGGTCCTAAACCACTTGTTATAATAGAATAAGATAGGTTTAAGAGGTGGTTTTAAGGACACCTTACAGCCAGAAGCGAGCCCCGTCGCAGATATACTTCATTTTGAAAATCATTTTTTAAAAACTTTAAGAACTCCGCAATTCCTTAAAATGTATCCAGGTTACAGAAAAAGGAATAGTCCAGTAATTAAAAAGAGAAATTAAGAATTTTAAATTAAGGAAAAAACACATTTATTCAGGCGTAATTTATTGTTATATAATGTTTTAAATTTTCAACGAGGGCCAAATATATTTTTACACTGTATCATCAGTTGAAATTTTTGCAGAGTCTTAAGAAATGATTGAGTGAAAGAAGTATTTAAATAACTAAGTCCTGAAATAAGCTCCTTAATTATTTCTAAAGGTATTTACTATCTTCATTATTTCTAAGTTAGGAACAAAGCTTTTCCAGTTTTTCTTTTTCCTCAATTTTAAACGTAATTTTTATTTATGAATATTTTGATATTTAATGCAATTTATTGCAATAAAAAAATCAACTAATACTGATAAGAGAAAAAAAAGATGAAAAAAAAAAAGATTCTTTCGAATCCTTCTTTCATTAGCAAACAAAAAGAATCTGGTTTAATTAATGTTTTAATAGGATTATACCATTCTATTCCATTTCTCCCCCTCTCTCTTCCTTCCTATTTCCTTCTCTTTCAGTTCCAACATAGAAAGATTCTAATAAAATTTCCATTCAATTTCAACCATTTATATAAGACTGGACTTTTTTACCCCAACTTGTGATAAAAGATCTAAGGTAAAAATAGCGAGAGAGGACCATATTGTGTATCACTGAACTCAACTGTTTCAATTTTTTAATAAGTTTTCTCACCAGTCATTGTAAGTTGAAAATTTTAATATTTTTTAGGAATAAAATAGCCAAATTTTTGACCTAAAAAGCAAGTATCTTTTGCTTTCAAGAACTGCAAAATTTTAATTGCAATTATACTAAACCAGAAATAAGAAAAATAGATAAGCTGAACGCATAGAGCTACTATAATTAATTAGTAACTAAGACATTTTAATAGCTTAAATAATTTATTGTACTTTAGTAGATAATTAAATTAGTATAAATAATTTCTAATTTTTTAGATAAATTGCCTTGTTACCAAAAAAAAATCTAAAATATTTAACACAGCTATCACTGGTTTATAAACACTTCATAAGAAAATATTACTGTTTGCAATATATGATATAAATACAGCATAAATTAAAAACGATGTTTTAATTATTTTTATTATTTAATAATTATGTTATATTTATAGTTTATGATCTGAATTAAAAAAATATATATAACTATCGTTTAAATAAGAATAAAAATACTAATACTCATGGTATACAGACCGAAATCCCAAGGTAGACCAATCTCTTAATTAAAAATTTCGAAATAGGATAAAAAAGTGTCTTATTACTGAATAAAATTTTAAAAATATATAAAAACTTCCATAATAAAGATAAAAAAAAGAGGTAATAATGAATGACTGGAATGAATGACTTCTTTTATCTCTAATACTTATTGCCCAAGATAGTAGCAGATTGTATTACTTCACAATAAAGCAATATTACTATTAAAAAAATAATGAGTGACTGAAAAGTGTTATTTAGCAATACTTACATATTTTTCTGTATGAAGGATAAATAACGCTTCAAACGACCCATCCGTCTATAGATGGTGGAACTGGAAGACATATGTAAAGCGGTGTGAAGGAGATTTATTGTTTCAGGAACCTAACGTTCTTGATAAGAAACCTGTAATATCTTTGAGGTCCCTGGATGTCGATATTTCATTTCCGAAAAAAACAGAGGAATCGCTCTGTTAGCTCAAGGTATTATCTGTCCTTAACACTGTGCTAGGTGCTATGATTTTTATTACACCACCGATTACTTATATGGAGTCCAAAATATAGAGAACACATTTTCCATTGACAGTTCACACTCCCTATTATAATAAGTATCGGATATGTTTTTATTTACTATAAAAGTAAGATTGTCCAAATTCTGGCAAACAAATACCCTTATGTAAAAATTTACTTTGAAAAATTCATCATCCGTTGAATACATTGTTAGTTTACATAAAAGTTTCTAACCGATCATGTCTAGTAACTATTAAATTTTTGAATAATGGAAATTTTTAACTTGTTTTTTTATTCAATGTCACTTTATAATACTGTGGGAGTCCTTAAATTTTCATCTCCAGGTTAATTGCATAGGAATACCTACTGAATGAATACCTAACATCGCATAGGCTCGGGTCTGCCCCCTTACGTCCTTTCCGAATGACGGCAAAACTGAGGTTTTATGGCACTTTAAAAAATCGTAGGGGCGCCTGTCGAGTTCGAACCTCTGACCTTAGGCATAGAAGTCTCTTAGAAGATGTACGAGAGAACATCAAGATAATACTGTTTATTGACCGTACGGCCATATGGTAAGAACTCCTGATGCACCACGCCATGGTAATCGAAGAAAACAGTGAGCAAAACTTTGACATTTGATCGAATTGGCGTGCTTGTTTCGGTCTTGGCTCACCTAGGCTCTTCCATTGGGACGATTGGGCTTTGGTTTCGATACCATAACCATATACCCATGATTCGTCACCAGTTATGACCATTTTGAGTAAATCTGGGTCGTCGTTGACGTCATTCAACAGCTCTTGAGCGATGCACATGCGACGGTTCTTTTGGTCAAAATTTAGCAAACTTCGCTGACACACGTCTTATGTCCAAAACGTTAGAAAAAAATTTCATGGTACGAGCAAAGCGATATACCGACATCTTCAGCAACTTCTCTGATAGTGATTCGACGATTTTCCAAAACAATTTTCTTCACTGCTTGAACGTTTTCATCAGTTGTTGACGAGCTTGGGCGTCCAGAGCGAGGCTCGTCATTGGCATCTTCCCGGTCATCTTGGAAGAGTTTGCACCACTTGTAAACATTTTTTTTTCCCTCAAAACAGTTTTAACGTATGCCACTGTCAACATTTAAAGTGTTTCGGAATACTTTATTTTATTTTTTACACAAAATTTGATGCAAATATTTTTTTATAGCAAAAAATCGACGAACACGCAAAACACTTATAACCTTTACGCCTCTCACAACCAAACAAAAAAATGCTTTACACTTGAAACTTGGTACAGATGTTCGGGAAGCGTGTACCAACATAACGAAACAAAAAATCTATAATCGAAAGTGCGTTGCCCGCGAAATTTGAAAAATCACCTTACTTTTTGAGCACACCTCGTATACCACTCGTGACCCCGTGGAAATCATCATCCACAACAATCGCTCAAGTCTACGTGATTTTCGTCAATATTTTATCAATTTACACCATAATAATATTTTCGCTAATTATTTTTAAATGTTCACTTGAATGCTATATATTATGAATTTTTTTCAACATCGAATAATAATAAAATATTATTAATTTTATTACTAATTTTCACTCATTTTACTTATTATTAGTAAAAACTATTTAAAAAATTATAATGTCATAAAAACCACCATAGTTATTGTTTGGTCAAAGAATTGAGTTTGATCTAACTCAGTAGGTCTTTTTTTTCTTAAGCCAATTAAAAATATTTGTAAAATTAATGATATAAAAATAATTTATAATTAATCGAAACCTGTGAGAATTATCTACAATACTTGTTTAAGGTTTATTGAAAAACTATTTTAAGTATTTCTCTTGTATTTATAGATGGATACTGCACAACCAAGGCGAAGGATATGTGCCCATATCTTCTTTAGCAAGAAATGAATTTCAGTTAATGAATATTTTACTCCAAAAATTAAACTCAATTTTATTTCCCTTGTAAAGAAAATGTGTGTTTTCAGTCTATTGGATTATAATGATTCTATAAAATAATTCTTTAACAGACTTTATTGTTTTTAAAATTTGGAATCTCTCAATGTCGATCGAAAAGACAATGTCTCTTATCACTGAAAATGAATTTTCAGCACACCGTTCTCATTCGATTTTTTTCGGTCGGAACCTTGATTGGAAAAGTGAATCCTAACCGATATTTGTTTATTTTGGTCCGTTTTTTTTTACAGTGGGGATGATATTTGAAATGAAGCATTGTTGACGCCGGCTATTGGAACGCAGTGATGCGGTTTCCTATTGTGTTTATCCTGGTGAGAATACTCGGGTTCTGTATCGCTACATCATTAGATGGTACATACCATCATGATTTATTTAGGAGTGTTTTATTTATATTTGTTATAATTTAATTAAATTAAATTGCGCTTCCTACTGTTTGTTAAATACAATGATATTTAATAGGCATTTATGAAATCTTGCGCTAGCAGAATTGACATGAATACACAAACCACTTAAACAGGCAACTGCATCAAACATGAAGCGGAAAAAGTAGTAACATTAGAAGATTAAGTTTTATGGGTGTTACTCTACCATTTTGTATCAATTATTTTGAATCAAGAGATCAAACTGAAAAAAAACTCGGAATCACCTAAAACTAAATATAAACTATGCACTCCTCTTTGGAGTCCAAGGGGCTAGCGGATAAGAGAGATAAGTTAAGTTCCTCTGTCAATGCGACAGAGAGTCTGAAACACAAGCCCATGTGCTGGAAAATTGCCTCCAACTTCCTCCTCATCACGCGCCAGCATCACAGGTTAAATAAAGAGTTGTCAAAGCTCCTTAGCGAAAATATTTCACCTGTTTTGACGAGGTCTACTGCACTGATATGGATGGATCAGTGAGGCACACAGACTGAAGAACGGAAGAACTGCAATGATCCTGGGCACTACCGTTTGATTTGAGACAAGTGAGCTTGATGAGGCAGGTGAAGTGAAAAGGGTAAAGAGATCCACGTGAGAAATGCAGCCCTTTCCCAAAAGAAAAGTTCCGCTTGGCTTTCAGCAAGAGACAGTTTTGAGTAAGATTTCTATGATTTGCGTCTCCCGGAGCGATTCCTAGAAGCACAATGGGCTTTCTAGAACACCTGGGTATTAATATCAAAAATATAGCAGTGGATTAACCGCAATTAACGTGTATGTAAAAAAAAATAAATATTCAGATTGGAATTATTAATATATTAATAAGGTAAACCTGGTTGGTGGCTGACTCCTGATTACTTCTACTTATAATTTCAATAGTCGACAATAAATTCTCAATACAGGATAAACTAGAATAAACCAAAGAAACTGTATGTGCAATATGTCCACAATGGATTGCTGACTATGATGTGTGCCAAGCAGCCTGCTGCCTGGGCATCATTGCCAAAGAATAAAACATTTCTCTCTTAATTATAGAAAAAACAAACAGTTATCTTGACGTTCATAGTCAATAAGGCACTTTCTTCTGGACTTTGAAATCAGGATAGGGAAGGCATGGAAGAAGCTTTGGAGCCTCAAATGCATATTTAAAGGTAGACGAGAAATGGAATACAAAGCAATCGCCTTTAGCTGCTCAGTTCTAACCTATGGGTTCCAAACATGGTCGCTAACCAAGGATCTCGAAAAAAAGATACACGTCTGTCACAAAAGTATGGAAAGGACAATGCTAGGGGTCTCTCTAAAAGAGGTGGTCGGCGCCGTAGGTTTTGTGAGAAAGATGAAGTGTACTAGGGCAGGCTATGTGATGAGAAGTAAAATGAAAGCTGGGCAAAGAGAGCTCTAAAATGGACCCCGCTGGAAAAGAAGAGATGCGAAGGTCAACAACGCAAGGTGCTGAAAGCCAACGAATCTTCATAGATGAGATTAGCAAGAGACCGAAAACTTTAGAAACATTAGTGACTGTAATCTCCCTTCGGGAAGGTCTAAATGTAAATACATTTATTGTAAATAGTTACTTTTTCAGACTGCTAAAGGAAGATATTTTTTTATTTGTATCTTCATATAAATAAAGACTTATTATTATTATAGAATTTACTAAGTGAGATGAGCGATCAAACTTGAATAATGGTTATGGTTTTTGTTCAAAAATCTTTAAATACGCTCTTCCGGACAATTAAACATGTTTTTAATCCAACCTTTGTGTTAACATATTTAAATTGTAATGTTTTTTTTCTTGACATTGACAGATACTTACTGAGTCATTTTAGAATTAAAACTTTTAAGTTTTATCATTAAACAAGTTTACTTTAAGTATTAGAGGAAAAAATATATGAGCTATCGTTCTTTTGGAATTAAAGTTTTACAGTTCAATCTTTATGGATGGTATTTGGGAGGGAAGGTAGAGGATTTAAGCCTCCCCGAAGTTGTTGCTTTATTGATGGTAGCGTAAAAGTTGCTTGGGTTCTCTACGTGATCTGTCAGTTGACCTGAAGTTATATCTGGATTTAGCTCGTGGTTTAAGCCGGATCGGATATGATCTATATCCAGATTATTTGTTGGAGTTAGGGACTAGAATCGATAGGGGTCTGATGAAGACTTCATATTTTTCTGCTTATTGAAGAATATCTTAGTAATTTCGGCTTCTAATTGTGCTCTACTAATGTAAATCAGCTGCTAATTTTAGTCATTTTTGCACCATCAATCTCGTTAATGTATGGAATACGATGTAAATACAGATTTTTATGTTGCTTGGAACACGGAAATTAGCTGTAATTGTTTTAAGAAATAGCTCTTTAAGGTAGCTACAGTCAATTTCAACGTTTATAATTCTATGAAGTGTCCAATTTTTAAAGGCAAATTTCTATATTTATTATAATTCCGTTTAAGAAACTATTAGAAAACAGTGAAATCATACGAAAAAGGGACTTATAAGATGCACAATATGAATTATTTGGTTAAGTGACCAAGCGTTCAAAACGTATGATAAAAGGGTAATAAAAAAACATTTCTCTGTTCATTCATGAGGAAATAATGTCCTCTATTAGTGGAGAGTGAACAATTTTATAGAAAAAAAATTTATAGAAAGTGTATCTGTTATTTTTTTAGATGGGTGGGATTTTTTTTTTTCCTCACTATTTGTATCGTCCAAATAATTCATGTATAAGGCGCCCTAAAACGAAAAACGTTAAAATTAAATATTTAATAGTATATTAAATATATTTACGTATGTTTTCTATGTAAACTATTGCACTGGATAATAATTATGATACAGAATATGTGTTTATTGATAATGTTTGATTTTTTTTTTTTTTATATCAGCTCTTAATAAAATATTACCTACTATGCGTGGTTAAATATGAGAAAATACCTTCCTAGTTTTTTATTATAATCTGCAATAGAATTCGAACTCTGAAGAAATTACCTAATGTATATGCATATATATGCATATATATATATGCAATGTATCAGCCCATAAATAGACTTTACCATTTAAGGAATAGTAGGTCTCACATGAGGATATCAACTACTTCTATATCACTTAAGTAATATATTCAAATACAAAAATAAAAGATCACAGGGATACTATTTTAAAACCATTATTTTACGTTTCCTTCTAAACGTATGCACTCGAAAATCTAAGTATAGACATTTTTTTAAAAACAAGCTTAACTTAAGTGTGGAGCTTAATATGACCTGTAAAATACGGATTTACCTCTAAAACTACAACTATGTTACTTATTTGTTTCTGTAATTAATGATAACGCTGTATTTCAAAAGGTAGGAGTTTAACAAATGGGAAACTAACTCGCAAAACATAATGATTATTATTACATAGTTAATTTTTAAAAAATGCATACAAACTTGACCTTTATAGCAAGGATATTATTATGGGAATGAACAGAATGCAATAGAGATACAATAGGGTCCAACTTAATTCCATGAAGTGGAGGGTGTAGTATTAGGCCACACTAATGCCCTTTAGTGTTAAAGTCACACCGCAGCTCAACTATCCCATGTTCGCTTATTTGAACTTTATTAAATTCCAATAGTAATTGCATGTATTTAAGTGAATAAAAACATATGATAATATCAAAGAAGTCCATTTTATATATTATATGATTTTAACACTATAGTTGAGAGCGTCCGAAACTAAATTTACAACCTCGAACATTATGAAATACAATTATCAGCTGAAAGGTTGCAAAATCTTTTACTAATGTTTAAATAGAATAGATATGATTCAATTTCGCAGTAGAAAATACGCAGTAATATTATAAACTATTAGGCTTATATTTTTATCATTTAAAATTTTATCTCGAACTCTATATATGAAAAAAGGCATTTGTATATTACTTGTTATTAAATAAATAAAAATATACAATATATCTCGAACTCGAATACAATTTACAATACAAAAAGATAAAAATTATTAAATTGTTTATTTGAATTAAATGTAAAAATTTAAAGTTTAAATTTATAGCTCTTCTGTATCACAAAGATTATTACGAAGTGAATGGGAGTAATTATATAAAAAAGAGAATAAATTAAAATCAATCACATTACATTCATTACTTTCCCACTTTAAAACAAATATTTATAAATTTACATTTAGATGCAAAGGAAACTGTGAAAATCCTATAAATTCTATTTAGTTCTCATAGAGACATCAGGAGATTATCAAACAATAGGCATCAGTAATTACAACAATAACTTAAGTTTGTGGAATCCATGTCAATCTCCGTAAACTCCTGAAACTAAATACGTTATGGCTTCCCTTTGGCATATTAGCAGACTCAAACACTCGCAGACATTTTTCTGAAACTGTTATTCAGACGTAGGGGGACATGAAAGTTGTATTTCTGTAGAAAACCTGAAAATGTTCACACTCGACATTATTTTCTCCTCCATTACATATTTTACACCACATGTGTGAGAGTAAGTACAAATTCCTCTTATTTAAAATATTTAATTCTTATATATTATACATTTTTTGTTGTAAAATATTGAATTTTTCTTTTCGCACCTAATGCATTATTTTATCAAGAATATATTTTTAAAAATCGTACAATATTGTAGGATATATTTTTTAACCAACCCTAAAGAAAATTATTTTATTTCATAGTTCACTACCTTTCGGCCTCTAGGGCCATTCTCAAGTGTTTGCAAAAAATATTTTTATGAGAAATATCACATTCAATTTTTTCTAAATTTTCACATAGCTTGTTTGACCAATATTGTTTTTTTATCATAAAAAGGCTTACTTGTCATCCATAACTATTTTACAAGAACAATGTTTCAACGCTTCATTAGCAGTATTATCGGCTTTTACATTAGACATTAAGTTGGAAAGGATTACCCCAAACAGTTGGAATGTCATACTACATATATATATATATATATATATATATATATATATATATATATATATATATATATATATATATATATATATATATATTTATATTATATTATATATATATATATATATATATATATTATATTATATTTATATAAATTAATGCAGGTTTTTAGTAGGTATTGTAAATACGCCATATCTTTACTTTAACCATATATATTTAATCAAAATAATTTCCATCTGAATCAATGCACTTTTGCCAACGTTCAACAAGCTTTCTTATTCCACCAGAAAAAAAATCCGAATCCCTGGACTCAATGAAATCACGAAAAGAATTTTCAATGTCGTCCTGGTTTTGAAAATTTTTCTCCCTCAAAAAGTTGTCCAGATGCCTGAAAAAGTGGAAGTCTGTAGGAGAGAGGTCAGGTGAATAAGGCGGATGTTGGAGAACTTCGTAGCCCAACTCGTGCAGTCGTCGAAGCGTTGGTTGTGCAACGTGTGGTCTGGCGTTATCGTGGAGCAGGATCGGCCCCTTCCGATTCATCAATGCTGGGCAAAGACGTTGCAATTTTTGAGTTCCGAGTTCCGCCGCCATTTCTCGTGTGGTTTTGGTTGGGTCTTCTTCCACTTTTGACCTCAGCTGGTCGTTATCCAGAGCAAGATGACGGCCCCGACCTTCCTTGTCTTCGAGGTCGAAATCTCCTCTGCGAAACTTATGGAACCAACGCTGCACCGTGCACTCATTAATAGCCCCCTGACCCCACACTTCATTAATATTACGAGCCGTTTGCGCAGCGCTGCGCCCTAATTTAAATTCGTAAAAATAAATTTGACGAAAATCGCACTTTGACATTTTCGATTCAAGACCTTTGAACACACTGAACAAAACGATTTTACTAAACAAATTCATGGTGGAAGAGAGGGTATTAGATAAGGTTTGTTTTGGTATAATAATGATCAATGTTAGGATTAGCAATAGAGGAAACCTGCATTAATTTTGCATCAACCCAATATATATATATATATATATATATATATATATATATATATATATATATATATATCTATCTATGAAGGTAGTAATTTGATAATTTCATGTGATTTACCTGTAACATAAATAGTTTGTTTTTTCCTATAAACAATTGTAGATAGAAAGGGTTTTAGAATAATTACTACACAGCGCAATCCTTATATCCACAAATGTATCTATACAAAAATGTAGATGAAAAGAAGTGAAGAAAAAAAACCTAAACCTGTACCACTACAACCCATGAAGAGTCTTGGGCTCAGTACATATAGAGATTCGTACTGTTTCAAGGCCAACGGCAGTGCAATGAGGTGATTAGGCCTTAATCGCGCTCAGCCGTCAGATTTTTCCCCAATTATTTTGGTTACCCAATTTAAAGAGGCTGGGTCTGCCCCAGGAGGGGTCTCCATACCCTAGGGTCGCTCCCCGACTGAATTAACAGAATAAATAATATTCTACCA
The DNA here is from genome assembly GCA_023052935.1 of Piezodorus guildinii. Lineage (NCBI taxonomy): Eukaryota > Metazoa > Arthropoda > Insecta > Hemiptera > Pentatomidae > Piezodorus > Piezodorus guildinii. The sequence goes on along the minus strand of CM041292.1, from coordinate 173,499,716 downwards.
TAGCCGGGATTCGAACCCAGGACCCGGAGCACAGCAGACTAGCGCTCTATCCACTAGACCACGCCGCTCCCCTATGAAAGAAGTGCTTTGCGTATTAATTGAAACGTTTTTTACGATATAATACAGTGGTCCTCCGGGCCGGATAGTAAAATACGATATCTATATATATATAAAGTAGCGGGATTTTGGTTTCCGCTAACTCCTTCTAAGCCACTGGATGGGTTTAGATACGCTTTTCACCATCATTTAGGGCATTGTTTCTTGAAGGTTTATTAGTAAAATCCTTTTTCAATTTAGCTTTTCTTTTAACGAAAAAAATAAATTTTCTGTCACTAGGTCATAAAAAAATTATTCCTAAAATATAAGTAGTAACATAGACATATAATATACCGTTGGAAAGCACACGATTTTAGAAAAGATTATAGGAAAAGTCGGGATATTTAATAGAAAGATAAGTGCATTAACTAATGAACAAATTATTTGTATTAATGTGGTTTAGGAAGGTTATGGTGATTCGTGGTGATTTTACAGATGATATACTTCCATACAGTAGTCAACATTTCAGAAGAACTTACGAGTATTATGAACCAAATCGTACGTAAGTTGATAAAATAATGGGAAAGTTGTTAAAAACTAATACTGTTAATAATTATTTTTCGTTTAGATCATTTTACAAAAAATAGTAGTTCCACTGTAAACTAAATAGGACTCACATGGGAACTAAATAACTTTAATACATTGAGATATATTTGGAAAAAGTTCTTGTGAAATTTAAAATTGTAATAAAACAAATAAGATAGGAATCAAAATTAGATTTTTCGACCAATTTATGTTTTTAATTTCTGCCGATGATTAAATATGACAATTGATAGAGGTTATATAATATACATAATAGTTTCTTGCTAAGTGAACTTTTAATTGGTCAATTATATTGCACATTATATTTTACCCGTGCGAAGAAAGTGCAGATCACTAGTGTCTTATAAAACGGTTTAATGATTACTCAACACTCTTCTTCATAATAAAAATTTGCAAATGAAAGGAGTGGTTTGCGTGGTAATTTAAACGTTGTACACGATATGGTAAACATGTTCCTTTGGGCCAGATGGATATCTTTGATACATCATTTAAAACGTTTAAACAAATACACAACGCAAACCTTCCAGCAATTGAAACGTTTTATATATACATTGGCTAATACCTACATACAACAAAATAAAAATTTATAGGTAAATCGAATATCGTAAAAGTACATTAGCATTCGCGGTGAATGTGATTTCGGAGCACTCAACTCAAAGGAAGCTCGAGGAAAGTGGCATATTTGGAAGATAAGGGCTTATTGAGAAGGCTAAGGGGAAGAGCATTCACTGATAGGAGAGGCTGATGGCGGCCGAGCTAATGTGGTCCTCCCTCGCCTCCTATCGCGTCTCTTCTACCAGCAAATGTATCTCTTTGTGTCAGTCTGTGAAAGGAGAGGGGTTCACGACAACTCACGCTGTAGTTTACAATAGGAAAAGCCGATTCCTCGTTACATGTTTCGGCTTTCAACTATTAGCTCATTGGTGGAATGCATTAATTGGAATGAGCGTTAATAAATGCCACTGATCAATATTTAAATTATAAAATGAAATATTTATAGAGAATTTATTATTAACATTTATATAATTAACTTATTTAATTTTAAATAAACTACATAAAAGTTATATTGTGGTAGATTTTTTTAAGAATTGTTGTTTTGAAAATTATATTATGTCTTAATAGAAAATATTGTTGGCATTTGAAGTTGGCGTATCATCCAAACTGTGGTGTAATTAAAATAAAGTGGAGTTAGTAGAAGGAACATTTTATTCTGATATCTGTGACTTCTTTTCTTATAATTTAAATAATTGTTCTTTATTGTTTTGTTTATTCATTTAGCGTCTCTTTATGTTGCTGAGGCTAATAGGACGAAGCTTCAGTGGGAGTCCGAAATTTTGTCTATCCAGATTTAATTAGGATAGGGATCTTTAACGAGTACCTGACATCGCACAGGCTCGGGACCACCTTTTAACGTCGCCTCTGAAGGACAGCATAACTGAGGATAATTTTTACTCCCATTAAAAATCCTAGGGCACAAAAATCCACCTACGGTTTGAACCTTGAGCATAGGAGACTGTTATGCTAACCACCAAGCTACAGGTAACCCCTAAATATTAAATATTAAAAAAAAAATAATAATAACGCCATGATATCGCACTTGTACAATATTACAAATTACATTGAAAAAATAAATAAATAAATATATACATAGAACAAAATATATAAATACAAGGTTTACAAATGAATCAACAGACTAAATGAACAAAACATGAACACACTCTCATATCTATATACAATATTTAAAATCTGCTGGAGAACCCTGGAAAGAGCTTGTCCCTTCAGGGAAAAGCAGAATCCGAGAGATCCCAGCGCCTTTCTTTCTGCCGCTTCACTGGGAAGAGCCAGCAGAAGCTGAGTGAGGCGTCCAAAACCACATAAGCATAAATTATTTAACTATTTACATTTAATACTAACGTTATAAAAAACTTATTTATTTTACAAACAAAAATTGTTTTCTGTTATTTTAGCCTGTTGATTATTTACAAAGATTATTACTGGAAACCAACTCGTAAAAGTCAAAATTGTCCTAAGACTCTATTTCAGCTTGATTAAAATTAATGACTATTTAATTAAAGCTCAGTTTAACGAGGTACCTCCTGTTCCCTGGAATTAATCTTTCATTACTGTTATGATAAGATGAGTTTTTGAGGGTAATGAAGACTGTTCAGTTACACAATTCAGTATTATTTTTTTAATAATGTTTATAAACCTATAATATCTAAAATTTTGCTTATAGTCACACTTATAAGCATCAAAAAACATGATTGTATTTGTGCTTTCCCGTAGTTTGCAACAGAAGAAATATCTGTATACAGATGTCGATATAAGTTATGAGCGCAATAAGTAGAAAAAACACCATAAGCCGAGCCATTCGTTTGAAATATATGATAATAGGGAAGCAGTAAGACAGCCGAGATGATGTAAAGACATCAATCTGCAAAGGTGTTTCTCCCCAAGGTGGTGTGGACACAAAAGATTCGGGAAGGAATGTCCCTAAATGGAGCGGCAGGACACCGTAATATATTTCAGCTATCCTTTAGAATGAAAATATATGCTATGCATTAATTTAATTAAATTTATATCTAAAAGCTCCTTACGAATACCCTAAAACTAAAACATTTCTACTAGGTATTCAAACGAAATTTTTCACTTCCTTAATGTTTTTATAACCGTTTGTTAATTTTTCTATGGAAAGGATTATAAAATATCACATGCACACCGGCTTACACTTATATACATAATTTTTTTTTCAACAAAAAAGCAATTTTTATTACAATCTGCCCTAATGATTGTAAATATAAATAAAAAAAATATTATTTTAAGATTTTTTCATCATAATATTTTTTTTTTATAATATATTTTATTGTTTTTTTAGAACTGTATATACAAATACAATAAGTAAAATGGCTGAATCACAATCACAGGGATGAATAGACATGTAAAGAATCTACCCTGTGGTAGTACTTCAAAGTTTATTTTATGAGCAGGTCTCGAGGCCACCGTCTTTTTAGGCGCCTCGGAGGATCACCGGGAACAGATGTAGATGAGAGTTACGGACAAGCGGGTTTGAGTGGGCAGGTAGTTTGGTATTAAAGGAGGTGTATCTATCGCGGGCCAGTCTGCAACCAGTGGATATTTAGGTCTCTATGGATGAGTTTATTAGTTACAAAGTAAGGAGCATTGGGGAATTTTGGATCGCAAGGATTGAATGCGGGAGGAGTTTGAAAGTTTATTGGACCCCCATACCCCAATGCCATAGGTCCAAATAGGTCTGATAATCGTATTGTAAATGGGTTTTTTGTAGTAAATAGAGGGTTTTGATCGTTTGTCAAGTAAGTGTTGTAGTAAGCAGTATCTGCAGGCAGTTTCTTGTCGTTTCAGTCTAGTGTGAGGATTCCAAGTAAGGCGCTTGTCTAGATGGAGTCCAAGGTAGCGGATCTGTACAACGGGATTAGTGGAATGTTGCCAAAGGATACAGTAGGACAGATAGTCATAGGCTTGCGGCGAAGAGTAAATGTAATTTGATGGGATTTATTGGGATTGATTTTAATACTCCAGTCATGACACCATTCTTTAATAGATTGGATGTGAGACTGTAGGGATCATGATGCAACCGTCGGGTCACTACTTAGGGATAACACACATGTGCCATCATTTTAAGTAGTAAGAACAGTGCTAGGATGAATAAGAATGTCAGCTGTATAAACGGAATAAAGGATTGGGCCTAAGATGCTACCCTGAGGGTACGCCTGTGGACTGAGAAAATATGGATGAGTATGAAAGGTTATGATTGACTTTGAATCTTAATTTTTATTTTTAACAATTGTAAGATTTTTGAGTAATCCTAAAAGAAAATGATTTATTTCATAATTTACAACGTTTCGGCCTCAAGGACCATCCTAAAGTGTCTGCAAAAAATATTCTTATGGCATTAATATACATTTTATAATGTTTTCAACCTTCACATAGTTCGTTTGATTATTGTGATTTTTTTAAAAATTTTATGGACATTAAAACTTAATGGTGGCGAGAAATTGATATATTAGGTTGGTATTGGCAATTTTAATTAACCTGAGATAGCTTATGATACTGATGTCTCTAGAGGGGTGTTCATAACGTTCATCTTCTCTTCTCTTTTTCCCTTCGACCAGAGGATCTTCTTGAAGTCTTCTGCTTCACCGTTCGTAGAGATACTAATAGAACAAAAAAATAAAAAGGAAGATGGCTCACCCAGCCAGAACCTGCAGCTCTCCAGTTCTCATGGCAGCCACTAGGAGCGTTCGACATCTTCAATAGGCCGCGAGGTGGCGGCATGGTTGATGTATATTTCCCTTTCGGAATATGAAACACCAAAAAACTAACATATGTTGGCTGCCTTTTTACATTTCACAGCCTAAAGCTCACATCGTATTTGACAAATATGACTTAAATGTCTAAGTTAAGGTGCCATATGTAAAATATTTTTTCAAAACTTTGCAAAAAAATACATACGAAAACGAAATTACACATTTAAAATAAGTTTAGCCCAGAGATATTATATAAAATTTTACTAAAATGACGTGACTACTTTATGCAATACATTTCACTCATTTTTTTACGTGTTTCTTAAAAGTGACCAGTGTAAGGATTTTGGTTAAAACAGCTATATTAGTGTAAAAACAAAAAACAAAAACACGAACTTTAATATCATGTTGATTTTATCCTCATTGAAATAGTCATAAAGGAATTCAATTACACTTGATTTTGAGATTCAAAACAATTAATTAATGTGTTTTCGTTAGCATTGATAAAAAATAGAACAAATGTGATCACTAATTGAAGAGAAAAAAGCACAAATATGTTTCCAAACTACATTTTTACTCATTGCTATAAGTGTGGCAGATTGTATTATTTCGAAATAAATAAAAAAAAATATATATATATTTTTTCTCTTACAAGTATAATAATATGTTATTGGGAAGATTAATATTTTTTTTAAAAATGTATATAACTTAAAAAGTTGTGGAAAGTGATGAAGAGTGGGAAAAAAAAAACACATACATTCAAGAGATTGCTCTAGATAATAATTTCTAGTGCTTACTTAAGTTTCCATACAAACCTTACTTATTAGGCTAAAATCATATTTTTATTCTTTAAAAGCATTTTTATCTTTAAAATAATGGAACCGTGACCTAGGAAATGTATCAATCTACTATCGATTACTCTGACTGAACTCGAACTTCCTCCAATAGCTTAAGAAGATTTCTATAAGCAGCTTTAGGGGTTAGTTTCTCCAAGTTTCATGGTACGTACTATTGTTCTCTCACAAATTGATTGAATTTTAATTAATTTAGCTTCTATAACAATAGTATTTCCTTCAATGTCATCAATATAAATCACATGCACTTGTAGCTCGGTGGCTAGCGTAACAGCCTCCCATGCCAAAGGTCACGGGTTCAAATCCGCAGGTGGTCCTAGGATTTTTTAATAGGAGTAAAAAATCCTTAGTTACGCCGTCCTTCGGAGGGAACGTTAAAAGGTGGTCCCGAGCCTGTGCGATGTCAGGTACTCGTTAAAGATCCTTATCCTAATAAAACCTAGATAGGCAAAATTTAGGACTCCCACTGTAGCATCGTCCGATTAGCCATAGTAGCATAAAGTGACGTTAAATAAACAAATATAAATCACATGTAAGTATTCCGATAGGACCTTTTTTTTGATAAAAATGTTTTAGCTATTGAAGTATATCGATTTGGTTATATTTATTTATTTTATGGCCCGTTCTTAAATGATAGCGTAATTTCAGCCCAGCATTAGTAAATCTACTTTTTTTTTGTTAATAAAGAACAAGTTCATATTCGCATCGAGAGAGGTAGAATTGTAGAGATCAATTAGAACCGGAGGAAATAAAGCCCCAGAACTTTTTTTTCCAGCAGTAGAATTTTCGTTTTTTTTTTCTTTCACTTGCCTATATATGAAAAGAAAAAAAAATTAAATTTTGCAACCGAAAATACATTCTACAAGATCTCCTGAGTCCAAGTTACCAAATTCCTCAAACAAGGGTGTGTGTCTGTGTATGCGGTCACTTTAGTTCTAGCTCGAAAATTCTGTTTTATAAAACTTAAATTTTAAATTTCAGGAGCGTATATGCCTGCGATATGATTATATGATTACGATTTTCTCAACAAGTTGATGTAGCGTGTTTTGCGCACTCATTTTATTTTATTTTTTTACTAAAATGGAAAGAAAAAAGTGAAATTTAATATCGCGAAGAACGAAATATTGAGTGTGGTAATACTCAGGTACTACTAATATTCAGGTACTGGGTTTGCGCTTGGCATTTCCACGGGAACTATTTATTCTTCAGGGGCTCACCCGGCCTCTATTAAGAGTCCTCTTACTTGGGAAAATAATGATCACCTTTCATAACCCTTGGAATAGAAACAGTAAAGACCTTACTAAGTGTGAGTCCTGTGCTGCGCGTACCATTTTTTTATTTGTTCAAAATTTAGTTTCCATAAAGACTATAAATTAATGATCTGTTAATCTAAAAAAAATGTTGTTTTTTTCATTGTATGGAAGGGATTAGGTTGAATAGCGTGTTTTATGTTTTGTTTTTAAGCCTCTACAGCCTTTGTAAAATCCTCAACGCTCATTAATTTGTCGCGAATAAAATCATTCATAAAGACCTCCATGTTCCATATGTAGCTGATTTGGACCGTTCCATGTATTATTCCATGACAAACTTCACTCTCACTCTAATCCACTAGTTTCAATCCTTGCTCCCTCTTCAATTCCTGATAACCGAGGCGTCTGAAGAGAAGATGGCCTCCAGACCTTCTTGTTTATATTGACTACTAGGGTGCTACCAATGGGCATTCATGTTTTTCACGTATACTATATTTTAGCAGCATATTTACTTGTTTTATTAAAATACACATTTTTCAATTTCAATAAAAAGTATATTTAAAAAAAGAAAAAGCCTCTTAGAGCTACATATGTTTGTATCGCGAAAATTCAAAGATAGTTTTGACTCTTATGTTTGCCATGAGTTGACTATAATTTTGAATAATAATAAGCATTTAACATATTTATCGAAATTGTTTGAGGAAATAAGAATGTGTTAAAAAAAAACAATTTAATGAAAAACTCTCGTTGTTTTAAATAATGTGGTTTTCTATAACAATGAAAGATCAGTGTCGTCTCAGAAACCATTTATTGATTTCTGATGAAGATTAAAGAAAGTTTGTAGACGGTGAAAAATAAAGTTTAGGAGAATCTTATTCTTAATTAAATAATAAGTTTGATTATTTTTTTCACCCTAATACATATTACTAACAAAAAATACTTTCATCGAAAATATTTGTAGAATGACGTTGTTTTGATGAATAGTCAATGGGCGAAAACAGACCTTCTGACTTCAGGAATAATCTACAATTCATAAAATTTCTTGGCCTCGTTCTTGGAACATAATTTTCCTTCAACACTGTATATCATCCGAATATTTAAAAGGAGAATCCATGTTAGGACTTGAAATCATCCTGAAAGTCTAGATTTTGTGTAGTGAATAATATTTAGTTAAGTAGTAATGCAAACCTTTATACTGTCGACTCCTATGAATTAAATATTAGTAAAAACTGCATCACAATGACTTTTGTCTTAGTACTCTTTTGTTTATTAAAATAAATTTGACATATACATTGTTTTTGGCTTTCAATGGCGTATTTGATCTTGAACAAAAAATTAAAATTAATGAATGCTGTAAAAATAATATAATAACATAGAATAAAATAATTCACTACAATTTGTATGCATATCTAATATTTATTTTGTTTGTTATCAAGACCCGATAGAAAGAAACCTGAATAAACAAATTATTGGTTTATTCAATCACCTCTACTCAACAACTGGCAGCATTCTAGAAAAAATAAAAAATAAAACAGAACTCCTTATGTATTGAAAAATAAATTGGATTTAGCGGTGGCCGCAGAAGCGTCTATAAGCGAACATCTACTCGTAAGATCTCGACTGTAGCAGATAATCTAACCAATATACAAGATAATTTATGAATTAATCAATTCTAAAATTAATTTTTACTGACATTTGTAATATCATCTTGGGAATGATATCAATTCCAGCGTTAGGATCTCCTCAATTTCTGATTTGTCTTTCAAATGTCTAGTTTGGGGATTCTAAAGTTGGTGATAATATTGTATATATATTATATATATATATATATATATATATATTAATATATATAAATATATAATAGTATATTTGTCTTTAACCTATTTAAATTTTATCCAACTTTATAATTATCTTTAAAAATTATTGTAATATTTCTTTCTATACACTTATCTGGTATCAAAATACCTTTTTTAATAAATTCATACATCAGAATTATTGTGCTTAACATTTTTGTGAGACGGTTTGCTATAAAGTTGAAAGAATGTTAACTTAAATGTTTTGTTTTTTTCTTTTCTTTTTTTTTCAAAAATTTTTTTTTTCAGAAAACGTGATTTTGGACTCCTTGGGGATTACTCACCTGTATGGTAATTAAATGGTGAATTTATCTATATTTCGATTATGTAATGTGCGCACCATCGGTCTAAATTTCAAATGTAGTTGTAGAGAGAAATAAAATAAAATAATGTAAATGACTAAAATAGAAAAAAAATATATTGAAAAATGTATGTGAAATATGTCCAAGGGATTAATTTAGTATGCTGTGTTCTATAAGCAACCCGATGTAATGGGGCAGCATTGCCAAATAAATAAAGCATTTCTCTCTAACGTGGGTATATCTTTTAGCTATTTTTATTTATTTATTATTATTATTTTTTGTGTGTAACTTTTTCCCTTCAAAAGCGTATTTTTGACACGATCTCGATTTGTTGGTGTTGGCCAGACAAGTTTTCTTTTCAGATATTTAATGGAAAATTGACACTCTGACCTACCGTTAAGAATCTTCATTGGTTTGAAAAAAAAAATACGTTTAATCTACATTTTTATTTATTTTATTTTTTACTCGCTCTATGTGTTTGTGACTCAAATAGAAAATTTGCCGATAGTTTCTTTCAGGAATTTAATGGAAAATAGTATTTTTGAAATATAATTACTCGTTAGGACCTAACTTTTATGATTTATGATGGTTTGAATAAAAAAAATCCACGTTTCGAAACCCTCTTCTCTTTCAAACAACCACTAGATTATAATTAGAAATATCCATGATCTACTGTTTTTCCTTTATATTTTGTTACAAATCGATCAGATGCAGATATAGTAAATATACCTGTCAAATATACATCAAATAAGAAATAATCAAAATCCCCTCTAAATTGCTTTCATAAATATAAGTGAGGAGATTTACTAAACATTTAGGTAAGAAGGATGATCCTAAGATGTATTTACAGACCTGTACAGAAGAATTGTTTCGGACTCAGGCAATGTAAAGACTTGTACACATTGTATCATGACGTACGCTGTATGCAATTTTCGTTGCAAATCTTACTGATGAGAAAATTTTACATTGGGTTTTAAAACACAAGGATAGAAAAGCATGCCGTGAGAATTTCTCTTCAGGAGAATAGACCTCACAAATAGTTGAACACTCGTGTATTTACGTTTCTGTTACACGAAATGCGTGTAGCATACTATACACGTATCTTAAGTTATCTTAAGAGCTTTTTAAGTATTACAAAATGGTCCGATTTCGATACTAAAAACTGTTGAATACGTTTAGAAAATCATGCTTGTATTAAAAGATAACTTAATAACTGATGTATACAAAAATATCAAAACTTACTATGGATTGATCTGTTATTATTTAGTGGTGGTGTTGGGAAATTGTTATTGAAAAACCATAGGAGGTAGTAAAAGGTAGTGCTATACCATAATTTCCAATAGTGTTCAATCAGGAAACCCATCCAACACAGGCAACTCCGGTGGCAAGTGAATTGCAGGGGAAACCCAATAAATCCCAGTGAGATAAAATCATAACCTGCGTCATAAACGTTGACTCTTTTATTTATTTTTTTACATAATCATTCTTAGAATATTGAATTTGAATGATTTGTTTATATGACTAAATCATTATCAGTGTTTATTCTTAATCATGTCTAGAAATCAAATAAATCTAATTTAAAATGTATACAAAATTATGAATTCTTATAATGGTTTGACAGAAAAGATACGATTTTAATAAGTATTTTCAGTTCTGCGCATGCGCGTGAGTATAGCAGTCATATTTCAAGTCGGCTCTCGGATTTCTTGCTTTTACAGTTGGATTTCACTTCAGCACAGTCTTGAAAACATCACCAGACTTCAGGATAACAACAACAGTTATTATTGGAGCAAACAGCGGTAAGTTGTGATATAATTTACAGTGTAAAGTGAATGCTGAGTCACCTCTTCATATCAGCTGATTGCCAATAGCCCGGCAAGGCTGGTCTTGCTTAACTTTTTTATGTTATTGTTTTTTTTCCCACATCTGGTTATTATTTAATTACTTTCTATACATGAAATGCGATATTATCATCAAGTAATGTCCTCCAAAGCTTCAACTAAAAGATCTAGATCTAGTGGTTCAATCCCGTCACCTACAAAACAAAGACCCCGCCGTGATACTAATAAAAGATTAAATCTACAAGCAACCCCTTCCGGTACTAATTCAGAATCTGAACCACAACCTGGCACATCGTCACAAGGGATGACTGACGAATCGCCGTTTTTCACCCCAAATCCTTTTCAGATTTTACATAATGAAAAAGAAAACATGGAATCTACTCCTATACCTAGTAAACCACGGCCTCCTCCAATATTTGTCAAAAATATTAAAAATTTCCAGTTGTTGTGTGCGCAATTGAACAAAATTACCGAATCTACCAGCTACTACTGTATGAGTAGAATCAATGATACCAAAATATCTCCTACTACTGCCGAGACATATAGAAAAATAGTTAAATACCTAACTGAAACCAAAGCAGATTTCCATACCTATCAGCTACGCCAAGAGAGAGCTTTAAGGGTTGTAATCAGAAACTTACACCCCTCGACACCAGTTGAAGCTATTAAAGAAGAACTTACGGAGATGGGCTATAAAGTGCGGCAAGTCACTAACGTCCAAAAGGATAAAATTCCTCTACCTCTCTTTTTGTGGATTTGGAACCAGCTGAAGGAGTTGAAAAAATCTATGACCTCAATAGATTGTACTATTCCAGTGTAAGAGTTGAAAAACCTTACACAAAGAGAGAGATAATTCAGTGCCATAATTGTCAAGCATATGGTCATACTAAAAGTTATTGTCATCACATACCTCGATGCGTGAAATGCGGTGAACAGCACAAGTCTGTGGAGTGTACAAAACCAAAATCAACACCAGCTGTATGTGCTCATTGCCTGAAGGACCACCCGGCCAACTATAAAGGATGCCAAATCTATAAGCAGCTGAGGACCAGGTTTCAAAAACCTCAAGTACTGGATGAAACAGCAAGACAAGCAAGAAACAGAAGAGAACCCTCAAAACTTATTGATGCCAATTTATCATTTGCCCACTTACTTGGAGGTGGGAATCAAAGTACTGAAGCCGTGGCCCTGCCGGAACTACAAAATGTACCTCAATCCATTCCACATATACCTCTTTCTCAAAATGTAACCAATCCTAAGCATCCTAATCCACCACAAATCTCTCATATTCCTCCTCCTTCAAACGCCACAGACCTTACCAGTTTGATGACATCCTTTATTTCCGAAATTAAATCCCTTGTTATGCCCCTAATATCACTCCTTACGAATCTCGTAACAAATCTTATTCCTGCCTTAAAAAAACCATAAATGACCTCACCTAATTCCTTATCCATTCTCCTTTGGAATGCGAATGGTGTTAGAACTCACACTGACGAACTTACAGCCGTACTGCAGGACAAAAACATTGATGTTGCACTCATTACTGAAACTAGACTAACCACTAAACAGTACTTTAAAATACCAGGATACACGACATACCGGACAGACCATCCAGACGGCAAAGCCCATGCCGGTACTGCTGTCATAGTCCGCCGATCCCTCACCCATCACTTACACCCAATTTCCGCCCACGATTACCTACAAGCAACTTCCATCGTTATCAAAACCTTTTCCTTTCCGCTTATCATCGCATCAGCATACTGCCCTCCTAAACATCCCATTTCCTCTGCCCAATTTGGATCCTTCCTCAACTCCTTAGGTAATCACTTCATTTTGGGTGCAGACTTAAACGCTAAGAACCAACAGTGGGGTTCTAGAACCACCAATTCTCGTGGACGGACATTGCAGTCTGCACTCAACTCCCGACGCTTTCATCTCCTACCTCCCGATTCTCCTACCTACTGGCCAACAGATCCTAACCGTAATCCTGACATCCTCGACTTCTTCATCCACAGCGGATTAGGCTCTCTGAATTTTTCCATAGCTCGCCTTGATGAACTATCCTCTGATCATAGTCCATTGATTCTAAATGTATCCATAACACCTATTCCTAAACCTATCCCACCGTCATTCATTAGGGGCCCTGTCAACTGGAACCTCTTCCGCGAAATTCTCACTAATGATATTGACCTCAGAGTGATTCTCAAAACCCCAAATGACCTTGACGACGCCGTATATTCCTTTACAACCGCTATTCAACAAGCCGCCTGGACTGCCTCCTCTCCCAAACAATCCCAAATAATTCCTTACAAAAGCCATTTACCACAACACCTGACAGACCTCATCAACAGCAAACGTCGAGCTAGAACATTATGGCAACGCACCCGCCACCAGAAGATCGCCGCTCCTATAATTTTTTTTGTAGAAAATTAAAGCGGGAGTTGGCGATCTTCCGTTCCCAATCCTACAATACCTACCTCTCCTCTCTCTCGACTCGTGACAATTCCCTGTGGAATGTCACGAAGAGAATCCTAAAATCCCACACCATTTCCCATCCTCTCCGGCGCTGTGATGGTTCCTGGGCTGCTTCTGACAAGCATAAGGCCGAGGAATTCGCACAGCACCTTTCCAAAGTTTTTACTCCTCATCCAGATCTTAATCCAACCCATACTGCAGCAGTTGAAGAGTTCCTCACGTCACCAATACCACTATCCTTACCACCTAAAGCAGTTAATCCCTCTGAGGTCAGATATCTTCTTAAAAAGCTTCCTCTCCGCAAATCTCCTGGATACGATCTCCTTACTCCCCAAATCTTAAGACAACTTCCACCTAAAGCCATTACATTCCTTACATATCTCTATAACTGTATCCTACGCACTACCTATTTTCCTCTCTTATGGAAACATTCAACTATGATCCTTTTCCTAAAACCAGGCAAACCTTCTAACAACACGTCATCTTACAGACCTATCAGCCTACTTCTGATCCTCTCAAAAATTTTCGAAAAGCTCCTACTAAAACGAATCCTAGCCAAATTTCAAAATTTTCCTTCACATCAGTTCGGATTTCGTCCTCAACATTCCACGGTTCAGCAAGGACTCCGAGTTGTAGACCACATTTCCTCCGCCCTTGAGTGCAAGGAGTATTGTTCGGGTGCCTTTCTGGACATAGCTCAAGCTTTTGACCGGGTGTGGCACCCGGGACTGCTCTTTAAGCTCAAAACCCATTTACCTCAATCCTTATACCTAATCCTCCGATCCTATTTATCCAACCGCTCCTTCCGAGTTCGCTGTGGTTCCGAATTTTCCGAACAATATACTGTTGAGGCCGGTGTTCCTCAAGGCAGCGTCTTAGGACCCGTCCTCTACATCCTCTTCACCGCCGATATCCCTACCGACCCCAATACCTTTCTGGCAACATTTGCTGATGACACAGCCATTTTATCATCCAATTCCGATCCTGAAGCAGCATTGCTAAATCTCCAAAAGCACCTTTCCCTTGTCGAAGACTGGTGCAATGCTTGGCGCATTAAGGTTAACGAAAGCAAATGCACTCACGTCACATTCACCCTTCGACGCAAATCCTGTCCAACGGTTAATTTCAATTCTATACCGCTTCCTTCCTCAGACACAGTCCGGTATCTCGGCTTTTTACTAGACAAAAGACTGACGTGGAACCCACATACAAGACTAAAAAGAAAAGAACTCAACCGCAGATTCGGCCAGTTATACAGACTACTAAACAGAAAATCTCATCTTACAGTTGACAACAAATTACTAATATACAAGACAGTACTGAAACCTATATGGACCTACGGACTTGAACTGTGGGGGACAGCTAAACATTCTAACACTAAACGCATCCAATCCTTCCAATCCAAAGTCCTCCGAACAATAGTTAATGCTCCTTATTACGTTACCAACTGTACCCTACACCATGACCTTAATATCCGTTTGTTTTAGACCTGGTACCATCCAAATTTTCCAAATTTCATCAGAACCTTAGTCATCATCCTAACCCTCTAGCACAATCCCTATCCAGCACCACCCATCCCTACAATCCTCCTCGAAGATTGAAACGGCAGTGGCCACGAGACCTATTGTAAACATTTAAACTGGAGTTCTGACAATGGTCAGATCCTCCACTCATGTACGGTATGTTTGTGGCTACAGCGCTCTAACTCAGCCTCCACTGGCTCAGACCAGTGAAGCGGCTGAGATAGAGGTGCTGGGATCTCTTGGATTCCGCTTTTTCCTCCACAAGTGGAGGGAAAAGCGCTTGCTGGGGTCCCTTTAGCAATTGTATATATTGTATATAGTTATGATTGTTTGTAAGATGTTTAATTATTTGCCAACTTTTTATTTATCTCAATAATAGGTTTATGTTTTGATTTGTTTTGTTTTTTATTTATTATTATTATTTTATTGTATATATTTGAATTTATGTTATATTTTATGAAATTTGACCATTATTATTATTTTCTGTATATATAGTATGAATGTGGTCTCTTATCAATATTATTATTGTTCATTTTGTAACAAATTGTAATATATCTCAATAAAAAAAAAAATAAAAAAAAAAATAAGTATTTTAAATACATGGGGATTTCAAGGAATATTGTAACTGAATGTTTTTAATGGTGTTCTAATCCATTATAATATAATTCATCTAAAATAATTAATTAAAGATATGCGAGTGCCAGGACTTTAAAAAAAAGTTTACTTGTCAAAATTAAAAATCGTTTGCGGACAGCACACGACTTTCGCTTACCTCGACTGTTAAAATCAATTCAAAAACTATTAAATATATCAATTAGAAAAATATTTTAAGTTGATTGTAATAAAACGTGTATTCATTTTCGTTGGACACGTATGATTTAGATTAAATAATATAACTATATCAAATTGTTAATAAGTTATTTAGAGGAAGAAAATATTAAATAACGGCATTTAAGGCCTGTCAGACTATTTCAATCAGAATGAAACCTACATGATATTAAAGATCATTAAATTTTACATCCATATAGCGAGTTAATCAAAATCGTTACAGCCGTTTCTGATAAAATCGTGAAAAGGTGTAAAATACATGGTATAAAGTGGCTTTTCCGGTGATCCTATTTCAATGAAAAATTTGCTGTAACGTCTCTGGTGTATTAGACTAGACTTACCACACACGGACACACATAACGTACTCGGGACATGGTCATTTAAACCCAGGAGACCCAAAAACGTGTATAAAACTCGAATTCAAAAATTTTCACGATCGCAATACATTCCCTTACTATATATTTCTTATATAGGTAAGTGAAAGTAAAGATCCTTATTAAAACATACAGTATACATATATAATAAAATCATACAGTATGCATATATAATGCTGCACCGAAATTAGACCAGTGTCTTAATTGGATATATAAGAACATAAATATAGGATGTAATTCCTCATTAATAGATGAAAGGAAGAAAATATATAAAAAATTCCTCAATGTGAAACAAAAACAATAAAAAAAAATCATGAAATGTACCTTACAATAATATAACGTTTTGTTTCTTTATGAACGTGCTTAAAAAAGAATTGCGTACTAAGCTCGGCACTATATTATTTGATGAGAGGTAATCCCAATTCTGAATGCATAGTATTTGTAATGCAATAATCGTCAATGAATTACGATTAATAATAACAAAATACACATAACGTAGATTTCTATTTGCATTAGGTGATTTTAATAATATTAAGAGAGGAAAATAGAATTCTTGCACCGAAAATTGATCAATCATTAATTATCTAAGTAAGTGATGTATCAATAAGTAGTGGTAGCGGTATGAGGGAACGTGAGGTATACAATTATTATGAGGTTAGGAGTATTTTTGAGGTGTTTGAGGTGACTGGAAGGCATCAGGGTTTTGCCAGCTCTATCAGCAATTCCATTACTGTTTCCCTCCGATACCTTTATTTATTTTTGCTGGATACACTCTAGGGAGTTCTGCTCCGGAAACATTCACTATTTGATATGTCGTTGTGTATTGTGCATATATATGAAATAAGTTGGAAGAGCATTTCAAAGTGTATAACTCTTATTTCTATTGTAAAATAACCCCGCTTAAACTAACTCTAACTATTAGTTAGATATTAACATATACGTTTACTTGCTAGATGTTAAGGTCCATTAATAAAAAAAAAATTCTATCTCAGAGGCTCTTTTAATAACAAACGGGTTACCCAAGTTTGTCTACTTATTTAAAGTCACTTTATGCTGATGTGGCTAATTGGACGATATTACAGTGGGTGTCCTAAATTTGGTCTATCTAGGTTTAATCAAGAAAAGTTTTTTTTAATGAGTACCTTACATCGCACACGCTCGGGACCATCATTTTACGTCGCCTCTTGAGGAAGGCATAACAAAGGATTTTTTACTCCCATTCGGACATAGAAGTTATGTTTTTATATAGATCCAATCCCCACACATTTACTGTAAATTCGTTATTTTTTATTTCTACCAAAATATTCACCACAAATAATTTACAATACAGAAGACGTCAGCTAGTAAATTAGTATTTTTCTAATCTGAAAAAATAAAAACTTTTACACAAATCAATAAATATTTTTATAATAATTATTTACAGATATTTATAATTGTATCATACAAAACAACTAGTAAATAATAAATAAATAGGCTAAAATAAAATAGACATGAAAAAGACTTTTAGAGAAGCTACACATCGGCAGCACTCTAAAAATATTTTAAACTAGAAAGTCTCGTCTTTTCAGAGGCCTCGGAGGATTATGAGGTATTGAAGAGGAAGAAAGGATTGAAACTAATGGGTTACAGTGTTAATGGAGTTTGTCATGGAAGGAAAAGTATCTGGTCCTGGCCACATCAATAACATACAAAACACTAAGGTCATTATGGATGACTTTGTTCGTGACAAAGTAGGGAGCGTTGAGGATTTTAGGAGGGATTTTGAATTGTGAAAATTGGATTCGATAGGAATTTATCGGTTAGCTGTGCACCAAAGCTCAATTCCATACATCCTGAATGGCTTTATAATAGTCATGTAAATGAAATGTTTGTAGTTTAGTGGGGTATTAAAACGTTTGTCAAGAAAGTGCTAAAAAAACCGAAAACGTCTTGCAGTTCCTCGTCGATTCAGTCTTGAATGAGGATTTCAAATAAGTCGTTTGTTAAGTTGGAGTCCTAGATATCGGATCTCTTCAACTGGAACTAAAAGAGAGTTATTAAAGGATACACTAGGGCAGGAAGTCAAAGGTTTACAACGAAAGGTAAAGGTTATTTGATGGGATTTTTGGAGTTTATTTTTATTCTCCGATTTTGACACCATTGCTCAAGGTCTCTGATAATGGATTAAAGAGTTTAAGAAGCAGAATTTAGATCATTATTTGCTGTTAACGTAAAAGAGTTATCAGCAAAGGTATGAATAATTTTAATTCGGAGATGAAGCTTCTGGTTGTGAGCATCCACCCGCACTAGGTAATTTGCACATTTTAAAAAATTAATTAGTTATTGTTTATATGTATAAATTAAGATTTAAACATTTTCATTGAATTTTAACAATTATGAGCATAATACACCAAATGATTCATTTTTATATTGGAATTATTTCTTTCTAGTTCTAATTCTTTTGTTTCATTTTTTAAATTAATCAGACAAAAATATTGATTCTTCAAGTATTTTTTATTGATTTAGTTTCTGAATCGTCATTAGTACACAAAATTATAAGGTTTGTTGTTCTCACCAATATTCCTATATTTTAAAAAAGGAAGAGATATGTTCAGCAGGATATATAATTTTTGAGTTAGAGATTAGAATAAATAACTACCGAGTAGTAATAACCAAAATTTGTATTTTAAGTATCAAATTATACATATATAACTTCAATTGTAATGAGTTGACATTTGTAAAAATAGTAAGTACCTACTTACTTGTTACTACCCTGGAAATAAAATCCCTGCAAAGCTCTTTTTCGCTCGTTCTTGTCAGCTACAATGAGCCCGAGCGGTTAGCAGGTTTGAGGTTGCCTTCCACAACTTCTGCAATCTGAGACAGGGCTTATCCCGCCTTATTACATTCTCTGGCTTATCATAAAGCTTCTTTCTTGGAATTCTTTTTGGGTCCACCTCGTCTATCCCTCATAAAATACGAGGTGGAATGGCATTGTTATATATCACTCAATTTATTTCAAGAAGGCATTTTACCCTTCTTTGCCTTAAAGATCCTCAATTCTAGGTATGTTCTGATAGTCAATTAATTATTAACTCTTGTGAGAGCTCATAAAAAAAAAAAAAAAAAAAAAAAAAAAAACAGATATAAATTTTAATTGGACCAAATCATACTCAATGTTGAATTATTCTCAGATTGGTTTAAAAAATATTTTGTCAGTCTCCACAGATCTTTGTACCACATAAGTTTATGAATATAACAATAAACAATAACAATATTATGAATATAATGGCTAGCGTAACAGCATTCTCTGCCCAAGGTCACGGGTTGAAACCTAATTGTGACTTCAGGATTTTTTAAGTGGAGTAATGCTATTGTAACTAAAGGGACTCCTTCGGTGGGGACGTTAAAAAGTAGTCTTGAACCTGTGCGATGTCAAATACTCGAAAGTCCTTACCATAATAAAACCTAGATATGCAAAATTTTGGTCTCCCACATCGTCATCGTCCGATTAGCTATAGTAGCAAAAAACGTAACGTTAACTAAACAAACAATCCACTAATAAAAAAGTGATATTTATAAATTGAATTATTTACTTTATTTACAATTGAAAAAGATATATCGGAAGAGATATTTCTACTTATCTAATAAATAATATATATTTATCTGTTGCAAACATTGTATTGATTTGTTAGTTAAATCTGGGTAAGCAATAAGTCATTTATTTCTTTTAATAACTTTTATGAATAATTGTTATTCGTTTATTAAGCTTAGGTAAAAAAATAATGTTATTTATACCTCTAAATTATTCCAATCTTAAATAATAATAAGGCATTTTTGATAGTTGAAATTCGTTCCATAGCACAATTATAAGGTACGTAAATTATACAACAATTATAACAATTAAGTTACGTAAAACCTTAATTATAAAGCGGATTTTTATATTCGCCAGACAGACAAATATTTTTAAAAAAATTCTATTCTGAGCCAAGTAGTTACGGAAAAAATTAAATCATGTTTTTATTCGTAAAAAAAGGTAAACAAAGAAAATAAACCTCGTATAATGTAAATGAATAAATGTTCAATAATGGACTGTTTATTTATTTGAGCAGAAGGGACACGATAGAGGATGCCCTAATTTCTACACAAACTCAGTCATGCAGGTTACAGGAAAACCTATTGAATACGTTCTACCAATATGTCTCATTCATTTTTTAGGAATATCTGATATCATTCATACCCTATTTTTCTTTTCTGGTTGTTTGCATACCTCACTGAGAATATACTAGAAAATATTCGATTATTAACTTTCTTAAAATCAACAATAGAATTAAAATATAATAAATAGGTAGAAAGTTGGTAAATAGTCGATAAAACATTAAAGTAGCTTTTGAAAGATCTACCTATATTGAGTGTTTCGAGAGTATTTTGAGTTGAAATTTCTCACATTTTTTTTCTAATCCATTTCACAGAAAAAATAGTAAACAAACCATTGTAGGTTCAGAGAAAGTAAACATCATGGCTTTTTAGCATTTAAAAGGGCGGATTGGAATACGTCGAATTTTAGGTTTTCTCTATTAAGACCCTGCACCACTTATGTTTAATATTTTATAACTTAGATTGGATCCAATAAATCTTTAGTGTTCATAGCTCAAATTATTCAAGGAATTCCTGAAAATTTAATGAACACTTTTGTTATATTAACCTTGATTATGTCTTTCTTTTTTTAAATAGTTGTGGGCGTATTACATGGTAGCTAACGATTTGACACTTAATTACTATACACAAACTACACTTAGTTTCCTGTAAAATTTCCTTTAATTTCCATTGAAACATCTGTTTTCATGAAATGGTCTAAAAGTGAAAACCTAGTTCGGGCAACACACGACATTCACTTATCTCGTTAAAATCGGTTTAAGAACTCAGATATCAGATACAGAAAATTTTTAAGAAAATTAAAGTTGAGAAAGGTTTAAAGAATTATATTCAGTTTTGTTGGAAACATATGTTTTAGCTTAAAAAATATTATTTATTTATTACAAACAAGAAATTTGACATCAAATTTAATTTGCCATCTGCAATTCCTTTGCAATAAGCAAATTTGTGGACTACTTAAGCAGCGGCTCATCACAGCAGAGCTCGTTAAGTGATCAGCATATCTCTTGGTTACCGCCTACGTAGTCGTCGGGGTGGGCTGTAAGGATTCGTAGGGCATTTTAATGTTTCTGTAAGAGGGTTGGTGTTGTATGTTAGTCTTTGGTGGAAGATATTGTATTGTTCTGTAGCAGTGGCTGAAATAGTCGGAATGTGATGCGTCCACTATTTTGCGCAGCACTTTCGACTGAATAGACTATATTCTTTGGGTGCTAGATGGTTTAGCAGAGCCCCACAGTTCTATCCCGTATGTCCAGATTGGCTTTAGCAAAACTTTGTAAAGAGTTAATTTGTAAAAAAATATAACAAAATGAAATTCTCATGTACAATGTTTAATTAAATGTATGCCTTATTCGTCCCTTTATACTAGCTCCACAACTATGTACATACATTTTTTTTTCTTAAAGCTTTCCAACCATCTATTATATATCTATATTACTATTCCTAGGTTCAGAACAAAAAAATTACCTAAAAAAAGTATTTTTGTTCTCTTCTCCTTTAGTTGGTTATCAAGTTCGTTCAACTGGCATTTTTAGCCGTTCTTTATCAATCCTAATAAGATGATATGGTCAACCTTTTGGAATGTACAATATTAAAGATGATTTAGAAAAAAAAAATTGTCATTTAAGCCCTGTCAGACTATTTGAATAAGAATAAAACTTTTATCATATTGAAGCACATTAAATTCTACGCCGATGATAGTGAGTTTAATTAATATAATTTGAGCCAGTTTTGATATGCATATAAAATGCATGGTATAAAATGGCTGTCCTCTTTTATAACTATCCTGGCGTATAATTGTCTCAAATATGAAATATCCGTTTTGTAAAACTTTTCGTTTGCATGCTAAACTTACTACACGCACTTTGTAAACCGGAATTCAAAAATGCTCAAGATCGCAATATTTTCCCTTTTTATTTATTTCGTATTTAGGTAAGTGAAAGTAAAAATTATTAATAACAACTTTATGGAGTTTTGTCACTCTTTATACACTTTATACACTACGTCTTTTGGCTAGTGATATATAGTTTTCATTCAGTAACTTTTTTTTTTTCATAAGGAGATAGTTCCTCTCCCAGCCACTTCCTGTGGCAATGTGTATTACATCTAGAAGTAATCATTCATCATTCAAATAAATGATTCATTACGAGAATAATTAATAAAGACTAAAGAACGAGGAGAGGAACTGTCCCTGGTATCACCGAATCAAACCCCGAGATTCACTAGTAGATGTCCAGGCACAATGCCAGGAGATCCCAGCGCCTCTCATTCAGCCGCGTCACTGGTCTTGAAAGCCAGTGGAGGCTGATGTGAGAACGCTAAAGCCACAGACACTCAGGGCATGAGTGAAGAAGCTGGTCATTGCTAGCACTCCAATGACATATTTCCAAGAGATCTCTGGCCCACTACCGCTTCAACCAACGAAGAGGATAATAGGGATGTTTGGAACGAGATAGGGATTGTGCCAAGGGATTAGGAACGTGAGTAAGCTTCTGATTGAAGATTAAGAATGTAACTTATTTTAACCTCTTAACATGTAACATGTTTGACTCGCCCCAGCACTCTTGGTGTAGC
This sequence comes from Piezodorus guildinii, assembly GCA_023052935.1. Lineage (NCBI taxonomy): Eukaryota > Metazoa > Arthropoda > Insecta > Hemiptera > Pentatomidae > Piezodorus > Piezodorus guildinii. The sequence goes on along the minus strand of CM041292.1, from coordinate 173,476,786 downwards.
TCCGATAAAAAATTTACCAACAGTTTCTAACTATGAATTTGATGAATGATATTTTTTGTTATTAAGTTTGGGAATTATATCCATTTCAATGAAAAATGTAAGGTCTAAATGTACTTTGATGATTAAATAATTTCGTTAGTCAATTATTTCTTTACCTTCTTATACTCCATCCATCCGCTAACTCAATCTCTTTCCAACTGAGAAGAACTGCAGATAATAGATACATATCCATGATCTAATGTTTTTCTCCGTAAAGGGTGAAATACTAAAGCCACTTTATTCCTTAAATGCTTTCCTACGATAAATTAATACTTCTATTATTGAAAATGCCAGATAGCTTGGAAAAATATTAATATTTCTATGATTAGTTTAAGGAAGTTAGTCTTATTTTTACATAGTAGATTAAGCATAAACTTCTTCCATAAATCTTTTTTTTTTTTTTTTTTTTTTTTTTTTTTTGTAGGCGTAAACCACTTGGGTCATTTTCGCCTTAAATCACTTTTTATAAACGGATTAAATATTATAGTCTTTTGTACAAGTCGGTCTGTCGTAGGAAGTCAAAAAGTTTTGCAGTTGTTTGTATCTTGTCTTGTAAAACGGTTGGTAAGTCAGTGTCAATTGCAATATGTGCTCTGTGAGTATCATAAGCCCTACACTCTGTCAAAATGTGTTTAACAGAGATTGGGCAACCGCATGTTGGGCAGTCCGTAGGAGGTTCCCGTGCCATGAGATGTCCGTGAGTTAGTCGGGTGTGTCCAATACGCAGGCGCCCCAGGATAACCTCTTCCCTTCGCTTTTGTCGTAGAGACGAATGCCAATGGGAGATGTCCCTTCTTATTTCCCTTAATTTGTTGTCAGTAGTGTCATGCCAAATCTGTCCCCACTTCGACCGAATCCGCTGCTTGATGATAGAAACATAGTCGCCAACAGGCACCCCAGTAAAGGGAATGCCATCTGTTATTGCTTCTTTGGCTGCACGATCTGCGAGTTCATTGCCAACTATACCTCAGTGGCTCGGTACCCAGACGAAAAAAACTGAATTATTGGAAACTATTGTGGACTGCAATGATAATAAAATATTTTGAATAAGAGAGTCGGTAGAGAAAAGGCGCTTCAAGCTGAGCAGGGCCGATAAGGAGTCTGTGCAAATAATCCTGGTTGTCTTAGTAGGGTAAATTACATTTAAACTTTTATAAATTTCAACTAGTTCTGCGGTATAGTTGCTACAGAGTGGATAAAGGGAAAATAGATGTTGTCTGCCCTCACACACGACCGATGCTCCCATACCTAAGGAACTCTTAGAGCCATCAGTATATCCGTAATCAGCAACACCGAGTCTATCTTGTAGTTTTTGAAATTCCTGCTTATATATGTAAGGATATGTGTTTTGTTTGAGTAATTTGGTAAGGGAAAGACAGATATTCGGAGAGGGAAATTGCCAAGGATAAATTGAAGATGTTTCTATTGTAAGGAAAGAAGGAAATTCGAGGTTAAGCTCGACCATAATATCTTTATTCGTATAATCAACTATATAACTCGTCAATATTTTTCGACGTTTCGTGGCTTTGTCCCCATTACCAAGACTTCTATGTTCAGTTTTTATTAATATTCATTTTTTGTAGCTTACTGCCTCATGAGTCGACATTTAGAAGGACATGAAGCAGTAAGCTACAAAAAATGTAAATTAATAAATAATGAACATAAAAATCTTGTTAATGGGGACAAAGCCCTGAAACGTCGAAATATAGTGACGATTTATATATTTGTTTATACTAATAAAGATATGATGGAAGGAATTCATGCTCAATCTAATATGTATTAATATTTCTATTTCTTTCTCTGATGACTATTAATTTGTTGTAAAGTTTATTTACGTGAATTTTCCAATACTGTTGTTGATCATTGAATTAGTTATGATAAAAAAAAATCAATAAAAACAATGATAAGGAATCATGAAATGCTAAATGTTCAACAAAGACCATTCGCCGTTGGTTTGCTAAGTTTTCAGCTGGGGATACCGACTTGAAAAACTTGCCCCGAGGAAGACTTCCGCCCGTAATAGACAACAATGTCCTCAAACATACAGTAGAAGGAAACCCCTACCAAACAGTTAAAGGACTCGTAGCACAACTAAATGATAGTGCATCTACCGTTTCCAGACATTTAAAGTGTATTGGGAAAGTAAAAAAGCTCAATACATGGGTACCTCATGATCTCACTGAGCGGCATGTTTCAAGACATACCGTGCAAAAATTGAAAGAACTGGGCTACGAAGTTCTTCCGCACCCACCATATTCTCCCGACTTGTCTCCAACAGGTTACCATCTGTACAGGAATTTAGAAAGGATAACTTTTTGAAAATGATGATCAAGTGAAAAGTGCGTATTCAGATTTTGTTTCACCTCAAAGCTCAGAGATTTTCAGTTCGGGGATAAAAACGTTAGTGTCACGTTGGGAAAAATGTGTAGAAAAAGAAGGTAAATACTTCGAATAAAATTATCTTAATTTCATATCGTATTTTTAATAGAAATTATTTACCTTGAAAACGGACATTTCATGTGACACAACCCAATAGAATAATGCATAATAAGACAATAGGTTAAATTATTTTGTTGCTAAAGTGATTTTGGTCAGTACAATAAAGGTGTCATCATTAATTTATGTCAAATACTTGTTTTAATATTCATTAGGCCCAAGAATACCTTGTCAAGACAAGGTTATTAGGCTCCTTTTTTTTCTGTTAAGAGACTTTTCAAATGTGAAAGAAAGTAATATTGCTGGTCTTAGCTTGTTCCTTGATTGAGTAGTAACTCTTTCTTATCCTCTACCCTAAATTAATAAGGCTTCATCTCGTCTCCACTCGGCTGACCGTTCTCCTGACCACCACCACTGGGTGGCTAATTATCTAAATGGTTATTATAATAGTTATCAACTCCTTAATATACGCAAAAACATGCGTCCTCGATCTAAGTTTAACATAATAATTACTATAATATTAATAATGAATGTGGAAAATCCAAGTAATAGAGACTCTTTTAGAATATAGAATATATTATTTTTCTAGAAAAGAGCTTGATTTAACGAAAAATGTTATAAATCCTAATGGTCTATAGTTTTTTTATATTCATAATGGAAGATCTAAACCTTATTCATATGGAGGAATTAATATTTCAGGAATATTACTTAAAAGAGATACATTTTTTATCTCATTTTATTTCCGTTATTTTTATCAAATAAATATAATGCAAACAGTCATATACAATAACATTCAATACCTTTTGAGGTATAGAGACATATTTCATTTCAATGTTTTGTGATTCTTCTATAAAACATTATTATTAGCATATATTATATTACGATGCATTTAATTTTACACATACACACATATATATATATATATATATATATATATATATATATATATATAAAAGCAAATTCAGGTGTTTCCATTAAAATATTCAGAATTTTTTTTAGTTTTTATATGATACGGTATTATCATGATGATGTGGTAAATAATTATCTAATTAGGATTATTCTATGAATGTACTATTATCACATTTAGTAAATTTTTTCCATATTCTTATCATTATCTTTTCTTTTTTTTTATCTATGATTTTTCGTTATTTTTATTTTCTTTTTTATACATAATAATTTATGGCCGATAAGATAATCTCATTTCATTTTAATAATTTGTTGGATATTTCCGTTTTTTTTTTTGTTTTTCATCAAACTCTAGAGATTATAATGTATTATTACTAAAATATGTATCATTTAGCATAAATAATATTTTGAATAAACTAGCAAAAGCATAAATGATGGATTTTATGTATTCCAAAGTCAACTATTCTTAAAAAAAATAGTGAAACATAAAAACATATGTAGTGCCTCTTTTCAGCTGGCTTGCATATCTTTATTATTAATTGACAAAATGTATTATATAATAGAGCCTAAAAATTATCAACGGTTTCTTGTCCGTAATGGATGATAAAAATCAAAACAAAAAGTATTTGAAATAATTACAGGTATATTAATTCATAATATAATTTCAATACTCTTAATTGTTATGCTTCCTAGTATATTAATTATACAGTAATAATAATTATTGTCATATCTGATTAACTACAGCTTAACATCAGATTAATTGATAACCAGATTGGATTACACTAGCAACAATATCATTCATCATTTAAGGCTGAGTGAAAATGATCAGCTGCCAATTCTGAACAGAAAGGCCATTAACACCGCTGTCTATAAAAGGTCATTCATTTCCAATTATATAAATATATATATATATATATATATATATATATATATATATATATATATACAAAATGAATTGAACTTCTATAGACAGCAGTGTTAATGGTCCTTATGTTCAAAATGGCGGCATATTAATTAATATATTATAATAATAACAAATTCTTTATTTATTCTATCCTCACATTTGACTAAAACGACAAAAAAAAATTCACAAATACTACGCACGCACAGGAAAGATCTACGAAAAGCTTCGGTTCGTTAACGGGTTAGATACATGTCTGAAGACCAAGAATGGTCATTATGCGAGTAGACGAACTGTTAAAATGAAAATCTATCTAAGATGTAATACGGACGGCAGAATTGGATATATATTAACAATGACGTTTTAACCAACGAATAGATGTTGATGTTTTAAAACAATTTATTTTAATCATAAATACGTATATTTTTCGATGATTAGATATATTAATAAAGAATGATAAAAAAAAAAAAAAGATTCTGAAGATTCCAAATAATGCATAGGTTTTTAACGTCGTTAGATTTTCTAAATACAAGAAAATCTGCTATAACATGATGCTTTACCACCTGAAATATAAATCAAGAGCCAAGAACTATGTAAACGCGAACCCTGAGGTTTGGAGTAGGATCAGAATGTTAAAAAGGCTTAGGAAAAGGAGGGAATATATAGCTTCACTTGTCATCATAATTCTTGAGCTAGAAATATTAATCGCTGTAGCACACCTGCTATAAAGCTAATAATTCGCTTGCTCCTTGTCGGAAATATTTCTCTTCTTAAGCCACTGGAAATAAGTTGACATTTGAATGCAAATCTGCAAAATAATCTACGATGAGATATGCTCCTAGTATTACGTACCCTTATTTGTCTTTCTTCTTTCCACTTTTGTAAATCTATGCTCAGGATCCTATGTTTCTTATTAAGCTAAGGAACGGCTAGCTAGCGCACTAGATTACATTTCTAGGCTCTGATTTAGAACCCCAGTTGTTGGAAAATAACCATTTATTCTATTATCTAGGTCTTGTGGTGACACAGGAGTTTGAAAACATGCCTTGAGCTCACCTAACCTCTATAAATTGGGTACCTAAGACTAAGGGAATCCCAGCCTAATCACCGTCTTGCACAACTGTGGGGCTAGAAACATTACAAATCTACCCACGAACTTCCAGAGATTGTAAAGTTACAGTGTTTTTTTTCTTATTCAGAAATTATATGTTCAAAGATTTAAACTTTCACACCTTATTAAGAATCCTTGGAGCCATTAATGTTCAAAACCTATCCAGGAGTAACCATATTTCTCAAATCGCCAGAAAATCCATCGCTATCCTAAAACTATTCCTAAGATTTCGTGATTCTATCTCGCCTAGAACCAGCATGCTTCTGGTTTCTTTTTTTTTTTTCCTAGTTTGAGTGTGGTTGCCTCGTATATTGCGCGCTGTCTGCGAAATTTGATTTGAGACCAAACAATTTTTGTATTAGATTCACATGTGGAATTCCCAGATGTTCCTATGTTTCTAGTATGCTCTATCCCTCCTTCTATCAGCAATATCTCCTTGATGTTTGTCTTTTATAATCTTTCAAAACCAAAAAACCTCCTTATATTCTTGATATGCTTACCACTTGTTCCTTTTTCCAGTAAACACAATATCTCTACCATAAAAAACCACAGATCCATCCAAAGAATTTTGGAATTCATTGCCTAAATCCTAAATCCAAACCCTTATCATTAACCACTTTTAAACATAAGTTGTTTCTCCATCTCCTAAACTAATAATCTTCCCAAATTATGTAATATTTAAAGCTGTAAAAAGTAGCTATTGTTACAAAATCCGTCTGTTATATTGTTATGCTGAAGTCTTAAAAAACCAGACAATTGTCATTCATATTGTACTTTTTTGGTTACTCTTAAGGTACTACAGGTCCTAGAATAAGGTTAATTTTCATTCATTCATTTAAATGTACATGCTGCTTAAGAATCCCTAAAAAGTCATCATGATAACATTTGGGTGCGCATATCATAAGAGATTATTACTTACCTTATATATACCTTTCTTAAAATTTTACAATTTACTTTTCATAAAAATTTTACATATTTCAACGGAAAATATATATTAAATAAGAAAAACGACAAACTGAATAACATTGGTTAGGTATGAATGTGGTCAAGATTATTTGTTGTTAGTTTTATTTATTCATTTTTATTTTTATTTATTCTTATTATTACTTGATTAGTTTATTTCTGCTTAATTTGTACAAATGGTGTGGATGGTTTCTTATAATTATATGGTTTCTAATACTTATTGCCCTAGAATGTGGCAGATTGTATTGTTTTTCCTTTAGTAAAAGATTTATTAAAAAAAAAAAAAAAATAACACGATTGTGACAAGAGACTGTTTTAACTTTATTTTAAAAAACAACCAAAAAAAAAACTTAGACTGAGGATAGGGTGCACGAGGCTTACACATGCGCATTTACTGGAAGGCACTACTCTACCAATATGGAGAACACTGTAATGAACAAGTCACTACCAAACACATAATGGTGGAGTGCAACAGATACCAACGAGAAATAAGAAAGAATGGAATCGATGGACTCGAGCAGCCACAGCTACTAGGAAATGACACGAAATTCCACAATAACGTTATCGAATTTATCAAATACATTAATTTATACAAACAATTGTAATTAATCCGACGGTGCCTTCTCTAACCTAATGTTATGGTACACGACACCTTAATGTAAAATAAATAAATAAAATATTACTGCAATTAATGCAGTTGAATATAAAAAAAGTAACCCATTTAAGGAATAAATAATATATATATGTATGTATGTATAAAGTGTAGTTCTGCTTGAATAACAAATTATACTGAATAAGAATTCCAATTAATTATTTTTTAGTTAAAGAGATTGGTGTTAATGAATTATTTAAAATGTATATAATATTACTCCTATTAATATTCACACCGCTCGATCAAAAACATTTTTACTAATTACCTGAATAACAAATGATTCACTTTTTTTTTAAATATTTAATGTTTCATTACAGAGTACAAATATATTCATTAATAAATAAATATACCCTATTTCATGAATTAAATACCAGAAAAGCGTATTTATTTCTCCGTTATCAATAAACATTTACAATAGTCTTCGCCATTGATAATCATTCTGAGAAAAATAATACAACTTGTCAAAATTACTATATTTATATCATTGGAATTTTAAACAATGATATTGACTTATGTGGAAAAATCCTACAAAAATTGCTACAGCAGGAACACATAAAAATAAGTTATTTTTGGCTAAAACATAAGCAAAGTGAGTTATAGATTTATCATTGCAAAATTTATATTACTCTATACACCCTACAATGCGTTTTTGTTTGTTTAAAAAAAATATATTTATTGATATTCACAACTGCATAATAAAATACATCCAGTAAATGTAATAGAAGACTATTCTGTCATGATTTACATGTAGAGATACTACACATTGGCAGATCTCCAAAAACTATGCTAAACCAAAAGGTCTCGGGGCCATCTTCTTTTCAGACAGCATGGAGGACTATCAGGGATAGAAGAGGTAGCAAGGTTTGAGACTAGTGGATTAGAGTGGAAATGAAGTTTATCATAAAAGGGGTGGTACCTGGTTCGGACCAAGTTAGCAACAAAGTGAACATGTAGGTTTGTATGGATGAGTTGATTCGTGACAAAATAAGAAGCATTGAGAATTTTTCGAAGAATTTTGGATTGTAAGGATTGAAGACGGGAGAATTTGATGGTTCAGTAGAGCACCAAACCTCAACTCCGTAAGTCCATATCCGCCTTATGATAGTAATGTAGATGAGTCTTTTGTTGTTAAGTGGAAGGTTTGAGCGTTTTTCTAGTAAGTGTTGAAGTAGTCAGAAACATTGGGCAATTTCTTGTAGTTTCAGTCTTGTGTGAGGATGCGTTTATATTAAAAATATTATCCAACACCTAATTAGGGTTTGGTTCGGAGCTATTTAAGTGCTATAAAGTGCCTTCTTAGACTTCAAATATTTGAGAAGGCATGTGGAAAACATATAAATGAAACCAAGATTTTAGAATTTATAAATTAAATTCCACTTTCCTAGTATTTGTGTAATAGCGTTTATCTTGGGCTAAGGTATTGTCCAATTCAGCTTTAATTGAATGGGCAATTATAAGACCGACTCAGGCGCTATTCCTGTTTTCAAAAGGAAAACCCATAATAATACATCCATCCTAATTGCTGTTTTATAAACGTGGGTCCTTCACAAATTAAAATTAACAAAGCTAAGAAAAATGAAAAATGACTATTAATTTAACGCTTCATCTATAATAAAATAGCCTATTAATTATTTAATTTGGTTTGACATGAATTTTATATATATATATATATATATATATATATATATATATATATATATATATATATATATATATATAATATCCAGTTATTGCTTCCTTATTTTCTTCAGTAATTTACTACTATTGTTAGTTGTAACAATGAAGTGAACGAATTGCAGAATTAAACCGTAACTTTAACGAATATTAAAATGGAGATTATTAAATGAATAATAATAATATCTCCTAATAATAAGGTGAATCGTAAATGAACTTTGTTTCATTCTGTTTTTTCTTTTTAATGAATAATGATGTTATTACAAAGAATAGATTACTACATATCTTTTTTTACTAATATATATTTATGAAAGACCTGAAGAAATGAAATATATATTTTTAGTAATAACGTAGCTCTAACTCTTTTTAAATATTCTAAAAGGTTTAATTCCTGAGGAACTCAAGTGTCTCCAATCCTAACTTTATGACTTAATGGATCCTTGCTATAATACTATAACGTTAAAATATTTCTGGAGGATCCATAACGAAATGAAAATACTGTAATTAACGAACATTCCCTGACTTAACGAACATTAGTTAATTAACTCAATGTCTATTTCCTTCATTTTGTGCAGCTAAAAAAAAAAATAAAATAAAAAAACCGATGCTACAGCCGAGGGGCCAATTTAGACGCTCTCGTTCCAACGCTAAACTCTCTATTCCATTGTTACCAACTTCCATACCGGATTAAATAAACTTAAATTTAAAAGCACAATTTTTTCTTATTCTGTTTTTCTTTTTATATCTCAGAAGAATAAAGAGTCGAAATTGGTGTATTCATAACTGATTAGGGTATACATAATTTTTAATTTGAGTATAGAAATATAAAAAAAAATTTATTCTGGGACAAGATCCCTTAAGAACAACAATTATGAACAAAATAATAAATTATAACTGGCCAAAAACAATATATAACTACAATTAAATAACACAATTATGAAAAAAAGAAAAAAGGGTCAGAGTACCATCTTTATTTACAATTTCAAGAAATAAATTAATAAGAATTAACATAAAATGTAACTTTTACATCTCATTAAAGTAAGTGCATTAATGTCAAATTCACCTTACATAAATTGGCATAATAAAAATTAGCTAACATCTGTCTGAAGAGAAAGGAAGTATTGAAAGAGGAGGGATTTAAAAGGTGATAGGGAAGGAGCATGACGGACGTTTGAAGCTAGAGTATTCCATAAGGCAGTGGAACTGGCTAAAAAGGAGCAGTCATATTTTTTGGTTCTATGGAAAGGAGTGTGGAGGTCAGACAGACGGGATCTTGTTTCCTGGTGATGGGTTGAGGATTTAAATACCAGAGTTTAAGTCACTTTAAAGCTATGAATATACAAAAACGACAATTTTATTTATTTGATATACTAAAACGTATTTTAATATTTTAATGTTTAAATTTTTAATCCCTTACCCCATCACAGCCACTGACTGACAACTGCAAGACAGGTGTTGATAAAATAAAAATTAATAATAATGATAAAAATAATAATTCTTTATTTATTCTGGGACGAGTCCCTTCAGAATAATATTACAGGAAATAAACAATGGTCTCAAGGCTGGAGTGTTAGAGTAAGATAATCGAAAACAACAGAATTAAACTAATAAAATAAACAAATAAAATAACTTTAAAAAAACTTCTAATAAAAATGTATGTTACAACAGAGAATAATATTTAATAAAAAAACATTATGAAAAAAAAGAAAAATATACAGTTTAAAAAAAAAAAAGGAAATAAAAATGCTTTTGAATATTTGTAAAATAATGCATGATTTAATCTTATATTTTTGAAAAAATAATCTTTTCAAATAATATTTGCTGCTGAATGTACCTGGGAATGAAAATTGAATAGATAAATAAAAGTATCTGTCTGCTTTATTTGTTGATTTTCCCTAAAATTAGCATCTAATTGGGATTGTTTGGGAATTGAATCGATAGGAAATGGCTGAATAGACGGGATTTAAAGGTTGAAATAGTTTGGGAGTATCGGATATTGGAAGGAATGGAGTTACATAGGGTGTGGATCGGATCTGATCTTTCGAAAGCTTTGGATCGATGGGAGGTTATATACATACTATTACCTTGTATTAAGTTTAAAACAAAAAATAATGAGCCATTTACTCTATTTCACAAACATATATTTTGAACAAATGATATCAAAACGACCCCTGACAGACCCTTTTCACCTTTAAACGCAACCCTATCATTACGCTAAGCTTTAATGAAACAAAAAGAGAATCACACAATTACTTAGTAATTAATATATTTTTTCAAAGAAAGTCGAGTAAAAACAAGAAAAAAATTAATAGCATTTGCCAGTTTTCTATGCGAGAAATTAATATTGCGGAATCTCTCTGAAACTTTTAAAAATAACATAACAAAATAAATATTCTGTAATTTAGTGCATAAATTATAATTTCAAAGTAGCGGTATCGTTATAGACATCTGTCATTCACATTAAATAAATTAAAAGATCCTAAAAAATATTATGAAAGGTAAAATTTACTTATAAAAATTGCCAATACAGCATATGAAATGTAAAGGAAAAATTTATATTTATTCATAATAGTACTGTATGAGTACTGATCAACATTTTACCTTCTTTATTTCATGAATTAGAACTTTGGAATTCTATATATCAAAACAATTAATTGATTATGTTATATATCAAATTAATAATTTTTTAAAATGATTGTAATATAAAATAGAATTTGTTTAGCGTTACCTAAATCTGAAAATTCGGTTTGATCAGCCAGGGATGCATTAAAAAACCTTTCTACCAAAAGGGCTACCAAGAATCTTTTAATAATATTCGGTAGCATGATTGAACTCTTTTGAAAAAATATTGCATCAATTCGCAGCTGCACTAACAAACTAATTAAGCAGTTATTGGCAATCAAGTTCCCAAAAATGAAGGGAAAAGCTTGGTAAAAACTTTATAACATCCCCCGATCATAGGGCCAATCAATAATACGATACTTTCTTTTTATAATAATTTATAGCAGTGAAAAATATATACTGGACTTTTATAGAGCTACACCAGAGGAAGACACTAACGCACTATTCTAAGATTGTAAATTAATATATATTATAAAAAAGTAAGTTTCCATTGAATATAATTAGAATTATAATATACTCTTTAATAAATTATTATGGCAACCGGGACTGTTGTACAAACTCCGTAAATTCCTTCCTCCTACATACTTCCTAATCATCCAGTCCTACCTCTATGAAAGATCCTTCAAAATAAACCACAATAGTTCCTATTCATCTCTCTTCACCCAGTCTGCTGGGGATCCTCAAGGCAGTATCCTAGGACCTATGCTTTACACAGGTTATACAGCTGATATCCCAACCCATCCTAACACATTCCTTTCTACCTATGCCGATGACACTTGCGTGTTATCGGTTAATAACGATCCTACAATTGCCTCTCAAACTCTCCAATCCCACATCAGAGACCTTGAGGCATGGTGTCAGAATTGGAGAATTAAAATCAATTCCAATAAATCCTAATAAACTACCTTTACCATTCGTCGAAAACCTATGACATCCTGCCCTATACTTACATGGAATCCGCATACAAGAATGAAAAGACAAGAAACTGCACGACGATTTCGGCTATTCTAACACTTACTAAACAGACGCTCTAACCTTCCACTTAACTACAAAAGACTCATTTACATGACCATCATAAGGCCTATCTGGACCTACGGAGTAGAGCTTTGGGGCTCTACTAAACCATCAAACTCTTCCCGTATCCAATCCTTACAATCCAAAATCCTTCACAAAATCCTTACCGCTCCTTACTTTGTCACGAATAAAATTATCCACAATGATCCTAATGTTCCATATGTTGCTGATTTGGCCCGTACCAGGAATCACACCTTCTATGAAAAACTCCACTCCCACTCTAATCCATTAGTTTCAATCCTTGCTTCCTCTTCCATGTCTGATAATCCTCCGAGGCATCTCAAAAGAAGATGGCCTCGAGACCTTCTTGTTTAGACTCAGTACCAAAGAGTGCTGCCAATGGGCAGTTTCTCTTCATGTGTAATAACATTTCAGCATATTTACTTGATGTATTTTTTGTACAGTTGTAAATTTCAATAAAAAATATATTTAAAAAAAATAAAAATAAATTATTATATCTAAGTATATTAGATAACAAAGTGTCCTTAGGAAAATAATATAATATTAAATTCCCTATAATAAAGAATTATAATAAAATAATTTTGAGTAATTATCTTCAATTATTAACCACGACTCTCCTACATTTTATCAATACATAAAACAGAGGATTATATAATGATACTAAAGCAAGATGAGTTTGTTTTATTTCATTAAAAACTGGAATAAAATAACTGCAAAGTATAAATTATTGGATTGTGAAATAAGTTCGTAGCATTTTTCAATATTTCAATTTAATCCTCTCTTTGTTTATAAAATTATCTTTACATGGTGAAAAATGTCCACATAATCTAAGAAAGGATTAGTTAAGGTGCTTTTATGCATAACTTTCAACGAGATTCCTTATCATTAAGTGGTATTTTGCTTTTAAAAGAAGAGAAAAAGAGAAAAAAAAATCATTTGATGATTTTTTGTTTTCGAAAGAAAAAGTCCGTTGCAAAACGGTTAACAAAATTTTCATTGTATATGCCGATGATGCCTTAGGATAAAGCACTGCCCCTGAGTGGTACACTCGGTTCAGAATCGGAAATTTTTACTTTAAAACGCAAAGCGCTTTATATAGAAACATGTGTTTTATTAAAAAATCTATTATATTATTATCTAAAATAATCAGTTAGTTTTATGTTCATTTCATCACTCTCTATTAATTATTAAAAGCTTGTGTATGAGATAATATTTTTTCTAAAATCTTGAGCTTTCCAAAGGTATAACATACATGTATTATTACTGCTCTTATGTTCAAAAACGAAAATTTGCATTAAAAAATATTTTTTCTGTTTCTACTTTATTTGGGTATCGAATTTATTTAATTTATATATTTATCTGTTTTTCATCAGCGTTAACAAGATAATCTAGTTATTTTTATTGAATCTACAAAATTAAAGGTACTTTAGAAAAAGAAAATTTAAAATATCGGCATTTAAGCCCTGTCAGACCATTTAAATCAGAATAAAACCTACATGATATTAAAGCCCATTAAATTTTACATCGATATAGCGAGTTTAATCAAAATCGTCTTAACCGTTTTCGAGAAAATCGAAAAAAGGTGCAAAATGCGTGGTATAAAGTGCCTCTTCTGGTAAGCTCATTTTGATGAAAAAAGCTTTGTCTTGTCTCGGGCGTATAGTTGTCTTAAATATGAAATTTCAGTTTCATAGGACTTACCGTTTCCGCCCGAGAGTTACCACACACACACACATTTTTGCGGGACTTGGTTATTTGGACTCAGGGGACCTGAAAACGTGTATTTCCGTTGAAAACTGGAACTCGAAAATTTTCTTGATCGCAATACTTCCCCTTACTATATATAGTAAGTGAAAGTAAACAAAGTTATTTTACTACCCAATATTTTCAAAAACTAATTTTTATAATGATGTTAAATAGCGGATGCTAAAGAGAGGCACCAGGTTCCCCCGGTCCCTTTCCATAGAAAAAAATATATTACTAATTTTTGTTTTAAATCAAAACAAATAAACAAAAGTTAAGAAGAAATAAGTTTTTTTTTTTTAAATATGTAATACGATTGACTTAGATTACAGAGGTATTGAATCTGAAGAAAGAACGCCGAATCCTGAAGTTTAAATTTCTATGTTAAACAAAAATATTAAGCAAATATATTGTCATCTATAAACATCACAAAAGTAAAATAATTTACTAATGTAGTAACAACTGAAGTGTGGCATCCTTTTAGCAAAATTATAGGGACTGATCCATTTCAATGACTAGCCTTAACTACCTCACAGATGCTTTGCTAACTCCGAAATTTGGTTGAGTTAATAATGATTAGCATGAGTAGGAGAGGCTGTTTCTTGATGTAGATGTCACATGAATAAACAAACGATAACTGATATTCGAGGGCCGTAAACGACTATTATGGTAACGAATGGATCCGTGGGGACAAAAAGAGACGGGGAGCAATTTGCCCGGCACGTGCTGCTGTCCACTGCCTCCTCTCTCTTTAATATGTAATCGCCGAGTGAGGGGTAGAATCGTCTGTTAAATGTTATGAGGAATAATAAAATTCTGATAACTGTATTACACGAATTCCACATAACTTACTATACGGAATAAAACTGAATTCACGACTTCCCACTATCTCTGTTATTAAAAAACATTTATGAACTTTCAAAATATAAGTTACAATAGTGTGTATATAATTATACAAGCTGTTGCCCGCGACTTAGCCCGCCACAATTTCTGTTATTATGATCGCGATTAGGAAGTTTTTAAAAATATATATATTTTAAAGTACTACTGCGTAATTGATATTTTTAGTTTTATTTTCTTGTAGCAGAAGAACATATTGATTTTATCCGCAACCCGATTTTGACAATGCGACATATAGTTGGCCGTGGGAAAAGCAGTCTTGACGTAAATCGATTCCTACGTGTTTAAATGTTCGCAAATGTGATTTATTAATTGTTACTGCAAAATATGACTTAACGGGATATTGAATTATTTTAAAATTATAATGTAAATCATTTGGAATAATCGGGATGCGAGGTTAAATTTCCCTGCTTTTTTTTCCAGATTTTCCACTGATTCTTCACTCCTATTGGTCGCAGCGTGATGCTATATAGCCTATAGCCTTCCTCGATAAATGGATTATCTAACACAATAATAATTTTTCATTTCGGACCAGTATTTTCAGAGATTAGCGCGTTCAAACAAACAAACAAACTCTTCAGCTTTATAATATTAGTATAGATTAAGTGTATATAATTAGGTTAGGTTTCGATAGAAAAATTTATTTTGATAAAATAATCTAATGGAAATTACATTCTACTACAATTACTCTGCTTTATCGGATGTCCATTACTCTCCGTTATCTTATACAACTTAGTACATAAATAAAATATATTTTACATCTGAATTACTAATCCTACGTTCGAATAAAAACAAATCTACCAAAAGATAATTTTTTTGCTCTTTTCTCCTTTATTTTGCTAAAATTTCGTTCAACTTATATATTTACTGATTTGAATTCGATGCTAACAGAATGAAATGGTTAATTATTCTGAATTAAAAGAAATAAAGGTACTTCAGTAAAAGGAAATTTCAAATGTCGGCATCTGCGTTCTGATAGACAATTACAACCTGATTATAACCTTCTTATTCTTCCTCGATGCACAAGTTCAGGAGCTCCATGATATGCTTCAAGCATCTTATGCCACTTCTACCAACAGTTTAGAATGTTATTGTTAGCCCCAGCTTCTAACATCGGTGTCTTAAGGAATCGGAGAGTAAATTAAACTGGCTGTGGCTCCTAGGATCTCATACCGGTTAGGGGCTAATGATTTATTCATACATGAAAATATACATACGAGTATGTTACAAATCATCTGCAAAAACAATTTCATCTTTGTCATAATTATTTTCCCTTTTTTTAAAAGAGGTAAAATATAACAAGGAGTGAAATTTTCTTCTTGGGCAATCTATGTAATGAATTGACGGTGCTGATCATATCACCTTTTTGCTCAATCATTCTGGAACTAGTATTTCGCAGAACTAGAGCACCCACACTATGTTTTATATTTGGAAACTAATATCGACCCTATATTTTTGTTTACCTTGCACCTAAATATTCAATATTTTCAAAAAGTATTGATGTTACCCAGCCATAGACTGACTAAGATTTAGGCAGAGGAAATTATCAAAAGAAATGTATGGTGGTGTGATGATTTCCGGTCTTTGTGTCGGAGATATAACTGGCAAAATAGTGATTATTTAGTTGGTGGAAAGAAGCAATGTTTTAAAGGATTAATGGAATATATAAGAGAAGACTTTAGAAATTATTTACTGGTTAAAGTCAACAAATCTATTCACCATCAACTGTATAAAGAATTAAATTATGATTTAGGAGAGAACAGTTATATCTCTGATAGATACGGCCTGGGACTCATCAAATCAATAATTAGAATAAGAGGACAACTATTGTGTCTTACTTGTAATGTTGCAAGGGCGGCAGAGCTATATGATTGTAGTTTATGTAATAATAAAGACATAGATGATATGCACCATTATGTAGGGGTCTGCTCTGTGTTATCGGAAAAAAAGATGCGTTGGCTTGGCGGGCCAGTGTTGTCCAAACAGCAAGCAATACAAAAAGTATCTAAACGGTGAAAATTGGATATTACTGTATAATTATCATGGAAGGCCCCGTAAATATAGATATATAATTATATCAGAATTCAATATTTAAAGAAAGGGGAAAAAATGGGGAAAAAATGTTTAGTTAGTTTTATGTTATTATTATTATTTATATAATATTTGTAATGAATATTTTGTTAAGGTGCGCTATTCTGCAGATGGACTAAAGTCTATGCATAGTGTGCAATATACATATGTATAACAAATTTATGTATGTAAATTTAATCAATAAAACACATTATTATTATTATTATTATATTATTATTATTAGTATTTCCTTACTCAATACTCAATACAACAACCCTAATGGCTGATTAAGTAAATATTATATCTATATCCAGGGATATTATTTTGCATGTTCGTTGTATTATACTGCACCAGGTAATGAAAACTGCCTATCTGACACGAGGAATCAATCTAGTTAAAATTAAACAATTTTACACACAGAGAGTGGGTGTTGAGTTTGATGTAGGCGTTCCAACTGTCACTGATACAAAACGCCTACATTGAAAAGCGGTAAATTATCTGATACCATAAATGCTTCTATTTTAAAGTTTATGTTGTATCTAACGCAATTTATCAGATTAAATATATAGATATTTAATCCTTCTGTATTTGAATTGTTTAACTATTGAACAGTTCGAAAATATTTTCATTGTTAAGTCAACTTCATATTCAATGCTTAAATGATGAGCTTTAAACTTTTTCGGCATGATTTTTTTTTTCGAGCAGTATTGTGGTTATTACAAAATGTAACATCGAATGGTTTTGTTACTATATTTTGAGAAAACTGATGGGAAATACTTACATACCTATCTATTGGGTTGTAAAATAAGCTTGTGGTGTTTTCTTACTTCAGTTGAATCTAGTTCTGGGTCAAAATAAAAGAGATAATAATTATTCCCCCATACAATAGTCGAGGTCCGAACCCGGGGCCCGGAGAACAGAATTCTAGTGTTCTTCTAATAGACCAAATGACTCCCTCTTTGTCCATTTACCTTCGTGTTCAAAAAAGGACAACGATAAAACGGTTTATGTCTTCATATATTTATTACATTAAAATCTTGACATAATTTTCATATTAAAAGAAATCATGGTATTTTATAGATATATAACAGCCAAATTATTATTTGTATATATTTTATCTATAAATAATTGGAGTTATCATTAATAAAAACAGAATAGAAAACATCACTATTAAGTTTATTTTTAATCTATTGAATCCTCATTTGGTATCGCTTTCTCATCTTGACAAATTTTAGTAATAGTAAAGTTTTAGAAATATCTGATTTGAATAGTTCTTGTTTTTGTGTACAACTTATATAGGTTTTATATATTTCAATTCATTTTTTCTAATGATATAAAACTATGCAAATAAGTAAATAATAATTATCGGAAAGTTGCGCTTAGGCTTCGATTTTCCACTCTCAACGCTGGAGAAACAACACCCAGCGGCCCAGGCTACAGTAACCTTCCTTCCTCTGGAACGGCCAGGTTTAAAAATTCATGACGTGGTCAGCCCCAAGGACCGTCCTATCCGACCCTTTTCTTACGGTCTACGCTTCGCCCTTTTTTTTTTTTATAAAGGGTTTCTATCTATAGAGATTCTCTCAAAGGAATTTTGAATGAGCAGTAAGTGATAAATGGTGCTTTTAAAAAATAAAACTCTGCTGGTCAGTTAAAAACAGTCAGTATCATAAAATATGCAATATGCTGACAAAACTAATTTTATCATGGGTTTCATACATCTGCTAAAGCAGAATAGTTGACGACACATTTATATGTAATTTATTACTAATTTAATGAAATTTAAAGGAATAACGTATTTCATCTTTTATTTATTCTCCTCGTTCCAGGTTTGTGTCTAACTGGCAGATATTTGTTTATTCGATATAAATAATTATGGATCAATCATCTATTCGAGAGAAGCTTAGTATATTAAATCAAAGCTTTTGGTGGGTGAATGTTGGAGATATAACAATAATTTACATACTTTATTTAATTCAGTTATTTTACAGTATGGTATTTAAGTATTCATCCTTGTCCTATTTGTTATAAACTAATTGCAGTATTTTGTTATTCAAAGAAATGGATCAAAAATATGCTATAACTTACAGGTATCCCATTTCTTTAGTGTGAGTTTTAAATGATTTTCAAATTTTAAATACTAATTATTAAAAATAAAGCATATTCGTAACAAAATTTCATTAATTCTTAATTAATTAAAAAAATGATATTCTGTAAAGTGAAAACGACAAACAATCTTTGGCATACAAACACGTTTAATTTGTAATATTTTTAGATTTTATCATCAGATAGGAAAACAACAGGGTTGGTATTGGCAACGCCTAAGGCAATTTTGTGGATCTAATTTAAAATTTGGAAAATTGCCTTAGGTGTTGCCAATACTATCAAGTTATTCAAAATATTATGTTAATGGAGAAATTCAATTTATTTTAATTACACTATTTATTAATTCTTCTTTAAATTTCTGTATAATGATTATATTAGTTTTTGGTATCTGTTTTGTAGGTTATGAAGTTATTAATACTAGTATGAATAAAGTTATTAGTTATTAAAAAGTGCTAAATATATTTTTTGAAATTCATAACATTATTAATAAATACAGCAAGTAAATTTTATTTGAATAAATATATATATATATAATTCAGGAACATGCCGTAGATGATTGGATCCTTCAATCAAAGAGAGTCGTTATTAAATTTTTTTTTTTTTTTTTTTTTTTTTTTTTTTTTTATTGAGATATATTACAATTTGTTACAAAATGAACAATAATAATATTGATAAGAGACCACATTCATACTATATATACAGAAAATAATACTAATGGTCAAATTTCATAAAATATAACATAAATTCAAATATATACAATAAAATAATAATAATAAATAAAAAACAAAACAAATCGAAACATAAACCTATTATTGAGATAAATAAAAAGTTGGCAAATAAATAAACATCTTACACACAATCATAACTATATACAATATATACAATTGCTAAAGGGACCCCAGCAAGCGCTTTTTCCTCCACTTGTGGAGGAAAAAGCGGAATCCAAGAGATCCCAGCACCTCTATCTCAGCCGCATCACTGGTCTGAGCCAGTGGAGGCTGAGTTAGGGCGCTGTAGCCACAAACATACCGTACATGAGTGGAGGATCTGACCATTGTCAGAACTCCAGTTAAAATGTTTACAATAGGTCTCGTGGCCACTGACGTTTCAATCTTCGAGGAGGATTGTAGGGATGGGTGGTGCTGGATAGGGATTGTGCTAGAGGGTTAGGATGATGACTAAGGTTCTGCTGAAATTTGGAAAATTTGGATGGTACCAGGTCTAAAACAAACGGAATATTAAGGTCATGGTGTAGGGTACAGTTGGTACCGTAATAAGGAGCATTAACTATTGTTCGGAGGACTTTGGATTGGAAGGATTGGATGCGTTTAATGTTAGAATGTTTAGCTGTCCCCCACAGTTCAAGTCCGTAGGTCCATATAGGTTTCAGTAATGTCTTGTATATTAGTAATTTGTTGTCAACTGTAAGATGAGATTTTCTGTTTAGTAGTCTGTATAACTGGCCGAATCTGCGGTTGAGTTCTTTTCTTTTTAGTCTTGTATGTGGGTTCCACGTCAGTCTTTTGTCTAGTAAAAAGCCGAGATACCGGACTGTGTCTGAGGAAGGAAGCGGTATGGAATTGAAATTAACCGTTGGACAGGATTTGCGTCGAAGGGTGAATGTGACGTGAGTGCATTTGCTTTCGTTTACCTTAATGCGCCAAGCATTGCACCAGTCTTCGACAAGGGAAAGGTGCTTTTGGAGATTTAGCGATGCTGCTTCAGGATCGGAATCGGATGATAAAATGGCTGTGTCATCAGCAAATGTTGCCAGAAAGGTATTGGGGTCGGTAGGGATATCGGCGGTGAAGAGGATGTAGAGGACGGGTCCTAAGACGCTGCCTTGAGGAACACCGGCCTCAACAGTATATTGTTCGGAAAATTCGGAACCACAGCGAACTCGGAAGGAGCGGTTGGATAAATAGGATCGGAGGATTAGGTATAAGGATTGAGGTAAATGGGTTTTGAGCTTAAAGAGCAGTCCCGGGTGCCACACCCGGTCAAAAGCTTGAGCTATGTCCAGAAAGGCACCCGAACAATACTCCTTGCACTCAAGGGCGGAGGAAATGTGGTCTACAACTCGGAGTCCTTGCTGAACCGTGGAATGTTGAGGACGAAATCCGAACTGATGTGAAGGAAAATTTTGAAATTTGGCTAGGATTCGTTTTAGTAGGAGCTTTTCGAAAATTTTTGAGAGGATCGGAAGTAGGCTGATAGGTCTGTAAGATGACGTGTTGTTAGAAGGTTTGCCTGGTTTTAGGAAAAGGATCATAGTTGAATGTTTCCATAAGAGAGGAAAATAGGTAGTGCGTAGGATACAGTTATAGAGATATGTAAGGAATGTAATGGCTTTAGGTGGAAGTTGTCTTAAGATTTGGGGAGTAAGGAGATCGTATCCAGGAGATTTGCGGAGAGGAAGCTTTTTAAGAAGATATCTGACCTCAGAGGGATTAACTGCTTTAGGTGGTAAGGATAGTGGTATTGGTGACGTGAGGAACTCTTCAACTGCTGCAGTATGGGTTGGATTAAGCTCTGGATGAGGAGTAAAAACTTTGGAAAGGTGCTGTGCGAATTCCTCGGCCTTATGCTTGTCAGAAGCAGCCCAGGAACCATCACAGCGCCGGAGAGGATGGGAAATGGTGTGGGATTTTAGGATTCTCTTCGTGACATTCCACAGGGAATTGTCACGAGTCGAGATTGAGGAGAGGTAGGTATTGTAGGATTGGGAACGGAAGATCGCCAACTCCCGCTTTAATTTTCTACAAAAAAAATTATAGGAGCGGCGATCTTCTGGGTGGCGGGTGCGTTGCCATAATGTTCTAGCTCGACGTTTGCTGTTGATGAGGTCTGTCAGGTGTAGTGGTAAATGGCTTTTGTAAGGAATTAGTTATTAAATTAGAACATTCAAGATAGGAAACTAAAAAGGAACGAATTATAGGAAAAATACTTGGCGACGAAGAAAACAAGGATCTATACTAATATAGTTTATGAAGACTACAAGATACTACAAAATAATATAATTCATTTTGTTGACACCGACGACACTCGGGGGTTGATGCTGACTCAAAAAGGAAAAAATAAACACTTGTCTTTTCAGCCATATATCTTTCAAGTTTATATGGGTTTTAAGAAGGTATATATATATATATATATATATATATATATATATATATATATATATATATATATATATTTTACATTGACTGATCTTATTATAAAAACATCTAAAGTAGGCAAATTGATGACAAATCAGTACACACTTTACCAGGGCTGGCTGTGAGGTGGCAGGGGTCATCACATTAAAAAAAAAAAAAAAAAAATGGAACAGTGGTGGACTGAAATGACGAACTTAACGGGAATGTCAACTCACAATCAGTGTTGTTTCAATGGCATACATCTGGGTGTCATTGTTCGAGAGAACTCCATCACATGCAGCCCTGTCGTTTTTTAGTAAGTTCAACATTAATTAGGATTTCGAACCGAATCAATTAAAATTTAACTGGGAAGCTATAAATTAACAGCAGAAGCTAATTGGTTAAAAAACAACTAGGAACAATACAAAATTAATGTAATAGATAAAACAAATCAGTGCTAAACTAAGAAATTCCCTTTCTAATCATTTACATTATAAAGGTTCATCTTTGACATTTGATTTCAAAAGAATATATTCCTGAAAAGTAATTGTTTGATATGGTTTATTATCTAACTTCTTTCTTATTTCAATTTCAAAAGCCTGTTCTCAAATTAAAGAAAATGTAAATAAATAAGAATTGAAACCTAAAGATGTCTTCCCTTCTTTAATAATTGTCATTGGCTAAACACATTTCTGAAAATCTGGTGCGCTAAAAACATGACTTTAACTTACCTCCGTTGTTAAATTCAATTGGATTTCAATAGAAACATGTGTTTTAATAATAATTATATATTTTTATATACAAAATCAATTTTATCGGTTTTCATCATCATCTACATTAACACTTACAGTTCCGTGCATTATATAATATTTTTTTCTAAAATTATTAGCTATCTGAGGGTATATTATACATCTACATTACTATTCTTGTGTTCAAAAACACATATATTGCATAAAAAAATATGTTTGCACGTTTCTCCTCCAATTGTTTATCAAATTCGCGCAACTTGCATATTTAGCCATTTTCATCTATGCTAGTAAGGTTATGTGCATAATTTTTTGAAATAAACAAAATTAAAGTTGAGAATGTATAGTCGACTGTAGAAACTATTATAGGTGGAATAGTCAGGAATCAGTCATTTTTTGAAAAGTTTTTAATTTTGCCAACGTTTCGGCTCAAGCTTGTGAGCCATCATCATCGCATTACTGAACCATGCCCAAGCATTAAGTTTATGCTTGGACATGGCTCACTAATGCCCTGATGATGGCTCACAAGCTTGAGCCGAAACGTTGGCAAAATTAAAAACTTTTCAAAAAATGACTGATTCCTGACTATTCCACCTATAAACAAAATTAAAGGTAGAAAATTAAAATTATCGGTATTTAAACCCTGTCAGACTATTTCAAAATGAATGAAACCTACATCAAATAAAAGCCCATTAAATTTTACATCTATGTAGCAAGTTTAATCAAAATCTTTATAGCCCTGTGGTGGTATCACCATTTAAATAACATTAATAATAGATTATATCTTTATTAAAACACACACCACATGTAACATTGTTTTAAACACAATAGGTATTTTTGTAACACCAAACACATGAAGGTTATGTCTCCTTGGCAACCACATGTGTTGACGCTACAGTACTCCCCCCTCCTAATGAAAGCGTACTGAAAGAGGAACATTCAGACACATGAAGTTGCTGTTGCAGTCGGAGAAGCAACGGGTGGCGTTGGTTCGTCCTCGGCAGAAGAAAGGGAGTTTGTCATCAGGAAACTAGTCTGCATTAGGAACGCTGGTATCAGCCTATCAATTGATATGTCTTCTTCTTTTCCATGCCGAATTATGGTGTTACGAAAAAGAGTTGTCACTTACTTGAATTCGTTGATGTAAATGAATTTGATATTCGGGGTCACCAATATGTGGTGGTATCATCACATGAATTACATTAATAATAGATTATATCTTTATTAAAACACACACCACATGTAACATTGTTTTAAACACAAAAGGTATTTTTGTAACACAAAACACATGAAGGTAATGTCTCCTTGGCAACCACACGTGTTGACGCCATAGCCCTCTTAGAGAAAAAGTAAATGTGCTAAAAACAGACAATTAACTTGAAAAAGACATGAAAAGAATCTACTCAGCGGTAGCACTTCAATGATTATTTGTTCAGCAGGTCTCGAGGCCACCGTCTTTTCAGACGCCTCGGAGGATTATCAGGAATATATGTCGATGAGAGGATGCGGACAAGCGGGTTTGTATGGGTGGGTAATTTGGAATGAAAGGAGGTGTATCTTTTTTGAGCGATTTCTGTAACTAGTGGGATATTCAGGTCTCTATGGATGAGTTTGTTGGTAACAAAGTAAGGAGCGTCTAGGATTTGGCGAAGGATTTTGGATTGCAAGGATTGGATGCGGGAGGAATTCGATGGCTTAGTGGAGCCCCATAGCTCTATGCCATAAGTCCAGATAGGTCTAATAATGGTTGTGTAAATGAGTTTTTTGAAGTAAAGAGGGAGTTTTGATCGTTTGTCAAGTAAGTGTTTTAATAGTCGATATCTACGAGCAGTTTCCTGTCGTTTAAGTCTTGTATGAGGATTCCATGTAAGACGTTTGTCAAGATGAAGTCCAAGGTATCGTATTTGTTCTACAGTGATGAGTGGGGTATGTTTAAAGGAAAAAACTGGACAGGAAGTCATAGGTTTACATCGTAGAGTGAAGGTGATTTGGTGGGATTTCTTAGGATTTATTTTGATTCTCCAATTGTGACACCATTCTGCAGTAGCGAATAAATGGTTCTGTAGGACTTGGGATGCAACAATAGGATCATTATTTACGGATAGCACACATGTGTCATCAGCGTAAGTAGAGAGAAAGTGCTTGGATGGATAGGGATATCAGCTGTATACACCGTGTAGAGGATTGGGCCTAGGATACTACCTTGAGGTACACCGGCTGACTGATTGAATACTGAGGAGTAGGAGAGGTTATGATTAACTTTAAAGGTCCTATCTGTAAGGTAGGAGCGGATTATTAGGAAATATGTCGGAGAGAGGAATTTTCGGAGTTTGTAGAGCAGTCCTGAATGCCAAGAGAAAATCTTAAAAAGGTACAAAATGCATGTATAAAGTAGGTCTTTTGGTAAGCTTATTTTGATTTTTTTTTAAATATAGCTGTAACATTCCGGGCGTATAGTTGTCTTAAATATGAAATTTCTTTTTCGTACGACTTTTTTTTTCGCGCAAAACATACCACACACACCCAGAGACTTTTTTTCGAAACTTGGTCATTTGGACTTGGGGGACAATAAAATTTCCGTTGAAAATTGGACTGAAAACTTACAATTTACTTTTCCTAACTATATATTTCATATATAGGTAAGTGAAAGTAATGTATGTTGTATTGATATTCATGTTTAACCGTTTAAAAAACTTTGGAAAATATAGATTGTTTTAATCTTTACGGGATATCACAATTTGGAAGCTTGCTTAGGTAATCTTATCTAAAGTGTGGCCCATTTTACAAATGTAAATTAAGCGATAATGCAGTAACAATGTTAAGTCGTAGTTAAGGAGGCTTTAAATTTCAGTAGCAATCAAACAAGATAAAGAAATCACGGTTGAACGATTGAGATTTATCGTCCAAGTTGGGATGAAAATGGATGGGAAGAGAGCTGGCTTCTTACTTACTTAACGTTGGGTATATGTGACTTCAACTTGGGTCGGCTTTTTCTTCTTTTTCCTAAGGCACCTCGTTCTTATCATTTATTTTAATTCATAGTGCTATTCAAAATTTACTCAAATAACACATGAATGAATAAAACATAGAAAATAATACAACGTAATAATTATATAACTATCTAACATAGTAATTAATCAATAGGAATAATGAATTATCGACAAACAATGGTATAAGTAGAGACATAAATGTAAAAGAAGAAAAGATTAGCTAATTGTTGATGAGCAAGTTAGCTTTCAATTATTTCTTTTATACCTTTATATATATATATATATATATATATATATATATATATATATATATATATATATATATATATGTTCTTATACCTTTTCTTAAGGACTTTAACGGTGAATAACCACACTTTGATTGTAATAATAGCTGTCTTAAATATGGAATTTCAGTTTCATAGGACTTTTCATTTTAGCGGAGGAGTTACCACACACATACACAGAATTTTTTGCTGTACTTGGTCATTTGGAATCAGGGGACCCTAAAACGTGTATTTTCGTTGAAAATTGGAATCCGAAAATTTTCACGATCGCAATAATTTCCCTTACTATATATTTCATGTATACGTAAGTGAAAGTAATTCAGACATTCATTTTTTTAAAAAGTATAAAACTACAACCCCAAAAGGGCCAAGGGTTCAGTGAGTACATCCAGAGAATCGCACTGTTTTCTGTCCGTTCAAGGAGATGATTAGGCAGGTCTTCCCCAAGTATTTAGGTACCTAGCTTATAAAGGTTGGTTCATATCCCCGTTGAAGTAATGCAATAAAAAATTAACCTGCTATAGTCGGGATTTAAACCTAAGATAAGAAAATGCTTTTTAAAAAATGATGTATTAATTAATTAATCACATAAAATTTACGTACAATTAAGTAGTAGTTTTAAGTATTAATTGGGGAGCAGCGTGGTCTAGTGGATAGAGCGCTAGTCTACTGTGCTCCGGGTCCTGGGTTCGAATCCCGGTTATGACAGAATATTATTTATTCTGTTATTTCAACCGGGGGGCGATCCTGGGATATGGAGACCCGCATTATTTTTTCGCGTTTGAACCCAAAACTTTGGGCATAGTAGGCTGTTATTCTAGCCACTAAACCACATGTAATCTCCATGGCTTAATATTTCTTAACCCCTTGTACTTTGACTTATATACTAGCTGGGAAGTTTCGTAGAATATAAATTAATATATTTGAAGCGTATTTGTCTTGAATGTACGATAGTCTACTGGATTCGAATCCCAGTTATGATGGAATATTATTTATTCTGTTATTTCAACCGGGGGGCGATCCTGGGATATGGAGACCCTCCTGGGGCAGACCCAGCCTCTATAAAGTGGGTACCCATAAATGGGGGAAAAACCTGGCGGCTGAGCGTTATCTCGGCCGAATCACCTCATTGCACGGCCGTTGGCCTAGAAACAGTAAGAATCTCTATATGTATTGAGCCCAAGACCCTTCATGGGTTGTAGAGGTACAGGGTTTTTTTTTTTTTTTTTTTTTTTTTTTTTTTTTTTTTTTTTTTTTTTTTTTTTTTTTTTTTTTTCCACAAAGAAAGTATTAATTCTTTTACGGATTCCACAAATTTTTCTCCCTTCGGAAAATCTAATTTTACACAGAAAAAAACAAACTATTAACTGTTATGTTATGTATAATAATATATTTAAATAGTTAATATCAGGTTTAAAAGATGAATCATCGAAAAAATATATTCGAACAACGCTAGAACCTGTATTACCTCTAACTGAAAAGACCAAATAAAGCTCCGAAAAAATCTTTTGTTTGATATTCATTTTTTAGATTTTTATTAATTAAATCTTTCAATTAATTGCATCATATATTTAAAGTATTCATCCAATCCTAACATGCAATCAAGAAAATACAATTAATATATAAAACATTGGAAATATTTATACTATGTATAATAATTATTTTATTATATTCAAACACTTATATGAATCTTTTTTTTATACACACACAACAAACATTTTGGAGGATTTTCTTACAGTTAACTTAACGCATGCTTAAGAATCAGATAGATATTCGAAAGGCTGTATAGATTTTAAGTAATCAAAGACTATGGAAAGAAGATTCAATTACATAATGACAAATTACGAATTACAACTGTTAAGGTTATAACGGAAATTTGCAGCCAATACCTTTAAATTGTTTTTCTTTTCTTTTTTTTTTCATGCGGATTTCACTATCTCTTTAATTTCGTTAAATGCACAAATATTCCCAGTGATGAATTTTGTAATGATACAATCTAGAGAATATGTATGAAAATTTAATATTTAAAAACCTGAGACGCACGGCATGTGTTACTAGAATATTAGAGAGCCCAATCAAATCTTAAATTAGGAAATTAGAGATAGAGGTGGAAATACTGACTGCTCTCGGTATTGTTAAGGTCAAAGGTGATAAGGTCTTCGAAAGGTTATTGCACAATCAAACAGAGCTTATAAATGATTTCAATCTGGTAGCAGCATTCAGAGTAAAAACCAATCTCAAACTCTAACAACCTCGTACACACCAAAATCGATAAAAAAAATGTACATAGTAATTAAAAAATTAATAAATATATAAAGTTTTTTTTTCAGATTAGCACGACGAGGCCGTATAGACCTTGGCCGCGCAGTGTGTATTTCACACGGTGATTCTTAATAAGTTATATCTTCATGCCTATTGTGAGAGGCCACCAGCTGCTAACGGGCCTTACATTACCCGGACAAAAGGCTGTAAGTGAATTTCAATATAATTATTTGCTCCCTGCGGAACTGGGATTTGGAGGCATAAACTCGCAACCTTCAGCGCGGTAGATTAGTGTGCTGGCTCTACACACACATATTGAATAAATAAATAAATAAAAATGTACGGAGATCTGTACTCAATTTTTTTCAATTTATTTTTTCTGCGTAATGAGAATAATATTACATCTCTAATGGGACTAAATACATAAATATCATGCAGTTGTCTGAAAATAATATCGGCGTAAAATCCTCCTTGAACGGCCGTCGGAACTAAAAAACAGTGCGAATCCTATAAGTATGTACTATTCGTGGATTGTGGAGTTATATACGAGTGTGTGTGTTTTTGACTAATGTATCAAATGTAAGACAAGTAATACAATAGGCCTTACTGTTCACTGGAATTAACTAAAATTTTGTCAGGTTACCATGTTTTTGGTAGAATATAAGAATTTCACATAAACCGAAACATGACAAGTACCATTTATCTTAACTACCTTCGAAAACATAGAATAATAAAAAAATTATGTCTCATGCATTAGTTTGGATAAATATGGCAGCTGGAGTCTCATATTTAAAACACTAACTTTCAAAAATACTGTCAAAGTGGAATTCAGACATCAATAGTACTGCTTTTCTCCTATGCAAGTTTTGATTTTTCTTTCGTTATAAATATTATAATGTTAGCTTATACGAATGAAACAATAACTGCTATGTCGCAACTGTTTCAGTTGAAATCAAACTTTGAAACTCTACGTTCAATAATTAGTCATTAATAGAGGATAGAAATATAAAGGAAACAAACAGTACATTTGATACAACAAAGCAACCCTTATCCCTTCGTTATAATTTATCTGAAGTCACAGTCTATACTGTCAAAAACAACACAGGTCCAAAGGAATTTCTGGTAACAAGCATGAAAAGTTTAAAAAACGGTGTAATACACAAGCTTGTTACAGTGTTTTTACTCATTTAATTAATACAGAACTCCACGATTTTTGTAACAAAAAGCAAAGAAAAGGAAAAAAAGAATTTATATATATATATATATATATATATATATATATGATATATTGATTTTTTAACTTATTTCAAAAGAGATCATCAGATCTGTCTTAAATTGTTACTAGTGTTTAAGAAAAAAGTTACCTCTCACGTATCTCCTCATAACAATGACATAATAATCCATATTACTGTTAATATTTTATTTTTTACTATAACTTAGCTTTTATTGAACAAATTACAAGAGTTATTAATAAATAATTATTTCTAAAAATACAGTTCAAAAATTCATAAAATTAATATGTTACCCAGAAAAGTACAATCCCATTCAGATAGAACAATGTCTGAAATTAGTTTCATAACTCTTTAATTTCCACATACTTTCGATTAGTTTTAAATATGTTACAAAAACGCTGTTCAGTATAGACATCCAATGTTAAATGGTTATTTACAATTGAAGTTTCTTGAGAGTTACTTATCCTTTTACCACAAACGATAAACTATTCATTTAGTATTAAAATGATATATTGCTATGTTTTTGACCGGCTGCTTTTCTAAGGCTGCGGTGCCTTAAAAAACTAGCTTACTTAATATATTCAATCGATATACAGACTATATTTAATGAAACCATTGGATTTACTTTCCAAAGGTATCGTGTTTACCGATTCCAGTAGGTTGCATGCAGGGTAAGATTAAATTGGACATGTTTCCATAACTGACTCTAGTATTTAAATTAACTTAAACATATTCCATTTATTTAGACAAAGTCTGAGAATACTGAGGGACATTACTGTTAACCTTGCCATACAATATCACAAGAAACAAGTACCTTACAAAAACAAAGCTGGCTGGCGAAGGTGGAATCAGTCTTAGGCGCCCCTTCTCGGCTTCATCCTCCAGCTGCTCTGACTCCAGACGGACCTCTCCTCGGTCTCTTCCTGTATTTCCACTCTCGTGGCTGGAACGAGACTGAATTTTTCGAATCTTCTTTCTCATTGTCCTCACCTCGGGCGGGGCTGATACGGGAAGTGCCCCAAGCCGGAGGCCCTTTGTCCTAGGGTCTAGGAAGTTTCTCGAGGTATCGCTGGGGGGCCCCATGGAGGTAAACGCCTTTTGATGTTTTGCTTACAAAGGCTTATTAATATTTACTTATTTAAAGTATTAACTATTCAATTATCAATTTAAAGCCCTCAATATCCTCAATACATAACAATATGTAATCTTAAGAGTGTATAGTTAGTTACCTTTTGACTTATCATCAATATATCTGTTCGGTAGGACATTGGATAAAATTTTTGGGAAGAAATAAACAAAAAAAAAGATCAAGAAAGATGGATTTTTTTTTTTAAAGGAAGTTTAAAATGATGAAATATAAATCAGTCTTTTCTTGGCTAGAGGCTTCTGAAAGTGACGTTTCATTAATTAAGATTCCTTTCCATTTCCTCGTTTTACTTTCTTCTCTCCTCGGTCCTATTTATAAAGTTAATTTCTTGTACTTCATTATGTCAAGGGCCCTACAATTGTTTCTTCTAGTGGCAGGGTAAAGGGTCAAGAAAACATTTTCTTTTCAAAAATCATCAATTATTTGAAATTTTAAAATGTTAACAATTATAGAGAAGTAATGAAATTGACACTGCATTAAAGAAATTTCAGTCTTTCAATGAAATCGAATTAGCATGTTAAGAAGATTTAAAAAAAAAATATGTTTTAAATAAAAGATAAACTAGAAAAAAAAATAAATCTAGTTTCGGTGGAGACATTGGTTTTTAATAAAACAATATAAATCATCCCTTAAATAATCTATATCAATATAAATTAACTATCACTCAAGTATATGCACGGGATCACTTGTAGCTGGGTGGCTAGCGTAACAGCCTCTCATGCCAAAGGTCACGGGTTCAAATCCGGAGGTGGTCCTAGGATTTTTTAATGGGAGTAAAAAATCCTTAGTTACGCCGTCCTTCGGAGGGGACGTTAAAAGGTGGTCCCGAGCCTGTGCGATGTCAGGTACTCGTTAAAGATCCCTTTCCTAATAAAACCTGGATAGGCAAAATTTAGGACTCCCACTGTAGCATCGTCCGATTAGCCATAGTAGCATAAAGTGACGTTAAATAAATAAATATATAAGTATATGCACTTGTCGTCACTATACTTTACCTCCTATAGTCTTATGTTAAGTGATTCTTTTTTTGTAAAACCTAGGGCTTTTCGTTTTATTGTCTATTTTATTATATTCATTAGATCTTTTTCTTCCAGTGGCGCGACAGGCCGTGTAGGCCCTTGGTCTCGTGGTGTAACCTCCTGGAAACTGAACTAAACCTTTGAAATTTATTTTGAATAGATTATTTAAAATTTAATATAGTGATAAACCTAATTGGATAGGAGCCTTCGTTATTTCTATAATTTTTGAAAACATACAATGCAATCAAGTTTTCTAATGGGAAAATTTATATTTCTGTTATCTGTGCTTTACTTTGAAATAACAAACAAATATGTTTTTCATTTCTGTTGGTGATTTAATATAATAATGAATAGACGTAATAAAATAGACACATTTTCTTGCTAATTGTACTTTTCGTTGCGATGAACTAAAACCCACGAAGCGATAAACCCTAAATCGGTCAGACAGACATTTTTTAAACATTAATTTCAAATTCTAAGATTCCCGAGGGATCTCAGTGCCTCTCCTCAGCCACGCCACTGTTGGGAACGCTATAACCACAAACACACTGCACTTGAAGTGTAAACCTAGCCAGTATCAGAACTCCAGTTTAAATATTTACAAAATGTCTCGGGACCCCTTCTCTTTCAACCTTTGAGGAGAGTCGTGTGGGTGTAGAGGTAGATAGAGATTGCGCTAGAAGATTAAGGTGATGAATAAGATTAATATGAAAAGAAATCGTTGCACGATATTTGCTCAAATCTATAGACATATATGTATTTACATTCTATGATAATCAGAAAAAAAAACTTAATAAATTTACGGTCAAAGATGGAAAATGCGTGTGATTTCTCAGTTATAAGCGAACGCCTAAAATCGTATCAAGTGCTGAACTGAATGATACGCGTACATGAGATAGACAAAGGCGTAGATAAGAGGATTGTGCTAGCCATGTTCTTGGTGATTAGGACTTGAAAAGTAGTCATAACACTTGCATTGAATTGCACAAGACTTGATTAATAGCGCCGGTATCGAACCTTTGGATTCTCTAAGCCTATCATTTAATATTAATTAAAATGAAATAAATAATGCTTGATAGATTATCGTAAATAAGCATCAACTGCTTGTTACAACTTAAATCTATTAAACTACATGCGGACTAAAAATAGATTTCTTATTTTATTATTTACCTCATTACTGATTTTAGAAAAATTTTCAAAATTAACTTGATATAATACGCAGTTCCTTTGTCTGTTTATGAACAATTTCATAACGATTTTATCAGAAATTATTATTATTATTTTTGCACTTGATGAAAAGCCCATAATAGGATTGCATTACTTTAAGAAATAAGTTTCACCGCATGTAATGTCTTAAATATTGTATACCGAAAAGGACAGGGATCGGTAAATAAAATAAAAATAAGAATAAAAGAGAATCGTAGGCCCGCCCATCCCAAGAGAAATACACAAAGGAAAAATAAATTCCGTTATTGAAGGAACTTTTTTTTCCAATAAAGCCAACAATTTTCTAGTTTCTTCGCTATCTTACAGGTTTTACTTTCATTCGGAAACTAGAAGTAGAAAATCTGAGATAATTGTCTGATTTTTGGTCGACAGCTTTAAAACCGAATAACTCGTATATGAATTAATTTATACTTTGTGTAAGTTATATGCAAAGAGAATCACAAGCACGTATAATATTTTATGTAACTAACGAAATAAAATAAAATTGTTAATACTTTAATTTTATGTATTATTTTAATAATTAAAACGATAAAAAAAGATTTCGGTGTAACTATAAATAACATTGATATTTTGTCGGAAAGTATATTAATAAGGAAAGAAATGTTTATGATACATAATGTTTTTATAAAAATGGTTTTATCGTTTTATCGTCAAAATGATCTGTTGATAATATCAGTAAAATTAAAAATACAAAGAAAAAATCAATAAATAAAATAATAAAATGGTTCTCAATTTTTACGTTACAGCATAATAGTAACTGCAAAAATATTAACACTACTGCGTTACCATAACACGGTATGCAAAGGAATCATAAATTAGATATTAAATAACTTTACAAAATGAATTACTAATGGTGATTGATGATAATCGAGGAATCATTATTGTTATAAAATCATTAAAGTTTAAATTGAATCATAAATAGTTTATTATAAATGGGACTTACTGTTTC
Source organism: Piezodorus guildinii (assembly GCA_023052935.1). NCBI lineage: Eukaryota > Metazoa > Arthropoda > Insecta > Hemiptera > Pentatomidae > Piezodorus > Piezodorus guildinii. Next base: position 173,442,638 of record CM041292.1, on the reverse strand, counting down.
GCATTTAATAACATAAAAGCTAGTGTTTAACATCAATAATAATAAAACCAATGCCTGATAATTTGATTTAAATTAATGAATATTTTTTTATAATAAAAATTCATGAATAATTAAATGCAGTAGCCATACTTTTATTCTCCCGGGCGACAGTGAGATGGAAATTAACTGATAAGAGAAATCAGCAACTAAAGAATATTCATAAAAGAAAATTAGAAAAATAAATAACTTTTTTTTTCTGGAAGGAATTAGTCCGGGTGGCGGTCATTAAATGAAACAACTAAATAGTTTCAACTATTTTATTGTTTGCCAACGTTTCGACCCCCTTTTGTGGGTCATCATCAGGGCGCATGGTGGGAGAATGGAAACTGAGTTACCATGGAAACTCAGTTTCCATTCTCCCACCATGCGCCCTGATGATGACCCACAAAGGGGGTCGAAACGTTGGCAAACAATAAAATAGTTGAAACTATTTAGTTGTTTCATTTAATGACCGCCACCCGGACTAATTCCTTCCAGTAATTCTCAACGGTCAACTAATTACATCCACAACTTTTTTTTTTGTTTTAAAGGAAAGAAAATTCTAAAAATAATCTATTCCATTGAAGTTACGAATTTATTTTAAACGAAACAAAGTACAACTGTAAATAACAACAATGTAAATATTGATAAAAAAAAAAAAAGTAGAGTATAGGATTTTTATGAAAAATACCAAGCCATAAAATACCTAGGCGTTGCTAAATTGGTTTAATAATGGTACGGAGAAATGATACTGTCACTAAAGCTATCTAATTTATTTCATCTCTCCAACAAAATATTTTTATTAAACCAAGTTGCTAACACTATCGTATTTACACTTCTGTTATTATTTTATTAAATTTAATGACTTTTGCAATGGTTAACGTTCTTATTTTAGTCACTTGGATAAATATTTAGCATATGCATAACAGATTTATGCGGATAAACTATAAGATTGTATATAATTAATTGTTTATTTAAAAAACAGTATAATCGTGTTTATAAGAGACAAGCACATGCTTAGTAAACTTACTTAACTTCCCTCATATAAATTTTATATTACAAGCTAAGAGAACCATGCGGAAAACAGCCTAAAAGAAACAACAAACTGTCATTAGCTAGTGAATAACTTGGCACAAGTTTCGGGAGCCTAATGGAAGAATTCACAGCGTAGATAACATAAATCAGAGCAATCTTCAGCATTCTTCACGTGATGGTCTTAGAAGAAAATGAATGTTCTAATACCAATTTTCATAAATCAAACAATAAAAAAATAACGGATAAAGGTTTTAATTACTTTTATTTTTTGCTTTATTTTATTTCATTAATCCTATTTACATTCCCAGTCGAAACATCTCCATTCATAAAATAGGTTTAAAAAGCCCCTATATATGCGGTATAGGTTATAGACCTAAATGCGCTATTAATTTAAAATTATAAATACTACACGTCTTTTAAGTTCTATTTCTTTACGAAGAACATAAACCAGTGAAATAAACCTGTAAGATGACATAAGGTTTACTTAATTTTAACTCTGATCAATATATTCTAATTTATTAGCTCAACCATATTTTCTTATTTACTAGTTAAACGTAAACATTAAATGAAATATGTTAATATATAAATATAGGTACACATGTAGAGAAAGCCCTGATGTTGAACATCTAGGCTATTTCCTCGTCAGATACTTCGGAGCATTATCAGAAATTGATTAAGAAATGATATTTAAAGTTATTCTGGAAAAGAAGGATGATAGAATAAGTTTATAATGGATGAATAGGTTTTGTTAGCGTAATAGGCAATATGGACTTTAGGTCATTAGGGTATTTTATTCAAACAAGAGAATACTACTTGAATTTAAAGTTTAGTAAAGCTTTAGAGCTCAACTCGTAAGTCCAAATAGGCTCCCAGTATGTGCGTATTTCTATGAGTTAAATCGCCGAACTTTCATTATAAAATAAAAAAAAAATTAAATACATTATATAATAAATATTTTTATATATAATAAATATATATTATAGTATATTATATTTATATAAAATAAAAATATATTTATTAAATATAATTAATAATTATAATATATTTATTTATATTAAATAAATTTCATTATAAAATAAAAAAAAATATATATATATATATAATATATATTATAGTATTAAATATGCCAACATGTTTAGAGCCAAAACTACTTTTTGATAATAATCACAGGAAACACAATGAGGAATGACGTTGTCTGGTTATTCATTTAACGCCACTTATATGCTACGGCGGCTAAAAGGACGGCATAAGCAAGGATTTTTAGCTTCCTTTAAAAATGTCTAACGCCATATGCTAGGTTCAATCCCGTACTCTTGAACATAGAAGACTCTTGTGCCTAGCTACTATCAAATAGTAGTAACCAAATAATCCAACAGATTTATTATAAAATAAATTAGATAGTATTTACGCCACTAGGCGTCCTTTTGCCTATTATAAAAATAGACAAATTAAATATCTACAAAAGCTTTCTCTAGACTGACAAATGATTTCGGGTGCCCAAGGAATTCACGCACAACTTCACGATCTCTACTTTGGTAAGTCAATTTTATTTTATTTGGTTTAGATTTCTTCTAGTTATTTTCTCCCTACAAAAGCGAGTTTTTTTTTGTCTTTTTTTTAAGAGATCCTATATACAGCCCAACCCAAATTGTACTTTTATTCAGACGAAGTGAATCTACAAGCTTCGACTAAACAGAGAGCTATTTTTTCTGTGCATCTACAACCCATGAAGGGTCTTTGGCTTAGTACATAGAAAGATTCGTAATGTTTCTAGGCCAACCTGTAAAATGAGATAATTAGGCCAAGATTACACTCATTCACCAGTTTTCTTTTCCTATCTTTGGGTACCCACCCACTTTATAGAGGTTGGGATTCCAAAGGAGGGTCCCCCCACGGCTAAAATCTAACGTCTAAAACTTATGAGAATTGTCGCTCGTAGCTGCGGTATATTTTTATATTTTTTTCTTTTTTTTGGTAGCTAGGTGTTCAAAGCACCCTTTTGTAAGCTGCGCTACACGACGAGAGAACATGTAGATGAAAATAAAGCTTTATACACATAAAGCTTTGGTGATTTATGTTTTTAACATTTTATTATAAATAATGTTTAATGTCTTCAAATGGGGTTTCTACAATAAAAATAAAAGTTTTCTGATGTGTATGTTACACTTGTTTCTTTTCATATAACATTATCGTTAAGTATTTATTTATCTTTTTTTTAAATTAATATATTTTGGTATTATGGGTTTTTTTAAAAAGTAATATTCGATGTTATTATCCGAATTTATTAAAGAAAAATATCCTCTACTTTCGTGAACTCTCATAATACCTCCCTTTCATGATGTTTTACCAACCCATTCTCTCACTGTGTAGCGCGGCCTTAATTTAAAAACCAGGCAAGCATGAAGCGCCTAGTTACAAAAAAAAGCACTAGATACCGCTTGTGAAAGCGACAATCCTCGCATGTTTTAGACGCTAGTCGGCTGAAACAATAAAATAAATAATATTCTTCCACAGCCGGTATTCGAACTCGAAACCAAGAGAACAGTAGATTAGTGCTCTGCCCACTATACCTCGCAGCTCTTTGTTATATTTTAAACCAAATTAGAAACTTTATCGATGGATAATTAGTGATAAATAACGATTCACTTTAAATATTGGGTTTAGTATAAAAAATAATCATTACTTTAGTAGAAAATTTACAAAATTCCAAAATCATTACACAATGTTATTATGCTAAATCATGGGGAATTTCCGTAATTTTAATCTACCATTAATCTTATTTAAATAATATTCGTACGCTTTCCGAAAACATTTATACAAAGTAAGGAATATAGAAAACCATATTTAATCGTTTTATATTCAAACCAAGCATTCCTCTTGCAATAGTCACCTATATCTTAGTTTAAAAACATTAAGCGTATACAATGCAATTTAGCCTATAGGAGGTCCACTGAATACCGAATCCAACTCTAATTTCCGCTCGGCGTTCCATTATCTTTAGAAATGGAAACTCATGACTTCTGTATACACCCAGAATTAATGTTTGTTTTTTTAAAACTATTTCCGTAAGCAACACGCATGCCGAAAAATATTGTCCTTAAATTAAATCCTATAAATTGTAAGTACTTACTTTAAAAAATGATACATATTGGAATGATTACGTAAAAAACCATTTACCGTTATATCCGACTTTTTTCCCACCTCTGCTATTTTAAAATAAATTTTTAAAATGTTTCTTATTATTTAAAGAAATTTACAATTGTATTATACAGTAAAATACATTTAGTAAATGTGTTAATTCATTACATAGGCTTTGTACAGGTATGAGAAGAAACTACCCAGTGGGCACTTCAGTGTTTATTTAAAGTAGTAGGTCGCAAGGCCATTTTTTTTTTTAAATGTAAAATATAAATAACGGATTGCATGTCAGTGGTACAGACTTCAGTTTCATTAAAAATTATTCATTAAGTTAACATTGAAATGGCATTTATTCAAGAAAGGAACTTGTTCATTCTAATAAATGCTAAACCAGTCAATACGATTACGTCCTCTTGTCTTTTAATCTTTAATGAAAATCACATGCGATTGCATACCTAGATTAAGAGCTAAATAATAGAGGAGTTTCACTGGTAAATATTTAACTTATTTAAATGGAGAATGTAATATTACGAATTTGTAAAAAAATTATTAAAGGTAATTTTCAGAAGATACAAGAAAATGAAATATTTGAAAGAGTACTCATACGAATATGTTTTAATTTTTTCAAACTTAAGAGAGTTAATTATTTTTTGAGAAAATAGAAAATAAAAGATGCATTAAAGTATATCACGTTATGTATTCCTATTACAGAAGTACTCCTTCCTGATGTTCTTGTTTCGTATCGTGCAACTTTCCAACTCCTATGAATGAATTTATATCCTAAATATTTGTACTTAATTATAGAAAATTAATTTCTACCTAAACGAGTCATTAGTAGCCTAGTTAATGATAGAAATTGAAACAATAATTTTGAGTTATTTAAACTAATATAACTTGAACTTACCAATATATCAAATATTGAGTAAGGAAAAAGTATTCCAATCGTGAAAATTTTCAAATTCCAATTTTAAACGAAATACACTTTAGGGCCATCTGGGTCAAATAACCAGGTCCTGAGAAAAATTCCGTTTAAGCCACTTTTATTATTTTATTCATTTAATTTTATTTTCCAAATTCCTTCACTAACCCCAATGTCTTCACCTAATCATTATTACTTTCACTTACCTATCTATAAAATATATAGTAAGGCAGAGTATTGCGATCCTCAATATTTTCAAATTCCATTTTACTGAACAAAAAACGCGTTTCAGGGCCTCCCAAGTCCAAATGACCAAGTCCCGCAAAAAGGTCTGTGTCCGTATGTTTTTTGTGTAACTTTTAAATCAAAATCGGCTAACCAGAAAAGCTTCTTTATACCTTGCATTTTAGGCCTATAGGATTTTCTCAAAAACGTCATGATTTTGATTAAAGTCACTATATCAATGTAAAATTTAAAAGGCTTCAATGTGATGTAGATTTCATTCTGATTGAAATAGTCTGACAGGGCTTAAATGGCAATATTTTTTCCTCTAAATTACCTTTAAATTTGTCGATTTCAAAAAATTAAGCATATCATCTTGTTAGCATTGATATATAACGGCTAAATATGCAATTTGAGCGAATTTGATCAACAAATTTTTTATCTTTTTATTTTAAATATTTTTATTGAAATTTACAACTGTATTTTGTAATACAACTAGTAAATATGCTGGTAAAGATAAAATACATGAAAAAACATGAAGAGAGACTGCCCATTGGCAGCATTGTTTAGTCAATCTATACAAGGTCTCGAGGCCATCTTCTTTTCAGACGCCTCGGAGGGTTATCAGGGATCGAAGAGGAAGCTAGCGTTGATCAACAAATAAAGGAGAAAAGTGCAAAAATACTTTTATTATCCAATTTTGGTATTTTTGAACATAGGAATAGTAATATAGATGTATAATATACCGTTGGACAGCTAAAGATTTTAGAAAAAAATATTATGTAATACACAGAATTGTAGAAGTTAATGGAAAGCCGATGTAGAGACAGCGTGCTACCACGTTATTGTTTACCTTACCATTTTTTTATATAGTGTTATTACTAAATATCATGTCTTATATATTTACACTTCTGTTTGTTAGTTTGACTGTTACCTTTAAATGACATTTACCAATACCAGAGCTTTATCTATTTATATCAATAGATTAATCCTCAACTTCAAACAATTCCTGTAAATCAGCTTACCTACCAGGCATAGTGTAAGGAAATCCTTAGGACAAGCTCGCTGGCCCCTAAAGCCGGTCAGTGTGTAAAAAGTGTAGCACAAAAAAAACAAAAAAAAAACTGTAAAGTACGAAACTGAAATCGCATATTTAAGACAACTATAAGCCCGAAATATTACTCTAACTCGTTTAAACAAAATTAACCGATCGGAAGTGCTAATTTAGATCATGCGTTCTGCACCTTTAGATTTTTTCGAAAACGACCGTAACGATATTGATAAAACTCATTGTATTGATGTAAAATGTAATGCGCTTTAAAATCATATAGGTTTCATTCTGATGGAAATAGTCTTACAAGGCTTAAATACCGATTTTTTTTTAATTTTCCTCCTATAAAGTACCTTTATGCATATTAAAAAAATTAACCCACCATATTAAAATAAGCATTGATAAAAAACGTGTGAATATTTAAGTTATAAAATTTCAATATTCAACAAAAGGATAAAAAAGCACTTATATTTTTAAGGCAATTTTGTATTTTTTAACATAAAAACAGCAGTATATATGATAAAAAAGACAAAGATTTTAGAAAAAATGTTACATTATACCCAAAATAGTAAAATATAATTGAGATTATTATTTTCGAATATTAATTTTTTCTTCTTGATCGGCAAATGATTCGGCCAAAGTGTTTTAGAGTCCGAGTATGGTTTACATGTTGTTACCATGTGCTTTAGTGCCAGCTATGTGTTACGCGCTTCACAAAATGTTGGTTCCTGGTTCTATCATATGGGTGGAGGGTGCATGTTCGATTCTTAATCTTGTTAAGGTTACCTCTTCAAATCTGGACTTTCTGAAAGAGATCTTACATAAGAGAATATTCTACAGACTACATATGTTCTATGTTCTATTCTGTTCGATATCCAAAAGAGTTTCACTCGAGGTTACTAAAGAGACAGCACTTCTATTCTAGACTTTTTTTTTTTTTTTCAAATCTGCATCAGCCTCTGATGAACCTTTGAAACGGTACTAAAGCATAGGGGACAGAGAACGTAGCTCTCCTCTCTTATTAGCTCTTTAAATCTTTTAATACATTTCACATAAGGGCTAAATACATTTTAAAACCAATACAAGTACCTTTAAGTTAATGAATATAGAGTTAACAGCTAAACTGTTTAAAAAATATATATATAAAGTTAGTTTTCTAATTCAAAAACTTTTGCTGATGGTTTAAAAGTTTATTCTAAAAACCGTTCCTGGGGATACTTGATACAAGCCGAATTTGTTAGTAGCAGTTCAGAGATGTAAATTCGAACTTGGAAATATATTACTCCGGAAGTTTCGAAAATCTGATTCTACTTTCAAGAAGTTCCAAGGTAGATTTATAGACAGTGAATTCCAAATTGGCCACTCTATAAGAGCTATCTGTTATCCCTTCGCCATTGTTTGAACCTGCTATTGGAATTGATAGGGTCCATCAGACGTAACTCAATGATAAAATCTAAAGGAATTCTCAGCTACAATGTCGAGTAATAATGTTTAATAAATTTAAATTAATTACTCACTGATTAATTTATCTAAGCTTTTTAATCAACGAAACAAACCAAAAGCAAAGAAAACATTAAATGGTATCAGTAATGTAAGTTAAAGTTGATACAAAGAGATAATAGCAAGGTGTGAACATAAACAATAATCGATTTTATAATAAATTATGTTGATACTTCAACAAAGATTAGCTTTGAAGCAAACTTTTAAAAGTTGCACTATTGGCTAAAAACAGTGTACGGTATCAAACAATGCCTTTAGGATCATTCCGATAAGTGGTTAAGACATTTGTGTTTTAAATACAGAAAGTTTAGCGAGAAGAAAAAAAAATCTATATGATGGCAAAATTATGTATTGATTAATTAATTAATTAGGAAAATATATCAGCATTCCATGAAGTGGGGGCAAAGGAGGTCATGAAGGTGTGGCATCTAATTCGAAGATCTACATTAAGATGCGCATCTAATAGCTAAGAACATATAGAAAATCATTAGCTAAAAAGATTGTCAACGGATCTGCGATAATTTATTATCTTATATTTATATTTTCGTTGTATTTTACAAAAACGAAAGCTATGAAAATTGTCAATTTACTGAGAAAAAAGATGATTAGCAAGAATGTCATTCAGTTGCATGTATAAAAAAAATATAGTGTTTAAAGGGAGAAATGACCTAAAAAATAGAATAGTACACCCTACACACACACACACACACACACATACGTATATATACATATATATGCACTATTTTATGAAATTTTACATAATTTCCAATAAAAACATATTTAATTACATATTAATAAAGTGCCTAAAAGGATATGGAATTTGATTTTATGGAGAACTTATCATATATCAATAATTTTGTTGATTAGAAATAATGAATCATTTGTGGTTAACAGAGGTAAAGAAAAATGGGTAAATATGAAAAAATTGAAGACAAATTTTTTTTCTAGTACATTTCTATATTTCGTTATCTTTTATTATTATTGACTTTTTTCGGTTCAAAGAACACGCAGTAACGTTGCAGTCTTCGTCATTTGCCCATTTTTTATCGTTAATTATTTCGACCTATTTTTCTTTTATTTGATAATAAATAACAATACCGAAATGACCTGGTTTTTGGGATATGTACTTTAGAAAACATAGGTAATTAGTTTAGGCCTTATTTTTCTTAAATTTATAAAGAAGGAATTCTGTGAGGTATGCTTCACAATATGTTATTATAACGGGCAGGGTTGCGAAAATATATATTAAAATAAACCAAGACTAATCGATGTCTGCCGATGACAACTGACTGAATCGCATCAATAATTTAAACAAATCCTTTTTTCAGAGCTTGCTGGGCCACTCAGCTAGTGAAGGGCCCTTTCCACACTAACTCAGTTTTAGCTGCCCCTCCGATACTTAATCGTCATCTACAGAAATAAAATTCAAAACATCTCTACCAGATAGAACAGTATGTATATACCTGAAGCAAGAAATCAGTATATTATTATTTTATTTTTTTTTTTAAGAGATTTTAATAATTCAAACCGAAAAATCGTTAAATTGATGCTATGAAACTTATTCCAGGAAATGATAATGTTATTTATAAAAAAAAAAAAAAAAAAAGGAATTACAATTTTATTTTAATAATAAATAATATCTTTTCTTTTATAATTTTTTAGGAAGTTTTACTTAATATTTCATACTCAAATATGCACTCCTTAACTTCCTTTTATTATACTACTAACCATTTATTGCATACTTTTCATCGTTTCGGGGTTCTTTCCCCATTATCAAGACTTTTTTTTTTTATTCATAGCTAACTGCTATTCGTCCACTCACATGTTTATTGGCTGCCTGTTATAATAATAAATAAATAAATAGAACAGTCAGCCAATAAATGTGTAAGCGGACGAATAGGAGTAAGTTATAAATGCAAAATAATGTGTTGTGTTTTAAAAAATGTAAAAAAAAAAAAAATGTTTTTGATAATTGGGAAAGAACCCCGAAACGTTGAAAAAGTATTTAATAAATAGTGAAGAAAAATAAATGTATAATAAAAGGAAGTTAAGATGTGCAAAATTGATTGTGAAATAAGAAATATAGTTATCAACTAGGCTTAGAAAATTAAAATAAAGAAATAATTTATGCATAGCTGAATACACTAAATCAGTTTTTTGCTTGATGGTAATAGTTCATAAATTTTTTATAGTTCTAATGAGTTTAAACGCTTGCACACACTGAATCCAAACTAAAACACACAGATATATAAAAAAAAATTGCTTATTGTTACCATTGAGGAAATATAAAAATATTACTATTTCTATCCCTAATAAGAAATATCCAGAATAATTATGAAAATTGTTTGACTCATTCCACTTGACTCTGATAACGGAATCTGTGATCGGTTGAGTTTTATTTGCTCTTAAAAAAAATAATTGAGACGTTGATTTCCAAAAGTTACTAAAGGACCTTTTTCACGAATTTAATATTTTGAAATATTTTCATTCTCATCATTTCGTTTTACCTAAATCATCTATTTGATTTTATCTAGTGAACACTCAAGTCCTTCAAAAACGCGATCTAGATATTCAATTATTTTCTAAAGGTTATAATAATTACACATTTAATTTCATTCCAAATCATACTAAAACATTTGATTCTATAACCTTAATATAGTGTTATAAATATAGTAAAAAACAATTTTAGATTTTAATACTTAAGGATTCTAACAAATTAGCTCAATAATATAGTAATGAGAGATTTTTGAGCTTCCTGTTTAGTTTCCTATAGTGTATATAGTACCTTTTTGGATATCAACGTCTCAATAGAGTTTATTTATTGTTGGATCTAAGTCAAAATTACAAAGTCCCACAAAAAATTCTGTGTGTGGTAGTCTAGCGAAAAAATTAAAACCCTTACGGAACTGAAATTTTATATTTAAGACAACTATATGCCCTAGATTTTACACCAACTTTTTTTCATCAAAATTAGCTTACCAGAAGAGCCACTTTATACCATGCATTTTGCACCTTTTTACGATTTTTTTTTCAAAAACGGCTTTAACGATTATGATTAAACTCCCTTTATGAATGTAACATTTAATGGGCTTGAATATAATTTAGGTTTCATTCTGATTGAAGTAGTCTGACAGTGCTTAAATGCAAATATCTTAAATTTTCTTCCCCTAAATTACCTTTAATTTTTTAGATTTTATAAAATTGGTCACATAAATTTTTTACTATTGATAAATAACAGTATGCAAGTTAAGCGGATTTGATAAACAACTGAAGGAGAAAAGTGCAAACATATTTTTTTATACAATTTTAGTGTTTTTGAACACAAGAATAGTAATATAGATGTATAATATACCCTTGTAAAGCTAAAGAGTTTAGAAAATAATATTATCCAATTTCCGGGATTGTAAAGGTCAATGGAGAGCGATGAAAAGCCGATAAACCTAACTGATTGTTGTAGATAAAAATTTAATGGATTATTTAATAAAAGACATGTTTCTATTTAAATTACCACCATTATATATCTATCTATCTATCTATATATATATATATATATATATATATATAGATATATATATATATATAGTTCTGTTCTGAGATCAAATTTATAATCGTTTTATTCTTTAATAAGGTAAAAGCTATTAAGAGCTAATGATGATAAAAAAGAAACATGTATGATAAAGGTTTGTATCGGATGTTTACGTTCATACAGGGAAGGAGTTATGATAGGTCAATAACTTTAACGACCGAATCACCGATACAGCTTACTCCAACAACTTTGATAATTCACAACCTTTTCTGATTAATTGCCTCTGGTGAGGTTGTCAGTTTCAATGATTACGGTGTCGTTGTCAGAACGTTTTTTTTTTTCGTTATCTGGTTGTATCACAGGGTACAACCAGTTTTTGGACATTAACCTAACATGGCTATTTTTTATAGAAAGTTATAAAAATAAAGGTCAAAACTCTGAAGCAAATACCGTCTGTTAAAATGGACCATACTACTAGATGTAGATTCTTATCAGTGAGTGAAGATCGCGAGGACTACAAAACACTTTCTGAAATTCACTTTGGTTAGGACATCCTCCGAAAAAAAATTGGTAGATATGAAGTGTATTATAAGTACAGCCCACAGCCTGTTATTGATATAAGGCACATTAAGCTGTATTGGGACCAGGCCTCATATCAAACCCGATATTTTGTTTATCATAAAGAAAGAAGCAAATATTGAAGAAACAGGGATTCCTGGAAGAAATCTAAAATACCCAAAGGTCACGCACGCATTTTTTTATTTATTTGTCCATCCTCCTCTGTATTTGTTGTTAAATTTTTATTTTATTTTTACATATTGACCTTATGGTTTCTTATAACTTTAATAAACATTGATCAACAAATTGATTTTTGTGACGCTCACTCAGCTCGCGCAATCGCCCTGAATAAGGCCTATAATTTAGGCTGAAACGTCGCACAGTGGTTCCAAACGTTTTCGGAACAAAAGTCTGCAATTCTTGTTCTAAAAAAACCCTACAAAAACACATTTATAATAGTATCTCGCTTCGAGGCAGTACTTAATTATAGTTTGTCATTTGGAAAAATTAAGTTAAACCTTAAAATAATTTTATATGTCAATTTTTTTTTGGTCTTTCCATTTAAGAAATTTCTATAACCAACAATGCGTTCTGCTTTGCTAAAAACGTAGAAATCAATTTACGGTTTTGAAATCTTGTCGGTAAAAACTAGAAACAAAACTAAAATTTTACATTTTATTTTGTTGTGTATGTATTGATTATATTTAAAATAATTTTAATTTTTTTGAAAATTCTTAAAAAATCACCAAGTCGTTATTTGAAACCTGAAGTTTCCCTAAACTTCTCTAATAACGATTCTAAACAAAGTTAAATGGAGGCAAGTTGGATATATAAAGATTTATATATGAATAATTAGTTACAGTGGCATTTCTCTGAAATATTCGACAAAACTTATAAATATTATGATATAAAAATGAGCTAAAAATATGCCAATCATACAATTTAAAGTGAATTTTCTAAGTAACAATATGACGTTAAAACTTTTGTCCCGAAAACGTGCGTTTGGAACCACTGTCGTCGGCACCATTAAATTAAGGTTAATGCTTAATTGTGTGTTCTATTGACTGCACCCTGAACCAATTTTTCCCAGAAAATCAAAATATATTCTTTTTGACTTTCTTCTATGCATACATGGTATATCTTACACTATCAAGACCAATTGAAGGATTAGAAAAATAATAGGTAAATTGTTAATACCATGTTAACTGAGATATGAAAAAAAAAAAACATACCTATTGTTAACTGCAAATAAAAAAACTTCATAATCATGTTATTTAACAGTAAAATAATTATTATTACAAAAAAAAACTTCATATTTCAGCAATGTAAACTTAATATAAATTATATCACAGTAGATTAATTATTTTAAAACATTGCCGATGTATTGTCGTTGATTGCTATTGGATGCTCCGATGTTATAATTAATTTAAGAATTTTTAAAAATATTTAGAGATAAAAATAAATTGTTAAAGAATTAATTAAATTTAGTTTCAATAGAAACATGTGATTTATTAAATAATCTATTATATTATCATTGACAACAATCCTTGAGTTTAATCGGCTTTTCATCATCCTTCATTAATTTTTATTATTTTTTTAATCAGATAATATTTTTTCTAAAATCTTTTTCTTTCCAACGGTATATTATACGTGTATATTACTGTTATTATAAACGAACAAAACAAAGATTACATTTAAAAATTGTTTTTCTCTTTTTTTTTTAATATCGAATATACTCGACTTATATATTTACTTGTTTTTTTCAATACCAACAAGATGGCATGGTTAATTTATTCAAATATACAAAATTGAAGGTAGTTCAGATAAAGAAAATGTAAACTATCGGTATTTAAGACTGTCAGACAACTTCAATCAGAATGAAACCTACATCGTATTAAAGCCCATTAAATTTTACATCGATAAAGGAAGTTTAATCAAAATCGTTAGAGCCGTTTTGAGGAAATCGTAAAATGGTACAAAATGCATGGTTTAAAATAGGTCTTCCGGTCAGCCGATTTCAGTGAAAAAGTTGGAACATTTCAGGCGTATAGTTGTCTTAAATATGAAATTTCAGTTTTGTAAGACTTTTCGTTTTGGCGCTAGGCTTATCACACACTAGGACACATAGGCAGACAGACACACTATAAATAATTTCTTATAGTACTTTAGAAATATTAACTGTTGCCCACAACTTCGTAAGCGTCAATTACTGTTATTATGATCGTGATTTCCATCCACGCCAGACTATCATCATTCCTTTATCTAATTCACTGATTGTCAACATTCATTAACAGGTGTACATAAAAGAATTTGAAGATTAAAAAAATTGATAGTGATTTAGAAGTTTTTAAAAAGAATATATTTTAAATTCTTTCTGGGTAAATGATATTTTTAGTTCTATTTGCTTGTGGCAGAAGAACACACTGGTTTTCTCCGCAACCCGATCTTCACAAGGCGACATATAGCCGGCGATTCCTACCTGTTTAAATGTTTGCCTCTGTGATTTAATTAATTGTTAATGCAAAAGATAACTTAATAGCAAATTGAATTATTCTAAAATTGAAAGGTAGGTCTGTTAGCATCATTGGGATGCGAGGAAAAAGCACTGCTTGACCAACTTCTGCACCAGTCAAAACTATTGCAGCGATCACATTATTACAAAAAAATTGACTTGAACTCGGTCCCGTTACATAAATTTGGTGGTTTAAGATTTCTGAGTAAAATTATTGGGTCAATGTTTTAAACTGAGGGAACGTTGGGAAGGCCACTCGGGTTTAAAGAATTAAGAAACTCCTGTGGGTAATGAAACCGCATCTTTCTTGTTCTACATTAAATAGATGTGTAGGTAACTGTATCTCCTGGAAGTTTAGTTAAAATTAGGTCGTTAATTTCGTCAACGCTGCTGTTTCTCTTCGCCAATATTGCCCTTTGACACATCCATTGATAATCTTTATTTTACATTTCGACGATATCAGGGTAAAATTTCGATTTAAATTTTCAATGCTAGTCACTTTTTCTTCTAAATCGTGATAATTTCAATTTTATTTTCAAAATGAGGTACTTTGCCGTCTCCTATTAAAAGTAACTTTGAAGGAAAATTTGTACTACCTCCCCCCAAATGTGATCTCATATTCGTAGATAGTTTTAAGATATGAACAAACTTCTATAATGGGGAACTTTTAAGGCAAGACTTTACAACAGCTTTACATAATATATTTTAAATGGTAAATTAATTATAACCAAAATAAAAATAAAATAATTTTTATATTCAAACGTAAAAATGCATTATGACCTGTAATTTTCTTAAACTTTAGAAGTGGCTGGAGGAGGTATGGATTTCAATAAACACAGCCAAGGCTACACAGGCAGCTATGAAGACTAGCGCCCTAGGCCAAAACATAAGCGGTGCGAGCTTTTATCTTTAGGGTTGGTTTCCTTGCCAATTTCCACCCCTTGGCTTCCAGTCCTTCTCCCGCAAACTTGTTTTGTTCGAACACTCAACGAAAGAGAAATACTTTTAAAATAATGTAGAGTAATTAACAGGATGTAGACAAAAATGCCTCACGGTCCTACAAGAATATTTAAAAATATTTTTGTGACTTATGAATTATTGTATGCATGAATGCAAATAATAAGTTTAATAATATAATAAACTTAAATAACATTTTATTATTGCCTTATATATATATATATATATATATATATATATATATATATATATATATATATATATATATATATATATATATAAATATAAATAAATAACAACAGAAAAGAAACATGTAAGCAGTTTGAGAAAAAAAATCTGGTGTGTGCAACACACAACTTTTACTTACCTCCGTTATTTATATGATATTAATATTTTTCGAACAAATTTAGAAACGAAATTAATTGTTTAAGAATTATTCACATTGGATTTTGATAGAAACCTGTGTTCTAATAAATAATCTGTTATATTATTATCGACGACAATCAGTTTGATTTAACGGATTTTCATCACTATCCGTTAACTTTCACAATAGCATGTATAATATAATATTTTTTTTAAAATCATAAGCATTTCGACGGTATATTATACATGTTTATTACTTTTCTTAAGAACAAAAAATAAAAATTGCAATAAAAAAATATTTTTGCAGTTTTCTCCTTTAGTTAGATAATTCGTTCAACTTATATATTTTCTTGTTTTTCAGCAATGCTAATCAGAAGATATGTTTTTTATTTTTTCTAATCTACAAAATTAAAGGTACTTTAGAAGAAGAAACTTTAAAATATCGGCATTTAAGCCCTGTCAGGCTATTTCAATCAGAATGAAACCTACATGATATTAAAGTCCGTTCAATTTTACATCGAAGTAGCGAGTTTAATCAAAATCGTTAGAGCTGTTTATAAGGAAATCGCAAAAAGGTGCAAAATGCATGGTATAAAGTGGCTCTTCTGGTTATCTCATTTTGATGAAAAAGTATTTGTAACATCTCGGGCGTTTATTTGTCATAAAATAGGACTTTAGGACAGTTTCATAGGACTTTACGCACGGGAGTTACCACACACACACATACACACACACCAACAGACCTTTTTGCGGGACTTGGTCATTTGGATTTGGGAGATCCTAAAACGTTTTTTTTCCGTTGAAAACTGGAATTCGAAAATTTTCACGATCGCAATTATATATATTTCATATAAAGGTAAGTGAAAGTAAAAATTAAACTGAGCCTAACCTTTCTTTAAAAACATTATAGACAGTATATTAGTATAATATAATATTTTAATATGTTTGTACTAATCTTAAACAGAAGAATAGCACAAAAAAAAAAAAAAAAAAAAATAGCAAACATTAAATGGCGTGTAGATTTTTACAAAATATACATGGAGAAACCTTGTCATATAGAATTGACGAGGGATAAAAAATAAAAAAATTAAGATATTCAATTTCAATCAGTAAACATTATCACAAATTAGTAAAATTCATTAAACAAAATATTAAGATGAAATAAAACTAGGATATCTGGTCTAAAAAACAACTATAAGTAAAAACTGTAAAGCATTTTGTAAGTATTTTTTAAAATATAAAAAAAAAAAAAAACGGATTCAACGAACCGTAACTAAATTAATATCCTCTAATGCTTTTTAATTGTAAAATAATGGCTAAAGAGAAGTGTAATTATGAAGAACAATATTATTCCTGGAATGGAAAGAAATTAACCATCAGTCGAGAATAAAAATATTCTAAAGAAATTTCATTTTCCAACAAATAGGGTTTTTATTAATCTCAATTCTAAAGCTTAAATTAAAGTATTAGATTAAATTCATTATAGCTATTGTTTCTTTTAAATTATTTAATTTATATTGTGCTTTTCGATAACAGAGCCTTGCCTTCCACAAAAGTCACAATCAGTAACAGAACTACAAAGCCTTTGTGTACGAGTGCAATGCAATTTGGTTTAAATTACTATATAATTTATTTTAAATTATCAGTACTAGAAAAAATACCGAAGCCCGTGTTATCGATTGATGCAAGGTTGATGAGAATGAAAAAATCTTGAGAGTAACACAAGACTTGCACTTACCTACAACGTTAAAATCAATTCAACAAATTACATTTCGAATAAAAGTTGAAATAACTTCAAATAATTGCATCGAGTTTCGATGAAAACGTTTGTCGTCATCATATTCCGTTCCTCTTTTACGAAGTTAATGTAGGGGTTTTGTAGAAGCGACGTCACTCTCTCTTAAGCAACTTAAGCAGTTTCCAGCAACCACAAATGACCAGAAACTTTAGAATACAATAATTACGAGTTCGTTTCTTCACCGGCGAGATTTTATTTCGGGTTTTCCCCTGGACGGAGCCGACGAAGCTGAGGTAGGGGTACACTACAAATCAATTAAGAAAATGTAATATAGTAAGAGTAAAAATTATATAATTTCTGAACCACTTTTGGTTTATTATTTTCAATAATGAACCTTTGTTATCGACCCAACAAATCAATAATATAACCCCCCTCCCTCTCCCTCAAAATTTGAGAGCTTACGTTTCCAGTCACGTAGACGCCGAATAACGAATAAAAAAAATACGTTTTTCCTAATTAATAAAAATACTAAAAATTTGAATCCTGCATAATGAAAAAAATATCATGAAGGAAAACACCAATAAGGACAAATAGCAGTGTGCTATGAAATAAAATGATGGTTGATATATGAAATAGCAATTATATAATGTAAAAAATAAGTCTTGAAAATGGGGAAACAGCCCCGAAACGAAACAAATATGAAAAGCTTATGAAATAAAGTGATTAAGTAAGAAATGGAAGTCAATGTGTACTCTTTTAAGTGTTTAGAAAAAAATATCATTGAAATTGGTTCAGGACGAGCAGAGATATAACGTTTTGAAATTAGCAGTGATATGCCATTTTCCTTTAGATTATTTATTGTTTTTTATATTAGTCAATTGTCTATTAACAACTATATAAACCCTGATATAGTTATTTAGAAATAAGAAACCATTTTTTTTTTATAATTTGCAGTGTTTTTATATGAATTTACGTTTATTCTGTTGAAACTATGTTTTATAATATTTACACGTGTCATAGATGCCAGACTTGATCACCAGTTAATTTTAATATAGTACAAAGTCGATTTAGAAAGGGTGCTGAGAGTTGGTTTCATATATGCAAATAAAACGGAGCATTGCTTGTTCAGAACAGTCACTTCTCATTAAACCTTAAAACTGTAATAACTGAAGTGGCAAAAAGGCATTAAAAACTATTACATGATTCGCTTCTATATTTCCACTAGTACAATTGAAGGTATGTCCCAGATATCAAACCATATTCAAGTCCTTTCGGATCATGTCCTAGGAAAAGATATTGCGAACTTAAATAAGCATATTGATTGTAACGAAAATAGGGTTATATGAAGTTTTTAGACATGGTTCTGATAAAAGCAAATGTTTATTTCTATATACGTATATTGTAACAAGTAATTCATTAATTTACTTGTAATTTAATATAAAATCATTCACATGCAGCAAGTTCCGAAAGTATTCGGAATTTACTATCAGTTTGTAACTTATTTATCTGTCTTATAAAGATATGTTTTTACACTTTTAACGTTGGATAGATGATACACAACAGCTGAAACCAAATGTCATGACAAAATAATTTTATTTTATACATTTTGAACACATATTTACGAAAAAATAATAAGTTTTCGGAAACAAACTATTTCCTAGTTTACTTAATGCAGAAAAATCTGGTTCACGCAAAGCACGACTTTCACTTTCCCCAATTGTTAAAATCAATTTAAGAACTGTTTAATACAGTCCTGACCATTCTTTATGGATGCTAAACATGGCCGCTTACTTTAAAGGATGAACAACGGCTTAAGGTTTTCGAAAATAAGGTACTGCGTAAAATATTTGGTCCGAAGAGAGATGAGGCCACTGGGAAGTTATGAAGGTTGAACAACGTGGAATTGCGGAACTTGTATCTGATCGCGGCGGCTTGGGCTTGAACGGTGAACATTGGACGGTATTTGGTGGTATTGGCATCGAACCTCCGGGTTCGGTAAGCTTATTATTATATATTATATTAATACAGTTAGAATTAAAAACAATTGGTTAAAGAATTACATTCGCTTGTCCATACACATACACACACAGACAGATTTCTGATACTAAATGATTTAGAATCATGAAAAAAAAACTTTACCTCTACGACTTATAAAGGGACTCGGCTTCAATACTTATAGAGATTTTCATGGACGACGATTGTGCAAGGTGATGATTAGGCCTAAATCACACTCGGCCGCCAAGTTTTTCACCAATTAAGGGTAACCACTTCATATAGAACGGGTGTGCCCCAGGTGAATCGCCATACCCCTAGGTCACTCCACGGCTGAAATAAAAGAATCAATAATTCTACCTCAGCCAAGATTCGAACCTGCGACCTGAAGAACAATAACTTAATGCTCTATCCACTAGGCCACGCTGCTCTATAATTTGGACTCATGGGATCCTAAAACGGTCCTTCCAGTTGGAACTCGAAACTTTTCACGATCGCAATAATTTCCCTTACTATATATTTCATATAAAAATAATTGAAAGTAAAAATTTATAAATATCCGATTGATAAGCCTTGTAATATAAATACACATTTTAGCCTGTTAGGCCATTTGACCAATTTAATAACACTTTGTAGTCCAATATCGTACCACCCTATAAATTAATTTTTCTTCAAAATTAAAATTAAAAAGTTACTTCCAGAACTTTTAGAAAATAGTGTAGCAGCCGAGTCTGAAAAGATAACGCTGAATGTATCATTGTCATACTTGAGTTTAAACTTTGATTTTTCTCTTATATGAATAAATTAATTATTATGGCTTAACTTGGACAGAGCCAAATCCTAATTAGGTTTAGTTAATTAGAATGATAATTTAAATACATTTCACCTAGGACTGGCTGCTTTAAATATGAAGTAGCTATTAGGGAACTAACAAGTGGTTCAACCTTAGGCCAGACCTAATTTCATTTTCCCTCAATCAACCCTCCGAGGCTCATTAGAAGCAACTAACTTTAAAAGATACCTTGAATATTCGCATTTAACTGGCTGAGGTGGTCCTTTAATAGAAATTAAAATTTAATAAATTCAACAATGATCGGTATTTTATTTTCATGTTCCTAAACATTGTTTGAAATAAAATAATACTACGCTAAGCACCAACTTCATTAATTATTCTGAATGAAGGTTGTAGTTTTAAACATTATCCGCAAGTTTACTTTATACTATACTATTATAATAAAGTTATAATTTAATTGTATTCAGTTTGGTTGGAAATATACGTGTTAGAGTAAATATTATCAAAATTAAAATTTGTATGTACAATAATCACTTAACTGTTTGCTCTATTTCCTCTTGTATGCTCTTAATAATATATATATTTATTTTTTATTTCATTGATTTTCACAACTATGTATTATAATACAACAAGTAAATATGCTGCATACTGATAAAATTCATGAAAAAATAAAAAGAGAAACTAACTACCCATTGGCAACACTCTAGTAGTGCTTCTATTCTATATTATGCTTCTAAACAAGAAGGTCTCTTTTCTTTTCAAACACCTCGGCGGATTGTCAGGAATTGAAGGGGAAGCAAGGATTGTGTGAGTGAAGTTTTTCATGAAAGGAGTGATATCTGGTACAGGCCAAATTAGGAACATATGGAACATTAAGGTGTTTGTGGATGATTTTATTCGTGACAAAGTATAGGATTGGATACGGGAAGAGTTTGATGGTTTAGTAGAGCCCCAAAGCTCAACTCCAAAGTTCTCCAAAGTCCAGATAGGCCTAATGATTGTCATGTCTTTTTTATTTAAGTGAAAGGTTAGCGCGTCTGTCAAGTAAATGTTGAAGTAACCGAAATCGGCGAGTAGTTTCTTGTCTTTTCAGTCTTGTATGCGGATTCCATGTAGGACATTTTTCAAGCAGGAGGCCTGAATAGCGGATCTGTTCAACCGGGACAAGCGGAATATCATTAAAACTGTAGGGCAGGATGTCATAGGTTTTCGACGAAGGAACTTTATAAATAAGGTAATTATATTCTCAAATCTCTAGCTTTCCAACGCGTTGCAACGTTATATTATCCGAGAAAAAAAATATATATGTTTTTCTTTTCTTATCTAGTTGGCTATCAGGCTCCTGCTTGACAAAACGTCTTAAATGGAATCCGCTCACAAGACTGAAACAAGAAACTGTCCGCCGCTTTCGCTTACTTCATCACTTACTGCACAAACTCTCTCGCCTTCCACGTAACTACAAAAGGCTCATCTATATGGGTCTGTTTATACTGGAGGCGTTTAAGCGGTAGCGGGTACCTAGAATTCAAGCTCATTCTAAGGATTCGCTACCGCGTGTAGTATACACAGGCCCTATCATCATCATAAGGCCTATCCGGACTTACGGAGTAGAGCTGTGGTGCTCTAGTTAGCCATCAAATTCTTGCCGTATTTAATTCTTACAATCCAAAATCCTTCGAAAAATCCTTAATGCTGCTTACTTTGTCTCGAAAAAACTCATCTATAAAGACCATATCCATCCAAATGTTCCATATATTGCTGATTTTACCAGAACCAGGTACCAATCATTTCATGACAAACACCACATCCACTCTATCCCTTGCTATCCTTGCTTCCTCTTCCGTTCCTGACAATCCTCCGGGGCGTCTGAAAAGACGATGGCCTCGATACTTTCCAGTTTGGAGTGCTGCCAATAGACAGTTTCTTCCCATGTCTTTTTCATGTATTTTATCTCACAGTTTATTTACTTGATGTATTAATTAATACGTCCGTCCAGGTTCGGATCAGAATAAGCCTGGGGTATCTCCTGCCAGTCGTAAAAGGCGACAAAAAGGGGCACAATATGGGGCCAGCACTCCCACTTGTGTAAAAATTAAGCTGAAAAACCTAAAAAAATGATTGGCCAAGTCACTTGAATAAAGATGCATAATAAATTGTAAAAATGAGCCTTCACAATTATTACAAAACTTAATTTAGTCCTTTCTGCTCTTCTATTTTATTAAGAGCACCGAATGAGAAAGTATTTTTTGAAAAAGAGAAATATATACCTTTTTCTTACTAAACGTTTTTCCATGTATGAAGTTTTCGTCAGTCGTATGCCTTTTTAAGCCGTTGTCTCCTTTTTCATCCAGTCAATCGTTGATACTAATCTGGTCCCACTTTCTAGTGCTTTTCTGTTTTACTTTGATTCTCCTTCAGCCAACCATTATCTTTGTGGACTAATGAAAATAAAAATTGACTGTAGTGGACTGTTTAATTGTTAAATTGCTAAAATAAAATATTAGAAATGATCATTTTTATGGTATTTAAAAAATAAATAAATTAAATATTCATCTAAGACATCGTATTTAATCATCACTACAGTTATTAGCAAAGTAAAAAGTACAGATCTTAATAGAAAAAAAACACCACTTTTGCAACTATTCCTAACTTACTAAAGCATTTTGAGAATAATTATTAATGGCAGAACTATTGTAAAATATTCGCTTTTATGTTTGAATTCCTTCTATCAATTAACATAGAAATAGTATCTCATTGCATTGTATAGAAACGTGAATAATAATTAAAAATTATTTATTTTATACATGTTTTATATATATATATATATATATATATATATATATTATATATATATATATATATATATACTTGTGTTTGTGTTTTTGTGTGTAGACAGTCACAGAATCAATTATAGGAGGAGTGTTTAAAGGAAGTATTGCTGCTATATAACTTTGAGGCACGTAGGTCAAAAAGTAATAAGACTCCTTAATTAATTTCTAGCAGTACCACCTGCTGTCAAACTGTTATAACTTTTCCTCCGCAATCTAGAAATTAGATTTCTTCATTTGGAGAAGGTTCTAAAACATTTTTTTTTGTTTTATAAATCTGTATTATTAATATACTTTTTTTTTTACATAACTCCTAACTAAATATGTTTGGTGCAAAGTTTATTTTTTTTAATTTATTTATATTTTATAAAATTTTACAACTGTATAGAACAAGTACAACAAGTAAAAGTGTTCAAATATAATAAAGGGCGTGAAAAGGCTTGTGAAGAAACTACTCTGCGGTAGAACTTTTTTTATTGTTTATTTAAGTAAGAAGATCCCGAGGTCATCTTCTTTTCAATCGCCTCTGAGGGTTGTCAGAAATATGAGAGGTTGATAGGTTGCAGACAAAACGTTTATGTGGGTTGGAGTTTGGAATTTATTTCCGCCATAGAATCTGTATACACTGATTCTAAAGGAGTGGTATGGATTAATGGAACAGAATCTGCACCTTTTCCCATTGATAGAGGAGTAAAGCAGGGAGACAGTCTGAGCCCGCTTCTGTTTACGGTGTTTATGGATGAGATCCATAAAATTTGTCAAAGGCGAACTGCCCGAACAGTGCTTGGTAAGTGGAACATGAGGACGATACTGAGCCAGTCACTGTTATACGCTGATGATATCGTTCTTATTTGTGATACGAAAGACAAAATACAGCAAGCTCTAATAGAATGTCGAAAAGACTTAAGCGAAAGGGAATGATCATAAATGTCTCCAAGAGCAAGATACTGGTCCTGTCCCGAGATGAGGAGGAGACTGTGGAGGTGATTTGTAACGGCGAGGTTCTCGAAGTAGTTGAAAACTTTCTCTACTTAGGCTGCAATATAAATAGGCAGGGAAAAATATATTACGAAATTGCAAACAATATTGCTAAAGCAAATCAAATCTATTACAGTATATGCAATAGTATTGTTGGCCATCGAGATGTGGGGCTAGAGACGAAGCTCCACATTTACAAATCTTTATACCTCCCCACTCTTACCTACGGGAGCGAGAGCTGGGTAATGCTGGACAAGCAAATAAGCCGAATTACTGCAGCTGAAATGAGGTATTTACGTAGGGTCGCAGGAAAAACGAGAAGAGACGCGTAAGAAATGAAGGAATTAGAGCGGAGCTGAAAATTCCTGCGCTGAAAACTTTCCTCGAGAAGCGACAGCTAAAATGGTTCGGCCATGTTTGTCGAATGAATGAGGACCGCGAACCCAGAAAAGTGTTGGAAGCTCGACCCACTGGAAAAAGACCGCGCGGAAGGCCTAGGATTTTGTATGACGGATATATCTAGAAGATCGGAGGGAAAAGATTGCAGGAACTTAAACAACTCTGCAGAAATCGTGAAGCTTGGCAACGTTGGATCGAGGCCCCTCCACGCTAGTAAAGGCACATAGGAGGAAGATAAAGAAGAAGAAGAAGAGTTTGGAATTGAAAGTGGTATATCTGGCACAAGAAAGGTATACGAAAGTGGGATATTAAGGCCGTTATGAAGGATTTTATTTGTGACGAAATATGGATCATTTAGGATTTTGCGAAGGATTTTCGACTGTAAGATTGGATGCGGAAGGAATAAGATGGTTAAGTAGATCTCCAAAGCACAATTCCATATGTCCAGATGGGTCTGATGATAGTAAGATAAATGAGATTTTTGTAATAAATTGGAAGTTTTGAACGTTTGTCGAGTAAGTGGTGTAGTATTCGGTATCTACGGGCAGTTTCTGTGCATGTCTAGACGTTTGTCAAGATGAGTACTAGGTATCGGATTTGTTCAACAGGTATGAATGGGGTATTATTAAAGGATACAGTGAGGAAGGAAGTCATCGGTTTGCGACGAAGGGTAAAGGTAATTTGGTAGGAATTTTTAGGATTTATTTTAATCCTCGAGTTCTGAAACCATTCCCCACATGTGGTTGTGATGTGGAGTGGAAGGGTTTGGATGCAGAGGTTGGATCATTATGGATGGATAACACACAAGTCTCATCTGTGTAAGTTGTGAGGAGTAGGATGGAGTGGGATATTAGCTGTATGTACCGCATAAAGGATGGGACCTAAGATACTACTCTGTACACCTGCAGACTGAGAAAATAAAGTGAGTACTAATACCTTGAAAGTGAGTGTAGGTTTTAAACGGAATTTAGGTGTTTACGATTTTATATTTTAGAGAAAAATAGATGGTAGCAGAGCTTTGATTTTTTATTGACTTTTACAACCAATTCGATATTTACATTTAGTGTACGTACAAAACCGTGCTTTACATTTTTTTTTTATTTTCATGAACCTATACATGAAATATATAGTAAGGAAAAGAATTGCGATCGTGAAAATTTTCGAATTCCAGTTTTCAACGGAATTATATGTTTTAGGATCCCTTGACTCTTAATAACCAAGTCCCGCAAAAAGATCTGTGTGTGTGTGTGTGGTAACTGCCGGGCGAAAACTAAAAGTGCTATGAAACTGGAATTTCATATTTAAGACAACTATAAGCCCGAGATGTTACAGAATGTTTTTTATTAAACTCAGCTAACCAGACGAGCCACTTTATACTATGCATTTTGGACCTTTTTACGATTTACTCAAAAACGGCTTTAACGATTTTGATTAAACTCTATATATCGATGTAAATTTGATGGGCTTTAATATCATGTAGGTTTCATACTGATTGAAATAGTCTGACAGGGCTTAAATGCCGATATTTTAAATGTTCTTGCTTTAAACTACCTTTAATTTTACAGAGTTTTTGAACACCATCTTATTAGCATTGATAAATAACGGATAAATATGCAAGTTAAGCGAATTTGATCAATAACTAAAGGAAAAAAGTGCAGACATATTTTTTAATTCAATTTTTGTGTTTTTGAACACAAGAATAATAATATAGATGTATAATATACGGTTGGATATCTAAAGAATTTAGAAAAAATATTATCTATTATACGGAATTTTAATGGTTAATGGAGAGTGATGAAAAGCCGATAAAACCAACTGATTGTTGTTGGTAAAAAATAAACAAATTATTTAATAAAACACATGTTTTAATGAAAATTAAAAATAATTAATTCGTTAACAATTTATTTGTATCTTTTAATGTATTTAAAAATTCTTAAATTGATTTTAACGGTAAGTGAAAGTCGTGTGTTGTGTGCGCCAGAGTTTTATTGTTGTTTGGTGGATTTTAGCTAAAGATATATATTACAAGAAACCAATTATCCTCTACGATACTATATATGAATAATATTATATCGCTACTTTGGTATGTGCATAACTAATGGAAAATTTAATCTTATGGAAACGAAAAGGTCATCCCAACTTACATATGAAAAAAAAATGTAAAAACTCCCGTTCTCTGACGCCATCGTCAGGATATTATGTTTCATAGAAATTAACAAGCACTCACACAAGCTGATCCACGGATGGGTGCGAAGAGACAGATAATTTTGAATCTGTCCCTACATCACAAAAAATAAATAAATAAATTCTTACCACTAAAAAGCAATTACATTAATTAATTTAGAATATTGCTAAGCTCTTCCGTATTCTCTTACGTCTTTTTTAAGTATTCGACTATACGAAGAGGGGACTATTGGTGTAATAATTAATTTTCAAGGTTTTAAAGTGATTTACA
This sequence comes from Piezodorus guildinii, assembly GCA_023052935.1. Taxonomy (NCBI): domain Eukaryota; kingdom Metazoa; phylum Arthropoda; class Insecta; order Hemiptera; family Pentatomidae; genus Piezodorus; species Piezodorus guildinii. The sequence continues at coordinate 173,415,656 of CM041292.1, read as the reverse complement.
TTCTTGAGAAAGATCTTAGTATTTTTTTTATTTTTTTTTTAATTTGTTTTTTATTGGCTCTATTGCTCAACAGGTTGGAGTCACTTGGGACTGCTACGTCAATGATTCTAACCATTTAGTAGGTTTTATGTAACACCAAAATATCCGAACGATATAACGAACTGAAAGTTCTCTATCAATACAAGGCTCACGCGGTAGATGATAAACCTTCCATGCAATTCTTTCTTATTGCAAATGGTTTTATAGTAATTGACATTTTTCATTTCATGCAGCGTGGGATCTTTGAGAACAAGGGCTTTATAATTCCTTATTCAAATCTTGTATTATGTTGATAATTAAAGATGGACTTGTCTGGAAATATACCTTCTTGTTTTAGACTCGAATCTTCAATTAAAAGAATACCTCGAACACATTTTTTCTATTCAAATACAGTCTATTCACAGAGGCTTTTTGGTGATAAATTTGAGCATCCGACTCGATTTGAGCACTAGAAGGTCGTAATAGTTTGGTAGTTGACAATTTAATAATACAAATTCAATAAATATTAACCTGTACAACCTTACAACCTATGAAGGGACTTGGCTTCAGTACATATAGATTATTCGCTTATACGTTTTTTTTAGACGGACGTGCAATGAGGTGATCAGGCCGAGATCGCACTCAACCGTCAGGTTTTTTCCACACTTTTGGGTACCCACTTTATAGAGAAAGGGTCTGCCCCAACTACTATTCATACCCCGGACCCGAAGAGCTGTAGTCTAGTGCCCTATCCACTAGACTACGGCTCCCCAACAAATATCAAAAAATAGTTTAATTGTTTATTCTTATAGTATTAGATGATTTTTTTATTTATTATGGTTATAAACGCTTATAATATAGTAAACAGATCATATGAACCCTGTAGATCTCAGATCGGAGTAGGTAGATGGTCCAAGATCAATTCGCACTCAATGATTGATTTCTAAAAGCTTTGGTTACTGTCTAAGAATTCTGTCACTAAGATTAGAGTTGAGGAAGGAAAATTTACTATTACAGTATATCTTTTTTTAACAATACCTGTAATAAGATTTTTGAATAATAATTGCTTCATATATTGTATGTCAAAATCGAGATGTTACAGCAACATTTTTACTAAAATCGGCTGACCAGAAGCCCTACTTTATCCCATGCATTTAGCACCTTTTTACGATTTTCTCAAAAACGGCTCTAACGATTTTGATTAAACTCGCTATACTGATGTAAAATTTAATGGGCTTTGATATCATGTAGGTTTCATTCTGATTGAAATAGTCTGATGGGGCTTAAACACAGATATTTTAAATTTTTTCCTCTAAAGTATCTTTAATTTTGTATATTCTATAAAAATAACCATATCATCTTATTATCATTGATAAAAAACAGGTAAGTATATAAGTTGATCGAATTTGATTAACAAACTAAAGGAGATAACTGCCAAAATATTTTTTAATGTTATTTTTTGTTTTTTAACTTAAGAACAGTAATATACATGTATAATATACCGTAGGAGTGCTAAAGATTTTAGAAAAAATATTATTGTAAAATTTAACGGAGAGTAATGAAAAGCCGATAAAACAAACTGGTTGTCGTAGATAATAATATAATAGGTTATTTAAAAAAAAAAATGGTTTCTTTTAAAATCCCATGTTAATAATTCTTATATATTATAGGTGGAATAATCAGGAATCAATCATTTTTTGAAATTTTTTAATTTTTGCCTACGTTTCGGCTCAAGCTTGTGAGCCATCATCAGGGCTTACTGAGCCATGTCCAAGCATAAACTTTATTACCTGATTATGTCACCTATAATAGTTTCTACAGTCGACTATACATCCTCAATTTAATAATTCTTAGATAATTTATTTTCGATTCTAAATTTGTTTTATAATTCTCAAATTAATATCAATAACAAAGGTAAGTTCGTGAAGGTAAGTTTGAAGTGTTGCGCGCACCAGATTTTTTTTTTTCATTCTTATTGAGAGCCAAGCGCATCCCTCCCTTCTGCACGAGAGAATGAGACAGAGAGAGCTGCCTAACTGTTAGAATCAGTTGAAATAAAATGTTAAGTATAAAGTTAAAAAAAAGATGATATTGCAAGATTTAATTCGTTGGACTATAACGAAATGAATATTAACTAACTGATCAATCGGTGATTCTTATATCGCAATATTTCTTCTGAGAAGAAAGACAGTCGCTGAAGTTTTTAGAGAGTAAATCACAAAACGAAAGAGGTCATTAAAGTACTTCTATATTCACAAAATAAAAACTCATCCGTCATCCGTAATCTTCGGAAGGCTTTCAGAAATATTTAGACGAGCTGAACTTAAAATATGCACATAAAATAGCGGGAGACAGCTACTTTTGAATTGTTTTGCATAATACAGAGGCTCACAATAGAGCGCACTGACATCAGTTGAGATCCATTCTCCAGTTCTCAGGGATGTGTATTCACAGTTGAAAGCTCCTGGGGCTTCATTCCGGCTCACTCTACCCGTCTGTTCTCGTTATCTAACTCTTGTAAAACAATAAAAAGATGAACGAAAGCAAACATTTGTTCTTTGATAACATATTATACATTCATTTAAAAAAAAAAAACGTCTAATACTTACGTTTACCCTTATTATATTTCTTCAGTAAATTCTTACTTTTTTATTACTCCAAACTTTTTAAGAACTTTTTCCTTCCTTCTTTACTGTTCAAAGGCGTATAAATATTTACGCATTCAAGACTAACAACTAACTATGACACAGTTGTAGCAGTGCCGGTATAAATTTTGGTCAATGCAGCGAGAAAAGCCATTAATGGAGGTAGAAACTTGTAAACAAGCCAAGAACCAGTATAAATTCCATTTAGTTTAAAAAATATTATGCTAGTGTCACATATTTGGATAACAACCTCCACCAGTAATTGAGACGTTGATTTCCAAAAGGTACTAAAGGACATTTTTTACGAAATTGATTTTTTTACATATTTGTATTCTCATCATTTAGTTCTATCTAAATATTCTATTTGATGTTATCTAAGGAATTCTCAAGTCCTTAAAAAACACGATTTAGAAATGCGGTCATTTTCTAAAAGTACTAATTTCGCGTTTATTTTCGTTCCAAATCATTCTAAAAAAATTCATTTCATAACTTTAATATGATGCTATTATTATAGTAAAAAAATAATCCTAAATTTGAAGGCAAAAAGACCCAAATTAGCTAGTTTAATAATATAGTAATGAGAGATTTTCGCGCTTCCTGTAAAATTTCCTAGAATGGATATAGTACCTTTTGGAAATCAACGTCTCAATTGACAACCATGAACTTTGGTTTAAACCATCACATCCTCGTCAAACTCCAGTGACTAATGTATTAAAAAGTAGCAAAAAAACATGGTTCATTGGTTAATCAGAAGGAACTTCCACCCTTAAATAACAGACAGTGAATATACTAAGCGTGTAAAGAAGTTCTTCCACACCCTCCTCGCTAGGCTTTTTTATAATATATTTGTATTTGTTTACAAGTTCGGAAAACAACCTCAGAAGTAAAAATCTTGAAAATGATTCTCAGGTCAGAAAAAGTATCTTCTTAATTTATTTCTTCACAAATCTTTCTTTTTTTCAGTTCTGGGATTGGTAAGTTGCTAACATGTTGAGGAAATTTATAGAAAATAAGTGAATATATTTTGCATGAAAATGTTTTGATTTCTAAAACTGGTTTTACTAAAAGAACTTTCCTTTGGAAACGGACATGTTCCATATGAAACGACCCAATACTTGTGTTTCTCACTGTAAAAGTTATTTGTTAAAAAGAATTTTGATCTGAGGAACAAGTTCATCTTAGTAGCATAACATTCACAATCAATCATAAGATTGTAAGATTAAATGGGAAATTAGAATAAGAAACATCCAATAACATTTCACAGTAATATACAAACAGCGCTTGCTAAAGCACTTTATTTTTCAGATAACCTTTGGAGTATAGCTGTAAAAGCACAAGAAAGGAGTATGCAAACAGAATATATATGTGTATATATATATATATATATATATATATATATATATATATATATATATATATATACACATATAGCAGCCCTAAGCCCTTTTTAATTCCTATATCAATGATCTTCCCAATTCCATCCACCACTGCTCCCATCACTTATACGCTGATGATTTCCAGATCTACTTATCCTTCTCTCCCTCCGAGTCTCTAGTAGCATTTGCCAATATTCAGGTAGACCTGGATAGAATCTGTGCCGGGGCAACCCTGAATAAACTAAGGCTAAATGCTATGAAGACTCAGGCGATTGTTATAGGTTCCAATCCCCTCCTCAGATCCCATACTACATTTCTAAGTCTAACCCTAAATGATCAGCCAATCACCTTCACTTCCTCTGTCCAAAACCTAGGTATTATCATTGACCAAACCCTTTCCTGGAAACCCCATATTGCCCAAATCACCCGAAGAACAATAAGTACCCTCAAAGTTTTCCATCGCTCCCGCCATTTTCTTCCACTATCCACCCGTAAGCTCCTTGTATCCTCACTTATTTTCCCCCATTTTGAATAATGCTGCGGGGTATATGGTGGCCTCTTTACTGTGCTCGAGGACAGGCTAAAGCGAATTATGAATAAATTTTTAAGATTTGTCCTTGGCACACCGAAGAGGTTTCATGTGACCCATTTATACAGTGAGTTAAAGTGGTTCCTTCCCTCAAACCGCAGACAATATTTCCTTGGATTATTCCTTTACCAAACTATCAACTCCCAGCTACCTCCCTATATCCAGAAACTTCTGCAATTTAAATCGTCAGTCCGCTTCCTCAAAACAAGATCGCGCCATTCTGACCTTTATATTCCTGCCCACAGAACAACAAGTTTTGAACATTCCTTTCTTGTCCGCTCTACTACTCTCTGGAATTCCCTACCTATTCATATCCGCCATGCTTCTTCCCTACCATCATTCAAGTCCCAGCTGTTCCAGTACCTATTGTCATCTCAAACAGACGCTCCACAAGCCTGATATTTCAAATCAAATATCTATTCAAAAAGAAAATTTATTATTTATTGTTCATGTTTCTATATCGATCAATTATTATGAATCAGTTTCAATGTTAAGTTTTGTTCAACATATCAGAAGTTATTCATTTATTTTACTCTTTTAGTTATTTTACTCTTTTGTTTTATTGTGTCCTACTTTTCTTCTTAAAGCTTTGTAAATAAGAATTAATTATAATCCTTTGGCCATGTGGCCAGACACATTGTATATATTAATTGTACATGTCATATTGTTCTTAAGGGACCCAGTCCCAGAATAAAAATTATTTTTCTATTCTATATATATATATATATAAGAGTTCTGCGCTTGCGCTAGTTCATTAACATACGTCGTTATATCGTCTCTTCTTTATGAACAGTTTTTAGTGTGTAATAATTGTTTTTATTACATATAAACAATTAGTGATTGTGCAACAACATTCGTTGTCAACAATGGACTAATCCTACTGACTGTAAGTAGTAATATTTACGATTACTTAGTTGTCATATGAAGTAGAGCTGAGAAGCCTTATCTTTTTCGCCATATTGCGATCCCCACTCAGCTTCCTCAGCTTGCCAGTCTTCCACTGACCCCTGGAGGGGTCACGTCGCGCTCCGGACGACAAGGTCAAGGTCGCGCGGACGTATTTTTTTTGTTTTATTTTTTATTTATTTTTTTTATTTTTATGTTTCAATGAGATACTATCACCAAGTCATGGCGGGAAAGGCAAGCATTAAACGCTCCAGGTCAGCTGGCTCTTCTGCTTCCCCGGTCAAGCAAAGGCAAAGACGTAATAACAAACGCCCTACGCCCCCCTCATCAGCTGCTTCTAACGAACAGGAACCACAACCCGGGACTTCAACGCAAGGGATGACTGAGGAATCTCCCTTTTTTACTCCTAACCCCTACCAAGTACTCCATATCGAGAAAGAGGTCATGGAATCAGAATCTACAACGAGAGATCCTCGCCCTCCTCCCATATTTGTTAAAAATATAAGAAATTTTCAACTCCTATGCACCCAATTAAATAAAATCATTGATAGCAAAAGCTACACATGTCTAACGCGTATCAATGACACAAAAATATCACCCGATTCAGCTGATGTGTACCGCAAAATAGTAAAATATCTTAGTGAAACAAAAGCTGATTTTCACACGTATCAGCTAAGAGAGGAGAGGGCATTAAGGGTGGTAATAAGAAATTTACACCCCTCTACACCAGCTGAGGAAATAAAGGAAGAACTGACGTCTCTTGGGTTCAAAGTGCGTCAGATAACTAATGTGATGAAAGATAATATAGAAGAATCAGGTGACAGGAGTAAAATTCCTTTACCTCTATTTTTTGTGGACTTAGAACCGTCTCCAGGAGTAGAAAAAATTTATGAACTGGAAAAACTCTATTATACGAGAGTAAAGATTGAAAAGCCATACGTAAAAAGAGACATTATACAATGCCACAATTGTCAAGCATACGGTCACACGAAAACGTATTGCCACCACATACCGCGCTGTGTTAAATGTGGTGAACAGCACAAGTCTGAGCAGTGCAATAAATCTCGTATAATCCCAGCAGTTTGCGCTCTGTGCCACAAGGGACATCCGGCGAATACAAAGGCTGCGAGATTTACAAGAATCTCAAGTCAAGATTTCTGAAGCCCCAGCGCCAAGAGGAGACTAGACCGAGGAGAAACCTATCAAAATTCGTCGACCCGACAGTTTCGTTCGCCCAACAACTTGGTGGTGGTGACCAGTCTACTCAGTGTGAGGCCACGCCGGTTTAACATACACTCAAACATCCCGAACCTGAATCTCAACCACCTCAAAATTTTAATTCTCAAAAACTTCCCCAGCATCAAATTTCTCCTATCCCTCCTCCATCAAATGTCACAGACCTCACCAGTTTAATGACATCATTCATCTCAGAAATAAAATCAATAGTTATGCCTCTGATATCAGTCCTAACAAACCTAGTATCAAATTTAATTCCTGCCTTGAAAAAGCCCTAAATGATTCCACCCAACTCCATTTCCATTCTCCTCTGGAATGCGAATGGTGTTCGAAATCATATTAATGAACTAACTTTATTACTACACGACAAACGTATTGACGTAGCTCTTATCACTGAAACACGACTAACTAACAAACGATCATTCAACATCCCAGACTACCAAATATACCGAACTGACCATCCCGATGGAACAGCTCATGCCGGCACTGCTGTCATCATCCATCGCTCCCTCTCCCATAATTTATTACCCTTACCAGTCCATAACTTCCTCCAAACCACTGCTGTAATTATGCAAACCCGTCATTTTCCTATAACAGTAGTTGCAGCATACTCTCCTCCAAAAATACCTATTTCCGAAATCCAATTTAATTTATTCCTTAATTCCTTAGGGCATCATTTCCTCATAGGTGCGGACTTAAATGCCAAACACCAGCAATGGGGAGCCAGAACTACAAACTCTCGCGGGCGAACATTGCTGTATGCACTCTATTCCACTCACTGTAATATCCTCTCTCCCCGATTCCCCTACCTATTGGCCTACTGATCCTCACCGTAACCCCGACCTCCTCGATTATTTTATCCACAAAGGGCTAGGACCTTTAAATCATTCCGTTTCCCGGCTCGATGACCTTTCCTCCGATCATAGCCCTCTTACCCTAACTCTCTCATTATCTCCTATTCCCAAACTCCCTCCACCATCATTCCTAAGAGGCCCAGTTAATTGGAACCTCTTCCGCGAAATAATAACGGATGGAATAGACCTCAGAGTATCCCTCAAATCTCCACAAGATCTTGATGATGCAGTTGATTCCTTTACTACCCTCATCCAACAAGCAGCCTGGAATGCATCTACACCTTCTCCTTCCCCAAAATACTACCAGAAGAATCCTTTACCCCAAAACCTCCTAGATCTAATCCATACCAAACGACGCTCTAGAACCCTCTGGCAAAGAACCAGGCATCCAGACGATCGTAAATCCTACAATTATTACACCAAATTAGCTAATCCTACAATTCCTATCTTTCTTCACTATCTATCTGCGACAATTCCCTCTGGAAAGTAACCAAAAAAGTTCTTAAATACCAATTTATCTCCCATCCCATCCGACGTGAAGATGGATCCTGGGCTTCGTCGGATGAGACTAGAGCGGAAGAATTTGCCAAATACCTTTCTAAAGTTTTTATCCCACACCCCGAGCTCAATCCTGCCCATACAGCTAACGTAAAGGAATTCCTCTCCTCTCCAATTCCTCTCTCTCCGCCCCCTAAAGCTATTAACCCCTCTGAGGTCAAATTCTTTATAAAGAAACTAATACCTCGAAAAGCTCCTGGCTACGACCTCCTCAATTCTAAGATCCTTCGTCAACTGCCCCAAAAAGCAATTATATTCCTTACCTACCTCTATAATAGTATTCTCCGTACAACCCACTTTCCTTTGGTGTGGAAACACTCCATCATTCTCCTTTTTCCCAAACCTGGTAAACCTCCCAACGACACCTCATCCTATAGGCCTATTAGTCTCCTTCCGATCCTTTCAAAAATCTTTGAAAAAATCCTTCTCAAGCGTATCCTACAGTTAATTGAAATTCCTTTCCACCAGTTCGGATTCCGCTCACAGCACTCCACTGTACAACAAGGCCTACGAGTGGTTGACCATATATCCTTTGCCCTTGAAAACAAGCAATATTGCACTGGTGCCTTTCTGGACGTTGCTCAGGCATTCGACCGGGTCTGGCACGATGGCTTGCTTTTCAAACTAAAAACCCATTTATCCCAATCCTTATATCTAATCCTACAATCCTACCTTTCAAACCGTTCCTTCAGAGTCCGCTCTGGTTCAGAATTTTCCAATAGTTACCTGATCGAGGCTGGTGTACCTCAAGGCAGTGTCCTAGGTCCTGTCCTCTATCTCCTATTTACAGCTGACATACCTACAGATCCTGATACCTTCTTAGCAACTTTTGCCGACGATACTGCCATTTTATCAACCCAATCAGATCCCGAAATTGCATCTTCCTATCTACAAAGACATCTATCCTTGATTGAATTTTGGTGCGCTAATTGGCGTATCAAAATTAATGAATCCAAATGTAAGCACATCACCTTTACCCTTCGCCGCAGATCCTGTCCACAAGTCAATTTTAACTCCATACCCCTTCCCTGCTCTGACACAGTCCGGTATCTGGGATTCTTACTAGACAAAAGACTAACGTGGAACCCACACACTCGACTTAAACGACAAGAACTCAACAGACGATACGGCCAACTATATAGACTACTAAACAGAACATCAAAACTTTCTGTTGCTAATAAACTACTAATTTACAAGACGATTCTAAAACCGATATGGACCTACGGACTCGAACTGTGGGGGACAACTAAATTTTTGGAACATCAGGCGTATCCAATCCTTTCAGTCCAAAGTCCTTAGAACAATAGTCAATGCTCCCTATTATGTTACAAACAAGACCTTACACAATGATCTGAATATCCCATTTGTCCTCGATCTAATCCCATCTAAATTCCTAAATTTCCACCAGAGGCTAACTCACCTTCCTAATCCTTTATCCCAATCCCTATCTAGCTCCAGCCATCCCTATAACCCTCCTCGTAGGTTGAAACGGCAGTGGCCTAGAGATCTCTTATAACTAAGCAATGCTGAGTGTTGGCAATGGCCAGCTTCTCCACTCATGCCTGAGAGTCTGTGGCTCTAGCGCCCTCTCTCAGTCTCCACTGGCTTATTAGACCGGTGACGCGACTGACTGAGAGGCGCTGGGATCTCCTAGCTTTGGGCCCCGACGCCCACTTGTGGGCGTGGGGGTTTAATTCGGAGTTCCCAAGGGCAGTATGTAAATATTGTATATATATGTATGAATGTGACCAAGATTATTATTATTTATTTATTTTTTTTTTATTGTATATAAATATTGTAAATATTGTATATATATGTATGAATGTGACCAAGATTATTATTATTTATTTATTTTCTTTTTATCTTTATTTACGGTTATTTATTCTTCTTTATATTTTATTTATTTATATTTATTTTCTATTCATTAATTTTTTATTTCTTTATTTTTTGTACATAAGGAATGAATGAATTCTAATATCACTAATACTTATTGCCCAAGATTGTGGCAGATTGTATTATTTCTAAATAAATAAAAGTTTCAAAAAAAAAATATATATATAAACTTAATTAAAATGTGTACGTCAATCAAGCATCATAAATTTACTCCTATACATTATGTATTCAGTTCATGATCTTTTTATTTTAATTCCAATTTTAATGAATTTTTATTTTTATAATTTATAAATAGTGAACTGACGGTGAAAGTTAAAAGCATATTGTTAGATTGTCTAGACTTTTTATCTTCAGCAATTCTTTAAATTTTCATGTATGCAAACGCATATTAAATATTTGACAAGGCCAAAACACAATTTAGTCATTTAGTTGTCGAAACATTTAATATTAACATGTTGATGAAAGTTATGAGTGTAGTTTTATTTATGTGAAGGGACTTAGGAAAAGTTTTAAGAACCTTTTCGCTAAGTTCTGCCTCTATAGGGCCCACCTTCAAACTCATGCAAGTTTTAACAGGGACAAACACAGTTTAATATGAGCCCTATATTGGAGGATTTTGTACGAATAAATTTTTGAATACATAGTGCTACATTAGATTTATTAAAAATACTGAATAACTATATTCTCATTCCTTAACAATAAACAAATAATTTATTAATATGAATGTGTATTTCTACAAAATAAATTTTAAATAAAGAAAAAATTAATAGACTTTAATATCGAAATAAGCATGCATAAAACATAATTTTGAATAAAATTAAATTATTTCCAGATATTTCTTACAATCTCACGTTTTCGCAGACGTAAAATATAAGATGATGAAGTCATTAAATTTAATTGTCAATACAGTTGAAAAAATAAGTGGTCCACCATCGTAATCACTGAAAATAATCTCTTTGATTGACGTCTTTGCTTCCTCCTTAATATATTGTTTATTGTTAGATTTAATGATGAATCGCCTTATTTTTATTTTATTTTATAATTATGCCTCACAGTTCGTGAGCATCTTCAACTCTTCCTTCGCCTTCCCTCGCGATCGTCCTAGCATAGATATACCTAGTCCTGCCTTAAATATTGTTACAAGAAAATATTTACAGATTTCAATAGAAAAATTTATATTTTCAGAATCTATATTTGGAAGTAAAATTTATATCTATAGATAGAAAAACAAAAAAGAAATTACCCAAAATGTCCCCCTTTAGCCTTGACATTAATGTCATTTAATCTCCGTAGCCAGTCATCAATAGCAGCACGCAGGAAAGCGCTTAACTGCTCGGACCAGACCTCCATCTTGCATCCTATACAGTTCGGAACTAAGTCATTAATCTAATGGGTCGAAATCAAGGTTTCCTGAAGACCAATCCAAGCCAGAGATGAACGCTGGAATGTTCTTTTGCAGCCACTGCTGAGTTGACCTTGCGAGCTGGTGCAAAATCCTGCTGGAAAACCCACTGGCTTCCAGAAAACAGAGTATCATTTATAGGCTTGACAACAGGTTCCAAAATATCGTCCTGTTAGTTTTGAGTGACAAAAATGAAGCTCTATGGTTCCATCAAAGCAAACTCCTCACCAAACCATCACCAAGAAAGAGTGATGATATGTTTCCACTCTTCTGATGATTTCCAGGACTTCTTTAGAGCTTTTACGATCATTTTGGCGAATCTTTTCTCATCGCTAAACAAAATATTTCGATGAAGACCACTGGTGTAACGGTCAAAGAGCACTTGGCATCTATCCACTGTAATTTGTTTTAGAGAAGTAGTTAGCCTTTGTCCGGCCATTTTCGAAATACACCTATATTAAGGCCACTTTCATTATGCGAGACAGTGATCTGACAAATATTTCCATTTCCAGAGACATGTTTTGTTGTTTACGATTGGGATTTCTTCTGATTCAAGTAGCCTCTTCTCTCACTGGATTGGCCGTCCTCACAGTGCGGAGTAGATGTCTGTCACATACAGATAGGGTCTCATTGTACCCATTTACAGAGCGGTGCACGAAATGATACCCAAAGGTTTAAAAATGTTGAAAATCTCTAACCTACATTTTTCAACCTTGTGTAAGACGACACAGCTATTCTGTTATCTTTTTATCCCACTCTATGTTAAATAAGCGTCAGAAAAATATAAACTAAATGGAATTATTACCCTGGCATGTAAAGAAAATAATCTGATAGAGGTGAGGATTATCTAAATAATACCCAAGTATATAAACCAAGTTCAACTTTTATTACAGTATTTATGGCAGAACTAAGTATAGTTGAAGGCATATAGCTTTCAAAAGATCCCCGAGGTCTACTCTTAGGATTTTATCCTGCTGGTCTGGCTTCGTAGAAGCTTCTGGGATCTCTATATCCTCCCATTCTGCCGACTTGACCAAACCGCTGTGGTTTTCTAGTATTTGTCCTTGTGGCTAGACATTTAATGCTCTTCTATTCAGTCATTTCATATGCTGGTCTTCTGTTCTTGTTCTCCTCTTGTCCTGCCACTCTTCGGAGGTAATTCAGCACGTATTTCAGCAGTGCTATTCTATTTTTATGCATGTCTAGTTTCACCCAGCTTTTAGCACTGTACAGCAACTTTGGAAGGAACACTATTTTATGTATTCTTTATTTTACATTCTTTCCAAGTTCTCTCTTACTCACTATTGAGTTACAGATCTGAAAGTAAATATTATCTTATTTTCTGATTCTTTTGTTCACCTCATTTTGAACTAGCTTAGATGCAAATTTTCAAATTCAAACACCCATCTTTAGCCAAAATTGTATCTATTTATAGTAGAATGAATAACTTTTGTAAAAAAAAAAAATACAATAAATTCACATTAAACAGTTCTAAAATTATTCAAGAGTCTAGAATACCCAAACGCTATAACTATGAAATATATAGCAAAAAGGTGAACCTATTTCTAATTGGGCCCACGAGCTACTAAGCAGCAATAATTGATGAAATTTCAAGCGACAAGAACTGTCAAAGAGGCCTCATGCATGAAATATATTCAGCAATATTCTAATAACTCCTTGTTTATACCTTTCATTTATAACCATTTTAACATTCCAAATATGAGCGGTCAATAACGACTTCCTTTAAAATACCCCTCTCTAAAAGACGAATTAGTTCTTAAATATCCTTTGATGGAGCAACAGGAGACAATCTCGTCAGCCCCATTAATCTATATTGCTTCTTTATTTCCGTCTTCATTTGGGCTACTTCGGGAGATATAATTAGTGCCGAAAGCAGAGGCCTTAATCCTAATAATAATCAATTGCCTTTGATGTTTAAATTCCTTTGAGATTCATCGTTTACCGGGATTTAGTATAAAATTTAAAAAAGATACTTAATTAAAGTAGTAATAACTTTCAAATAAGATGATTATGCCATCGCTAAGTAGTCGGAGCTTAAAGATAACTTTCTGCCAAACTTCACTGGACTTATTTAAACTTGGCTCATTTTATAGAAGAATGATTATTCAAAGTAATCAAATATTCATGATTGCCATTTTAGTGAGATTAAAGTGGGGTTATTATTTTCTCGTATAAAACTTTCATCTTTATAAAAGGTATTCTATATCAGTACCACATTTTAAATGTCTCTTTTGAAAATTTGATTTATTTTTTAATATTTAATAGCACATTCTTATAATTCTAGTTGGAAGTATCTTGAAAGTAATAATCTCCAAACAAAAAGTGAGCATTTGAATATATAGTACTGACTTTACAGCCTAATTTTAAGCAGTCATCTCGGAGTTATGGAAGTATTTTAAGTAACCTTAGCAGATATCGTTGATATTGATGTTAGATAAATGTGGGGAACGAGTTTAGGAGGAGCGACTGACTCTACAGATCATTGTAAATTAATTATTAACGCTAAAGAGCTCAGATCACCCGAGTTCTGCTTTTCCCCTTACAAATGGGAGGGAGCTATTTTATTTCATAATATTATTGGGTTGTGTCACATGAAATGTCCGTTTTCAAGGTAAAGGATTTTTATTAAAAATACGATATGAAAACAAGATAATTTTATTCGAAGTATTTACCTTCTTTTTCTACACATTTTTCCCAACGTGACACCAACTTTTTTATCTCTGAGCTTTGAAGTGAAACAAAATCTGAAAACGCACTTTTCACTTGATCATCATTTTCAAAAAGTTTTCCTTTGACGAAGTTGTCTAAATTCCTGAAGATATCGAGCTCTTTTACTTTCCCAATACACTTTAAATGTCTGGAAACGGTAGATGCACTTGCATTTAGTTGTACTCAGAGTCCTTTAACTGTTTGGTATTGGTTTCTTTCTACTGTATGGTTGAGGACATCGTTGTCTGTAACGGACGGAGGTCTTCCTCGGGGCAAGTTTTCCAAGTCAGTATCCCCAGCTGTAAACTTAGCAAACCGTTCATTAACACTCCCTTCCCCAAACGCCTTGCAAATATTTCCAGCGGCCTCGGCTGCTGAATGGCCGAGTTTAAACTCGTACAAAAATATTACTCGAAAATCGCGTGTTTCCATGTTCATATTTGGAGGTATACTAAAAAGTGGGTAATTGATTGGGAAGCTAATGTTTATAATACAAACGTAGAGTATTAGTAACTGTTTTACGAATATGTATATATTCGGAAGAAAACTACAGAGACCTGCCAAATCCTTTATGTATTTCAGAAACTATAAAAACGGAAATTTCACAATATTATTATTCATATTTTATATAGCTATATGTGCGTTTCCGATTTTCATTATTTGTAAGCTTGGATTGATTATTCATTTTTGTTTTATTTTTTTTGTCGTTTTTATTAATTAATTTTGTTATAAATATTTTATGATGGAAGAGGTGGTTCGGGTGGTGGTCAAAAATATAAGAAAATATTGAAACAAATTATTTGGTATACAAAGTTTTGATCCATGTTTGAGATCAGCAGATCGTCTGGGAATTTTTAAAAAACTAATATTAGTAATTTCGTCATTCGAAAGGATGTAATGAACAAAATATGATAAGATTGGGGAATAAGATACTCCTTAGCTACCCACCTCACCACAAGTGACTCTTTATAGATTTAATGGTGGGTTATGGATTAAATGTTCCCAAGGTCACGGATTCATTCTTAAAAGTTGGGTCTAGGATTTTATGCTTATTTTATCCTTCGAAAGGTATGTAGAAAATTACGAATTCGATTGGAAAAATTACAACCTTGTTGAAAAAAAAAAAAAAAAAATGATAGGGCCTTTTTCCGGTTTTGAACGCTGGATACATATAAATGCTATGCTACATGTCCTTTGAAATGTTTAATCAGCAGTCAAGGACTTATATTATATATCCATGTTCGTAAGTTCATACCGGCAGATGGCTTTAGAATTTGCGTGAAATCTTAAAATCGATTGTACCATGTGATTCCAAGAGTAAAAAAAAACATAATAATATACCACTATATCCATATCGACAAACAGTAAGAATCACGGTACGCACTACACCCAAGAAATATTTTAGCGGTACTGATGTTTTTAACTATTGAATAAGTACAAAACCAGATATCTTACAAACTATGTTTATTTATAATTAAAGCTAAGATTAATCTACCTAATTTCCTTACTATAACTATGGCAAACGTCAGGAGAATTGATAAATATGACACTTCACTGTTCTAATTTATTCTGATTTAAGGAAAAAACTCAGGACACTAATTATAAAAGGTGATAAGTAAGCGGGTTTTGTCATCGGGAGCAAGTCCCTAATGCCGCTTCAGGTTAATTAATTATTTTAAGTGTTGATTCATGATTATAGTAATTGAATTTCCTCTTCTATTTAATTTTATAATTAAAGGGCAAGGTGAAATAGAAAGAATAATCTTCTTTAAAAAGATTAGAGTGGAAATATTAAATTTTTGTAATTTTAAAGAGTGCTTTGTTAAGGCACAGAGCACTCTGGGCTTAAGGTATAATTTATGTATATTAAAATTGAGTTGCAAGTTAGTTGATTATTTGTTTTAATCGTTTTTCCTACTTATCATTATTTGATTTTAAAATTATTTAATTTTAACAATTACTTCATTAAGAGGCTTCTAAAGGTTCATTCTGACTAATAGTTGTTGCTTATAATATGCTTGGCGATTCTAAAACATATTAACATACAAGTCAGGATTTAAACAGCAGAGGAATTCTGTTTTCTGAGTATTATTTGAAATCTGAGTATTAAATAATCTTAAAGCTAAATCTAATAGAGATTATGAAGAATCCACAGAATTTATTATTATTATTTTTTATCTCTTCCCTCTGATATATCCATGATTTTCTATGTGAGGTTCTGCAGATCTTCTTATCTTCGGCATAGCTTCATATTTCAGGCCAAGAGTCAAATTTTTTTCAGTTAATCCAAGATTCTAATTCAATTTAATTTAATTAGGTTTCTATCTAAGCCACCATCCATTTTTACTGCATGCTTGTCAGATTTCTTATTTAGACAGTACGAGTTTTAATAAAACATTGGTAAAGCCTTATTTTTGTAACTCTGCTTAGCGCTTTGATCCTAATAAACTTTAATGGAAAACAAATCTCCTCTGCAGGCAGCTGCTAATCTGTCTCTCATTTCAGGCTTCTTGTCTGTATTTTCTCTAATGATAGATTATGAGTAATGTAAGCTCGAAAAATAATAATAATCCTGCTGTTGAGGGACCATATTATTTTTTCTCATGCACCTATACTTTTTATTTCGTTAAAATGCATTATTTCGACTTGCATTATTTTGCGGAAGGCTTCCTTCATAATAATAATAATAATAATAGGCTTACCGAACCCGAAGGTTCAATGCCGATACCACTGAATTCCGCCTACACAGACTCGTCGAATGTTAACCGTTCAAGCCCAAGCCCCCGGGATCAGCCTAAACGCAATCCTTTGCAATTGGCCTGCCTTTAGATACGGACGCCTACCAGTCGGATCAGCTAATACCAACTTTCTCGGAATCCGTTACTCACCGAGCCTAACAACTTTACTCACCCATTTGAGTCTCCGCGATGCTATCAACTCGATTATATTCACAGGATACAAGGTCCGCAATTCCGCGTTGTGCAACCTTCTAAACTCCCCAGTGGCCTCATCTCTCTTCGGACCAAATATTTTACGCAGTACCTTATTTTCGAAAACCTTAAGCCCTTGTTCAAAGTAAGCGGCCACGTTTCACGTAAAGAACCGTCGGTAGAATAATAGTTTTATAAATTCTAACCTATAAGTTTATAGATAGAAGCCGCGAGCTAAGTAATTTAGCAACTGAATAATAAGAGGCATTTCCCACCTTTAACCGGGACTTTATTTATTCCTAGATTTCATTTTTTCTTGTAATCATTGAACCTAAATACTTGAATTTCTCTGCGTGTTCAAAAGTGTGCCCTGATATATCAATATTACCAAGATCGCCACTATTTCTGCTACTAATCATATATTTCTCTATATGATATATATATATATATATATATATATATATATATATATATATATATATATATATATATATATATATATACTAATCCATTTCTTTACCGGTTTTTTATTAACACACTTGTATTTATTTGTATGGTTTCCGTGTCTTCGTCTAGCAGTACCAAATCACCGGCATACCCCAAAACCGGAATTTTGTCATCCATATTTAAACCTTCCTTCATAAAGGCTTCCTTATTAAAGACTTATTCCTCATTAAAGGCTTTCTTCATACAGGCTTAAACTTATAATAAATGCGAGGTAATCAGGACACTCTAGTGATTTAAAATTCTAAAAAAATACTGTATTGCCATTGGTCACTTTCATATCACACATAATTCGATGGAGTACATTAAATAGTAGTGGTGCCATTGCATTGCTCTGTCTTAGCTGCGGTTTACAACTACCGGACCAATATTCTTTCCGTTCACTCTAACATAATTTTTTTTTATCCCAAGGTACTTTTAAATAAAATTCTCATGTATTACTGAGTAGAAACCGATATGGTTTCAAAAATGTTTTTAATATGAAATAGATTGGGGCTGAACAACTGGGATAGGTCACACGCTACCTGGATATAGAAGAAATGGGTTAGTTTGTTCAGCGCTGTAGAAAAAGCCTCTTAGAAAGCTTTAGAATAATATCAGGAAAGTGCTTCAATCTGCAGCTGCTCTAACAAACAAATTATATATATATATATATTTAAAATCTATTCCTAAAAAACCTAGTAAAGAGCTTGGTAGAAATCGACAACATCCCCGATTCCAACCCATAAGATTATACCTTTTACGCAGTGTAATTTCACGAGTGAAAAAGAAGGATGCACCTACCACTGGACGGAAGAAGCAGTAGCTAGAGACCGAGGAATGAAGGATTCACGAAGAAGTGATCGAGAGTTAATGAACCACACACAGTGAAGATATTACTTTATTATGAGAAAATACATCATCTGAATACAATATACTGTGGTGAGGAGGCTGACTATATGTGTACATACCAGGTCTCCTTCTAAGAG
The DNA here is from genome assembly GCA_023052935.1 of Piezodorus guildinii. NCBI lineage: Eukaryota > Metazoa > Arthropoda > Insecta > Hemiptera > Pentatomidae > Piezodorus > Piezodorus guildinii. The sequence goes on along the minus strand of CM041292.1, from coordinate 173,397,047 downwards.
TTTGACACAAGCAATTTAACGACAAGAGTGATTAGTCTTGAGGACCTGTGGGTAGATACAGCGAGGGATTTTAGGCAGGAAGAGGAGGCGGCAGAGACCGTCAAAGCAAGTGTATGCAGATGTTGGGTATTGTGCCCTAAAGGCAGCACTACACGGTGAGAAATCGAGTATGTGTAAGTTAGGTGAAAGCAGGTCTAGTGAGAGTTCACAAAAGTAGCAGGAATAGGGGAAGGCTTATTTAAAAAAAAATAAATTTGAATAATGACATCAAATATTGATTTTAGAAAAATCTTATAAGATCATTAAATATTATTTTTAAAAAAGATAAAAAAACTGAACGATAAAGTTATATTAAAACAAACAAGTGTAATATACAAACCATGAAAACATGTTTTTTAATGTAGAAACTCGATTTTAGGAAATTAAACATTATTTATAATACAAGGTAAAAAATATATAATATAGAAAATTACTTTGAATATTTATTATTATATGTTGAAAGTACGTGGGAGTGTATGATAATTCACTCTCATCAAATATCACGGATTTCACCTCACCTACAGATACCTGAATTCTCACCGTGTAGCACTGCCTTAAATCCTTTGTAGATAACTGGTTAAGGGTTATCGAAGGTAGTCTCAGGTGTTGAAAATCTTTTAATGGACAAAGGAAGTTATCCAATGTTTAAAAGGTTGTTATTATAAATTACTATGATTGGTGAATAAGACCTATTATATAACTGAGGAAGACAAAGAGATATCGAGATTAGACAGGACTATCACCAGCCTCATAGCCTAAACTCATAGCAGTATTGTTGATTGTATAGCTTACATTAAGAAATAATCAGAAACAAGAGGTAGAGAGGGTTGCTACGACAGGCATCATTAAGGGTGGGTGTGAGTGCCCTACTCACACCCACCTTTAATGATGCCACCTACTGCTTGAGCAATTACTGCTTAATTAGCTCACTGGGACGACAAATGGATCCCATCAGTTCACAGTCATTTGCGATATGATATCAAGTGTTTCCGTTTAGTGTCATGTTGTTTACCTATGTTATTCCTGGAATATATATAAAATACTAAAACTTACATGCATGTGGAAATGTAGAGAGAGAGAGAGAGCAATAGAATTAAATAAAGTAGAATAAAATAGAAAATAATTTTTGTTCTGTGAGTTTAAGGCTACAGGAGAGTAGCCGAGCTGACAAGAAAGGAATGGTCATAAGTTTTAGTATAGCAAATATAAAAGCAAGGAAAGTATAGGTCAGCATGACGCCATCTAAAATTGTTAGAGGCTGTGAATGTAAGTTTAATGGTTTGGTGTAGGTATGATCTTAGGAAATATTATCAACGACATGGGAGTGAGAGAGGGTGGAGATGAGGGAATAAGCCGCTTCATAGGTGGGTCACATGAAACTTCTTCCGGGTATTGAGTACAAGTATCAAACATTTTGTCCATGATTCGCTTTAGCCTGTTCTCAAGAACATTGGTGAAGCCACCATATATCACGCGGTAATAGTCAAAGTGGGAAAATAAGAGAGGAAACTTGGAGCTTACGAGTTGAACAAGCGATAATATAACAGGAGCGATTAAAGAATTTGAGGGTACTTCTTGTTCTTCGGGATTTATGGCCAGTATCGGGTTTTCAGGAAAGGGTGTGGTCGATGGTAATATCCTTCCCCACTGTCCGGTCACGACTAGAAGCAAAGTGGGTCCTCCCGGACTACTGACTCTCGCAATTCCTCACAGGGCATGGGGGGTTCCGCTCAAAGCTTAATCACCATGGAATAGACATTGACCCCCTATGCCCCAGCTGCAACGTCCCGGAAACTGCTGAGCACGTCATCATGGACTGCACCGCCTTCGATTCATTAAGGGCTAAATTATCGAGGGATACAGGTCTCTACGCCCTCACAGAAAACGATTTTCCCCGGCTGGTCAATAGGCATAACTACCCGTACTACAAAAATTTTGTGTACGGGTGGAAAGCGGCTATTGGGCCAGCCCACTTCAATATTTGCCGAAGACCAGCCTACGAGGACCTCTAGACAGGAGAGGAAGAAGAGGAGGAGCTGCTACCCACATGGACCGGAGGAGGAGAGAGGAAGGTCCAGTTCCTGATAGGCCGCCGGACGGAGGAGGAGCAGAGCAGGACGGTGGCTGATCAGAGGACTGATGTGACCTGTGAGCAAAAGATAATATTGTTACCGTTTTAATAGCAGCAGTGGGTTGTTATGCTGTCACGCTTACCATCCCACTGTGGCAATACCCGTATTGCTTAAAAGGCAGGGCAGGGTGTTAAATAAAATAAAATAGGTAATATCCTATTCTTTTTGACTGAGGAACTAAAGGAGAAATTTCATATATTTAGGGTTATATTAGGAAAGGTAGTATTGGATCTGAGGAGAGAATTGAAACCTATAACAGTGACTTCATTTTTCAGAGTTAATACAAATTAATACAAAAACTCATATTATCCCAATTAGTAGCTTGTGAATTCTAAATTTTAAATTAGGCTTACGATTTAAAGTGCTCAATCATCATAATGACTCAACATAATTTTTTTTCATACTTTCCTACTCGCATCTGTCAGAAGCTATCAGCAAATATACTGTAAAAACTTTGGCAGCACATAATAGGCATGGGGATGGAAAGTGCCCGGCCGCATCCAATCCTAGACCTTAATTTAGCAGCGGAAGTATCTAATCCAGCTTCTTTTAAGCCATCTTCTGACTGGCATTTCAGCTATTGATAAGTAAAGATAATAAGAAAGACTGTCAAGAGAATAAAAGTATCTCTCCTATCTAAATCATCAAAACTAAAAATTAGACCGAATATCTTGGTTTTCTTTTGTTTTAACTTCTCATTCTGTTGTTATAGTTATTTATTTTGTAACCACTTTTACATATGTAAATTTGTTTAATAATTAATTAATTTTAATAATTAAATTTATTTAATGTATTCTTGCCAGATATGTTACCTTTATTCATAACATTTCTCTTATTGTAAGCGACTAAATCCAAGAATAAAATCATTTTCTATTCTATTCTATAATTATTACGTGTCAAATGGAAAACATAAAACTAAGGAATTAATAATTAACTTTCAAATTCGTCAATATTTCATGTAAAATTATATCGACTTGAGGCTTATAACTTAAAAGCAGTTACCGCCTGAATCCGAACATCTAAACTGCATGAGGTCATAGAGGCAGAATGACAATAGTACAAACAGCTCCTCTAGTTAGGACATTTAGAAAATAAGTTCCAACACACGAGTGGCTGATGTTGGAATCAGAATTAAAAATTGAAGAGGTTGCTGGAGATAGGGATCGGTAAATGAAATAAAAATGAGAAAAAAAGGAGGATTGCAGTAGAAGGGCCAAGGTATCCCTGGAGAAATACGTAAAGAAAAAAACGGCCTCCTATTGACGGGGATTTCGTATTTCCCTCTGGTTACGAGATGCCTACTGGCGGTTTCCTTCTACGGTCTAGAAATGTTAAGCTCCAAGTGTTTAAATATAAATGTAACAGGTTTAAAAAAACAAGACGGTTTCTCTACAGGTAAACCAACCTTTTCTAAAGAGAGTGCTTAGGTTGAGATTAGTCCCGTGGAACCACCTCTAATACATTTTATACCGCTTTGTCCGGATTTGAACCAATATGTGTGATTTATGTGATTTAAAATAACTAATTAATTTATCATTACTAGATGAGGACATATTTGTGGATCTTTCAATGATAGGTTAATGAAATGATCTGGTCCTATTCTATTTAATTGTTTATTTCTTTAGTATTAACCCTTTGCAATCGAAGTCTTGTTCCTTGAGCGAACAAACAACTCGAGAAGGGCTATCCGTTTCATGAAGAATTCATAGTTTCAGAAAAAATAGATCACTTTGGAAGAGTATATTATAACATTTTACTTAGAGGTTGTGTTAAAAGTATTCGGAATTTGCGTTTATTTTCATTACATACATATTTTAACAACTATTGTTTTATACATATTTTTTAAACTAATCTAATAACCTGTTAAACCTTAGTTGTGTGCCAGTCCCGGCGGGGCTTTTATAAGGATGTAATTTAATGGGGATTCAATCACAGCCTCTCTCCCGGGTAGATGAGACGCGTCAGAAAATGGTGGCCACTCACAAAATTAGGCGTAGGGAGTGATGACTCTACACTAAAAATTGCATCGAGAAACGCGAGTGTAATCTCCCATGATATTACACAGCCGTCTGGCCCTGCACGGCCTGTCGCGCCACTGAAAAAAAAAATTATCGAAAGAGAATTTCATAAGGCAAATTATTATTTTAAAATACATACCATAAATCAATAACTCTGGAGGTAGACCGTCATATATTCAGATTGGTTTACTGCACAATTATCTAAATGGTCTGAAAACCAAACCTTATTTATCCTTTTGAATTCAATTTGATATTTTTGGCCCAAATAAACATTTAAAAAATCAGAATATACTATATTTAATGAATGATTGAAATGAAATTAAGAAGAATTTAGAAAATAATTCCTTAAATTAAACAATATTATTTTAGGGAGTTGGGCCATCTAGTGGATATAGCAATAGCATAATGTTCTACGGGCTCTGGGTTCGTTTTCGTTATTTTGTTATTTCAGCCGTCATTCGAACCTCGAGTATGGAGACTCTCCTGGGGCAAGCCCAGCCTCTATAAAGAGAGTCACCAAAATTTGGGGAAAACCCTTGTGGCTTAGTGGACTTCCTTGCACGGCCGTTGGCCTAATGGCACCCCTCGAGTTGTAATTTTTAATCCAATGGTGTCTAAGTCTTCTTTTTATTTTCGTTAGAATTTGTTAAATATAATAAATTAATTCGTTTTATTAATTTAATTATTTTTTTAATGGTTAAGGTGTTATCGCCCAGCATTTTCACAGAAATAGATTGCAGACTTAACATTTCTTTTTTATTCGTAACGTTTTGGAGTTCTATTTTTTTTAAAAAACACAAGCTTGGAAACACAGAGCAGCAATAGATTATTTAGGGAGGAAAGGGTCTATTTATTTTACATGTAAAACATAAGTAAGAAAATAAGTGAAAATATAATTTTAAAAATATGTAAATAACATTGAAATACTAGAAAAATAAAATGATTAAGTTTCGTTAAACATAAACTGTGTTTAATTAATTCTGTACAACCCTCCAAGAAAGTTGAAAGGGCAGTGGCTTCGAGACGTTTTGTAAATACTTTTACTGGAGTTCTGACACTGGTCAGATTCTCCTCTCATGTGCGGTGTGTTTGTGGCTATGGCGCCCTCACTCGGCTTCCGCTGACTCTCAACAGTGAAGCTGAGAGGGAAGCGCTGGGATCCTTCGGACTCAGTCCTTTCACAAGTGGGGAGAAAAGCCCCGTCCAGGCTTCCCCAGCAGTTGTAAATATTATACATATGTATGAGTGTGTTCATGTTTTTCTCATTTATTAGTTAACTTGTATTTATTTTATCTATGCATTTTATTATTGTATACCTTTATTTATATATTTTTTTAATGTAAACTTGACTTTTCTATTGTTTATACTGTAAATATTGAATGAATGTGATCTTACAGCTCTATTTTTATTGCCCAATGAGACAAATTGTAATATTTCTGAATAAATAAATTAATTCTGTGACAATATTCTAAAGTTAAAATTAAGAGAAGGATTTTCAGAACTTATCTATACAATTTTAATTAAGATAGAAACATTACATATGTTTTAAGAAATTTGATGCCAGTAATGCTCAACTTTATCTATTAAAATGGATATGAATTCTCAGTTAAAACTTATATAAGTTCAATTTAATTGAATAATCATTGTTCGGGACAAAAGCAGAAAGTTTTAATGAAGTTAATTGAAATACCACATAATTATGTTTTCAAGATTGGCCAACAACTTGTTGGCAGGCAAGTGAGAACACTGTGGAGCTCAAGGATACAACAAACTTTTTCTATCCCTTTCTTCGCCGAAGGATCCCTGAAAGGGCCTTATAACTACCTTCACCGCCGCCGGGAGAACAATTTAACCTTCCAGTTCAGGAAATTCAGCATTTCTTTTGTCCTGAACCTTCCATTGTATAGAATCATTGCAGGAATTTTTAATAGAACTACCATTTCATTTTTTGAATTTTTATTATCTTTAGATTTTTCCATTCAGATAAGAGTTTTCCACGAAAGGACGTACGCCTTCTTTCGTGCTCGAACGATCCGAAATACCAGGATGGCTATTAATGAGAAAGTTAAAGAGAAGTTAAGACGAAGGGAACTTCTTCACTGGAATTCGTAATGTTTCTCAGTTATTATATTCCATGGAAGAGTGATATTAAATCAAGTGATGGAAGGCAGTTCGTTTGAAGAAACTTCTTTCATCATTAGGAATAAAAATAAAATATTACATACAAGCGGAATTTATCAATATTTATGGGAAAAAATCTACATAATCAATGTCTACTTTCAGCAATATTTTTATAATTTCCACACTTTGCCTATATATTCAATCCATAATATTTCTTATGGTATCCATTTTGATTATTAGCATTTGTGAAATGTATATGTACTTGCATTTACATTTCTATTTTATTTTCGCTGTCTGATAGATATTGCTGTTATAAGGAAGTTGAACAAAAGTAAGCACTTGGAAAATTCGGATTTCATAAGTGTATTTTGTAATGCTCTAAAATCAAATGATAAATAATACAAGATTTTTTTCTTTTTTTTTTGGGAGATTCTCGGAAAAGTTTTATAAAACAGCATTAACATTTTTTTGTTTTTTTTTCTCCTTTATTTAGGAGTCAAGTTCAACTTATATATATTTACCAGTTTTTTATTAATGGAAACAAGATGGTTATTTTGTTGAAATCTACACCATTGAAGGTACTTTAGACTATTTTAATTAGAATGAAACCTACATTATATTAAAGCCTCTTACATTTTACATTGATATAAGGAGTTTGATCAAAATCGTCCTTTTTTTTTTAGTTGTTCAAAATCGTTCTCTTGTTTTTCTTAAAAAATTCGCTACATCTCGATGATATACGCTCCTAAAATATAAAATTTCAGTTCCACAAAATTGTCTTTTTTGAGCAGCAATACATACACAGACACAATAACGATATTTTTTTTATTTATTTCAAACAACACATTGTGTTGCATAAGTCATTACTTATGCACATAAAAAGATACATATTTTAAAAATAATTTACCTTAGATACACAATTTTACTTATTTAGACACATTGCAATTTGTCTCATATTGACAATAATAATAATGCTATAATATCACATTCATACAGTAAAATAAATTGTCTTTATGAGTCGAAATTAGAGTTACACTCGCTAAATACAATATGAACCTTCTACAGGCACTTTTTCCTGTACTTTTCAGACACAAAAAAAAATCTTTTGACACAGTTTAGAATAGAAAATGTTACATGTTAATGAAAAGCAAAGCTGAAATCCTGAGGAGGCTCTTCGTAGCCGACCACATAAACGGATTGGATCCCAGTGGAGATTGACTAAGTAATGGGCACATTAATCAGGAAGATCAAGGGAACAGAACAGGGCTATTACCACTTCCAATGACGTGGTTCACAGTCTCAAGCCTCTAGGTTAGTTTCGACCCACGGAAGAATTATACGCAACTAATTCCAAGGAACGATAGAAACAGAAAAACTAGTAAATACATGATTTAGTTTAATTGTAAAACTATTGCCTTTATGTGCTGTTTTCTGTTAATCAGTAAATTATTTAATAATAAGGCCCCATATTAATAAAACACAGACACACACACACACACATATATATATATATATATATATATATATATATATATATATATATATATATATATATATATATATATATATATAATTCTCTTGTTACAATGTTATTTACCATACTCCTTCGAAACGGCTTGACCGATTTTTATGAAATTTTATATGCATATTCAATACGTCTTATAATCGGCTACTATCTATTTTTTCATCCCTCTAAGTGATAAGGGTTGTCCACCCTTAACATTATTATTTAATTTTGTGGACAAAAAAATTTTATTATTTTTTTTTATAATGTTGCATAAAAAAATACATACAACCCTAAATGTTCACCCTCTATCACCAACCTCTATTTTTTAATAGTCATTTTAGTAATTTAATAATTTTTCATCCCGCTCGATTACTGACCTCCATAAGTGATAATGACTTGGTAAGTTATCCCCGCCAGAGGTCTGCCAGTGTCGCTTCTTAGCCAGCAAACAGCAAAGATTAGGAATGAGACCGAGCCTATCTTCTATTTCTCTCACAAAATAAGCCTTCTCTCACTCCCTCTACAGTTTTCAGCTACTATTATTATTTATGTATCAAGCCTAGTAGTAACCTTTACAATTATCATTTTACTATCTCAGTATAACTCAAGTTTTCACACGGACAATTATACAGAGCATGCTCTCGAGTGGGTAAACCATCCAGTTTGTTTGTGTTAACTGAAAATGGGCTAACAAAAAATATTAATCACGCTATAGCACTAAGAGATTGATATGGTTTGTTAGTGTTTCTGTCGTAAGTAATTAATGATATATATAATTTTAAGGAACAAATTATAATGAATTAATGTTTGGTGTTTTGTTATTTTTATATTCCCTCATCGTTCACAGCGCTCCATGCCTCCTTCAATCATGTACCACATCCTTACACACTTACAATAACTTAAAAATAACAATGAGTTAGTTTTTTTTTTCTTCGCTAGAAATTTTATAATAATTTATATGGCAAAACAACGTTTGCGGGGTCAGATAATGTGTATATTTATAATATTATATATATATATATATATATATATATATATATATATATATTTATTTACTTATTTATTTATATTTAAATTTATTTATTTATTCTTATTTTAAGTTATTTATTCACACATGTCAAAAAGAAAAATGAAAATCAGTCAATATGCTGGTGAGATTTGAGTAGGAAAAAGTATCTTCCTGGTGTAAAAATTTGCTCATTTAGTTCAGTAAAGGTCTCTTATTCATTTTAGCCTTCTTTCAATTTCCATTTCAGCAGTACGCATATCATTTATTAGCGACCGTTATGTCTGATATAAAAACGGGAGTAAACAGCTCAATGTGTCGGTGGATTGTTGGTACTTGTAATTCAGTATAGAGAGTTATGTTTTTTAAAGTGTATTTTTCATTTAACTTGTAAAAAAAAAACCTGGCAATCTGTGAGGCATAAGCAGATATGTTATCTATTCAGTTTCTCATTTTCAGTTTTATTTATGGGCCAAAAAAAAAAAAAAAAAAAAAAAAAAAAAAAAAAAAAAAAAAAAAAAAAAAATAATATATATATATATATATATATATATATATATATATATATATATATATATGTATATATAATGATATTAATTTTTTTTAAATAAAAAGGATAAGCGGCATTTAATAAAATTATAATGTAAGACTTAGTAGTTTAAAATTATTATAATGATCAATTTGTCTTTTCTTATGTATATGTTTTCCAATTTTTTTTTCCATGTCACTACAACTCTTTTTTTCCAATTAAATAAAATGGACCATTCTTACTTTTAACTATTGCTTTTTTAGATTATTTTTAAAGATAAAAATCTTCAGTGTTTTAAACTCTTTGAGAATAAACGTAAACTTGAAATCAGTTTGTTGAAAGTATGTCTGGAAAGAGTGTTAGAGAAAATGATTTTATTTAGATGATGGTTTTTAGATTATTCAACTATTTTCGAATGTCCATACCTATAAACATATAGATTAATACTAAGCGCGTTCTTATTTATCATTTCATTTACTTGAGTGAAAATCATTCAGACATAGTTTCTTTTTGTTATTTGGAAGAACGATTTAAGAGTAATGTTAACAGGGATTGATAAAATGGGCCAGATCTAACTTTTCCGCTCCTCATTTTAAGTATTCCAAAGAATACGACCGTAAAGCGGAACGGTTAGCAGTAAAGTGACAGTAATGGCTTTCAGGAGACCTTGTTTTTTCCACCTCAGCAAAAAAGAACAACACGTATAAAACAAACTAAATTTGAAAAAAAAAAACGCCGATTTCTTTAACACAAATTAAAGCTGAATATAGACTACTAAATAGAAAATCAAATCCTCTACAATCAAGAATACTATTTTAATTTTTTTCTTAAATCCACTTAAACCTAAGGATTTGCAGAACTAATTAAAGATATTTTTTTTTACATAAAAAATACCTAATCTTTCAGTCCCAAATCCTAATAATAATAGTCGATGCCCTCATATTATGTCTAAATAAAATTTTACACCATGATTTGAATATCCTATTTGTCCTTTACCTAATTTCATTCTAAGTCTGAATCACCCACCAGAAGCATGTTCATTTTCTTAGCCCCTGTCTTAATCCCTATCTAACTCCAACCATCCCTATAACCCTCCTTCTAGGTTAAAACGTCAGTGGTCCCACAGATCTCTTGGAACTCTGCAATCGTAGTGTTGGCAATGACCTAGCTCTATGTCTTGAGATATGTGCCTTTAGCGCTAAGTGAGAACCAGTGACGTGGGTAAATGGGAGGCGCTAGGATATCATGAGATTATGTATTGACATCCAATAGTTGTTCCCAGGGGCATTTTGTAAATAGTGTATATAGTTAGGAATGAGGTCAAGGTTATAATTCTTTATATATTTTTACTTTAGCCTCCTTTGTATTTTTTTTATTTCTGTTTACTTTGTAAAAATGAAATGAATGGTTTCTTAAATTTTTGACTCTTAATACCTCAAAGTGTGGAAAATTGGATTATTTCTAAGAAAAAAAAAAAAAAAAACTAAGAACAATATGATTGATTGCTTCAAGAGAAAAAAAATATATTTCAGGATTTTAATATCCTATTAATTAAAAGTTTAATTTCTTATACTCGTACATAATAAATTAAATATTAATCTCGACCTAAAAATGCATAACCATCTAAAAGCACACATAGGCACATAATATATTTACATTAAGTATGAGGCCGCCAAATCCAAGCATGCCCCACCATAAGTGGAGATATATCAGAACAAAGGAGATCTCTTACAACTACATCACTGGAATTCATATCCACCAGAGGAGGAGTATAAGCATCATTGTCATACACATCAGTGAATAACCTTCATAATATATGTAACACACAGACGTATATATATATATATATATAATATATATATATATATATATATATATATATATATATATATATATATGTATATATATGTATACGCATAAATTCTCTGTACATTAGCCTAGATCTAGATACCCTAGATATTTAAATATATAAATAGATATGCTAAAGGAAAAGAATGATGGATAACTTCCTTATGAAATTCGAATGGTATAAGGTTTACAAAAAAAAAACATAGATTGAAGGAATAGTGTAGCGTATTCTTGGAGAAATGGTGTAGACCATAAAAAAGCATTTCAAGGACTTTGAATTGAGATGATTAGATTTGTACGAACCATTGTACAATAGATCATAATAAAAGAAAACCCAAATACATCTATTTTAGACATGATGACCCACCTACACACCGTAAAACGCATTCCTGATTTTCCATTAAGTTTTTTAAACACTGAAGAAACTGCTTCCATGTTTTTTTTTAATACAAAGTTATTTAAATAAAAACCTGTACTCGTGTTTAGTACCCGAGAGTCTCGGTATTAGTACTTATTGACTCGTATTATTTTACGCCCAAGGGGCCTAATTGATTACGCTCGGTCGCCAGCTTTTTCTTCCACGATTTTTAGTGCCCATTTTATTGAGGCTGGGTGTGCCCCGGGAGGGTCTCCATATCTATAGTAGATCCACGGCTGAAATAACCGAATAAATAATTCTTCCTCAGCAGAGATTCTAACCTGAAACTAAATGCTGTATCCACTAGGCCACGCAGCTCCCTTAAGATATTTAAATACTATTTATATATGTTATAATGTTATATAAATATATATATAATATATATATCATCATCATCATAATCGTTTCCTCTTCTACCGCTGTTCGGTGTGAGGATCCTGCCTGTAGAGTCTGGTCCATATGTCTCTTTCCTGTGCCAACTCCATTCTTCTACACCAGTCTATCCCGCGCTTCCTGCATGCTTCCTTTACACCATCCTCCCAGAAGATGCGGGGTCTTTCTCTGGGCCTTTTTCCCTCTGTGCGGGTCTCATACGTCCTCCTGGCACTTCTCTCCGGATCCATCCTAAGAAGATGTCCAAACCACCTCAGTTTGTGTTCCTCTAGAACGGTCTCCGCCGCCTTGACATCGAGGTTAGCCCGTATAGTGGTGTTCCGTATCCTATCTCTCCGTGTCTTTCTCTCTATTTTTCGGAGATACCTCATTTCCATGGCCTGGATTTGGCTCCTATGTTTTGAGGTAAGATTCCACGATTCTGAGGAGTACGATAGGATAGGAAGAAATGTCGATTTATATACGGCTAATTTTGTCCGCTTTGACACCTCTTTTCTCCCCAGAAAACCTCGCCTTACCATACAGAACATCCTCCCTGCCGCTCCAATTCTCTGGGCCACTTCTTCGTCTATGTAGCCATTCTCATTGAGATGAGCTCCCAGATATCTGAAATTTTCGACCTGCTCTAATCTCTGTCCTCCCGCCCTTAGTATCCTCATTATCCTTCGGGGTTTCTTACCAATTCTCATGCATTTAGTCTTCCCCGGATTAATCTTCATATTTATTTTAGATAATTCCTCTTGTAGGACATTTATGTTATGTTGGAGGTCTCGATCATTGTCAGCTAGCAGGATAAGGTCGTCAGCGAAGGCTAATAGGGAATATCGGGTGGGGTGGAGGTTTCTGTGCCCTAGCTGGAATTTCCTCATTATAGGCTAGGCTTTCCTTAGTGCCAAATCCAGAACCATAATGAAAAGTAACGGACTCAGGCTACAGCCCTGCCTTATTCCCAATGCCGTCTCGAATTCTTTTGAAATGTGGTTTCTGGTTCTGACCACATTCCTCATCTTTTTATAGAGACTCATCACTGCCAAGGTTGTTCCACGGTCTACACCTCGCTCTGACAGTGCCATCTCTATATCTTCTTTCTTCACTTTGTCAAAAGCTTTCTGGAGGTCTAAGAAGCAGATGGAGAGCTCTTTATCTTTCTCAACAGTCTTTTCTGTTATTTGTCTCATCGTGAAGATGAGATCCTGCGTACTTCTCTGATTCCTGAAGCCATATTGTTCCTCTCCTAGTTGTCAATCGACAATTTTTCTTACTCTTGTTTCTAGGATCCTAGAGTAGATCTTATATATATATATATATATATTCTATCTGTTACAACACATTTCTTATATTTACAAAAAAAAATTTAATGTTCGGCTTTGAAAAATAATTTGTTTTGGTATTGTAATTGAAATCCCTTAAACGAGGAATATAATCTGAAATTATAAAAAAATGAGATACACAAAACGGAGATAAAATGTGTACTATAAAGAAAAAATAAAAGGACCGGAGGATATAAAGAAGGATAAATCTGATATAAACTCAGTTTTACAGCCATTAAATATGTATTAGGCCTTCTAAGGCTGATTTAAAAAGGATTATCTTTACTAGAAGCATCCACCTTGTATTTGATTCATTTTCATTGTTTTTCACTTTAATGTAGAACAATGAATAATTTAAATCCTTACTAATTGGTTGCTAAGAAAAATAATACATTACACAAATTTATTATAGAACTAAAATTACTTTACTATAGACTCATATACGTATTTATTAAGGTATTATTTATTCGATTCGATAAATATTAGGCCGTTCTACAAAAGAAATCTTGGATATATTTTTTTAAACAATTTATTTAATTTCCAGACAAATTTTCAGCCTCTAGGGCCATTTTCAAGCTTCTTTAATCAATTAAAGTTTTATTGCATTTATACATTTTTAACATCTAACATCAACACATAATAAATTATTTTTACTAATTATGTTACCTACTATGCTTGTCCATGTTACATATCAATTCATTTCACCGCTTATCAGCAGCGTCGTCATAATTTTTAAAAATATAATTTTTCAAAAATACCTGTTCTCAAAAATATCATATTATATTTCATCAATTCAAAAAAAGGGACCTATTTATCTAAAAGAAAAGAAACATTTTTATTAACTTAACAGTTTTCGGCCGTCTTATAGGTGTTCTCATGCGCGACTAACTTGGGGTGGGGATGCCAAAAGCTTTATATATTTTTTATATAAAAGGTATTTTTTTTTTTTGTAATTTATCATTATAGATAACGAATTTTAAAAAATCTATATAGAAAATAGTTCATCAAATTTAGAAACAATAGGTTGTTCTTCAAAATTTAATTCTTTCGGACTTAGTTACGTTCTACATTGTTACACTCTAAATACATCCTAATTAAATAAATTAAGCAACAAAAAAGATGTCGGCTTACACTCCCAAATAGATCCTAAATTTTGTTACCGCATTTCTTTTTTCTTCCCAATCAAGTAATACACAAATACGCACAATTTAAGTTTTCTAAGGGTCAAGAGGTTCAATCAATAAATATACAATTGTGTCATAGTTGTTTATTCATCTAACCTCATATTATGCCAATGTGGCTAAACGGACGAGGATACAAGAGTGCTAAGTTTCGCCTATCCAGGTGATGAGGTTTATTAGAATAGAAATTTTTAACGAGAATCTGACATCACAGAGGCTTGGGACTACCATTATACTATACGAAATAACCAAAGATTTTTTACTCCCTTAAAAATCTTAGGGTCATCAGTCAGGTTGGAATCTGCGATAAGGCTCCTATTTACAACATTAAGTTAAAGTGACTTACAAATAATTTATATTCTGCTTACATAATTCTATTCCCAATATTCTATGTAAATGACAATAAATTGTTTATAATTGTAATATTTTCTTTTATGTGTAGAATAGAATAGAATAATGTTTATTATGCAATATATGCACATCATTACTTTACATTTGTTAACATTATTAGGGCTTAGTTTTACTCGACCTTTAGCTCGGAGTCGGTCTATTTCATAATTCCTAAACATAAACAAGATAATATAATAACTACTCATACATCCATATGCACATAATATATCAAATATATGACCTAAATAAAATAAGTGATTTCAAACACATCAAAAAGAGGAAGAAAAATATGAAAAACAAGAAAAATATAAAAGTAAATAAATACATATATAAATCACAATTATACTTGATCCCTTTAATTAATTGTTATACATACAGCATTTCACAGCTCAATAATTAAATTCCTTAATAAGTTTAGCTCTATATTTCCATGCTATTTTACAGTAGTTAATTAATCTGAACCAATCTCTGCCCTTTAAATAATCTATCTATTCAATTCGTCATTCCCTAAATACTTTTTTTTAAACAGCATGTACGAATTTCAGATAATGCTAGACACGAGGCTATGGAGTGCATTTTTAATTTCTTTGTTATTACACAGAGAACATATTTTAGTTTGGTCTTCATTATAAATTTTATAATTAAAATCTAAGAGTTCTCCTCTGGCTTTTTCTTTTATGTGTATTTACGATATTAGAAAAAATTTTAATTGCGATATATATTTAACTACTCAATATCCAGTCATAAATTAAAAAAATGTTTTCTTTCTCTGAAACAATAATATCTAACCATTGCATTACTGAAAAACCTTGTCCTTCTAACATAAAATCCAAAAAATATATCTATTACTTTTTTCTATCAGGCGTGTGTCATGAGACTAAATTAAAATATTAAAGTACACACCGTGACGTTTATCACTAGAGCTGAAATGTATAGCCTATCAGGAGGGAACAGCAGGAGAGGGAGTAATACCAAGGAAATAGAGATGAGAATCAGAAATAGTCGTAAATATCCTTTTCTATAAAAAAAAAGTATGTTTTCATGAACTCCTGGCATTGATATGTTTATTCAGTAAAAGTCTACTTCTAGATTTATGAACGTGAGAATGTTTAAATTATACTAGAAAAAAAATAATATATATATATATATAATATATATATATATATATATATATATATATAATATATATATATATATATATATATCATACACAATGTAGAATACATATATTATAACTGTTAATATTTTATGAAATTATAATGTGTTGGCTTTTTACGTCTTATAATAATTATTATTAGATGTATGTAATAATTATTGTAATAAAAATGGACGTAAGCAGAAAAAAAGAGTAAAATTATTAATATTAAAAAAAAAAAAAGGTCTAGGATCAGAGATAAATAGATCATTGTTGAAGTATGCAACCATTTTAATATGATAGTGGATCTTGAATACTGGAACAGACATATTAACTTTATAATACGAGAAAAAAAAGTGCTTGGGAATGCATGCCTGAGAGGCAATGTCGGGCCTGTATCTTTATATTAGTTTCATGGTGGAATCCGGACATAATTTTTTTTTTCATACCATAAAATATTTTTATTTGTCTCTACTTCAGTTAAATGTTGAATTATTTCACATGTCAGGCTGCTTCAATGAGGAGAAGACCTATCAGAAGGTTACGCATTCGTCGCCATGTCACCACGTATGCTTCCGTCGGCACCCGTCCTCCAAATCATAGGATTTTTCATATTCATTTTTTTTAATTTAATTTTTTTCCACTTTAACACAAACTAATCGTGCTGGGCGACAAACTGGGTGTCAAATGCTATTTAATTGAACTACGATTTAACTAATTTGATAAAAATGGAAAGGGCGAAAAAAAAACTTGGATCTTTGACCATAAACAAAAATCTTTTAATGCCAGAAATCTCATATTTTTTATTCTTATCCCATAGTAAATCTAGGCAGGTTTTTATTTCGGTCTTGTCCAAATAATGAAAGAGAACCTGTCTTCAATCATAAAATCATTGGTAATGTTACTAACTTATTTAATCGATTCCTCTTTACCGCGGAGCAGTGTGAGGTGCTGTCTTATAGAGCCAGACCCAAAGTCCCCTATCCTGTGCCAGCTGCCTTCTCCTTCTCCAATTGATTCCTCTCTTCTTGAAGGCCTCCTTTACTCCTTAATCCCAGGCTTTTCTTGGTCTTTCTTGCGGTCTCCTTCCCTCCACTTTAACCTCATGAGTAGCCCTGGTTATTCTATCCTCAGCCATTCGCGAGATGTTTCCGAACCACCTAAGCTGGTTCTCCTCAATAACATCTTCTGCTGGCCTCAGTTCCAGGTTCGCTCTTATTGTTGAGTTTTTCACTCTGTCCCTTCTTGTTTTACTCTCAATTTTTCTAAGATAGCGCATTTCCGTAGCTTGGATTTTGCTCTTATTTTTAGTAGTGAGGGTCCAAGACTCACTAGCATATATTAGGATAGGAAGGAATGTGTTTTTGAAGACTACCTTCTTAATGGCGTTTGAAACTTCCTTCTTTTCAAGAAATCTTCACTAAGGTAGTAAAAGCATTTTCCGGCCGTTTTCATTGAGATGGACCCCCAGGTACTTAAAGTCTGCAACCTGTTCCAAACGGATTGCGTTGAGCCTGACGATTCGGTCCCCATATTCACTCCTTTTTCCGATCCCTATAAATTTAGTTTTAGAAATACGGTAATGTTTTATTTGTTTATTCATTTAACGTCACTTTATGCTGCTATGGCTAATCGGATGATGCTACTAGGGGGAATCCTTTTGCCTATCCAGGTTTTATTAGGATAGGGATCTTTAACGAGTACCTGACATCGCAAAGGCTCGGGACAACATTTTTAAGTCCCTCCGAAGGACGGCATAACTAAGAATTTTTCAATCCTATTAAAAAACCTTAAGGCCACCTGCAGGTTTGAACCCGCGACCTTTGGCAAAGAAAGCTTTTTTGCTAGCCAGTATGCTATAGGTGGCCCCGTTAGTAATGTTTGTTAAATTTTCACTTTTAAGAGAAAAAAAATGATCCCAGGTCAATGCAACGTGGCTGTCGATCCTAATAACTTTATACCTCACCCTATAGTTTTATAATTTTGAGGTCATGTTTCGAGCGGTAGGTAAGAGTTTAGGCTAGTAAACGTCTTCTAAAGGGTTTAAACATGGCGTTTAAATTAGTTAAGGGCAAGTTGGGGGAACAAGACCCGAGGGTGGGGCAGCAACTGTTCGCCTGATTTTGAATTCCATCGACCCTCGTTAACAAACTGCACCCATTTCGGCCTAGTTAAAATTTATTGTTGTATCTTGTCATATTTAGGTAATAAAATGGCGTTGGTGGTCGGTGTTGGTGGCCGGGTTTTATATAGAAGCCCTGGGTCAAAGCCCCCATTTCTATATATAATCGAAAGTTTGATTTATCGTGCACAATTCGGGCCTAAGCTAAGATCTAGTAACCTCTAAAATTTAAATGAATTCCGTCTAATTGAATATAACACTGGTTGACAAGGTTTTCTTCACAAGAAATTTGATCAGTGAATCAAGTGTAGTTTTCCATACTATATTCAGATATATACTCAGAATTTTTCTATCAAGCCCAGTTGTTTTGTGACAGCTACTATTTAAAATATGATTTTAACGTATTTTTTTTTATCTGCCATAGGAACGTTTACCTCATATGAAGGGATTCTATCCAAACTGTATTTTAAAAAATGTTATTTGTAATATTGTATTGAAGCATCACAAAACAAGGCAGTGCAGGTTCATTGATGTTTGGAAATGCATCTGACATTGTGATTTGTCAGTATCGAGCTGACTGTGAGTTCGTTCAGTAGTATTTCCTTAATTTCGTACTAATTATTAGTACTTATCTGCACCGACAAGAATTATTTTCTTTCCTTCTTCCAGAACCTTTTTCGGGTAGCTTTAGATTCTAAATTGAACGAATGGTATCTTATATAATGGGACTATTGAATGGCACTATTTTGGCAAGGTTATTATGTATCATCAAATAATCCGTCTCAGCTAAAGTCTTTACGTCTCAACAAGTAGGAACTTGGTACACCTACATCAATGATTCTGGCCAGTTTGTTGGTTTTATGTAACACCGAAATATCCGGACGATTGTGCAGCAATCTCTGATCTGTCATCATTTGTTCATACCACTAGACTTTTACTTCTCTATTTTCCATAAGTCGTTCTGGAGGTATACCGATAATAGGGCACTCTTCTTTACCTAACAATCCCAGAGCTCTGTACAAACTTTAGAGGTATATTTTGGCAACGCTATTATTTCTCATCAAATATTATGCTCCTGCTAACGTCTTACTACCATTATTCACATATTGAATAGATTCGTACATGTTAGAGCAATGGCGACATTTATAACCCTGCTTTGCTTCATGTTCCCCCTATACGCTCTCGTTGCAATTACTTGGTCCTGTATAGCAACAATAAACCCTTCAGTCTTACCGAATAGTTGACTCAACCTTAGCGTTCGACGGAGAGTTCAGTGTCATTATCAGGCTCATGCAGTTTATGATAAAATCTTATATGCAATTATTTCTCCTTCTGGGCGGTTTTATAATGATTGTGATCATTATAATAGTGATAAAATAATAATAATAATAATTATAAACAAACGAAATATTTGACAATACTTACCCTTATAGGACATAAGGTCTGAGAGAGACATTAAACTAAATAGCACGATAATTATCTTTAGTTCTGTTCCACACATGTTATTTTAAAATAATTTATTTTTTATATTAGTAAATTAATGTGCCTCCTGGAAATTGCTACTTAATACACCTTGTCCCTAGTTTTCCTTCATAAAATAGTACTCAGATAAAAATAGATTATATTATATAATGAAAGGATAAAACCTCTAATGGTTTTCTTTATAGCATTCTAAGCAGTATAAAAGCTCATTTAAATAATTAAGTTATTAACAAATTATGTGTTATTTTGATTTTCACTATTTTATATTACATATCATCATATTTTCATTAATAATTCTTCTTCTTCCTACTATATTTTAAACTCATAATCTATGTAATATATTTTTTAGGTATATATTTAAATTAGATATATAATAGATATAGAAATATAATTAGATACATTTAGTCTAGGTTTCATTAGTGTAGATCCTATCTTTAACGAGGGATATGAAATCGCACCGGCTCGGGACCACCATTTTACGTCCCCTCCAAAAGATGGCCTTACCAATGATTTTTTACTCCCCTTAAAAAAATCCTAGGATCACCTGCCAGTTTTGAACCTGCGACCTTGGGCATAGCATGTTGTTATGCTAGCCACTAAACCATGGGTGACCAATGACCGATAAGATTAAATGTCCTAATCTATTAATTAAAAACGTCACGTCTATGCTATTGTGGCTCATCGGACGATGGTACATAGGAAGTCCTAAATTCGGCTAATCCAGGTTTCATTAGGATGGGATTGTTAACGAGTACCTAACATCGCACCATTTTACTACTCCTCCGAAGGACGGCAAAACCAAGAATTTTTACTCCCATTATGTAATGGTCATCTTCCAGATTTGAACCCACGACCTTGGGCATAGGAGGCTTTTACGATATCCACTGTACCACAGGTGAGTCATTTATTTATTTTTATAGCATTCTATACAAGTTTCTTAGTTCATCTTTCATATTTCAGTAGTTTTCATTCTAACAAATGTAATTTTGATAATACCTTTATTGAAACATCATTATTTAGAGGTGGCAAAATAATCTTTGAGTAGGTACAGGCTATTCTTTCTCACTACTTCAATAGTCTGATAATTTGAGTAAAATATTTCGTACTTTTAATTTGAGTATTTTCTCATCTCTAGTTTCTAGATCTTTATAAGCTAATTAGTTATCTTGGGTGTATCATTGGATTTATATTATATTTTAATCTAAATTATATTAATTTTAATCTTTTTTATTCAACATAATTGATTATAAATAATTATAGGTCATATAAATTCAGGAGCGAATCAATAAGGAAAAGACAAACTATCATGACAAGAACTATAACCCATGAAATTATTTAAATATCCAAAACTTATCTAAGAAGTCTTCACCTATCACTTAACTATTTATCAAAGAAAAATCTTGAGCGCGCTCGCCACACAAAAAAAAATAAAATAAAATAAAAAGACACTCATGTATAGATACATTTATCTGTATACAATTAAATTAAATAAACTATTATTAAAATAACATTGGTTTTCACAAACTTATCTCTTTTTAAAATTAAATTTCAATATATCCACTACAAATAAACATAGCGTTTTGCTGTGTAGACTGAAATACAATAAATAAAAACAAACCCACCCGCCCCTAAGGATTTTTCGTTCGTGAGTTATTATTCCATTTCCCTTCGATAGAAATAAAAGGAAATTTGCTTCATATTTCATCACGGCAAGTTTTCTAAAAATAATATCGTCCTATTGTTTTTTCACCGTCGTGAACATCACACCTTAAAAGACAAAACATTAACAATAACGTTGATAGTTTCAATTTTTAAACATAGTTATTAAAAATCTGGTGCGCGCAACACACGACTTTCGAAAATACAAATAAATTGTTGAAGAATTTATTATTTTGAATTTCAATAAAAACATGTGTTTTTTTAAAATAATCTATTACATTTTTATCTACAACAATCAATTAATTTTGTCGGCTTTTCATCACTCTCCATTAACCTTTAAAATTTCGTATATTAGATAATATTTTTTCTAAGTCTTTAGCTATCTAACGGTATATTATATATCTATATTCTATTATTGTGTTCAAGAACACAAACATTGTATAAACAAATATGTTTGCAGTTTTCTCCTTTATTATTTTATCAAATTCACTTAACTTGCATATTTACCCGTTAGATATCAACGCTAATAATATGTTCCAAATTTTTTTGAAATGTAAAAAATTAAAGGTAATTTAGAGGAAGAAATTTTGAAATATCGGCATTTAAGCCCTCTCAGACTATTTCAATCAGAATTAAACCCACATGATATTAAAGCCCGTCTAATTTTACATCGATATAGAGTTAAATCAAAATCGTCAGAGCTGTTGTTTTGAGAAAATCGTAAGTAGGGGCAAAGTGACTCTTCTAGTTAGCTGATTCCGATGAAAAGTTAATGTAACATCTCGGGCATATAGTTGTCGTAAATATCGAATTTCAGTTACATAGGACTCTTCGTTTTTGCGCTGGAGTTACCGCACACACACACACACACACAGACACGCAGCCTGTTTGCGGGACTGGGTCATTTGGATTCAGAGAACCCCAAAACTTGTATTTCCGTTGAAAACTGGAATTCGGAAATTTTCACGATCGCAATACTTTTCCTTTCTATATATTCCATATATAGGTAAGTGAAAGTAAAATACATAATCTAAAAACGAAATTGTGTATTCTACAATATCATCATAAAATATTAATTTTGTGAAAGCCCGTACACAACCTACATTATAAGTCTTTTGGTATAATTATTATATAACCAGTTTTTTTTATCTTTTCCCAAATATAATACCGTGGATAAATTTTGTTTATGGTACTTTTAGTGCTACAGTCATTCTTAAAAGCCTTTGTTGAGAAAACCTTTTCAATTATGCTTTTTGTAGATATTAAATTTCAAAAAAACTAACAATATGATAAGGATTTGCTTTATATTTTACTTCCTAACAATTCATAACCTAAACAGTGAAGAAAGTGGTTTATAAAAATTCTCGAAAATGAATATAAAACAAAACATTTATGCGAGCAAATAAAATCACATTTGATAATTTTTTCATATATAGCTTAATCATAGTTTCACTTGCTGTAAAAACATTTAAAGATTATACCTCTGTTTGATAAATACTGTAGATTAAATTTAAACAAAACATCATTCTATTTCTTGTTTCGTTCTGAAATATGCGAAATTGAAAATTTATATACTAAGAACTATGTTCTCAAGATCGAAATTTTTACAGCAAGTAAGACTACGACAAAGTTATATAAGAAAAAAAAAGTCGAATGAGAGTCTCTTTTCCATTAACGAGTTAAAAGTCTTGTTTTTTCTACATTTTCTAAACCAATTTCTCCCCTATTTAGGCAATGAGTTGTAATGACATAAAACATAAAATATATCCTTTCCTTCCATATCTTATTGTTATATCTTGTTGGTTTTTCTTTTGATTTTATACCTAAAAAATTACCATTTAATACCAATATAAAAAAAAATTCCTCAAACACCCGTTTTGAGCAGCGAAGCTGACTTAAAATGGCTGCTACACTAAAAGTATAAGCTAGAAAAATATTTCAATCCAAAGTTTTAAATTCAGTAAAAGATAAAAGAACTAGTAAACAAAATTAAGAAAATAAAAAAACCTTGAGCGTTGGACCATTTCGAATGGATCGACCTTTATGAATATTCCTCGTATCTGTAATATAATTTACTACACTTTTCCGATTATCTGTGTCATGGTTTCTAACAATGATCATAATACGTTTGTGACCTTTAATTTGTGGTATGTCTTTACATTGAAATACAAAATACAATTTAAATATGTATTATATTCTACATACAAAGACATACAAACCTGAGATGAGTTGAACAGTAAAGCTCCCTACATCACTATGTTCATTGAGTTGTCAATGCTACTGCCGGGCGGGGACAAGGTGAGCCTCAGTCAAAGCAACATTTCAATAGAATGCTGGAAATAGAACAGTGATTGATCCAAGAGGCGCCGAGGTCAGTAATAATACTGCTGTAAACTATTCACATAACGTGTTTAAATTAATTAATATAACTAATTAAAATTAATGAATATTATTAATTATAGGTAACCTGATTTCTAAGTTTAATTGGTGAAGCATATTATTATTGGTCAGTAAAAACAAGTTGCAAATAAAAATAAACAAGATAATTAATCAGACTGTATTATAATTAGTAGGTTCTATTTTTTTTTTTTTTTTTCCAGTGGCGCGACAGGCCGTGTAGGTCATCTTCATCTTCATGACTATTTTTTTAAGGAAACGAAATTAATTGTAAATATTTAGTTTATTTAGGATTAAGAAATTTATTCTAAATTTTCACGAAAATTTGTTTAATAACAAATATATTTCGAGTCAACGTTTCTGGGTTCTTTTTCTACTTTCAGGACTCGCTAAAATACATTTAAAATAAATGTTTAATAATATATAATTAGAGGTTGTAATTATACTTTATCAGTTTTTATTCAAATGCACGACATTTTGACTACTACTATTACTGACTTGAGGCTTCTAGATGGAATTAATGACTCACCGTAAGATAAAAAAAAAAATGTTTTTGCACCAGAAGATAGCATAATAGCCGAAAAGCCGTGCATTTTAATACAAAAAGGTGAACTATAATTATAGCCTCCAATTCTATATTAGTGTTAGGCCTTCACTTAAATCATCTACACCTAAATGTTTTATAATTATTATGAATAAATAATAACTAAAACAAGAGGGCTACAGGCTATAATCCAATGAAGAAATATATGGAAATTTGGAAAACCTTGAAGTAGTCCTCAGAACTAGGAGACTAAGGTTTTATGGTCACATGGTACGAATGAACAATCAGAGGCTGAACAAACAGATTTTTGACAAAGTTCTAGGCTATAAGAATATAGGAGGTTATGCAAAGCAAATTAAAGAGGAGCACGAAAGGTTAAAAACCAAGAAAATGGACTGCTTAGATAAAGATTTTTTCGGGAAGAAAATAAAAAAAGTTGGGGTTCTTACAGGAAAAACAAAGAAACAGGGGAGAAAATGGACAAAGGAAGAGCGGGAAGAACAGTCCAGGAAGATGAAAGAATATTAAAGGTAAAGGTAATTTGGTGGACATCCCATGATAAGTATTAAGGATTTCATAATAAAATGCAGAAAAGTTTTAAGGTAAATATAAATATGGGAAAATAAAAAAGTGTATACTAATCATTAAAGGAATTCTTAAACTTTATCAACCTCGAGAGTACATAAAAGCAATTTAATCCTTTTGCGCGAGTTTGTATGGTCTTTCAACCGTAATAATGGAAGAGGAAAAGATAAGAGGATGTCAGAATATTATGAAAAGAATATTGGTAAAAATTTTTTCAACCTCATAGACTCTTCACTTTACCTGATACTATCCAGTTAACACACCTTTTTAAGAGTAACATAAATATCCTCAGAAGATTCTTACCACCGCCAAATATATTTTAGTATCAGGCAGGATATGCTGCTTAATGTAAATACATATTGATTAGACGAACAAGGAAAGTGTACAGTTCTGATGAAATATTCTGAGTTAATTACTTCTACGAATACCTCGTTTACAGGAACATTCCGCCGAATATTTCCTCGTTGTTAAAATATCATGTGTTTCATCTTGGAATTATCTGTTTACGAATAATAATTAAAACCAAAATCTTATAATATTTTATCCTAAGTTTAAGGACCTCTTCTTCTGTTATGACGATTAGATTTTCTCTATGAATCTTTAAGTGTCAAGTGTAAAATACCTAAGTTTAATATTTATCTTCATACGAGACTAAAACGACAAGAAACTCTCTGTTGTAGCCGATTACTACAAAACTTACTCGAAAAACGTTCAAAACTTCCAATTTATTATAAAAAGCTCATTTATGTTACCATCCATCTGGAAATGTAGAATCGAGCTTTGGGGCTCTACTAAACCATCTAATTCCTCTCGCATTCTATCCTCTCAATCCAAAATCCTACGCAAAATACTAAATGCTGCTTATTTCGTTAGGAATAAAATCATCCACAATGACCTAAACATCCCATTTGTAGAAAAACGGCTGAAACTGATCATTAATTTTTTTTTTAGATTTCTCTTAGGATTTGGAGGAAATGGATATGTCCTCTAGGCGAACCCATGTATCCCCCTTTATGGAGTCAAGATGGCTTTTCCCCTACACCCGTCGACAATATTTCCCCGGATCATTCACGTACTAAAACACCAAACCTCTGTGATAATGTGATAACACTGAGCACTGTATATATTAAATGTAAAAAACATATTTGTTTGTTAGTTAGTAATGTATAACCTCAATGAGGGAATAAAACGTTGTTGTTGAATATTTCATAATAAGTTTATAACATATTGGCGACGAGGATGGGATTGGAACGAGACGTTATAATGTGGGGCTATCGTATTGTGGTACCGAGCAAATTTAGGGGTCAGCTGTTGACTAAACTTCATTCAGCCCATCCGGGTGTGACCAAGATGAAAGCTCGGGGGGGTGGGGTAGGCGAGTAGGTTGGAAACCATAAAATTACGAGTTCGAGTCTCGGTACCGGGAAGTCTTTTATCTCGGCATTTATCCCCGCCCTCACTCCCTGTTCCGAGAAACCCCCGTATAGCCTTCAAAGGCGAGAAGGAGTGAACATAAAGAAAAAAAAGTGGCCATCTTAAGACACAGATATTGAAAGATACAGTAAAATATTCAACGCCTGTATGACCAATCAGTAGAAATCTGCTAAATCCAAGTCACAGTGGTCTCAGGCTGTGTACCCATATGAAAGAGTGTACGTGGATTTTGCCGGACCTTTCAAAGGAAAGAATTTTTTAGTTGTTACCGATGCTTATAGTAAGTCGCCCGAGGTTTTCAATGTATCTTCTAAACCTACAGATGTCACTACTAGAAAGCTTCGTGAAACCTTCGCAAGATACGGCATAAAGTTCTGAAAGCTAAAGTTCTGGTGAGAGATAATGGTGCACAATTCTGCTCAAAAGAATTTGACGACTTTTGTAAAAGTAATGTTATTTCACAAATATTAACACCTCCTTTTCACCCGTCAAGTAATGGTGCAGAGGAAAACTCAATAAAAAGCTTCAAAAAAGGTCTGTTAAAAGCCTTGGATGATTCTCAATAGGGACGGGTTTCCATGGCAACTACAATCAGTCGGTATCTATTCTCTTACAGAGTTTTTGTACATAGTACAACTGGAGTGACCCCAGCTAAGCAGATGTTAAGCAGAGAAATCCGAAGCAGGATGGATGCCCTGATAGATGGAGGAACGCCAAGAGTTGAAGAAAAAATAGTGAGGAAGATGGAGTTCCGGCGAGGAGAAGTGTACTTTCGGGACGACAGGGATTCGCCATCAGGAAAGGGAACCGAGTGGATTCGAGCTGTCGTTACCGGAAGGCTTGGAGAATGGCTTTACCTGGTGAAAACATTTGGTACGGTCAGCGAGAAAGATGAAGGCGAGGATTATCTTCCTAAACGATGCTATCTGACTCGAGAATAATCTTAAGTTAGACTGTATTCAATACTTTAATTTTTGACAGATATGCAACTTTTAATTATTTACAATTTTTCTCGGTGTATATATTTTTTTTCTATTTCCAACTAGCTGACCCGATAGGCGATGTCCTGTCTGAACTATGTCTTAGCGGAATCGATCAAGCCGTTCATGAAGATGCGATGGCCAAGGAAAAGGGAGATTCATTTTTATACATGCAGATGAAGAGATTACCTTAGGAAAATAAAAAAAAACTGATCACTAAAGTAACGTTTATCTTTCTTTTCTTTTTTTTTACATTAGATCCTTCCCCTGACTAAAATGAACAAAAAAAATTAGAAAAATCGGTCAAACCGTTAACGCGTGATTCGATAATCAAGGGAAAAGGCGATTAAATATATATATATATATAGGGACAACTCTGCAGCTCGACTATATCACTTCCCCTTTTATCTTTTCCTTCTTCCACATTTCCTCCATACACTTTGGAGTACTCAGTTTTCTTATCCTCCTGCCACTTCTTCCTACACCTCTCTCTTCCACTGCTAGTACCCTCATTTAATCAACTACTTTCCGAAATTCGATCTATCCGTGCAAACCTCTCCAGTTATTTTTCAGCTTCGCTGTTTCGCTGTTTAACTGTTCCGGATAGCCAAAGGGCTTAATATATTCTTTAGTCCTACCACCTTATTAAAGATTTTATTATTCAATGTATTTCCGTCCCGTCTGACCATATGACCCTAAAATCTCATTCTTCGCTTTCTCATAGTTACTTTTATATCTTTTATCTCCTTGTAAAATACATTTATGTATATAAATATTTTTTAGATGTTAAATTGTTTATTTTTTGATTAAGCTTATGTATTTGTTAGATTATAGTTCTTATATAATTTCAAATGGGATGCTACTTTTAGGGGACATGGTCCGAGAAAATAGTTTTTTCATCTTAAAAAGAAAAAAACTGTTATCAATATTTTTTGTAGACCATTATTTTATTATTATTACCATTTTCATACTGCATTGCTTGTTACTAATCATGTTTGGTGTATAATACGAATTATTTCTATGTTTTTTGTTTCTTATAATCCGGATAGGTTATACATGCCTTATGCCTGATTACTATCCTATATACCTGGCACAAATATGCTATATAAAAAATATCTTCCGTCCAAAGGATCTAAAGAATTTAATTATCCCCTTCGCAGTAAAAATAAATTGCTGCTCTATAGGCTATTGGAATATTTTCATAACCCCTGAGCTAAAGAAATTAAGCCTAGGTAAGCATGCTACCCCCTCACTCTCCCAGCTAGCTGCAGAAAATTGAATTCCATCCCTAGTGAATGATTAACGAGCTATCAATCTAACCCAAGACTTGTTGAATTTATATTCGCATCATATCGATATTCTAAAATTCAGCATCAAGAGTAAGATTTCGACTGCGTTTAAGTTCCATTTGATTGGCTGGTGTGAAGAGCGTTTTTCTTGTGGAATAAACCTGAATAAACGATGATTTAATGGGTGATTTTTGAGGTCAATCATGCGGTTTAAAGAACCTCGAGTAAGAGGTGCTACTGTGAACTGTCTTCTTGCCTGCATGTATTTTTTTCGTAACGAATACACATAGTTGCGATTATTGTTTATTATTATAAACATTTTTCGTTAGATCCTAAACGTTTACGAGTTTAATTGGTCTCAATGAAAAAAGTCACGTTTTGCTACAATTATTGAGTGTTGGGGATTTATTAACAGGCTGTGGATCAAAAAAGCTGGTGTTGCTTGCATTGAAATTTTTAGAAAATAGAAATAGAAAGAAATTTTATTCTGGAACTTTGTCCCTTAAAAATAACATGAAATTTACAAGTAAAGGTTGCACATTTGGCCAGAAAACATTAGATATATATAATTATGTACATAGGTAAAAGAGGTAGAAAAAGAAATTTGTATAAATGTATGAACATACACACCTCTACGTACCAACGAAAAGAAAAAGCATAAAAAGTAAAGTAAACAAATAGTAAATGAAAAGTAAAAAACGACTAATTTTGAACACGCTTATAAAAAAAATAATAATATATACATATGTATATGAAATAAAAAAAATAAATAAATAAACATAGGATATTCAGTCATTATATTGAAAAATCTAATTTAAAATTAAAGATCAACAAGCGTCAGTTTGGGATAATAGTTGTCTGAAAAGGAGTTATTTAAATGTGGATAAGGAAGAAGCATGACGTATATTGGAAGGAATGGAATTCCAAAATGTAATGGAACGGGCAAGAAAGGATCGATCGCCGGTTTAGTTTGTGGGATTGCATATAAAGGTCGGAATGTTGCGATCTTGTTTCAAGCAAGTGGGCTGAGGATTTAAATTGAAGGAGACTGTAGATATAGGAAGGATGCTGGGATTTTATAGTTTGGTAGAGAAATGACCCAAGGAAGTACTGTCTGCGTATGGAGGGAAGGAGCCACTTCAACTCGGCATAGCGGTGGGTCACATGAGACCACCTCGAGGTACCCAAAACAATTCATAAGACGCTTTAACTTGTTCTCAAGCACCACAGGGAGACCACCGTACACCGCACAGCAGTAGACGAAGTGGGAGAAAATGATGGACGAAACGAGGTGTTTACGCGTGTATTGTGGAAGAAGGTATCTGGAGCGATGAAAACACTTCAGGGTACTTATAGATCAACGGGAAATTTGGACAATATGAGGTTCCCAGGATAGGGTTTGGTCTATAGTAATTCCTAGATTTTTGACAGAGGAGCTGAATGTAATGGGGTGATCGTTAAGGAGTAAGGTTAGGAAGGTGGTATTGGATCTGAGAAGAGGACTGGAGCCAATCATAATAGCCTGAGTTTTCGTAGCATTTAAGTTAAGCTTATTCAGGTTTTCCCAGGCACTGATCTTATCTAGGTCTACCTGAATAGCAGTAAATGCATTTGATAACTCAGAAGGAGGGAAGGATAAGTAAATTTGGAAATCATCAGCATAAAGATGGTGGGATTAGAATGTTTTTATGTTATTTCTGTATAACATGTGTCACGAGGATCTATATTGCTTTAAATGAAAAGTACGTTTTTCTACATTATTTTTTGTGTTGTCGTTTTTTTTTAACATGCCAAATCTATGTTGGTGTTGCTTGGATCGAAAATTTCACGGCAGTTTCCATATCCGAAATTTAGGGCAGAATATTTTTGTTCTATGATATATGCCGCTAGCTTTTATGTACCGCTATATTGGTTTGGATGAAAAAACTTAGCAATGACTTAATGCACATAGGGCATCTAACCTTTTCCGGCCAGGTCCGACAGAGACTTAAGCTGATCAGAGTCGTATAGACTCCACAATCTGCTGACTTCGGTGTAGCTCTCGCTTCGCCTAAAATTACAGATTTACAAAGCCATCATAAGTCCCACTCTTCTCGATGGTGAGCCACCTCTATAAATCTACCCTTCAGAGACTTCAAAACTTACAGGACGACGTCAAAGGAACCTCGCCCCAATCTGCAAGAAACGCCACAATTTATGAGGAGCTCCAGCTACCTTCGGTGCCTGAGTTCATAAGTCGGAGGCAACTTCTTTGATGGGCTAAAGGCTTGTGGAAATCTTCTCTTCAGAGATATGATACCACCACCCAGGCCCGGGAGATGGCAAGGTCGAAGTTTTCATCAAGGAAAGGGGTCAGGACTCTGCACTCAGAACCCACCCCCAACAATCATGATAGACAGTAGAATCATTCCTCCCCATACACAAATCGTAGGGCAAATACCATGAAGCTAAAAGAACTTACTAAAAGGAGGACTAATAATAATATTATCTATTATTTATGTATGATATATTGTTTCGTTGGATAAATGGAGGATTTGAAAAAAAAAAATGAACATAGATGATTAAAAATAAATTTCGTTCGTATATTATTTCTTTCTTTTTTTACCTTCTATAATTAAACGATTTGCTCGTTCGTCCGCAAAATCAATTTCTCCCTGATTGAGAAAAACAGTAAATTATACATAAACATATCCATTGTATGTTGCTTTTCCAAGTCAGGCAGAAATAATAAAGCCACATTTTTAGCTAGACCCGCCTAAAACGAGAATTTCAGTTGAAAACTCGAATTTAAAATTTTTGTCTATCCCTTAATGTTGATTAACTTTAAATATAAGTAAGAGATAGCAAAAATGAATTATATAAAAATCTTGGTACTTCACAGTAAGTAACTTAACCTGCAGAAGGAAAATATGACAAACCTTAAATAATAAAAATATGATTTTTCTGATAAAAATATGATGATCGAAAACCTTTAGCTCTCTTTCTTTGTTTGACTTTTAAAAACTTTCGGTTTAGGTTTTAAAAATATCCTCGGTTAAAGTTGAGACCCGATGCCGACTTCAAGCCAACTTGGCTAACCACGTCACGGACTTCTCAGCAACTTTCAGAGCTTCTAACCTTATTAGTGGCTTCGGAAACTCCTTAATCACCACAATAAAACAATCTATTTAAGGTAATTGGAGAATACTTAGCAGCGAATATAAGATAGACTAGTTTATGTATATTCTAAAGGTCCTGTCTGGTTGACTTTTTACTTTTACTTACCTACATATAAAATGTTTAGTAAGAAAAGTCATTTCGATACGACTTGTTTCATTCATTTCAATTTTTTCAAAGAAAATATACGTTTTAAGGTTCCTGAAGATTGATTAAACAACTATAAAAATTTCTAATTAGATTTTTCGAAGGATATGGATGTTTTAAGAGGAATGCCAGTAAGCTCAATGGTACGTCTACAAGCTACATTTGGACCCCATTATCGCTTTTTTTAGAAAACTATATTGATTGCTAGACCCTAATTGTTATAACCTTTATTTCTGGGATTCTGCGATTGTGTAACATACCGATCCAGTACTCTCTATCAACGCAGTCATCTTCAGTCAGCCCTCTGGCTGCCATATCCTCTCTCGCATTTTCTACTCTCCTTTTCCGAGGTCTTTCCAGTTTTTATTTCTTAATTGGACAGTTTTTAACGATCGAAGAGGCCAAAGAGCTTCTTCCATTCTCATGACCTGCCTATGCCACAAAATCCTTATTTTACTAACTTCATCTAGAATGTTTAGCTCTTGGCCCATACTCTGCCTCTTATTTCCTTACTTAGGATTTTTTCTAATCGAGATACGGTCCAGCTTCATTTACAGGATTTACACCCATACAATTTAGTGCCATTTGAAAAAGGAGTAGAATATCTTGTTCATTCCATAATAATAATAAAATACAATCAATATCCGTTTATTATATCAATATTTTTTTCCCAATGGTGATTTTTTCGATATGTCCATTTCTATTGATACTTGCTTATCTACGGTTACTCCAAGATATTTGAACGCAACGCTTTGCGGAATCATCTACATTTTTATCAATAACAAAATATTTAAATTATAAATATGTATAATGTGGCTCTAGCGCCCTCGCTCAGCCTCCACTGGCTCTCAAGACCAGTGACGCGGCTGAATGAGAGGCGCTGGGATCTTCTGGCATTGTACCTCGACATCCACTAGTGGATCTCGAGGTTTCATTCAGTGAACCCAGGGGCAGTTTGTAAATATTGTAAATAGGTATGAATTTAATCAAGATTGTTATTATTATTTTCTTTATATTTATTTAATTTTGTGTACATATATATTTTTTCTTAGTTTAATCTTTATTATTTTATTTTTTTAATTTTATTTACAATGTACATTTGGGATGAATGATTTATTCTATCTGTAATACTCATTGCCCCAGAAGGTGGCAGATTGTATTACCTCTTAATAAAATAAATTTGAAAAAATAAAATATGTATAAAGACTTGATAATGTTTTTTTTTTGTTTTTTTTAAACTGCACACTCATTAGTACCACTTCAGTTAGCACTCATTTTTATTTTAACATTCACTTACCTATATGTGAAATATATAGTATAGAAGAGTATTGCAATCGTAAACATTTTCTAATTTGAGTATTCAACTGAAATACACGTTTGGAAGTCTAATAGACTTCTCTCACCGGAACTAACATACAAACATAGGGCCCACTAATGCAGTTCTGATGCTTTACGATTTATCTTTGTTAATGCCGGTTTACCAATTTAAGTATTTTTATATAAAATATTTACCATATTTAACATATTTTCGAGTTAGGGGAAAGTAAAATATTCTTTTTTTATTTCAAGAAATGTTTAGATAATTCCATTTAGTACGTTTTTGATATACTTTAAGATCCGATTAAGTACTACTTGCCAACGTTTAATTTTTTTGTCCCACTACATCTTTAGTAGTAAAAAAAAATTAGAACATCCGTGCATATGACATTGTGACGGAACACCGAATGAAGTATCATACACTGCCCTCCCCTCCATGCCCTTTAAAAATGCTTGATTTAGGACTTTGCGTGGGACTTGACAATATGTTCAAAGAAATCCAACCAAGCCGAAGCCCTTCAAAGCCTTAAAAGACGATAGGGACAGCTGAGAATAGCAGGAACCTAGGTCAACTACTTCTGGAAGTCTATAAACAGCACAATTCTATTTTTTTTTTTTTTTTTTTTTTTTTTTTTTTTTTTTTTTTTTTTCTTACCCTCTGGTTTTATTTTCGAACAAAATACAAATACAAATGTAATATGTATAGCTGTAAACAGCACAATTTTTTTTTTTTTTTTTTTTTTTTTTTTTTTTTTTTTTTTTTTTTTTTTTTTTTTCTTACCCTCTGGTTTTATTTTCAAACAAAATACAAATACAAATATGATATGTATAGCTGTCAGATTTGTCCTTCTGTTACCCGGAGGTATTCTAAAGAGGATTGCTATATGCGCTGGATGCACTAGTAATCTTTCAAGGGCTTCTTCTAAGCCTTTATTTATCCATTGCAAAATGGGAGGGACCATTCTTCAGGGTTTTGGCAATAAATTGAGTTCAGACATAGTCCGAACTCCTTCCCTCGGCGACAACGTCAACGAGAGGTAGTGATCCTTGCCACCTCCCAGGCTTGGGTGGTGGGGTGATATCAGAAAATAATGGATTAGCACAGGCCTTCAGCCCATCAAAGAATTTAATGTGCCTCCGGCTGATATATTCAGGCACTGTTGGCAATACTAATTCCTGATGAAGGATATGGTTTCTGGCCCTCTGTAAGTTGGTACCTCTGACAATCCGCCGAAGGATGGAGTTCTGGAACGTCTGTAATTGTTTGAGAGTGGACTTAAACAGATGCCGCATCAAGGGCGCACCATAGAGCATAGTCGGACGTATTATAGCCTTGTAGATCTGTAGTTTCAGCCTCAGTGAGAGCTGAGGTGACGTGAGTAGATGATTAAGTCTGTAGCTCTTTCTCCTGGCCAGTTTGAGTCGTTCCCGTACGTGACTAGATAAGGTGAGGTGCCTATCTAGAGTGACGCCCAGGTAGAGGATTGAATTAGAGACTGGCAGTGTTTCTCCGTTCACTTTAAAATCAGTGGGCAAAGCGCTCTTCCCCTTCTGGAACGACATGACAATAGCATCTGTCTTCTTCGGGTTCACCCTAATGCCAATCTCCTTCAGCTCATCTACAATAGTGGTCGATGCTCCTTGTGCCAGGGTGAGAGCCCTTTTCGGTCTCATACTAGAAGCATAGATGCCAATGTCATCGGCGTAAGCTGCTACCAGTGCCATTGGGTGCTTCATTGAGATCACTTTTGCTGTAAAGATCACAAACAATAGTGGTCCCAATACAGAACCTTGAGGAACCCCACAAATGGTGTCCTTTGAAGTTGACAATTTATCGCCTACCCTTACGACGAAGGATCTCCCGCTTAAGTAGCTTCTGATCAATCGGCATAATGAAGCTGGAAAACGATAGTCTTCCAACTGGCGAAGCAGTAACTCGTGGGATACGCAATCAAACGCCTGTGTGCAGTCCAGCGAGATGAACGCCGTGGCTTCATTGTTCTTCGTCATACGCTCTATGGTGTGCCTCTGAAGTTTCACTTGAGTTTCACCTCGTGAGAACCCGGTCTGTTCTGGTGGAATGATGGACTCCTCACTGCAGTGCTCTAGCAGATGGTGATGGATCAGCCTCTCGAACACCTTGCTCATATGCGAAAGGAGACTGATAGGCCGATAATGCTCTGGTGAGTCTCCATTCTTCCCAGGCTTAAGTAGCGGCACTATGATCGCTTGCTTCCAGTCATCGGGGAAGTATGAGATCCGCATACAGGAGTTAAAAATGTTTAATAAGAAGGCTTTACCCCTCCGAGGTAGCATCTTCAATAGTACATACGGAATATCATCCAGTCCCGAAGCCTTGTTACCCTTGGTGCGTCGTAGTACCGACTCAAGCTGTCCGAAGGTGGAGAATATCCTCTTTTCATTAGGGGACGTTGGTCTTCCCGCAGGTAGTGTGGGAGCATTTAACAGCCGATCATCTTCCCTCGCCTTATAAGAATCGGCCAAGAGTTCAGCCTGTTCCTCAGGGGATAATAGGGTGCCACCTGATGTAAGGTGTACACTCTTCCTCTTAGTAACGTGTGACCTCACAAGTCTCCAGAACTGACGATGATCATCATGAGTCCTACGGAGTTGCTCGTGCCATAGGAAAGTCTTCCATTCACGCATGAGGCTGGCTATCTGCCGGGTCATCGCATTGATGGCCGGTTTCAAGCCGTAGTCACAAGTTCGGTGGAAAATATTCCTCAGGTTGTTCCTTTGTGCAATGAGAGCAAGAATGTGGCTCGGTGGTTTCCTGAAGGCGTTTGGCTGAGGACTAAACCTTGGTATGGTAAGATTGGCTGATACATGGACGGTGGTGGTGATATCCGAGATCGCCTTCTGCACCTCTTTAACAGTTCTTAAGTACTGTATCTTTGGTAGGGTATCATCCACACTAGCCCTATATCCTTTCCAGTCGGCCTTGTGGAAGAGGAACTTGCTCGCGGGTGGTGTTGCTGGAGTTCCCTCAAAGGCATATAGCACAGGCCGGTGGTCCGACGGTCCGTATGGGAGCGCTAGGCACTCAGTAACAGTGTGAAGGTCCCTGGTCAGGAGTAGGTCAAGTGTGGATGTCCAGTCAGGTCGGGCCGCATGCCTAAAGGTGTGCACTCCGGGGTGGAAGACAGCCATCCTGGTCTTGGTGATATAGGTACCCATCGGATTGTTGCTACCGCACAGCCAGGCAGTGTGCCGGGCGTTGAAGTCCCCTAAGATGACAAACCGACTCTTATCCTGGGCGTGCTGCAGCAATAGCTTCATAGATGTTAATATAGCCTTGGGTCTCCTATAGACACAACAGAAAGTAAAACGTTGTTTTAATCGAACATCTACTGTGACTATATGAGTACCCTCTGTAGAAGCTACTGGGTTATGTACCAACCTCGATGGGATATCTCCTCGAACCAGAATCACTACGGCCTCGTTAGCCCCGGGTTGACAAGCCTCCCGGTATGCAATATACCCCTGAAAATACAGTGAAGCAGAGGTGGGTAGTATAGTGTCGGTCAGCGCCACCACCGATGGCCGGTGCTGCTGCAGGAGGAGTTCTATTTCAGCCTTCTTCAGTAGTAGGCCTCGAATATTATAGGAAATAACTAAGTGCTCAGTCATAATGCTTAGCGATGATCTTCGTCAGCATCTTCATCATTTCTCGAACAGTTGCCATCATCTCTGCGAATTGGGCGTTGAATAGAGCATTGCTTGGATGTGCTTGTGTATTTAATGTGAATTGCGATGTTGAGGAGTGAGCGGGTGCTGTCATTGGTTCAGCTTCTTCATGATGCGATGTTGGGGATGTTCTCTGTAGCTGCTGCTGCTGCTGTTGCTGCCCGGCGGGTCCGCCAAGTAGTTCAGTGAAAGCCAAGTTAGGGTTGACTAGCCTACTTGTCTTACTTGAAGGGGCTGCTACATTTATAATTGTCCTCTTTCTCATCTGGATCAGTTCTTGCCGGCGGGGACACTCTTTGGAGGAGGCATGATGGGCTCCACTACAGTTGGCACATTTGATTGGTGCAAGTCGTGGGCAGCTTCTTTCTTCATGAGTTTGGGCGCACCGGGGGCATTTTACTGTCCTCCCGCAGTATTTCATGGTGTGCCCAAACTCTAAGCAGTTTCGACACTGTGCTGGGCATTTAGCTTCTTTAAAGGGGGTTACCCTAAATCTAACCTGGTTCACATGGCGAAGAGCCTGTACATTTTCGATTTTTACCGTAGGCTCAGTGATGAGCAAGATGGCTTCAATCGGGTAGGTTACTTCTCCTTGTCGTTTGGTCAGGCGCTTGGCCATCACGAATCCTGGCAGCCTTTGTTTCACTTCAGTGGCGAACATATTTAAATCACTGTCAACATCGAAGCCATGAACCACAAACTTCTTTGTCCTCTTGGTGCCGCGAGGTGCATAGGTGTGGAATTGCACCTTATCATCACGACGGAATAGTTTTACCACGGCATAGTGATCGGCATCATTATCCAAGTATAACCTCGTCTCCTTTGCCGAGGTATTTGTAGTAAACTTTGTGATCTTCATTTCCAAGAGAGTCGCTCTGAGAATGGGTTGCGACAGTGGTGGCCTGATTATTACTGGTGGCGGTAACCTCTTCTTGGGCTGATCATTGCCTGACTGAGTGGGAGCAATTGGCGCAAACTGGTTAGAGACAGGTGTCGGTGGAGGCCCGGCGACTGTCCTCAGTTTTTGGGAATTTTTCTTTGAAACTTGGACAAATCCCGCTTCATCAGCTCCACTTGACGGGCGCTTCTCGCCTCTAGCCTCTTCCATTATCATGGCCATCGAAGTCGATGGTTCACCCATATCGCTAGATGGCCGCGTATAGGGGCAAAAACTCTTGTCAGCGCTACGCTGCCCGATTGGCTGTTAAAGATTATTTCCACGGGATAAGTGTGGTCTTCAACAGCATAAGGCGCAAAGCTAAACAAGAGCTGACGTCAGAAAGTCTTCAAGCGGCAGTTCTTCTTACTTCTTCCACTGCTCGTCCCTGCTACTTAATGCTAAGCGATAAGGTTTTGTGGCTTGTTACCACACAAAAATAATATTCACGAGTATCAACTAAATACCAAATTGAATTCGTGAGAGAATATTTAAATTTTTTTAATTAATTAAAATAATGTAAACAGCACAAATACGTATTATCACTATCTATTTTAATTTTAAGAAACATATTAAATGAGAATATGTTTTTGGTTTATAATTTTCAATAATCAACCTTTGTAATAGACCTAAAAAAAATTACCTCTACTAAACATTTGATAGCTTACGTTTCAAGATGCGTAGAATCCGTTTGTCCTAATTAACAAATAAATAAATACAAAATTTGATAGAGAATTAATTTTTTTACAAAATGAAAAAAAGAATCATTGAAATTGGTTAATAATAGCTAAGATATTGCGTTTTGAAATCAGCGGTAGTGATATGATATTATCCTTAGTATAGAAGTGATATTATCCTATCAATTATTGCCTTGCATATAACTTAATTAATTCCGTGGAACACCGAATGTGTTGTCATAAATGTGGATGCGCATGTGTATAGCAGTCATCTTTCAAATCGGCTCTTGGATTTCATGCTTTTTCAGTTTGAATTCTCTTCAGTGCAATCTTGAAAACATCACCAGACTACAGGATAACAACAGCAGTAAATATTGGAGCAAACAACAGTAAGTTTTGTTACAATTTACGGTGTAAAGTGAATGCTGGGTAACCTCTTCACATCAGCTGATTGCCAATAGCTCGGCAAGGCCGGATTGGTTTTCTTTTCTTTAGTTATTGTTTTATTACCAACATCTAGTTATTTTCTTATTATCTTCTTCACATGAAATGCGATATTTTCACCAAGTGATGTCCTCCAAAGCATCAACTAAAAGATCTAGATCTAGTGGTTCAATCACGTCTCCCATAAAACAAAGACCCCGCCGTGATACTAATAAAAAATTAAATCAACAAGCAACCCCTTCAGGTTCTAATACAGAATCTGAACCAGAGCCTGGCACATCGTCACAGGGGATGACTGACGAATCTCCGTTTTTCACCCCAAATCCTTTTCAAATCCTACATAATGAAAAAGAAAACATGGAATCTGCTCCTACACCCAGTGAACCACGGCCTCCACCGATATTTGTCAAAAATATTAAAAATTTCCAGTTGTTATGTGCAATTAAACAAGATTACCGAATCCACCAGCTACTACTGTATGAGTAGAATCAATGACACCAAAATATCACCGACCACCGCCGAGGCATATAGAAAAATTGTGAAATACCTAACTGAAACTAAAGCGGATTTTCACACTTATCAGCTACGGCAAGAGAGAGCTCTTAGAGTTGTGATCAGAAATCTACACCCTTCAACACCAGTTGACGCTATCAAAGAAGAACTCATGGAGATGGGTTACAAAGTGCGACAAGTCACTAATGTCATAAAAGATAGAGTTCAACTGCCTCTATTCTTCGCTGACTTGGAACCATTAGCAGGAGTAGAAAAAATTTATGATCTAAAAAGACTGTATTATACAAGTGTAAGAGTCGAAAAACCTTATACAAAGAGAGAAATTGTTCAGTGTTACAATTGTCAGGCGTATGGTTATACCAGAAGTTACTGTCACCACATACCACGCTGCGTGAAATGCGGTGAACAGCACAAGTCTGTGGAATGTACAAAACCGAAGTCAACACCCGCTGTATGTGCTCATTGCCTCAAGGACCACCCGGCCAACTACAAAGGATGCCAAATCTATAAGGAGCTAAGGACCAGGTATCAAAAACCCCAAGTACTGGATGAAACAACAAGACAGGCTAGAACTAGAAGAGAACCCTCAAAATTAATCGATGCCAATGTATCATTTGCCCACTTACTTGGAGGTGGAAACCAATGTACTGAAGCCGAGGCCCTGCCGGAACTACAAAATGTACCTCAATATCCTCAATCCATTCCACAAATACCTCTTCCTCAAAACGTAATCAGTCCTAAAAATCCTCATCCACAACAAATCTCTCATATTCCCCCTCCTTCAAATGCCACAGATCTTACCAGTTTGATGACATCCTTCATTTCCGAAATCAAATCCCTTGTCATGCCCCTAATAACAATCCTCACGAATCTTGTATCAAATCTTATTCCTAACTTAAAAAATCCATAAATGACCTCACCTAACTCCTTATCTATTCTCCTATGGAATGCGAATGGTGTTAGAACTCACACTGACGAACTTACAGCCTTACTCCAAGACAAAAAAGTTGACGTTGCACTCATTACTGAAACTAGACTAACCACTAAACAGTACTTCAAAATACCTGAATACACAACATACCGGACAGACCATCCAGACGGCAAAGCCCATGCCGGTACTGCTGTCATTGTCAACCGATCCCTCTCCCATCACTTACACCCACTTCCCGCCCACGATTTCCTACAAGCCACCTCTATTATAATCAAGACCTTTTCCTTTCCGCTAGTCATCGCATCAGCATATTGCCCTCCTAAAAATTCTATTTCTATTACCCAATTTGGTTCCTTTCTCAACTCATTGGGGAATCACTTTATTCTGGGTGCAGACTTAAACGCGAAGCACCAACAATGGGGTTGCAGAACCACAAATACTCGTGGACGGACATTGCAGTATGCACTCAACTCCAGACGCCTTAATCTCCTACCTCCCGATTCCCCTACCTACTGGCCAACAGATCCTAACCGTAATCCAGACATCCTCGACTTCTTCATCCACAGCGGATTAGGCTCCCTGAACTATTCCGTAACTCGCCTTGATGAACTATCCTCTGATCATAGTCCATTAATCCTAAATGTATCCATGACTCCTATTCCGAAACCTTTCCCACCGTCATTCATCAGAGGCCCCATCAACTGGAACCTCTTCCGCGAAATCCTCACCAATGATATCGACCTCAGAGTAACTCTCAAAACCCCTTCTGACCTTGATGATGCCGTATATTCCTTTACAACCTTGATTAAACAAGCTGCCTGGACTGCCTCCTTTCCTAAACAATCCCAAATTATTCCTTACAAATGCCATTTACCACAACACCTGACAGACCTCATCAACACCAAACGCCGAGCCAGAGCATTATGGCAACGCACCCGCCACCCAGAAGATCGCCGCTCTTATAACTTTTATTGTAGAAAATTAAAGCGGGAGTTGGCGACCTTTCGTTCCCAATCCTACAATTCCTACCTCTCCTCTCTCTCGACTCGTGACAATTCCCTGTGGAATGTCACGAAGAGAATCCTGAATACTCACACGATTTCCCATCCTCTCCTGCGCGGTGATAGTTCCTGGGCTGCTTCTGACAAGGATAAGGCCCAGGAATTTGCACAGCACCTTTCCAAAGTTTTCACTCCTCATCCTGAGTTGAATCCAAACCATACTTCAACAGTTGAACAGTTCCTTACTTCGCCAATACCACTCTCCTTACCTCCTAAAGCAGTTAATCCCTCTGAGGTCAAATATCTTCTTAAGAAGCTTCCTCTCCGTAAATCCCCTGGATATGATCTCCTCACGCCTCAGATCTTAAGACACCTTCCACAGAAAGCCATTACATTCCTTACATATCTTTATAACAGTATCCTACGCACTACCTATTTTCCTCTCTTATGGAAACATTCAACTATCATCCTTTTCCTGAAACCAGGCAAACCTTCCAACAGCACGTCATCTTACAGACCTATTAGCCTACTTCCGATCCTCTCAAATATTTTCGAAAAGCTCCTACTAAAACGAATCCTAGATAAATTTAAAAAATTTCCTTCGCATCAGTTTGGATTTCGTTCTCAACATTCCACAGTTCAGCAAGGACTCCGAGTTGTGGATCACATTTCCTCTGCCCTTGAGTGCAAGGAGTATTGTTCGGGTGCCTTTCTGGACATAGCTCAAGCTTTTGACCGGGTGTGGCACCCGGGATTGCTCTTTAAGCTCAAAACCCATTTACCTCAATCCTTATACCTAATGCTCCGATCCTATTTATCCAACCGCTCCTTCCGAGTTCGCTGTGGTTCCGAATTTTCCAAACATTATACTGTTGAGGCCGGTGTTCCTCAAGGCAGCGTCTTAGGACCCGTCCTCTACATCCTCTACACCGCCGATATCCCTACCGATCCCGATACCTTTCTGGCAACATTTGCTGACGACACAGCCATTTTGTCATCCAATTCCGATCCTGAAGTAGCATCTCTAAATCTCCAAAGGCACCTTTCCCTTGTCGAAGACTGGTGTAAGGCTTGGCGAATTAAGGTGAACGAAAGCAAATGTACACACGTCACCTTCACCCTTCGACGTAAATCCTGTCCAACAGTTAAATTCAATTCCATACCGCTTCCTTCCTCAGACACAGTCCGGTACCTTGGCTTTTTACTAGACAAAAGACTGACGTGGAACCCACATACGAGACTTAAAAGGATAGAACTCAACCGCAGATTCGGCCGGTTATACAAATTACTAAACAGAAAATCTCATCTTACAGTCGACAACAAATTACTAATATATAAGACAGTACTGAAACCTATATGGACCTACGGACTTGAACTATGGGGAACAACTAAACATTCTAACATCAAACGTATCCAATCCTTCCAATCCAAAGTCCTCCGAACAATAGTTAATGCTCCTTATTACGTTACCAACTGTACCCTACACCATGACCTTAATATTCCATTTATTTTAGATCTGGTACCATCCAAATTCTCCAAATTCCATCAGAACCTTCTTCATCATCCTAATCCTCTTGCTCAATCGCTTTCCAGCTTCACCCATCCCTACAATCCTCCTCGAAGATTGAAACGGCAGTGGCCCCGCGACGTTTTGTAAACATTTATCTGGAGTTCTGACACTGGTCAGATCCTCCACTCATGTACTGTATGTTTGTGGCTATTCCGCTCTGGCTCGGCCTCCACTGGCATACACCAGTGAAGCGCTGAGTGGGAGGCGCTGGGATCTCTTGGATTCCGCTTCTCCCCCCACTTGTGGGGGGAGCAGCCGAGTCTAGGGTTCCTTTGGCTGATTGTATATATTGTATATAGTTAAGTATGCTTGTATGATTTTTATTTATTTCCCAACTTGTATTTATCTCTACTACAGGTTGTTGTTTTGATTTGTTTCTTGTTGCTTTTTTTTTGTATATATTTGAATTTATTTATTTCCGATTTTATGTAAATTGACTTTATCATTATTGGCTGTATATATTGTATGAATGTGTACTACATCTCTATTACTACTGTTCATTATGCAACAAACTGTAATATTTCTCAATAAAAAAAAAAAAAAAAAAAAAAAAAAAAAAAAAAAAAAAAATATCTATGTCAACAGTTATACCCTAATACTTTTATTTGAAAATAATAAACCATTGTGTAATAATTTGCAGCGTTTTTAATTTTTATTCATATGAATTTATTAATGCTCATTTTTGTAAGATATTAAATATACATTCAATCAGGTGTGGATCGGATAAAACATCACATTCGGAGTTGAACTTACCGGATGGCCAAATTTAATGATTGTTAGAAAAAAATATCTTAATAAAATAATAGCAGATGAATTGATTCAGGGACTGTATGAATTCATATATTGTTTAGAACCCAATGCTCTGGAGATGGAAAATCTAAGTGGAGGAAAATGTGGAGAGGTTAGAAGAATAAGTTTATGAAAAAGAAAGGCCAAACATTTTATTCTTAGGAAAATGAGACTTTCCTCGGTAATACCAAATTCAATCACATTTGATTCTAATAAAGTCATGATGGATATGCTTTTACAGCATCCCTGTTTTATTTTACTTAGAATTTTATATTTTAGTGAATCCAATACCTTGATGCTACAGAAAATATGAACTACCTTATATGTACTCATTTTTCAATTTTCTATATTCTTCGTATTTTATAATACCTACATTTTCTTTATGATGCACGGTTCTATGCAACTTATAATAAAAGTAGCTTTAAACCTAATCCTCAATCACGCCTAAACCAAGGTTATTCTTATACGTTGTTCAATGTACTAACTTTATATATTCCTGGCACTACTAAATCAGTTAAGTGTGTTAATTTCGGCTGTTTTGATTTCGCTCAAGTTTTTGTTGTTATTCGTCTAACTTCACTTCATGTAACTGTGAGTAAGCGAACAACTCTACAGCGGGACTCCTAAATTTTACCTCTCCGGATTTAATTAGAA
Source organism: Piezodorus guildinii (assembly GCA_023052935.1). Lineage (NCBI taxonomy): Eukaryota > Metazoa > Arthropoda > Insecta > Hemiptera > Pentatomidae > Piezodorus > Piezodorus guildinii. Next base: position 173,352,684 of record CM041292.1, on the reverse strand, counting down.
TAGGGATGTTTAATGGTTGTCTGATATCGCACAGCCTCGGGACCGCCAGTTTACGTATACTCTAAAATACGACATAACCAAGGATTTCTAATTTCCTTTAAAAAATCATGCGATCATCTGGAGGGTTTGAACCCGCACCCTTGGACAAAAAAAGGCTGTTATTCTAGCCGTTGTTACCGCTTCCTTCCTCAGACACAGTCCGGTACCTTGGCTTTTTACTAGACTGACGTGAAACCCACATACAAGACTTAAAAGGATAGAACTCAACCGCAGATTCGGCCGTTTATACAAACTACTAAACAGAAAATCTCATCTTACAAATTACTAATACATAAGACAGTACTGAGACCTACATGGACCTACGGACTTGAACTATGGGGGACAACTAAACATTCTAACATCAAACGTATCCAATCCTTCCAATCCAAAGTCCTCCGAACAATAGTTAATGCTCCTTATTACGTTACCAACTGTACCCTACACCATGACCTTAATATTCCATTTATTTCAGACCTGGTACCATCCAAATTCTCTAAATTCCATCAGAACCTTCTTCATCATCCTAATCCTCTTGCTCAATCGCTCTCCAGCTCCACCCATCCCTACAATCCTCCTCGAAGATTGAAACGGCAGTGGCCTCGCGACGTTTTGTAAACATTTATTCTGGAGTTCTGACACTGGTCAGATCCTCCACTCATGTACTGTATGTTTGTGGCTATTCCGCCCTAGCTCGGCCTCCACTGGCTTACACCAGTGAAGCGCTAAGTGAGAGGCGCTAGGATCTCTTGAATTCGGCTTCTCCCCCCACTTGTGGAGGGAGTAGCCGAGTCTAGGGTCCCTTTAGCAGATTGTATATATTGTATATGGTTAAGTTTGCTTGTATGATTTTTATTTATTTCCCAACTTGTATTTATCTCTACTACAGGTTGTTGTTTTCATTTGTACGTTGTTGTTTTTTTGTTTTTATTAATTGTTATTTTCTTGTATATATTTGAATTTATTTATTTCCGATTTTATGTAATTTGACTTTATCATTATTTTCTGTATATATTGTATGAATGTGTACTACATCACTATTACTACTGTTCATTATGTAACAAATTGTAATATTTCTCAATAAAAAAAAACAAAAACTTTCTAGCCGTTACACTCTAAGTGACCCCAATCAAGATCTTAATAACACTGGATAAAAATATACTTTTCAAACTCATTTCCTAATTCGTTTAAATTTAAAAAATAACTCAAGGCGTCTCAAATTTATTTTACCAGTGTCATTCACCAAGGAATTTCTTATAATAAAGGGCGATTTATTTCATTTTAAAATTTTAGTTGATGGACCATTGATTTTATAATTTTTTTAGGCAATAGAGAAAAGATTTCATGAGCATCATTTTTATTTAAATCAAAATATTTAAAAACACCTTAAAAAGCACCAAAACAAAAAAAAAAAAACCAATTACATATCATTAGTAATATTGCATTCCTTAATGTTCCAATTCCTTTCAAATAATATCAAATATATATATATATATATATATATATATATATATATATATATATATATATATATATATATATATTATTTATTATATATATATATATATATATATATATATATATTAATTATATTATATAATTAATTATATATATATATATATATATATATATATATATATATATATATATATATATTTATATTTATATATAATTAATTTATATAATATAATTATATATATATTTTTTTTCACTATTAATTAACAGTAAAAATGCATATCATTTCATTAAAGATGAAAAAATAACCAACCTGATAGTACTAATTTGATAAGTACAGGCGACTTCTCTGAAAGATCGTGTTCGGTAGAGATTCGGTTAGATGACCACTCTTTAGCACTGCGTAGAGTACATAAAAGCTGAAAATAAATTAATCTATTAAAAATAAAATTTTTAATTTAATAAATTATAAGTTGAACATAATAATAATAGTCTTATTAAACCAGTAGGTTCTTTGCCGATTAACTGAAAATAGTAGGTCTAAATTTGTCCTAAATTTAAACATGAATCAAATAAAATTGTCATATTTTAAATTTCGGAACTAGAGGCCATTCGATAAGCAAGAAATATTCCAACTTCAACCATGAGTATCATTTCTGTACAATAATTTGGAAATAAAGCTATGGTTGTTTTAGAAACATAATATCTTTTCTGAACTCGAGGAAATAGTTCGAGGTTGATTCTAATTTAAGAAGTCATTTATAAAAATTTAAGTATTAATTAATTAAACACTTAACTGAATGGAATTACATTATACATTCGTTAGCATATAATGTAGTTGAGTAAATTACAATACTATCAATGAGAGGAAATAAAATTTGATAAAACGTTGTAGCATTGTTCATTTAATTCAAATTCAAACTTAAAATTACATAGTCCGACATTTAAGAATAATCCCTCATAAATCAAGATTATTGGAGACCGAGGTACATTTTCATTGTGGTCTTTCCGACTATGTCTATATTTAAAATGAATAAAAAGTGAGGCACTTGAATTGGGAATTCTCCGTCCTGCGCTTCCTTTAGGTGTAGTAACCAAATCAACAATTCACAAATGAACTATTGCATATATATGCAAAAGTTTTAGTAAATATTTGTAAATACTAAAGTTCATTAGAATTTTACACTAATTTTCTATTTTTATACAGGACCTATTTAACATGATTACTTTTAAAGATGTTCTATCAAAAATGTATTTATTTTTTTAAGAATAATTGGCTAATTTAACGAAGTAATTTGAAAAAAAAAAAAGACAATAACTTTTTTTTTTTTTTTTTTTGTAAGCGTATTTCTTCCATTCCGATAACTTATATCGACATTAATACAAATAATGGATAGTGGTTTTGGTCCAGCTAAAGTTGTCATACACGACCATGTTATATAATAATTAATTTATACAAGTTAACATCTTGAACTAATTTTTTAATGAATTTCTTTGTTTTTAGTACAAAATCAAGTCATTTGAGGCGACTTAAAGACAAAATGGAGGACATTTTTTGCCTTTCCTCCACCAACTACGTTTGAAAAACTTTTGTAGACTTAATATTTAAGTTTGGCATCACTGAAATTTGAGTTAAATAATGTTTAGAGAACTTTAAATGCGGACTCTGTCCCGAAGTTTCAAGCACTTTAGTTCGATTATGCAGCAGTCATTCGCGATTTATGATATAGTTTCCATCATGGTAAACAAGCTAATCATATTTAAGAACATAGATATTATGAACATTTTAATTTATATATATATATATATATATATATATATATATATATATATATATATATATATATATATCAGATGTTCGTTTCAATTTTTATATAGAATACATATTAAGGGAGTTATCGAGTTGACAGACCCTATTTTTCCATTCATAGTTTCAGCATTCGTTCTTTACAATTTTTTAAATTACCTAAACTTTCATGAGTTTTACTATGTTAAACATATAATTAATTTCAATTAATACCGGTATAGATTCCCTTATGGCAGACAAACAAACCCAAATCATATTAAGAAACCATTTATCATGAATATTATCTAAAGTTATTGGTTTGTGTCACATGAAATGACAAATCTTGTTTTTTACGAATATCTCTGTAAAATCTCAAAAGGGACTGTGTGAAAAATTATAAAAATGATCCAGATCTCACATCTATACGATGTGTATGAGATACATAAATTTGGTGACTGAGACTGAACTATATAAAATTATATCTCTATATAATAAGACTGAAGGATAAAAGATATAGAAATTGTGACTCAAGTAGTTTTAGTGTTACCATTGGGTTGTGTCACATGAAATGTCCGTTTTCAAGGTAAAGGATTTTTTTTTTTAAATACGATATGAAAACAAGATAATTTTATTCGAAGTATTTACCTTCTTTTTTTACACATTTTTCCCAACGTGACACCAAAATTTTTATCCCCGAACTGAAAAACTCTGAGCTTTGAAGTGAAACGAAATCTGAAAACGCACTTTTCACTTGATCATCATTTTCAAAAAGTTTTCCTTTGAGGAAGTTGTCTAAATTCCTGAACAGGTGGTAATCTGTTGGAGACAAGTCGGGAGAATATGGTGGGTGCGGAAGAACTTTCAAGCAAAGAAACGCAGGTCTCAAGGCGTTTCAATTGCTGTCGCTCAGTGAGATCATGAGGTACCCATGTATCGAGCTTTTTTACTTTCTCAATACACTTTAAATGTCTGGAAACGGTAGATGCACTTGCATTTAGTTGTTTTGAGAGTTCTTTAACTGTTTGGTATTGGTTTCCTTCTACTGTATGTTTGAGGACATCGTTGTCTATTACGGACGGAGGTCTTCCTCGGGGCAAGTTTTCCAAGTCAGTATCCCTAGCTGAAAACTTAGCAAACCGACGGTGAATGGTCCGTTCATTAACACTCCCTTCCCCAAACGCCTTGCACATATTTCCAGCGGCCTCGGCTGCTGAATGGCCGAGTTTAAACTCGTACAAAAATATTACTCGAAAATCGCGTGCTTCCATGTTCATATGTGGAGGTATACTAAAAAGTGGGTAATTGATTGGGAAGCTAATGTTTATAATACAAAGGTATTAGTACAGGATTAGTGACTGTTTACTTTAAATATATAAACATTCGGAAGAAAACAACAGAGACCTGCAAAATCCTTTATGTATTTCAGAAACTATGTAAACGGACATTTCATGTGAAACAACCCATAATTTATATATATATTTATATAATTATATATATATATATATATATATATATATATATTATAATATATATATATATATCAGACGTTTGTTGCAATTCCTCAATAGAATACATATTAAGGAAGTTGTCGTTTAGCTGAGATAAATATTGAATGATAATATTTGATCGGCTAAGAAGAGGAATATGAAAGATGTGTAGGGAAGCGACCCGGTATATGCAGGATGTATAACAAGTTTATAATTCACCAGTACACGGAGGGGGCTTTCTACCCTGTTAGGGATGCACTATCTTGTTTGCCTTTCCCTACTGGAATATTTTATGACGAGGAAGATGCTCTAAGATGAGCCGAGTGTTATTGACGAATACTACATATTATATTAACAGGGAGGAATAATTAGCAATAAACACTACCAAAGTGACTCAAATTTCCTGGGTAATAATTATTAAAAACTACATGAAATTATTCTGAGCAGCAGTCATAGAATTATAAAAAAGTCTAGTGCGCGCAACCCACGACTTACAATATCCTCCGTTGTTAAAATAAATTTAAAAATCTGGTGCGCGCAACATACAACTTTCACATACCTCCATTATTTATATCAACTCAAGAATTTTTAAACAAATTCATAAAGGAAAATACATTTTTAAAGAATGATTTAAATTGGATTTTAATAGAAACGTGTGTTTTATTATAAAATTTACAATATTATATTATTATATAAAATAATCAGTTAGTTTTAACGGCTTTTCATTACTACGTATTTATTAACTTTTACAAGCTTGTGTATAATATAATATTCTTTTCTGAAATCATTAGCTTTCCAACGGTATATTATACATGTATATTACTGCTATTATGTTCGAAAACAAAAAAGTGCATTAAACAAATATATTTTCAGTTTTCTCCTTTAGTTGGATATCGCATTCGTTCAACTTATATATTTACTTGTTTTTCATCAGTGGTAACAAGATAATATGGTTATTTTTATAGAATCTACAAAATTAAAGGTATTTTAGAGGAAGAAAATTTAAAATATCGGCATTTAAGCCCTATCAGACTATTTCAATCAAAATGAAACTTACATGATGTTTTTTTTTTTTTTAATTTAAATTTTATATTGATATAGCGAGTTCAATCAAAATCGTTGGAGCAGTCTTTGAGAATATCATAAAAAGGTGTAAAATGCATGGTATAAAGTGGCTCTTCTGCATAGCTGATGGCAATGAAAAAAGTTCTGTAACATCTCTGGCGAAAATTTTCACGATCGTAATACATTCCCTTACTATATATTCCATATATAGGTAACTGGAAGTAAAACGTTTGAACACAGAGATGAAAATAATGCTTAAGAAATTCCTATCTATTAAATTTAGATAGGAACATGTGTTTTATTAAATAATCTATTATATTATCATCTACAACAACCAGTTACTTTCATTCGCTTTTCTTCACTCTTCATTATTTTTTACAATTTAGTGTATAACATAATACTTTTTTTCTAAATTCTTTAGCTTTCCAACGGTATTCTGTCATTTCATCGTGGAGCGACCATAGGACATGGAGACCCTCCTATAAAGTGAGTACCCAAAATGAGGGGGAACCTTGCAGCTGAGCATGATTTAAGCCTAATCACCTCCTTGCACGGCCATTGGCTGAGTAAAACACTACAAATATCTATGTGTACTTAACTGAAGAATCTGAATGAATCATAGAAGAACAGTTTTTTTTTTTTTTTTCCAACGGTATATTATACATCTATATTACTGTTCTTTTGTTCAGAGGTAAAACAATTACATTAGAAAAATATTTGTGGTCTTTTCTCCTTCAATGGAATATCTAATTCGTTCAACTCATATCAATGCTAACAAGACAATATGGTTAGTTCTTTCGATTCTTCAAAATTATTGGTAATTTATAGAAATAAATTTAAAATATCGGCTTTAAAGTCCTATCAGACTATTTGAATCAGAATGAAACCTACATGATATTAAATATTATTCAATTTATATCGATAGGGAGTTTAACACGTTCACGCTTAACTATCCCAACGTGCATCACAGATGAGTCACTTGTTATTAGAAAATAAGTTGATTTTATTTTTTCTCAATATTGTATGTTGTAGGAATGAACAAACATAAGAGTTAATTTATTAAATATTTTATAACTTTCAACACCTCCCATCAAAGGACTCTTATCGGTTAATTTCACTTGATTACACGTCTTTAAGAATTTTATTTAGATGTGCGTGATTTCATTTCATATTTTTATTCCCATAAGATAATATATAATAGTAATATATGAGTATTTTCTTTCAAGTATTTCCATAATTACTTTTTCAAGTCATATGTTGATGTCAAAACTGTTACAATCTCTCATTTAACGCGAAGCCTGGAACTGTTGTCGCCCCGTCACACGAAGAGTAAGCATCTAAGGCGATCCCGCCTCACACAGAAAAACGTAGATATTCGCCCTACTTTATATTTTCTACTCTATATTTTGATTAATACGCCCCTGCGTGAACGTGTTAATCAAAACTGTTCGAGCCGTTTTTAATAAAATCGTAAAAAGATGCAAAATGGTATAAAGTAGCACTCTTGGTTAGCTGATTTTAGTGGAAAAGTTGCTAAAACATCTCAGACTAATAGTCGTCTCAAATACCAAATTTCAGTTTCTAGTCTACTGTGCTCCGGGTCCTGGGTTCGAATCCCGGTTATGACAGAATATTATTTATTCTTCTATTTCAGCCGGGAGAGGGAGTGGGAGGAGGGAAGGGGACGATCCTGGAGTTTGGAGACCTTCCTGAGACATACCGAAAATGGGGAAAAAACCTGGCGGCTGAGTGTGATATCATTCATGGGTCGTAGGGGTACAAGTTTTTTTGTTTTTTTTTTCGTCTTTTCGTTTTCGGGCTCAACTTACCACACACACACACACACCGACAAATAGACACAAAGGTCTTTTTGCGGGACTAATTTCCTCTTAAATCTCCCGACTATTAATAATCATTAATAATATGAATAAATTAAATTGGGATTTATGATCAGCTGTTTTAATTCATTATTCATTATTACATTTAATTCACACCAATTTAATAATAGAACGTTTTACGTAAAATCTGCCAGAGTTGAATAAAGAGAATTTGAGCAGGCTAGTGGTGTCCTACAAGGAAGCGTACTAAGTCCTCTCCTATTCAGACTTGATTCAAGATAGTTCTTACAGCCACAAACTTCCCAGATACAGCTTTCATGTGCTGACGATGTAGTGGTGAAGGGCAAGAATCCTAGGTCTTATAACATCTTGCAAGAATCTGTATCATCCATTACTTCTTGTGTGGAGCTATACGGTTTTAGAATATAAATTCCCAAATTTTAGGAGATTGCATTTACGAGAAAACGAAGCTTCAATATTGAAAATATCAAAATGGCACACAGTCACGATACCTAGCGAAGGGTATACCCCCTCAATGTACCTCCTGTGGGATGAGGCTAGCAGTCTAACATATTCAGGTGGTCTGTTTTACAAACGAAGCGAAAAATTTGAAAACAAAAATAAATTGCTATAATACTGCAAAACACCTCTAAATTGGACGAAAAACTGCTGTCTTATCTAGGAGAAAATTCCTTTTTATACAAAATTTAAAAGAAATCGATGTTTTGGATCTCAATTTTCTAATATTTATATTCTCTTATTTTGTAATATTATTGTCTAGAATTTGCCTTTGAATTCAATTTATTTTAATAAAGTTTTGATATTTTGAGTTTAGAGCTAAAAAAACCTAAGTTGTTGAAGGGCCATAATGTTAAAAAATCAATATTATTTTAAATAGGATTTATTTTTATTTTATACTAGCTGTGAACCGCAGCTTTGCTAGCGAATATTGCATTTCGTATTAATTTATGTGCGTTTATAGTAAGAGTAGCTATAAATATCAACTATCAGCTACTCTTTGTTATTATTTAAAGCCTGATCTAGACTTCTTCCTGTCAGATTTACAATTTCAACCACTTGTAAGTTGAAGATTTTCAAATCCAGGCTTATTGCACATCTAGACCCTAAGGCGAACCTCCAGGAAAAATGTTAGCTTCACAACCATAGTCATTTTTTAGACACTGTGATGACCAGAAAATTGATTGATATATTTTATAAACATAGACATATAGCTAATAAAAGTCCTAAATATGATTAAAATAATAGTTCTGATTATTATACTCGAATAATTCAAAAGAAATAATAATTGTTATAATTTATTTTTATAAATGTATATGCTTCAAGGTAATAACGATTAAAGTTAAAAATGACATTTGAAATAAAACATGACTTATATAATAATATAGATTGATATAAATATAGTCCCCGCAACCTTCTTTATACCCTAGTCCCGGGCCAAATATTTTGCCTGTAGTACCTTATTTTCGAAAATTTTAGCCGTTGTTCGTCCTTCAAAGTAAGCGGCCACGTTTCACATCCGTAAAGGACCGTCGGTAGATAATAGTTTTATAACTTCTAACCTTTAAGTTTTTAGACAGACCCGCGAGCTAAGTAATTTCGCAACTGAATAATAACACGCATTTCCCGCCTATGACCGGGACTTTATGTTCTCCTGGACTTAGTTTTTCTCGTTATCGTTGAACCTAAATACTTAAATTTCCCTACGTGTTGAAAATTATGTCCTGGTACATCAATATCACTAAGATCGCCACCGTCTCTGCTACTAATCATATATATTCTTATCGGTATTTATTTCGAGTCCTATTTTGTTTACCGGTTTTTATTTTATTAGTTCCCGTGTCTTCCCTTAACAGTACCAAATCATCGGCGTTGCCCAGGACCGGAATTTTATCAACCAGATTCAAATCTTTCTCGGTACACGTCACCTTTTCTTTGATATATTATAAAGCGATTTCGTCTGCGTCAATTTCTGTTATTATGATCGCTATTTAGAAGTTTTTAAAAGAATATATTTGAAATCCGCGTAAATGACATTTTTAGTTTTATTTTCATGTGGCAGAAGAACGAAAATAATGATTTTCTCCGCAACCCGATCTCCGTAAATCAATTCCTACGTGTTTAAATGTTTGGCCCTGTGATTTATTAATTGTTACAGCAAAAGATAAATTATGGGGAAATTGAATTTTTTTTAAATAAAAAGTAAATCATTTGAAATCATTGGGATGCGAGGTTTTTTTTCCCTAATTTTTCCCGTTTTTTCCCAGATTTTTCACTGAGTCTTCACTCCTTTTGGTCGCAGCGTGATGTTATATAGCCTATAGCCTTCCTCGGTAAATGGACTATCCAACACAAAAAGAATTTTTCATTTCGAACCAGTAGTTTCTGAGATTAGCGCGTTCAAATAAACAAACAAACAAACTCTTCAGCTTTATAATATTAGTATAGATGATTAGGTTTTTATAATGCGACTGATTTAATTTTTATTTTACTACTATTTTTTTCTAATGAAATTAATTCATAGCTTTAATTAATTGATATAAAATATTAATTGAAATACTTTTTTTTTTACAAATTAATAGTATTTTGCTAAATTATAATAAAGCTATCGATGAGCGAAAGAAATATTTTAATTTCATGAGCCCAAAATAAATAATAATCCTTCATTAGTTCGATTTGATGAAAGGCGTTTCCCTCTTTTTCGGTACCGTTTTTTACCACCGGCCATTTGGTATTTTTTACTCAGTAAAGAGGGTAAGGCCAATTAATTTCTGGTGCCTAAAACACCTAATTATATTCACAGCAAAGTCCTTCCGGCAGAATACACTGTATAGTATAGTACTGACTCGTATTAGTAAAGGTCGTATAGTGAATGACTGGGTGATTGTCAAAGAAGTTCTTGAGATGAAATACTTGAATTTTAATTAACATATTAATATGGAACCCATAATTTTATATATATAATATATATATATATATATATATATATTAATATATAACACGTTTATGAAATAAGTAAGATATCTGTAACTTCTATGTAACTTCACTAAGAAAAAATTCTAATTGTTATATAGTTAATAAATTTATTTTACTTCCACACTACCGGATTTAAGTGTACTGAAGAATAGACAGCAGTCTTATTTAATATCTTTAAATAATAAAGTCAAATGCTATTTTTTATATTGTAATATTTCATAAATTCTGCAATACTTGTAACTTTGGAAGATTTTTATCCTAAAATATCCTTTACCAGGTTTGCGAGCTATGTGAGAAACGTGACTCCTCACTTTATCGAGCTTATTAGCTAAAAATTCGTAAAACCATGAATTTCAATACTACAATTCAATATGCCTTAATTAAATCTACGCTTACAATTTTATAACTAAATTCCACATTTATTTGCCAAATGTTGGCTACATGCTGAAAAATTAAATCAGTCGAGAAAGATTTTTATCATGGTAAGGTTAAAGGAGAAAAGAACTGGAAAAGTGCCAAGTCTGTTGCCTTATTTATTTCCCTCATAACCATTAACTTAGGAATTATTCACTCAGGTTTATTCATCCAACTACCCTTTTTATAACACTGAACAGATGTTTTTCTTCAATTCTGAGGTAATAAAGGAGGACATTTATCGACTATAACATGCTAAATAATTACTACAAAATGAAACAAAAAATATAGTACGATCTAGATAATTTGTATAGTCAAGTAAAAGCAAATGGAGAGCGAATTAACAAGATGTTAAATTTTCGATAATAGCAGTTATCAGGGGAAAATTGTTATTTTCTTTAAGCTTTACAGACTTTTTCAAGACTGTGTTTTCAACTAATATTTAACGAAAATATTTAACAATGATCTCGAAATAGAATAAAAAATACTATGTAGCGAATTCACCAATAGTATAAATTCAAAGCAGTATGATGAGAACTCTGCCACGCCAAAAAACAAACTAAAAACGCCCTGGTCCGATTCAAAATATTAGTAATCCTCAAATTATAGCTATGAATGTGACATGTTTTGATTATTTATTTGTTAACTTCATTTATTTATATTTATTTTGTCTACAAATTTTGTTATTGTATGCGTTTATTTATTTATTTTTTTCATTTTACGTGATTTGACTTTTCTTTTGTTTATATTGTATGAATGTGATCCTGTAGCAATATTATTATTGTCGATTATGACAAATTGTAATATATACGGATAAATAAGTTTATAAAAATTAAAGTAATCCTCAAATAGCCAATATTTAAGCACAGTTAGGGAAATAAGTTCGTGATCTATCATATCTGTCTAATATTCTCTGAACAAAGGGCAAAAGGACTTACTATAAATGGGGAAATTATTTTCAAGTTTCGGAATATTTAATTCATATTTTCAGTTATGAAACAACTAGAAGAATCCTATATATGAATATTGATATAATAAATAATAGGTTCTGAATTCTTACAAAAGTTTATATTTAAAAATAATTGGTCCAGTTTATTATTTATTATTGAAAATAATAAACCTAAAGCTATTAATATCTCAATTCAAAAAAAGGAGGTCGTTTTGACATTAATTGATTTGATGATGTAAGATAAGTTTTTGATCTTAAATTTGCTCTTGTTGCGAAATTCTTAATACGGTGAATCTTTAATAATCTCGCTCTACAGCATCCATCTTTAGGCTACAGGCGAACCCTAAGTAATGTTGATATATCATGATATACGTTTGAAGATATGGATAACATTAGATATTTAGGATCTTTGACAACTAGTTAAAACGAAATTCAGGAGGAAATGAATTGTGGAATGTGGTCGCTTACTTTGAACGATAAATATAGTTTATAAAAGATTCTCTAAGACCTAGGAATATGTTGGTTGTGTTTTACCTTATAGAAGAATTTTCATTACCATTTTTTTAATTTATATTTTATAAAATTTGATTTAGTGAATACCAATATAACTGATACCAGAAACCATTGGTTGCTGTCAGTAAGTCCTGAACATGGGATATATATATATATATATATATATATATATATATATACGCTTGTAACTCTCCGTTATTTTCGAAGATAGAGAAAAAAATTATTTTTATAAAAATTATCTTTACATGCTAAGCACAAATTGGGATGTTATTCAACCAAAACTCGGTTATTTTTGAAAATATGGAAAAGAATGTAAGGTGAGTTGGAATCAGAAAATATTATTTGAATGAAAATAGAAAGGAAAGAAAAGAAAATAGTAACGAAGTCCTAGTATAAATGCCTTTGGTTAAATATTTTCAATAATGAAAATTTGTAATCCATCAAAAAAATTAAAAACATTACCCCTTCTCCCTCAAAATTCGAGGGTTTACGTTTCAAGATACCTAATGTTTAAATGAATAAATAAGAAAATTTATAACATGTCATAAAGAAGTTAATTTACCACAAAATGAAGAAAGAATCATTGAAATTGGTTTAGAACTAGTAGAGATATTGCGTTTTGAAATTAACAGTGGCGATATAACATTTTCCTTTATTATTATTATTATTATAATTGCTTTTAATTTTAGCTAATTTTCAATTAACAGCTATATAAACAGTTATACCCTAATATATTTATTTGGAAATAATAAACCATTTTGTAAAAATTTGCAGCGTTTTTATTATAGTTGTTCAATTCCTTCTGAGTGTCTTGACAATGTAATTACTGATTAATCGCTGTTTTACAAAAATAAATGTCAAGCATTTTTCATTTATTTGTTAATTTATTAGAAATCTTTGATTTGAATTTTTAACTCTTCATAAATATACCCTTATACCTCAAAAAGAGTTCAAACACAATCTAGTAAAGACAGGGAGGATAAAGGAATGTACATTTACGAAGTGTGGGGTAGAAGAGAAGAAGATAGCTACAGAGAAATGGCCTCCCCTAAAAATACTTGGCATTCCTTCACACATCCTGTCCCTCCTCATGCATTATTTAAGTGCATTAGTAAAATTAGGCAGGATGGAGGCTCATAAGTCGCTTCCGCAGATATCCTGGTCTTTTGAACACCTGCCTCAAAGTCTAACTCCCACACCAAGGAAATTTGAAAAAGTTGGTTAAAAAAATATACTTAATACTCGTTTTCCTGAATACTTGAAAACATATTTTCGAGAATTAGTTATTCCCATATCTTGCTCCGATATTCTCATCCAACTTGTTTTTGTTTTTTTCATGGCACGAAACCGTATCGCACTACTTATAACAGCACTTTAGAATAGGTGCTCAGAAAATTGTTCTGTTTTATGCTCTTCTAATTGTTAGGTCCCTCATATTCGTCCACATACGCGGATATTGGTTTTTATGTTCATAAAAACGCTAAAAACTGTTACGCATTAATTTGTTATTTTTTAATAATTTTATGTACTTATATATCTTGTTGTTGTTAGTTCTCGACTATTGATAACTTAAGTCATCTACGGGTCTTGAGGTTCTCTCAATAAATAAGCAATTGTGTTTAGGCTTGGTATCATAATTTATTGTTCTCATATTTACAGACAAATTAAAACTAAAATCAAATGTATAAGAAATTCCTTGTGAAGATAAATGCGGAAAATCTAATTTTGGAACATTACAATAATATTCAAAAACGGATAGTGTATTACCACAAACAGCTGTACTTCAATAACACAGAACTCTAATAAATCAGATTAAACATCCCTCCCCACTCATTTTAGAAAAACCTGACATAGATATTTAAATTTAACTATATTTAAATTCCATTCACGCAAAATTATACATTATGAAAAAAAAAGCTTCAAACGAAACATGAAAAAAATTATTACCATATTATTATTATGAAATATATAATAATCGTCCCATAAACAACCAGCTATCCAAAATCTTAATTCATGTTTTGCAGATTTAGCAAACCCATATAAGCAATAAGTCTCAATAAAAATAATAATAATACTTCCATAAAGCATAAACCAGGAAAAAAAAATTCCTTCCTACCTCTCTCTCTGAATCATTCCTATTATTTTTGTGCCAGTGTTCCTTCAAAGTTTATAATATCCACACGGATCTATGTAAGACACTACCTCCTCTAAAATTGTAAGTAAGTTTGTAATAATTTATTTTACATGTATATAAAACGTTAAAATAATGTAAATTCTCACTAAGATGTACATTTAACTTCTGTATATTCATTTATTGTGAATTTAATGCATTCTTAAATTTATTCAAAAATGTTATCTGAACAATGTTTCTTAAGCAATAACATCGTCTATTAATTATTGTATACACATTTTAATATTCTGCCGTTGTTTTATTCCACTGTTAGGGCATGAATATGAAAACAATAAAGTCTCGAAACATAGCCTGAACACTTATTTATTTAATATACACTTGTTTCATTTCGTATATTTAGAAATATTAATTTCCCAAACTGCCCAACATAATGATTCTAGGTTTATTATCTTCAATAGTGGACCATTATAAGCGAGATAACTATTATAAGAAGATGTAAAAATGTAATTAGTGCTATTCGACAGTTAATTAATATCCCTACAAATCGAAAACATAATCATTGACCAAGGATGTGTTCAAGCCGAACTATAGTTTCAAACTTATTAGTCAACATTAATTTCCTATTCTTCCACACTTTGACTTTGTAATTAATTCGCTTTCCTTGAAATCTCTGATTACTTAAAAAAAATAATATGATCTCCCAACCCATCCTAACACATTCCTGTCTACCTATGCCGATGACGCTTGTTATCAGTTAATAACGATCCTACAATCGCCTCTCAAAATCTTCAATCCCACATCAGAGACCTTGAGGTATGGTATCAGAATTAGAGAATTAAAATAAATTCCAATCAATCCCAAAAAATTACCTTCACCCTTCGTCGAAAACCTATGACATCCTGCCCTACAGTGTCCTTTAATGATATTCCGCTTGTCCCGGTTGAACAGATCCGCTATTTAGGACCCCTGCTTGACAAATGCCTTGCATTGAATCCGCAGACAAGACCGAAAAGACAAGAACTACTCGACGTTTTCGGCTACTAAAACACTTAATAGACAGACGCTCTAACTTTTTACTCAACTACAAAAGTCTCTTTTACATGACAATCATAAGGCCTATCTGAACCTACGGAGCTGAGCTTTGGGGCTCTACTAAACCATCCAATTCTTCGCTTACCCAATCCTTACAATCCAAAATCCTTCGTAAAATCCTCAACGCTCCTTACTTTCCCACTAATAAAATCATTCATAAAGACCTCCATTTTCTATATGTACCTGATTTGGCCCGTACCAAGTATCATTCCTTCCATGACGAACTCCATTCCCACTTTAATCCACTAGTTTCAATTCTTGCTTCCTCTTCAATTCCTGATAATCCACCGAGGCGTCTGAAGAGAAGATGGCCTCGAGACCTTGTTTAAGTTGATTACTAGAGTGCTGCCAATGTGCACTATCTTACACTATCTTTTATCAGCATATTTGCTTGATCTATTATAATATACAGTTGTAAATTTCAATAAAATATAAAAAAATAATAATAACATGGATTATAATTACTATAATAGAATATCAGAAGTTTTGTTTGTGCTACCTTTCACATCTCAAATAAATTCACTAAACATAGAATTACAGATATGGTTACAAATAGCATTCTAAACTCAATATTTAATATAAAGTTCCAAATCTTTTTGTAGAATTCTTGAACTGTATCAATGTGTGGATGTGAGTGTGTCATCGGTTAGCGAAGGTATACAATCCATCCTATATTGTCTGGCAGAGAATTATGTTTTGCAAGCAAATAAATATAAATAAAAAATTAGTTGAATGAATTATTGGTAATAAAAGCATTCCCTGTCACATTGAAACGAGTTTGATGATTTTAATTCCTCGTTTAGATAATGATAAAAACATTGGGAAGTAAAGGACCCTCGTTTTTTTTCCCTTTTAGAGCCCATTGTCGATAATGAAAGCCATCGACCGTTTTATTATTGGTGACTTATAGGCGGCTAAATGCTCTTCGAAATGGCATTAGCTAAACCCCCGCTCACTTAATATTACTCTAATACTCCACTATATTACTCTACGCTCAATAGCCATTTCTTTTTTAATAGCATGGACGAAAATTTTTACATGCCTCGAAGTCATAAATTGTTAACTATGTTGGGTGAATCATGCTTCTTATAAACCCGATCATTTTTACTTTTACATACCTATATGTGAAAGATTTAGAATGGGAAAGTATTGCGATCGTGAAAATTTTCGGATTCGAGTTTTCGCCGGAAATACACGTCTCTCGAGTCCAAATGACCTAGTCCTACAAAATGGTCTGTGTGTGTGTGTGTGTGTGTGTGTGTGTGTGTGTGTGTGATAAGTCCAGCCCAAAAAAGAAAAGTCCTATGAAACTAAAATTTCATATTTAAGACAACTATACGCCCAAGATGTTACAGCAACTTTTTCATCAATATCAGCTAACCAGAAGAGCCACTTTATACCATGAATTTTGCACCTCTTCAAGATTTTCTTTAAAAACGGCTATAACGATTTTTATTAAACTCATTTAATCGTTCTAAAATTTAATGGGATTTAATATAATGTAGGTTTCATTCTAATTGAATTAGTCTGACAGGGCTTAAATGCCGATATTTTAAATAAATAAAAGCTGCTAAATATATAAATTGAACGGATTTGATATTCATCTACAGGATAAAACTGCAAACATATTTATCTTAATGCTTTTTTTTTCTTTTTTTTTTTTTTTTTTTTGTTATTATTCAGTTGCTAAATTACTTAGCTCGCGACTTCTGTCTAAAAGCTTAAAGGTTAGAATTTATAAAACTATTATTCTTCCGACGGTTCTTTACGGATGTGAAACGTGGCCGCTTACTTTGAAGGATGAACAACGGCTTAAGGTATTCGAAAACAAGGTACTGCGTAAAATATTTGGTCCGAAGAGAGATGAGGCCACTGGGGAGTTTAGAAGTTTGCACAACGCGGATTCACAGAGTTTGTACCCTGTGAATATAATTGAGTTAATAGCATCGCGGAGACTCAAATGGGCGCGTAAAGTTGTTGGGCTCGGTGAGGAACTGGATTCCAAGAAAGTTGGTATTCGCTGAACCGACTGGTAGGCGTCCGAAAGGTAGGCTGAAGCGTCGATGGGAGGATTGCATTAAGGCTTATCTCGGGGGCTTGGGCTTGACCGGTGAACATTGGACGAGTCCTGTGCAGGCGAAGTTTGGTTGTATCGGCATCGAACCTTCGGGTTCGGTAAGCCTATTATTATTATTTTTTTTTTTTTATTAACATTAAAACAGTAATATACGTGTATATTATACCATCGGATTGCTAAACATTTTAGAAAAAATATTTTCTTATATACAAGATTGTAAAAGTGATTGCTTTAGATAATAATATAGAAATTCAATATTATTAATTTTATATTAGTTTCACTCATTTTAATCTCAAACTGTATTTGAAAATTTTATAATCGATTTTAACAAGAGAGGCAAGTGAAACTCGTGTATTGCCCATACCAGATTTTCCCCCTATTTTTTAGAGAGAGGTAGAAAGGAACAGTGAGAGGGGAGAACAATACTCTTTGGAATTTAGTTGGTTAAGTTCTAGTAATTGCTGGAAATTTAAATCATGGACAAGATAAACAGCAAACGGGAGAAGAGAGGAAATTAATGATTAACAATAAGTCCCTTTATAAAACAATAGGGTCGATAAGCCGTCAACAACAATTGGCGTGTTATTAAGTTGAGATAGGGCTGCCAGGACAAGACAAAGGAGACGATTTCCCGACAATAGCTTTTATCCTGAGAATATAATGAGAAGCTGGCGGCTCCGGAACAAAAGTCCCTCTTTGATCAGTTCCTTCTGACGGCTCGGAACGGCGCAGTCATCTCGGCAATCTTCTTCCTGTTTGTAGTTCTTGTCGCCGGAGTAATCTCTTAATGGCTCCTCTAATAAAGACATTTTTAGAATTCCTTATTCCAATTCTTAGACAGTACAATGTTCTTTTAACTTTGAAATACATAATTAAAATAAGATATGTATTTCCAAAACAAGATATCTGACAAGAACTTATTGTTCTTAGCAGCCATGACCAAACGGGGAATATCGATATTAGTAAGCTGAAATTGTTATTACAATTGTTGAGAGTTGTCACATGTGGTGTAGTGGCTAATGTAGCAGCCTTCTATTCCCTGGATCGCTGGTACAAATCCGACAGATGACGGTGTTATCAAGCCTGTGAGATGTCAGATACTCGTTAAAGATCCCTATCCTAATTAAACCTGGATAGGCAAAGTCAAGGACTACCACTGAGGCATCGTCTGATTAGCAAGAGGGACATAAAAAAATAGAATAAAATATCTCTGAAGGATGTTGGGCCTTAGAGTTTCGTACTGTTTCTAGACCAATGACCTTGCAATGAGGTGATTAGGCCGATATCACGCTCAGCCGCCAAGTTCTTATAGTGAAAAAAAAAAAAAAAAAAAAAAACCTGTACCACTACAACCCATGAAGGGTCTTGGGCTCAGTACATATAGAGATTCGTACTGTTTCTAGGCCAACGGCTGTGCAATGAGGTGATTAGGCCTTAATCACGCTCAGCCGCCAGGTTTTTCCCCAATTAATTTGGGTACCCACTTTATAGAGGCTGGGTCTGCCCCAGGAGGGTCTCCATACCCTAGGGTCGCCCCCCGACTGAATTAACAGAATAAATAATATTTCTGCCACAGCCGGGATTCGAACCCAGGACCCGGAGCACAGCAGACTAGTGCTCTATCCACTAGACCACGCCGCTCCCCTTCTTATAGTGAAAAGCGATAAAATATAAATCTCATAACAAAGCTAATTGCTAATAATATCTTAAACCTCAGGTTATTTATAGATATCCCACCCATGGGTTTGTGATTCAAGGGATCAATTTTTTTAGTATAACAAACACTGTAAAAAAATAGTTTAATTTGATAAATGACAGGTTTTAGTTATAGTGGACCATTATAAGCGAGATAACCATTATAAGATGATATAAAAATTTAATTAGTGCTATTCGACAGTTAATTAATATTCCTACAAACCCAAAACAAGATCGTTGACCCAGGTTATGTTCAAGCCGAAATATGGTTTCACACTTTTAGTTCATATCATTTTACTATTTTTCCATGCATTGACTTTGTAACAAGCTCGCTTTCCTTGAACTCTCTGATTACTCAAAAACTAATTTCTTACTTTTGAACATATTCGATCCTCAAGATGAGTGAGTGGATTGTATATGTGAATAACAAAATTTCATGATTTTGTAATATGATTATTTCGAGATAATAAGCCTTTGCGTAGGCCGAGATCACGCTCAGCTGCCAAGTTTTTATTGTTAAAAGTGATAAAATATAAATCTCATAACGAAACATACTACTAAGGATAGCTTTCATAAACCCCATGTTATTTATTGATGTCCCACCCATGGGTTTGTAATTCAAAGGATCAATTTTTTTATTGTAAACTACACTGAACTACAAAAAATAGTTTGATTTGATAAATGAAAAGTTTTAGTACAAAATAAATTTACAAAAGAATGGGAAAGGGCAGTTATTATTAAAATAACTTAAATTCAGTCATATTTGCTGAAAAAAAAGAAAAATGTATCGACAAAAGCACTATAAGGCTCCTTCATCTAGGATAAGCAGATAAACTTACCTGATTGTCGTTGATAATAACATAATAGATCATTTAATAAAACACAAGTTTCTATCGAAATTCAATTTAATTAATTCCTTAACCTCTTTACTTTCACTTCCCTATACATTTCATCTCTGAATGTATTCAAAAATTCTGAAATTAATTTTAACAACGGAGGTAAGTGGAAGTCGTGTGGTGGGTGCACCAGATTTTTTAAATAAACAAATAATTAGGCTAAATATCATTGCTTTTTTTCTGGTAGTCGGTACACTATCATCGCTAAACTAAACAAAGACAAAAAAAAAAACAGAAATCAGTGCAGTGGATTATTATATTCAATCGAAGCACAGACACAATGATTACTGGTATATGTATTCTTCGTGCCTTGTTTAACATACGCTTATTCAAGGATCCTCCTTTAACATCAACATGTAAGGTGTTTGATATTGAAGGAGTGTTCTTTAAAACATTAGCTTTGATTGTTTGCACTTTTTCTGATATATAAACTAATAGTAATAAAAATAATCGGTACCATCTTCACAACTATTTAACCTCTTGGTGTCCTATAAAGTCGAGTTTCCTAAAGTTGCTATTAAAACAGATTTCTGGTAGAGTTCCAAACTTGTTCTGTAAATTGCACCTAACAAGGGAGTGGGATTAAACTGCGGCGCGAAAGTTTTCACATTGGCCGAGTCTATTGTGAACTCGCGTAAATTGATATTAACTAAGAACAAACTTCGAAATCATAGTTACATACTAATTAATAAGAAACTGCTAGCTGTAACAAATATATATTGAGGGTGTCGAATAATTTTAAAACTCAGGAATTATAACTTAGCTTAACTAAAACAGAAACCCTTAATGTAATAGAAAACGTAAACAATTAAATACATTTTCATTATCAATAGTTTTTACTAGCTAGGGATAATAATAATGAAAACAAATCTGGTGCGGGCAACACACGACTTTCACTTACCTCCGTTTTATAAATCGATTGAAACATTTTCTAATACAGTTAGAGATAAAAAAAAAATTGGTGCGGGCAACACACGACTTTCACTTACCTCCGTTGTTAAAATCAATTAAAGAATTTTCAAATACAGTTATAGATAAAAATTAGTTAAACTATTAAAGAATTAATTATATTGAATTTCTAAAGAAACATGTGTTTTATTAAAAAATCTATTATATTATTATCTAAAATAATCAGGTTTTATCTTCTTTTCATCACTCTCTATTAACTTTTAAAAGCTTAAGTATAAGATAATATTTTTTCAAAAATCTTTAGCTTTCCAACGGTATATCATACATGTATATTACTGTTCTTATGTTCAAAACCGAAAAATTGCATTAAAAAAATATTTTTTCTGTTTTATCATTTAGTTGAGTATCGAATTCATTCAATTTATATATTTACCTGTTTTTCATCAGTGGTAACAAGATGTTTTTATATAATCAACAAAATTAAAGGTACTTTAGAGGAAGAATCAAAATATCGGCATTTAAGCTCTGTCAGATCATTTTGATCATAATGAAACCTACATGATATTAAAGCTTATTACATTTTACGTCGATATAGCGAGTTTAATCAAAATCGTCGGGACCGTATTCGAGAAAATCGAAAAAAGGTGCAAAATGCATAGTATAAAGTGGCTCTTCTGGTAATCTCATTTTGATGAAAAAGGTTTTGTAACGTCTCGGGCGTATATTTGCCTTAAATGTGAAATTTCAGTTTCATAGGACTTACCGTTTCTGCCCGGGAGTTAACATACACACACAAACACAGAACTTTTAGCGGGACTTGGTTAGTTGGACTCAGGGGACCCTAAAATGTGTATTTCCGTTGAAAATTGGAATTCGAAAATTTTCACGATCGCAATACTTTCCCTTACTATATATAGTAAGTGAAAGTAATAGTAGTTTGCTTTAAACAACATAATTTTAATTTTTTGTTAAGGTATGGATTTAAAACACCACCTCCTCTCATATTTGTTTTACGTTCTTCAAGATAAGCTGGAACAAGATATTAATTACAACATTTATTTGTTAGCCTGACAACAGTCTACATAATTACATATTTTTCAGAAATTCGTATCTTAAGATAATGCTTCCAGAAACAGATAGAGAGCACAGATCTAAGTGTTAAAAAATTAAACCCATAGAAAACACTCGGTTATGAATGTTCTAAGAAAACAAGCTTAGACAAAAAATACTTGGACGATTTTTAAAATACTAAAACAGTTAAATATGAATGCTGGTAGGGCAAAAATAATCTAGATTTATTTTGGCAGGCTAAAGAATCGGTGGAACTCCGTTGAAAGGTTACATCCAACTATAGTTTAGATAAATGAATTTAATTTAATTTTATTTTATTTTTTTTATTTTTTTTTTCTTACCCTTTGGTTTTATTTTCGAACAAAATACAAATACAAATATAATATGTATAGCTGTTTAATTTTATTTGGATTCTACGCATCTTTAAACGTAAGCTCTCAAATTTTGAAGAGTGGGAGGGGGGAGAGTAATTTTTTTTTTTCACGTCCTAAGACAATAAACATCTAATCTGATCTCTCTCTCTCTCTCTCTCTCTCTATATATATATATATATATATATATATATATATATATATATATATATATTTTAAAATATAGAGAGAGAGAGAGAAATATATAATAAATTTAGTGGTTGAGACTCAGTTCGTGTTCGAAATATAATACATAACACATTAATGACCTGCAAGTATTGCTCTCATCTTACCAACCTTCTTGAAACTAAACCATATTATTGGGTTGTTTCACACGAAATGTCCGTTTTTATTGTTTATAAAATACATAAAGGATTTCGCAGGTCTCTGTTGTTTTCTTCCGAATGTTTACATATTTAAAGTAAACAGTTACTAATCCTCTACCTTTGTATTATAAACATTAGCTTCCCAATCAACTACCCACTTTTTAATATACCTCCAAATATGAACATGTAAACACGCGATTTTCGAGTAATATTTTTGTACGAGTTTAAACTCGGCCATTCAGCAGCTGAGGCCGCTAGAAATATTTGCAAGGCGTATAGGGAAGGGAGTGTTAATGAACGGACCATTCGCCGTTGGTTTGCTAAGTTTTCAGCTGGGGATACCGACTTGGAAAACTTGCCCCGAGGAAGACCTCCGTCCGTAATAGACGATATCCTCAAACATGCAGAAGAAGGAAACCCCTACCAAACAGTTAAAGGACTCTCAGAACAACTAAATGCAATTGCATCTACCGTTTCCAGACATTTAAAGTGTATTGGGAAAGTAAAAAAGCTCGATACATGGGTACCTCATGATCTCACTGAGCGGCAGCAAGACCCCATGTTTCAAAACATACCGTGCAAAAATTGAAAGAACTGTGCTACGAAGTTCTTCGCACCCACCATATTCTCCCGACTTGTCTCTAACAGATTATCACCTGTTCAGGAATTTAGACAACTTTGTCAAAGGAAAACTGTTTGAAAATGATGATTAAGTGAAAAGTGCGTTTTCAGATTTTGTTTCACTTCAAAGCTCAGAGTTTTTCAGTTCGGGGATAAAACTTTTGGTGTCACGTTAGGAAAAATGTGTAGGAAAAGAAGGCAAATTCTTCGAATAAAATTATCTTGTTTTCATATCGTATTTAAAAAAAAAAATATCCTTTACCTTGAAAACGGACATTTCATGTGACACAACCCAATGGTAACACTGAAACTACTTGAGTCACAGCTACTAAATTTTATCCTACAGTCTTATTATATAGAGGTATAATTTTATATAGTTCAGTCTCAGTCACCAAATTTATGTAACTCATACACATCGTATAGATGTGAGATCTGTATCATTTTTATAATATTTCACACAGTCCCTTTTGAGATTTTACAGAGATATTCGTAAAAAACAAGATTTGTCATTTTTAAAAATTCTTTATAAACTTTTAACTCGCTAAAAGTCTCGTTTTTTACTAATTTTTTAAAACTGCTTTCATATATGATGACAAAAAGTGTAAAGTAGATAATTATTATACTGCTAGTTTTTGTTTTGATTCGATATCTGCAAAGTTACCACGTTTTTTTTTTAATCATGAGAGGATGAAATGGTGAAAAAATCATGAAAATGGAATGGCACAAAGGAAGTGGAAAAATAAGAATTAAAAATTGGTATTATGGAATCATTTATCAATATTATTATTTTCATTATAGTAATAATAATAATAATAATAGGCTTAGCGAACCCGAAGGTTCGATGCCGATACCACCAAATTCCGCCTACACAGAATCGTCCAATGCTCACCATTCAAGCCCAAGCTCCCGAGATCAGCCTTAACGCAATCCTCCCATCTCCGCTTCGGCCTACCTTTCGGACGCCTACCAGTCGGTTCAGCGAATACCAGCTTTCTCGGAATCCGTTCCTCACTAAGTCCAACAACTTTACGCGCCCATTTGAGTCTCCGCGATGCTATCAACTCAATTATATTCACAGGGTACAAACTTCGCAACTCTGCGTTGTACAACCTTCTAAACTCCCCAGTGGCCTCATCTCTCTTCGGACCAAATATTTTACGCAGTACCTTATTCTCGAAAACCTTAAGCCGTTGTTCATCCTTTAAAGTAAGCGGCCACGTTTCACATCCGTAAAGAACCGTTGGAAGAATAATAGTTTTATAAATTCTAATCTTTAAGTTTTTAGATAGAAGCCGCGATCTAAGTAACTTAGCAACTGAATAATAACACGCATTTCCCACCTTTAACCGGGACTTTATTTCTTCCTGGATTTCATTTTTTCTAGTTATAATTGAACCTAAATACTTGAATTTCTCTACGTGTTCAAAAGTATGACCTGATACATCAATATCACCAAGATCGACACCGTTTCTGCTACTAATCATATACTTCGTTTTATCGGTATTTAATTCGAGTCCTATTTCTTTACCGGTTTTTATTAACACACTTGTATTTAGTTGTATGGTTTCCGTGTCTTCACCTAGCAGTACCAGATCATCGGCATACCCCAAAACCGGAATCTTGTCACCCATATTTAAGCCTTTCTCGGTAAACATCACCTTTTCTATGACATATTCTAAAGCTATATTAAATAACACAGGTGAAAGGGAGTCACCCTGTTTCAAACCCGATCGCACCTCAAATCTCTCGGAGTAATTATGACCGATTCTAACTTTATGGAATGTTTCCGACAAACACATCTCTACTAGGTTTACTAACTTTCTAGGTATTCCCTGTTCAATCATGATGTTATATAGCTTCTGACGGTCTATTGAATCATAAGCCTTTTTAAAATCGATATAAAGTTGATGGACTACACCGTTGTATTCCAATTTTTTCTCTAATATTTGACGTAAGGAAAATATTTGGTCAATAGTCGAGCGATTCCGCCTAAAACCACATTGGTAATCTCCGATAATTTCCTCAGCATATTCCGTGATTCGACTAGTTAGAATTGACGAGAATATTTTATAGCATACTGGGAGAAGAGAGATCCCACGATAGTTGCTACAATCCGACCTCGGTCCTTTTTTGTGAATCGGAATAAGTATTGATTCTTTCCATTCTTCTGGCATTGTTTCAGTTTCCCAGATCTTTTTAACTAAAAAATGTATTTTGGAAACGCCCGCTTCTCCACACGCCTTGATTAATTCACTCGTGATATTATCATTTCCTGCGGCCTTATAACGTTTTAATTTTCCTATCGCCATTTCGACTTCCTCTTTACTCGGAGCGTCTATCCATGGTTCAGCGCTCTGATATTCAGAGAGAGGAGATTGATTATTATTTTCCGTATTTAAGATGCCGTCAAAGTGTTGTTTAAATTTATTTAATATCTCAGAAGGATCCGCAATTATATTGTTATTTGCATCTTTAACCGCATTCAATAGAGGTTCAAATCTTTTACGCGATTTGTTTATACCTTTGTATATCTCTCTTACGTTATTTTCGTTTCTGTGTTTTTCTATTTCTATTATTTTGTCTTTAAGATACTCTCTTATTTTTTAATAGTTTTGAAGTTTCATTCTTTACTAACCGAAAATAAGCCACATTATTATCGCTTGGATTATTTAAGGAATTCAGTTTAGCGGTTTTTCTTTTTTCGCACATATTTTGACAATCCCTGTCGAACCAAGGTTTGTTCTTTTTATTTTCGATTTTTCCAAGACATAAATTACCAACCTCTTTAATATTATCCCTGATTCCTTCCCATAATTTGTTTACATCTTCGTGTTCCTCGTCTGAAGATTCCAAAGCTTCGAACCGATTTTTTACTTCTATCGCGAATTGTTTTCTAATTTCGAGGTTGTTCAATTTAACTAAATCAAAATTCTCGGGACGAATATAGTTCGGTGTTCTCTTTTTTGTATTTAGTTTTTGTCGAAGTTTCGCGATTACTAATTCATGATCAGAACCGCATTCTGCACCGCGATACGATCTCACGTTAATTATGCTACTTTGCCATCTGTTTTGTATTAAAACATGATCGATTTGATTCCGTGTTTGTCCATCCGGCGATGTCCACGTATACTTATGAATATCCTTATGTTTAAATGTAGTACTTTTGATTACTAGGTTTTTCGAAATGGCAAAGTTTATTAGTCGGGTCCCATTATCATTACTATAATCGTGCAAACTTTCTTTACCGATTGTAGGACGATATACTTCTTCCCTTCCAACCTTTGCGTTCGCGTCGCCTAGTATTATCTTAATGTAATTTCGCGGTAACTTATCGTAAACCGACTCTAGTTTATCATAAAATTCGCATTTTACTTCATCATCACTGTCTTCGGTGGGAGAATGAATGTTTATAAACGCGATTTTAAACCAACGCCCTTGAAATATAGCAACCGATATTCTTTCACTAAAGAACTGTACGTCCCGTAATGCGGAAAGAAATTATTCCTAATCAGAAACCCGGTACCTAGACAATAATTAACGCTCCCCCCGTACCAAATAGTATACTTTCCTTCTGTTAACGAACCCTCCCCTGGCCAGCGAACCTCTTGTAATGCAACGATATCTAAATGGTACCCCTTAACTTCATTCGCGACCGACTTTAACCCACCTGCCGTATTTAAACTTCTAACGTTCCACGTCCCTATTGTTAGATCTCTAATTTTCATCTTGCGCCATGATTCCCCTGAAGCAGTCCCCACCCGGAGACCCGAACGGGGGACTAGTTTACCTCCGGATAATGAGCGTTTTACCTCAGAGGAATCCATGACTTTTGGTGATATTTTGTGAACTAAAATATGTGAGTAGGGCGTTCGAACCTACGTCACACCCTCCAGCAAGCCTGGGGGACCGCTCTCATTGTTGGTCAGCGAGTCCATCGGACTTAGCCGGGAGGAGCTTCCGAAGAAATTCCACCGACCATCCCCACATCCGCCACCCGTGGGACGCTCCCCATACGCGGTAATGAGATCCGCGCGAGGTCATTATAGTAAACGAATGTAATATTGCTGAATATAAATATTAAAAAAAAAAGATTATGCACATTCGAATGCCTGTTCTTAATATAAGAAATTGATTAAGTTAAGACATGTAAATACACAGAAACAAATTGAATAAATATTCGAATATGGAACAAGTATTCAATAAATTGAAATTTGGCATTCATTTCTGTTTAAGAATTAAGTTCATCTGAAACACCTGACAAAGAGGAAAATTAAAATAGTCATTCCTTACATCATGTAATTTATACACTTTGGTTTGAAAAGGGTTTAACTTCCCAGTCCTTTGGTACGAGCCTAGTGTCAATATTGGAGCAATTTCTCTCAAGATTAAAGCCCTCTCTAAAGCTTGTTCAAACAGCAAACAGCCTCATCGTATTTTGTTGACTTAGAACAATTGTTTGTTTTATTTTCAAAATTAGACCGTTCTAAGATCTTTGAAATATTTTTTACCCAATATAGGCAGCAGAAAGAGATACTATTTATTTTTAAGCTGAGATGATTCCTAATTGAACATAATAATATAATAATAATAATTATTATTATTATTATTATTATTTAATCCCTAAATCGGCTAAGAATCAGCTTGCTCCTAAAGATTTTCGACCTATCACCTGCTTAAACGGGGTTTATAAACTACTATCATCTATGATCAGTTGTAAATTATCAGATCATATCGACAAGTATGATATCATCACAAAGGAACAACTAGGGTGTAAGAAAAATGCAAAAGGATGCAAAGAACTATTAGTAATAGACTCTTTCATAACATCCCAAATAGCTAAGAAAAAACGAAACGCATCTATAGCCTGGATAAATTATCAAAAGGCGTATGACTCTGTCCCACATGGATGGCTAATAGAAGTATTAAACATCTACAAAGTAGATCGTAATATTATAGATTTATTAGAGCGTCTAATGAAAACGTGAAAGGTGAAGTTGCACCTACCTAACCTTAGAAGTTCCAAAATGTGCATACCAATAGACAGAGGAATATTTCAAGGTGACTCGTTGGGTTCACTGTTGTTCTGTCTGGCTTTAAATCCTCTTAGTGAAATTATTGAATGATTCTGGAATGGGTTACAAACTTAATAATAGTGGAACTTTAATCTCTCATGCTCTTTACATGGATGATTTGAAATTGTATGCAAGAGGTGACAAAGAGCTGAAAAACATGATTCATATGGTTGAGTCATTTAGTAATGAAATTGGTATGACTTTCGGAATAGAGAAGTGTGCTGCAATTGCATGTTAAAAGAGGAGTGGTGACAAACAAAGCAGACGTCGAGCTTATCAATAATGAAACAATAAAACAATTAAGCGATTCGGACTGTTATAAATACTTAGGATTTGGCCAAATTTTGCAATTCACGAAGAATAATAAAGATCATTTTAAAGATGAGTTCAAAATGCGAGTAAAAAAAATTCTCAGAACGTATTTGTCAGCTGGAAATCTAGTAAAAGCAATAAATACATGGGCTATTCCAGTACTGACTTACACTTTTGGAGTTTTAAAATGGTCTAATACGGAACTCGAAGAAATGGATCGTTTAGTTAGAATCTTGTTTACGTCAGAAAGAAAACGACATCCCAAATCATCAATAGAAAGAATGTACTTACCACGTAAGCAAGGTGGAAGGGGACTCGTCTGTCTGTTGAGAAGCTGCAGAGAGCAAGAAAATAATTTAAGACGCAGTTTCCTAGATAATGATTCTCCAATATGGTCTGCAATAAAAGCGTTAGACATTGGATACACGGCTTTAAACCTCAGTTCAGAAGAGCATAAAGAGGGACCTACCGAAGAAACCCTGATTGAAAATTGGAAAAATAAGTCACTACATGGTCGATTTCACAACTCAATGTCCCAATCAGGAGTAAATTGGGAAGCTTCTATCTTCTGGCTTAAAAAAGGTCAGTTGTTTCCCGAAACGGAAGGATTTATTTTGGCCATACAAGATCAAGTGATTTCAACCAATGCGTATAGGAAATACATTTGTGGAGAGAATATAAGTGAACGATTTCGTCTTTGTAAAACGGCTATAGAGTCTATCCAACATGTATCGTCTGGGTGTCAAGCATTGGCAGGGAGAGAATACCTTATGAGGCATAATAACTTGGCAAAAATTATTCACCAATCGCTGGCATTATTATACCAAATGATAGCAGACGAGGTTCCTTATTACCGATACGAACCAAAACAGGTACTCTCAGGTGAAAAAAAAACAATATACTGGATCGTTCCATTATTACCGATCACATGATATTAAACAACAAGCCGGACATAGTGGGTATGGATCAAAATGTAAAATGCGGCTATGTCATCGATATTGCTGTCCCGAATGATGACAATATCGACAAAACTATTGCTGAGAAAATACGAAAATATCAGGAGTTGTGCCAGGAACTATGTCAAGTCTATAAGCTGGAATAAATCAAAGTATATCCGATAATTATCTCATGCAACGGTCTCATTCCAGATGACACCATTTCAGCAACTAAAAACTTAAAACTGCCCGAAAAAGTTCTGGAAGAAGGACAGAAAGCAATTCTCCTCGGTACAGCCAGTATCATCAGAAAATTTTAAAATATAACTATGTCAAGTACAGTATAGTATAGTATTTTTGCCTAGCCCTTGACTTTGGTCCGGGTAGGTAAATAGTCTGGTAAAACCAAGAAAATGTGCAATAAAAATAATAATAGTCTTTATTGATATACATATAAACATTCAATACATTTTTTTCTTCTTTCTTTATATACATATATAATTGAACATCATTATAAGGGAACGAAAATACAGTAAAATTTTAACATTCGTTCTATTTAACTTTATGAAAGTATAATTACTTCATATTGAATCACTAAAAAAATATATGTTTATTAATATTATACAAATTTGAATATTTATTTTTCTTTACCGAATTTATAGGCTTTTTTATTTTTTTTATTTTATTGTTTTTTAGTTTTAGTATCCTCTAGGATCAATGGAAACCCATTAGCTTTTAACTTTAATTTCATATTTGGCAACTTTTAAGAACACATTTTCCGTGATCGCATTTTCATCATGAAGCTTAATCGAATATATGTTTTTTTTTTATTACCCGTACTCCTTTTTTTCTTATTTATATCTACTCTATTTCGAATGAATGGTTTCTTAAAACATTGATATGTATTTCCCAAAAGTGTAACAGATATTTTTTTTTTTTTCCAATATTTTATTCTAAAAAATATATGGATTCGTCTAATAATTATTTCTGTTCACAGCACGATCCTTTAATCCTCTTCAATTTCCAAGTCTTTCACGTTGTGCCTACAAGCATAAGTTATGTTGTAATAAAACTGGAATGTCTAAAATTATTATTTTTCTTTTTTTTCTTATTGAATATACTCTGCAACCGATGATCTATTATTCTCTTTCATGACATACAGCTTATAAAAGTATTAATATTTTAGTCATATCTTAACGGTTTCATTTTTTAATCGTGTGAAAAAACTATGGTTATGCCGTCCTTCGGAGGGGGCGTAAAATGGTGGACCCAAGCCTGTGCGACATCAGGTACTCGTATTAAGTTCCCTATTCTAATTAAACTAAGATAGGCAAAATTTAGGACTGGCACTGTAGCATAGTCCGATTAGCCATAGTATCATAAAAGTCACGTCAAATGAATAAACAAACAATAAATTCGGTTAAAAGAAATAAAATTCAAAATAATAAAAATTATTCTTTTATATAAGACTGGGCTAGACACTGTCCGCTAACACTGCGAACGAATGCAAGCATAACCCATTGTTAATTAAGTTAATTTTATTTTACAAATATCGGGGCCATTCGACCACTACTTAATTAATGCAAACAAATAAATATATACATAATCATGTAACCATATTTAAACTTAACAAAGAAGATATTTTCCTTAACTGTAATTATTAAATCAAATAGTCCATTAATAGTACTATTATGTTTTATTTTATTTCTTGGATCTTTTTCATTAAAATATAGTTACTAATTTTAATAGATCACAAATTAAAATTTAAATGAAGGACTGCGAACCAAATCATCCTTTTTTTCCCCCAACAAATATCCGTGGTAGGACTTTAGCTTGGAAGGAGAGTAGTTATAAATTCTTGTTATTCCAAAATGAACTTGAACCAGGAGCGGGTAGGACTGTATTTACAGTGATAATAAAAATGCTCTCAAGAAAATACAAGAGAAATATTTTAGGGACGATAATCATGGACCAAATCAACATCTTTGTTCTCCTTTCTTCCTATTTTAACTCTTTATCTAACTTTAAATACTTCTTTATAAACACTTTTGAATTATTTTTTTCTTGTAGGATTATACATTTCTAAAGATGTGGGTGGATTTTTCTTTTTTATTTAAACTATAAACCATTATAAGGAAAATAAATATTGATATATTTAGTCACTATTTTGATAATTAAGACGGCTTAAAGTTATATAATAATGATTATAAATATAATGATCTTACTTAATTACAATCAATTTTTGTATTTTTATTATTCGTTGAAATTGTCTACAGTATGCTATAGGATAAAAACAAGACAAAAATGAAGGGTAACTAGCCATTGCCATTGCCAGCACTCCACAACATATTCTAAACCAGAAGATATCAAGACCATCTTCTTTTCAGACGTCTTCGAGGATTATCAGGAATCAAACAGTAAGGTAAAGGATTGCAGCTAGCATGTCCGAGTAGGAATGGAGTTTGTCATGGAAATACTAGTAACTAGCAGTAGTAAATGAGTTAATTCGTGACGAAATAAGGAACGTTGAGGATTTTAGATTCTATGGACTCAATACAAGAAGAATTTGATGGTTTAGTAAAGCCCCGAAGCACAACTCCGTAAGTCCAGATTGGTCTTATGATAGTCTTACGTTATTGAGCCTTTTGTAGTTAAAGAAAGGTTTGAATGTTTCTTTAAGTAGCCTAAGAAGATTGATTTAATTAAAATTTTCAAAGCTTAAATTAATGTGATATGGTCATTAAGAAAAAATGGAAAGTAGTATGACCGTAACTTATTTATCATAAACCCCGAACAATAATTTATTTTTAATAAAAGTATTTTAGACTCAAGGTTTTTCAAAATGAGTAAACCTGAGTGTTTATGTTATATGAATAAATAACAGTAAAAATACCAAAGTCATATATGTATGACTATTTGCCCCAGAAAGCCCAAAAAATGTCATTATCTACAAAAGTACTTGAATTAGATATAAAGCAATACAATTGAAATGAAGTTGCAATAAAATTGAAATACAGTTTCTTAATAAATGAATTGTAAACTCTAGATATCTTGTAGAAAAAAAATTAATAATAAGAATTAGTTCCGCTACCAATTAATAACTATAACAATTTGTTCTTTATTCAAATAATAAATTTGAACTTAAAAATGTCTATTATTTTAAATATGAGGTGTACAGTACAGTAGTACAAAAAAGTAAATAAAACACAAAAATATGTTTTTTTTTATAATAATGAATTATAAATTGGAATGACGCATAATAGTAGATTTCACATATTCTATACACTGAAGTGGTGCTGTTCTATACATAGTATATATAGTACATTAGTTCGAGAGTTAATAGGTATAGAGCCTTTGTACTATGTACATACTATAGAATGCAATACACTGTGAAAGTTCAATATATGTAACAGACTAGTCCACATTAATGAGAATTTGTGGTTCGATTCAGAGGAACGCTTAATTACATAAACGGTTTATCGGTTGTTTGAGAGAATAAATAATTCAGTTGATATTTTCTAATAATAATGATAATTAACGTAACAACATTTAAATATCAGTAAATGATAAAGTTAGTATATGGACATTTTCTATTTATTTTCCAAAAGCTTTTAAGTAAGAGATAAAAAAAAATTAATTAATGGACCAATACTCTGTTTATTTAACAGAAGGTTGAATAAATTCAGAGTTTGATTAAATAAATAAATAAACACCGTTTCCCTTATTGATTATAAAGCTTAATGGCTGATATTTGACCCCAGTTGTTCTTTTTAAGCAAATGAGGAAAAACGTAGTTAATTGACTCTGGTGTTTCGTGATTAAAGTGATTGAGTTACAGTAATTACTCTTATCAGCAAATTGCTTTTTAAGGCATTTATAACTTTAAAAAATAAGGAAGCTGAGGTTTATTAGAAATATGATTGAGCCGACTAATTACACTACTTAATGTAAATTAAGCTTATAATTACATGATAAGTTATTTCATAAAAATAATAATTTGACATGATTGTGATTTCAGATTGCGAAAATCGAATATGAGGAGGATTTTTCTGATCATTATAACTGTGGTTCCCAGCCCGCGGACGATGTCCAGAGTGTCATTGGAAAATTTTATTAAATTAACTTCATGAAAAATATTCGCGAAGCCACGACTTATAACAAGAATCTATTAAAAATTTCAAGGACAATTAAATTGCGGGTAGAATCCGATAGATATTAAATAGACACTCATATTGAATATCTGAATTTCAGCAATTCATAGAAAACAATGTTTTTCCGACTTGTAGAACTGACTACGTCCAGCAAATGCTATCTTGGATTATCTATGCTATATTATTTATTTAAATTGCCGGCGATTATTTCAATGAAAATAGTTTTTGGTCGATTAGAAAGGTTCGTTATTGAAAATGATAAACCATTTTATAACAACTGCTTAGGAGCGGCGTGGTCTAGTGGATAGAGCATCGGTCTACTGTTCTCGGGTCCTGGGTTCGAATCCCAGCTGTTGCAGACTCCCATAAAGTGGGTACACGCAAAAATTGATTAAAAAACCTGGCCAGCTGAGCGTGATCATCAAGGCCTAATCACCTCATTGCACTACCGTTAGACTAGAAACAGTACGAATCTCTATATGTACTGAGCCGGTTTAGAGGTACAGGTTTTTTTATTTTATTTTCTTTTACAACTCTTTGAAAAAGTCGGAATTGATAAAATTACAAATTATTAAAGGATAACTTTCATGTAAAAATACTTTATTGTAAGTTACAAAACAAACCATAAAATAAATAGCGAAAATTAAAAAAATAGAAACTTATTTCTTTTATATTAATACCTAATTATTAGAATAAAATGACGACGACCTTTTTACAAAAATGGTATAATAGATTTCAATGTAGATAATAAATTTACATGAGGCAAACATATATAAGGTTCAAAAACCTTTAACCAGTTCATCGTTCCTGGAGATAATCACGTTAAGCCCTGGCAAACTACAGAAAGGGAAAACTTAAGAGATAGAAAATGGGAAAGTATGGTCTAGCCTAAAACGGCTTCAGCTGGGATCTAGCCAAGGACTGATTCCTTCAATGGGGAGTTTGTTCCAGGTTGGCAATGTATAATCTATAATCTCACTTGAGCGTACTTTTTTTTTCTTTGGCGGAGAAAAAATCACGCAAATAACAGTTGTATTTAGTATTTTAGAAAATTAATATTTACATAGAGAGTAAATGTAAATAAAGGGTCTCATAAACGTTAAATCATATGTGGGAGCAGATACTAGACCTTAAAAAAAAAAAAAAAAAAGTATATATGAGCCATAGTCCGATACTCAACGATTAGAGAGAAAAATCAAATTCTGATTTTTTTTTGCTTTTATCCATAGTTTTTACATAGTTTATATAGTTCATCTTGAGGACTAGTATTTGCTCCCACAATATAATAACGCACGTATTAAGCATAAGTTTTCTTTTTTTTTTTCTTTTTTTTTTTTTTTTTTAAATTCTTGCCTCCTCGCATCTTTGATTGGCCAATGAAGATAGGTCTGTTGTGCAATTTAATCGTAAAATTTTAAATCTTATTGAATGAAGAATTTTATTTGAGATCCGGGAACTTTTAAAACAGACGATAGAAAAGTAATTAATAGCTCCTTTAATATCCGAGTCATCTTTCAAATCGGCTCTTGGATTTCATGCTTTTTCAGTTTGAATTCTCTTCAGTGCAATCTTGAAAACATCACCAGACTACAGGATAACAACAGCAGTAAATATTGGATCAAACAACAGTAAGTTTTGTTACAATTTACGGTGTAAAGTGAATGCTGGGTAACCTCTTCACATCAGCTGATTGCCAATAGCTCGGCAAGGCCGGGATTGGTTTTCTTTTCTTTAGTTATTGTTTTATTACCAACATCTAGTTATTTTCTTCTTCACATGAAATGCGATATTTTCACCAAGTGATGTCCTCCAAAGCATCAACTAAAAGATCTAGATCTAGTGGTTCAATCACGTCTCCCATAAAACAAAGACCCCGCCGTGATACTAATAAAAAATTAAATCAACAAGCAACCCCTTCAGGTTCTAATACAGAATCTGAACCACAGCCTGGCACATCGTCACAGGGGATGACTGACGAATCTCCGTTTTTCACCCCAAATCCTTTTCAAATCCTACATAATGAAAAAGAAAACATGGAATCTGCTCCTACACCCAGTGAACCACGGCCTCCACCGATATTTGTCAAAAATATTAAAAATTTCCAGTTGTTATGTGCGCAATTAAACAAGATTACCGAATCCACCAGCTACTACTGTATGAGTAGAATCAATGACACCAAAATATCACCGACCACCGCCGAGGCATATAGAAAAATTGTAAAATACCTAACTGAAACTAAAGCGGATTTTCACACTTATCAGCTACGGCAAGAGAGAGCTCTTAGAGTTGTGATCAGAAATCTACACCCTTCAACACCAGTTGACGCTATCAAAGAAGAACTCATGGAGATGGGTTACAAAGTGCGACAAGTCACTAATGTCATAAAAGATAGAGTTCAACTGCCTCTATTCTTC
The DNA here is from genome assembly GCA_023052935.1 of Piezodorus guildinii. Lineage (NCBI taxonomy): Eukaryota > Metazoa > Arthropoda > Insecta > Hemiptera > Pentatomidae > Piezodorus > Piezodorus guildinii. The sequence goes on along the minus strand of CM041292.1, from coordinate 173,316,035 downwards.
GCTGACTTGGAACCATTAGCAGGAGTAGAAAAAATTTATGATCTAAAAAGACTGTATTATACAAGTGTAAGAGTCGAAAAACCTTATACAAAGAGAGAAATTGTTCAGTGTTACAATTGTCAGGCGTATGGTCATACCAGAAGTTACTGTCACCACATACCACGCTGCGTGAAATGCGGTGAACAGCACAAGTCTGTGGAATGTACAAAACCGAAGTCAACACCCGCTGTATGTGCTCATTGCCTCAAGGACCACCCGGCCAACTACAAAGGATGCCAAATCTATAAGGAGCTAAGGACCAGGTATCAAAAACCACAAGTACTGGATGAAACAACAAGACAGGCTAGAACTAGAAGAGAACCCTCAAAATTAATCGATTCCAATGTATCATTTGCCCACTTACTTGGAGGTGGGAACCAATGTACTAAAGCCGAGGCCCTGCCGGAACTACAAAATGTACCTCAATATCCTCAATCCATTCCACAAATACCTCTTCCTCAAAACGTAATCAGTCCTAAAAATCCTCATCCACAACAAATCTCTCATATTCCCCCTCCTTCAAATGCCACAGATCTTACCAGTTTGATGACATCCTTCATTTCCGAAATCAAATCCCTTGTCATGCCCCTAATAACAATCCTCACGAATCTTGTATCAAATCTTATTCCTAACTTAAAAAATCCATAAATGACCTCACCTAACTCCTTATCTATTCTCCTATGGAATGCGAATGGTGTTAGAACTCACACTGACGAACTTACAGCCTTACTCCAAGACAAAAAAGTTGACGTTGCACTCATTACTGAAACTAGACTAACCACTAAACAGTACTTCAAAATACCTGAATACACAACATACCGGACAGACCATCCAGACGGCAAAGCCCATGCCGGTATTGCTGTCATTGTCAACCGATCCCTCTCCCATCACTTACACCCACTTCCCGCCCACGATTTCCTACAAGCCACCTCTATTATAATCAAGACCTTTTCCTTTCCGCTAGTCATCGCATCAGCATATTGCCCTCCTAAAAATTCTATTTCTATTACCCAATTTGGTTCCATTCTCAACTCATTGGGGAATCACTTTATTCTGGGTGCAGACTTAAACGCGAAGCACCAACAATGGGGTTGCAGAACCACAAATACTCGTGGACGGACATTGCAGTCTGCACTCAACTCCAGACGCCTTAATCTCCTACCTCCCGATTCCCCTACCTACTGGCCAACAGATCCTAACCGTAATCCAGACATCCTCGACATCTTCATCCACAGCGGATTAGGCTCCCTGAACTATTCCGTAACTCGCCTTGATGAACTATCCTCTGATCATAGTCCATTAATCCTAAATGTATCCATGACTCCTATTCCGAAACCTTTCCCACCGTCATTCATCAGAGGCCCCATCAACTGGAACCTCTTCCGCGAAATCCTCACCAATGATATCGACCTCAGAGTAACTCTCAAAAACCCTTCTGACCTTGATGATGCCGTATATTCCTTTACAACCTTGATTCAACAAGCTGCCTGGACTGCCTCCTTTCCTAAACAATCCCAAATTATTCCTTACAAATGCCATTTACCACAACACCTGACAGACCTCATCAACACCAAACGCCGAGCCAGAGCATTATGGCAACGCACCCGCCACCCACAAGATCGCCGCTCTTATAACTTTTATTGTAGAAAATTAAAGCGGGAGTTGGCGACCTTTCGTTCCCAATCCTACAATTCCTACCTCTCCTCTCTCTCGACTCGTGACAATTCCCTGTGGAATGTCACGAAGAGAATCCTGAATACTCACACGATTTCCCATCCTCTCCTGCGCGGTGATAGTTCCTGGGCTGCTTCTGACAAGGATAAGGCCCAGGAATTTGCACAGCACCTTTCCAAAGTTTTCACTCCTCATCCTGAGTTGAATCCAAACCATACTTCAACAGTTGAACAGTTCCTTACTTCGCCAATACCACTCTCCTTACCTCCTAAAGCAGTTAATCCCTCTGAGGTCAAATATCTTCTTAATAAGCTTCCTCTCCGTAAATCCCCTGGATATGATCTCCTCACGCCTCAGATATTAAGACAACTTCCACAGAAAGCCATTACATTCCTTACATATCTTTATAACAGTATCCTACGCACTACCTATTTTCCTCTCTTATGGAAACATTCAACTATCATCCTTTTCCTGAAACCAGGCAAACCTTCCAACAGCACGTCATCTTACAGACCTATTAGCCTACTTCCGATCCTCTCAAAAATTTTCGAAAAGCTCCTACTAAAACGAATCCTAGATAAATTTAAAAATTTTCCTTCGCATCAGTTTGGATTTCGTTCTCAACATTCCACAGTTCAGCAAGGACTCCGAGTTGTGGATCACATTTCCTCTGCCCTTGAGTGCAAGGAGTATTGTTCGGGTGCCTTTCTGGACATAGCTCAAGCTTTTGACCGGGTGTGGCACCCGGGATTGCTCTTTAAGCTCAAAACCCATTTACCTCAATCCTTATACCTAATCCTCCGATCCTATTTATCAAACCGCTCCTTCCGAGTTCGCTGTGGTTCCGAATTTTCCAAACATTATACTGTTGAGGCCGGTGTTCCTCAAGGCAGCGTCTTAGGACCCGTCCTCTACATCCTCTACACCGCCGATATCCCTACCGATCCCGATACCTTTCTGGCAACATTTGCTGACGACACAGCCATTTTATCATCCAATTCCGATCCTGAAGTAGCATCTCTAAATCTCCAAAGGCACCTTTCCCTTGTCGAAGACTGGTGTAAGGCTTGGCGAATTAAGGTGAACGAAAGCAAATGTACACACGTCACCTTCACCCTTCGACGTAAATCCTGTCCAACAGTTAAATTCAATTCCATACCGCTTCCTTCCTCAGACACAGTCCGGTACCTTGGCTTTTTACTAGACAAAAGACTGACGTGGAACCCACATACGAGACTTAAAAGGATAGAACTCAACCGCAGATTCGGCCGGTTATACAAATTACTAAACAGAAAATCTCATCTTACAGTCGACAACAAATTACTAATATATAAGACAGTACTGAAACCTATATGGACCTACGGACTTGAACTATGGGGGACAACTAAACATTCTAACACCAAACGTATCCAATCCTTCCAATCCAAAGTCCTCCGAACAATAGTTAATGCTCCTTATTACGTTACCAACTGTACCCTACACCATGACCTTAATATTCCATTTATTTTAGATCTGGTACCATCCAAATTCCATCAGAACCTTCTTCATCATCCTAATCCTCTTGCTCAATCGCTTTCCAGCTTCACCCATCCCTACAATCCTCCTCGAAGATTGAAACGGCAGTGGCCCCGCGACGTTTTGTAAACATTTATCTGGAGTTCTGACACTGGTCAGATCCTCCACTCATGTACTGTATGTTTGTGGCTATTCCGCTCTGGCTCGGCCTCCACTGGCATACACCAGTGAAGCGCTGAGTGGGAGGCGCTGGGATCTCTTGGATTCCGCTTGTCCCCCCACTTGTGGGGGGAGCAGCCGAGTCTAGGGTTCCTTTGGCTGATTGTATATATTGTATATAGTTAAGTATGCTTGTATGATTTTTATTTATTTCCCAACTTGTATTTATCTCTACTACAGGTTGTTGTTTTGATTTGTTTCTTGTTGCTTTTTTTTGTATATATTTGAATTTATTTATTTCCGATTTTATGTAAATTGACTTTATCATTATTGGCTGTATATATTGTATGAATGAGTACTACATCTCTATTACTACTGTTCATTATGCAACAAACTGTAATATTTCTCAATAAAAAATAAAAAAAAATAAAAAATATCCGAATATTCTAGAAATATTAAATTTAATTTTAAATTATTTAATATTAATTTCTGTGCGACACTTACTTTTTTATTTTAAGGGTTCGACTTCTTAACTTTCGGTAAAATTTTCTCTTCTTTTATTTGATATCATTACTTTTTTTGTGCGTTCACATCAAGTAGATAAATTTGAGTTTTTCTGATGAAAATGAGGTTTATATAATCAAAATTTTTATTTTGAATTTAATCAAATTAGTTTTACTTTCACTTACATATACGAAATATACAGTAAGGGAAAGTATTGCGATCCTGAAAATTTTCGAATCCCAAATAAAATAACCAAGTCCCGAAAATAACTCTGTGTGTGTGTGTATGTGTGTGTGTGGCAGCGCGTAAACTAAAAGTCAAATGAAACTGAAATTTTATATTTAAGATGACTATACACCCAAGATGTTACAGCAACTTTTTCATGACGATCAGCTACCTAGAAGAGCCACGTTATACCACTCATTTTGCACCTTTTTACGATTTTCTCGTAAAAGGCCCTAATGATTTTGATTAAACTCTTATATCGATGTAAAATTTGATGGGCCTTAATATCGTGTAAGTTTTATTCTGATTGAAATAGTCTGATAGGGATGAATTACCAATATTTCAAATTTTCTTCCTCTAAAGTATCTTTAATTTTGTAGATATTAAAAAAATTAGGCACATCATCTTATTAGAATTGATAAATAACGCCTAAATCATCATACAAGTTGAGCGAATTTGATTATTAACTTAAGGGAAAAAGTGCAAACATATTTTTTAAGCGATTTTTGTTTTTTTGAACAATATAACAGTAATATATATGTATAAATATGTTGGAAAGTTGAAGATTTTAGAAAAAATACTGTAATATGCACACAATTCTAAAAGTAAACGGAGGGTGATGAAAAGCCGGTAAAACAAACTGATTGTCGTAGATAATAATATAATTGATTCTTTTACTAAAAACATGTTTCTTTTAAAATATAATGTAAATAATTCTTTAACAATTATTTTCGTTTTAATTTGTTCGAAAATTCTTAAATTGATATGAATAACGGAGATGAGTGAAAGTCGTGTGTTGCGCGCACCAATTTTTTTAATAGTTTTACTTAACATATTTGTTTGTCCAATGTAGGGAATTTTAAAAATCACATTTCTTTACCTTTAGAAAATTCGGATTTTCGAACCGAACAGATTTTACAGACTTTATCTATTCTATAGACCTAAGCAGGAATGGGGAGATGGGTTCAACGATGAGAAAATATTTTCCCCCACATTACTCCAGATTGGAGGCCACGGGGTTTTACAGATTGCCGGTCCTCGCTGATTCTAAAACTGCAATATTCTAAAATATGCCTTCTCTTTTAGCATTGAGGATTCCGGAAGAAGCTCTGAAAGTCCTGTAGGAACTTGTAGTATTACTTCCTATTGGCCTGATACGGCTCAACACATAATTATATCTTGTAATAATAAGTTGTAGATAATAATATAATGGAATACTTAATGAAACACATGTTTCTCTATCACGATTTCGCGAGTCATCCTTTGAAAAAATTGAACACTACGAAATAAGAAAGTAGGTAAGGAGAAGAATCAGGTGTGAGCTGAAGCAGTTTGGAAAAACAGAATTCGTGGTATATTACATTCTACTGGATCCACGAAGCTTATAAACAAAGAATTTGAAGAATTAAGAAAGAACTTCTTTCATATACTTAACACAGTTTCAGAAAAAGTAACCACAAACTAGGAGGAAATAAAAATATCAATAAACAAATATTATGAATGATTGTACAACCATAAACCCGCAGCCTACTGCTATAAGGCAGCGATCACGAAATGAAATTATTTGAGGTCATACTACTATAATATTTTTATTCTTGGACAGGGTCCCTTAAGAACAATTGATCTGTACAATAAGATATACAATGTGTCTGGCCACAAGACTAAAGGATTATAATTAATTCTTATTTACAATGATATAAAAAGAAAATAAAGGGTAAAATAAAACAAAATAATAAAATAAATAAATAATAACTTCTGATAGATTAATGTGTTGAACATAACTAAACATTGAAACTGATTCATAATAATTGATCCAAATAAAAATATGAACAATAACTAATAAATTTTCTTTTTTAATTGATATTTGATTTGGAATATCTTATTGAGCGTCTCTTTGGGATGACAGAAGGTACTGAAATAGCAGGGACTTGAATGATAGTAGGGAAAGAGCATGGCGGATATGAGTAGGTAGGAGATTCCAGAGAATATTAGAGCGGACAAGAAATTAATGATAAAAGTTGTTGTTCTGTGGACAGGAATATAAAGGTCTGAATGGCGTGATCTTGTTTGGAGGGAGTCGACTGACGATTTAAATTTCAGAAGTCTGTTGATATAGGGAGATAGCTGAGAGTTGATGGTTTTTGAAGATATGGTCCTAGGAAATATTTTCTGCGGATAGAGGGAAGGAGCCACTTTAACTCATTGTATAAATGGGTCATATGAGACCTCTTCCGTGTACCAAGGACAAATCTTAAAAATATATTCATAATTCGCTTTAACCTGTCCTCGAGCACAGTCGTAAGGCCACCATATACCAGCCAGCAATAGTCAAAGTGGGAGGAGGGGGGAAATAAGTGAGGATACGAGAAGCTTACAGGTAGATAGTGGATAAAGATTGCGGGAGCAATCGAAAAGTTTGAGGGTACTTATTGTACATCGGGAGATTTGGGCAATATGGAGTTTCCAGGAAAGAGTCTGGTCGATGGTAATGCCTAGGTTTTTGACAGAGGAAGTGAAGGTGATAATTTAGGGTTAGACTCGGGAATGTAGTATGGGATCTGAGGAGGGAATTGGAACCTATAACAATCGCCTGAGTTTTCATAGCATTTAGCCCTAGTTTATTCTCAAAGTTGGCTTTCTGAATATTGGCAAATGTTATTAGAGACTCGGAGGGGGAAAAGGATAAGTAGATCTGGAAATCATCAACGTTTAAAACTCGGGAGGAGATGGTGTAGAATTATCAGAGAGAGGAGTTGGATGGGAAGTAGGAATTTAATTCATCAGGTAAGACTTGAAAGGCTGATGAGGAAGATGATTTGCAGAGTGAGAGTTTGCAAAGGGGTAGCCATTTTGACTTGGAGTCGGTAGCTTTACATGTCTTTCATCGATTTCAAGGTAGCTTTTGACATAATCAACTGAGGATAGCATTGGAAAAACAGGAAATTCACAATATATACCTGAATATATTAAAAAATATATATAAAAGGAGTGAGTACTTTATAGCCACGGATTACTTTATCGTTATGTAAAGGATGAAATAAAGCTATTATTATTATGATTATGTTTCTATCAAAACTCGAAGTATCTTCTCAAAAAAAATTGTATTTATTTTAACTTTACTTCAAAGTTTTTAAACTGGTTTTAACAATGAAGGTAAGTGAAAGTCGTGTGTAGCGCGAACTATCATGCTGTTTTTCTGAACAGAGGCGGAAATCTATTTCGCTCCTTTTCTTTGAAGATATCAATCAGTACAGACACTCCCTTTAGGCTGTTTTAATTAGGTTGGGGTACAGGGTAATCAGTTAAAGCGTAATGGTGGAAAAGAAGCCCGAGATAAGATTTATTACAGATCACATTAAGTCGAGGGAAAGGAGAGGGGAAGGAGCGGGAAGGGAACCGTGAAGCGGAACCGGAGCAACAAGTAGCCCTCATTACCGGCCCCTCCATCCCATCCTCCGCCAAATCCTCTTCTTTGTGGGCTCCACCAACCTTATTTTAGAAACAAACACTCTCTTAGATATTGTAAAGTGCCACCGTCCTCGAAAATATACCTGTTATAGTACCTTCTTATCTCATAGCATTACATTAGAAATCGCAGGCCACGAGTTGATCTTCCAATTTCACGAGCTGTTCTTAAGCTTGCTGGAAAAATTGGGGTTATTATCAACATCAGTTTCACTCTGTCATGCCTGCTCATCTAATCAGTAAGTTACTAAATACATGGATAATATTGCTGAACATAGATAATTGAAACAGTGTTGGAGCCCCCAAGGTACTACCATATATTCAAACACTAAAATCAGTCCCAGAATATGTCAAATACTAAAATTTTTAACTCGCAAAGAAATGTAATAACATAAAAACTCCCCGTCAAAGGAATTGCAACACTTAAAATTATTTGAATTTTATAAAAAAAACGTTCTTTTTTATAATAAAGAAAGGTTCTGAAGTGGATAATAAACATTTTTAAACTGGAAATAAAGTAGTTTTATTAAAATAAATTTAGAAAACTTACTTTTTCAAATAAGAGATATTCCCAAAAGTGCTCGATTGGATTAAGGTCAGGACTTCTTTCTGACTAATCAATAGTGTGAACATTTGTGGTGTTCAGGTATTCAGAAACACATCTTGCCCTGTGAGGACGTGCTTTATCATGCATGAGCAATGGTTCAGAGACTATGAATGGAATAAAAGACTACATGATCTTGAAGTATCATTTCTACATATCTCAAAGCATTCAAAGCCTCTCCTTGGATTAGCACCGACTCGGTGCGCCCTTCCCAAGTATGCCATCCCAGAACATGATAGAACCCCCTTCAAATGGCTCAGTTTTAACGTGCACCACTGACTATACCACTCTCCAGACCTTCTCCGCACTCTTTCATGGCCATCTGGGCTGTTAAGGGCCACTCTCGTATCATCAATGAATAAAACTCTTTTCCGTTCCTCCACAGTCCAACATTGATGTTCCCTTGCAAATCTTAACCTTCTTACACGGAGTTCTGCGGTGAGAAGAGGACTTTTCACTGGCCTCCTTGACTTGAGATTTGACTCTCTCAGTCTTTAATGACCGTGGACTTCGAGATTGATAACCCTTGAACACTATAGATCAAGTTTTTATCAGAAGACGCAGTAGAATTACGCTTCCGAAGTGCTTTTATTTTAATGAAGCGGTCATCTATGGGGTTAGTAACCTTGGGACGCCCTGACGTTAGTCGTCTCGAATGACTACTAGTTTTCCTGTACCTTTTTATATTCCTTAAAACGGTAAAATAGAGGATCCGAAAAGGCGATTCGCAGTGTGACGTAATGATTAGCCTTCTTCGTAGAGAGTGATGATTCTGACCGAATCATCGTGACTTAAACGATTCATTGTGAATAAAATTAATTGTTTTAACTAGACTTAAGGAAAAGAGAGAACAGACTTGAGGCGAACGAAAGATAAACATGCACTGAAAGGAAATTTGAAATGAATGAAACAGAATTCCATCGTTTGTTGGTAAAAATGATATGTCTAATCCCTAATATCTCTCATTTAATAAATAATATTACTATAAATATAAACAAAGTCCGGAACCAAAACCAAGAAAATCTTGAGAATTATGGATGTTGCAATACTTTTGACGGGGCTGGATTTGTGAATTTCTAAGATCAATTTCGATATAAAAATATCACTTTATAAATTTAAATGGCTATGTTTCTTCCTTATTTCTTTAAGGCTGTGTTTAGGATTGAAATAGTACTTGTATTCGATGTAACTCGACAAATTTGAGCAGCCACTCCAATCCAGGATCTCTCTCTCTACTATCATATTATAACATCAGGGATAAAGTGTCCAAATCTATTAAAACCACTTTCAAATCCAAAAACGATCAAAACTGACTTAGTTTGAAAAGTGTCTCAACTATGCTATTGTAGAATAATTAAATAGTCTACTATGAATCATTAATAGAAATACTTTTCAGAATCGTGATTTCTCACAGCCTCAACCCGGTTATATGAGTCGCTGAATTAACTGCCGATTCCGTTGAGGGTAAAAAATATAAATAGCAATTAGGAAAACATCAATAATACTTATATTAATTTAAAAAGTAATAAAATATACGGTTTATGTATGTACAAGCTGCGATTCATTTTCTTGGTAATGACTTCCTTCCCTCATCGCCCTCCATGATATTTATTACTTAGTCCTACTCCGATTCCTGCGACAGTTCTGTAATAATAATTACAGTATTATTATTATTAATCCTATAACAGTACTGAAACCGTAACTAATATTCTATAATGACGTGCGATTAACGAATAATTTAGACAGTTTGCTACAACCAAATTCAAAACAGCTCACACTTTCAAGAGAATCAATTATTTACTGCACATTGCCCGGTGGTCACTTAACTGATCTATATATATATATATATATATATATATATATATATATATATATATATATATATATATATATATGATCGAAAATACGCAAAAAAACAAATGCCCCTGAGGCTTACACAAACTTAATTCAAATAAATAAATAAACATACAAAATAAAATTACATATAGTGTAATACAGACAAATGCCTATTTCAATTCTCAACAATTTACCTTGTTCAAAACATATGAAATCCAATGAACACAATTAACTTTCTTGTATGTTTACATATTAAATTATTCAATTTGTTTTTAAAAAAATTATAGAAATTGTTTTTTTAATAATTTTAAATTAAACATAGAACACCACTTTCTTGCCTCAATCATTGCTCAAATAATCATATTATTGTAAATGAATTAATAAAAGAAAATTAAGCGGTTACTTCCTTATATATACAAATATATATTTTTTTTAAGACGGAAAGACTATATATTCATTTGTTAGTTAGCAAAATATAGTTGAGAGAGCTATTTGGCAGAGACCTCAGAGTTCATTGCATTGATTGATTGGGTTCCACCAAACCGGGGTCTTCCATTAAGTAATTAGTTGTTGTTGACCGAATTCTAAATTAGCCATATCGACTCTCTGGTTCCTTTTCTATTTATCGTGACTCCTATACATCAAAGTAACTTGTGGGCTGCCTTTAATACATAGAGCCGTTACAAAATGTAATTGAACAAAAATATAAATTTGTTTATTCATTTAAGGATAGCAACTGTGGCTAATCGGATGATGGACTACGGCGGGAGTCCTAAATTTTGCCAAATCTAGTTTTAATTAGGTTAGAGATCTTTAACGGGTCCTGGCATCGCAGAGACTCGGGACCACCATTTTGCGTACCCTCCGGAGGACGGCATAGCCATTTTTTACTCCCTTAAAAAAATCTTCCGGGTTTGAACCCACAACCTTGGGTATAGAATGCGTTTACGCAAACCACAATTCATATATAATATTCTTCTTCTTTTGGACAAATAATTGACCCATCCAACAAATTAAAACAACAAAAAATGAGTAAATTGAAGGGAAAAACCAAACAAACACACAAAAAAAGTATAAAAATGAAATTCTTGATACTTGAAATCAGGACAAAAGAAACACACAAAAAAAAAATTCTATTTATTTCGAATTAGTAGTCAATAATCACCATATATTTAACTCAATACCAAGTTTCGAATATAATTACGGGATTGGTCCGGGGTTTCTTTAGCGAATTTTAAATATTGTTTATAGTTATGATTGGGTGTATGGTATTCATTCATTAGTCAATTTCGTATTTATTTCAATTATAGGTTGTTGTTTGTTTCTGTAAATATATGATTTTTTTTTTCTATTATTATGTAATTAGACTTTATCATTGTTTGTCGTAAATACTGTATAAATGTGGTCTCATATCCCTATTACTATTGTTCATTTTGAAAAAAATTGTAATATAGCTCAATAAATATTAAAAAAAAAAAGGCCTAATTAGGAATCTTTCTTCTAAGAATTTCGCTTTTTTAGCTTTACAACCAATACAAGTAAACCTTACTTTTATACTGAACTTATATTACAATTATTCTAATCTAAATTTTATTCAATGACCGTCACTTTGTGCCAATTTGGCTAGCTTAAATTTTACATATCAAGGTTTGAACAGAATCGGGATCCTTAACGATTACCTGATCTCTATGAAAACCAACAAAAATAATGTTATTAATATAGCAATGAAATAATTCTATAAAATAGTTACAGAAATAGGTTAAATAATAAAATATCTATTATATTATTATCTAAAATAATCAGTTAGTATTATCGGCTTTTCATCACTCTTTCCTAACTTTTACAAACTTTTGTATTAGATAAAATCATTATGTCAACACGGTATATTAACCATCTATATTAATGTTTTTATGTTAAAATATGTTTGCAGTTTTCTCCTTTAGTTACATATTGAATTCAATTTTTTCAACAGCGGCAACAAGATAATATGGTTATTTTTATAGAATCTACAAAATTAAAGGTGCTTTAGAGAAAGAAACTTTAAAATATCGGCATTTAAGTCCTGCCAGACTATTTCAATCAGAACAAAACCTACATCATATTGAATCTTATTAAATTTTACATCGATATAGCTAGTTTAATCAAAATCAAAGTTTAAGCAAAATGCATCGTATAAAATGGCTCTTCTCGTTAGCTGATTTTTATCAAAAAGTTTCTGTAACATCTCAGGGGTAAAGTTGTCTTAAATATGAAATTTCAGTTTCATAGGACACTTCGTTTTCGACCTGGAGTTACCACTCACACAGACCTTTTTGCGGGACTCTGACCCAGGGACCCCAAAACGAGTATTTCCGGTGAAAACAGGAATTCTAAAATTTTCACGATCCCAATACTTTCCTTTATTATATATTTCATAATTAGGTAAGTGTAAGTAAAATATTATCTTGATTTTATAGAGTATATGTACAGTTAAAGCATTTGTGTAATTTTTACAATTGAATGCGACAAATGCTTTCAATACTATATTACTAATAGCTATGTCCCTTACTCCTCAATGCATCACTCAAGATCGGTAGCCGGTAGTGGTATGTGGTCGCGTGCCGCCGAATGCATTGTATTGGATGATCCTCCTCAGAGAGAAGGCGGTATGCCACACCAGTATCTGGCTTACCGAGCCGGAACAATTGAGTCCGCCTCAGATTACAGAGCGGGGCTGCGTTATAGCAAGCCTATCTATTATATATAGCAGATAAATTAATCTTCCTTAGTTTTTGTTTATTTCCTGGATATCACTACGTTCCCGGAGGTTTTCGGAGTTGTGTTGCGGCACTGACGACTCAAATTATCTGCATTTATACATGAAATGAATGAAATGAAAATACTTCTTTATTATCCTGGGACTAAAGTCCCTTAAGAATAAAATAAAATACATAATTGATGACCGGAACAGTGTGGTCATGGCTTAGAATGACAAATTACTAAACTAAAAAATAATACAGGTCGTAAAATATATACATCTTTACAAGTGTAGACTTACAGAATGAAATAAAAAATAAAAATAAAATAACGAAAAACAAAACAAAAACAGAAATAGCTAATTCATCAGTGATAATTTAAGTAATATAAACACACACACACAAAAATACAATAGTAATAATTGGAATTTATAGCATCTGCAGTTGGAAGTTATTGTCTGTTTGACTGGGTAAGAAGAAGGTGATTGAAAAGGAGCGATTTGAAGGAGGAAGTCGTTCTTACATGACGGATCTCAGGAGGGATAGAATTCCAAAGAGAGGATGCTTTGGTTAGAAAGGACTTGTCAAGTACGGTGAGGAGGAGGGTAGAGGTCAGAAAGCCGGGATCTGGTAGAACGGGACTGAATTGATGATTTAAATTGAAGGGATTGGAAGATATAGCTGGGACGATAAGTTCTGATAACTTGGTAGAGGAAGGAAGCTAGGAAATACTGGCATCTGTAACGAGGATAAAGCCACCTTAACTCGGCATAATACTGGGTTATATGCGTGTCTCTGGTGATCCCGAATACAAACCGTATTGCACAGTTCATAATACGCTTGAGTTTTGCTTCGAGCTCACCTGAAAGTTCGCTGTACACCTCGCAACCGTAGTCAAAGTGGAGAAAAACAAGGAGTTTACGAATATTGAATGGTAGGAGGTGATGGAGGCGACGGAATCGCTTAAGGGTTGCTATGGTTCGGCGGGATATTTGGGAGATGTGTGGTTTCCAAGAGAGAGTTTGGTCAAGAGTAATACCTAAGTTCTTGACAGATGAATGAAAAGAGATAGGAGTATTGTTTAGGAAAAGGTTGGGGGTGCTGGGAATGGATTTAAGGAGAGCTGGTGATGCTATCAGGATGGCTTTAGTTTTTTCAGCACTTAGCAGGAGTTTGTTGCTGTTTGACCAAGCACTTATATTGTTTATGTCCTCCTGAAGTTTAGAGATAACATCAGAAAATTCATTTGGAGTGAAGGAAATATAAATTTGAATATCATCGGCATAGAGGTGGTATTGGGAGAGCTTGATGGAGAGCGGAAGATCATTAATGAATATGGAGAAAAGAGTAGGAGATAACGAGGAACCTTGGGGTACACATTTTGTCAGAGGCCTGATAAATGTTGCCTCATAAATGTCTTGTCATATTGTGAGAGCAGATACAAGAGCTTAAGTGGGACAAAACATTTCCTATGACCCATAGCCTGATTGTCAACGGTCAAGGAGAAAATCAAATTTTAAAATTTTTGCTGTTATCTATGTTCTCATTGGATAGAAAAAATCTCAAAATTTTATTTTATTTTATTTTTTTCTTAGCCGATGACAAACGGATTATGAGTCATATATTTTTTTCTTGCTTCTCTTGAGGTCTTGCACCGGCACCCACAATATGACTAGACATGAAATTTTCTGTCTGGTTCTTTTTTTTTTTTTTTAATTATGGCCTCCTTCCACCCTGATTGGCCTGTGACACTAGGCTTGTTTATTGACTTTTTGGATTCTATTTATCTTTAAATATAAAAGAAGAAGAAAGAAAATAAACTTTATTTACAACTTGACAAAATATTTTCAAATGATTTTGGAAGAGACCATCCTTACAATTAGCAAAATGTTTTTTTTTTTTTTGTGAATATAATCCATTAGCCTAAATAATATGTGATAAAATTAAATTGAGATTATATTATGGTTGTAGGAAAAACTATGCAAAAATCCTACATATAAAAACGGATAAAATCATTTACAATGTAAAATTTATAAATTACCCTCATACAAGACTGAAACGACAAGAAACTGCACGAGGTTTTCGACTACTTCAACACTTACTAGACAAACGTTCTAATCTTCCACTTAACAACGAAAGGCTCATCTACATGACTATCATACGGCCTATATGGACATACGGAGTAGAGCTTTGGGCTCTACTAAACCATCAAATTCTTCCCGTATCCAATCCAAAATCCTTCGTAAAATCTTCAATGCTCCTTATTTAGTAACTAATAAAATGATCCACAAAGACCTTAATATTCCATATGTTGCTGATTTCCATGAAAAAAAACTCCATTCCCACCCTAATCCTCTCGTTTCAACCATTTCTTCCTCTTCAATTCCCGACAATCCGCGAGGCGTCTGAAAAGGGGATGGCCCCGAGACCTTCTAGTTTAGAATAGTTACAGGAGTGCTACTATTGGGTAGTTCTTCTACAAGCCTTTTTCATGTCATTTTTCTTATATCATATTTACTTGATGTATTTTTTTTAGTACAGTTGTAAATTTCAATAAATTATGTTTAAAAAAAAAAGCATTAATTAAAACAAACTAACATAATTTAACAACACGTGTTTTGTTCTTTTATGGGTGTAGCGTTTGAGCGAATATTTATTGTAATTACCAATTTCCTTTATTAATGGATTTTCGGAGACTGGTATATGGTATATGATACTGAAGTAAATAGCTGTTTGAGCTGAAATATTCAGTATCTAATTTAAGGTAAGATTGGAGTACTGAAACCTATCTGGACCTACGGACTTGAACTGTGGGTGACAGTCAAATTTTATTACATCAAACGCATTCAACCCTTCCAATCCAAAGTCCTCAGAACCATAGTCAATGCTCCTTATTATGTCACCAACCTTTCCTTACACCGCGACCTAAATATTCCATTTATTTTAGACCTCATTACATCAAAATTCTCTAAATTCCATCAGAACCTTACCCATCACCCTAATTCCCGAGCTCAATCCTTATTTAGCTCCACACATCCTTACCATCCCCCTAGAAGGTTGAAACGGCAGTGGCCTCGAGATCTCTTGTAACATGCATATTGGAGTTCTAGCATTGGCTTGATTCTCCACTCACGTGCTGTATGCTTAAGGATTGTATTTAGGTATGAGTGACTTTTGTATATATTTGTATTGATTTTGTTTTGTATAATATTTTTATTGATTTTGTTTTTTATGATGTTTTTATTGATTTTGTTTTGTATAATATTTTTATTGATTTTGTTTTGTATAATATTTTTATTGATTTTGTTTTGTATAATATTTTTATTGACTTTGTTTTGTATGATATTTGTATTGATTTTGTTTTGTATAATGTTTTTTATTGATTTTGTTTTGTATAATATTTTTATTAATTTTGTTATGTATAATATTTTTATTGATTTTGTTTTGTATAATATTTTTATTGATTTTGTTTTGTATAATATTTTTATTGATTTTGTTTTGTATAATATTTTTATTGATTTTGTTTTGTATAGTATTTTTATTGATTTTGTTTTGTATAATATTTTTATTGATTTTGTTTTGTATAGTATTTTTATTGATTTTTTTTTGTATAGTATTTTTATTGATTTTGTTTTGTATAATATTTTTATTGATTTTGTTTTGTATAAGATTTTTATTGATTTTGTTTTGTATAATATTTGTATTGATTTTGTTTTGTATAATATTTGTATTCATTTTGTTTTGCATATATGTATATTGTATTATTATTATATAAGTTTATTGTTTTGTATATATCGAATGTAGTATGAATGCTGAACTTTATCACTATTAAAAATTTCTTAAATTGGACTGATTGTAATATTACTCAATAAAGAACTGTTTCTGAAAAAAGGTAAGATTGGTATAATTTATATAGTATAGTTCCTTTCTTCAACTAGCAAACGATTTATTTTTGCCTGACAAATATTAATTTATTTAATGAAAAAATTAAGTGTATTTTTTATTGCCTAATTTATTAGTATATTTGTTGATTTTTAACCAGGCACAATTCGTTAACGTTCTGATTATTTAATTACTGGACTTTTCCCTAAACGCCCACATCATAATACTTTTAACTTGAAAAAATATTAAAAATTTAAGAAATGGAAAAAATACTCTGCGTAACCGATGGAGAAAATACTCTTTGAATAAGTTCATCTCAAATTAATTTCCATTGTTCCAAGAAGGAAAAAGGTAGTCAGCAACATTTATTTTTAATCACCGACACGGCTGCAAGTGATTGCTCTTTTTTTTTTTTCCTTGAAGAAATGAACGGGAGTTTTTCAGACGACTTCTATCCTCTCCTACTTTTTTTTTTTTTTCAATTGAGAGATTCTCCTGAAAACTTTTTTTATTCGGAAATTGGATTCAATAAAAGTTTAAGAGTCTTATTGCCTCAGGCTTCGATTAATTCCAGATTAATAATTCTTGGGTTCATCAGACTCAACCTTTCTTTTAAGTCGCAGTGCATACATGAAATCTATCAAACTTAGCTATAACTTCTTAACAACGATATAACTGTTACTATTAAAACTGGTGATAGCTTAGCTTATGTGAACTCGAAATGGGATATAATTTTTATTGTAAGTATTTTAAAATAAGTTTTAAATTAATTAGAACTCAGAATCTAATGCACGTTCCTCACAGATTTCACTTACTTATCCAACTAGATATGAAAAATACATATATCCTCAAAACATAAACAATTAAATACGTTGGAATTAAGTTTCCTTTCAAACATTTGTTTTAATGAAATATTCAAAATTAATATTATATACGGGACGTTTTTCAACAACGAACATCTTAAAGGTTATATCGTGTATCACATTGAACAATAATATGGAGTTATGGATGTCATTTCAAATCAATTAATATTTATATTATTTTTTTTTTTTTTTTTGGAGTTTTCAAAACAATTTACATTATGTCTGTAACAATGTAAAAAAATCGAAAAGTTGTGAAACTTCTCTTACCAATTTATCATCATCATCGAGATCTTTATCCTAATTCTCCAATGCGGCGTGAGCAAGAGCCTATAGAGTTTGGGCGAGGTGTACCTTTCTTGAGCCAACTCTCTTCTCTCGCTGCATTCCATAACTGGCTTCCTGAACGCATCTCGAACACTGCCTTACCAGGATATGTAGGTCTTTCTGCAGGCCTCCTTCATCCCATACGAGTCTCATACCTCTTTCCGTTTTCCCTTGATCCATCCTAAGGAGATGTCAGAAAAATACCTAAGCTTGTGCTCTTCTAAGATGGTTTGTGCCAGATTAACCTCGAGAATTAATAAATGATCTGACCTTTTACTATGGTGTAGAGGTGCATGTGTTCTGCTGTAATCAGTACATATGAATGTGTCAGTGTACTATTACCCAAACCTGGAAGGCCAGTGGCAGCCTGTGGTACCACACACGGGTGATGGAACGACCAAATTCCTAAGCCAACCCTCATCAATTGAGACGTTGATTTCCAAAAGGTACTAAAGGACTTTTTTTTCAAAGTTTATATTTTCACATATTTGTATTCTAATGGTTTAGTTTTATCTAAATCAGTCATCACATTTTATCTAAAAAACATAAAAATCCTTTAAAAAGTATTTAAAAATTGCATTTCATTCCCAAAGGTACTAAATACACATTTTATTTCATTCCAAAAGGTACTATATCCATGTTTAGTTCCAAAACGTACTATATCCTATGTAAACAGATATAACCTTTCCTTTCATTTCCTTCCAAAAGGCAGAAGCACCTAATCCCGTAATATATCACCATTAATTTATTGTTTTCATCATTTTATGCATTTTTATTGGTTCATTTAGCACGTCTATTATTTTTATCACTAGTTTTAACCTAATAATCAGTTTTTAGGCTATTTGAAACAACTTAGTTACGTCGCTTTGGTTCTTTTAGGTTGTCAATTAAATTAAGTTTTTTCATAGTATTTCTTTTTGCAGCAACATAAATTTGGTTTAAAATTTTTCAGAAACTCACATTTCAATATAATAATGGTATTTGATGCAGCAAATAGTTGGAATTAGCATTCCACGAACTTGCTAAATATGTGAAAAAATCCGTGCCTGATCTAACTTAGTAGTCGATTTTTTTATGTAAAATAAAAGCTCAAAAGTTATTATTTATCAGTATCATTATTATATAGGTAAATACTGTTTACACGTCGTTCATAATATAGTTAAATTTTCTAAATTCACACAAATATTAAATATAAGTTCAAAACAAACTTCATAATTACATAATTTCTGATTATAGTGCTGCAAATAGATAAATTGTACTTTGAATATTCACTTTCTTTATGAATAATAGATAATCAAGGTAATTAACGAACAAAGAAAGATATTTCTCAGAGGGAGAATAAGGAAAGATACATAACTTAGTAATTAACGATATAAAGACGTTAGTTATCACTAATGTTGTATCAGGAAGGTTATAGTGATTGTTACCAACATATCTCGCGTTATATTCTTCCAAAAAGTACTATATCCCTTTTAATTCTTTCCAAAAGTACAATATCCCTTTTAATTCTTCCAAAAAGTACTATATCCCTTTTAATTATTTCCAAAAAGTACTATATCCCTTTTAATTCTTTCCAAAAAGTACTATATCCCTTTTAATTTTTTTTTTTTTTTTTTTAATTCATTTATTGAAATTTACAACTGTAAGTTCATACATCAAGTAAATAGGCTAAAATGATAATACATATGAAAAAAAAAAAACATGAAGAGAAACAGCCCATTGGCAGCACTCTAGCCTTTTAATTCTTTCCAAAAAGTACTATTTTTCCATGTTTTCGTTCCAAAAAGTACTATATCGATATTATATTTTTTTAAATCACCGGAAAAGTGCAATAATTTGGAAAAATGACTTGGCAACGCACTTAAAAATCAACTTCTGATTTTAATAAAAAAATAATCACGTAAATTGGTCCAATAATAAATAAATGATAGATTTTTGCGTTTTCTGTAAACATTTCCAATGTGGATATAGTATCTTTTGGAAATCAACCTCTCAATTATAGAATACTTTTTTTTTTTTTTTTTTGTGCTCTAAAATCAAAGCTTCTACATTTTCGTGCTATTTTTATAAATAACAGATGGCGTATAGCATATCATTTCGGTCTCTATTTTTAAACCAAAATGATAACGTCGAGTTCCGGATTATTTGTGGAGTGACCTATTAAGTTTGCGCAAAATCGTCAAAATAGTTTCGAAAAATAAATAAATAATAAGATAAGATTATTTATTTTATATTTCATTATAAATATGGCGGAGCAACCCCTTTTTTTAACTGATCATTACGTTTTATATCTATTGTCCAATTAAGCAGCCTCTAACATATTTTTAAAACTTGAGTAAATGCCTTTTTCAAATTATCTATTTTTCGAATCATTCGTTCCTTATCAGCTAACGTAAATTTAAGAAAGATTCACAGCGTAGATTCAATAAAGAAAATTTCTTTTCCTTTGTGTAAACGGCAACGAATATGCATTACTGCAAAGCGGGATTGTCTTAAATAAAATATTACACAGTCATTAAAACTCTTTTACCATCATATTTTTTTATATTTTTTTTACCAGTAATATGCTCTCTATTTATTTTCCTGAATGTTGATAAAACATAAAATAGTTGTAAATGTATTAGAGGCCTTTGATAGAGTCTGGCACCCAGGACTGTTGTACAAACTCCGTAAATTCCTTCCTCCCACATATTTTCTGATTCTTCAATCCTACCTCTCTGATAGATCCTTCAAAATTAATCACAATAGTTCCTATTCATCCCTTTTTACAGACTGCTGGTGTTCCTCAAGGCAGTATTCTAGGACCCATTCTATACACAGTATATACAGCTGATATCCCAACCCATCCTAACACTTTCCTTTCTACCTATGCTGATGACACCTGCGTGTTATCAGTTCATAAAGATCCATTTGTTGCTTCAAATATCCTTCAAGCCCACATCAAAGACCTAGAAGTATGGTGTCAGAACTGGAGAATAAAAATAAATTCCAACAAATCCCATCAAATAACCTTTACCCTTCGCCGTAAACCTTTGACTTCCTGCCCTAAAGTATCCTTTAATAACACTCAACTAGTTCCTGTTGAACAGATCCGATACCTAGGACTTCTTCTTGACAAACGCCTAACTTGGAATCCACATACACGACTAAAACGACAAGAAACTGCTCGCCGCTTTAGGCTACTTCAACACTTACTAGACAAACGATCAAACCTTCCTCTTAACTACAAAAGGCTCATCTACATGACTATTATAAGACCAATCTGGACTTACGGAGTAGAGCTTTGGGGCTCTACTAAACCATCAAATTCTTCCCGCATCCAATCCTTACAATCCAAAATCCTTCGTAAAATCCTCAATACTCCTTACTTTGTCACGAATAAACTTATCCATAAAGACCTTAATGTTCCCTATGTTACTGATTTGGCCCGGACCAGGTATCAATCCTTTCATGACAAACTCCATTCTCACTCTAACCCACTAGTTTCAATCCTTTCTTCCTCTTCAATTTCGGATAATCCTCCGAGGCGCCTGAAAAGGAAATGGCCCCGGGACCTTCTAGTTTAAAATATCTTTAGAGTGCTGCCACTGGGTAGTGTCTCTACATGTTTTTCATGACAGTTTTGTATATTACCATCACATTTACTAGATGTATTTTTATTTAATACAGTTGTAAATATCAATAAATATGTTTAAAAAAAAAATAAATAAATAAAAAAAAATGTATTAGCAAGAAAAATGTTGTATCCGCGATTTAATTTCAGAAAAATAGAGAGTAGAACTGGTAACAAAATTATATAAAAAATGTTGAGCGGAATAGTCTGGACGATTTCGAATGGTCTGTGATGATCAAATGATAGAGATGATCGAATGATCTACATATTGAATTTTTATTTTATAGATTTATAGCGTGGATTCAAAAAAGATAATCTTTGCATGCTTCGTGTAACGGCTACGAAAATAACTCGAATCGCATAATTGTCTAAAATAAAATATTACACTCTCACTAATATTTTATTATTAAGATTATTTTATAAGAATATTTCGATACTTTTCTTTTTTTTTTTTTTTAGAATATTTAGTCTTGATTTCTACTTATTCATAGATTACATCATCATCATATTACGTTCTCTTCTACCAAGTAGGTGTAAATATTTTGCAGAAGTAACGCCACTTCCTCTTATTACCGCCCTGATCCTGGCCTCATCCCACGTCAGTTCTTCTCTCGTCAGAGATTCCGTCCACTCCAGCCTCCCTCGCTCTTTTAGGGCATCTTCCTCTCTTTATACATTGGACATGCCTAAGCCATCTCAGCTGAGAGCCACTTCTTTTGTCCGTCATGGGCTTTGCTTTCAGGGTTAGCCTGATGTTCCGATTTCTTATCCGATCCCTCTTAGGAATCTCATTTCCTGGGCTTGAAACTTGCTCACACTTTTTGAGGTTAAGATTCATGTCCACTCTCACAATTGAGAATGGATGTACAGTATAAACATATTTGTAAATGATCATTTTTGTTAAGGTTGACATTTCTCTTTTCTTTGATGATCGCTTGGTAAACTGTACTTGCTGCTGATCGTCTTGGATTTATTTCTTCATCAAATCTTCCATCCATAGTTATCATCACAACCAAAAATTTGAAAGTATCTACATTTTCCACCGAAAGATTATTTTTTTTTTTTAAATAGATTTATTGCTATTTACAACTGTATAATGATATACATCTAGTAAATGAGATACAAGATAAAAATGTCATGGATTCACATGTGGGGATAATACCACTGCAGTCCCCAAAGACTATGTTAAACTAGAAGGTCTCGTAGCCATCTTCTTTTCAGACGCCTCGGAGGATTATCAGGGATTGTAGAGGAAGCAATGATTGAAACAAGTGGATTAGAGTGGGAATGGAGTTTGTCATGAAAGGAGTGGTACCTGGTTCGCGCAAAGTCAGCAACATAGGGAACGTTAAGGTCTTTATGGATGAGTTTATTTGTTACAAAATAAGGAGCGTTGAGGATTTTTCGAAGGATTTTGGATTGCAAGGATTGGAGACGGGAAGAATTTGATGTTTTAGTATAGCCCCAAATCTCTACTCCGTAAGTCCATATCGGTCTGATGATAGTCATATATATGAGCATTTTGTACTTAAGTGAAAGGTTAGAGCATTTGTCTAGTAAGTGTTGAAGTAGTCGAAAACGTCGGGCAGTTTCTTGTCTTTTCAGTCTTGTATGAGGGTTCCAAGTAAGACGTTTGTCCAGGTGCAGTCCTAGGTATCGGATCTGTTCAACCGGGACAAGAGGAGTGTTATTGAAGGATACTGTTGGGCAGGATGTCATTGGTTTACGACGAAGGGTAAAGGTGATTTGGTGGGATTTATTGGAATTTATTTTTATTCTCTAGTTCTGACACCATACTTCAATTTCTTTGATATGTGATTGAAGAGTTTGGGAGGCAATAGTTGGATCGTTGTTGACTGATAACACACATGTGTCATCAGCATAGGTAGAAAGGAAAGTGCTAGGATGGGATGGGATATCAGCTGTGTAAACTGTGTAAAGGATGGGTCCCAGAATACTGTCTTGAGGAACACCTGCATACTGATTAAAACGAGATGAACAGGAACGGTTATGATTTACTTTGAAGGACCTGTCTGTGAATAGGACTGGATAATAAGGAAGTATGTAGGTGGGAGGAATTTACGGAGTTTGTAAAGCAGTCCCGGGTGCCACACTCGGTCAAAGGTCTGTTTTACATCGAGGAAGGCTCCCGTGCAGTACAATCCGCCCTCCAATGAAGACGAGACAACGTCCACCACACGATGGCATTGCTGGATAGTGGAGTGGGATGTTCGGAAACCAAACTGATGGTCTGGGATAATGTGATTGGAATCAAGGATGGGATATATGCGTTTAAGCAGAAGTTTTTCAAGGATTTTACCCATGATGCGTATGAGAGAGATGGGGCGGTGGAGGAAGGGTATTCTGGAGGCTTTTTGGGTTTGGGGATCATTTTAATGATAGATAATTTCCAGGAAGCGGGAAAATATGTGGAGCGGAGAACGGCATTACAGATGTAAGTAAGATATAGGATGGCTTTTCGAGGAAGTAGTTTTAGGATACGGGAAGTTATGAGGTCATGTCCAGGGGCTTTGCGGGATGGTAAACTCTGGATGATGTTCGATATTTCGGATGGATGGAACGCTTTAGGGGGAAGATTCATTTGGAGAGGAATATCCAGTTCTGTTTCAATACATTCGAGGTGATGAGGATTAAGGATATCAGGATGAGGGTTATATATTTTAGAGAGATGTTCTGCGAACGTCCGGGATTTTTCGTCGTCTGATCTTGTCCAGGATTGTGATTCATTTAGGAGGGGATGATTAAAATCTTTGAACTTTAGGAGTTTTTTAGTGGTCGTCCACAGTGAATTATCAGTGGTAGTGAGGTTTTCAGTCATGTTAAGTAATGTTTGAGTTTTGAATTTCCTGAGTTCTGATTTTAGTTTGTTGGTCAATTTTGTATAATTAGTTTTATCTGAAGGATATCTTGTCCTATGCCACTTCGATCTTGCTCTGCGTTTTTCTCTTAATAAGATACGAATGTGCTGTGGCAGTACAGTCTGTTGAGTAGTATTGATGTTGAATGTGGATGAAGTGTTATCTTTTATACTGTTAGTTATTGAGTCTGTCAGTATTCCTACAGCTTTATCAATGTCATGTCTAGTCTTGAGGGGAATTTTTAGGTCCAATGTATTCTCCAAGTCGCATCGGAATCCGTCCCAGTCCACACGTCCTGTAATTAATGAGTTGATTGGGGGTTTAGGAACATAGCTCGAATGCAAGGATAGCAGAACTGGACTGTGATCTGATGAAAGGTCATTCAGGGCTTCGATCATAGTTTGGGAAAAGGATATCTGAGAAGAGACAAATATATCGAGGATATCAGGACGTTTTCGGAGAGATGTAGGCCAGTAAGTGGGGTTCATGGGTGAGAGGATAGTATAACAGTTGGATATTGAGACGCTTGAGCGGATATTGCCACGGGGATTGGATGTACGACAACCCCATCGCTGGTGTTTGGCGTTATAGTCTCCTCCAGCAATGAAGCGCGGTCCTAGTGATCGAAATAGGGTATCGAGTAGCTTATAGGAAAGAGGTTATTGGGAGGACAGTATACAGCTGAAAGGGTTACATGGAAAGGACGAGTTGAAATGATTATAGAGGTTGATTGTATGGTGTCAGTTGGAGTAGAAGGAATAAGAGAATGGGATAGGGGTTTATGGATTAGGATGCATGATTCGGCATGGGCAGTGTTGTCAGGGTGGTCTGATCTATAAGTGATGTAGTCACGTATGTAAGACTTTGATCGTTTAGTGAAGTGGGTTTCAGTCAATAAAGCTACGTCTATCTGTTTGTCATGTAGAAATACGTCGAATTCGTCACGGTGGTTATGTAGGCCATTAGCATTCCACAATACTATAGTTAAGGGCTTTACATTCATCGTGGGAGATTAAATGGTATTTCGGAAAGGAGTCTAGTGAGAAGGGTGACAAGAGGTTTGATGGTTTCTGCAAGATCTGAGAGAAAGGAGTTCAGGATGGTATATATGCTAGATAGATCTTGGTTGGGAAAAGGGTGCGGATAAGGAATATGAGAAGAATAAGTTATGTGGTCAGGGGTATTGACAGGAGACTGGATTAGGCGCGGGGTACGAGGATGTTCAGTCCTCTGTGAAACTTCAGGTAAGGGTTTCGGCTGGCTTGGCTGAACAATAGGACGGGGTATGATTTTTTGAGGGTGTTCAGGAGGTAGTTTTACCCGCAGAAAGATTATTTATAGTCATAAATTTGTCTGTGTCATACCTTGAAATAACTACTTACTTAGTGTTAATAACATTTATTTTCATTCCCTTTTATATATCACAATTCTCATTATTTAAAATAAAATTTAAAAAAACATCATGTGACTAAGGCTATATATGTCCCTGGAAAATGAGCGAATGAAGATTCACTTCGTATCGGAGAAGATCTTTCCGTCTTTAGAGCCGACTGACAATAAAATGAAAAGGATGTAGACCCCAAGTGGTTCTCCCTCCACCCGATAGCAAGGGTAAAATCATTTTATTGCAGCCCCTTTACAGATAAGAATGCCTCTTTCAAGGGAATCAATAGCTATTCCGAAAGCAGTCACAGATATTACGACGAGTAACGCAGTGTGGGGCAAGTTATCTGATGAGGGCTGCCTCTAAGTGAAACAATAATTTAGCGTTATAACTCGCTAGTCATCTTGAACCGGGGCTAGGGCAAATTGATATTCTCTTTACTGAATGGAATTGAAACATCAGTTAAGGAAGATTATTATGAATAAGAATATATTCGGGAGAAAAATATCAAATATATCCAGGCAGAATACAGTACATCGCTTACAGACATTTTGTGTTGGTAATCCTTCATTATCACCACAAAACGAAAACTCCTAGCAGGTAATGCGTGTGGGAACCACCATACTGAAGTCGAAGGTCCGCTGTTATGGAGAAATTCATCTTCCAAAGGACATTATGGATAAATAAATAGAGTAACAAAATATAATTATAATATACTTAGAAAAGCCCATCATTAAAAAAAAAAAAAAAAAAATATATATATATATATATATATATATATATGTGTGTGTGTGTGGTGTGTGTGTGTGTGGGTCAAACCATTCCGAAATCGTCAGGACCATGCATGTTCAGCCTTTTTGTTAGTCATGATTTTTTTTTTACAGTTATACTCTGTATTTTTCTAATATTAAAACCGTTGATCCAACATTTTCCTGGTTGATACTTTTAGTTTTGCAGCCATTTAATTTGATTTAAGCCACATATAACTGGTAAAAAATTATGAATATCAAAACTTTCAGGAAGATTTCAATGGACATAACATAAATATAAATATATATTACTACTCAATTCATTGATTCTTGTTTCATGATATTTGCAATATTAGTTTCCCTAACAAAGCTAGCGGAGCGTTTCGAGGTGATATCCAAGAGTTTACAAATCACTTGTTAGAAAAAATGTTTTAACCAAGGTTTTATGTTCAAGAAAGTTTAGAGAATACCTAGTAAAAAAAAATCAGGAAAATCAAAAATATTTATCAGAAAAATTAATTAAAATTGGACAAACCCAAATGGAATTACCATGTCACAAATAAAGTGGAGATTTCTGAAAACCCACACATTAAGTATTTATTTATTTTTTTT
Source organism: Piezodorus guildinii (assembly GCA_023052935.1). Lineage (NCBI taxonomy): Eukaryota > Metazoa > Arthropoda > Insecta > Hemiptera > Pentatomidae > Piezodorus > Piezodorus guildinii. Next base: position 173,288,973 of record CM041292.1, on the reverse strand, counting down.
ATTTCTTTATCGTCACTTTACGTTACTGTGACTACTGTAAGAGTCCTAAATTTTGCCTATCCAGGTTTGATTAGGATAGGGATCTTTAACGAGTATCTGAAATCGCACAGGCTCAGGACCACCTTTTTACGTCCCCTCTGAAAGACGGTGTGACTAAGGACTTTTTACTTATATTAAAAAATCCTAGGGCCACCTTCAAGGTCGGAATCTGCAACCTTGGGTGTAGATTACTGATATGCTAGTCAGTACACCACGGGACCATCTTTTTACGTCTCCTCCGATGGACAGCAAAACTAAGGATTTTTTTTTAGTGCCTGAACAAGAAACACTCCCCTATCTACTGTAAAAGTCATTCAAATGATAGAAAATCCGCTCTTGTGCTTGCTTTTGTTTAAAACCATCATCGAAGGTTTAGAAAAATATTATATATGAAACTTGTTCGTAGGATGAACTTTGTAAAAAGTCTTGAATGGTAATTTTTAATTTTACATGAAAACATATTTCTCCATTGAAATAGAATAGTTTTTTAATAAAACCTTTACGATCAATTGTACCAATAAATGTAGGCTATCAAAGTTTATTTTTTACTAGAGAAAAAAATGATACTCACCTGCGATACTCCTACCAGATATTTTTCCCCAGTGAAAAATACAGCTGGGCTGTTAATTAAAATTATATTAATTAATGATAATAATGTCAAATTGCTAAAAAGAAGCTAAGAGGGACAAGAGGAAGACAAGACATAAACAAGGAGATGGGCAAGAAAGCGTTTTGTGTACCTGACAATAGGGAAAAAGTTTCTGAAAGGGCTTAGTAGCGCGTGACTCGAGCACAACATTTATCTTGCCTCCATTGTACGCAACAGTACTTGGCTCAGATCCAGGGGTGAGATGGATAGATAAAATAAAGATAAAACTGCAAAGAATGCTATCAGCTCCATCTGCCGGGGTTACACTCCGATAACTCGACTGCAAGGCAAACCATTCAGAGGGTTACTAGTATTCCTCAATATTGTTAAGGTTACTACTACAACATAATTTTTCATCCAGTACAAAATAATGGCCATGAAATACATTTTTGTGGTTCTAGAAGATCTAGTTATTGCGGAAAATATCTAAAAAACCCATTTTGTATATCGGAATCGTTATTAATATTTCTTAAATGATAAAATACTTTTTTTTTGGTAATAATAAACATATAGTACCAAAGCAACGTCGTGAAAAAATTTACTTAAATGCGGTTTGTATTTTGGTTTATTATTTTCAATAATGAACCTTTGTAATCGACCAGAAAAAAATAAAAATGCCAACTCCCCTCTAAATAAGATGTCTTTTGACGAATAATATGACGAATTTTAAAACTCCGTCTGTTCGCCGTATGAATTTATAAATATTGGAATTATATTCCCTACAAAATAAAACAAAAAAGAAAAAGAAGCAATCAACAATTTGGAAGTTTTACCTTCCTTTCTAGAAACCTCTAGTTACTGTACAAAAATATTTAAATATGTAAAATATTTTAGCATGTACATAATAAATGTGCAGTAGTAAACGCAGCGGCTGCAAGCTTGGTGCATCCTTATTCACATAATATAAATCAAAAATATTTGTTAAAAAAAATAATAATAATAAGAAAATAAATAAATAAACATTAAAAAAAAACAGCAATGCTGAAATGAATAGTCAAAAACGTCTCTAGTCTAGTACTAATTCATATGTCCGCTGTCCAGTGAAATGTGCCAAGGCGCATTGCACCAATGTTTCGCTTTGAATATATCTTATATTTCATCTTATAACAGCTGACATATACCTATGAAGTTAGTTACTATGCTGATTTAATTTTTTTTTTTTTATTATTATCATTTATTGAAATTTAGTAAATATATCAAGTAAATCAGCTAACAGAAAAACATGAAGAAAAAGTGTCCATTGGCACCGCTCCACTGTGTAATCTAAACTAGAAGGTCATCTTCTTTTCAGACACCTGGAAGGATTGTCAGGAATGGAAGAGGAAGCAAGGATTGAAACTAGAGTGGGAGTGGAGTTTTTCATGCAAGGATTGATACCTGGTTCGGGCCAAATTAGCAACATATGGGATATTAAAGTCTTTATGTATGAGTTTATCCGTGACAAAGTACGAAGCATTGAGGATTTTTCGAAGGATTTTGGATTGTAAGGATTGAATACGGGTAGAATTTGATGATTTAGTAGAGCCCCACAGCTTAACTGCGTAAGTCCAAGATAGGCCTGGTGATATATATGAGCCTTTTGTAGATAAGTGGAAGGTTATAGCGTCTGTCCAGTAAGTGTTGAAGTAAGCGAAAGCGACGGGCAGTTTCTTGTCGTTTCAGTCTTGTGTGCGAATTCCATGTTAAACGTTTGTCAAGCAGGAGTCCTGGGTAGCGAATCTGTTCAACAGAGACAAGCGGAATATTATTAAAGGACACTGTAGGACAGAAAGTTATAGGTTTACATGGAAGGGTAAAGGTAATTTGGTGGGATATGTTGGAATCGATTTTGATTCTCCAATTCTGACACCATACATCAAGGTCTCTAATGTGCGATTGAAGAGTTTGAGAGGCAACAGTTAGTGCCAATTGTGATGAGCTGATTTAATTTAAAATCAAAATATTTAATCATTGATAACTTATGTTAGAATATGGGTCATGAGTGAATAATCGACATCAAGACTTTTTTGCTTCTTCAGAACAAACGGATGAATTATTCTGCGCCGATTATGTGATGGGAGTCATGAGACATTGGTGTCAAGAAGGGTCGAAGAAAAGTGAAAGGAAGAAGAGAAAGAAAAACAAAAAACGCTTCATCTCGTACTTACTTAGCTATGATATCATATCTTTTGAGGGTTCATTTGTTTTATTTTATTGTATAATTAACTTTTTCGTGGCAATTTGTAATTCAGAAGAACAGTTCATTAGAGGTAAATCTTTTAAACTTTTCAGGCTGGATCTATTTTTTCATTGATATCGATATTTTGAACCAGTACGAAGTAGGATGGAATTTGCATTTCAGAGTGAGCACTAATCATTGAGCTCGCATAGGTACAAGGTTGTATCTTGGGCTGTATGTCATTGTGCTATAGAGCACTCCGCCGGGTGAGGTTATGCCTATTGATGGAGTAGATTAATAGTTGCTCAGCTATTCAGTGCACCATTCCTAGCTCCCACGTTGCGGTATCAATCGTGTACTGATGCACTTAGTTCAAAATAACATTTTGTTAACCTAATCAGGTGATCAAATGGTAATTAACTAATCTGAAGGGGAGTTAATTAATTTATGTTTGCACGAATTGTTTATTAGCATCATAGATATTTGTCATTTGCAAGGACCAAAATTGTAGGTATTACTTTCATTATCATTATAGTTTTTAGTTCGTTCTGAAATATGGAAAATTATGGAAGTTAATTATTTTTATAACACTTCGATGAAATAGCTGTTTGGGCTACTAGATGGAAAATCAAAATGAACGAGTCCCGGAGTATTCATGTGACATTCCCTCTAAACCATAAGCCTTCTCCTCCCATTTATTTCTATAACATTCAAGTTCCTACAACAGACGAAATTTGATATTTAGGTATTCACTTGGACAAAAGACTCACCTGGAAAACTCATATACGACTAAAAAGTAAAAAACTTAACAGACAATGGGGTCTTTTATCTAGGTTACATGACAGACGTTCTAAATTATCATCAACCAACAAACTAACTCTTTATAAAGTTTGGTTAAAACCAATATGGACATACTGGATAGAGCTCTGGGGCTCTGTCAAACCAGACTCTGACAAATCAGACTCTGTCAAAACATCCAACGAATGCAATCCTTTTATTCGAAAGTGCTGCGAAAAATAATAGACTCACCGTTCTAAGTGACAAACGACTATATACATAACGACTTGAATATATAACAACGATTTCAACTACTGTTACAGAACATTATAATAACTTCCACCAAAGACTAACATACAACACCAACCCATTAACAACAAACAACATTAAAATGCCCTACCAATCCTTACAGCCCACCCCGACGACTACGCAGACCACAGTATAAGAGATACGCTGGTTACTTAACGAGCTCTCTTGAGTTGAGCCGCTGATTTTGCAGATTACATATTTGCTTATTATAACTTATTGTTAGGGAACTACAGATTGCAAATTTTTTTAAAATATGTGTTTTGTAATAAATACATGATAATTCATGAACCAAGTGCGACTCAGTCACCAAATTTGTGTCACTTATACTCCCAGTTACCTTATTTTTCACTGAGCCCTTTTTGAGATATTCCCGTGTAAATATCGCGAAGTCTGATTTTTTCATTTCTAAAAAGAAATACACATATATTTATATATATATATATATATATATATATATATATATATATATATATATATATATATATATATATATATACTATATTCTCAAGATTAAGATTAAGAAGAAATTAATTTAAATTAAGCGCAATCGAAAAAATTGCGCTAGTAAATCCATTTTTCATAACAAGTGACAATTTCTTTTGAAGAAACGTTCGTCTCTTGAATTTTGGAGGAGCAAACGACTACGCGACGTTCGGTTCGCTGCTGGGTGAGCTCATGGGGAACTTCTGTACATGATCTTATGAGTTTCTCAAGTTGGTATAAGTGACGATTAACACTTGACTAAGACACTCCATGTTGGGAGGAAAGCATCTGGTTGCTTTTTCTCGGATTATCTTCAATTGCATCCCGTGGAACCTCTCTTCTCTGTCCGTAACCAATGTCTGCCCTGGACTTGACGGCCTCTGTTAGCTTTTGTCGCCACTTTCAAATTGAGTAAACAACCTCCTCACAGTCCGTTCATTTAGGTGAGGTTCTTCATTAATTCCCTGTATTAAACGCGTGGTTTCAGCGGCTGTAAATGTTCGTTTCCAATAGTTCCGGAATAACACCTGAATTTCTAACTTAGTGTCAGTTTTTTTGAAGAAATGTCTAAAAAACACTGAATCTCACAGGAAAGCATTATATTTACACAATAATTAATTATAGTATTAGGATTAAAATCATACCAGAAATAATAACATTGGAAACTGAAAGGGAAAGAGATTTCAATAAATATCTTGAGTATTTTTTCACCCACCCCAATAGTTATGCATCAAAGGTCTAATGTCTAAGCTGTATCAGAAAAAATAATCAAAGGTAATTCTCTTTTCCTTTATAAGCTTTCACCTGGCTAAAAGTCTCATTTTTTATTAATATTATAATGAAAAAAAATGTAAAAAAGATCCTTTTTATATTGTTAGTTTTTGTTTTGATTGGATATTTGCAAAACTGCCAGAATTAGAGAGATTTTACCAAACATCTTTTCAGCCACGCATTTGACGAAGTATTTGCTAGAAAAATATTTTATCCATAGTTCTATATTGAGGAAAAGATTGAGGATATGTGGTCAAAAAATCGTGAAAATCAAAAACGTTGAGCTGCAAAACTAATGGAAATTGGACGATTTCAAATGGATTGACCAACATGGAAAATATATGAAACAAATGAAACCTTTTCAATGGACAACTCTACCTATGGAAAATTTTAAAGCTTTTTTCGTGAAACCCCTCTCACTGAAGCGGACAGTAAATTGTTTTTCTCCGACTGATAAAACTCTGATATGATACTCACGGGGCATAGAAAATTAAGAAAACTAAATATAATAGTTTATTTTTTTTTATTTTTAAATTCCTAATTTAAGTAAATATTGATTTTCATTATAAGAATTAAATTTAACAGCACTGTTGTCACAACAAGGAAATTATGCTATCGTGTTCCACTAGATTTATTCTGAATTTATTAGATGTATTTTTAAACAAGGAAAACTAATTTTCTGTTTATTTTAATCCGATAGACATGCCATCTTTTGCAATTATAATCTTTAACATTTAAAATCCAGCATTTTCTTTCCGTTCACAAATCAGAACGTAACAACTAATACTGCGTTTCTTAAAGTAAGAGTTGCGATAGAGCCGACAAATTTAATTAATAAATGTTTGTTTGTTTATTCATTTAACTTAGTTTATTGTGCTGTGGCTAATCGGACGTTGCTGCAGTGGTAGTCATGAATTTTGCCTATCGAGGTTTATTTAGGATAGGGATCTTTAACGAGAACCTGACACACCACACAGCCTCGGGATAATTTTCTTACGTCTCCTCCGAAGTCGGCATAACTAAGGATTTTTAAATCCCGTCAAAAAATATTAGGGCCACCTGCCAGTTTTAAATATGCGACCAAGAGGTTGATTTCTGGAGTAACGAAAATACGCCTGAGGATATTTAATTGATATTTGAAATGCAAATCACTAACGTAATATTTTCATCAAATTGGGTATAATGTCTATTATTTCATTTGCATTTTTAAATAACTAATATTATACAATCCTGCCTAAAATTATTTTTTATTTTTTTTTTTTCAGTGGCGCAACAGGCCGTGTGCCTCGCGGTGTAATCTCCTTGGGAGTTTACACTGGCGTTTCACGATGTAATTTATAGTGTAGTGGTCATCACTCCCTACACCTAATTTTGTGAGTGGCCACCCTTTGGCTGACGGGTCTCACATACCCGGGGGAAAAGCTACGAGTGAATCCCCATTATATTACATCCTTATAAAAGCCCCGACGGGGCTGGGATTCGAACTCGCAACCCATAGCTTGAGAGACTAGCGCGCTAGCCACTCAGCCACGGGCTCCCCAACCTAAAATTATATATGAAGGTCATATGAAACTGTTCCAAGAAAATAAAATTAAATTAAGCTATATACTTGAAAATCTTGAAAACATTTAAAGCCTGAGTAAAAGCATCACAGATCTACCATCCTGGACTGACTCCAAATCTTCCACTAAGGAAATAAAAATTGTTTAATCAATGTTTTCAAAGTAGCATTTTCTTGAAAAATATTGGAGAGAAGATATCCAATAACTGCTTGAAGTATTGGAGCGATATTCCATTAAGAATCTTTGCCCGGATATGGTTTTCAGGGTTATATGAAGGCAGGTCAAACCCTTGGAATATACAGGCTGTCTCATAAATTATTGATCAAAGATTTTTGCTCTTCAATGAAGAACATGGACAACACCAAAATACTCTAAATTTGATTTTACTTCCTAACCGTTGAGAGTCCTATGGGTCATATAAACTTTTTTGTTCCAATGAACGTCTCGTATCTGCTTTGACAATATGACAAGACATTTATGAGATACCCTAAAGATTAATAGTTAAAAAGAATAAAACGCTGCAAATTATTACACAATGGTATATTATTTTCAAATATCTATATTAGGGTATAACTCTTTAAAGGCAATGAAAATGAATAAATAATTCAAAGGAAAATGGTCAATGACCATTGCTAATTTCAAAACGACGTATTATATCTCTGATATTTCTTAACCGATTCGTTTTTCGTTTCAAGAAATTAAATAAATAAGTGTATATACAGGCAAGATGTCCCTTTTTTTTTTTTTTTTTTTTTTTTTTGTTTACCACGGGAGTTGAATTCCCGTAAGAGGAGAGTCGAGATCCATCTACAAGAAGATGAAAGGGATCAGAGAAACTGGAGGATGAAGCCGAGAAGGGGCGCCTAAGACCGATTGATTCCACCTTCGCCAGCCAGCTAAGTTTTAGTAAGGTATTTTTTTATTGTAATATTGTATTTTATTGTCAAGGTACATAACGGTATTTTCAGTATTCCCAGACACTGTGTAAATAAAGTGTATATGTTAAATTTAATTTTAAATAATAATATCATTTATAATCATTATATAATCATATAACTCCGCCAAAGCCGGTCCCAAGCCCGGTTGAAAAAGGAGGAGGGAGTCCCGCTGCAGCCTGAATGGGTGTAATGTGATTAGCACCGTCTCAGGTAAGTAGTGGCTGGTTAACATCGAAGCCGTGAAGCAGCTGGAGAGCTGGCCTGGCAGCTTTGAGGAGGCAGCCCCTCTATCAGGCTTTGGATATGGCAGGTGCACAACCTGTCTGTCCGAGAAAACATCAATGAAACAAAACAAAAGTACTAGGACCGATCAGTACTTCTGGAGTAAAACCCGGCGCGGCAAAAGGATTATATCAATAGGTACATGGAATGTGAAAGGAATTAAAGGAAAGGAAGAGGAACTGATAGATGAAATAAAGAAGGCAAACGTCCACATACTAGGCCTAACAGAAACAAAAAGAAAGGGTAGAGGTGAGGAAAGGATAGGAGACTATGTCCATATTTACTCTGGAGTGAACCACCAAGAACATGCCAGAAGTGGAGTAGGCTGTATTTTCCACGCTGACTTGAGCCCCCACGTTATTGACTGGAAAGCGGTCAGTGACCGAATTCTTGTCTTGAAACTAAAATTAGGAGCCAACATATTCACATTGCATATTATTTATGGCCCAAATGAAAACACGCGAAAGCCAGATAAAGATATATTCTTCGAAGAGTTGCAACGAACCCTAGATGACTGCAAGGATACCCCTATTATCATGGGAGATCTCAACGGGAGAGTAGGCAAAGACCATATTAGGTGGCATGGAGCCCTTGGTAGGTATGGTGAGGAACTTATAAATGACAATGGCGAACGAATATTAAACTTATGCTTATCGAATGGATTAGTGGTCGCCAACAGTATATTCCCTCACAAGAAAATCCACCAATATACAAGAGTGGAGCCTACCCGAGACGAAAAATCTATTATAGATTATTTCCTGATCCCAAGAGAGACAATAAAACTAACACTGGATGTCAGGGTCAAAAGGGGTTATGAGATAGGATCTGACCATTTTCTCTTGAAGATGGATATGATTATTGGTAGAGAGGTTGGGACAACCGGAAAAGATAAAATTAGGCGATCATACAAGATCAATAGCTATAAACTTAATTCAGAAGAAATAAGACAGGCCTACGTAACAGCAATTGAGGAATAAGCTCAAAGCAGAGACTACCCCTGGGACTCTAATAACATAGAGGTAAGTTGGAACTCATTCAAGGGAATTCTCAGAAATGCTGCTGAGAGAGTATGCGGAAAAACAATCTCCAATCAGAGAAGCAAAAGAACGGTATGGTGGAGATAATAAATGAAACCAAAAAGAAAAAAGTTCTTTGGAAGCATTACCTCCAAACAAAATCTATGACTCACTACGCCGAGTACAAAGAACAGAGGAAAAGAGTAAAGAAAATGGTCAGGCAACAAAAGAGAAAAGCTTGGGATGACTTTTGAGAAAAATTGGAAGCAAATTATAAAGAAAATCAGAAGCTGTTTTACAGAACACTCAAGAATATGCGCAAAGAGAAACGGCCCGTGCTCAAGCATGTCAAGAATAAAAATGGAGAAGTACTGACCGAATCCAAGGAAATCATGGAAAGATGGGTGGAATACTTCACAAACCTATTTGACTGCAGCGGATCATCAACAGATAACTCGGATGTAGCTCAGGAAGTGAGTTACATGGAAGAGGATTATATAGCAGAAGACGAGATAACCGAAGCACTAGAACGGCTAAAACTAGGGAAAGCAGCTGGTATGAAATAACTCCGGAAATGATTAAACACATGGGAAAAAAAGGTGAAGAAATATTCCAGCATCTCCTTAATCTAGTATGGAAAGAAAAGAAGATTCCTAAAGATTGGGAAGTGTCCATCATTCTTCCTATATATAGTGTTGACCAAAGAGAATGTAAAAACCACAGAGGCATCTCACTTCTAAGCGTCCCGAGTAAGGTTTATTTAACAATCCTTGAGAGAAGGCTAAGGAGACAAATTGAGAAAAACCTTGGAGAAGAACAATATGGATTCAGGCCAAACAGAAGTACCCAAGATCTTATATTCACTATGCGGCAGATCACTGAAAAAGTAATAGAAAAGGATAAAAGTGTTCTGGCATGCTTTGTTGATCTGGCCAAAGCATTTGATCGGGTCAGGAAACAAGACATCGTAAGGGAGCTCAATGAAAGGAGAGTAAATGAAGGATTAGAAATGGCCATATCAGGGCTTTATATGAACCAGAGGGGTATCATCAGAACATGCAACCACTTGTCGAAAGAATTTAAGATATCTCAAGGCATCAGACAAGGTTGCAGTCTCAGCCCACTGTTGTTCATAATGGTCCTCTTAAGAAGGCCAAGTCGAGAATGAGACCCTACTGCTTAGGAAACTTGAATCTATCGCCTACCCACCTCTCACTATGCTCGCATATGCTGATGACATCGTCGTATTAGCCAATAATGGAAGAGATCTCCAGTTCAATCTTCGCGTCCTCCAGGAAGCTCTTAACCCCATAAACATGGAAATAAATGCCCGTAAAACGAAAATAATGAGGATAGGAAGGAGAGAGAACCGAATTGGACGAGTCATCAGGCTAGGGGCAGAAAAAATTGAGCACGTAAAGAGCTTCAAGTATCTGGGCGCACATCTAAATGAGCAGGGCTGGGTGGACGAAGACATAAAGGAAAGAATAAAGTCTGCCGGAAGGTGTTTCCTATCTCTTAAGAAGGGCTTTATAGGCAAAAGAGAGGTCTCCAAACATACAAAAATGGTAGTTTACAAAACAACCTTCTTACCTACATTGACGTATGCCAGCGAATCCTGGGCCCTCACCACTAAACATAAAAGCCAACTCCAGGCTATGGAGATGCGCTACTTGAGGAAAGTTGAGGGTAAGGCGAGGAGAGATAGGATGAGAAATACCATAATAAGATCCAACCTTGATGTCAGACCGGCCGAGGATATTGTTGAAGAAATTCAGCTAAGATGGTATGGTCATGTCTCAAGAATGTCGGAGGATCGCGTGGCAAAAGCAACATATGAGCTGAAAGTAGAGGGAAGGAGACCAAGAGAAAGACCTAGGAAGACTTGGGAGAATGGGATCAGGAAGGCCTGCCGAAAAAGAGATATAGATTGGAGATCAGCAGGGGAAATGGCGCAGAATAGGAATGCCTGGATCAGCCTCTACAAGCGACCCCCTCACACTGTTGTAGTGGTAGAGAGGAAAGATGAAGAAGAATATCATTTATTGAAACTTGTCTAATTTAATCTTACCCTGCATGACACCTACTTGGATCGGTAAACACGATAGCTTTGGAAAGGAAATCCAATAGTTTCATTAAATATCGTCTATCTATCAAGAAGAAATCAAATAAGCTAGTTTTTTAAGGCACCGCTGCAATAGAAAAGCATTTGGTCAAAAAAAACAGCAGCGCATTTATGGGAAAAAATATTTTTTTTTTTTTACTTTTTATAATTATTCGCGTTTCTGAGATAAAAAACAGTAATTTTTTATTTTTTTATTTAAAATAAATAAATAATTGAGTTATTGAATTATATCATATTTAATCGCCCGCTATTTTAAAAATATCAACGTCTGTAGGACGAGTTTCAAAAAAATCGGTCGTCAGTAGTTTCGGAGAAAAACCACGGACGGCGGTCGGCAGATCTTTTTTATTCGTTACTCGGATTCTACGTATCTTAAAACATAAGCTCAATTCTTAGGGAGTGGAGGTTTGTTTTGTCTTTTTTTGGTTGATTACAAAGGTTCATTATTGATAATAATCAACCAAAAGCAACCTTTTATCTCATTCGGGCCGTTTCAAGAGAACTAAGAAATTAAGACAATTTCATCATAGCAATAATCGTTTATTAATTAATTACTTGAGCAATTCGATAATACAGGCTATTATGGGCCTTTAAAAATATCTACTATTTATTTTTGTTGTTGTTTGTTTTCTTCGCTTTCAAACATTTTAACGATCGCAATGCTTTGCCTTACTCTGTATTTCACATACAGGTAAGTTAAAGTAAATAATAGAGACGATAATTAAAAACAACTTCCCAAAAAGCTGTTTGGTTGCGGCAAACATACGAAGCTCTAAGCCGCCTGTCACTGATGAGATTAGCGGCGAGGTATTTACAGAAGGTTGATGGAGATGGCTCAGAATTTACTCCAAGTGGGAACCTTGACCTTAATCCCCTCCCTTCCTTCATCTTGAGTCTTCCAGCTCACCCTCCTGTTAATTGCTAATTAATTTGCAATTAACACCTTTACTACAGCTCCTACCGTGACATTTATGTTATCCTTTTGCCAATAGTGGCTCTTCAAACAGCTAGACGTTAGAATTTAGTTATATAGCAAATAATTGATAATAACGAAGAAGTTGTAATATTAATTAAGGCACTTATAGGTAACGAATATATAAGCATTTATAAATTATTTATTAATATTTACAACACAACTAGTAAATAGGCTAAAAGATAATAGATATGAACAAGATTTGTCGAGAAGTCTTCTTTTCAGACTCCTCGGAGTATTATCAGGTATTAAAGAGGAAGAGAGGATTAAAACTAATGGGTTGGAGTGGAAATAGAGTTGGTCATGGAAGAAGAGGTATCTGGCTCTGCCCAAATCAGCAACAAACGGAGCAATAAGGTCATTATGGATAACTTAGTTCGTGACAAGTTGATTGACATCATCTATTTATGGGCCATCAATAATGGTCTAAAGCTTAATATCGATAAAACCAAAGCCATCCTCATCGGTTCCAAACATCTCCTCAACTCCCTCTTCGGGTCACCCTTTACTCTACCTTAACCATAGACCCATTATCTTCCACACGTCCGTTAGAAACCTAGGTGTATTCCTCGACCAAAACCTATCCTGGAATAATCACATTTCCCAAATTTCTAGAAAATCCATAGCCATCCTTAAACAGTTCCTCCGATTACGCGAATTTATACCCCTTAAAACCCGCCAACTCCTAGTATCCTCTCTTATCTTCCCCAAATTCGATTATGGCTGTCTGGTGTTTGGAGGACTTGACCCGGACGCTTGAGATGAGGCTGAAGAGACTGATGAACTGTTTCATTAGATTCATCTTCGGAATTCTCAGGCGCCCTCATGTCTCCACCTGGTATGCCGAGTTGAAGTGGCTTTACCCAAAATTCCGACGGCAATAGTTCCTAGGAACTTACCTTTACCAATCCTTCAGAACCAAAAAACCCATCTATATCTACAATGTGTTCAACCCCCTGTCCTCTGTCCACTCTATCAACACAAGATCCCAGCCCTCGAACCTGCTCATTCCATCCCACAGAGCTGCTTCCTTTAAAAGATCCTGTGTCAAATGTGCATCTTCATTTGGAATTCCTTACCCACGTCGATTCATACATACCAATCCTTAACTTCCTTCAAACATCACCTATTTATCCATCTTCTCGAAAATCAATCTTCGGTGCCTTTATAAACTTAATTATTTGGCCTCTTTATTTTTATCTTAATTTTCTCTATTTTTTGTTTTATTATTTGTATTTCTTTGAGGTAGTAATATGACCTTGTATATGTTTGTATATGTGTTTGTTTGTGTGAATGTGTGTATAAATATGTAGGTATATGTGTGTGTAATGAATGTGTGTGTGTGTGTATATATGTGTGTATATCTGTGTGTGTGCATGCATGTATATACGATATGCTGTATAATTTGATACCATGTTGTTAAAATTTATTTAGCCAGAATTTAAATCTTTTATTGTACATTTATCTAATTCTTAGGGGACTAGCAATCCCAGAATAAAATTTCTTTTCAATTCATTTCAATCTTTAATAAAATGTCAACGCGTAATATTCGTATACACTTTGTTTTTTCCTTTATTTTACAAAAGTAGCTAGGATGGTTCAAAATTGGGCGCCGCCAACTACATATAACAAAAATCGGAAAATAACGGAATGAATCTGGAAGAAAAGGATGCTTAATTGAATACGAATATTAGAAAAATTAAATTTTCGTGTTATTCAAACTGTAACAGTTTGTTATTTAACAATTGCACACGAATTTCCACATTACACTTTTAAAAGTAAGTTAAGGAAGAAAAGTAAAATGGCTGTATGGTTTATGCCAATGCCATCCATTCATGGAAAAAAAACAAAAAAAAAAAAAAAAGAAAAAAAGGAAGAAAAGAAGTATAATAATTGAATTTAAATTGATAAAATTATATTTTAAATCAATAAAGGCCATTTTTTGAACGATTATAATCCAATTATTAGTTACCAATTGTATACATTATATCATATAAGTATTCTCTAATGTAAAATAACTTAATCTTTTATAGTGATGATTCCCATTTTCGGTTGTAATTTAATGGGGTTTTCTGAGTTTTGTTTTACATTTCGTGATCGCTTTTATAAAGGCGACCCTATTAAAGATTTAAAACAGCAATAAAAAAGCTTAAGTGCAGAATCCGGGCATAAAATAAACAGGAGAATGTTTAACGGTTAAAAAAGTTTTTAAAACGTTTTTAGAATATAAAATGCCCGTTCGGTTCTGGGGGAATGGGTCATTTTATGATGAGGTTTAAAGAGAGCCTTTATTTTACAGGCGCTATTTTAGTGCTTCACCATAGTGAATTCTAAGCATTACAATCCAATTGCGATCCATTTCGTAGGAATAAAAAGTGCTGATGTGGCACAGAATTTATATTGGAGCAATTTAATGCATTGCATCCCAGGGAACATTGAACGGAACGGTAGTAAAACAAATTAAAGACCTAAATTTGCAAAGTCATACAAAAACAAAAATAAAACGCTTATCTAAAAAACTCTCAATAATACAGACAAAATCTCAAACAGAAAATAGTAAAATAAATTACTCTAAAAATATAAATTTATGTAAATTTTTTTACGATATGTTTTAATAGTCCTGTATGATTGATTAAGTGATCATAGAATGTTTGAGTTGCCATAAACAGTAGTTTTTTTTTTCTCTCTCATATCTCTGATTCACAAAATGACACAACAAGATGTAATACTAGCCAATGCGATATTAGGGTAAGGAGGGGGAATAGCGCTCAATGGGTAATTGCGCCCGCCTTAATATCTTTATCAAAATAATACGATACTACGGTCCCATGGGCATGGGGAGGGGACCTCTAGCGGGCAGACAAGACGACAGTCAGCCAGCGTCATGTGACCGTCAAGTACGTCCGCCCTCATCTAATTTTTCCTCTAAAAACTTTATTGCTTTTTTAACTATAAATTTTTCTTTTCTTAGATAAACCATTCTATTCCATGATAATGCCATTAATTTTCACCGATCGTGTATGATTTTTTTAAATTTTCAAGTAAATTACCAAAAAACTATTTGGGGTTATACCTCTCACCCGAGCGCCATTACCCCTTAGTGCGTTTTTTCTTTCTTTTTTTATTGCTGTAGGTATGCCAAGAAATCGTCAAAGGACCGCCGCTAAAGCGGCTTGGACTGAAGAAAGCCTTCAATCTGCTAACACTGCGATTGATGGAGGGTCTTCCATTAAAAAAGCCGCGAAACAATATAACATATCATTTACTACTTCGAAAGATCGAGTAAAAAGCAAAATCTAGAGCAGGCCAAGGCTAGGTCACAAGCCCACTTTTACCCAACAGCAAGAAAATAAAATCACTGAACAAGTCAAGTTGCTGGATACTCTTAGCGACATTACCAGAACTCAGGGTAATGCCGCTCCAACATGTTGTTTTTTTTTTAAATATTTTCCTACTAGTAATAGGTCAAACATATAAGCTTTTGTTAAATGTAGATAACTCGATAATAAGACTTTGTTATATTTCAAATTTTGATTATAATAAATAATTAAACAATACACATTTTCCTTAGTGAACGCCATCTCCTTTCAAACATGTTTTTTTTTTTTTTAAATATTTTCCTACTAGTAATAGGTCAAACATATAAGCTTTTGTTGTTAAATTGTAGATAACTCGATAATTAAAGACTTTGTTATATTTCAATATTTTGATTTATAATAAATAATTAAAAAAATACACCATTTTTTCCCTAAGTGAACGCCATTTCCCCTCTCTACCCTATATCCTTAAACCACTTATTATATAAATCGATTAAGGGTCAAATGAAGTGTAGTGGTGATAGCCTTCTATGCTAAAGGTAGCAGCAGTTTAGATATCAGAAAATGGAGCTGAGATGATTTAAAGAAAAACAATTATTGATTTCTTCGCCCTTCGAAAGGCAAATAAAATAAAAATGTAGAAACAAATTAATACCTAGGACTCCATCTTGACAAGCGCCTTGGAATCCTCAAATAAGACTGACACAAGAAAATACTCGTTGACACCGATTTCTACAAATTATAAGTTCAAAACTTCTGGACGATTACAAAAAGCTCATTTACGTCACTATTATCAGACCTATTAGACGTATAGAATCGAGCTTTATAGCTATACTAAACCATCTAACTCCTCCAGAAACCGATCAAGATGGATGGTCTGCATCCCCATAGATAATCTTAAGGAGTGACCTAAAATTGATCTCATAATGAAACAGGTATTGGGAACCAGAAGATTCAGTGGCTGACTGAGGTAATAAGTTCCAGCGATCGGGCTTCACTTTTTTCCTGGCTTTTACTGGGCTCATTAATTTTGAATTTCTTTGCGTTTAGCTGAAGTCGCTATCAACAATTACATTCCGTTATTCTCTCTTTAGTAACATAAATTGTCTATATGTTTACTGCGTTCCATGGGAATGGTGTCGATTTTATTGTTTGTGAAATTTAAATTAGAAAAAAAAAAAAAATGTCTGGCAGTCGTAGGGACTGCCGGTAGAAGTTTAAACTTAAAACTGTCAAATATATTCATCTGATATCTACATCAATTGGTACTCCATATATTAATTGTCACCCTTTTTATATAGCTTTTTTATTAATCTAATCGTTAATAAAATGTACATAGTATGTACAAAGTATTAATATGATATTAATTTATATTAAATATATTGCTATGGTTAGGTTACTTGTTTTTCCTAGGCGATCAACAGCAAGGTCATTACGCCCTTTCATTATTTAACTTCTTACGTAATTTTGATTTTTTGACTTATGATTTAACATCAAGGTACTTAAATTTCTTGTTTGCTTTGCTCATTTAATTTTATACATTTTCTTCTTTTTATTATTATTTTTCACATCTTATTTATTTATTTATTTTATATTGCTATGTATCGAGAATACTCGGAGAATAGAAATAATTCAGACTCTTTTCAAATGGAGCAGTTTTTCGGGCTATAAGCAAAAACGTTTTCATAGTAGGGCTATACAAAAAATAACCCCTCCATCCGTACAGCAGGGATAGCGAGTACCTAGAGAGTCTTAGCTGGGACCCGGAAAGAAATCGGAAGTCCACGGGAAGAGGTCGGGGGTCAAGCCAGGGAACAATTATGCAGATATGTCCTAAGGTACATTAATGTTATATTTGTGGTAAATAGAACCTCAGTATTCTCGTAATAACAATGCCTTCACTGTACATGTTTTTATGTATGATAATACGTTAGTAATTTTGTACTCTGTTATAAATAAATGTACATTTTAAGTCAATTAATTTATTACCCTTCATGCCACCGAACATAGTAATATCTACTGTTAATATTTATATAAATATGAATCCTCGATAATTTCTATAAGTTTAAATTGTTTGTACTTTCAAGATTTATTATATTTTAGAAAGATAGAATGGGTCTATGGTAACTAAAGTATGAAAGAAAATTTAGCCACAAACAAGTATCAGACAATTATGTTTAAATATTTTATTTAGGATATGAAATGTCAACACAAATAATTTATATTACTGTTAAAGTTACATAACTTATTTTATATACTTTTTCAAAACTAGATATTATGTAATCTTTTTTGTCTGAATGATAGTAATCTTGATTAATTTAGAACATTCGAATTTTCACTAATTCTATAATTTAGAATTATTAAGACGGTATATATCAGTAAATTTAGTTTTAATCAAAACTTCCCTTCACCGTGTTTATTTGATACGCCTGATAGCTCGTGAAATCTCGTTTATAACTGTGGCTGAAACCCTTTCTCCTCCATTTTGGTAGCTAACTAACTTGGTAAAAGCAGGAACAACTTTTAGCTTAGGTAAATCAAATACATGTACACAATCAACATCTGTTATAACAACGGGGCATCATTTTAAACAACAACTCTCTTGTTAGCACGAAAATTACACAGTAACTAGTTAATAAATATTTACACGCCCTTGAATAATCTAAAATATCAACACTAACAAAGTATTTGTTAGTGGTTAAAATTCAAATCCGAAATTATTATAATAAAGTATAATGCTGTGTGGTAAGCCATCCTTGCATAAAAAAAAGTCTAATGACATTAAATTCCATATTTATTATAATTAGGTACATGAAGATATGTCATCTCCTATTAAAATTATTGACTTCACTCATTTTTAACATTTTCTCGAATACGGTTCAAAATTTTTTCCAATTTCACTTCAGATATATCAATGTGAATTTAAGGGAACTTGTGGTAAATGGTTGATTTTACTTCCATTCGAACAGAAAAAAAATGTTATGCGTAGTGAAATTTAATATAGCTCCTCACCCACGTTTCTCTAACTCAGTATTCCGCAATTTGGTCCGTGAGGTGTCATTGTAAAAATATTTTAAGTTACCTTAATGAAAGCCTCGTCTTGTGAAAAAAAGCACTATCACATTGCATACTCACTTTACTTTATTTATAAATTTTAGCGTACAATGTTTCGCGGATCGTAGACGATTTTTAGAGCCTGAATCTAGCATATACTATCTCGGATTATCTTTAATAATTTATTTAGATAGCGAGCACAAAATCATTATTTATAGAATGATTTAGTCTAACTAAAATTGAACAAAAATTTACTGTTGCATCTCGTCGGATGCATCTTAAATGTTTTTTGATATTTATTCAGATATATTACATTTTGTTTCAAAATGAACAATAATAATAGTGATTTGATACCCCATTCATACAATGTTCACAACGAATAATGATAAAGTCGATAAAAATAACTAAATTCATATATATATATATATATATATATATATATTATATATATATATAGTTTTTTTTTTTTTTTTTTTTTTTTTTTAATTTGGTGGTCCTTGACATTGTACTGATTTGATAAAGGGGTCCACGAAAATTTCTTGCTGCTTTAACTCCATCGGCAAATATCTACTCTTCGCATCCAGTCACTCCTGCGTTTACCCAAAAACATTTTTTCCTAGGTTTCGGTGTAAATATTGCCTATTTGATGCAATTTAATGTTTCGTTGAAATAATTATAAATGGTTGATATTTTTTTTTTTTTTATTAAACATTTTATTGATATTTACAACTGCAATTATAATAATTACAATAAGTTAAATGAGCTAATTTACACTTATGGGCATGAAAATGTCTTATGAAGAAACTACCCAGTGTCAAATTAATTTAGTAGGTATCGAGGCCTTTTCAAACGCCTCCGAGGGTTGTCACGGAATAAGTTGCGTACAAGGGAATTCGTGTAGGTCGGAAATTTGGAATAAAAATAGGAATATCGGTTTTGGGCTAGTTCTGCGACAAATGGGATATTTAGGTCATGATGGATAATTTTATTCGTAACGAAATAAAGAGCATTTTATTTTTATATTTATGATTTTGCGGAGGATTTTGGATGGTAAGGACGGATGCGAGAGGAATTAGATGGTTTAGTAGAACCCCAAACATCTATTCCATATGCCAAGGTGGGTCTGATGATAGTAACATAAACAAGCTTTTTGTAATAAATTGGAAGTTTTGAACGTTTGTCTAGACCGTTTGTTTCTTGTCGTTTTAGTCTAGTATGAGGATTCCATTTAAGAAGTTTGTCAAGATGGATTTGTATCGGATTTGTTCGACAGGTATGAGTGGGGTATTATTAAGGATACAGTGAGGCAGGAAGTCATCGGTTTGCGACGAAGGGTGAAGGTAATTTGGTGGGATTTTTTAGGATTTATTTTAATCCTCCAGTCCTGACACCATTCCTAAGGTGACCAGACTAAGGGGTTTGGGATGCAGTGGTTGGATCGTCATGGACGGATAACACACAAGTGTCATCCATGTAAGTTGTGAGGACAATGCTAGAGAATGGAGAGGGATATCAGCTCTATATACCTTATAAAAGACGGGAATAAGATACTAAAAGGAGGTACACCTGCAGACTGAGAACATATGTAAGAGTAGGAGAGGTTATGATTTACTTTAAAGGTTCTATTAGAGAGGTAGGAACGGATTATCAGGAGGTATGTAGCGGGAAGGAATTGACGGAGTTTATAAAGGATTCCTGGGTGTCAGACTCGGTCGAACGCTTGTTCCACGTCGAGAAAGGCACCCACAGAGTGACCGCTCACAAGGCAATGTGGAGGATATAACATCCACCACACGGTGGCATTGCTGAATTGCAGAATGGGATGACCGAAATCCAAACTGATGGTCAGGAATTACGTGATTCATTTCTAGGACCGGATAAAGGCGTTTCAATATGAGTTTTTCTAGAATCTTGCTCATGATGGGCAAAAGGGAGATCGGACGGTATGAGGATGGATGTTCAGGAGGCTTTTGAGGTTTTGAGATCATTTTGATTATCGAAAGTTTCCAAGGTTCGGGGAAATAGGTGGTTCGGAGAGCAGCATTGAATGTATAAGTGAGGTATAGGATTGCTTTTCTAGGTAGCTGTTTTAGGATATAGGATGTGATGAGATCATAACCAGGTGCTTTTTTAATGCGTAATTGATGGATAATATTAATTATTTCAAAATGGTGAAAGGCTTTAGAAGGAGGGGACATTTGGAGTAAAATGGTTAGTTCTGCTTCAATATGGGTTGGATTAAGGATTTCAGGATGTGGATTAAAAATGTTGGAAAAGTCTTCACCAAATATATGAGTTTTTGTTCACCTGATCGAGACCAGGTAGAAGATTCGGTAAGGAGTGGGTGATTAAATGTTTTAAATTTGAAAAGATTTCTGGTTGTTGTTCATAAAGATTTGTCAGTAGGTGTAAGGTTTTCTGTGAAGTTCTGAAAAGTATGCATTTTGAATTTTCTAATTTCTGTTTTGAGTTTTTTACTTCAGTATAATATGTTTAGTCGGACGGGAATCTGTACCTATGCCACTTACCCCTTGCTCGCCGTTTCTCTGCTAATAAGTTTCGAATGTAATGTGGTAAGTTAGTGTCGGGGGAGTAATTATTTTTGGGATGTGATGAGTTGTTATTGATTGCAGTACCTATTGTTCTAAGTGGTTAATAATAAATTCCTAAGTAACACAGTCACATTTTTTATCATCTTCGGGTTAAATACATGTGTGAGTGATTGGTAGAGTTTGGACTACGGCAACCATCCAGATCGGGCAATCAGTTTTTAAAAAGTGTGTACCTGATCCCTTCATCAAAACGTCCTTCTCGATTATCAGTGAAAAAACGCACATTCAGCATCTACAATGAGGGCATCTGATCAAATCTCTCAAATTACTTATTGTTTTATTACCTTCCTCTGCCTTGAGGCAATACGGCTACGTGCAGCTGTGGGAAGTACCGTAGATACAACCCATAACTGCATTATGAAACTAATCACACAGCATGCCAGTGGGTCTTCGGATGTTCAGTGGCCTTCTTAATTCATCTCTCCTACCTCAAGTTGAAGTGGCTTGGACCAATCTGTTCCTTCCATCCGTATACAAAGGCTTTGTAGTACGGGGAGTTTTGTTTAGATATAAGATTAGGGATATCGCTCTCCGTCAGTATGTAGAGTCCTGTATCTCTCAGAAGCTTCATTCTCAGTGCCCCATAAGCGGCGCAGGCAAGGAGAACATGGTCGGCGGTCTCCGGAACACCACAACTGGGGCCTATGGGACTGATGTTTTTGCCATGCTTAGCGAGCTTTGCTCGGAAGCCCCCATGCCCAGTAAAGAACTGTGTAACCCAGTAGTCCGGGAGGATTAATGTATTTTCTTGTCTTGATCCGACGGTGGGGAAATACTTCCTTAGAGTAGCACATTTTGGAGTCGTTACCCACCGACGGTTCCATTCTTCAATGGTGATCTCCCGCAGAATTCTCTTCCATCTGCTGGGCTCCTCATTGATCCTCACTCTAATGATGTCCGGTAGATCCGTCAGAACTTCTCTCTTTAATTCATGCCGGTAATAGTCCTCTCGTAGAAGGTCTATAGGCATTTCTCCTGCTAATACCTACACCGCCTCGTGAAACACAGTTCCCTTCGCTCTGGTGACCCTGGGTAGAGCTATTCTCTGAATCGTGGCTAACCTACATTTCTGTCAGTGTGAGAGTTTTTGACTCCAAGCTGGGGACGCATACCTCAGGCTACCCAAAACCACTCCTTTGTAAACAGCCAATGTTTCTGGGTACCTGAGACCCCCAAAAGCGCCCCTATACAGCTGAGCCCATTAAGTGTCAAGCCCACCCTGCTTCTTAAGTAGTCCAAATGAGGCGTAACATTGAACTTTGATCCGATCGTAATCCCAAGGTAGGTAACAACCTCACTTGGCCGGATATTAATACCTTGTATGTTTAACGTTATAGGGTGGGACCTATCAGTCGCACCTCGCAAGAGAATCGTCTGTGTCTTGGCTGTGGCCATCTTCAACTTTTTCCTCTCGCACTATCTGCTCACTAGGTTGGCGAACCTTTCACCTAATTCTTTCAATCTAGCTCTACTATTCGAGGCCACCAAAACGACCAGATCTCTCAAATTACTATAAAACGTATCGTAGCTGGACACAATAATCCTCCACGAAACCTAAAGTCACTCAAACAGCAGGAACTACATAAAATCTTAATCCCTCAAATAGAAAAACGGCATAGCAGCTCATATTGCGTTAGAGTAAAGCAACATCACTGTGATTGGCTGGTTATATAGGGGTTGGGATCGTGGGGTAAGAGCATGATTGTGACGTAACTAAAATGGGGCGTGGTCTTATAATGAAGGTTAGTTCGAAGTAAAACTAGATTACAAGGAAAATGGAGCATTATATTCCATCAACCCTAGTTATGTGGGGCAAAGAGGAATATTACCAAAATATATGGTATAGGTTTATTTATTTTTTTAGATGATTAAAATTTAGCAATTTAGAAATCGGCTAACATGTGTAACATGAAATATGAGGTCTACATTTAGCTAGTGCAAGGTGAATCAGAAATTAAATAATGAGATTTTAGGATCCACTTACCCCTTACCTACCTTAAACAGCTATAAAAATGTATAATATATTTTCAGGACATGAAAAGTTTTAACTTTTTCTTTGAATATCCTACAGGTGGTCGAACATTGAAGGACAATACTTCGTTTATGTATAAGATCACCTTAACGCTTAAATATGGGTGACAAGATTCCGGTTTTGGGGTATGCCGATGATCTGGTACTGCTAGGTGAAGACACGGATACCATACAACTAAATACAAGTGTGTTAATAAAAACCGGTAAAGAAATAGGACTCGAATTAAATACCGATAAGACGAAGTATATGATCAGTAGCAGAAACGGTGTCGATCTTGGTGATATTGATGTATCAGGTCATACTTTTGAACACGTAGAGAAATTCAAGTATTTAGGTTCGATTATAACTAGAAAAAATGAAATCCAGGAAGAAATAAAGTCCCGGTTAAAGGTGGGAAATGCGTGTTATCATTCAGTTTCTAAGTTACTTAGTTCGCGGCTTCTATCTAAAAACTTAAAGATTAGAATTTATAAAACTATTATTCTTCCGACGGTTCTTTACGGATGTGAAACGTGGCCGCTTACTTTAAAGGATGAACAGCGGCTTAAGGTTTTCGAAAATAAGGTATTGCGTAAAATATTTGGTCCAAAGAGGGATGAGGCCACTGGAGAGTTTAGAAGGTTGCATAACGCGGAATTGCGGAGTTTGTACCCTGTGAATATAATTGAGTTGATAGCATCGCGGAGACTCAAATGGGCGCGTAAAGTTGTTGGGCTTAGTGAGGAACGGATTCCGAGAAAGTTGGTATTCGCTGAACCGACTGGTAGGCGTCCGAAAGGTAGGCCGAAGCGTCGATGGGAGGATTGCATTAAGGCTGATCTCGGGGGCTTGGGCTTGACCGGTGAACATTGGACGAGTCTATGCAGGCGAAGTTTGGTGGTATCGGCATCGAACCTTCGGGTTCGGTAGGCCTATTATTATTATTATTATTATTATTATTATTATAAGATCACAAAAAAGTTAAGTTAAAAATCTGGTGTGGGCACCACATGACTTTCACTTACCTCTGCTGTTAAAATTAATGCAAGAACTAATTAATAAACTTGAAGTTAAACAAGTTTTAAGTTAATTTAAATTAAATGTTCATTCTGTTTTGTTGGAAACATATGATTTAGATTAAACAATATTAATTTTTTACATATAATAATCAGTAATAAGATCATGCCAGTTTTGTAACTTTAAATCATATTTCACAACTTTTTATTTAAGACAATATTTGAAAATCTTTAGCTTTCTAACGTTATGTTATACATCTATATTTCTTATGTTCAAAAACCCAAAATTAAATTTAAAAATAGTTTTCCTCTTCTCCCTTTTAATTTATTATCAAATTCGTTCAGCCATTATTTATAAATCCTAAGAATCATGATACGGTTAATTTTTTTAATCTAAAAAAATAAAAGTACTTTAGATAAGGAAATTTAAAATGTCTGCAGTAAGTACTGTCTGACTAACTCAATCAGAATGAAACCTACATGATTTTAAAGTCCATTACATTTAATCAAAATCATTAAAGCTAGTTTCTTTTCTTTTTTAATTTTTTTGGAAGTTTTCTTAATATAAACATTTAAAAAAGCACACACTGCCTTCCATTCCTCACCCAATCATTTTATTTCATAAGCTTTTTTTATATTAGTCGACGTTTCGGGGCTGTTTCCCCATTTTCAAGACTTATTGCTTTTCCATTATATAATTACTACATCATATTTCACCCTTCATTCCATCTTATAGCACACTGCTACTTGTCCATATAGGTGTTCATTGGCTCACTGTTTCCATTGTTGGATATAATAAATGTAATATATTTCAGTTACATTAAAAGTTTGCCAATCTGTATAATGTTTCTATAAACTATTTTTCAAATCCCAAAAATAGTTCACTAGTTATTCAATCTATTAAAACTTGAAGCTAAATATTTCCTTTGATACGAACTAGATTCATTAAAAACAAACTTGATTTTTGAGAGTCTGCTGAAAACATATTGGAATATGAAATTTCACTAAAATGTAGTTTATAGAATTTTATAAAATGGCATCTTAAAGTAAAATTGCATAAATATTTAAACATAAATAATAAAAGCCTAATACTTTATTATAAGCACCAGTTTAAAAAACAAATATATAGTCATTATTATTTGATGATGTGTGTGAGTCATTATAGAATTACTAACTTGACCGACCTATATCTTAATTTTTTACGATGGCATGAAACTAACACACAAACTTTAGCGTGGTATAATGGCGTACTTGACACTCAAGCTTTAATTGCGTTCTTTAATTTTAATTATAATAATTACATAAATAAAGCTGTGAGCTATAAATAAGATTTTTTTTTCTGAAGATTTTTTTTTAAATCTAAATAGATGCAATACTGTTGATTGTCCTGAAATAAAAGTAGAAATTATTAATAACGATTTATGGGTTTTGCCACTCTATATTCACTTCTACATTTTGATAATAGATTCATAATAGATTTTCTAAAACGTAGCGCTTTCTAACTATATTACTATAATTTTTACCTTTTATAATAAATTATTATGATACAGAAACATTAACAGAACATGTTTGAAGTAGGATTAAAAGTCAATTTTAGTCCACTCCATACTTGTTAGTCCAAGCATGTACAAATATTTAATTATTCGAAGTATGTGACGATGAAATAAATGTAACCGTATAGTGACAATATTTCTTATGATAATGATGGTGTAATATAGATAAAGAGAAATTTGATGAAAAAGTATCTGTATTATTCTAATATGGAAAATTTATAAGTATAATAAAAATACAAACAATTTTAGGATAGAGATTTTGATTTAATAAGATTATGATTTTTGATGTTTGTAATATTTATAAAAAATTAATTCTAATATTAAATTGTTGTTTTTAGTTTTTAATTAATATTTCTGAAGACGAGAACGTCATGGACCTTGAAACGTTAAGGGATATGAATTGATTTATTAATGTAATAATAAATAAATTTAATTAGAAGAGAATGTTCTGATAAATTATATAATATTTACTAAAAGGAATTAGTCCGGGTGGCGGTCGGTGAATGAGACAATTGAGTAGTTTCAAAAGTTTATTTTTTGCTAACGTTTCGACCCCCATTGTGGGTTATCATCAGGGCGAGTTGTACAATTCATTTTAGTAATTCTCAACGGTCAACTAATTATATCCACTATATATTATTTACTACCGTTTCTGGTTTTCCACATTATAGTAACCTTCCAATCGGTTCATTTATTTTTACGCATACCATCTCACCATTCAATATACATACAATACCATACAAATTATTATAAAATCTTCAAATTTAACATATTTCCATTTACATACTTTGTATAAAGGTATATAAAAATAAACACGAAATTCAATTAAAAAGAAAAAAATGAAAATAAATAATATGAAAAAAAAAGTAACTAAAAGAGAAAGAGTTATTTACTAATGATACACCTGAAATATATATAAATAAAACATCACACAATTAAGTAAAATCCTTCTTATGTACAATAATTGAATGCCATTAAATCTTTTAATTGCTAATAGTCCACCATATCCAAAAACGCATCGAATTCTGAAAAGTTTGTTTATTCATATAACTTCACTTCATGATACTGCGGCTAGTCGGAAGATGCTACAGTGAGAATCCTAAATGTTCCTATCTAGGTTAACTTAGGATAGGGATCTGTAACGAGTACCTGATATCGCATAGGCTCGGTGCCTCTATTTTACAAACCATCCGAAGGACGGCATAACCAACGATTTTAGACTTCCTTTAAAAAAATCCACGGACCATCTGTCGGTTTGAACCAGCGAACTTGGGCATATAAGACTCTTATGCTAGCCAATACAAGGCAGGTTCTGAACCAGTTCTAAAAAGTATTTTGTAATTAGGTCCCTCTGCCAAGGTGACCATTGGTCTCCGTTAAGAAGGATTGCAAAGATCAGTTTGTGTCTATGGACGTGTAATTTCTATTTTTTCTTCGAACGACGTTTGGTTTTATAGCGAGGTCTAACCCCACACACACAAAACCATTTTTTAAAGGTGGTTATAATGGTTGGTCTATCTAAAACGTATATTTCAGCAAAAACAAGCATTTACACATTTTCACGGTAGCAATACTTCTTCTTACTATATATTCCTTACATAGGCTAGTAAAATTAATATTATCCCGTTGAATTGGATATCAAAACCAATCGTTAGATAGCTATGCTATGAGGTTGTAGGTAGGCTTGAACAAACTGTTTAAATGTCCTCAAGGAAGTGAGAAAGGGCAAGGAGTTTAGTGGAAGGTGGAAGGTGGGAGGTAGGACAGGAAGGGATTGTTTCGAGGGTTGTAGGGCTTGCAATTTATAACCCTCCCTCACTCGCTCGTACTTCACAGGTGCATCATGTTTTCCTTTTTTCCTCTTTTTCAAGATGAGAGTTGTTCCGGCACCCTTCTGTTATTTAAGATAATATCGTTAATTCAAATTCCTTCGAAGGGCTTCATAAAAGACATGAAGATAAAGAAAAAACTTGAGTAATTCAACTGAACTGACGAATCACTGTCTTATCACATTAATATATTCGGATGAAATTTTGTTCAGGCAATTATTTTTATTTAAAAACCTGCCGATGTCGATGAACACGATGTTAAAAAATCTTGTGCGGGAAACACACAACCTTCACACACCTCAACTGTTATAAAAATTTAAGAACTATATAAATTTAAAGTTGAAAAAAAAATTAATTTAATTTAAATAAAGCGTTTATTCTATTTCGTTGCAAAGATATGATTTTGATAAAAAAAATTGTTTTGTGTTTTTTATAGAAAATTAAAGGTACTTCAGATGAAGAAAATACAACTCTTTGCAAGTTTGCGCCGATATAGCGAGTTTAATAAAAATCGTTAGAGCCATTTTAGAGAAAATCGTGAAAAGCTGCAGAATGCAAGTGGCTCTTCTGATTCGCCTATTTCTATAGCGGGCCCGTTCGAGAAGACACGAAGAAGGCGACTAGTTAAGCTGTTGTCTATCTTAGATTTACTTGTAAAACTACTTGGAGATCCCTTATTCTGGGCAGAATCTAAATTTAAAGTTTTTATTATTATTTTTAATCATACAGTCCACTACCAGAGAATTTTTAATTGGCACAATTAGTACCAATATATTTAATATAAAAGTTAGTGAAAGTAAAACTAATAGTAAATATAACAACAGATATCATTATCTACAATAATGAGTTAGTTTTTTGTTTAGTTTTTCATTCCATAACACGCATCATCCGGTCAACACCCTATTACTGACGGTAAAGCTTACGTAAATCTTCTTTTTTTTTTGTTACTCTCCATTACCTTTTGCTACTTCAAATGTAAGATAAAAATCTTTCTAAAATATTTATATTGCTTATCACCATTTTTATATTTGAACAATAGTTTTAAACTGCTATAAATTTTATTATTCATTTATAGTTTAAAAAATAGCTTCGTTAAAAAAAAACAAGTTCAATACTCCTCGACATTTCAAAATAACGTGTAATGGTATTAGCTTCAAGTACCAAGTACAGAATATCAAATAAAGAAAAATATAAACCGTTGTTCCCAGAACCCGTCTTTCCTAGAACCAACTGAACCGCTTATGTTTTGCCAAAGGTCACCATATAATTATACACAGAACTCCATTTTACCATAAACTGCTATGTATAAAGCAATTTTTTTTTGGGGGGGGGAGAGGGAGGGTATGTTGTTAAAATATTAAATAATGGGTTTAGTTAACTGGAATAGGTCAAAGGCTACTTGGAATAACTTCATATAGAAAAAATGGGTTAGATTGCTTACAACAGCAGAAAAACCTCCCTTTTACGAACAGCTTTCAGAATTGTTATTCTTTTAAGAACGAAATCCAGTTCACAAAATCCTAGGGCGGAGGTTCCTAAACACTCCCTAATGTCAATCCATAAGAAGATTGACCTATATCTATATATCTAATAGAAAACTATCTCTAGTATGGTATTTCTTGAGAATCCTGGTTGGGAAGTTAAATAATGTTATTGATACGTTAAACAATTAAATAGAATATTAATGATAATCTAATTAATAATAATATTCCTTTGTCGGCAAAACATGAAAGAATCACTTACAGCTCTTGTCACTTACAACCCTGGCTCATCTGTCCCCCAACACCTAGTCGAGGTCACATCAGATGTGTGTCCCACTCTTCACCCACCCTGGGAGAAGATCGAATTCCAACCACGAAGATAAGTCGTATTTTTTTTATTTTTTTTTTTTTTTGTTCTGTCAGAGTGTCTCAATGTTGAAAAAAGCGAAAAAGCACATCTTGTACATATTAGACCACACAATGGATCTGGGCAAAAGAAGGGTTATTATTAAGTAGATTCCCATTATGATATTTATTATTAACGTTTGGGGACGGGTAGGTGCGTGTTGCTGTGAAAAGTGTGTGTGCCCAGCAATCATGATGAGCAGAAATATGGATATTAAAATAATCATGAGTTCGTGTCTTGATGCCAGAGAGCTTTTAACTACGCATTAATTCCCTTGTCCATAGAAACATCCGTAGACTTCAAAGGCGAAGTAGAGCTTAACAAAAAAAAAAAATGTATGTTATATTATTTAGTATGTTGCATGTTTTTTAGTTGTTTTTTTTTTTTCAATAAAGACATAAAGGATTTAGAAGAAAAATATATCAATCACGTAAGTCTCATAAATGAACTCAAAATTTCTTCGTAATTTTCCCAAGCTGTCAAATTCTACTTCTCAAAGTAGAAGAATTGAGAACTACGAGACTTTTTTCTTCCTTATTAAAAAGTAACATTAATTAGAAATAAAGCAGTTTAAAGTTTATATTTTGTGGATGTTAGGAACAAAGTACAACTAATTTTCTAAAGCAGCCTGTAACTGCCGTGGTACTAGACCTCACTGATCTCAGCCATCGCAGTCGGTATAATCTGGGCCCCAAACTAATTTCATTTGACACGGCTATAGCCCCGGCTAGACGATTCAAAATTAAATGGTTTATCCGCGGACAGTGGCTTAGAGTAGCCAATAATGTAGGAGGATTTAGTTGGTGTAATCCCACCTCCCCTCCCACCCACCCCGTGCTAACCACCCCATGCTAAATAGCCCCTGAATAAACCAATTAGTTAGCCAACGTTGACCGATCCCCAATCAGTGCAAACCCAACGCCAATATCTTAACTACCATTCCATCAGGATTTATTTCTTTTGAAATTGCCATTTTTTTATATAGATAAGCCATCAAACGCCGTGACTTTGAATTAAATAAAACTTCATTATTAAGATTAAATGAATGAAGAATGATAATGTCAATTTGAGATTTGGCTATGGTACTTCTAGACAGATATCTAATCGAAACCAAAAAGCTAGTTTCACAGAATACTCGCTCAAACTTGAACAGATTATCTACGGGAATCATAAGTTCATTGTATGGCTTATGACCGTGCCGCTAAATATGAATTAAGTCCACCAGAAACATGGCATAACGACAAAATGTCCAGTAAATCGGTAACGCTTCATTTCTGAAACGAAATAAAAATCTCTCCATTAGAAAACCTGCGGCGTCTCAGTCTACGTCATGCAATTTTAATGTGCAATTATTTTAGGAAGCAAAGGTTGTTGATAATATTATTATGAAGCCTTTTTTAAATTAAATACTGGAACATTTTACCCCTTGGCAGTTCCTTTTTACTTCTACCACGAGGCAAAAAGAGACAGGTGACAATGTCTAGAAAACTGTAAAATTACATATTTCTGGGATTACCTGTGGTGTGAAGGCTAAACCCAAGGTCGGGTTTGAACTTGGCAGGTGGCCCTAGGATTTTTTAAAGGGAGTAAAAATCATTATTTAAGGCGTTATTCGGAGAGGATGTTAAAAGGCCCGATTCTAATTAAACCTGGATGGGGAAAACTAAGAACCCTCACTGTAGCATCTCCCAATTATCCACCGTAACATAAAAGGACGTGAAATGGATGAACAAATAAATTACTTATGTATATTATGATGATTCATTGAAAAATTTGGTTAAACATGGAACGATAACTGTTAGTTTCATTACTATTGGGTATTGTGATATAGTAGATTCCGCTCTCATAATATAATTCTTAATAGTCAAATTGGACCTTTAAGCCGCACGCTACCCTATTGACGGAGCATCGTTTCCGAAAGCTAGGAAAGTCAGTGATCATTTTGGATACTACGATAAGATAAAAAAAATAATTTTCACGATGTGGCAGGTTGGAATTGAAAATAAAGGAATTTACGATAATTGTATCCCTTTCCCTTAGGATATGTTCCGCGAGGGTTTCGGGGAGAGAGACTTCTACGTGAAGGACCTTTCGGTGCTCGCAGAACTGTATCCGACTCAGTAATTAATCTTCTCCTCTCGTCGACGCTGGATCATCAACAGATGGCACGGTCCCGCCAGGCTCCTTAGGCGCCGCGACGGAGCCTGTGTCTCTTTAAGATGAGGGCCAATCTGCTGACGAGGACGGTTTTATTAAACATTAAAGGCAATAAGAAAAATTATTCCTAGATTAATAACGATATACTGTAATGTGTATCTTTATAATGGTTACGAACGTCTATGTATATGTGTGTACTTGTATGTATGTCTACATAGATGCTTGCCTGTATGTGAGTAAGTATATGTATGTATGTAAGTGTGTGTGTGTATATATGTATGTATGGATAAATGGTTCTTAATCTTCCTACATTTATTATTGCATTAGCGATAATTAGGAGTCAACGTTTCGCATCTTCAGGACTCACTACAATAGAATAAAAATTATCATTTATTATATAATAAATAATTTTTAAACTTTATATATAAATATGTATATTAAAACCAAAATTAAAACCAAATAATTAATTTTGCATGAAAATATATTTACATGGCAGCCATGTATGCGTTAGAAATATATCTATTTTATTTAAATGTACTAAGAGAAAAGATAATTTGTCTAGATTCTTTTTTGTTCTTTAAATGCAGGTTAAATTCTTTTACAGGGTGTGAAAGTCCTAGGTACTAGGCTTTCTGTTACGAATTGCAACAGCCTTGTGATTTCCTATACCAAACATTTTTAATTTTTAACTAAAAAAAATATAATAAGTATTATATAGGATATACTTTTAAACGCAAACATAATTTAAAATCTGGTGCGGGCAACACACACTATCCACTTACCTCTGTCGTTAGACCAGTTTAAGACAATTTAAATTGAGATGAAAAAAAGGTTTAGTTATGAATTAAGAAAAGTTTAAATAAGAAAGATTTAATTATATCGAGTTTCGATAGCAACAACCGTTTTATTGAATAATCTATTGTATTTTATATTCAACAATGAGTTAGTTTTATCTAGTTTTTATTACTTTCCCTTACCTTTTAAAATTCCGTATAAGATAATATTTTTTCTAAAATCTTTAGCTCTCCAACAGTCAGTATATTATACACCTAGGTAAATGTTCTTATGGCAAAAAACAAAAAAAAATGGATAAAAAAATATGTTTGTTCTTTTCTCTTTTATTTTCATATCGAATTCGTTCACTTTGATATTTGCTATTTCTTTATCAATGCAAAGAAGATGATATGTTTAATTTTTTCGAATCTACAAAATTAAGGGTACTTTAGATGAACAAAATTTAAAATATCGGCCTTTTTACAAAGTTTTTTATTTTATTTTTTTCGGCAGTCAAAACTTATTATTATATTAAACCCCATTACATTTTACATCAGTATAAGACCTTTTTGCGGGAATCGGTCATTTAGACACAGGGAACCCTAAAACGTGTATTTCCGTTGAAAAATGAAATTCGATAATTTTCAGGATCGCAATACTTTTCCTTACTATATATTTCATAAATAATAGTAGCTAAGTGAATGTAAAAAGTAAATAACTTTTAATAAATCCAAGTAGATTAATATAATTCAAATTATCGAGTAATAGGCGTAAACATTGAAGAATAATTTATTTATGTAGTACTACAATTATTCGTTTTATTTATTTCTGATATAAATAA
This sequence comes from Piezodorus guildinii, assembly GCA_023052935.1. Classification (NCBI taxonomy): domain Eukaryota; kingdom Metazoa; phylum Arthropoda; class Insecta; order Hemiptera; family Pentatomidae; genus Piezodorus; species Piezodorus guildinii. Next base: position 173,255,840 of record CM041292.1, on the reverse strand, counting down.
AAGAACTTCATTATCATCAGAGAAAACAATGTAGTGATTGAGAGCGCTATTATCAAAACATATTTTTTCTTTTTTATAATTATACAAAAATCTTAAATATATTTACATTTTCTTTTTTTTTTACTTTTTTACAAATACAGTTTAATGTAAAAAAAAAGTGTATTGATTTCTATGGAGTGAAAAATTCGAAATTCAAATTATTATTAACATTATACCCCGTTTAGGAATTTTAATAATTGATTGCCTTGTAAAATGAAATTCTTCACCAGATATATTTTAATATGGATCTTCTACAGTTTACGAGGAATGAGGAATGCTTAAATATTTCATAGTATTCCAAAAATAATACCAAGGAGTATTAGATGGAATGATTATTCAGAAAAATTCTTAAAATCCTAAATACCACTCATTATGTTCAAACAAAAACTAATATTTCATTTATAGCAGAGCTATGTCCGAAATAACTGAATTAAAACTTATTTTAATGCCAAACCCAAACTTATCCGTCTTCTCATGACTATCCCAGGAGACTGAAAAAGAGATGGACACGAACTATCAAATTAAATTAATCAGTCCTACAAAGGCTAGCTCCTCCTTAAAGCATTATCATATGTTTATCCTTCTTCAAATGTAATCTTTTTTTTTTTTTGTAGAACTTTTATTTATTATAATTTTTGCAGTCCTATAAAACAGTAATCAACCTGAAATTTAAATGAGGTTATAATTTCAACCATAAAAGACCGTTTATCACTAAGGAACTTAGCAAAGGCAAGTAATATCTAACATATTTTTTTAGATATTTAACGTGTATTCGATTTTAATATATAATAATGGATATATGTCACTCAGATTACCGGACATATCCATATCTATTTCAAAAACAAAATATTCTATGAAATTCAGAAGAAGTTCAAAATACTATACATAACTAAGAAATTGTACAAATCTGAGTCATAACTGTAAGAAAACCCGTTTATATTATACATATAGGTGATCTCTAATAAATCTGAGCTCAGAAAATATGTCAAAATAACCACTAATTAATTTAGGGCGTGGTGGCGTTACGCGTTTGTCCGGGTGACCTTTCTAGGGCATAACTAGTCTCAATGAAGTGCACACAGGGAAATTCAGGAAAATTATAGACAAAATCGCCTTAGCAAGAGTTTTATAATGATATAAATGCCCTTATCATAAGAGATATGACAGATGTTTGTTTCACCACAAAGTAAATTTAAAAGTGAACAGAAATTATAGAAATCGGGAAACCTACAAGTTGGTTTTCAGGTCATTTATTTTTGCTCGCTTTCAGAGAAGTCAAGGTTTAACTTAAAAATATTTATTTACTGACCTATAAATCCACTTTTCAGTTATAACTTATTCATAACAGTTTTCAATTTTATTATTAGAATTGGCATTAGTCAGCCATCTTTGTAAACATTTTTCTTTAAAAGTTAAAATGGTCCTTAAAAACTCTTCTATAACTTTCGACTGAAGAGTAAATAATAAATCATTTCATTATGTATAGGAAAGTATATTTAATTATTAATAATTCTATTCAACTAAGCAATTGAAAATATGATGTGATTGTCATATTGCCACTGTATTAATCATTATTACCGTAATTATCACATCTTAGAGATTGATCTACAATATAAGAAAAAGAAGTTATTGCAAATATTTAAGCCGTCACAATTATACTTAGATAAGTATGTATTAAACAAAAAAAAAAACTGTTTAACTTTATTAGTATTTTTAACGGATAAAGTATGAAGCATTTACTAAAAATAAGATATTCACCTTTCCCTAAATAATTTATTTTATTAAATAGTATATTACGATTTTGATGAAAATATAATACAATTTAAATATTTTTGAACAGAACTTTATTTATTCGTATATATTACAATTTGTCATAATAGGCAATAATAATTAATAGTGCTAAAGGATCTCATTCATACAATATAAACAAAAGGAAAATCAAATTAATTTAATTATTAGAATTAACATCTATGCCATCGGTCTGAATAAAATTTATACGATTTTATTTCAGTAAAAATACTTGTCGGCTTATTTTTTTTGGAGAGTTTCCGATTTATCTTATTTAAAACTGGATACATTAGTGTGTTGGTACATCTAAACAGCTGTTAACTTAGAACAAGACATAATTTCTTATTTCTGTTTGATAGGGCATACTGTACAACATACATTTTAAAAGTCAGAAGCATTTTATTAGGTTTTAATAAGTATTTATGTAAAGTTCACCTCTAAATTTTATTTTTATTATATTTGTACATCCAGTTTTCGACTATTTTCAATGTTACTGTTTTGTTTTTTAACTATGGTCTTTTAAAAGCTAAAATATCAGCATTAGCACAAGGAAACTCTATTAAACGCATCACTCCAATATATAGATTTATGAACTATGAGATTTTTATCTTTCGATTCCGGTTTCAATGCCGTTCAGCCCCAAGCGTCTTATTTTATTTCCATTAATCTTTTAAATCTGGAATTGTTTTTTATATATTTAATACAATTTGATAATTAGATTTCGTACTGTATGTTGTTCTCTGTATACTGTATGTGCCCGTAAGTGCTACAATTAATTGACATTAGCATACTAATAATGAAGTATTTGAGGCTAGAATGTGACAACCCACAATTCCGGAGTTGATGATTAATTTATGTTTATCGCCTACCTTGTCTTAAATTCACAGCTTTTAATACTGTTAGTTGGAATAAATTCCACGAAATTGTGTTGCTTGTTTTATTTTAATTTAATTTTGAATCATGTAACAAAATTAATTTAAGTTTCTAGAATGTTTTTGTTTTTTTTTCCTCTCAAGTAAGTAAATTTCTTTATTTATTTAAATTGGAACAATGTTAAATTCGCGTCTACAAAAAAGCTATGCTTGAACAAATTTCTATTAAATTATGTCCATTGTACATTTGATACATAAAAATTCTCTCTATTCTATCCGACTTCTACCGAACAAACATAATAAAACAAAGTAGCGTTTTATATAAAATACTCATCAACTTAAAAATTCTTGCTTCTCATATTCTTGTCCTGAGCCCTTGAGATAATACAGAATTATGCAAGTGGCGATTAGAGAATTGTGAAATACTATTTATTGTCCGTTCCTATCCACATTGCGGATATACGCCAGGTCCTCCAGGTAAGAATCAAGAAGCAACTGCCCTTACGGCGAAAGTGCGTGGGCCGAAAACGTGGATAACAAATATTCTTTCACTATATATTTTTGACCGGCGCCAGAACTATCTCATTCTTTATATTTATTTCACGGTCAACCATTTAATATTTAATAATTATTCAAGTTTTCAAGCGTAAAGTAGAAGAATGCCAAAGATACAGTTGATGCATGCCTGTAGTTTTCTTCAAGAAAATTTATTTATTTATAGTCAAAGAAGGAAGAGAGAAGGAAAAAGGTAAGAATAAATGTTCCAATTTTATTAATTTTTTATCCTATGGACTATACCTTGCTAACGCTGACTGGGTCTTCTCTATTTAGAGTTGTCTCCGGAGCGACACTATAGATAAAACTATTGCTTTATATAAAGAGCTATATATAAATATGTGTATATAGTGAGTGTATATGTGTGTATGTTGCGTGGAGAGAGATAAGCGAGAGACTGGTGACGTGGGGCGGTCGCCGCCGACTGGCCGGCAGCTACCTGTTGTTCCCAGCGCAGCCGCAATGTTCTCAAGTCCCGGATCTCGGCTACACCTAAGTCCTCCCCAGTATCCTCATTGTTATTTAATTTCAAAACTCACGTATCAATAATGATCTTGTTTCCATCAACGAAATATCTATATTTCGTCAGAACATTTAAATAAGAAAATATAATAAGACTTATAAATGTTCTAATTGTAATAATAATAAATTTGTATATTATTGTATTGTAAATTTGTATCTAATTGTATTGTATTTAATATCTAATTGTAATAATGAATAATAAATATAATTATTATAATAATAAATCATGAAGGTAAGTGAAGGTTGTATATACCCCGCACTATATGTTTTATACTTCCCAAGTTACTTGAGGGTTTTCATATCACTTTTAAGGTCAAATCCAATAGGGGACCAGCTTTTAGCAAATCCGTTTCATATCATCTGCCTGGATACTTCACGCCGTGAAAATGACGAACAGTATAGGCCCCAGTACAGACCTTTGAGGTACTCCATAGGTAGGATCGCATGGATTCGACGAATCTTCGCCACCACGTACGGGCGAAATATCTTCCAATAAGATAGCTTCTGACCTGGGGACGGAAATCTTGCTCCTCCAAGCGATGTGTAGGAGACGCAGAAGCTTGAGTGTTGGTCTGAATCTTCACCAGGTGATGTTCGCAAGACACTCCTTGACGGAAGCTAGTCTGATCCGGTGGGACGATGCTCTCCTCTCAGCAGTGTTTCAGCAGATGCTTGTGAAGCAGTTTCTCGAATATCTTGCTCATGTGTGAGGGAAGGCTGACCGCTGATAATGAGTCTCCAGTCTAACCAGGCTAAAGTAGCAGCACTACGATCGCACTTTTCCAGGAAAGTAGGATAACCGTCTACATGAGTTGAAGATATTTAGTGAGAAGGCTTTACCCCTCCAGGGAGCATATTCAAGGGGATACGTCGGTAGTAAATTTTAACATTTCTAATACAAACCTCTATGAAAATAATTTTACGAGACCAAAATAATTATAGGGAGAGTGGACTTTAGGAGAGCTATAACTTTGGAATGCTAACTTCCAACATTTCTAGTCTTGAGATCTCCTTATGACCATCTCATCACTAATCTCTAGTTTTGAATAGTTCCTCTCCTCTAATTGAATTCAACCTACATCATCCCAACTAGTGAGGAAAGTTTCAGCTTATAATTAGTAAAAGTTAAGTTTAAAGTAGAATAAATTTAGTTTCGTTGGAAATACATGTTTTAGATTAAAAAAATATTACAGTATATAATTCTTACATAAGACTTTCATCTAGGTTTATGCTCTATTCGTCACTTTACAGCAAGCTCAACAACTTTGAATATAAGATAATATTTTTTTAATAAAATGTTCATGTGATCTCTCATTGTTAGCTCTATGATAAAGTAAATGGGACCTTTTATTCTATTTGCAATTATTAAAGAAAGTAGACTTTATACAATTGTTAAAATAGTAGTGTCCTCTCTACTTACGCTGATAACACATGCATGCTATCCGTGAATAATGATCCTATTGTTGCTTCCCAATTCCTACAGATCCATGTATCCACCGTTGCAGAATGGTATCACAATTGGAGAATCAAAATAAATCCCACCAAATCACCTACACTCTACGACGTAAACCTATGACTTCCTGCCCGTTGTTTTCTTTAATCATATCCCACTCATCACTGCAGAACAAATACGATATCTTGGACTTCATCTTGACAAACGTCTTACATGGAATCCTCATACAAGACTTAAACGACAAGAAACGGCTCGCAGATATCGACTATTAAAACACTTACTTGAAAAACGATCAAAACTCCCTTTTTACTTAAACAACTATTTACAAACCATTATTAGATCTATCTGGACTTATGACATTGAGCTATGGCTATCCACTAGACCATCGAATTTCTCCCGCATTCCTCTCGAATTCCTTGCAATCCAAAATCCTTCGACTAATCCTAGACGCTCCTTACTTTTTTACCAACAATCTGATCTATAGATACTGAATATTCCACTAGTTGCAGAAATTGCCCAAAGAAGATACACCTCCTTTCATTCCAAATTACCGCCCATACAACCCGCTTGTACGTCCCCTCTCATCGCATCTATTCCCGATAATCCTCCGAGGGCGTCTAAAATCCGGTGGCCTCGAGACCTGGTGACCAAATAAACACTGAAGTGCTACCACTGGGTAGGTTCTTCTCAGTACTTTTTCAAGCCAATTTTCTGTAAATAGCTCATTTACTTGTTGTACTGTGTACAGTTGTAAATATGAATAAAAATTATTTTTTTTTAAATAATAAAGTTATTGGATCAAAATATACAAAACTAGATACATCCAAACACTAATAAACAAACAAACAACTTACCTAAAACAATAGAATATAATAAAAAATCCCTTTTCACTTAACAATGATTAGATGGTCCTTCTGTATATTTTTATAAATAATAAACAACTATTTGAGTAATCGTCTAAAGTCTACTTTCTTCAAAATTACACAACACTATGGAAATATGCGACACAAGTCGGCAAAAAGCTCATATCTCAAGAGGACGAAATGGCCACTCCTTGGTCGAGAAGGTGTGGCCAGGTAAGATTCATAAGATAAAAATAAAATAATAGCATATAAAGATTTCCATTAATGAAGTCGGCATGTAGCCATACTGCTACTTATGACCTTACAAGGTAAATGTCTGTAATATGACCACACAGTGAATACACACATGCATCACAAACTAACTCTCAAGTAAAGTAAGGTTTCGATTTAGTAAGGTCTATCAAAAACTTATTAAGTATTAAGAACAGAATGATATTTTAAAGACTAAATTGCCTCTTAAAATGAAGACAAAGCTACAAACACTGTTTTACATGCAAACTGCCCCACTATGTCACTGTAATAGGTGTCGAAAGGGAGAAGTTAGAAACAGTGGTTAGGGATTGTTTTTGGTCTCCACTCAATCCTCTATGACTACCCTAACTGCTGTAATTGTCACATTTGCATTGTACCACTTTTGAATAGCTCCAACTCAGTTAGAACAATAATTAATTCTGAGTAACACTTTGCCATAGCTGATCAGGAAAACACTATACGCGTTTTAAATCAGTGCTACAACGTGACTGGAATAAATAAATAAATTGAAATTTACGATAGTTAACAAAGAAAATATTAATTACTTTTAGTAAAAAAAAACAAAAAAACATATGTTGTGTGGTCTTTATTAATCTCGAGGAACAGTAATGTGTGCTAACATGATCAAGTTCTTGTAGGGTACAAAAATTAAGGTCAATTTAAATTTTTTTATGGATAGAGTAGTTTATATATTAAAACTGTGATAAAAATTAAATGGCACGATGTATTATTACTAGTCATATTCACAACTGCTTTTCACCGTATCTAAGAAATGTGATATATTTCGGATCGGCCTAATAACAGGGAAGAAGAAAATTGGTCTATGAAGAAGATATTCAAAGGCTCTTTCTCAGAGGAACTAGAAATCAAAGTTCTGACTTCATGCGTCTACCCATCCATCCTTTATGGTGCGCAAACATGGGCAGAGGAGATGCTAAGCTCAACACCACTCAAATGGGAATGATCAGAAGCCTTCTGGGAATAAGGAAGAGAGAAAGAAGAAAAACGCTGATATTTTAAGGAAGGTGAAAGTGAAGGGTCTGAGATCAGAGGCCCGCTCCTGAAGTGGAGCTAGGCTGGTCACCTGGCAAGGTAGAGCGCACCCGGGGAGTTGAGCGCTGAGTGGATCCGTAGGGGTTTGGTGAGGTACGGGGGAGAAGAAGGCAGCGTCTCAAGTGGAGGGGCCGATTCCCAATGGTGGAGAGTGGCCAGGGACCGGGGCTTGTGGGAAAGGGGTATCTTGAGGCAGTGATGGTGATATGAAAATTTAAAAAATCTGGTGCGCACAACTCACGATTTTCACTTACCTTCGTTGTATAAAATCAATTTAGATAGTTTTTAAATACACTTAAAAAAATAATAATAATAATAGAAAAAAAATGTAAATTCAGTAGAAACATGTGTTTTATCAAAAACTCTATTATATTATTATTTAAAATAATCAGTTAGTTTTATCGCTTTTCATCACTCTTTATTAACTTTTACAAGCTTGTGTAGAAGATAATATGTTTTCTAAAATCTTAGGCTTTCCAACGATATATGAATCTTTTCTTTAACAAATTGCTTCATTCATAATTGCTTAAAACTGATCATTCTTATCCATCCCTCTGTATGGTGCAGAGAGTTGGACTCTCCTCGAAAGCACATTTGCAAGGTGAGGTGACTGACATAGAAATGAGCAACCTTAGAATAGTACTCAGCAAGACGAGAGGGAGTCGTTGGATAAACGAAAGATACTTTTAGACGATAGACTCGGACAAGCCAGTACTACGTATAGGCCTCTACTTTTTAAGGCAGCGGTGCCTCCGAAACTGTATTAATTAAATTATAAATTTTCGGTTCTTATTTTATAAAACTATTGAAATTCTTTTCGTAAGGTATCTTGTTTATCAATTCATTATCGGGAACAAAGTAATTAACTTAAAATACACATTTATTTATAAAATATTACATGTTATTACACACAAAAATATACTGTGAGGCATTGTTCATTATCGAGAATACTGAGGTTTGTTCATATTTACTACATAATATAACATGAAAATGTACCTTTGGAAATAACTGCAGAATTCTTTCCTGGTTTGACCCCCGACTCCTCCGTCCACGGATGGACTTCCGCTTCCTATCCTGTCCGGGCTGACTCCCCAGTACAGGGTTGTCCCAGCTCTAGGAGTGGATGGCTGTATTTTTTGCATAGCCCTTCTAAGAACCTTCCTGGTTGTAGCCCGGAAACTACTCTATTTTAAACAATTCAAAATTATTTCTTTTCCTCCCAGTATTCTGGATACACAGCACCATAGTCGAAATGAGGAAAAAAAAAATACACTCATTAGTTGATTGATTGATCATACACAAGGGGAGAATCCAATAAATTTAAGATCTTAAATTTGAAGTTACTATTGTTTTGTGATTATGAGATGTGTCAAATTGTTGACTTATAATACATTTCACAGCTATAATAGATTTAACAAGAACATTGAGATGTTGAGTAGAAGTCGTGATAATAATATTAAGTAAAGAAAAAGAAAAACGACAATTAATTGTATAGTGATAATACTATTCTCTTATAAATCTACAATGCAGCAGTAATAATAGCCAGAGTTTAACCTCTGCGATAACAATAAACATGGCTAAATGAAATAGAGAAATTTCCTAATCCTGGAGATATCAACCAGCTATTTGTAAGAGAGAACAAAACAGACGTTTATTTATTATCTCTAAATTGAGCCTAAACGTAGTGTTCTCTCCCTCCCAGCCATAATGAAAATAAATGGCCCGGTTAGTTCTTCCCGAGCTCTAGATCCGTAGGATAACAACAGATGAACAACTCCTGTATTCTAAGGGATTTGTTATGAAATACTTCCTTGGCATTTAGGAAATATTTACAGATACATTATACCTCATTCGGTGTAACAATACAAATTATAAAAAATCTAGTGAGGGCAACACACTTATCTCGTTGTTAAAATAAATTTAAGAACTTATAAATAAAGTTAACGTTAAAAAAAAGGTTAATTAATTACATTGAGCTACAATATAAACATGTGTTTCAGCTTTTCAACGCTTTTCATCATTCTCCATTACTTTTATATAACTTTTAACACTCAAATAAGCACTTCTTAACTTCCTTTTATTACACATTTATTTTGCTTCGCAATTTATTATATATTTTTTTCTACCTTTCAGGGTTCTTAACCCATTATCAAGTCTTTTTTTAAAAACACTTCTTAACACACAACACATTATATTACAATTATAGCTTACTGCTATTCGTCCTCTTAGATGTTTATTGGCTAACTGTTTCCATTAAGAAAGAATAGAAAAATTAAGTAAAACTTCCTAAAAAAATTAGAAAAGAAAAGAAACTTTATATATAACATTTTTCTAAAAACTATACCTTCCCAACGGTACATTGTACAATCATATTCCTATTCATATATTCGACATTTCAAAAATTCTTAAGAGTAGGCTAGTCAGTAATGCCACAAAGTTCAGAATGTACAAAACCTTATTCATTCAGTGGCGCGACAGGCCGTGCAGGCCCTGGGCCTCGCGGTGTGATCTGGGAGATCACACTCGCGTTTCTTGATGCTATTTTTAGTGTAGGGTCATCACTCCCTACGACTAATTTTGTAAGTGGCCACCCTTTGGCTGACGGGCCTCACATACCCGGGGAGAGGTTGTGAGTGAATCCCCATTTTTTTACATCCTTATAAAAGCCCCGCCGCGACTGGAATTCGAACTCAGAACCTGTAGCATGAGAGACTAGCGCGCTAGCCACTCAGCCACGGGCTCCTCAAAACCTACAAAACCTTAATAAAACCTATTTCAACGTACTCTAGTAAAATCTGGACCATGAACAAAAAGACAAGCAATTTAGTGGACCGGTTTGATCGATGAACACGAAGGTATATCCTAAGACCGGCGGAACATGGCGGAGAAGGAAAAATAGAGAGGTCTATAATCAATTCAAACATCTAAACCTGATGAGTATGGAGAACAGCAGGACGCAAAGACGACTTTTCGAGGGCACGACGGATGAAAAGAGAAGCAGAGGGAGACCCAAGGGTCGCTGAAGAGATTGTGTTCTGCAGGACATACGGCAGACCAGAGTCAACAAAATCTGTTTCGGGCAACACACGACTTTCACTTACCTCCGGTTTTAAAATCGATTAAAGAATTTCCAAATACAGTTAGAGATAAAAACGAGTGAAACCATTAAATAATTAATTAAATTGAATTAATATAGAAACATGTGTTTTATTAAAAACTCGATTACATCATTATATTAAATAATCAGTTAGTTTTATCGGCTAGTTATCACTCCTTGTTCAATTTTACAAGCTTGTGTATAAGATAATATATTTTCTAAAGTCTTTCTTTTTTAAACGGTACATTATACGTCTATATTACTGGTCTTATGTTTAAAAACAAAATTGGTGCGCTTTGCTTCATTGACAAGCCACCAGGTTGCAGAACGGTCAACATGAATTTCCCTTTTCGGGAACCCAATCAACAGCTAGTTTTATCGGCTTTTCATCACTCTCCGTTACCTTTACGATTTCGTGTATCAGATAATATTTTTTTCTAAAATGTTTAGCTATCCAACGGTATATTATCTATATTACTATTGTTGTGTTCAAAAACACAAAAAATGCATAAAAAAATATTTGTTCAGTTTTCTCCTTTAGTTGTTTATCAAATTCGCTTAACGTGCATATTTAGCTGTTAATTAAACACTGACAGACAAACACGGGACTTGGCGGGACTTGGTTATTTTTACTCAGGGGACCCTAAAATGTATATTTCCGTTGAAAACTGGAATTCGAAAATTTTCACGATCACAATCCTTTCCCTTACTATATATTTCATATATAGTTAAGTGAAAGTAACAAGGCAAGCGAGGAGCAGAGGGAAATAGAAGGCGGAGGTTGAGAAAGCCAGTGCCTGTTGAGCTGAGGAAGAAAAATTCTTATATTCGATAAAAAATACCTAATAAAATTATTTTGATCTTTTCTCCTTAAATTGATTATCAAATTGTTTCATTTTGTTTGAGACGTTCTTTATCAATGCTAACAACTTAAATACTTATTTTTCGAATCTACAAAATTAAAGGTACTTTAGAGGTAGAACATTTTAAATATTGACATTAAAGTCCTTACCGACAATTTCGGTCAGAATAAACCAACACGATATTACAGTTCATGAAATTTAACACTTATCTAGCGAGTCTAATTAAAATCGCTCGAGCTTTTTTTTTTTTTTTAGAAAATAGTAAAAGTGTACAAAATACATGGTAAAAATTGGCTCTGAAAGTACGCCGATTTTTTTGAAAAAGTTGGCATAAAATCTCAGGCGTTTTAGATTTTCTTTTTTATCATTCAGCACCAAACACGGCCTCTGTTATCAATCTGTAGTAAAACTGCTTTGGAAAAAATAATGGAATAGTGGATTAAATAAGTTAATAATTGGCATATACTATGAACAGAAACGTCTACACTAGTAAATTTAAGCTTGATATGTAGGAGAAAATGGCTGAAATAGCTGATTAGGTTCCATAGTAAGCCTAGATTGGATTGATGGTGCTTAATTACTCGTGGCCCTAAGCTGTGATTCATATGAATCCTCTTGAGTATTAAAGGCCAAATAGTGGTTTTAGAGATCATCTGTAACATAACCTCTTTTTTAAAATATCTTAACTGTTCTGTCACCCAACATTCCTTACTTTGCTATGTTTTCTATGAATACAATACACATCAGGCATAATAATCTTATTTTTTCAATTGATACAATAGAAGCATCGAGAATCTTGAGGTGTTTTCGAGTTCTTCGATAAACTAAAGAAAAATCTGATCCGAGCAACACTATTCAATTAATTTAATTGTTATTTATTACTGTGTTTTTTTAAATAATCTATTATATATTTATCTACAACAATCAGTCATTTTTATCGTCTTTTCATCACTCTCGATTAACTTTACATTTTTCCGTATGAGATAATTTTTTTTTCTAATAACCTTAGCTCTCCAGCGGTATATTCCACATCTATATTAATGTTCCTATGTTCAAAAACCCAAAAATTGTATAAAAAATATGTTTTACTCTTATCTCCTTTTGTTGGATATCGAATTCGTTCTTATATATTTACCCGTTTTTTTTCACCAATGGTCAGTCTTGCTCTAGCAGCCGCAGTTACAACTAGCTTTTAACTAGTGATCGAGATAATTTATAAATCTTTTATTTATATATTATCATTAAACTTAACTAATCTTCGTATTGTGCGAGGAAAAATTCAAACCTTTCTCAAGTCGTTTCCGAGACTGACGAAGTGAAAAATATGCCCTCTGGGACAAATAAAAAACTATGAAAGATTTAAGTAGCCCTTCTTCATCTAAAATTTCAACGATGAATACATCTCAAATCTGTTCGCGATAGACTCTGAAATTACTGAACCGACTTTGATCAAACTTCGTAAGTATCTGTTATTTGTTCCAACTTAAAATATAAGATAGTTTTTATCTATTATTATTACTATTCTAAACGGTTGAAATTTTTTTTTTTTTTAAAACGTAAAACAAACTTTATTTAACTGCGGCAACACTGGTTCTCAGTAACCTTCCATATATTTACATACGTAATTATTAATTCAAATATAAGGGTGTGTTGATAGTTTCTATACGTTCTTATTTATAAAATATACATTCACATTATAGTTTCCAGTTATAATAAAATACATATTAGTTGGCGACGAGGATGGGATAAAATATACATACACTCCATAGTTTCCAGTTATGATAAAATACATATTACTATACGTTTCCAGAAAAATTATAAGTACTCATTTGAATGACAATCAAATTTCTAACCACCTGGAAGCAATATCATCTTAATTAAATTAATTAGCAAAGATACTATTCCAATTTATAATAAATATATTTAAGCATATTGAGCATCGTATCCATGTTTTGTGTGTAGGTTCCCGTATAGTTGTTTATGTATTTAACGTCACTTTATGATACTATGGCTAATCGGACGATGCTACAGTGGGAGTCCTAAATTTTTTCTATCCAGGTTTTATTAGGATAGTGTTCTTTAACAACGAGTACCTGACATCGCGGAGCCTAGGGACCACCTTCTAACGTCCCCTCCGATGGACGGCATAATTAAGGATTTTTTACTCCCATTAAAAATCCTAGGACCACCTGCGGGTATGAACCCGTGACCTTTGGCATAGGAGACTGTTATGCTAACCACCCAGCTACAAGTGATCCCTAGGTTCCCGTAGACACATGTTCAATTATTATTAATTTTTTTCAAATAATTCAAAGTTTTAATATTTCGTTAGAAAAAAAAACACATTAAAGGTCTTATTACTGGATCTAAAAAAAAAAAAAACACGTTTTTTCTGGAGGAAGGCTTCGCCCACAATTAAAGAAAACACGGATCTGAGTTGCAAAGGAGTTATGATGATATACAACGGTCATGTTGAAAATTCGTCTTTGCTGTTTTTCTGTAGGAATCCAGCTTTTTATTCCATATATCAATATGGTCACCTTGAGAGACCTTCTCTGAGTCACCCTGATGAAGGCCCACAATGTAGGATGAAACATCGACACACAATTAAAAATAAGTACTACTTGTTAACGTGTGTTTTTTTTTTGTTTTTTTTTACCACACCTCCAAACATCTTACTCATCTAATATGTCAATATAGGGTGAAACACAGATTTATGTATATGTAGTTTGACGTCTCGCCTAATCTCCCTCTCGCATACCACTGTGTTGAAAATCTAGTAATAGACCGCGTTTGCCTTACTTATTCTATTTGAAATTTCCGATTCTATTTTTCCGGGTTTGTGGATTATGGTGCCAAGGAATGTATATCCTTTACCTGTTCCAGCTCCACTCCATTGTACTCCACATGGACATCCTCCTGAGTTCTTCCTAAGTGGACTATTAATAGGTTTCCGTTGCCCAACATGTGTTCTGTTGGCTATCTATTTTGCTCCCTTCAACATACCAAAAGGCTTGGATATTTGGCCGTTTAATCTCACAATGTCCTTTGGGTTTTGATATGTTGACCTTATGGTCTCAATCAAAGTCTTTGGTACTTTTTTTGCTTTGAGGGCTTGCCATAGTTTTCCTAAGACACTGAATCAAAAGCAGCTTTGATGTCAAGGAATGCCAAAAACTAGCAGAAAATGTTCGAAGGAACGGAAAAGATGGAAATCCGAAGGAGCAATGCCAGGGGAGTACAAGCGGGTGAGGTAAAACCTCCATCTGAAGTTTAATTTTATTTTGCCGAGTCCTTAAAGACACTAGCGTTGTTTGGTGGAGTAGCACTCCTTTCCGATTTGCTAACTCTGGCCGTTTCTCTTCAATTGCTGCCTTCAATCGATCTAACTGGGCGCAGTAAAAGTCCCTATTATAGCTCGGTTTTGTGGAAGGATCTCAAAATGTAAATACTGAGCATCACCTTTCTTTGGTGCAAACCGGCCTTCGGTGTCGCGTGCGGAGTCATGCCAGGCAATTCCCAAGATTTTTTTTGGCTGGTGTTGAAGTAGAGAATCCATTTTTCGTCCCAAGTAACAACTCGTTTCAAAAATGGGTCCTCCACATTTTTTTTTTTTTTTTTTTGTCAGCAGTAAATAACAACATGAAATCCTTTCAATACGGTTCCTTTCACTGAGCTCATGGGGAATCCAAACTTCGTAACGACATACGTACCCGGCCTTTTTTAGATTATCAAAAACGGTCGATTTGCACACTCTTAACTCCGCAGCTATCTCACGGACAGTAATTTGTGGATTGTTTGCGATGACCGTCATGATATCCTTCATATCAAGAGTTGAAATCCGGCCAGCCCGGGGTTTGTCTTTCAAATTTAAATCTCCTGATCCAAACCGTGAAAACCACTTCTGAATCGTGCTATCAGCAATTAAATCGCTGCCATACACGGCACGAATCTTTCTTGCAGTTTGGGCTGCGTTTTTCTTTCTTTTTTTTTAATCAACTGAATCGTCACTCATGTTGGTTTGCAATAAACTTCACTACTGAGCCTTAATAAAGATGAATTCAGTGTGTAAACATAGTTAATTCCATGAGAATTAAAGGCATATAACTAAACATAGGCTCTGTGATTCATTTTTAATAGGAAAAATAAAAGGTAAATTTTATTTTTAAAACCTCTATGAACTTTTCGGACAACCCGATAGAACATTCTGTTTGTTCACCTTTTTTGTGTATCGGTATGATAATATTGCGTTCCCAGTCCTTTGGTATTCTCTTAAGGTATAGGCATTGAATAGCTTTTATCAGTTCTATTCCACCAAATTTTACAAATTCCGTCGCAATATTCATCATATCCTGCAGCTTTGTCCGTATTTACTTTTTGATTACCCACTCCACTTCATCTTCCTCGATTACATCATCCGCTATTTCTTCTTTTTCTAGCCAATCTCCCAATGGTGTTTGATCTCTAAGGGTCGCTAAACACAGCTTCTGGTAGTACTTCCTCCAAGCTTCCATAATTTGGTCTTCTTCTGTAATTAGACGTCCCATATCGTCCTTTATGTTTTTTATTTGCTTACTTTTGTAATTTAAAGTTTTTCAAATTAAAAATTAATATTATATAAAAAAAATAAAAGCCCTAAAACTTAAAATTATATAAAACATTAAATTAAATTAAAAAATAAAGAAAAAATTAATTAAAAAAAAGGGGAAAAAGTGGAAGACCCATGAATGCACCAAGCAGAACCATGGGCACCTGTTAAAAGGAAACCACAGAATAGTGGAATACTAGGATAGTCTAGATGCCCAGTGTTGTGACTCAGTGCTACTTATGGAACGCAATTTTATGCGATGACCACTATATAACTCAGACAGAACAGGGCTACTATTCCAGGTAAATAATGTCACACTGCAACACAAAAATCAAGAAAACCTGTTTATTTTCCTGAG
The DNA here is from genome assembly GCA_023052935.1 of Piezodorus guildinii. NCBI lineage: Eukaryota > Metazoa > Arthropoda > Insecta > Hemiptera > Pentatomidae > Piezodorus > Piezodorus guildinii. The sequence goes on along the minus strand of CM041292.1, from coordinate 173,239,537 downwards.
GAAAAACAAATTATACTCAAGCCAGTAAATACTACGTGAACTTGGTGCAATAACCGGTGTCACTATACATGGCACCTTAAATTTTAATGAAATAAAAGAATTGTATTAAATTGTAAGATAACCCCCAGTGCAAGCTATTAATTAAGATTTTTATTGTAAGCATACAAATTATTAAAATTATAAAATAAATTATGTAATGTAAAATTGTATGTACTAATATAATGTATCAGTAATATTCTGAAAAAAAAAAAAAAAAAAAAAAAATTATAGTTCCTGTAGAAAATAACAAGTAAATTTATTCCAACAAATTGTTAAAGTGACCACAGTTGAAAGTTAACAGATTCAAGTGATTTTTTTTCTTTTGCTGAAAGAAACTAAAACAAAACAAATTAAAATCATATGTTAACGAAAAACTATTGTGCAGTCTTGGTAATTTCTTTTGTAAGAAGTTTTTGAAAATATTAAATATTTGGTTAAATAATAAAGAATGCAGTTATTTAAAAATATGTTTATTATATTTAGGAATACAGTTTGAAACAGAAATAATATCACATTAAATCCTCTTGTAGAATTATTTTAAAAAAAAAATAGTTTAAATAAAAATTGTACCATCCCAAAGGTACCTGATTTATGAAAACAAGCAAAATATAAAATCTTTGATGCAAGATTACATTAACCTACAGGTATGGATTCCAACCAGCTACATAGCGAAAGATATTTATTTGATACAAGACTTCATGGAATTGTAGTTAATCTTTTAAAATCATTCGCTTCCATTATACTTAATTACATTAAATAGGTCAAATTTGTAAATGGTGTTGCTAATACTTAGCTTAGAGACAGACCTCAAACACCATCTATTGGTGAAAGTAGAAGTTTGTGTTACTCTGTCTGCTAGCACTATCTTTAGACCTTTCTCAGAAGTTTAATAAATACAAAGAAAACTATATTTATTTATTAGTATATTATAGAATAATATTTTTTTTTATTGAGGAATACAAACTTAATGAAATCTTTCGTTATTATTATTACCATTATAAAGTGTTGGTTACATGTTAATTTTGTTTTCTTAACAACCTATACTTTAATTTCATAGTACTTAAGAGTATTGATAACATACTTCATATTTATAGGGTTTCTTAAAATAAAGGGAAGAAAATATCTGAGTAAAGACACAATGAAAATAATAAAATGGGCTTTTAATACAATTTTATATTTAATTTTTCATTATAATTAGCTTTATTCTTGTAATATTGGAAATCTATTTTCAATCAAGTATATATTAATATTAATTATTTTTAAGAAATATAATTAATGTTAATTTCATTATTATGTTTTGTTTAATGTTCTACTCAACACCAAATGTAAAAAAATTCCAAAGGGGATTTTTTTTCTTTCACAGAAAGAAACTGAAACAAAACAAATAAAAATCATATGATAATGAATGACAATGTGCATTCTGTCATTTATTTTGTAAGAAGTTTTTGAAAAGATTAATTATTTGGTTTAATAATAAGGAATATAAATGTGGGAATATGAAACATTGAAGGACAGGGCAGTATTCAATATAATTGAGAAGTTTGTGAACAGAAATAATATCACATAAATCTTCTTGTTGAAAGATTTAAAACAAATTATTTTGAATACAAATTATACCTCTCCAAAAGTACCTTATTTATGAAAACAAGCAAGGAATACAAAAAATGTTTGTACACTCTTTGATGCCTCAATATTAACTTACTGGTATGGATTCTAACTTGCTCCACAGCAAAAGATATCTAAATCTTAAGTTTAATTTAGTTCCTCTTTGGTTTCTCTACATCTGATTTGAAACATTATTCAAGAAGTCAACATGATTCCAAATTATTATTTATCCAACCCATTGAAGCAAGTTCACCATTACTGATAATGAATGAGCCTCAATATTTTAAGAATTTAATCACTTTGTACATAAACATAGCCAATGAAGAGCTGAGAAAATTAGAAATTTGTTTCTTCTTGTCTAATTTATTTAATTCATCAGAAACCGACTTGAAATTTGAGGTAAATTTATTCTTTTGAATGGTGTGTACCTTTAAAGACTCATTAACAAAAATGCAGAGAGCACCAGCCTATTTTTTTTTTTTTTTTTTGTAGTTTTGCAGCAAAATTAAAGTTTGAAAATGTATGGGTTCATTATATAAAGGTCATCATAGTAAAATCCAGTGAAAATTATAAATATAACCTTTAATATAAAAAAAATGGTTAACTGCCGTGTTAAATGTAAGTAGGCCTGGGTAAAAAATAGTTAAACCAAAATAAAACAAATATTTTGCTTCAGCATATTAATTTTAACAAAGTAAATTAATTTTGGTTAGTTATGAAAATTATAGTTAACATATTTCTTAAATTTGTTAGATAAGTTAAAATCTTAATTTCTTTTTTTTTTTAATTTTTTTGGAAGTTTTCTTAATTGGAACATTTAAAAAAGCACATACTACCTTCCATTCATCATCTAATCACTTTATTTCATAAGTCTTTTAACAACAAAGCAGTGTGCTATAAGATGTAGTGAAGGATGAAAAATGTTGTAGCAAGGAATAAGTCTTGAAAATGGGGAAACAACCCCGAAACGTCGACTAGGATGAAAAAATGTTAAAAGACTTATGAAATAAAGTGATTAGATGATGAATGGAAGGTAGTATGTGCTTTTTTAAATGTTAAAATCTTAAATTTAATCAAATGGTCCAAGTATTTGATAGCATTGACTCTTCTACAAAGAAACACTTGCCTACATTTTTTGTCTGAATTATGATTAAAAGGTACCTTTATTGTTTTAATTAAAGAGAAAAACAATTTTAAAGGTGTGCACAATGTAGATTGATAATGGCTGCAATTAGCAGGCCATACAATTATTTTTACAAATTATTTTTATAATTTGAATTAAATAATCCATGGGGGGTCTTAGGCTCAGTAATTAATGAGATTCACACTGTTTTAGGGCCAATAGCCCTGCAAGGAGGTGATTAGGCCCAGATCAAGCTCAGTGGCCAGGTTACAAATAAACTAAAAACTGTCTGATTCACACTATTTTGATAATGTCTACAAAATAATTATTATAAAATAAATATGTTTTAAGAAAATTGGTTACAACAAAAAATACTAAAACATACTCAAAATGATACCCTAAACAATTTTTTATTTAGGAGAAATAATGGAATCAAAACAGATATATACCAACAGGTAAACATGTCAAATAAGAAATTAACACAACTTGACATAGAGAGCTCATGTTCAAATTTTTATTTCATATCCAATGGAAGTACTTCAATGTTTAAGTTGGATGGTCCCGAGGCCATCTTATTTTCAATCACCTTAGAGGGTTGTCAGGAATATGTGAGAATAGTATGTTGCGGGCAAGGGAATTTGTGTGGGTAGAAAGTTTGTAATTAAAAGAAGTATACATATTTCAGAATAGGTCTGCGACAAATGGGACATTAAGGTCATAATTTTTGACGAAATAAGGAGCTTTTTGGATTTTGCAAAGGTTTTGATTGAAAAGATTGAATGTGGGAGAAATTAGATGGTTTAGCAAATCCCCAAAGCTCGATTCCATATGCCCAGATGGGCCTGATAATGGTAACATAAATTAGCTTTTGTTTTTTTTTTTTATAATACAAGTGACCTTCAAGATTTGACACCAAATCCAAAATTAGCTTTTTGTAATTAAGAGCAAGTTTTGAACCTTTGTCATGTAAGTGCTGTAGAAATCGGTATATACAAGCAGTTTTTTGTTGAATCATATGAGGATTCTAAGCAAGGACGTTTGTAAAGATGTAGTCATAGTTATCAGATTGTTCTAAAAGAATGAGTAGGGTATTATTACAGTATATCAGTGGGGCAGGAAGTCATTGGTTTATACATCAAGGGTAAAGATATTTTGGTGAGATGTGTAAGGATTTATTTTAATCCTCCAGTCCTAACTCATAAATTATGGTTGTAATGGGGGATGAATATAAACTTAATTAATTTTAAATATTAGTACACCATAATGAGTCACAAATAGCATTTTACATAGGTATATTTAACAACAAATAATTACAACATTTTAACAAACATTGATAACAAAAAGGAATTGGTCTGGGTGGCGGTCGGTGAATGAAACAATTGAGTAGTTTCAACATTTTATTTTTTGCCAACGTTTCGACCACCATTGTGGGTCATCATCAGGGCTAAAAAGATACATTTAAAATAAGATTAAATATATTAATTTAAAAACTATTGCACTAGAGAATGTCAATATTATAACATAAAAGGAACTAGATGTGTAAGGAAATCAATTAATTAAATTACAATGACAAAGGTATAATAATGAGAGGGCTATACAGAGCAGATAATGACTAAAGATAATGTACAAATATATGAGAAAAATTACATGAAATAAAAAACATTGAAAAATGGAGTACAGTGGAGATACGTACCGTGTTGTAGGCGAATGGAAACTAGGTTCAATGTGGTAGTATGGAATATAGGCAGGTAGATAGAAAAGTAGGTACGAAAGGTTGGGTAAAATGGAAAATATACTGCATTTTTAGACGGGATCTGACAACAATGAGTAAAATTGTAATACTAACATAAACCGAAGTAATCAGATTAAACCTATAATAGTAATAACATCATAATGGTACTAGAAAATGTTTTAACAAGATTGTTAAAGTAAGAACCGATATAATACAATAGTAAGAATAATAATGTACAAAGTATATGTAGTAAAACTGACTACCTCCAAACCAACGTTTAAATAATTATGGTAAATATATTAAGACAAACAAACATAACAAGGTGAAAATATTATGGGAAAAAATAAGTAACAATCATAGACAGATCATACAAGTTGATACAAAAGAATAAAATAATTACAAGTAGAGATAAATTGAACTGTAAAACCATTAAGAATTTTTAAGTGCATAAACAAATAAAATAGATACATAAATAAAATAAATGTATGCATAAATAAATAAACCAATAAATAAACAAAAATGTATACAGTGGGATGGACATCGGAAGCTGCGTTACTTAATAGAGTTCAATACATGGCTATAGGTGGAGGAGATGCATTGTTTATCAGTTTTATGATTGACAGGTTTAGATTAGAGATGGATGTGGACAGATTCAGCGATGAGTCTTTTTTTTATGGTTGGGAACAGAATCTTAACTGGAACAGTCATGAAAGTTAATTGAATGATTAAAAGTTATGGAATGTTCGGAGAGTTTTTAGGCTAGAAGGTTTCGAGAGGATATGGAGGATTTATGTTGAGATTTGCGGGTTTTTATGTAGTTTTTGGTTTCACCCACATAGGATATATCGCAATCTGAACAAGATATTTTATAAACAATATTTGAACGGTATAGAGGATTTATCGGGTCTTTAGTATTTGTGGAAAGTTCATTCTCTGGGTATGCAATCCTAGCTATAGGGAGGGTAAAGAAGATTTTAAGGATTTTTTAATTTTTCAGACAGGTGTGGAATATAAGGAAGGGGAATCTATATTGAAATATAGTGGGTGAATTTCGGTCCTGTATTGTAGGGGAAGTAATGGTCGTTTTACGTTATTGTATGAGTTTATAAGTTTTTTAATGAAATTAAGTGGGAAGCTGTTTAAGTTAGGATTTTTTAATGCGCTGGATATTGGTATGATGGTACTGTGGATCAGACAAGGAGAGGCAACGATGGACGAGATTTTGGGCAACATTAATTTTTTGATGGTATGGGTGCTGGGAGAAGAAATTGAGAAGTTTACCGGAATAGTTGGATTTGGTGTACCAGTCAATGGAAACAGAACCGTCAGTATTTCTTATTATGAGTAGGTCTAGAAAGGGAATTGTTGAGTTATTTTCTTTTTCCTATGTTAAAACGGAGGCATGGATCATAGGAATTAAAGGATTTTAGGATATGTGGGATTTTGTCAGGGTTTATTATAAGGAGGAGATCGCACTATTTCTTTATGAATTGATATCGTTTTATACATTTTGTTAGGATCCAGGAGGTCATGGAGATTTTAGAAGATCCAGAGTTAAAAAAAAAAAAAAAAAAAAAAAAAAAAAAACCTGTACCATACGACCATGAGGTCTTGTGCCAGTACATATAGAGATTGTACGTTCTAGCAACGGCAGGCAATGAGTATTAGGCTTATCGCGCTCAGCGCAGGTTTTCCCATTATTGGTACCCACTTTATAGAGCTGGTTGCCAGAGGTCTCATACCAGGGTCGCCCCCGTGAAATAACGATAAATAATATTCTGCATAGGGATTCGAACCCAGGATCGGAGCACAGCAATATGCTCTATCACTAACACGCGCTCCAGAGTTTAAGAAGAAAGAAATTCAAGAAACAGATGATAATAAATAAAGTTATAAAGCAATAACGTTATTAATAATTGATGCCTGACTACAACAAAGCTAAATTTCATAATTAATGGTAGTGAACAGTTAACAGGAATAGTTCAGTCTTAATGAAAATAATACTAGATAGAAAACAACAGCAATATTACATCTGTGAAATAGTAAGTATTCTTGATTTGAATACATTAACAGATTTTGTGTTAATATAATCTTATAAAATACTCAATAAATTAAAAATGTTCGGAAAATAAAAATAACTTTAAAATATATTTTTGAATACATTAATAAATCTATTATACTTAATACATAATAATAGTACAAACTAATTTTATAATAAACAAACACATTGGTTTTAAACAATTAAAATAAGAAATATAAAATTCTTCCTAAGCTCACTTATTTAAAATAGAATTTAAAAAAAAAATTATACATTTACAAAAAACATTTGTCATCACTGTTAAGAAACAGCACCATTCTTAGTTTTTCAGGAGATCATTGGCTCCTTCTTTCAGATAAAAACATGCCTGCTTTTGAAAAAAGTTGTTCAAATGGAACGGATGTTGCTGTCACACATAATCTTTCCTCTGAAACTTGCGATACAACAGGAAAATCCCCTGATTTTCACACCACCATTTTATGGGATCTTCATAAAGAGGAAAAAGGCATACATTGAGGTATCCAGTAAGCACCATCAAGGCTTGGCTCCCCGGTGATTCTGTAAACAATATGTTCAATTATAGAGCCATTATTATACTAATTGGATTATATAAATATAGCTAGAATTGGCAAGTTTTTTTTTTTCTGCTGTAAACGCAGGAAACGTACATTTATTTGAATAAATTAATTAAATAAAAAGCTTGAAAATTACTCAACTATAAACATAATTTTAGCATCAGTCTCTGACAAAAATAAGCAGAAGACTCTCCACCAAACACCAGCATTTTTTTTTTTGTTGGTCACTGGCTCTTATTTCATCTTTTGAGGTCATTGGATATGTTTCTGTTATTATTTTAAGCATTAATCCCTTCACCTTTGATTTTGTTAAGCGAACTACTTCCCCATAAGCATTGTTAAAGCCCCTCATCTTGTACCTTCCATCCAAAAACGTACATAAAGCCAGCCTCTCCTCCAAGTGCCTAAACCTTTCTTTCTTTGAACATTCTTTCATCATAATTTCAATCTTCAATTTTAAGACACAACTTCCTCACCTAAATCAAATTTCAATTAAACTTCTATTAATCCTCTAATCATTACAATTAAGCTTGATGCCAGTGGAAATTCTTGCAGAACTAAATAGTCTGTTAATTGTCCGAATGGATTACGGTGGGAGAATAATGTTTTTGATTTGATACTTACCATTCAAATATATTTAATAAAGGTAATTCAGGATCTATGAAAGAATGTATTCTTCATTGCAGCTTCAAGTCACAAAATCTTACATCATAATAAGTTGGAATTCCATCTGGTCTATACAAGAGCATTAATTAGTTTTAAGATGGATTAATATCTCCCGTCTTTTGGATCTCACTTAACTCATCCATGAATTCTGGACGATATAAAATAATGATATTTTGATCATATCGATTGGAACGATCTATCCTTATTGTTCATATGTTCTTTATTAACACATGTTAAATGTTATGTGTTAAATTATTGTATTATATACCTCATCAGATTCTAATCGTTTTTGTACAATTAAGTTTATTTTATGGACAGCACAACCTATAAACTTCATTTTTTGTTTTTTCATCACATCACTGAAATAATGTAGGGTGAATTGTGGGAGATAGAAAAATAATTTTTGAAGAAACACCTCACGCCTTCCAAATTATATTGATCATTAAGGATGAATTTTTACCCCTATGAGAATTCCTAATGAGATCACAGTCTACTTGAGGGTTTATAAATTTCTCCTTATGAATGAAATAGGCTGAGTGAGCCAAACAACTCATATTTTGTCGGGGTATCCAGTAATCTGTAGTAATGCAGAGTGTTTTTTATTTCATGGTGTTCATATTTGGCCAAAATGAATGAGCCAGATACAATCTTCCTCAATGGCAATTTATAGAAAGGATTTAAAGCATAAAAATTGTTAAGAACCACTGTCCTCAAACAATACAAAAGGGCTGAAAGTCCATTGTAAATAGTTTCAAAAACTTTTCTTTTTTAAATCCAACGTTAATTTTTTTTTTTTTAAATCTGAAATTTTGGATTAAGAGATGGATAGTTCTATGCCAAGTAATAAAACCAAGGCTTGAAGAGGGATAGTTGACTGAGATGAATAATTTTCATATAACTAATACAGATAAATCTTTTCAGGTTGAAGTCTGAACAGAAAGAAGGTTTTCACTTGAACTGATTGGGAGTTTCTTATTTGAGAAGAAGTTAACAGCACTGTAGGATAAATTGCCAATAGTCAACCCTATAGCTAACATTTTTTAAAAATAGAAATATTGCATTATGAAATTGTTGCCACAATAAGCTAAATGACATATTGAAGTTATTTTAATTCTAGACCAAATCACACACACACACCAATCTTTTGAACAAACAGATTATTCTACATAAAACAATGGAGAAAACTAAAAGCTAAAAGAGAACTAAACTAGAAAAAATACTTTTAAGAAGATATCTAAAACTACAATATTAGAATATTGCATTTTATTCTATTTCAATATTACATTAGAAAAAATAGAAAATTAGTAAAAAAATGGAGGGTTTAGACTTACATCTTTGAAAATAAAATGTATACATTTCAGTAAACATCGTATATACCAGAAAGATCCTGTTCTATTTTTGGGAGGTTCTTTTATAGAGAATGCTGAATAGTATGTCACTTTGGAAATGTTACTAGACAAGAGACTCAGCTGAATACAAATTATAAAACACTTAAAATATGAATGTATGAAGAGAATAGGAATTTTAACTACTTCTCATTCAAGTTGGGGAGCAGACAGGCTCGCTCTCCTTAAAATATATCAGAATGTCATAAGGAGAAAAATTGACCAGCCAATTAAAGATCCTTTATTATTGTAAATCTTATGTTATTCTTAAAAAAATAAGTATCAGAATAAAGTAAATATTCATTTATTTACTTTTCTTCTTTTTGTTTTATATTTAAACTCATTTATTTTTCATTTTGTTCAACACAATTATTTTCTGAGGATTGTTTTTTTTTTTAAATTATTTTATTTTATTTTGTTTTCTCTATATATTTATCCATAATTGTAAATATTAGTTAATAATGTCCATTTTGTCTGTTGGCCATACATGTTGTATATTATAAATTTCACAAGTCTGTTGTTCTTAAGGGACTTAGTCCCAGAATAAAAATTACTTTATATTCTATTCTAAATATTGTAATGTAGAAACTCTATTTTAAGAAATTAAACATAATTTATAATAGAAGTTTTAAAAAAAAATGTATTGATGATGTATAGTTGACTGTTGAAATTATCCTAGGTAGAAATAATCAGAAGTCAGTCGTTTTTTGAATATTTTAATTTTGCTGACGTTTCCAATTAAACTTGTGATACCCGACATACTCCCAGCATATAATTCGTCAGCAGACTAGGGTACGGAGAGAGGGTGGATAGCCCCACTACCTGAAATAACAATTATCGTGAAACCTACACCAGCCTCGGATCTGATCAGTCTTAAAGGTAAACGACCCGGCACCCCCCATAGGATTTTCAACTTTGGATACTGGAATGCATTGTCTCTATATAGACCCGAAGCATTAAAGTTGCTACTAGAACAACTTGACAGGTATAAGATTGACATAGGCGCTGTCCAGGAGATCAGATGGACTGGTCAAGGAATTCTTAAAAAAAGGCACCACTCCATCTACTACAGCTGTCATGAGAGTCGCCATGAATTCGGCACAGGATTTGTTGTGAGGGGGAAGTATAGGCATATGATAATTGGATTTAAACCACTGAGTCCACGAATTTGTCTCATAAGAATGCGGAGAAAGTTTTATAACTACAGTTTGTTTAAGTGTACATGCCCTACAGAGGTGTCAAATGAAGAAGAAAAGGATACTTTCTACGAACTTTTGGAAAGGACTCTGGACGCCTGCCCTAGGTATGACATGAAAGTAATCGCTGGAGATTTCAATGCAAAGTTGGGAAAAGAAGCAATATAGCAGCGAATCATAGGAAAACACAGCCTTCATGACACAACCAACGACAATGGACAAAGGCTCATGAACTTTGCTGAATCCAGGAATCTGGTGGTAGGAAGTACACTGTATCCGCACAAGAATATACACAAGGGCACATGGACGTCACCGGACCGGTCAGTTGTCAATCAGATCGATCATATTTTGATAGGTAGACGCCATAGAAGCAATCTAAGAAATGTTAGAACATTCAGAGGAGCAAATGTCGATTTGGACCACTACTTGAGCATAGCACATGTGACGGCGAAGATCTGCTCAGTGAGGAAATTAAAAGCTGCCGAGAAGCCCCGACGTTTTAATCTAAAAAAACTGAAAGACCCGCAAATCCAGCATAAATACACTGAAGCACTTGACATTAAAGTGCGCCAGAGAAGCAACGATGCTGAGCTGGACATTGAAAAGTTCTGGTCGCACTGTTACGGAGCGATAATGGAAACAGCTGATGAAGTACTAGGGCCATATGAGTAGGAACCAAGGTCACCCTGTTTCGATGAAGAATGCAGTATAGCCACGAACCGGAAAAACAGTGCGTGCCAAGGAATGATTAGGGCAACCACAAGGAGGTCTGTTGATGAATATCGACAGAGAAGAAAAGAAGAGAAGCATTTACACCGGAAGAAGAAACGACAGAAAGAGAGCGAGGAACTGAAAACAATTGAAATGCTCCACTGCAGCAAAGAAAGTAGGGATTTCTTCAGATTGGTCAATAAGGGAAGAAAGCAATACCTTGGTAAAGTTATGTCCTGTAAGGATAAAAATGGAAACTTGTTGACCAACAAGTCTGAAGTTCTTGAAGAATGGAGGGATTATTTCAATGACCTTCTCAATCCAAGAGAACTAGACACTCATGATGAACTAGACAATCAAGAGGCAGAAGAAATCAACAGAATACAAGTGGGAGAACAAGGGATAGATATTGAACCTTCTGATGAAGAAGAGGTTATAGATGCCATCAGCAAACTGAAAAATAACAAAACCCCCGGCATTGACGCACTCCCTGCTGAACTCTTGAAATACAGTGGAAATGAGCTCAACAAAGCATTACAAGATCTTCTCCTTGTGATATGGACAGATGAGGTGATGCCCTCCGATTGGAACAGATCAGTTATCTGCCCTATACATAAAAAGGGTGACAGGTTACTTTGCAGCAATTATCGAGGCATCTCACTACTATCCTGCGCCTATAAAATACTATCTAATATTCTTTTTAGACGTCTCTTACCATTTGCTGAGCGTGAACTCGGTCCCTACCAGAGTGGATTCAGGAAAGGAAGATCCACCTCAGACCAGATGTTCTGTGTGCGAACAATTCTTGAAAGAGGCCATGAGTACAAAACCAAAACTCACCATCTTTTCATAGATTTCAAAGCAGCGTATGACAGCATAATACGAGAAGAGCTGTACATTGCCCTCAGAGAATTTAATATACCTGAGAAACTTATACGCTTGATAAAGCTTACCATGAAGGAGGTGAGATGTATGGTGAGAGTAAATGGTGACAGGTCCAAGGAATTTCGTGCAGATAAAGGACTCCGACAAGGGGATGCACTAGCCTGTTTGCTGTTTAATCTAGCACTTGAGAAGGCCGTAAGAGATGCTGGTTTACGCGAAAGAGAAGGAAATATATTTACCAGACTAGTCCAGCTGTTCGCTTACGCAGACGACATAGACATTGTGGGACGCTCTCTACAGTCCGTGACGGACGCCTTTCTGGCTCTGATGGGTCCTGCCAGCAGACTTGGACTGAACGTTAATGAGTCCAAAACAAAATATATGGTAGCAGAAGAAATCCCAATGCTAGGCGAGACAGTCACTATCGGGGTTCATAAGTTTGAGAAGGTCTCAGAGTTCACATACCTGGGATCAGTGGTCACGCAAGATAATAACCCGGATATTAAGATAAGAAGAATAACTGCAGCTAACAAATGCTACTTTGGGTTAGGCAAGCAGCTAACCAGGCGGATACTCTCCAGACAGACCAAGCTCCACCTCCATAAGATATTGGTGCGTCCCGTACTGCTCTATGGATCAGAGTGTTGGGCGACTTCAAAGGCGACCGAAAAGGAACTCCTAATTTTTGAAAGGAAAGTTCTCCGCCGTATTTTTGGAGGAGTGAAAGTTGGAGAGGAGTGGAAGCGGCGCACAAATCAGGACCTCTACAATGCTTTTGGAGAAGGTGATGTGGTCCGGGCTATGAAGTTAAGACGCCTAAGATACGCAGGGCATATAGCCAGAATGGAAAATGGAGAAATGCCCAAAATATTACTCACTCAGCCGATCCATGGGATAAGAAGAAGAGGAAGACCAAGAGGGAGTTAGGAGCTGGATGGCATCGGCTCAAGACCGTGATGATTGGAGGAGGCCAAGACCCGTGTCCGGGTTGTAGCGCCGTGAAATAATAATAATAGTAAGTTTAATCCCCTATATGCAAAATGAATAAATATTTCTATGTAAATCATGCATAATTTGTGCACCAGCTGAATGGCCCACAAGAAATAACTTGCATTTCATTGGGTTCATCATTTATAACAGCACTGTTATCATTGACTATATGTTATTGTATACCTCTTTTGAAGATATAACAGTAAAGATTAGATTAAGATATTTTAATAGATTAATAATTGAGACATAGTCCAAAAGGAACTAAAGGACATTTTTAACGAAATATATTTGTCTTATCATCATTTAGTTTTATGTAAATATTTAATTTGATTTTATCCAACGAACACTCAAGTCATTTAAAGTTACTGATTACACATAAACAACTTACATGTTCCCAATCATTCTAAATGATTTCATTTCATAAATTGAATATACAGTGATTAAAATAGTAATCCGAGACCCACACAGCAAAACCCTCTTAAAGTGCAGGAGATGCAGCAGAAGAGAAAACAGAAGAGGAATCAGAAAATCAAATTCAACCAAAAGCCTTTTTATGGGGATAAGAAAAAAAATAAAATAAATTAAAAAAATCAAATAAAAAAAAAAATATATTTAAAGTACAATTCAAGAATTTAATAAGAAAAAATCAAATATGTTGGTTTAATAATATAGTAATGAGAGATTTTTTGAACTTATAGTAAAATTTCCTAGAATGAATATGGCACCTTTTGGAAATCAAGGTATACATTTTTTTTTGTTTTCTTACAAATGATAATTATTATTAAAAAATCAAGTTATAACTGTTGAGAAATTTTAGTTCTTGCCTCTTTCTGCACAATGAATAGCAACAAAATTGCTGATTGGAATTAATCCTGTAAATTGATTCTTTGTTGATATAATCCTTAGGCTAAACAGCCAAAGTACATATGAAGATTAATCAATTTAAGTACAATATCAAATTTCAACCTTTTCAGCATAGCTTGCATGGCTTTTCAGGCTGAACTTACCACATAAACACGCACACAGAATATTTTGGAGAATTAGTTCATTTGTACTGATATGACCATAAAATACGTCTATTTCCATTGAAAACTCAAATTTAATATTTTGTAATTGCAATACTTTCTCTTTCTATATACTTAATGTACTCTTACTATTTAGATAAGTTAATGTAATAAAATGTGCAAATTTTTAGATCAGATTAGCTCTTTCTTATTTGTCCCAACAGTAAAATACTCCTGCAATCTAGTAATGATTTCACCTTCGACATATAAGAATTTGAATGCAATAATTGTTATACAAATACCAAGATGAATGTTTCCTTTCTAATAATCTTAAAACAGATAGAAAATTAGGCTTACGATTAGTATCCTAGGGATGAATGAGACATGTACTAAAAGAAATAGCAAAATACATTAATTTTGAAATTACTGATGATTTCATTGGAGCTTCATCTTCATAATAAAGCTCAATATATGTATGCTTTATTGATGCATTATTATGTGATGTATAGTCAGTCATTCATAACAGTCTAATTAATCATAATTATATAAATTTTAATATTAAATGGTTCGCAACAGTTTTTTCAAGTTTTATTTATAATTGTTAGAACAAATAATTTGTTTTGTTTTTTTATTGTATTGTTAGCAGTAATAATAATTAACTATTAATTTGAAAATTCATACAAAATATGTTTAACAAAAAATTTAAATGTGTCAATGCGGCTTTAAATAACTGGAACAAAAAACAAAACAAATAGTAACTATGTATTATTAAATGTTTCACCTTCTACTCAACTACTATATTGACATCTTTAATAATTAAAAAAATGAGAATAAACACATCTTGCCCATTCAAATATATGAATAAACGTAAATTGAGCATGTAGCAAACGAAATTCTGTTTAAATTTCTTTTAATAAAATGAAAATATAATAATGAATATCCTATTTGAATTTTATGTCCATATTATTATTCAGTTTTATCACAATTGTTTTCTGTTGGTAGCAATGAAACAATCCTGTAGAGTATATAAAAATGTTGCCAAATGTTTAAAAAAAAAATAGATATTTTGGATTACTGTCAATGAATAGTTCTTCATATTATTATGTTTCTTAAACATGTTATATGAAATGAATATGAACTAGAATATATACTATAAGGAATGAAAGAATGGAAACATTGATTTGCTATATTTTGTTATAAACATTTAATAACAAATAATAGATATGACAAAATAATATTTCTATAGCTAAAAACTGTAGTCATCTACAAATATATAACTTTTATGTTATTATTATATTAATGTATACAATTATAATACATCATATGGGCTTTTTAAAATAATTTACATTTGACACATATACAATGTAATATTTGTAAATTTAAAATATTTGGTGTTCATATAATCACATCAACTAAACTATAACAGATGGAGAATAGATTAAGTAGAGACTAAACACAGATAAATGGTTAACATATATAAGATTTTCCTATTATACATATTGTATACATGTATTTTTCCAAATCTCATTTATACAAAATGTAAGCAAGTTATCATAATACATGTTATAATAATATATTTTACAATAAAGTTAACAACTAAATTTGATCCGTAATTTAAAAAAAAATAAATGAGATCTAAATATATTTACAATTAGGATCATTTTATTTACATTTATCTATAATACCAAATCTAAAATAGGTAAATAGTAATTAAACAATAAGAATGCCTATTTAATTAAAATGGTCCACATTAATCATTACTTTTTACAAAGAGATTTTTTTTTTTTCCTACTGAACACCTATACCTATATTGCATCAAACAATAACTCTGATTCTGAAAAGTGATATCTAGTTCTTTAGATAATCTATTACAGGATTTATTACTATAGTTATTAAATTATGCAAAAAAAAATAAAAATAAAATACTATATTTAAGAGTGTAAATACAAAGTTAGATATATACATATCTAAAAGTGAAAATATAGATACATATATTATGAATACATAACAATAACAGTGAGTTATTAATAATGAACATTTAGATTTTAACACCATTTAATTACTTAAATATCTAAAGGGAAAGTATCTTACTAGGAGAAATATGAGTTGCATTTTAAAAATTACTATTTTCTGTATATTAATAATTAGTTTAAGGAATATTCAAACACTAGGAAAAATTAAGGATAATTTAATTTGAATAGCAACATTTTTTTTTTCTGTATTTATTATAAATTTCAGTAAATAACTTATGAGGTAATCACAAAAGACTAAACTAGTTAGAAGAACAATAGAAACTAAAGGTTTTCCCTTTTTAAAAACGTTATGTCTACTACATATCAGAGAATAGCAGAAAATTTATAATCTAAAACAAGAATTTTATTCTGACTGATTATAAACCCCCACTCACCCTTCTCTCATGTATGTACAGAAAGGTGTATTTAGGCTTTACTTATCTTCAATTACCACAAATTTAGAAAGAGTAAGAGTGAAATCAACTAATTAACTATTTTTCAGCCAGAGACAAGGAGAGAGTTCTGTACAATTTGATCAAAATTGGTCCAGCGATTAATACTTTGAAACTCCTCTGCCCTCTAAATATTTAAAAGTTGATTAATAAAAACAAGAGAGCAAAGCTTAATAAAAATGGATGGTCATCATTTTATTATATAATCAGCATACAGGAACAGACTGAAGTCCAATTACAGATGGTTCAAAAAAAATGATTACATAACGTACATATGCGAATAACTATAATTTAAACTGTATCAGGTCATTAGAATTTATTTCAAGATGGTAACATAAACCTTTTTTTTTTTTTTTACACTTGTTAAGTATTTATATTTATTACAAAACTTTGCATCGAGCTGACAATGTTAAAACAATACAATATACAACAATAGAAAATAATATCAAATACTCATCTTAGTTCTGAGAGAATTCTATTATACCATCATATAAATAATGAAGCCAAAAGTGGCTGCCTTTTAATTGCTTAAATTTAATATCTCTCTTTTACATATTGGGTAACTTAAATCTATAATACACGACACAAACATTGAGTTTTTAAAGGAAAAAACTTATTTCGGGTACAAAGTTCCTTAAGAATAACACAAATGAAAAAAAAATCATTACTCACCAAAGAAATTAATAAAACTTCATTTTATGATTAATAAACTAAAAAAAAAAATCAATAATTATAATTAATAAATACAATAATATTGTATAAATAATCAAAAGAGAGGTTGGAAAAAAAAGGCACAGTGATATCTATTTCACATTTGAAAGAACTAAATCGTAGTAGAAGATCATGATGAAAAAAAAGGGTAAACACATAGAAAAAACAAATTGCAGCCTTCTTACATTAAGCAATTTAATTGATAGGATATAAATGGGAGATTAAAAAAAAAATAAAAAATAAAGTCAATCTGGAAAACAATGATAAACCAACCACTAAAACAGTTAATGTTTTGCTGATCCTGGCATAATCAGAACAATAAATTCTCTTTTAAGCATACAAAATGCAAGAAAAATCTGATATCAACAGATGGCATATATACATATAGAAGAGATCAATGAAAGAGTTTGAGATATCAGAACACATATTCTTATGAATACGAATATTTTATTAGCCAAATATTTAAGGGTTTTTATGGATGACATATATAAACCCTAAAAAAAAAAAAAAAAAAAAAAAAAAATACATACATCTTCAGTATGAACTATTTTTGGATTATGAACTATTCATTCTGAATGTACCATCAAACAGAATCAACAGAAATCCAACAATGTTTACATACCAGCCAAATAACAAAAAGTAGTATGTGAACAGCTGCTTTTTATTAACCATAGAAAGGAATCCAGTTTATAAGGTGTGAAAGTCACAAATTATTTAGTCAACCGTAATAAAAATAGATTCCTTCTACACTTTTACTAATGGACATCCATTATAAAAGGTTTGGGGATAAAATAACATCATAGAACTGCATACAGAAAACATCCTTTCTAATAATGATACGTTTATGAGAGACCATAAATAATGTGCATCACTAATGAATTTTAAGAATTGGCAAATTCTACATTAAGACAAGATGACTACACGTTAATGTAATACTCCCTCCTGGGGCCACCAGTGGGGACCCCCAAAGGGATCGGGCGGCGTCAGCTGCTCTCCTGCCGCTTCTTGCACTTCTCCCTCGCCAGGTAGCAGAGGGCCATCGTGATGAGGATGGCAATGATCACGCTCATCCCTATCGACACCCAGATGATCTCCTCATTGAGCCCGGACAGGGAGCCACCTGGAACAGGGTACGTCAAGAGTCAGTACATAGGTTGAGATTAGTATCATAATAATCTAGAAGCATATTCAATAATCGAGAGGCATACACAATGTGCCTCTTGAAACCATCAGGTATCTGATGTAATAATACAGCCCCTATCCCATATCTGGAAGCATCACAGTAGAGAAAAAAAAGCAATGACGGATCGTAATAGACTAAGACCTAATCAGACGCAATTTCTTTTATTGCGGTTTGAAATGCATTTTCACATATTGTGTCCCATAAGTTTCTACTTAACAAAGTGCTTTGATGACTGCAACTTCTCCCCAATATCTACACACAGTCAAACATTCTCACATCATCACATTTTTCAAGATTACAATGGAAACCTGCTTCCGATAATCTTTTCAAAGCTATTTCTAAATTGCTTATATACTCTTGCCGATTTCGACCTGTAACAATAAAATCATCCAGATAAACAACTCCTTTAAGACCGTGTAAGGTTTTCTCTATTACCCTTTGGAAAATCGCCATCGCTGGCTTAGGACCATAAGTTTACTTTAAAAACTCTCGGAAGTTGTGATAATATAACACTTAACATTATATAAATATCAAATAGCAATTTTGTGCTCAATTATTACATTATCACAGTCCCATAAAAATAATAATAAATAAAAAAATTACAATTCAGGGACTTAGGGACTGCTGATAGAAGTGAAAACTTTTTTTTTTAATTCTCGATTTGCGCTGGAATTTTGTTTTTTGAAAGAAGAGTACATTCGTTAAAGTAGATTATGTTGAGAATGCATGTTTTTTTTAAAATTATTGTTTCATTTAATTGTAAAACATCATCACCCTATAGAGATATATCATCTTGAAGTACGTCATCGTAATCTGAATGTGACTGTAGGCTGTATGGATGGTACACATATAACTTTTTTTTATGGACTGCTATTTGTATCAAGGAAATTCAGACATTTAGGTATAAACTTTATGGTTGTTTCACAGAGATAACCTCAGTTTCTCTCCCAAGTAAACAAAAAATATATGTTTTAATTAGTAATAAAATATACATTGTTTTTTTGTTTTTTTTAAATATACAAAATATACATTGTGCTTAATTGAAATTTATATTATTAAAATGAATTTAATTTTTAAATGTTATAAACTGCTGTGCAAAAATATTGCATCAGGATAAAATTAAATTTAAAAAATTGTATTCCTTTATTCACATTTTCCTGAACTTGATCTCTTGATACTTTAAGATAATACTGTCTATGCCAAAGGTCACAAGTAGAGAATTATGGCTTTACCCTACTCTGTAAGCCAAAAGAAGATAATTACTCCTAAATCAGCCAGTATGCAACTTTCCTTTGTCCTTTTCACAATAGCTTTTCAAGTTTTGTCTTCAATTTTCTTCAATTCAATTTCTTGTGATTTCTTCAAAGAGTCTTTTTTCTGCAAATTATGAACCACGAGATTCACTTAACTGAAACAGACTGTGTCAAAATAGTGACGTTTTCTGAAACTGGAATGAGTCAGTGTGAAATTGCTCAGCGACATAGTGTAAACCAATCCACAGTCTCAAGAGTTCTTCGTAGGCACAGGGAGATCAGAAGCTACGGTAGAAGACCCGGGTAAGGCAGGCCAAGGATAACTACTGCTCAAGAAGACAGATTTCTTCGGCTATCTATATAGCGGTTATATAGCCTTGAGATATCGTACTTTCACGGGAAATCAGCTACGAGGACTCATCAGCCAATTCAGGAATGTTGAAATTTCGAGTTCTACAGATAGAAGGCGTCTTAGGGAGAACAACTTATCGTCTAGAAGACCTGCAATTAGGCCTCTTCTTACTAGAGCACACAGAGTTTCCCGACTGGCATTCGCTCGACAACACGCCGAATGGACAGAAGATGATTGGAGGCGAGTTCTGTTTAGTTATGAGTCCAGATTCGCTTTGCGCTCACCTGATGGAAGGGAAAGAGTGTGGAGAAGGAGCGGAGAGAGGTACGCAGCTTGCAACATGTCCTACAGATTAAGTTTTGGAGGGGACTCAATAATGGTTTGGGGCGGAATCAGCATCGAGGCACGAACGGAGCTCCACAGGATAACTGGAGGGGCTTTGACTGCTCACAGGTACTTGACAGAGGTGATTGATGATCACGTGATCCCTTTTGCTCCATATGTAGGTGATAACTTCCTTTTTTTACAAGACAATGCAAGACCCCATACGGCGAATGTTGTCCAACAATACCTACAAGAGGTTGGAATCACACTTTTGGAGATCCCACCAAGAAGCCCTGATCTCAATCCCATTGAGCACATTTGGGATGTGATAGGGAGGTGGCTCAGAGGTCGGCAAAACCTCCCGACAACCCTGGATGAGGTGGAGACAGCTGTCAGGGAGGAATGGGAGAATATTGACCAGGCCGTCATCGTGAACGTTATTTCTTCGATGCCTAAGAGACTCAGAGAGATTATCCGTGCTAGGGGAGGGCTGACAAGATATTGTTATAAGATTGTTAACCACATTTAAATGTTTTTACATTTTTTTCTTATCTCAATAAAGAGACATTTTCATTTATTTGTTTGTTTGTTTTTATTTATCCCTTCCCAGATAATTTTTAATGCTATAAATTTGTTTTATACATACTTCACAACAGTCTTATTAAATAAAATCGCCAGAAAAGAAAGCATTGAAGTAATGTTTTATGAGATATTAAAAAATATCGAAGTGATGCAATATTTTTGCACAGCAGTTTATTTCAATGCTTAAATGATCAAGATATTCTTTTTAATTTCACTTTATCACAATTTAAATACTGACAGTAAGATCATCATGATTTTCCTTTGAATGTGTAAATGTTTTCATGCAAAGTAATGTTTTAATAATATTTACAAATATCTATATTTTAGTCAAGAGAATTAAGTTGATATTCATTATATTAACTTTATATAATATAAAAGGTAAGTTCTAAGACATAGCTAATCCACCAGGTCTTTACTCATTTTAATTCAATTAACTCTATAAAGTAGTTTATTATATTTATCTTTGTAGAAAGAATAGTTTCTGTGTATTGTTCTAAATAAGGATAAAAGATAATAATTTGTCGTTTCTTACAAACTATTAATACCAACTTGTCTTGGTAATCTTTAAACCTTCACATGTCTGATAACACTCAAATAAAAAGTAATTAAATGCTCTATAAAGTATTTTATTCTATTTATCTTTGTAGGAAGTGTGGTTTCTGTGATAGTAGCGTAAATAAAGATACAGGTTTTAAGAGAAAAAAGAAGAAGAAAGTAACCAACTAATCTTCTTAAGAAAATAAGTGTAATGAACTAATTTAGAAGAGAACAATTAAATATTTTTGAATTGAGTAATGTTCGACGCCAGTAGGTTTAATAGCTACCATTAAAGGTAGCTAATAATAGTTTGGAAATAAATCATTAAATTGTAGCTTTATTAAGACTAATATCACAGAAACTATTCTTCCTTTAAAGTATTATATAGTATTTTAAAGAGCATTTAAATATTTTTAATTTGAGTGATATTAAACACCTGTAGATTTAATAGTTACCATTAAAAGCAGTTAATAATGGTGTTTGGGAAATGAGAAGAGAGGTTTCTGATATTACAGAAACTATTCATCCTAGAAAGATAAGTTAAATAAATTTGGATAATTGGATTAATATAACACACCTGAAGATATTATAAGTGATCAAAAAGGTTGTTGATTAGTAATTTCATCAATAAAAAATACATTTTTGGTTTTTCTTTTTCTTAGTAACTATCAGACCTACAAATGTATATTACCACTCAAATTAAAGCTGATTATACTATAATTATTTTTGTAGAAAGAGTAATTACCATGGTATTGGCTTAAATAAGGCTAAAAGTTGATTTCTGGTTCAGCGAAATGCCTCAGATTATTCTCATCTTCAGATGCAGGTTACTCAAAACCAACAAGTACACAGTTAACAAGTAAACCAGTTTATTAAAATAATAATTTTTATGTATAATTAAATGAGGAATATTTTAGTCCATCTTTGATATTTCTCTCCGACTCATGGATTTTGAGTTAAATGAGGAAAAAATGGCAAAAAGTACTTTAAGGGACAGTTTTTTTTTACTACTTTAAGGCCAAATTTCGCCTTAGAGCCCAGTCTGGACATAGTCTTGACAGTAAGATTTTTGAAGATTCTAGTTCTATTTCAAAAAGACTACTGATTTAAGGATATCTGTTGCTATACGCTTGTTTTTTGAACAAAAGTGCCCTTAGCTCCTGGGCTATAAGGATCAAGAGGCCCACTCTAGACTAAGCAGTTGATAACCAGAGATATTAGCTCTCAGGCACCGCAGATAGGGAACCATAAACGGAGGAAAATAGCCTCCTACCTTGTGGGGAAGCTAAAACTGTTACTTTTATATTAATAAAGGGATAAAATAAACATTTACTGGTACTTAAATATACGCCCAGATAGGGAGAAAATGAGACCTTAAACTTAACGTTATGTTGTTCATTGATATCCAGAGAAATTGCATTAAAAAGTGTTTTTGCTGTTTTCTCCTTAAGATGGATATTTTATTTTTTTCAATTCTGACAAGATGATATGGTATCATATGATTATATCTACAAAATTAAAGGCAATTTAGAGGAAAGAAATTTTAAAAAATCAGCGTTTAAGCACTGTCACACTATTTCAATCAGAATTAAACTCAAAGGATATTAAATCTCTTTAAATATTTATTACATTGATATAGGGAGTTTAATCAAAATCATTGGAGGCATTTTTAAGAAAATAGAAAAAATATGCAAAATGCACTGTATAAAGTAGATCATCCAGTCAGCCGAATCGAAGCATTTTAAGCCCTGTCAGACTATCTCAATCAGAATGAAACCTATATTGATATAAAAGCCTGTTACATTTTACATCAATAATGAGTTTAATAAAAATCGTTAAGAGCCATTTTTTAAAAAATCATGAAAAGGTACAAAATGCATGGTATAAAGAGACACATCTGGTTTTCTGATTTTGATGAAAAAGTTGCTGAAAAATTTTGAGCTTATACACTAGCAATAAAAAAAACAACTGGCGCACCTAAATTTTTGTGAATATATTTAAACCAAAATAATTTACTTTACTTTATTAATATAGTTAAACAAAAATAAACCTCCCATTTTTTTTCTTAGCAAAGTAGATACTATATGGATAGCTACCCGTTCCTGGGGTATGACCTCCCACTCTTCCCACACTGTTATGAGGTCCTGTGGGGTAGCTGTTCTATGGGATTCAGGTCTGGGCTTCAGGCTGGCCACGACAGTGTAGGAATGTTGATCTCATCCAGGTACTCTGTCACTATATTTGCTGTATGTGGCCGGGCATTACCATGCAGTAGGCAAAATATTTTTGCCAATGAAAGGCTTAAAAGGCATCAAGGGTCCATTAAAGACGTAGAGGTCAGTCCTTGCTTGTGATGTGATACCTCCCCATACCATAACTGACCCACCTGCCTAACTCACCGAATCAGCGATGTTGCACTGACTGTACCTTCCCCCCTTCTTCTCCAAACTCTTACTCCGCCATCCTGAGTATACAGGTTAAAGCTGACAATTAATGGAGGCCCAATTAGGCTTAGTCCAGTTAGCGTGTTCTCAGTAATATTGAAGGCGAGTATTTCGGTGAGCTACCGTCAACTAAGGACCTGTTGCTGGGACCCAGGAGTGCAAATTCACTTCAGCGAGCCTTCTCCTTATTGTGCATATACTCACGTTCACCTGGCGAGCCATTCTCAGCCGACAAGCAGTTTCTACAGCTGTCTGTGTACGGTTCCTTGACATTTGCATTATGATGAAATGGTCATCTGCTGACTCAGTCGTTCTGGGGCATCCTTATCCTGGCCTCCTCCTGTAAAGTCCCGTCTCTCGGTACCTCTGAACGGCCTTAGAACCGTTGTTTCTGGTGTGCCCAACGTCCTGGCCACGTAACGTAGACTTCTACCTTCGTTCTCCAACGCAATAACTCTGACAACTGTCGTCGCTAGTAACACCATTTTGTTAAAAGAACAACCGAATACAAAAAAAAAAAAAAAAAAATTAAAACAAAAAGCACTTTATGAAGGAAAACGTGTAACATTAAAGTCCCATTATCTACTGATGCAGTCTTGCTTATCTGTTTATTATTTAACATAATATTGAAGTAAAATGTGTTAATTTTAGATAAGAAATGAAAAATAGATACTAGGATGCGTTTTGCTTTCGTTAAGATAGATTTATTAATAAAAATCTAGGTGCGCCGATTTTTTTTTATCGCTAGTGTAGTTGTATTAAATATGAAATGACTTGCAATACATGGACACACAGAACTTTCTGCAGGACTTAGTGTTTCGGACTCAGGCGACCCTAAAACGTGTATTTCCGTTAAAAACTGGAATACGAAAATTTCCACGATTGCAATACTTTCATTTACTATATATTCCATAAAAGAAAAAATTTATAATTAATTTATTAAATAAAAAACGGTTTATATTTAACACGTCCGTCGCTATGTCCCATAGAGGGCCAGATCTCCAAAATACAGTTGACGACCTTCTTATTGGATTTAATAGGATTTTTAAAATTTATCTAATGGAATAAGCACTAAAAAGAAAATATAAGATCTACAGTGCAAAAATATACACATTATACGATACTTTTTATTAATTTATATAGGATAAACTTATACAATCTCTCATGGTGTTCGTTGAACACTCTAAACACAGTTGAGTAGGGAATTGAATTAAACTTTATTCCTTGCGATAAAACGAAGTTGATATCATTATAATAGTTGAGTTAGTAACATTGTTTATATCCTTACTATACGTTATTTGATTGATTGTATACGTTAAGGAGCGACGAGAGTTGGATTTGGGGCCCGCGAGAATCGTGCTAGGTGAAACGACGAAGGAACGCATATAAGGTGTATTTCGTAACAGGAAACGAGAACTACACTTAATTTTGAATTCATCACTTGCCCTTATTAGCTATTTTTCTCCCCAACGCCATGAATTTACAGATGATTCATGGAGCAAACTAACCATATTTCTCTATAGATATAATTTGTTGGTAAACGTATTTCTTGAATCCTTTAACCATAGATATAAAAAAGCGTGAAATGAAATAAAGGCAAACTTTTTTTAATTTCCAAACAACACGGAAAAAGGATTTTAAATGGCTTAAATAAAAAATAGGAATGGAAAAGACAGCTGAGGTGTTTTTAGCCGCTGGAAATCGGCAAAATTCTGCGAAATTGGCATATCGTCACAGCCTACAATAGTTCGGTTAAATGTTACGTACCAAATCGTACATAAGTCGTTAAACTGAATGGAAAGTTGTTATAAAACCCATTAACTAAACATCGTCATTAATTAGTACATGAAAACAAATATTTCACTGTGAACTAAATGGGATTCCAATGGCAACTAAATAACTTTTAACTATTCCACTATAATAGGCAGTAATGACAAAACTTTGATAATGACATCTAAAATCATTAAAACCTGTTGGAGCTACCAGAGTCTGTGGGAAAATGTTCATATATGTTTCACTTTAAATAAAAAACAAATAAAATTAACTTTTGATTTATTGACCAATTTATGTTTCTGATGTTTCTGACAAAGAATTTCCAACCTCAAAGCGATAAACATTCAAACTTTAGCCGTTTTAATCAGGGACGGGTCACGAATTTATAATAAATAAATGACATTAAAAATTTTAAACTAAATCCTATTTGGTCATAATAAAAAAATAAGATGAAAGTTCGAAGTAAATATAATATGTAAAGAATAAAAAAGGATAGGTATATAAATGTGGTAATAAAAGGGAGTATAATATAAAAAGCATACAGGCTCCCGAGAGAGTAAAAGTATCACTGAAGATTGGACCTCCTTTCCTGGAGATGAAAGTGGGAGAACTGCGTGGTTTGAAAAAATAATTTGACATCTCTGGGAAATGGAGTGTATAAAACTTACCAGTTTTGATTCTTTGTTAATACAATTCAAGCAATATACTAGTTCATTTTTAGATATGAATTTTCATTCCACAACACCATTTTTTAAAGTAAATAAACAACAACAAATTTAAAAGATTAGTTAACTTATAATAGCAAAAGTAAAGAAAAGCTGAATGACATACGATAATTCCGTCGTATTAGTCCACCTTAAGAGTCTTCTTATTTAATCATTATTAAAATAATTGGGAAATATAAGGAAATTATCTTTATCTTTTATAAATTGTTTAATTATTAAGCGAGCGTTATAGTTTAGTATATCTATATCTCCTGCATTTATCTTCAAATGAAATGAAAAGACATTTTATTCTGGACAGCTAGTCCTCTAACAATAATATAAATGTACAATAAATATTTAAATTTGGCTATATAAATTTTAACAACATAGTATAAAATTATAAAGCATATGGTATATACATGCATGCACACACACAGACATATACACAAATATACAACCACACATTCATTTATATACCTACATATTTATACACACATTCACAAACACAAACACATATATATACATATACAAGGTCATATTACCTCAAAGAAATACAGATATTAAAATAAAAATAGTGAAAATTAAGATAAAAATAAGAGGCCAAACAATTTAGTTTATTAAAAGCACGGAAGGTTGATGTTCGAGGAGATGGATAATAGGTGATGTTTGAAGGAGGTTAAGATTGGCATGTACGAATCGACATGGGTTAGGAATTCCAAAATGAGATGCACGTATGACAAAGGATCTCTTAAAGGAAGCGTTCTGTGGGATGGAATGAGCAGATTCGTAGGCTGGATCTTGTGTTGATAGAGTGGACAGAGGATCTTGTTTAAAATCATTATCAGACAAATTTAAGAAAACTTTGGGTTTCATATAAGAACTAGATGATTTTGAAGAATTTTCAAAATATGTCATATAAATAAAAATTTATAAGTATCTCAATAAATATACAACAATGAAATGTAAAGTTCTTTCAAACGTTTAGTTTAGTTTCTAGTTTTCACAGACAAATCTTCAAAACCGAAATTGATTATCTATTATTGGATAACTACTATATTAATATAAATAAATGTTATAATCCTTTGTCGGGAAAAGATCAAAAAGCGTTTACCTAATCCACGGGGACCCCCAGCGATACTCGGGAGAGTTTCTAGATTAGGACAAAGGACCCTCGGCTTGGGACACTTCCGTATCAAGCCCGTTCGAGGTGACGAGGATGAGAATAAGATTCGAAAAGGTCAGTCCCATTCCAGCCACGAGAGTGGAAGTCCAACAAGAGGAGAGTCGGGGTCCATCTGCAAGAAGGGGAGATGGCCGTCGGGGTTCTGAGAGCAGCTGGAGGATGATGCCGAGAAGGGGGACTTAAGACTGATTTCACCTTCGCCAGCCGACTAAATGTTTAAAGGTATCTCGTTATTTGTAATATTGTATGGCAAGGTTAATTGTAATATGAACCTCAGTATTTTCAATCATATGTCTGAAAATGATATAAATAGAGTTTAAGTGTTAGAATCTATGTATCTGTTGGTAATTTAATGTTCCCCTACTTGGATTGGTAAACAAAATACATTTGGAAAGGAAATCCAATGGTTTCAGAAAATATAGTTTATATATTGATTAGAGGTATCAAGTAAGCTAGCTTTTAAAGGTACCTCTGCCTTAGAAAAGCAGCCGGTCAAAAACATAGCAATATAGATATGAAATAAACAATAATCTCGATATGTAAAATTACATTTTTTTAAACTCATTTATAATGACTATATGATGGAAATAAATTTCAAAAAAAATATTAAAAGTAACAGAGACGAAAAGTCAACAAACATCCTTTGTGTCGCATCTCACTCGCAAATTTCTCTTTGTGAATTTCAAATCAGTAATTTAGTTTTACAATCATCCCCAGTAATTTTAATTAGTTATAACAACTGTCACTTTCACCTCGAGCTTATAATCTACTATTCCTTCAAAATATATATTTATTTCTGATCGGTAGGATCAACTAAAGTAAATTACTTTTCTCTAAAGGACGGAATAGGACTCAAAAGCCTAGCGAGGTACTAGGTGCTTCCACCGGTGACGCACAGTGGTTCCAAACTCACTTTTTCAGGACAAAAGTCTATACTGGTCGTTCTATTTAAGACATACCAGCCATTTTGTTCTTGGTAAACTCACTTTCAATGGTACGATTGGCATATTTTTAGCTCATTTTTATGTCATAAAAATATATGGGTCAATCCATTTGAAATCGTCCAGACCTAGCCGCTCAAAAAATTTTAATTACATGATTTTTTAACCAGTCATTCTCTATCTTATCAATAATAAAAAACCGTGGATAATTTTTACCTTCACTTACTATATATAGTAAGGGGAAGTACTGCGATCGTGAAAATTTTCGAATTCCAGTTTTCAACGGGAATACACGTTTTAGGGTCCCCTGAGTCCAAATAACCAAGTCCCGCAAAAAGGTGTGTGTGTGTGTGGTAACTCCCAGGCGGAAACGGTAAGAAACTGAAATTTCATATTTAAGACAACTTTACGCCCGAGACGTGACAAAAAACTTTTTTCATCAAAATGAGCTTACCAGAAGAGGCACTTTATACCATGCATTTTGCACCTTTTTTCGATTTTCTCAAAAACGGTTCCGACGATTTTTATTAAACTCGCAAAATCGATGTAAAATTTAATGGGACTTAATATTATGTAGGTTTTATTCTGATTAAAATGGTCTGACAGGGCTTAAATGCCGATATTTTAAATTTTCTTCCACTAAAGTACCTTTAATTTTGTAGATTCAATAAAAATAACTATATTATCTTGTTAACGCTGATGAAAAACAGGTAAATATATAAATTGAATAAATTTGATACCCAACTAAAGGAGAAAACAGAAAAAATAATTTTTTAATGCAATTTTTCGTTTTTGAACATAAGAGCAGTAATATACATGTATGATATACCGTTGGAAAGCTAAAGATTTTAGAAAAAATATTATCTCATACACAAGCTTTTAAAAGTTAATAGAGAGTGATGAAATGAACATGCAGTAAAAGTTGAATGCAGCAAATATATATATATATATATATATATATATATATATATATATATATATATATATATATATATATATATATTCATTGATAAATCCCAAAGATTTACGAATCCCGTTTCAGAAGGTGGTCGAAACCAGAAAAGGCTCACTAATAGTCTAAACAGATAGAGGAGTAGATCTCAACAAAATTGAAGAGAGCTTAAAACATTCCACTAAACTCCGCTACCGTAAATTAACAAAAAGAAAGCCTAGGGTTATAATTAAAAATATCGAGGAAGAGATAACCCTAAATAACATTTCTGAATATATTGTGGCACAAAATGAAGATTTGCACATACGGGAAGATAAAATAAGACCCGTAGTGATATTAACTATCAAGAAACACAATTTGAGGCATGCAGTGCTAGAAGTAGATGCAGCAACAAGAGAATTGCTGCTGTATAATCGGATTAGCCTGGGCCATCAAAAGGTTAATATTGAAGACTACTTTCGAGTCCGAAGATGCGCCAAGTGCCTGAAGTTCCATCACAGCAGTAAGGATTGCAGGGAGAGAGAAGCCTGTTCCAGATGTGGAGGAGAACATTCGGCCGATGACTGCACTTCTCAAGAAATCAAGTGTATAACCTGCGCAAACTATAACAAATTTACGAGAAGTCAGAAGAAGCGCTCAACAGACCACTCAGTATTTGACCGTAACTGTCCATCGTACTTGACAGAAATACAGAAATTAGTATCTAACACTGACTACGACATCCCTCTTCAGTAAGTAATTAACAATTAAACATAAACTCCTCACAATTCACTTAATATAATTATGGTACTTAGACAATTAAACATGTTACAACTAAACGCACATCACTCCAAATACACCATCAATATACTACAACATTACATAAACGTTAAAAATATAGACATTTTATTGATTCAAGAACCTTACACAAGATTAAATAAAATTATAGGTTATAACCAATCAAAGGTTTATCAGATAGATGATAACAATCCCAGAGCAGGTGTTATAGTAACCAACAAAAACATAGATGCCTGCATGATCTTACAACATTCAGACTCCGATTGTGTATGCGTCGAAATATCATACGGTAAATCGAAAGTCATTGTTATCAGTGCTTATTTTGATATAACTAGGAATATTAATCTCGACTTGCAAAAAATAGAAATTATCTTAAAAAATTTTAGCTATGCTAATATCGTAATCGGGATGGATTCTAATGCTAGATCTAAGTATTGGTTCGACAAACAAACAAATGAAAGAGGGAAACAGTTAGAATCTTTTATTGTTGAGAACGACTTACTTTTAATTAATACAAACTCGGAACTAACGACTTTTCAAAGTGCAAGAGGCAGTAGTATCATTGATCTGACTTTACTAAACTCAACTGCTACTAGACGTAACCTAGTAAGACATTGGACTATTTCTAGAGAAACTAATTTTTCGGACCACAACATTCTAACCTACCAGTTACATTTACAAGGAAATGACAAAAAAACTGAACAAATAAATAGTTTTATATATCTGACGGAAAATGGTGATTGGGCTAAATTTTTGACTAACTTACGACATCAGTTGCTTAAACAATTTTCATCTCAAAACTTAGATAAAAGTAAGGAATTGACTGACGAAGTAATAGAAGACTTGATTCTTAAGGAATTTCCTAATATCACTACCGATACTATAGTTAGCCGACTGACAATTTCCATTACAAAATCTTGTAATATTGCATTCAAAAGGTCAGGAAACTTTAAATATCGAAATGAACACCGATCAGTTCCTTGGTGGAATCCTGAACTAACTAACTTAAGAAAACAGACCAATCGACTTAGGAAAATCTATCAACGGACCAAAATAGACGAGGAACTAAGAGAATCAAGGAAAATGGAGTACCTGAATAGTAAGCAGATGTATTGGAAGCTACTTAAAAATTCCAAAATTAAATCATGGAGAGAATATGCTAATACATCAAACGCTTGGCAATGGCCTTATAAATTTGCGGCTAATAAGCTAAAATCTCCTAGCTTATTGACGACTGTCCAAACTGAATTAGGTTTCACAACAGACACTAAACAAACACTGTCTCAGCTGCTAACTAAAATAATACAAGAAGATACTGTAAGTACTGACTGCGAGGAACATAGACGACTCAGAACTGAAGTACTAACCCCACCTGATACAGATGATGACGTTGACATCCGCGATTTTGAGGTTATCCAAATTATTAGAGAATTAAATGATAAAAAAGCCTCTGGAATTGACAAAATTGAATGTGTAATGAAAAAAATAGCTGACACTTTTCCTAAATTGTTATCTAGCCTTTATAAAATGTTGTTTGCAAGAAAAGGATTTCCGAAAAGTTGGAAATTAGGGAAGTTAACTTTAATTCCAAAATCGAATTCATACTCTCTCAGACCATTAAGTATACTTTCGGTAATGAGCAGGGTTTTTGAAAAAATATTAAAAAACAGATTAATGCATCACCTCACCACCAACAACATACTTAACCAACAACAGTACGGATTTCGGCCCCAATCAGGAACTGACGACGCTCTTAGCGACCTGACTGAATACATCTCAAGTACACTACGGCAAAACAGCAATCTATTAGTCGTATCTTTAGATATCGCTGGTGCCTTCGATAACGCTTGGTGGCCTGCAATCCTTAATAATCTTAAAGCATATGACTGCCCGAGAAACTTGTACCAAATTATTCAAAATTACTTTTCTGACAGAAATCTTGCCATTCAGACAAATTTTTATTATGTTGAAAAGAAACTAACTTTAGGAACTCCTCAAGGTTCAGCACTATCACCAATACTCTGGAACGTTTTACTTAATACAGTATTTGATATAGACTTACAGAAAAACACTAAATTAATAGCATATGCTGACGATTTGTTATTACTTATAAAACGACGAGATTTTGACGAATTACAGACTGTAGCGAACCTAACACTGTCAAAGCTTACACATTGGACTAGACGCAACAAACTAAATTTTAATACAGAAAAAACCAAATACATAATTTTTTCCAAAAAAAGAACAGTCCCAGATTTAGATATTCGACTCAATTCAGTAAGAATAACCCAATGCGACAATTTACAATACTTAGGCCTACTTTTTGACAGAAAACTGAATTGGAACAGACATATGGACAAACTTTATGAGGACACTCTATGTATTATAAATGGACTGTCAATAGCCGCTAGAGCTACATGGGGCCTTAGATCGGAAATATTAAAAGTCATTTATGAAGGCGCTGTACTTCCTAAGATGCTCTACGCGGTACACGTCTGGCACCCAGCTGTACTTCGTAAGAAAAATCTGATGAAGTTACAGAGGCTTCAAAGGTTGATTTCGATCAAAATATGCAAGGGCTACCGTACGCTATCATATGAGGCCGCGATACTATTAGCAGGACTGTTACCTATCCAACTGAAAATTGAAGAACGAACAATTTTATTTAATATTATTAGACATAAGACAGGCTACAAAGACATACCACTGGATAAAATTGAAAGATTAACAGACTGCAAGTTCTGGCTGCACCCAGCAACTACTTTATGGACAACGCGACAATGTACTACTTTTATTACCGAGAACACTGACGTTTACACTGACGGAAGTAAGTACAGCGATAATGTTGGTTGCGCGTGGTGGTTCCAAACTACAGCTGGTATAAATGTCCAACATCAATACAAGTTAGAATCGTACTGTTCTAACAACCAAGCTGAAAAATTCGCTGTACTGAAAGTGACAGAGTACATGACAAATGAACCTAGGCAAACCAACGAACGTATCACTATACATACAGACAACAAAACTTTAATTGACTCCATCAACAATGTACACGTACATGACCATTTGACAGACCAAATTAGGCAAAACGTATTACATCTTAAACAGATGGGGAAAAGAGTAACTCTAAAGTGGGTAAAGGCGCATGCAGGGATCGAGGGCAACGAACGGGCAGATCTACTAGCCAAAGAAGCTGCTTCCAGTAATATGTTACCTTCCTACGATAAAGCACCTCTGTCCTATGTCAGGAGGGACATGACATCTGATTTTGTTGCAAGATGGGACCAGATGTGGGTGACTTCTACCAAGTCTCCAAGTTTACACAGATTTATACCAAACATAACATTACACGACTATGCATCTGTACACAGTAATCATTATAAACTAACACAACTAATCACAGAACACGGAAACACAAAACATTATCTCAAACGATTTAACATAATACAAACAGACTTATGTGACGAAGACGGACAAATTCAAAATTTTAAACATATACTTTATGACTGCAAAATTTTTGACAGACAAAGATTTCATTTAATTAAAAATATAATACTTAAGAATGGAAACTGGCCAGAGACGGAACAAAATTTATTCTCTAAATTCAAGACAGACTTACTTAAATTCATTAAAGGCATTGACTTTGAATCACTGACTAAAGACGGGCAGCGTAGGTAATTCTTTTCTGTTGACAAACATTTTATTTTAAATTTGTTATGATAGTTACTTTATTTATTTTGTTCTATTGCATTTGAAACATTATTCTGTAATAATTGTTAATGTAATACTACTTTCATATGTAAATTGATATAATCATATTATCATTCATGTAGTATACCATTAAGGTATGGAACATGATGTTATAATAAACGGTCCTTATGTGGGGTTACCATGTAAGGAAAAAAGAAAAAAAAAAAAAAAAAAAAATATATATATATATATATATATATATATATATATATATATATATATATAGAGAGAGAGAGAGAGAGAGAGAGAATAATTAGTTACTGGGGCATTTCTCTGAAAGCATAAAAAAAACAAAAAAAAAGTATATATTCCTATAATATAAAAATGAGCTAAAAATATGCCAATCATACCATTGAAAGTGAATTTACTAAGGAACGAAATTCCGTTAAAACGATAAATGATATATCTTATTGATATATAGATAATGATAGTGATATATAGATAATCTTATAGATAATTATAGTTGCGTTTGGAACCACAGTGTGAAGGCCCTTAAAGATCATATTATCTTTTTTAAAAAGTAGGAAGGTTTCATATATTTTTTTGGCATTATTTTATCTTTTTAAATCGGCATAAAACAATTGAGATTTCGCTTAAGTGAGTAGTTTGAATACGTTTCAAAACTAAAAGACCCACTATTTATACAAATATAAAGGTTATCCAGTTAAGCATAATCACCGTTCCATAACTAGATAAAACTTTTTACTTATGGGATCACCTGTGATGTGCGTTTTATGACGAAGGCCGTCAGTTCAAACACGGCAAATGTTACTAGTATTTATTTGAGGGAGTAAGAAACCTTGGTTATGCCGTTCTTCGGAGGGTACGTAAAATGGTGGTTCCCACAGCTTATGGAAACTGGTACTGTTACAGATCCCTATTCTAATCAAATTAGGATAGGGAAAATTAGCATCGTCTGCTTAGCCACAATAGCATAAACATGAGGTTAAAATAATTAACTAATTAACAAATTCTTTATATATAATATAATCCCATATGGTCGAAATGGGAAGGCATAATTAAAAAAAAAATCCTATATTACTCGCTGATACATCTATCTAACTGTATTAAGACTAACTGTGCAACCCTATTTGACTCGCTAGATAGCTTCATGAGATCTCAAAATAACTCTATATGACCCGATGTTAAACCCTATTTGACCCGTATTTAGTGTAAGATCGATTCATGCCTTCCTTTCGGTTTAATAATGAACAATAATTAGAACTATTTTAATGAAAATAACTATTTTGAAACAGTCGTCAAATACAACCTCCGTAAGATTAAACTAAATAATAGCTTTCTGTCCAGTTTTATTAATATAATAGAAGTAGCCAATGAATAATTAATAGTAGTAGCCAGATATGAAGATTAATTATAAATTCTGTATTTATTATGAGACTGACCTTAA
Source organism: Piezodorus guildinii (assembly GCA_023052935.1). Taxonomy (NCBI): domain Eukaryota; kingdom Metazoa; phylum Arthropoda; class Insecta; order Hemiptera; family Pentatomidae; genus Piezodorus; species Piezodorus guildinii. The sequence goes on along the minus strand of CM041292.1, from coordinate 173,204,250 downwards.
GAATAATAATACAGGAAAATTAAATTAGAACATCTATATCTTAGAGTAAAAACAAAAACAAGAGAAATGACAAAGGACAATGAATAATAGTAATAAATTAGCAGGTAGCTTCTAAAATTAATTTATAAAACAAACAAAATAAAATATAATATATAATTGTTTCTCTCTTATTTATTTTCTGATTTTTATTGGGATTTGCAGATCAATTAGGGTTCTTTGGGAAGTGGATAAACAGGATAGGTTTCAATTAAAGTGATCTGAAAATCAGAAGAGTATTGGAATGACGAATATAAGTAGGAATAAAATTCCATACGGTTGACGATCAGGTAAGGAAAGATTTTTTGAAAAAGGAATTCGACTAGGTGTTATATATAGGTCTGAAAGTCGGGGACGATGAGATGGGGATGGGTTTGGGATTTGAGGGGTCAATATTGGCAAATATCATTGATGTTGGCATCGAACCGCTGGACCCGTTAAAGATAATTATCTGAATAATGAAACTAACAACCTCTTTAGACATCTTAAAGCACACATTATTCATCTTCCCATTATTAGCGACAAGACTGGCTCGAGCGGACACAGTACTAAATTGAAACAATTTATCAGCAACAGCTGGAGAAATTAAATGCCGGTTAGGAATGAATCAAAGTAATGGAGCAGTATCTAGGAAATAATTGTGACAGTTATCCTGATTGGGCGAGCGGACTGCGCATTAATTGTGACAGTTATCCTGATTGGGCGAGCGGACTGCGCATTAATTGTGACAGTTATCCTGATTGGCCGAGTGCGCAGCGCATCATTAATACTGAGCCCCGGACCGGGATTGCGCTCCCAACTGCCTGAAGCCCATTACTTGGGACAAATTGCCCCGTCGCTATTGATACATGCCGAGTGTAGGTAGTGTAGTGTAGCCCTAACTGCTACTTCTATATTCTCTCCTGCCTCAACCTGTTAAAGCTTATGTTCTTGAAAAATGGGTTCCTGTCTTTCTGTATTAGCTGCCACAAATGATCTCAATAGAGAAGATTTTTATTGCTAAATATGGTTTTAAAAACTATTTATTATTATTGTTTGGTCAATAATGTTAGTATATTGGTTCATGTGCAGTGGTTATATATTGGTAAAATAAAGACGCCAGACTATGTATAAAAAAGGAAATGTTTAATTAAAAAGAATAATACAAAATAAAATAATGAAACGAATACCCACAATTCTAAAATAGTAAAGTAATAGTTCTGATAAAACTAAAATAGTATTGTTAAGAATTGAAATTGTCTTATGTTTATTGTATCTCTCTATTTGTAATTTTATTTGTTTTATTTTGTGATTTATTATGTGCAATCGTGACATGCATTTGTTTTATTCTATTTGAATCAGCTGTTAAGTGACTGCCATGGCAGAGTGCATTCTGGGATTGTAAAAGAGAAAGTTATTAGAGTCACTCGCGAGTGTAGACGGTGCTTAATCAAATTGGTTGTCGCTGAATGTCGCATATTTTTAGTATAATCGCAACTCGCACAACATCCTAGAAGATTGTCTCAGAATTGTCGCATGGAGTAGGAGTCGCAGAAGGAAAGAAAGGAACATCGCAGACGAGAGGGGGAAGGAAGTCATCTCAGATAGAATCACCACCTTGCACATTATAAACAGTATTTTGTTTCATTTTAATTAATATAAGTTCATGTTCTCTCTTTTATTATTTCATTCATTTTACCCTCAACAAAATTACACGGATTGACAGAAAATTCGGCGACTCATAATAACGACCGGGTTGAGGCTGCGAGCAAACGCGTTAGTTGCCCCTCTTCCCAACAAGTATAATTGTTAAATAATTAGTCCTTTAATATTATATTGATATTTAATGGCAATCTTATCTGCTGTCCCCCTGTGGGACTTGTTTTCTTCCCGACAATCAGTCTCTCTGCTGTCCTCCTGTGGGACTTGATGAGAGGAAGTTCTGTAGTTAGCGTACGCACTCACTTATTACTTACGACTCGACTGCGATATTTAAGCACAACACAAATGCGCACGCGCGCCCTACACTTTACTGCCGTCAGTGTTTATTAGAACTATTGATATACATTTTTAATACAAAGAAACCTTAAATAAATTTACAACCAATAAGTTTTCATAGAATCACCAACAATCATTATTATTTATTTTTTGTCTTCATGGATAATGTTTGAACTAGAGTACATCGTGATGACACAATTTAAACTTCTTTACCTTTTTTCTCTTCTCCTTCCACAATCCCTTCATTCTTGGACTGTGTAAATGTTCCCGCCTTCTTCTCATTTATATTTTTAAAACTATTAATATTGTTCGAAACTGCTTATTAGTTATTATTATTTATTTAACATTTGTTAATATAATATTGTTATAACTGCTAGGAATAAGCAAATATCCAATATCCCAAACGTATAATGCAGTTACATCAGAAAATATTCTGGACCACCAACTCAAAAGATGTCAGGATTCGTGATGGGTTTAAGTATCTGCACTGATGGATTCGCAAAAGTAACTCTATCGTAACAACAGAATATAAAACTGTGAATAAGACTAAGTCCTTATTATATATTTTTATCATATCTTTGACTTTATTCATTTTCTAATGGAAGTGTTATGATAACCATAAATTTAAAATATTACTGGATATAGCATAATAATAATTTAAGTTCAACTATTTTTTAACCCTCTCCTCCACTGCATCTGACGAATTTATGTGCTTAATTAATACTTTTGGTTTATTATATTCAATAATCAACCTTTGTAAAATTACCCCCGCTCAAAATTTGAGGGTTTACGTTTCAGGATAAGTAGAATCCGAATAAAAAAAATCCGTTTGTCCGCCGTGCGCCGTCCGCTCCGAAACTATTGGACCATTTTTTTTTTTTAATTTGCCACAACAATACTAGTCCATTCAACGATGATCCTAACACCTAGACGTTGATATCAGCTGGTTAGTTTTAAAATGGCGGCCGATTAAAAGGATTTTATTCAATAAGTCAGTTATTTTTGAAGATAGAAAAAAAAAATTATTAGTGTTTTTTAACCAACAAAAAGCGAATATTAATATAAAAGAGAAAAAAGAAAAGAAAAAAAATGATATTTTTCACATAAATACGCTCATAACTCAGTTATTTTTAACGATAGAGAAAAGTATGTTTAGAGGTTTAGAATCAGTAAAGCACGATAAACAAAAAAGAAAGAAAAAAAATTGAAATCTCGCCTATAAGCTTGTAACTACGTTATTTTCGAAGATAGAAAAAAATTCATTATCGTTTTTTAACCAAAAAGCCGCGAATAGTTGTATAAAAGAGAAAAAAGAAAAGAAGAAAAAAATTGGAAAATTGAAATCTCGCTTATATATACGCATGTAACAACATTATTTTCGAAGATAAAAAAAATCTTAAGTATGTTTAAAGGTTTAGAATCAGTAAAGCACGATAAACAAAAAAGAAAAAAAAAAAAAGGAAGAAAATTGAAATCTCGCTTATAAGCTTGTAACTACGTTATTTTCGAAGATATAAAAAAAATATTCATTATTGTTTATTAACCAAAAAACCTCGAATAATTATATAAAAGAGAAAAAAGAAAAGAAAAAAAAATTGAAATATTGTTTATATATACTTGTGTAACTACGTTATTTACGAAGATAGAAAAAAAATTCATTATCGTTTTTTAACCAAAAAACCGCGAATAGTTGTATAAAAGAGAAAAAAAAAAGAAGAAAAAAATTGGAAAATTGAAATCTCGCTTATATATACGCATGTAACAACATTATTTTCGAAGATAAAAAAAAAATCACTATTGTTTTTAATAATTATATAAAAGAGAAAAAAGAAAAGAAAAAATATGATATTTTTCACATAAATACGCTTATAACTCTGTGAATTTTGAAGATAGAGAAAAAAGAAAAGAAAAAATATGATTTTTTTGAAAAGTGTGAATAGAGTTTTAGAATCAGTAAAGCGCGATAAACAAATAACAAAACAAAACAAAAACAAAAAAAAACAACGGAAAAACTGAAAAAAATTAAAATCTCGCTTATATATACGCTTGTAACTACATTATTTTCGAAGATAGAAAAAAAAATTCATTATTGTTTTTTAACCAAAAAACCGCGAATAATTATATAAAAGATAAAAAAGAAAAGAAGACAAAATTGAAATCTCGCTTATAACTCAGTTATTTTTGAAGATAGAGAAAAGTGTGTAAAGAGTTTTAGGATCAGTAAAACGCGATGAATAATAATAATAATAAAAAAAAAATCATTACATGTCAATAATACAATGAAAATGAATAGAAACTTTATTAGCATCAAAACAATTATCTTGAACTAAAGATTTACGTTATACACTCGGTAACGACAAACTAAACTTTGCCATTCACTAGAAGATAGCAAATCAGGGTTCCAGGAGATCCCAGTGCTATTCTCCAAAAAAATAAAAAAGAATCATTAAATTTGGTCTACAACTAGCTTAGATATTGCGTTTTGAAATCAGTGGTAGTGTTATGATATGATGCTTTGAATAAGTGTTTTTCATATTATTTAATTGCCTATCAACAGCCATATAAACAGTTATACCCCAATATTGTTATTTGGAAATAATAAACCATTGTGTAATAATTTGCAGCGTTTTTAATTTTATGATGTATGATATGTAGGAAATAAGAATACGAAAAAAATGATAGTAGTCAGTTCAATAAATTATTGCCTAAGCTTGTACTTGCTTGTCAAATTGTTTTTCAAAATGGGAAGGATCCCAGCACGTGTGTGCTGACGTTACCAGTTACACGAAAATTAAATAAATAAGGACTATAGACCCTCAGTCAAAGAACATATCCATGTAAAAAAAAAAAATGTGAAACGTAAAAACATTTCTAGATCACGCAATTCATCATAATTCCAGATTGTGTAATATTCAAAATTCTCCAGTGGAGTTATCCCTTATCGGAGCTATTGTTCTACTTCTAGGGTGTTTTCCCTCGCCCTTCACTGTCAGATGCTATGGTTCCCAGCCATACGGAACAGTTGGAAAGATAGTTTTGTAAATTCCTACAAAAAAACGTTGGAATTGAAGTTCCTCAGCGTTTGTCACTCCAGATAACTATTTTCTTTCTATTAGTTCTCATTGTATGTATCCAAGCCCTCACAAACTCTACATTTTATTATCCTTTTACTACTTAGGTCTTTTTTGTTTTTGATTCCCACTGTTTACTGATACTGTGAATTGCATTTTCCCTGCCATGAGTAAGTTCTCCCTCTCATGGATTCTTGTATTTAGTAATGACAATTATTTATTGTATGGGTCAATCCATTTGAAATCGTCCAATTTTCATTAATTTTGCCGCTCAACATTTTTGAATTTCGTGATTTATTGAGCAGTTATTCGCTATCATTTCGTAAATAAAAAAAATTCGGGTCAGTACTCTTAGTATTGCAACCGTTTTAAGTCAGCTCCGCGGGCAAAAACATGAGATGGGAAAATCGTTTTAATTCCAGTTATTTTTTAGATATCAAATCAAAACGAAAACTATCAATAAGATAAGGACATGTTTTGTCCTCATAATTTATTACCTAAATAGTAAAGAAAGTTGTTAATAAATTCTCGAAAATGAATAAAAAAACGAGATTTTCAACGAGATAAAAGTTTATAAAGGAAAAGAGAATCACTTTTAATTATTTTTCTTATATAGCTTAGTCATAGTCCTACTTGATATAAAATTTTCGATCTTGAGAACATAGTACTTTTTTGTATACGAATTTTCAAAATTAGCAAAAATTCATTTTCGCGATGTTTACATGGAAATCTCAAAAGGGACTGAGTGAAAAATTATGAAACTAATACAGATTATCTATCTGTACGATGTGTTTAAGTGATTTGGTCTTTGAGACTAAGCTGGTTTCGGAGTTATAAAGGAAGAAATAAAATTTAGTGGCTGAGACCAAGATTGTTTTTGAAATATCACACACCAAATATTACTTGCCTTGCCAGAGTGGCCCTCATCTCATCAACCGACTATAAGACCAACCAAATTAATAACACTATTGAGACTAAGCTGGTTTCGAAATTATAAAATTCTCCCAACTTATATTTCTTATAGTCGGTTGATGAGATGAGGGCCACTCTGGCAAGTAATATTTGGTGAATGATATTTAAAAAACAATCTAGGTCTCAGCCACTAAATTTTATTTCTTATTTCTTCTTTTATAACTCCGAAACCAGCTTAGTCTCAAAGACCAAATCACTTAAACACATCGTACAGATAGATAATCTGTATTAGTTTCATAATTTTTCACTCAGTCCCTTTTGAGATTTCCATGTAAACATCGCGGAAAATGAATTTTTGAAAATTTTGAAAATTCATATACAAAAAAGTACTATGTTCTCAAGATCGAAAATTTTATATCAAGTAGGACTATGACTAAGCTATATAAGAAAAATAATTAATTTGCCTTGCCAGAGTGGTCCTCATCTCATCAACCGACTATAAGAAAAAACAAATTAATAACACTAAAACCAGTAGAGTCTCAGACACTAAATTTTACTCCAACATACATATTATAAAGGGGTATTATCTGCATGAGTTTCATCATTTTTCACTCAGTCCTTATTGAGATATTTTACTATAAATATTACTGAGATGGAAATAATCCTTCTTTGAAAATTTATATTTAAAAAAGGATGTAGCTTACACAATCAAAATTTTTAAAACAAGTAGTGCAATGATAAGGCTATAAGAGGATAAATAATTGAGCCTGAAAATCATTTCTAACTTCCTTGTCATAGCGCGCCAAAGGTTTTGGTTGATTTAATTTTTCGTGTTTATTTAAACTATTTTCTTGGCTACTTAGGTAATAAGTTGTAAGGACTGAAATGATATAAAATACTCTCATAATCATTCTAGTTTTTGTTTGTTTCTTAAATACGCAAAATTACCGGAGTTAATATTTTTTAAAGAAAACGTTATTTTAACAGTTAGGAGAATTTTATAATTCCGAAACCAGCTTGATCTCAAAGACCAAATTTATATCACTTAAACAAATCGTACAGATAGATAATTTGTATTAGTTTCATAATTTCACTCAGTCCCTTTTGAGACATTTCCATGGAAACATCGCGAAAAATTAATTTTTGCTAATTTTGAAAATTCATATACAAAAAAGTACTATGTTCTTAAGATCGAAAATTTTATATAAGTAGAATCATGACTAAGCTATATAAGAAAAATAATTAAAAATGAGTCTATTTTCCTTTATATTCTTTTATCTCGCTAAAAGTCACGTTTTTTATTCATTTTCGAGAATTTTTTAAACAACTTTCTTCACTATTTTGGTAATAAACTATGAGGACAAAACATACAAAGCATGTCCTTATCTTATTGCTAGTTTTTGTTTTGATTCGATATCTAAAAAATAACAGGAATTAAAACGATTTTCCCATCACATGTTTTTGCCTGATCTGACTTAAAACGGTTGAAATACTATAAGTACTGACCCGAATTTTTTTTTTTTTAATTTATGGTTTTATATTCACGAAAGGATAGAGAATAACTGGTCAAAAAATCATAAAAATCAAAAATGTCGAGCGGCAAGGTTAGGACGATTTCGAATGGTATTCGTTTTGGTGACTCGTGTTTAATTTCCTTATCGTTTTCAGCTTTTGTTGTCTTCTCTCCATCTGAATATTTTTCTTTATCAATGTCATTCTTTATCCTATTATCATCTTTACAATCTTACTAATTTATTTGTTCTGCTAATGTTTCTACAAAATATTTTGATTGGAAATATTTTTAACTACATTTTATTGATTTGGATAAAGTCGATGAGGATGGGTTTTCATTCATAAAATCATGTTTACTTGGTCAGTAGTGTTTACATATTATAAAAATCTGGTGCGGGCAACACACGACTTTCACTTACCTCCATTTTTAAAATCAATGAAAGAATTTTCATATGCAGTTAGAGATAAAAATACGTGAAATTATTAAGGAATATATCATATCATACATGTATATTACTGCTCTTATGTTCAAAAACGAAAAATTGCATTAAAAAAATATTTTTTCTGTTTTCTCCTTTAGTTGGGTATCGAATTTATTCAATTTATATATTTACCAGTTTTTCATCAGCGTTAACAAGATAATCTAGTTATTATTATTGAATCTACAAAATTAAAGGTACTTTAGGGGAAGAAAATTTAAAATCTCGGCATTTAAGCCCTGTCAGACCATTTTTATCTAAACAAAACCTACATGATATTAAAGCCCATTAAATTTTACATCGATATAGCGAGTTTAATCAAAATCGTCGGAACCGTTTTTGAGAAAATCGAAAAAAGGTGCAAAATGCATGGTATAAAGTGCCTCTTCTGGTAGGCTCATTTTGATGAAAAAAGTTTTGTCACGTCTCGGGCGTATAGATGTCTTAAATATGAAATTTCAATTTCATAGGACTTACCGTTTCCGCCCGGGAGTTACCACACACACACACACAGACCTTTTTTCGGGACTTGGTTATTTGGACTCAGGGGACCCTAAAACGTGTATTTCCGTTGAAAACTGGAATTCGAAAATTTTCACGATCGCAATACTTCCCCTTACTATATATAGTAAGTGAAAGTAAAAAGAAAATTAGTTAAGGTGCTTATATGCATCAGTTTCAACCGGGATTCCTTATCTTAAGGTGGTATTTCGCTTGCTCAAAATGGAAGAGAAAAAAAAAGTATTTTCCTCATCTAATAGTAAGTAAGTAATTACGAAGAGGAAAATCAGAATGAAAGCGCAAAGCGCTCGGGTCGTTCTTCAAATGTTGATGATGACCAAATATAAGCTTAATTGATCAAAAATATTTAATTTTTTTTTAATTACCAAATCATGTAATCGATTTAAAATATTTACAAGAATCTGAAGTTTTTAAAGAAACCACCGGTAAAAAAAAGCAACCCAATATTTAAATAAAACAATATTATTCAATAATCTATAATAGTTCTATACTGAAATATACGACATAACCTCTATGTACAGTAGTAACAAATGGACCCCGAAATTGGGTTGGAACATGATAAACGATATATGGCTGGTAACGAGAAATTAGACCCGAAGAAGGATGCGAGAGAGAAACTAATATGGTTCCCTCCTGCTTTATTCTCATTTATATAGTGCTCCTATATAATACTATCACATAACTTCACACGCTACATCCTCTTCCTTTGTAATACTAGGCTGAAGTTAGTCGAGCTCGCAAATGGAAAAAATATAATACTTGTAGAATTCCAGGTAGTATGCTTAGGAATCAACTGTCCTGCAACGTAGAAATGTAACATTTTAGTTTAGTTTTGAGGAATTAGCTCAAAATGGAAAGATAAATAAGTTTTATAACTTATCCTGCACTGGTCTATATAAAAAAAAAATCTGGTGTGCACAACACACTACTTTCACAACGACTTACTTCCGTGGTTGAAATCAATATAAGAATTTGCAAATTAAATTAAACTTGAAAAAACTTTGATGAATTAAATTTATTTCGATGGAAACATGTGTTTCAGATTGAACAATCTTACATTAGAAATTTTTTTCTACAATAATCGCTCAAATTTATGTAATTTTTGTCTTTCTGCATTACTTTTTACCCCTTTGTAAATAAGATAATATAATATCTAAAATATTTAGCTTTTCAATGATTTATTATACATCTATGTTACTGTTCTTATGTTGAAGAATTACATTAAAAAATAGTTTGTGCTATATCAATTACAAATATTGAAGATTGTACTTAAAATGAATAAAATATTTGGAACTCTTTTTTTTGTATTATATTTTTACATAAATAAATCTTTAATGACGTTTCAATGAATTTTTTGCCTCATCTTCAAATTATCCAATTGAAATAAAAAAAACTGGTGCGGGCAATACACGATTTTCACTTACCTCCATTTTTAAATCAATGAAAGGATTTTCTAATACAGTTAGAGATTAAAATACGTGAAACCATTAAAGAATTAATTAAATTGAATTTCTATAGAAACATGTGTTTTATTAAAAAATCTATTATATTATTATCTAAAATAATCAGCTTTATCGGCTTTTCATCACTCTTTATTAACTTTTAGAAGTTTGTGCATTAGATACTATTTATTCTAAAAGCTTTAGCTTTCCAACGGTATATTATACGTGTATATTACTGTTGATATGTTCAAAATAAAATAATTGCATTAAAAATATATTTTTTAAGTTTTCTCCTTTAGTTAGATATCGAATTGGTTCAACTTACATATTTATGTGTTCTTTATCGGTGGTAACAAGATAATATATTTATTTTTATAAAATATACAAAATTAAAAGTACTTTACAGGAAAAAAAATATAAAATATCGGCATTTAAGCCCTGTCAGACCATTTTAATCAGAATGAAAACTACATGATATTAAATCTCATTAAATTTTACATCGATATAGCTATTTAATCAAAATGTCGGAACCGTTTTCGAGAAAATCGAAAAAAGGTTCAAAATGCATAGCATAAAATGGCTCTTCTGGTAAGCTCATTTTGATGAAAAAGGTTTTGTAACGTCTCGGGCGTAGATTTGTCTTAAATATGAAATTTCAGTTTCATAGGACTTACCGTTTCCGTCCGGGAGTTACCACACACACAAACACACACAGAGAACTTTTTGCGGGACTTGGTTATTTGGACTCAGGGGACCCTAAAACGTGTATTTCCGTGGAAAACTGGAATTCAAATATATTCGCAATACTTCTCCTTACTATATATAAGTAAGTGAAAGTAAAAACAATTTTATATCAGAATCATATCTACAATGAAACAAATAATACTTAAAATTTATAATTCAATAATTATCAAAATCATATTCTAAAATTTTTTTCTAAACTATCTGCATTTCAATTGTACTTACAAATTTTTATAAGTATTAAAAAGGCCATTTATATCATAAACACTTTACTTATATACGTCACTTACACAATAATAATTTCGTCATTAATAGGTAACATTTTTCTTTCATTATCACACTATTTGACTTGCTTTAACATTTGCACTATCATGTACATGAAAGTATGAAGCAGACTGGAGGTGACCTCTAATCTCACTCCATTCCTATACTTGTTAATGTTTATACATATTAACAATAAATATTATCCAGGAGAGAGATTAATAAATATATTATCTTTTTTACAAAATTCAAATCATAAATCAATTTATTTATTATATCTACATAATTTTGACCTATTTTTTAAAAATCTATTTTGTAATTGACTGTATTTTAAATATTAATTAAAGGTCACTTTCAGTCTACTTTATACTTTCATGAAAGAAAGCTTTTACCGATTAATGACGAAAACCTCAACATTTACTTAAAACTTGATAAGATTACTTTATTTTTTAAATATTTAGATGCATTATTAATTTAATTTTTTTAAGTTTAATTTAGTTTTGCACTCGGAGAAACATTTCTAATTTAATTTCAACATTGTTAAGGTTCAATGGCTTGTTTTTTTATGTCTTACTGTCGTTTCAATTTATTCAACAAATAAACTTTTGAATCTGTGTTATTGAGAAAACGAAGTCACATTAAAACTTCATTGTCGGAGATCCTCATTACCTCACACACTTTTATTCAGATCATTCCAACTCAAGAATAATGAAAGAAGAAATCTCTATTTCGACTAAAAGAAATTAAATTTTAATAAAATAAAAAGTTTTTATAGAAGCATCTGCAGCACCGTAAGGCCAAGTTATAATCAAGTTAAGTTGGAAAAAAAAATACGGAAAAAAACGTTCCCTCTTTATGCACCTTTTACCTCTAGCATTAATTCCCGTAAACCCTAAAAAGGCGAGGTAGGGGAAGAACAAAAATAAACTAATACATACAAATAAAAATGCTTTTGAAAAAACTTTTACAATTGCTTGGTAAACCGAATTGTATTTCTGAGGGGAAAAAAGATTGTTTTACGATGGTCCAAGTAAAACTACAAATGAATATAATAAAAATGTGATTGCAAATCCATTTTTAAAACCAAGTTACGATCAACTCTAACTCATTTATATGGTCATAGCAGCATCTCAAAACTGACTAGTTTTATGAAGAAAAACAAATTTAATCCTGTCTGGGGTGCAACAAGGCCGGTCTTAAAGGTGCAAAACGCTGTCTGTGTGGTTTAAAGATAAATTATTTTAAAAACCTTTTTCAAATAATGATTCTTCAAATAACCCAGAAACGATACATCACCAGAAACATTATAAGCACTTATTCGGAAGATACATCAATTTCTAACCACAATATACACGAAAGAGAAATCGTCTTAATCGAAACCGTATTAGATTAGATTCTAACTATATTAAATATATAAAAAAGTATGTTAGACTTCGTATATAAAATGATTTAAAGCGGACAAAAAATATTTATTAACTAAAACAATAAGACCTTACGTTTATGTTGCAAACGAGCTGTGAAGAAATGTGATAAGTAGGGCTAGGATTCCTATGTAAATATATATTCGCTCCTGGCTTCGATAACACCTTGAAAAAACCCACAGTAAATGTTTTATTGAAATTAGGACCAAATTAAGCTAATTTAAACATATTAGGATACATTTACATATTCCTTACATACTTTGCGAATTTTTATATATTTTATTGAACATTTGTTCATTTTTAAATTTGTATACTTCTTTGCAACAAATCTGAATTACGGGTGCATGAAGAAAACTTTTCATTAGAATTGGCCCTTCTATTGCAGCTGTTGCTGCTTAGAACCAAACCCTACAAAACAATTCTGAGGTTCCATCTCTCTTGATTTTGGCTCTGAATAAACAGAACCAAACCTATTTATTATGTACTGTTCATCTGTAAATCGTAAAGTGCTGAGGGCACGCAATTTACAGATTTGAAAATTATATTTTGTGATTAATTCAATTTTCATTTTCTTCGGAATGAAGAAAGTCGCAAAAAAAAACAAGAAAAAAAACAAAGAAAGAGTTTTAAAATATCTCCACGAGTTTTTAAATGAAATATTGAGGGGTGATGGAGACATTCTATATTTTTCTGAAGGCTGTATCCACTACGAAACGATCCCAAGTGACCCAACACATTGGCAGAGGATCTCACAAATTTAACTAAGAGAAAAAGTCAAAATTAAAGCAAAGTTTCATCACACCATCTACCCCATAACCAACTTTTTATATAAATTTATGTTGAGCGTTTGTGCAGGCTGACATTCTGTCAAGCAAATTTAATAATCCATTTTTTAAATTTTTCTAGGAAAAGTACTAAAAGTATTTAAGTAGAAAAAGCCTGATGAATCCACCTTGAGAAAATACTACCTGCAAGATATATAACAAAAATATCTTGCAAAAATACGAGAAAATATCAAGGAGGAGCCAATTTGGTCAATATTAAGGCCCTTTCGACGTAGTTTTACTTTTGAAAATGAATTTAGGTTCAAAATGTTATAGCTTTGCATTTTTTATGTTTAAAATTAAACCGTTTTTGTATTGTAATAAAATAAATGAGAGTATAGACTGTTTTAGAAGGCTATTTACTGTTTACATATTTTTTTTTTTTTTTTTTTTTTTAGAAAAAATTTTTTTTTTATTCTGGGACTAGGTCCCCTAAGAATAACAGTTATGTACAATTTGAATATATAATATGTCTGGCCAACAGACAATAAAAACATGATTAATTATTATTTACAATGATTATTAAAATTACAATTATTTACAATGAGGAGTTATTATATACATAAAAAATAACAAAGAAATTAATAAAAATATATATCTTCTAAATTTTATCTTATGAGAAAATGAAAATTTTATTTAAACAAAATCAAATTAAAATTTGGGCGGTAAACGGTAATCTTCATTTATTCAATGTAGATTTCTAGATAAAATTGACATCACATTTGCTAATCGTCTATTTGGGATGACAGAAGGTATAGGAAAAGTTGGGATTTGAATGAGGATAAAGAGGCAGCATGGCGAATATGGATTGGTAAAGAATTCCAGAGTGTGGTAGAGCGAACAATAAAGGAACGATCAAAGGTTTTGGTTCTGTGAGTAGGAAGGTAAAGGTCAGAATGTCGCGATCGAGTTTCAAGTGAGTGGATTGAGGATTTAAATTGAAGGAGACTGTAGATGTAGGAAGGATGCTGGGAGTTAATAGTTTGGTAGAGGTATGATCCAAGGAAATATTGTCTGCGGGTTGAGGGGAGGAGCCACTTTAATTCACCGTATAAGTGGGTAACATGAGACCTCCCTGATGTACCGAAGACAAATCTTAAGAAAATGTTCATAATACGCTTTAGTCTGTCCTCAAGCACAGCCGGGAGGCCGTCATACACCGCACAACAATAGTCAAAGTGGGGAAAAATAAGTGAGGATACGAGGAGCTTACGAGTGGATTGGGGGAGGAGATGACGGGAGCGATGGAAAAATTTAAGAGTACTGATTGTTCTTCGGGAGATTTGGGCAATATGAGGTTTCCAGGAGAGTGATTGGTCGATGGTGATACCTAGGTTTTTGACAGTGGAACTGAACGTAATTGGGTAATTATTAAGGATTAGACTTGGAAAGTTGGTATGACATTTGATAAGGGAATTGGAACCTATTACTATTGCTTGCGTCTTCATGGCATTTAGCTTGAGTTTATTCAGATATCCCCAGGCGCTGATTCTATCCAGGTCCTCCTGAATCTTCGACAATGCTAATAATGTCTCGGAGGGGGAGAAGGATAGGTAGATCTGGAAATCATCAGCGTACAAATGGTGGGAGCAATGATGGATAGAGTTGGGAAGGTCATTTATATAGGAATTAAAAAGGAGAGGAGATATACTTGAACCCTGGGCCACACCTGCCGAAAGGGCACGAAAGGAAGATAGAGGATGATTAGGAATGGTGACAGCTTGGGTTCTACCAGAGAGAAAAGAGTGAAACCAACGAATGGTGTTGTTGGAAAAGGATAGGGATTGTAGTTTGGTGAAAAGGATGGAATGGTCCACGGAGTCAAAAGCTTTTGAAAAGTCAAGAAGTATTAGTACGGTCAGTTTCTTTTCATCCATAGCAGTATGTATGTCGCTGGTGATTTTGAGTAGAGCGGATTGAGTGGAAAAGCCAGGTCGGAATCCGGATTGGAGAGGATCAAGAAGTTTAGACTTTTCAAGGAAATTAGATAATTGAGATTGAACTATTCTTTCTAAGGGCTTGGAAAGGTTAGATAGGATAGAAATTGGGCGATAATCTTTAGGGGATGTAGGATTAGAGGTTTTATTGATAGGATGGACTATTGCTTTTTTCCAAGTTGATGGAAATATAGAATTTTGGAGGGAAAAATTATATATGAATAGGAGAACTGGTAGGATTTCGGGAAGGCATAATTTTAGTAGTTTGACGGGTATTCCATCAAATCCTATAGAGTTGGTATGGGATTTCATTACAGAGGAGATAAGGTCAGTTGGTGTGATATCGGAAAAATAAAAATTATCTGGATTAAATGATGTAATTGAAGGAAAGTCAGAAGGATGTGGAGAATGATTATCAGAAGAGGAAGATGAAAAGTATATATTTAATTCATCTGGTGAGGCTTGATAGGATGGTGAGGAAGAGGATTTGCAAAGAGACAGTTGGCGAAGGAGTTGCCATTTTGTCTTTGAATCGGGAGCAGAGGAGAGAGTTTCGTGAAAGTAATTAGATTTTGCTTGTCTGATTGTTGCCTGAGTCAGATTGCGGAGTGCCCTGAATGCTTGATAGTCTTCCGTCAGTCTAGTACGTCTAAAGCGTCTACGGGCAGCATCACGCCTCTTTTGTAAGTATTTTATTGTTGGACTCATCCAAGGAGCAGGGCGGCGACGGAAGGTGCAGGTTTTGAGGGGAGCATGTTTATCGAGGGTACTGATGAGGTTAGAGGTGAGGATATCGACCATTGAATCTATAGAGGTACATGAATATATATCGTCCCACTTTAGGACCTCAAGGTCGGATTGGATGATTTCACGGGTAAGAGAGTTGATATTACGGAAAGTTGTTGTTTTAGGAAGGATTGCTGGAGTTTGGATATTGTATGATATGTGTATTAGGTCATGACATGATAAGAATGGGACAGGTAATTGTGATGAAGAGAGGAGGCTATGTGCTGAATCAATTACATGAAGGTCGAGCCAGGTATCTGAAAAATGAGTATGATGGGTGGAAGAGAAAGGTACGATAAAAAGATTAAGGGAAAAGAAGAGATTTTCGAGGTACAGTTTGTCACTTTTCACTAATTTAACATAATTATTTCCATATTTGTATCAAAATCAATAAATACATCAGTCTTATAGTATCTCTTGTACAGTAAGGAGCTTAGTCATTTATTTGTGTGGTGTGTTATATTACAATAGAACATCTTCAGACTTTTCTACTGAAATTTTTCATATGTACTATCCTCAAAAGGTAACTGTATACTGTACTATAGTTACTATTATAAATAGAAGAATTAAAATAAAATACTTACAAAATTAAAACTAAATATAGCCAGTGCCTCTGTGAAGTGGTGGTGGGGATAGCCTGCTTAAGGAGCCTAATCCTACTTGCCGCAAATAAACAAGCAGTGTTATTGTTTCAGTATTATTATTTTATTTTCTGTTCTAATATAATTTAAATAAATTTAATTATGGTGAATTATAAGGTATGTGGTAAAACAGTGGGCTGAGATGGAAAAATTAAATGGTCCTGCACCAAATGCCTAAATATTTACCATAAAAAATGTGTCAAAATAGAAATAACGGATCCAGAGCCTCACAAAAACTGGAATTGCATGAACTTGGTGATAGCTAGTACTATGTTTCGGTACAAGAGAATACACCTTGATACATGGTGCTCCAATGATGGTTTCACTGTAAACCAGATAGACCATGTTCTGATAAGCAAGAGATTTGGATCTTGTCTACAGAATGTACGGGTACATAGAGGAGCCAACGTTGACTCGGAGCACTACTTGCTAATGGCTTTTATTCACGCAAGGATATCATAATCTCATAATAAACCTGTACAAAAAAGCAATCAGGTACGAAACGCAGAAACTAAAAGATATAAAGAAGAGGAGGACTGAAAATCAGATCCATCAGAAAAGGTAAAGATCATGGGAGAGGAAACAAATGGAAGATGTGGAGACCTACAGAACACAGAATGAAATAAGTAAGTTTTATCTATGGATAAACAGTTCTCGCCTATCATTCAGACTGTAAAGTATAAATGTCTGTAAAGGATAAATGGCTCTCTGGTCATTGAGAAAGAAAAAAAATAGAAAGGTGGAAAAATCATTGGGAACCTTTTAAATGGAGACTCTACTGTAGACGAATTGCCCAAAGCGAACAAAATAAGTGGTGATGAGTTGGAACCTCCAGATGAAGATGACATACAAAATGACATTAGTCGGATGAGGAATAACAAGGCTAAAGGGGTTGATGAAATACCGTATGAATTTTGGAAATATGGAGGAGAAGCAACAAATAAATTTATGCAAAACCTGATTCTGGACATCTGGGTAGTGCATTTCTGATGAATGGTACAAAACTATAATTTGTCCTATTCATAAGATAGGGGATCCTCATAACTGCGAAAACTACAGAGGAATATCCCTTCTGTCGTCTTTCTATTAGATATTTTCTAACATTATCTTCCATAGACTCCTCCCATTTGTTGAAAGCAGAATAGGCTAAAATATACAACTTGAACGAATTTGATGACCAACGAAAGGGTAAAGTGCATAACTATTTTTTAATGTAATTCATTTTATAATAAGAACAGCAATATAGCCGTATAATATACCGTTGGAAAGAGAAAGATGTTAGAATAAATATTACCTGATACAAAAATTTGTAAAAGGTAATAAAAAGTGACGAATAAACTTATTACTGATTGACAATTTAATATAGTTATTGTGTTAATTGTTGTTAGTTGTGTTAATTTAATATATACATTATTTAACCTAACTCACATGTTTCCAACGAGAATGAAATCATGTTTTATTAAAATCAACTTAAAATATTTTTTAAAATTTAAGTATAGTTTTAACAGTCGTGGTAAGTGAAAGACCTCTGTTGCCCGCACCAGATTTTTTTTTTATTCTAATCGTTTAGTTTAATCGGAATTTTCCGTTATAATCATCTAAATAACGCTCATGTCTTTTAGAAACGCAATAAAGAAATCCAATTATTTTTAAATGTATTATGTACTTAAACATTTAATTTCCCTCTATATTTCCTTGAATATCGTCAAAATAATTTTATTCATTAAGTAAAAAAAAATAACGACACTTATTGGTTTAATAATAGACTATTCAGATGTTTTTAGCTTCCTCTAGAACTTCCTGGAATGGATGAAGTACTTTTGAGAAATCAATGCCTCTACAATTGTATTCGATGGAGCATGCATATTGTATACGGACCAATCCATCCCTTCAGGCCTTGCCGGATTTATTATTGTCATGATTTTTTTTTTAAGTTATTCTGTATCTTTTATTTAATATAAAACCGTAGATAAAATATTCTTCATGCTAATTCTTAAAGCTTAAAGCTTCGTGGCTGAAAACATTTGTCGGGGTAATCTCTCTAAT
Source organism: Piezodorus guildinii (assembly GCA_023052935.1). Classification (NCBI taxonomy): domain Eukaryota; kingdom Metazoa; phylum Arthropoda; class Insecta; order Hemiptera; family Pentatomidae; genus Piezodorus; species Piezodorus guildinii. The sequence continues at coordinate 173,185,642 of CM041292.1, read as the reverse complement.
CCTAGCAAGTTTGTAGACATCGAATCAAAACAAACACTAACAATACAATCAGAATTCGCTTTATAATTTTATCCTCCCAACTTATAACCTATAGTAAATAGTAAAGAGAGTATAACTATAAAAACGGGCATTTCATGTGAAACAACCTAATAGAAATATTTTCCGTTGTTTTCAGGGGCGAAGCTGAATTAAAGCGGCTGCAACGCTAAAAATATTATTCAAAAAACGTTTTATTTATGGTTTTATAATCACGAAAGTAAGAAATGAGAAAAATGGTCAAAAAATCATGAAAATCAGAAATGTTGAGCGGCAAAATTAATTAAAATTGGACTATTTCCATATGGGTTGACCTGTATATATATATATATATATATATATATATATATATATATATATATATATATATATATATATATATATATATTTATTTATTTCCGAATCTCATTTATGCAATATGTAAGCAAGTTATGATACTCCATACTACAATAATATATTTTACAATTAGACACGGTTTAATATTTAAGATGTATGTATGTATTATTTTCGTATTGTATGTATTATTTCGTATATTATGTATAATGTTTGTATTGTATTTTAATATTTATCATGTATGTATTATTATTAGTATATATGTATGTATTATTAGTATATATGTATGAATTATTACTTTTATTATATTGTATCTGCATTATTAGTTTAGGGCTAAAATAACCTCTATGGTTGAAAAGCCTTTATGTTACAAATAAATAAATAATATTTAAGATAAGATACAAAATAACCGGCAAAAAATCATGAAAATCAGAAATGTTGAGCGGCAAAATTAATGAAAATTGGACTATTTCAAATGGATTAACTCAAACAAAAATCAAGTAAATAATTTTTAATAAATAGTTTTTTTTTTGTTTATTGTAACTATTTTTTCTATAATTGTTATAAATGATAATGATTACATATATTTAGTAACTAAATAAAACTGCAGCCATCTAGACGTATACTGTTATCGTGATTTGTAATAAGAGTTTTTATCGGTAAAGTGACCTGATCTCGCTCCCACGGGAGGTTGAGTATTGATCTCGTAGTTGGTTAAGTTTGTTAATCAGTCCTGATAAGGTCGCCAAAATCCCTTAGTAGTTTAGCAAATCAGATTAAAGGAACCTTGAAAATGGTTGGGAGAGAAATAACTTAGGCAAATTATTGTAATCTAGGGTCTGGCTTAATGTGGTACCAATGAACAGCGGACAAATAACATATTAAGATAGAAAAGTTAATTAATACTTTCACTAACCTATATATGAAATATATAGTAAGGGAAAGTATTGCGATCGTGAAAATTTTCCAGTTTTCAACGGAAATACATGTTTTAGGGTCCCCTGAGTCCAAGTAGCCAAGTCCCGCAAAAAGGTGTGTTCTGTGTGTTTGTGGTAAGTCCAGCACGAAAAGGTGTACGAAAATGAAATTTCATATTTGGGACAATTGTACGCTTGAGATGGAGAGCCCGTGGCTGAGTGGCTTGCGCGCTAGTCTCTCATTGTGAGTTCGAATCCCAGTCCCGGCGGGACTTTTTAATGTATTTAAATAATGATTATTCACTCACTAACTCCCCTCCGGGTACGTGAGAACCGTCAGCTAAATAGTGGCTACTAAAAAAATTAGGCATAGAGAGTGATAACTCTACACTAATAAATACACCGATAAACGTGTTGATCACCCAGGATACTACGCCGCGAGGCCAAGGGCCTACACGACCTGTCGCACCACTAAAGATACGCCTGAGAGATTACAGCAGCTTTTTACTAAAGTTAGCTGACCGGAAGTGGTACTCATTACCATGCATTTTGCACCTTTTTTCTATTTACTTAAAAACGGCACTGACGATTTTGATTAAACTAATCATATCGATGAAAATTTTAATAGGCTTTAATAATACATAAGTTTCATTCTGATTGAAATAGCCTGACAGGGCTTTAATGTCGTATTTTTTTTTCCTTTAAAGTATCTTTAATTTTGTACATCCTAAAAATTTAATCATATCATCTTATCAGCATTGACAAATAACGACTTATTCTATTTTAAATCAAGTTGAACATAATTGACGATTAGACTAAAGAATAAAAGAGAAGAAAATTTTTTAAATGTAATTTTGTTTTTTATATATTAAAAGAAGTAACATATGCGTATAAATTACCGTTGGAAAGAGAAATATTAAAGAAAAAACAATATCTTATACATAAAGTTGTAAAAGGTAATCTTAAGTTGACGAATAAAGATAAAGTTATTACCGATTATTATACGTAAGAATTCAATATATTGTTTGTTTATTTATTTAACGTCACTTTATGCTATTATGGCATAATATGCCATTATTATTATAAGCCATAGTAGCATAAAGTGACATTAAATAATAAACAAACAATATATTAAATTCTTGCGTATAATGATCAGTAATAACTTTATGCTTTATTCGTCACTTAAAATTATTATTAACATCGGACGATGCTACAATGGGATTCCTATATTTTGCCTATCCAGGAATAATTTAACATAGGTGTATTATTTAATCTAAACCATATGTTTCCAACAAAACTGAATACAATTTTTATTTAAATTAACTTAAAATTTTTTACATAAACTTTAAGTTTATGTAATATTTCTTAAATCGATTTTAACAGCAAAGGAAATGTGAAAGTCGTGAGTAAGTCCCGCACCACACTTTTATTAATTATATCCCCATGAATAAATTATAAAAATTCCGTAATAAATAAAAAATAAAACTTCCCTTTAAAGAGCTCCTAATATTATAAAATTCATAAATAATCCGATATTTACACGGAAATTCCAAAGGAAACTCATAGGAATTTTTCATACGATTTTATTAAAAAATGTTCAATAATTCACATCCACTAATATCAATTTTAATAAAAGAGTTTCCTTATTTAATTAATTTTGAGAAAAATCCTTTTGAAATAATAATTATTAAATTTTCATAATATAATATTTCCTAAAGTAGAGAGGGCTTTTTCAGAGATTTTAATAACTTGTTCCCATCTCTTCTTTGATCATGAATGGTAAATCTCGCTGAGGTAACCCAAGTCATGAACCCTCCAAATCACCCTTCATTAAATAACGGTAGGCATTCGTCTACAGTTAAGCAAAATCTTAACTTAGTATTTTACACAACATAAAACAGAAATAGACTTTAACTAACTAAAATTTGTAGGATGAGAGATCTCCTTCCTAAACAAGCATACATTAAAAAAAAGCTGAAGAGAAGACGTGCTGCTGGGTACTGTTCTTCCTCATGTTATAATTTTTACTTTTACTTACCATATATAGTAAGGGAAAGTATGGCGATCTTGAAAATTTTCGAATTCCAGTTTTCAACAGAAATACACGTTTTAGGGTCCCCTGAGTCCAAATAACCAAGTCCCGCAAAAAGGTCTGTGTGTGTGTGTGTTGTGTGGTGGTAACTCCAGGGCGGAAACGAAAAGTCCTATGAAACTGAAATTTCATATTTAAGACAAACTATACGCCCGAAACGGGACAAAACTTTTTTCATCAAAATGAGCTAACCAGAAGAGCCACTTTATACCATGCATATTGCACCTTGTTACGATTTTCTCAAAAACGGCTCCGACGATTTTGATTAAACTCGCTATATCCATGAAAATTTAATGGGCTTTAATATCATCTAGGTTTCATTCTGATTAAAATTGTCTAACAGGGCATAAATGCCGATATTTTAAATTTCCTTCTTATAAAGTACCTTTAATTTTGCAGTTATACCCTAATATTGTTATTTGGAAATAATAAACCATTGTGTAATATAATTTGTAAAATAATTGAATAAGTCTTTCATGTATTCTAGCGATACATCTAATTATTTGTATAGGGAATACCCTAACAACAAATAAATAAATTATTATGATCACAAAGTTGTAAAAAGTAATGTAAAGTAAGGAGCAGGGCATAAACTTATTACTGATTATTTTATATAATTTTATATTGTTATATTATTTGGTCTAAATCATATGTTCGCAAATAAAATTAATAAACTTTATATATCAGTTAACTACAAACACTTTCAAATTCTTTTTTGTTTAATAATTCTTCAATTAATTTTAACAGCCGAGGTTGCCCGCACCAGATTTTTATTTTTGGTTTTGTTTGCAAATAAATTAACTTTTCCATGATAAAAATTTTTTATAAATATATAAAAACTGCTTTATTTCCCTTTATGCAGAATATTTACTAAATATTCATAAGAAACGCCAAAAAGGAATGTAGATATGCCGAAAAGGAGGACTTTTAATGAATAATGTATTATGTATCAGAATTTCATTACTCCTGTGAATAACAGTTTTGAAAATAAGAAATGTCCCCTGAGGATGGATACAGTGTGTGATCCATCTCCTCAGGATTGAGGCGACCAACTAATTGCTTTTCCGATCCCGTCCCAACCACTTCCGATTTTTTTTTGGAACGTAATAAATCAGGGAATGGAAAGTACATTTCCAGCAGTCCAAGAAAAATAAAAATATAGTCAGCGAAACTTTTTATATAACAGCTTAAACTGCTTGCTATGCAAAAAGTTTTATTTTTTAAATGAATACATAAATAAATAAAATAAATACTAAAATACATATTGTAAATGTGAGTAGAATATAAAACAAAGACATGATACACATAAAAAAAAACCCGTTGGTAGTACTTCATAAAATGTTCTAAATCAGAAGGGCTCGCGGACACCTTTCAAAACGCCTCGGAGTATTATCAAGAATTAAATAGGAAACGAAGATAGAAACTGATGGGTTAGGGTAAGAATGGAGTTTGTCATAGAGGGATCGGTACCTGTTCTTAGCCAAATGAGAAGCATTAAGGTCATTCATTATGGATCAGTTTTTAGGACAAATTAGGGAGCATTAAAGATTTAGGATTATATGGATTGGGTACGGGTATAGTAGAGTCTCAAAGCTCTACTCCGTAAATACAGATTGGTTTTATGATACTCGTGTAGATAAGCCTTTTTTAGTTAAGAGTAAGGTTTGAACGTTTGTCAGTTAGTGATGAAGTATCCGAAAACAGCGAACAGTTACTTGTCATTTTAGGATTCCAAGTTGGAGGAATCCGCACACAACAATGAAACGACAAGAAACTGCCCGTCGCTTTCCGCTTACTACAACACTTACTGGACAGACGCTCCAATCTTCCACTTATCTACAAAAGGCTCAACTATGTCACCATCATAAGGCGTGTCTGGATTTACGGAGTTGAGCTTTGGGGCTCTACGAAACCATAAATTCTTCCCGTATTCAATCCTTACAATCGAAAATTTTTCCTATCCAAAAATCCTCAATGCTCCTTACTTTGTCACAAATGAACTCATCCATAAAGACCTTAACATCCCATATGTTGCTCATTTGGCCCAAACCAGGTATCAATCCTTCCACGACAAACTCCACCCCAACTCTAATCCACTAGTTCCAATTCTTGCTTCCTCATCAATTCCTGGCAATCCTCCGAGGCGTCTGAAAAGAAGATGGCCTTGAGACCTTCTAGTTTAGTAACCTAGTGGAGTGATGATAATGGGCATTTTCTCTTCATGTTTTTCATGTATTTAACATTACCAGCATATTTACTTGTTGTATTACAAAATACAATTGTAAATTCCAATAAAAAAAAGTTGGACGATGAACAAGATGGAGTCCTAGGTATCGGATCTGTTTGACAGAGACTAGTTGAGTGTCATTATAAAGGATAGTGGTGGTACTGTAATTACTCTTTTTTTTTTTGTCGATTACAAAGGTTCATTATTGAAAATAATAAAACAAAAGCGAATCAGGTGCAATACTGTGTGAGGAAGAATAAAGCAACTACTACAACTACCACTTGTAAATTAGAAACCGTGATGTCTACGCTAAGATTAACCTAATTTTTAATCATTTGTGGCATTGTTAAACATTTTATAAAAATTCAATATGTCGATTATATTTATCATGAAACGTAAACCTCACGTAGTGGAGTGGGTCAATATTTTTTTTTATTTTTTTTTTATGTCGTTGAAAAAAACAACTGTACCTTAACAACCCTTGCAGGGTGTTAGGTTCAGTAGACATAACGTTTCGTACTATTTTAGGCCAACGCCGCGATAGAAGGTGACTAAGTCGAAATCACGCTCAGCCTAAAGGTTTTTTGCCCTGTTTTGGGAACCCAATTTATAGAGACTGATGGTGTCCCAAGAGAGTCTCTCAATGCCAGAGTCACCCCATGCCTGAAATAACAGAATGAATATTTTGATCTGAAGAGGTTTGAACCCAAAACTCGGAGACAACAATTTTGAGCTCTATCCACAAGTTCTTGGTCGTTTACAAAGTTACATAAATTTTTAAAAAATCTAGAACTTTAAGGAAAAAAGGGGAATATTTTTTAAATTTCATCCTAAACCTCCACAATCTCTATTTCATACATTAATATAAATAAGTATGGATACTGTTACACAAAAATACCCCATGGTTTTTTTTTTTAATAATTATTTAATGTTACTAAATGTTTCAAAGAATAACACATTTAAGTTCAATATAAGGGGTACTCACTACGTTTGCCATAGCATGCTATTTGTGTTATTTTGCTAAACCCGTCGAGTTTCTACAGTTATTTCCTGTATAAAATTGATGGGTTTAGCACAATAGCACAAATAGCATGATATAGCAAACGTAGTGAGTACCCCTATAATTTCAGAACCCAGAACAATGTTAAAGAGAACTTACTTTTATTGCACACTAATGCTTAGCTAAATGCAGTTGGTTTTAAGTGCTCCACGGAACCCTGGGGGTCCGCAGACGAGGTCCAGGAGGTTCGCGAAATTTCATTGGAAAATTAATTTAAATTACCTTATTGAAAAATATTAGCGAAGCCTTGAATTGTAACAATTATCATTCAACCATTGCCTAGACAGATTAAATTGCGCATGGTAACTCATACAAGCAAATAGGTACTTATATCAATGAGCATAATGTTCCGCTGATCGTCCTCATTTCTTGGGTCTAGATTATACTACATTTTGGGACCTGTATAATCTTCTCTTCGCTTGGTGTTACTTAAGAAACGGAAGTGTTGCTTCACATTATACAGGGTGCTTTATAAATGTCTAGTCATATTATGAGAGCAGATATTTTACCTTACGTAAAAGAAAAAAGTTCATATAACCTATGAACTCGACTATGGTCCGATTCTCAAAGGTTAAGGAGAAAAATCAAATTTTAAGTGCTTATTTATAAATACTCATTTTGAGTAAGCATGGTCTTCATTGAAGATCAAAAAATCGGCTCCCACAATCTGCCTAGAAATTTATGAGACACACATTAAACACAAATTTTGTTTTTGGTTTTTTTTTTTTTTCCTTCTTACAGTCTAGATTGTCCTATGAAGGTAGATTTGTTTTTTACCATTTCAAATAATGAACGTTATTTTTAAAATGAATATTATTTTTGTGTGGTAACAAGCCACAAAACCTTATCGCTTAGCATTAAGTAGCAGGGACGAGCAGTGGAAGAAGTAAGAAGAACTGCCGCTTGAAGACTTTCTGACGTCAGCTCTTGTTTAGCTTTGCGCCTTATGCTGTTGAAGACCACACTTATCCCGTGGAAATAATCTTTAACAGCCAATCGGGCAGCGTAGCGCTGACAAGAGTTTTTGCCCCTATACGCGGCCATCTAGCGATATGGGTGAACCATCGACTTCGACGGCCATGATAATGGAAGAGGCTAGAGGCGAGAAGCGCCCGTCAAGTGGAGCTGATGAAGCGGGATTTGTCCAAGTTTCAAAGAAAAATTCCCAAAAACTGAGGACAGTCGCCGGGCCTCCACCGACACCTGTCTCTAACCAGTTTGCGCCAATTGCTCCCACTCAGTCAGGCAATGATCAGCCCAAGAAGAGGTTACCGCCACCAGTAATAATCAGGCCACCACTGTCGCAACCCATTCTCAGAGCGACTCTCTTGGAAATGAAGATCACAAAGTTTACTACAAATACCTCGGCAAAGGAGACGAGGTTATACTTGGATAATGATGCCGATCACTATGCCGTGGTAAAACTATTCCGTCGTGATGATAAGGTGCAATTCCACACCTATGCACCTCGCGGCACCAAGAGGACAAAGAAGTTTGTGGTTCATGGCTTCGATGTTGACAGTGATTTAAATATGTTCGCCACTGAAGTGAAACAAAGGCTGCCAGGATTCGTGATGGCCAACCGCCTGACCAGGGACCTTCACACTGTTACTGAGTGCCTAGCGCTCCCATACGGACCGTCGGACCACCGGCCTGTGCTATATGCCTTTGAGGGAACTCCAGCAACACCACCCGCGAGCAAGTTCCTCTTCCACAAGGCCGACTGGAAAGGATATAGGGCTAGTGTGGATGATACCCTACCAAAGATACAGTACTTAAGAACTGTTAAAGAGGTGCAGAAGGCGATCTCGGATATCACCACCACCGTCCATGTATCAGCCAATCTTACCATACCAAGGTTTAGTCCTCAGCCAAACGCCTTCAGGAAACCACCGAGCCACATTCTTGCTCTCATTGCACAAAGGAACAACCTGAGGAATATTTTCCACCGAACTTGTGACTACGGCTTGAAACCGGCCATCAATGCGATGACCCGGCAGATAGCCAGCCTCATGCGTGAATGGAAGACTTTCCTATGGCACGAGCAACTCCGTAGGACTCATGATGATCATCGTCAGTTCTGGAGACTTGTGAGGTCACACGTCACTAAGAGGAAGAGTGTACACCTTACATCAGGTGGCACCCTATTATCCCCTGAGGAACAGGCTGAACTCTTGGCCGATTCTTATAAGGCGAGGAAAGATGATCGGCTGTTAAATGCTCCCACACTACCTGCGGGAAGACCAACGTCCCCTAATGAAAAGAGGATATTCTCCACCTTCGGACAGCTTGAGTCGGTACTACGACGCACCAAGGGTAACAAGGCTTCGGGACTGGATGATATTCCGTATGTACTATTGAAGATGCTACCTCGGAGGGGTAAAGCCTTCTTATTAAACATTTTTAACTCCTGTATGCGGATCTCATACTTCCCCGATGACTGGAAGCAAGCGATCATAGTGCCGCTACTTAAGCCTGGGAAGAATGGAGACTCACCAGAGCATTATCGGCCTATCAGTCTCCTTTCGCATATGAGCAAGGTGTTCGAGAGGCTGATCCATCACCATCTGCTAGAGCACTGCAGTGAGGAGTCCATCATTCCACAAGAACAGACCGGGTTCTCACGAGGCGTAGCCTGCGATCATCATTTAGTGAAACTTCAAAGGCACACCATAGAGCGTATGACGAAGAACAATGAAGCCACGGCGTTCATCTCGCTGGACTGCACACAGGCGTTTGATTGTGTATCCCACGAGTTACTGCTTCGCCAGTTGGAAGACTATCGTTTTCCAGCTTCATTATGCCGATTGATCAGAAGCTACTTAAGCGGGAGATCCTTCGTCGTAAGGGTAGGCGATAAATTGTCAACTTCAAAGGACACTGTTTGTGGGGTTCCTCAAGGTTCTGTATTGGGACCACTATTGTTTGTGATCTTTACAGCAAAAGTGATCTCAATGAAGCACCCAATGGCACTGGTAGCAGCCTACGCCGATGACATTGGCATCTATGCTTCTAGTATGAGACCGAAAAGGGCTCTCACCCTGGCACAAGGAGCATCGACCACTATTGTAGATGAGCTGAAGGAGATTGGCATTAGGGTGAACCCGAAGAAGACAGATGCTATTGTCATGTCGTTCCAGAAGGGGAAGAGCGCTTTGCCCACTGATTTTAAAGTGAACGGAGAAACACTGCCAGTCTCTAATTCAATCCTCTACCTGGGCGTCACTCTAGATAGGCACCTCACCTTATCTAGTCACGTACGGGAACGACTCAAACTGGCCAGGAGAAAGAGCTATAGACTTAATCATCTACTCACGTCACCTCAGCTCTCACTGAGGCTGAAACTACAGATCTACAAGGCTATAATACGTCCGACAATGCTCTATGGTGCGCCCTTGATGCGGCATCTGTTTAAGTCCACTCTCAAACAATTACAGACGTTCCAGAACTCCATCCTTCGGCGGATTGTCAGAGGTACCAACTTACAGAGGGCCAGAAACCATATCCTTCATCAGGAATTAGTATTGCCAACAGTGCCTGAATATATCAGCCGGAGGCACATTAAATTTTTTGATGGGCTGAAGGCCTGTGCTAATCCATTATTTTCTTATATCACCCCACCACCCAAGCCTGGGAGGTGGCAAGGATCACTACCTCTCGTTGACGTTGTCGCCGAGGGAAGGAGTTCGGACTATGTCTGAACTCAATTTATTGCCAAAACCCTGAAGAATGGTCCCTCCCATTTTGCAATGGATAAATAAAGGCTTAGAAGAAGCCCTTGAAAGATTACTAGTGCATCCAGCGCATATAGCAATCCTCTTTAGAATACCTCCGGGTAACAGAAGGACAAATCTGACAGCTATACATATTATATTTGTATTTGTATTTTGTTCGAAAATAAAACCAGAGGGTAAGAAAAAAAAGAAAAAAAAAAAAAAAAAAAAAGAAGTTTTTTTTACATCTTAAATTCTTCAGTCACGTTTGGGAGAGATTAAAATTGACTCGGTTAACGACGCATAGGCTCTACTATCTGTTGACATCGCCGCAGCTCTTTTTACACCTGAAACTTTAGATTTACAAGGCTATTTATCAGGCCTACCCTGCTCTAGGGTGCACCACTGTTACGCCATCTGTATAACACGACTCTTCAGAGACCAGAGACGACCGGCGGATCGTCCGTAGCACTTCGATCCAAAAGGCACGAAATAGCCACATCCACGAGGAGCTTCAGCTAGGCGCAGTATATAGGTTGGAGGCACATCAAGCTCTTTGATGGACTAAAGGCCTGTGCCAACCCTCTCTTCAGAGATATCCCAGTCCTAGGAGGTGGCAAAGCACTGTCCCCTTGGCCGACGTTCTCGCCGAGAGAAGGGGTCTGGAGTTTGCAGTCTAAATCCATTATATTTTCATAAGCCTTGAAGATGGTCTCTCCCCATCCATTACTGTTGAGGCGAAAACCTGCAGTTGGAACCACCACATACAGTGGACTTAGGAATGCCAAACTTGAAATGCCTCAAAGGTAGCCTTAAGTTCGGATAAGGCCTGTACTGTTGCACTAATTTGTTTTGCAACATTGTTTTCTATGTTTTGGAGTTTTTCAACAATAAAGGAGATCAGGGAAAAAAGAAGAAAAGATAAAAATGAATTTTTTTTGAGATTCGGAAAGCTCTTTGAAATATTAGAATATTCTTAGAAATGAGAATATTTCTCGATGATGCTGTGCGACACTTACTTTCTTATTTTGAAGGTTTGACTTTCTTTATGAAATTTTCTTTTCTATCATTTGGTAACACTTGTTTTTCTGTGTGTATAAATCAAATAGATATATTTGAAGTTTTTCTGATAAAAACTATAGAAAACAACAAAACGTACTAAATTTGATTTTTCTCTCTAACCGTTGAGAATCGGACTATGGGTCATATAAACTATTTTCATTTACATATTTTTCTAAATTCATTATACGGGTTCAACGTATCTTGAAACGTAAGCCCTAAAATTTTGAGGGGGGAGAGGGTAATTTATTTATTATTTTATTTTATTTTTTGTCGATTACTAAGGTGTATTTTTGAAAATAATGAACCAAAAAGGGCTTGGACCAATTTTGAGTTTATTGCTTTGGGGTTAGAGGTTTATAGTATAGAACAGTGGGCTTATCAAGAGAATTGTGTTTATTTTTTAACGTCTATTCATTATTATTTAAATTGTCTGCAAAAATGAAAAACAGAAACCTGTCAATAAATCAAATTTGGTTCAGTTCCTTTATAAGGGGACTACAGATAAAAAATACTTAAAATATAATGGAAGACATACGAAATTTACATTACTGAACAACAACATATTTTGTTTGGAATAATAAATTAACACTTTTTTTTTAATTGACGGATCATTGTAATTAACTGACTTGGAAACAGTGCATAATACTGAGTTGCCTATAAAAGGAGAAAAGACTTGAAATACTGTGAATATACTGAGGAAGGCTTAGGTTTTATAGGTCCGCCCAGGCTCATCAGAGGAAGTAGGGATGCTTGGCGGTTTATGGGGCTATCGGGTTGGCAAGGTCTGTCCGGGGGCCACGGGAATAGCAAGCAGCTGAGTTGGGAAATGCATGGCAAGTAGGAAGCAACTAACTAAATTATAGACAAGTTTAGTCAATAGTTTAATGTAAGCGCATATGCTTCATCAACTATATATACATCGTTATTCTCATTTAAGTAATTATGAATAATAAAACAATAAAAAAATTAGTTTGGTCTCTTGGTTGATAATTTTTTTACGAATGGTAAATAAACAATATTGTTGCGCATCTGTTGATCATAATACTTTCACTTACTTCCGATTTTTAAAATATATTCAAGGATTTTTAAATACAGTTAAAGATAACATGTATAGTGAAAGTAAAAAAGTTAAACAATTTAATTAAATTGAGTTTCGATATGTTATATTAAATAATCTATTATATTATTATCGGGAACAATCAGTTAGTTTTATTGGCATTTTATCACTCTTCATTAATGTTTACACTTTTGTGTATAAGATAGTACTTTTCCTAAAATCCTTAGCTTTCCAACGGTATATTGTTCAGCTATATTAACGGTCTTACGTTCAAAACGTAATAAAAAATATTTTTCCTCTTTTCTCCTTGAGTAGGACTTCGAATTCGTTCAACGTATATACATACCGTTTTTTAATCAATGCTAACAAGATAATATGGTTACTTTTTTTGAATGAACAAAATATCGGCATTTAAGCCCTATCAGACCATTATTATGAAACCTATTGCTATGTTTTTGACCGGCTGCTTTTCTAAGACAACGGTAGCTTCAAAAACTAGCTTATTTGAAATATTTAATGTATGTATATACTATTGGGTTGTGTCACATGAAATGTCCTTTTTAAAGGTAAAGGATGTTTATTAAAAATACGATATGAAAACAAGATAATTTTATTCGAAGTATTTACCTTCTTTTTCTACACATTTTTCCCAACGTGACACCAACTTTTTTATCCCCGAACTGAAAAACTTTGAGCTTTGAAGTGAAACTAAATCTGAAAACGCACTTTCCACTTGAACATCATTTTCAAAAAGTTTTCCTTAGACGAAGTTGTCTAAATTCCTGAACAGGTGGTAATCTGTTGGAGACAAGACGGAAGAATATGGTGGGGACGGGAGAATATGGTGGGTACGGGAGAATATGGTGGGTGCGGGAAAACTTCGTAGCCTAGTTCTTTCAATTTTCAATTTGAAAGAAGATTTGGCGTTTCAATTGCTGCCGCTCAGTGAGATCATGAGGTAACCATGTATCGAGCTTTTTTACTTTCCCAATACACTTTAAATGTCTGGAAACGGTAGATGCACTTGCATTTAGTTGTGCTGAGAGTCCTTTAACTGTTTGGTAGGGGCTTCCTTCTACTGTATGTTTGAGGACATCGTTGTCTATTATGGACGGAGGTCTTCCACGGGACAAGTTTTCCAAGTCGGTATCCCCAGCTGAAAACTTAGCAAACCAACGGCAAATGAACCGTTCATTAACACTCCCATTCCCAAACACCTTGCAAATATTTCTAGTGGCCTCAGCTGCTGAATAGCCGAGTTTAAACTCGTACAATAATATTACTCGAAAATCGCGTGTTTCCATGTTCATATTTGGAGGCATACTAAAGAGTGGGTAATTGATTGAGAAGCTAATGTTTATAATACAAAGGTAGAGGATTAGTAACTGTTTACTTTAAATATGTAAACATTCGGAAGAAAACAACAGAGACCTGCAAAATCCTTTATGTATTTCAGAAACTATAAAAACGGACATTTCATGTGAAACAACCCAATAATATATAATGAAACCATTGGATTTTCTTTCTAAGGGTATCGTGTTTACCAATCATAATAGGTAGCATGCAGAGGAATATTAATTACCAACAGATTTAAATTAGAGCAATTATTATTAAATATAACTATTACATAGATTTTGAACTTAAACTCTATTTACATAATTTCTAGACCTATGATTGAGAATACTGAGGATCATATTGTAATTACCCTTGCCACACAGTATTACAAATAACAAGATACCTTTAAAACAATAAGTCGGCTGGCAAAGGTGGAATCAGTCGAATCAGAATCGGTAGGTGCCACTTCTCGGCTTCATCCTCCATCTGCTCTGACCCCGACGGATATCTCCTCTTCTTGTAGATGGAACTCGACCTCTCGTGGCTGGAATAAGACTCCTCTCTTCGAATCTCCTTTCTCATCATCGTCCCCTCGGACGGGGCTGATATAGGAAGTCCAGCCTTTGTCCAGCCAAGTAGCTGGGTTCTAGAATGTACCAGGTGTACCGCGAGTGGCAGCCCATAGACAGCCCAAGCCCACGGACAATCCAGGAGGGTTTGGGAAATGCCTTATGATTTTTGCAGACAAAGCTTATTATTATTTATTATAATACAATAATTATCCAATCCTTACTCCCCTCAGTATCCTCAATACATTACACTATATGATAAAAAAGATCCTTAAATTTTACATCGACATAGTGATTTTAATCAGAGCCGTTTTCGAGAAAATCGTAAATAAGTTCAAAATGTATGGTATAAACTAGTACCGGTCAGCTGATTTTGGTAAAAGAGTTACTGTATCATCTCGGGCATTAATTACCTTAAATATAAAATTTCAGTTTCACACGACTTTTCGTTAACGTGCTAGACTTACCACACACACCTTTTTGCGGGACTTAAAATCAGTTTCATACGACCTTTCATTATCCTGATAGATTTACCACACATAGACATACAGACTTAATCGCGCGACTTGTTTATTTGGACTTGAGCAGAGCCAAACTTGTATTTCATATTCAGGAAAGTGATAGTAAAAATTTATATACGCAGCTTAAAGTGTGAAATTTTATATTTAACTAATGCACATAATTTATTATCATGTGAATTTAAAATTAATATTAGGTGGATATTAAGAAATGTTTGCTAAATTGGTTAAATACAGTTTTAAAGATGATAGACATTACGTTTCCAAATAATAAGGTGTCCAAAACAATTGTAGAATTAAAAATTTACATCCGTGGACCATGGAAAATAGCTGGGGTTGCCAATCATAAGAGTAGCTCAGATTGTGGTTTAGTGTTTTGAATGTTATTACACTTTAAAATTTACTATTTGATAAGATAATGTTTTATAATTTTAGCTTTTATAGTTGGACTAATTTCATCAATTTAAACTCTTAAAATTTTGTTTTAGGTGTCCATTTAAAGTTAGAAACCAAAAATATCCATAAAATAGTATTGGTAATATCTGAAACTGTTTATTTTGTTAATTTTTTGTTTAGTTAAGCGGCTATTTGTAAACTTTTTAAACAGATTTTTAAGAAAGACTATTAGAGTTATATCAATGAATTTTAGAAACAATTTGTACAGGTTTCTTTCCTAAAAACAAATAAATAAAATATATATATATATATATATATATATATATATATATATATATATATATATATATATATATATAGACTTTTAAATAAATAAAATAAAGTACATTAAAAATCAACTTACCGTCCCTATATGATGAATATATGCCAACTTTGCCAGCAACTCTGCCACCGACTGGCATCTTAGCTTAAACAAAAAAAAACAACACCAATTAATAAAAAATAACAGACAAAGAAGTTTCATTTTAACTTTTTTCGTTTTAAATGATACATATTAAATCAGTAATCATGCATTTAATAATCAATTTAAAAACTCCACAATAAGATTCTTCAGACCTTCGAGCTATTTATTCTTTAATCTACAACTGTCAGATTGAACTGACAACTGGGGTTGAGATGGGTGGTATCATAACCTGAAGGCAGCACCAAGGAAATTACCTAGAGGCTTCTCTTGCCTTGATATTAATGTTCCTTATTACTCAAGATCTCTCTCACAGCTCCTTTTCGACTTAACTGTGCTTTGACATGTAGATACAAGCTATAACATAACTTCATCCATGTCAGCCCAAACGCCGGCAACTGTAAATCAAATGTAATGTGGTACATTCACAATTGAAGAAATGAAAGCAGAAATATTATTATTAGTAGTGAAAAAAAAAGTTTCATTTTCTTTTCCTGAAACGTATGAAGAAAATATTATACAATTCAAATAATATAAACAAGAAAAATAATATAGATTTAACAGAAGTTGTGAATCGAGTGCAACATATAAATGAATCGGGCAAAAGAGATCAATTGCTGGAAAATGGGCAAAAAAAAAAGAAAAAAAAAAAGAGGCCTCAAACGTTAACTAATACGAATTCAACCTGAAAATATAAAAATTTAAAAAAATAAAAAGATGCTTATTATCATTTTTCTGAAAATGTAATAATTAGACTTAATAAAAAAAACCTGTACCACGACAATCCATAAAGGGTCTTGGGTTCAATACATTTAGAGATTCGTTCTTTTCACGTGCAAGGAAGGAGGTAGTTAGATGTAGATCACGCTCAGCCAGTTTTTCCCATATTTTGGCGTACCCACTTTATTAAGGCCTTGTGTACCTATTTTACCACAGCCGGGGCTCTAACCCAGGACTCGAGGAGCAGTACACTAGTTCTCTCTCTACTAGCTTATACTTATTTATTTATAAGTAAAATACATTGCAATTTAGTTTTTCTTTAAAGGAGAAAAAAAAAATTTCTGTAACTAAGTTATAATCTAAACTATAAGTAGTAATATACCGTTGGAAAGCTCAAGATTTTAAAAAACTTATTATGCAATAAAATTAAACGTTCAAGGTAATTTAGGTAAGTTACAGTTGCTGTAAGCTCATAAACTAATGAACATATGTTATTGGGAAGAAGGTTATAATAGTTAAATGTACAGGATGGTGCAAGTTATATTCTTCCATTAAGTACGCAAAATTTTAGAAACCATATTACGTACCGAATTGTAACTAAATTGATAATATTTATGTTAAGCTGTTGCGAATCTAAAAACTAACATTGTCATTAGTTATTTTAAATGAAATGGGATTCCTATATAAACTAAATTTAGTTTTTAAAATGTAATTTAAACAGTTAATCAAAATATAAATAAATATGTGAGAACAGTGAAACATATATTGTTAGATAATCCAATTTTTAATCAATTAAGAATTGAACTAAAAATGGAAAATATTCTAAAAGACTTATTAAAAGATGATGAAAATAAAGCCAATATCCTCTAGAAATATTTGAAAAGAAGTTTATATTAAAACAAATGTAAAATGTAAGTGTGAACGCCAATGACCTGGGGTATGGAGACCCTCCTGGGGCAGACCCAGCCTCTATAAAGTGGGTACCCAAAAATGGGGGAAAATCTGGCGGCTGAGCGTGATGTCGGCCGAATCACCTCATTTCACGGCCATTGGCCTTGACACAGTACGAATCTCTAAATGCACTGAGCCCTAGCTCTTCATGGGTTGTAGTGGCACAGGTTTTTTTTTCTTTTTTTTTTTGTCATAATAAAGGCTGTCCTATAATAGCTCAATCAACATGGGCAGGAAATGAAGCCTGGAACACTGCCAAATGTAAATCACAGCTGAAAAGATGAAAGACGATTGTTGGTGATTCTATGAAAAATTATTGGTTGTAAATTTATTTAGGTTTTATTAGTTTTAAAAATACGCAGTAATAATTCTGATAAACTTACACGGTTAAGAGAAAGGCGCGCATGCGCATTACCGAGAATTATACAGTGTGGGGAATTAAATATCGCAGTCGAGTCGTAAGTAATAAGTGAGTGCGTACTATAGAACTTCCTCTCATCAAGTCACACAGGGTGACAGCAGATAAGATTACCATTAAAAATCAATATAATATTAAAGGGCTAATAATTTAACAATTATACTATTTTATTTTAATCAGAACTATTACTTTGCTATATTAGAATTGTGGGTATTCATTTTATTATTTTATATGAATTATTGTTTTTAATTAAACATTTCTTTTTTTATACATAATCTGGCGTCTTTATTTTACCCGCAATATATAACCTACGCACATAAACCAATATACTAACATTATTTACCAAACAACGATTATTAACTATACTCTGTCAAGAGCAATAATGAATAAACATGTGACCCTCATGCATACCCTATTAAAATTAAGATATTTATCTAGTACAATATGTGCACTCCTAACCACTTTTTGAACCAAAAGGTATCGAACTCGGTAGATTCAAGCTGTAACCCACAGAGAGTTGGCACACAAGATTAAGTCACTCCTGACACGTAGAGGAAGGAAAGTGATAAGGATTTTATGTCCCTCTCCCCCTCCGCATGGCTTATAGCTCCTCTGATTGGTACTACAGAAAAATAACAGAATTACAGCCTTTTTTGCGGGGGAGGGTAATTATTTATCTATTACATTATGTAAGAATGTTTTCAGAAGATGACGAGATTACACCAAAAGCTACAGATCCTGACGGTTTAGAGTTGTTAGGGCTCAAATGTCGGAGATAACAAACCCAATTTGGCTCATATCTGCAACCACATAAAAAAAAAAATGTATATTTCTCCCTGACTGGGAAAAACAATATATCATTGGTATGTTTATCTATAATCCACTACAGAGAGAAATTGAGATTGCGAATGGAAGAACGGATTGATGAAGTATAGAAGGAAAGGAAATGGAAGAAAGAAATAACCAACAAAATTGATATCATAAATAGTTGTTTACATGTGAGCCAATACGAAAATATTAAGACAGTCAGATATTAAAACAGTTTTTCTTCAAAATCAACTTTACATAAATGTGTAGTGTGTTAAGAGTGATGTAAACTGCATATTACATTAATAATAATATAACTGAATAATAATAATTCGTTTGATGTTGAATTAACTCATGAAGATTAACTTCGAAGTATGAATAACAACAAACCTTCTCAATGATTTGAATCATATCCGATCCTCCAATTTCTACCCTCCAAGCCAGCGGTTCCAACACAGGGACCTCCTAAATCCAAAAAATCGTGTGTGTGTGTGTATATATATATATATATATATATATATACATACTATATATATATATTATATATAGTTTAAAAATACCCATTGTAATATTTCAAGAGTTTTGAGGTTTTATTCAAATGAATTGAAAACATTTTAAGTAGTTCTTCTTGAAATTCTTATATTGTGTTAAGAACGATTTTATTCTTTATTGGTTTTTTCCCTATTTGTTGTTACATTTCAAAACATTGAAAATGACCAATAATTTAATGATTGTTATTGTGTAGTAATAGTCACTAGTCAGTGATCTATAGTAATTATATCACTTAGAATGTTAATTGTGCGCATATAATTTTGTTATTATTATTAAAAGTCAAGCCTTAACCCATACGTTAAGCCTAAAGAACTTAAGATAAATTTCCCAATGACATTTCGCAGAACCCCTGGACATAGTCTGCGAAGCCCAGGGGATTTTATACTTTGCTGCATGACTTTTAAGTCTCAAAGGTTGGAACCATAAAGAATCTTAAAATTCTGTATTATACCTATCAAAGCTTATATTAGAATGCGTTTGTCGATCTAGCGTAAGATCAACTTTAGTTATTCATACTGAAGATAAAAGACGGAAATTGTCGTTTCCAAACTCAAATTAAATCGACATCGATATCGTCCCGGATAAAAAATTTAAACATTCCAAAGGTCGCGAAAATCAGTTTTCGAACAATTACAAAAGATGGTGTACAGCAGATAATCGGGTGCTGGTGGTAATCAAGTCGCTATTGGCTTCGTTATATTATTTTTTAACTCCCAAACCCACTGTTCTGGATCCAATTTCCTCTTCCTAGCCAAGTTTGTATTTGGTAATATACTCGATAAAAATGCTGTTAAGCTGCTCAAGAAGTAGGTCGAAATAAAGGAAATTTCATGGATATACTTTCTCTTGTTAGTTTAGCGAAGCTACAGTATCAGATCAGTAATTATCTATCGACTTTTCAGAATTTGGAGCACCGTATATTGCTAGTAGAAAATGTACTCCAGCATTTACAATGACATCCCGCGAGTCACCGACATGTTTAGGGAGCCTAATCCGCTGTGGATGAAGAAGTCAAGGATGTCAGGATTACGGTTAGGATCAGTTGGCTAGTAGGTAGGAAGGTAGATAGGTAGAGTCAGGAGGCAGGAGGTTGAAACGTCTAGAGTTGAGTGCAGACAGTAAATTCCGCCCACGACAATTCGTGCATCTGGAACCCTATTGATGGTTCTTAGCATTCAAGGCTGCACCCAAAATGAAGTGGTTTCCTAAGGAATTGAGAAGGATTCGAATAGAATTTTGGAGATGGAATGTTTAGGAGGGTAGTACGCTGTTGCGAGGGTGATCGGAAAATAAAAAGTCTTGATTACTATGGCGGTGCATTGTAGGAAATCATTGGAGGGAACTGGGAGTATGTGGTGGGAGAGGGAGTGGTGCAAAATGACAGCAGTACCGGCATGGGCTTTTCCGTCTGAGTGGTCCGTACGGTATGTTACGTATTGCGGTATTTATTTTAAAGAACTGTTTAGTGGTTAGTCTAGTTTCAGTAATAAGTGCTACATCAAAGTTATTGTCTTACAATAAAGCTGTAAGTTCGTCAGTGTAATTCCTAACACTATTCGCATTCCAAAGGAGAATGGATAAGGAGTTAGTTAGGTGTAGTCATTTAAGGATTGTTTAAGGAAGGGATTAAATTTGATACGAGATTAGTAAGTAGTGATATTAGCGGCATGACAAGGGATTTGATTTCACTGATGAAGGATGTCATCAAACTTGTAAGGTCTGTGACATTTGATGGAGGAGGAATATGAGAAATTTGATGCGGATGAGGTTTTTGAGGGTTGGGTAAATTTTGAGGAATAGGTGGTTGTGGAAGGGGTTCAGGATTTTGAAGTATACGTTGTTCCGGCAGGGCCTCTTTGTTCTGGATATGCAAGACAATTATGGCACTGAATTATTTCTTTCTTAGTGTAAGGTTTCTCAACTCTTACACTAGTATAGTACAATCTTTTGAGGTCGTAAATTGTCTCAACTCCTGCTGATGGTTCCAAGTCTACGAAGAATAGAGGCAGAGGAATTTTATCTTTTAGAACATTGGTGACTTGCCGCACTTTATAGCTATTTCCGTCAGTTATCCTTTGATAGCTGTAACTGGTGTCGAAGGGTGTAGGCTTCTAATTACAACCCTTAAAGCTCTCTCCTGGGGCAACTGATAGGTATGAAAATCAGCTTTGGTCTCAGTCAGATATTTTACTATTTTTCTGTAACTTTCGGCGGTAGTCGGGGATATTTTAGTATCACTGGTTCTACTTATACAAGAATAACTATTAGGATCGGTTAATTTGTTTAAATGCGCACAAAGTAGTTAAATTTTTAAAATATTTTTAACAAAAATTGGTGGAGGTTGTGGTTCCCTGGGTATAGGAGAAGATTCCATGGTTTCTTTTTCATTTTGGAGGAGCTGAAATGGGTTCGATGTAAAAAACGGCGATTCATCAGTTAATCCTTGTGATGATGTGCTAGGCTGTGGTTCAGATCCTTAAGAGATAGCTGAAGCGGTCGCTGGTGGAATCATTTTTTTATTATTTTCACTACGAGGTCTCTGTTTTGTAGGGACGAGTTTGAACCTGCAGATCTAGATCTTTTACTTGTAGCTTTTGAGGACATAACTTGATGAAAATATCTCATTGATTTAAAAATAAATAAATAAATAAATAATGAAATGAGAAGGAAAATAATAAAAGAAAGATAAGTTAAAGGAAAGCAAGCCCGCGCTAGCGGCGATCAGCTGATCAGTGACCCTCCTTTCACTTTTCCTGATTGTACTAAGTAAATTATAACTTTGTTTACCGATATTCCTCCAATATTCACTGCTGTGGTTTTCTTTAAGTCTAGTGATGTTTTCCAGACTGAACTCAAGCGAATTCCTACTGAAAAGAGCATAATTCTGATAGACGAAGTAGCGTGTGACTGTTATCATCGAGCGCATTAGCTGATATCAAGACATAATATTACACAAGTACAGCCATTATCATTGCAATTCACGACGAAGTTATCAATTAGCAAGTTTATAATTGTATATATTTATATAATCTTGATTTACGAGAAAAAGCTCAAATATTTAACTTCTGTTCTTAAATACTTTAAACAATTACCCATTTTTCTCCTCTAATAATGTTAACAGAAATTAAGTATTAAGCAACGTTAGTAGTCGGAAAATACTTTTTTAAATATTCCTCCCCAGTTTTCCCAGAAGAGCCAATAGACTTTCAAATAAACGAATATATTGCTTTTAGCGGCTGACTTTCCATGCCCTAGTTACTTTAAAGTTTAGCATTCTCTATGTAAACAAAGAAAAACTTTTATTCTTGTTTGTAAATTGTTTCTAAGTTAAAACAAATCGATAACCCAAGTGCGCGCATTAGAGAATTATCACCTACTACTTTACAGTTAATTATTATTTAGTGTTTCACAAACAACTGTGTGAAACAAGTTTTAGTCTAGTTTCCTCTTATTTTAAAATGAGTTTAGTATTCATCGAAGCATGTGTTTTCATTAAATTTCCCAACAGCTTACACTTACATGTTTTTGCCACTCTCCTTTATCATCTTCTATGCAACGACTAATCTGATTTTTTTATTCATTTTAGTTTCGAACTTCGAACTAGCTTTCCAGCTACATTCACAACACGCATGCTGCACGGCTTGATTTTTTGGGGTAAGGGGCAATCAACGTGTTAAATTTTAATCATTCATTGTCAGTAAATCCAATATAAACCGTAAGTATTATAATAGGATTAAAATGAGAAAAAATACATTAAAATGATGATCTGGTATCTGCAAACCACGTATTTATCTTATATAGTTCAAGTTTAGAAGACGGCAGTCGGTAATTCGGGACCTAATTCTTAAGAAGAAAAATAGCTATGAAAATAAAAAAGGATTAAAATAACCAAGAAGGCTTTAAAATAACAATTTATTAAGAAAATTGCAAGTATCTACATTACCGAGCTCAAAAAACAGATGTATTCCAATATTTATGAAAAACAAAAAATAAATACAGATCATTTGCTTCAAGAAAAAAATATTCTTTTGAGATCTGCTTTCCCCAATGTTTTTCTGTTGAACAAGTACAATACAGCATGAAATTTAACTCAATTTAAAACAGTAATGTAAAGTTTACAATGAAAAATGGATACGTGGTATACGTTTTCACAATAAAATGCTGGACGATGTCACAATGTAACAAAAGCGAAGTCCTTTTAACAGAAATAGAAGGGCGAGTCCGAATTAGGTCCTGTTGTGTCATTGTGGAAGTATCCTTTAAGAAGTATATTTAAAAAAAAAAAAATATATATATATATAGCTATTACTGATATATGAGGTCCATCATTACCTTTCATAAGAGAAGTTGACGATTTTATGAAGTTCTCATAGGCAGGTTTCTTTTTCCTTATCTAGCAACGAAGGAATTACATTTAAAAGAATAAAATTCGATTTTTCGAATGTTAGAAGTTTTCTCGAATATTCCCTCAATAGTTTTCCACTAGGTTCACTTAGATGTCCTCGACATGTTTTTTTTCTCACATGCGTAATAAATATAAAGAAACATTTTAAGGAGAAATAGCCTGACTGATATTTAGGATAAATTTCTCCAACGAACCATCAAAGTGAGAAAAAAATGGGGGATCAACTCCTAAAAAGATAATATTAAGACGGTTAATAAATTAATTGATAATAATATTAAGATTAACTGATAGTTAGAGGCCCAATATCCACAAACATATATATATATATATATATATATATATATATATATATATATATATAAAGAGAGAGAGAGAGAGAGAGAGAGACAGACAGACACAAAGCAGGTATACACAATGTCAAATACTCAATTTTTATTGTCCAATTTCATGTACGTTTAACATATATTGTTATTTTATATTTATTGAACATTTTTATTTTATAACAAGAAGAACAAAGGAAAACATTTCTAAATGCTTATCTCAGTAAGCATAAAAACGATTTTTTGAAAAATCTTACTCCAGAAAAACTCATTTAAGGAAAAACCAGATGGTTTTACCGAAATTTCTTAGGTAGTATTCTAAAAGATAAGTTGTTAGCTTCGTTTGTGTCTCGATTGTGCAGTGTTGTGAAGTGTATCTTTTAAATGTATGTAAAAGGGGACTACGATCGGCGAGAAAGATAAAAAAAATTATTAGAAGATAGATTCAAATTTCGATTAAAAAAAAAATGTTAAGGGATGATGTTCAACGTTGCACGTGTTTTTTAAAGTTATCTTAAAACCTGGATAAATCGGCGAAGAACAACGAACACGATTACGAAAAATGTGGAAGTGACGTTCTAGCTCAACAAAAAATTAGTAATAGTGTTAAAAGAAAAGCTGAACAAAGCATTTCTGCTCGACTGTCTAAACTAATAAGAAGAGAATTAATAAATGGCACACATACCTGATTTACAGACTAAAGACTCATCAATGATAAGAAAAATATTTATTATGCAAGGAGCGTTAATTACCCAAAACTAATCTAGAAACTCAATATTCTCTGAAGGGAAATAAACATAGCAACCAATACAGATGACAATTTTTTTATTTTTAAATGATTTCGGAGGTAGTATCATTGGTTTTAGTACAAAAACCAAAATGGATGCAATATCTCAGGTCAAAAGAATATACATGGATGGAACGTTTAGCAGTTGCCCGAAATATTTTACACAGCTATCTACGATTCATGGATATCACAATATAAGATATGATCCATTAGTTATTTTATATTACCCCATAAAACATGGGATACGTATACCAAAGCTTTAAATCACATAAACCAATATTGCTGTGCCCTGCAGATTATTTTTAGTCCAAAATAAATTTGTATATATTTCGAAGTTATACATGTTTTTGTAAAAAGGTGTGGCCGAAAGCGATGATAAGGGGTTGCCGATTTCACTTGTTCTAAAGTTGGTGGAGAAAAATACAAAAAATATGACCTCCAAAGTCCTATAAAAATGTCAACTTTGAAGAGGGATACTTTTTCAGATGTGCTTTTGGTTTACCGTTTTTAAAACGCGAGGAAGTTATGGAGTGTTTCACTGATGACTTAATGGCCATCAAATCAGTGACAACGATTGATTAATTCTCAGATTAGCTTTTCCATACATATCTGGAGGAGGAAGCTCCTTTTCCTCCTAGTTTGTGGGCCGAGTATGCCGCAACCATCAATCGCACTACCAATAGTTGCGAAAGCTTTCATGCAATACTCAATGGGAGTTTTTCAGTTGCACATCCCCCCATTTTCCATCTCTTGGAGACATTGATTGAAATTCAATGTGAAACAAAGATAATATATATATATATATATATATATATATATATATATTACTATGTAAAAAACCTATATAAAAAGAGGCTTTTTTTTTTTTTTTTTTTTTTTTTTTTTTTTTTTTTTTTTTTTTTTTTTTTTTTTTTTTTAACAGAGAAGATGCTAGCTTACAGCAGTGGACGAATTTCCAGATTTAATTTTCTGAAAGAAATGTGTTTTAAATTTCTTCAATCTTCTGTTTTACTTGTGTAGTTTTTACTAGTTAATGAGGTATATTTTATCTAGGTCTTTAGATTTTATCGCCCTGAAAGAATAACACTTTTCCAAAGATATATCGAGTATAAAAAAATCAATTACAACATTGGTAAGTGAAGTTGTACTTTCTAGAAAAAATCTATAACTAAATCGTGTATTTTTAGTTTCTTATTCTAAAAATACAAAACAATAATAAAACCCCAGAACCAATGGGAATTAGTACCGTACATGAGTGAAATAATATCCGTATTTCGGTCCTACTAGGAGGGGGAGAGGGGGAAATCGAAAACAAACGATGGTTGCTGAAGAGCTTTGTTATTTAAGCACTTAATACTGTACTTAAGCAATTGTTAAGCAACCAAGGGGGAGGGCCGATATGGTTAGCGCGCGTTGCTTTAAACATGCGTTGCCTAGCTACCAGATTACCAATAACTTGAAACCAAAAATTACGAGTTCAACTCTCGGAACCGGAGGGGACTTTTATCTTGGCATTGATTCCCCGCCTTCACTGGTCCGAGAAACCCCAGTATAGCCTTCAAAGGCGAGGTAGAGGTGGCAAAAAAAACAACTTAAGCAATTGCACAGTAATATATTATTATTCTATATTTGAAATTCAAATTTTCCCGTGTTCAATGATATTTCGACATGGTGATATGTGCAGTATTTTTAAGTGTAAACTTCTTTTGGCTTACTACACACAGATTTTCGTAGGCCGCGTCGTCCCGCTCTAAAGTAATCAGCTCAATTGGGTGAACTCGGACCGCCGCGAGTTTAACCGAAATAGAAAGATAACAGTCATCTGCATAATGAATAAATAAAATCTAAATTAAACGTTGATTTAAATACAACCTATCTATCTATGAAACTGTTCAAGTTCCTCAAAGAAACTAAATATTATAATAGAGTGTAATTTTCAAAACTTGCCGAATGACCCTCTGGGGTAGAAGCAAATGAAACCAATAAAAAAAAAAAACCGGTGTGTGAGTTTACTACTTGACGCTTACTACTTAATACTTAACGCAACTATCAAATTTTATGTACTTGTATCAAATAATAAACCAATTCACACATTTAATACAGACATTTATTTTTGCTTCATTATACATATTTACTTAATGCTAAGATTTTATTTCTAATATTCTATTCATAATCGGACGATGATATGATGATGTACAGTTAGAGATAAAAATGAGTGAAACTAATAAAGAATTAATTAAATTAAGTTTCTATAGAAACGTGTTTTATTACAAATTGACGATAACCTAAGACACCCTTCCCCCACCACTACCATCTTCGTAACGCTACACTTTTGCCTACTGACTCCTGATCTCATGATGTAATACCCACCACTCCTCTCTGTAACGCTACACTTTGCTACATGACTCCTGACTCTATGATGTCATTCCCCCACTACTACAATACTACTTACCCCCACCAACTACCCACTTCCGTAACGCTACACTTTTCCTAACATGCCACCCAGCAAAATGAATTATAAGACGTTGTCACGTCAAAAAAAAAAAAAAAATAAAATAAATAAATAAATAAAAAAAAAAAAACAATCTATATTCATTTTCGTTGAAAACATATGATTTAGATTAAATAATTTAACTATATTAAATTGTTGATCAGTAATAAGTTTATTCCCTGTTCGTCACTTTCGTCACATGTTACCTTTCACAACTTTGTGTATCAGATAATACAATATTTTTCTAAAATCTTTTTCTTTCCAACGGTATATCATACTTCTATATTACTGTCCTTATTATCAATAAAACAAAAAATACATAAACAATTATTTTGCTCTTTTATCTTCTAGTAGGTTATTAAATTTATCCAACTTATTTATTCAGCCGTCCTTCATCAATGTCATTAAGATGATATCCTTATTTTTCTCAAATCTACTAAATTAAATGTACTTTAAAAGAAGACAAATTAAAATATTGGTGTTTAAGCCCTATCAGAGTATTTCAATCATAATAAAACCTACATGTATTGAAGCCCATTAAATTTGAAACCGACACGGCGAGTTATCGAAAAAATTTTGAATTATATATATGATACACAGAATTGTAAATGGTACTAAAAAGTGAGCAATAGAGAATCAACTTATTAATGATTAACAATTTAATATAGTTATATTATTTAATCTAATTCATATGTTTCCAACGAAAATGAATATACGTTTTAATTAAATCAACATAAATATTTTTAAAATGAAGTATATTTAATACTTTTTAAATTTATTTTGATAGTCGAGGTAAAAATCGTGTGTTGCCGGCACCAGGTTTTATTTTCAAATAACTTCATGCATAAGTAATCTTAATTTTAATTTTTTATTACTATTGTGTAAATCAAATCGCATAAAATATATCAACGACAAAAGATCATCGTAAATTTAAACTGTATAGAGGGCATAGTCCTATTGTCGTTTTATCGACGGAGAGAACATTATGCGGACACAGCAGGAAGACAGAGCGCACAAAAGAGAGCTGAATGGACGTGGTAGTGGTGAGGAGGGTGGGGAGCGATGTTTGTGTTGGCGAGAGAGCGGGCAGGGCCGGCCTGGCCAGCGGTCGCCTCTAACGGCGGCTCTATGTTCCATCGATCGTCTAATCAAGACCAGGTCCACAACAAACCTCCAGTCTCCTCCAACTTTTCCCAATCAGAAACTCCTCGAGCTAATCTAATATTTATCAACGGTTAATCTCTTTCATAGGTTTCTGTAACATTTAGACATTTGATCCTTTTTTTTATTGATGAATTCGCAACGCACTAGATTAAAAGACCTGGAGAAGTCCAGTAAGAAGGTCTGTGTACGTAAGGTCAGTGTTCAAGGATCTAACTTGTAATAGAGATAATTTTACAATTAAAATTACTGTGAATCATAATTGGGAGGCTCCACCATTTTCGAATAATGTTTCGAAATAACAACGTGTAACTTACATCCCCAAAAGTATTGTTTTCAAAGCCGAAATGCACACGATCAAAAGTGTATTCTTAAAAAACCAAATAGGGAAGAGTGAAGAGGAAAAATTAAGAAAATGTGAAGAGTTGAATTCAGAAGTATGCATAAAAATTGAAATATACATATAACATAAAACAAGATTGAATTAGACGTGAGAAAGCATAAAATTAATTACCTAAACCCTAAAACTTTTTTATAGATATACAGCTATGATTAAATAAATCAGTAAAACATGTGTCAGCAGTTAAAATTAATTTAGAAAAAACAATTTGCAGTACCATTAAGTATAAAATAATTTATTATTAATGCCTTCATCGAGAAACGCGATAGGAAACACAGTTAATTAATACAGCAAGATATTACACCGTAATAATGTAATAACCCAGGCCAATGAATATATTTAATTAAACAATTGTAAAGATTCGTCACCCGCTGATGACAGAAATTCATAATTTACATTATGATCTCTTGATATAAAACAAGGAAGTTAAGCTAAATTGGGTGTACCACTATGTGTGCGGTATGCATGGCAATGAATAGGACAGTACAGCTGCCAACTCAGCTCGTCTTTCAACTGCGTCACAAGCTGCAATATCCGATATAAACATCCGATATATGTATACAATATCCGATTGATCAAACCCTTTCCTGGAAAAACCATGTTTCCGAAATCTCCCGTCGTACAATATTCATCTTAAAACTTCTGAATTACCTCCGTCCCCTTCTTCCTGGAACCTCAAAAGCAGATACCAAAAACCTCAGAATCTGGATGAAACAGCTGAACCGATCAGAAGCAGACAACCTTCAAAAACAATCGATTCCAATATAACATTTGCCCATCTACTTGGAGGTGGAACCAGAACTAAGAGGCCCTGCCGGAACAACGCATACTTCAAAATCCTGAACCCCTTCCACAACCACATATTCCTCAAAATTTAACCAACCATCAAAAACCTCATCCGAATCAAAGTTCTCATATTCCTCCTCCATCAAATGTCACAGACCTTACAAGTTTGATGACATCCTTCATCACTGAAATAAATCCCTTGTTATGCCGCTAATATTACTACTAACTAATCTCGTATCAAATTTAATCCCATCCTTAAAAAATCCTTAAATGACTACACCTAACTCCTTATCCATTCTCCTTTGGAATGCGAATGGTGTTAAAAATCACACTGACGAACTTACAGCTTTATTGCAAGACAAAAACGTTGATGTAGCACTTATTACTGAAACTAGACTAACCACTAAACAGTTCTTTAAAATAATACCGCAATACGTAACATACCGTACGGACCACTCAGACGGAAAAGCCCATGCCGGTACTGCTGTCATTTTGCACCACTCCCTCTCCCACCACATACTCCCAGTTCCCTCCAATGATTTCCTACAATGCACCGCCATAGTAATCAAGACTTTTTTTTTCCGATCACCCTCGCAACAGCGTACTACCCTCCTAAACATTCCATCTCCAAAATTCTATTCGAATCCTTCTCAATTCCTTAGGAAACCACTTCATTTTGGGTGCAGCCTTGAATGCTAAGAACCATCAATAGGGTTCCAGATGCACGAATTGTCGTGGGCGGAATTTACTGTCTGCACTCAACTCTAGACGTTTCAACCTCCTGCCTCCTGACTCTACCTATCTACCTTCCTACCTACTAGCCAACTGATCCTAACCGTAATCCTGACATCCTTGACTTCTTCATCCACAGCGGATTAGGCTCCCTAAACATGTCGGTGACTTGCCTTGATGAACTGTCCTCTGACCATAGTCCATTGCTCCTTAAAGTATCCCTAATTCCTATTCCTAAACCCACCCCACCGTCATTTATCAGAGGACCAGTAAACTGGGACCTTTTTCGCCAAATCCTGACCAGTGATATTGATCTCAGAGTGAAACTCAAAACTCCAGATGACCTTGACGATGCCGTAAACTCCTTCACCATCGCTATTCAACAAGCTGTTTGGACTGCCTCCTCTCCCAAGCACTCCCAGATAAGTCAGATCCTTATGGCAACGCAACACCGTCACCCACAGATCGCCGCTCCTATAACTTTTATTGTAGACAATTAAAGAGGGAGCTGGCGACCTTCCGTTCCCAATCCTTTATAGATATACAGCCCCATTCCTTCCTTCTTCTCTTTTGGCTTGTGACAATTCCCTGTGGAATGTCACCAAAAAATTCCAAAATCCCACCATATTTCCCATCCCCTCCGTCGTAGTAATGGCTCCTGGGCTGCGTCTGATGAAGACAAAGCCGAGGAACTTGCCAAATACGTTAAGTCTTCACACCTCATCCAGAATCCCATCCAAACCATACTGCAGTGGTGGAAGAGTTCCTTCAGTCTCCAATCCCGCTTTCATTACCTCCTAAAGCAGTTAATCCCTCTAAGGTCAAATATCTTCTCCGAAAACTTGCACTCCGTAAATCTTCTGGATACGATCTCCTCACTCCTCAGATTCTCAGACAGCTTCCATCTAAAGCCGTTATAATTCTTACATATATTTACAACTCCATTCTACGCACTACTCATTTTCCTCTCTTATGGAAACATTCCACAATAATTCTCTTCCTAAAACCTGGAAAACCTCCTAACATCAGCCTACTCCCAATCCTTTCAAAAATCCTCCTTAAACGAATATTACCTTTATTAGAATCCCACACTATTCCTTCCCATCAGTTTGGATTCCGTTCCCAACATTCAACCGTTCAGCAAGGGCTCCGAGTCGTTGACCATATTTCCTCTGCCCTTGAGAACGAGGAGTACTGCTCGGGTGCATTTCTGGACATAACGCAAGCATTTGACCGGGTGTGGCACCCGGGATTACTCTTTAAGCTCAAAAACCATTTACCCCAATCCTTATACCTAGTCCTCCGATCCTATCTATCAAACCGCTCCTTCCGAGTTCGCTGTGGTGCAGAATATTCCAATTATTATCTAGTCGAATCCGGTGTTCCTCAGGGCAGTGTCCTTAGCCCTTTCCTCTACAATATATACACGGCTGATATTCCTGTTTGCCCTAATGCCTTCCTAGCAACGTGCGCTGATGACACAGCTATCCTATCCTCTCGCTTAGATCCCGAAATTGCATCTATAGGCCTCCAAACGCACCTTTCTCAAATTGAAGACTGGTGTAACAACTGGAGAATCAAAGTTAATCAATCCAAATGCAAACATGTCACCTTTACCCTTCGAAGACAATCCTGCCCTCCCGTTCTCTTTAACTCCGTTCCGCTTCCTTTCTCC
This sequence comes from Piezodorus guildinii, assembly GCA_023052935.1. NCBI lineage: Eukaryota > Metazoa > Arthropoda > Insecta > Hemiptera > Pentatomidae > Piezodorus > Piezodorus guildinii. Next base: position 173,153,662 of record CM041292.1, on the reverse strand, counting down.
GACACAGTCCGGTATCTTGGCTTCCTTCTGGACAAAAGACTAACTTGGAACCCGCATACTAGACTTGAACGACAAGAACTTAATCGACGATTTGGACAATTATACAGACTACTGAACAGAAATTCTAAATTATCTGTCGAGAACAAACTGCTAATATCCAAGACAGTACTGAAACCTATCTGGACCTACGGACTTGAACTGTGGGGGACAGCCAAATTTTTTAACATCAAACGCATTCAATCCTTCCAATCAAAAGTCCTCCGAACAATAGTTAATGCTCCTTATTATGTATCCAACCATACCTTACACCGCGACCTAAATATTCCATTTATTTTAGACCTTATACCATTAAAATTCTCTAAATTCCATCAGAACCTTATCCATCACCCTAATCCCCTAGCTCAATCCTTATCCAGCTCCACACATCCTTACTATCCTCCTAGAAGGTTGAAACGGCAGTGGCCTCAAGACCTCTTGTAAAATGTATATTGGAGTTCTAGCATTGGCTAGATTCTCCACTCACGTGCTGTATGCTTGTGAATTGTATATAGGTATGAGTGACTTTTGTATATAATTTATTGATTTTGTTTTGTATATATGTATATTGTATTATTATTATATAAATTTATTGTTTTGTATATATCGTGTGAATGTAGTATGAATGTTGTACTTCATCACTATTAAAAATGTCCTAAATTGGACAGATTGTAATATTGCTCAATAAAGAATTGTTTCAAAAAAAAAAAAGTTTTGGATAATACATTCATCAAGGAAGGCTTTATGCTAAATAACAGCACTCCGCGACCAATAGGAGCCAAGAATCAGTGAAAAATGTGGAAAAAACGGGAAAAATTAACCTCGCATACCACTGATTCCAAATGAATTACCATTTTAAAATAATTCAATTTCTCGTTAAGTTATCTTTTGCCGTAACAATTGATAATTCACAGGGGCAAACATTTAAACACACAGGAATCGAGTTACGTCAACTTTTTTTCACACCACCAACTATGCGGTATGTCACGTTGTCATCGGACTAAAAATATCATATACGCAGAATTACTTTAAAAATATATATCCTTTTATAATGTTATAAAATAATGTAAATAACTAAAAGAGAAAAAATTGTAAATATTAGAAATTTGTTTTAGAATAGACAAAAAAAATAAATAAACAAAATAATAATAATATAAAAATAAAAACAAATTGAAAATGCATGTAAAATATGTCCAAGGAATTGATATAGTATCCTGTGTCATTTAAGCAACCTGGATGTATTTGGGCTGCATTGCCAAATAAATAAGGCATTTCTCTTTCTTAATCGTGATCATAAGAACAGAAATTGACGCAAAAGAAGTCCCGGGCAGCAGCTAGTAATTCATAAGGGCAGGGCAAAACTAATAAGTTTTGATAAGAACTCTGAAACATAAATACAATTTTATTCACAATAAAATAATAATAATAAAAAAAAAAGCTTAGTCAATATGAAGTAATTAGAATTGATTTAAAGCAATATAGCTATATTGCCCAAAAGAAAAAAGAAAAGACTTGACAATGAGGGCATGACCCCGAAACGTAGACAGATGATACTTTTAGAAAAAATTAAAAATAAATTAACACATTCGAAGTAAAATGTGCTCATTTGTACAAAATAATGAAGAAAAAAAAATGCAGCATGGCCTGCTACTTTTTAAAGTAACGAATGTAAGGCTCCCTCTCGTAAACAGGGATTAAAGTGATTATCTCCTAGTTCAAATTAATTGAAGTTTGATGAAGATAATTCGGAGGAGGAAGGGAGGGCAATCCTATTCCAGAATGAGATAAATTAATTTGTTTCACCAGGAACCGTTTAAGAGATCCTTGGAAAGCGATTAATGCAAATTATTCTGAATTTAGTCTCAATTCGAGGATTTATCAGTCGCACAATTAGGGGCTTAACGAGATTAAATTGACATAAATAACATTTTGATTTCACATATCATGATAGAACATGAAATATTACTTTTGAAATACAATGAAGTGTCAATAAATATTTTTTACAACACTATTTTAATTTAAACATACATGCAAATAGATGAAATGACATTTCTATGTGTGTGTGTGTGTGTGTGTGTGTCTATATATATATCACGTATATATGTAAAATGATGCCGGATTCTTAGTTTTCACAAACTCATCCTTAAATTGAACGACCAGTGCAGACTGTGGGGAGCCGAGAAAGGCCTGGTTGGCAACAGTTAATAAACTACGCATTGCCTTGATGATCGCCAACATCTGTAACAGATAGGCACCACAAGAAGAAGCACAAAGAAATTATAAAATAAGTAGAACGGCAGAGGCCTCGACAAGCATCCACCTTCCATCGCTCGCTTCGCCCGGCTAGATATCAGGTGGGAGGAGAATTACTTCAACCGCATTTATCTGGGCAAAGAGAAATCGCCAACAAATAGGCATCTGTGCTGGCCCCCCTGTTAGGTAACAGCTGCGAAGAAAATAAAATACGCCTGTTTCGCGGGCGTGTGATCATTTTATCTCTCTATCAACTTTCACATCCTTTCTGATTCGTGTGCGCATTTTTTTTCTCATACCAAGCGCCTTTCTAGCCTCTTTGTCTAACGTCCTAACCGCCTGCCGTGTTAGTGCACACTCCTTAATACCCGCTCATCATGACGAATCCCTTAATTATTTCACCCAAAACTTTTACCACTTTATTGCAGTCAATAAAACTTGGTTAAAATTCTCTATTCCTTCGTCAGATTATTCTTTTATCTAGCACAATTCTATTGCCAAGAACGCTGGTTTTCTCTATGTGAATAACAGCCTCAAATCCAGAATTCTTAATGCCTTATTCCCATATGATCACCCTTATTTTAAATTCCTGCATGTTGAAATTTCCTGTAGCTCAAGTTCTCTCCTTTATACTATTGTATATCGTCCTTCCTCCGATTCAATTCTACAAAATCATGCGCCCCTCTCCCTCCCCCTCCTCCATTACAAACATACTATAATCTCTGGCGACTTTAATACCAACTTACTTTCCGATTCCAATGATAAACTCTCCTGTAAAAACTTTCCCATTCCGTCTACCTCTACATTGTTCCATTTGCACAAACCCATATACATTTAGGTCTAACACCTGGCTGAAACTACATGTTATCGACTCAATTCATAACCTTCTTTCCGCTACCCAGCATCCAGTACGTTTCTTTCAACTCATGACCTTATCACCATTTCTTAAACCTTCCAAACCTCAGCGTTCCTAACCAAAACTGTCACTTTTCGTAACGTGGACGTTCTGACCCGAGAAAGCCCTTTACCTGACCTTGAAAAAATGAATTAGAACAAAATGAACACGAAAGTTCAGCTGAAAACGTCAACAGAACCCCTCCTTAAGATGGTACTAATGATTGTGAGCGATGTGGGTACCGGCAGGCTAGAAGAAAGTGCCTGCGTTTGGAAAGAAAATGTGTAATCAAAACCATAAGGGAAAATAACAATAGAACGAAGTACATATCAGTGAAAATGTCATCAAATTAGAATCACTGCAAAATTTGTGCCTTTGATGCTTAAACTTTAGGAAATGACATCACTAAAATATGATCAAATTAGTAGACAGAGGTCTGTAATTCAGTTCTTTAAGGTACTAAATACACATTTCATTTGCTTCCAAAACGTATAGTATACTTCGTAAAATATAACCTTTCTCTCTAATTTATTTTGAAAGGTGCTATTTTATTTTTCTATAATTATAGTATTCATTTGTTGTATTCTGCATTTAATGAATTTTCATTTGTTCATTTAGCATGACTTGAATTATCACTATGATTTTGAAAATTTTAACCTAATAAGCTGTTTTGAGTTGTCTTAAACAACTTAATAGCGTTTATTTAGTTCTCTTCTTCTAAATTAAACAAATTTTCTTAATTAAATTAATTTTTTCATAGTATATCTGCATCCATTGACATAAATATAGATTTTAAAAAAATTAAAAACTCTTATTTAAATAAAGTGATATCTTAGGGTCTTAGAAATAATGGGTAAAGAAACGGAGCTGGTGCTTTTAATAAAGTCGCATAAGGTGGAATATTTGGGGAACATAATGAGAAACAGCAAGCGGTGCAACTTGTTGCAGCTGATTCTGGAGGGCAAGGTGGGGGGCCGAGAAAGGCCTGGGTTGGCAGCAGTTAATAAACTAACGCATTGCCTTGATGATCGCCAACATCTGTAACACATAGGCACCACAAGAAGAAGACAAATATAATGATGGAATTAGAAAATGATTGGGATGACAATTCCCACACCTTGCTAAATATGAGAATAGGAAAAAAAATTGCTTAAGAAAAATACTAAAAAAGATCAATATAAGTTATTTATTAATAGGTATTTACAAAACTAAGTAGATATAAAGTTAAAAATAAACTTATTTTTAAAGTACATTATTTATTATTATGGCGTTATTGCCTTTTAAGTATTCGCTTTCTTAAAAAAAAATACATAATTCCAAAAGTGATATGTAATTAACCAATAAGGAAAGATATTTCGGTGGGGAAGGATAAGGAATATATCAATTATTAAATAATTAATATAAAGGCCATAGATATTACAAATGAATAAATAAGGAAGATTGCAATGATTCAGTGTCGCCACCATACTTAATGTATCCGTCCAGACACATTCTTTTTAACAGCACTATACCTGCATTATCTTGTAAAATAGTCTTAGGAAAAATGCAATGATTTGGAAAACTAAGTTATTAACAAAGTAAAAAATGATCTACAGATTTTATTAAAAAAGAATCTAGTAAATTAAACTAATAATAAATAAAGGACATATCTTTGCTTTCTCTGTAAAATTTTCCAAAGTGTATACAGCACCTTTTGAAAATCAATGCCTGTTATAATGCAGGAGCCGGGGATAGAAAAATAACATGAACGCTGAGATAATATTCTTAATATAACATTATTCTTCTCACTATCTTCAGGAATAAAATTAATGTGATTTAGTTGTAAGGAATCAGATAAGTAAATTAAAAGTTACCAGGCAACTGAAGGCACCTACTTCAAATTGAAAAAAAAAAATCAAGGCGTTTCTGTAGAGAGACTTGAAATTAAAACCTTCACTTGAAAGTTGAAATGATATAACTTAATTATAAAACGTAAATAGTTGGGAAGTGAAACTAAATTAGAATACAGTTTGAGCACTCAAAGCTGCTATGAATAGAAAGCGATGGTAGGGATTGGAGAAAAAGTGAGGTAGCAGCTGTGAGAACAGTTTGCTCTTTCTCACCCCTCCACTAAAGTTCTGTCTCGGCGCCCAACTTTTCACTGTCCAATTTGAAAATCGTGGCCGCCTTCTAAGACTTAGATAATAATAGAATAATATTCACAATAAATAGTAATAATGAGGAGTCGGGCGAGTAAACATTTTTTAATGTTTATTTATTAATAAAAAGAGCCCACAGAGACGATAATTGTCCAATTACAGGTGGTCATATTACAGACATAGTATTTACCTCATAATATCATGATCGTACTCATATACAAAACTATGACTACATATAAAATACAATAGATGAATAAAGAAAAAAAAAGAATAATCTTGCTGAAATTGGAGCTAAAACTTCGTCATTTGCTCAACTAAAACTTAAATGTCATAAACTCTATTAAAAAATAGATTCCTGAGGAAAAAAGTAGTATGTATTTTGTTTTTTATTGTTTTCATCCCTGATAATGACTTAACTGTTTGAACGGAAACGTCGATAACATTAAAAATCATTTAACAGACTCAATTGTGATCATGTCTACGTATCTCTACAACGTTTTAAAAAGAAATAAAACATGGACCAGAGTCCTCTCGGAAAGACGAGACCGAGAAATTTATGAGCGCATGTGTCCATCCTTTAGCGAAACTCAACGAAGAATTTTTGAGGAGTATGTAGGAGCAGAAAATAGGCGCCGGCTGGCCCAGGAACAAGAAAATGATTCAAGAGGAGAGTCCGCCCCTTTTCATTATATTTTAAGATTTGTAATACTTTTTGGTTGGTTAGAAAAAATTAAAAGTGATTATAAAATGAAATGCTGCTTTCATAGGTGCATGTTCCCGCCACTTTTTTACAGCGTAGTTGTCAAAGTCAGTGCAGAGATACTTTTCCTTTTTTGTGTCCATTTTTCTAAATTAAAATATGTCCTAATCTTTTCTTGACATATCAATCTTTATAGGAGAATACTAGAGGTATCCCTGCCTCTGGAAAAGGGGTGATGCTGATTATAAAAGTAGATACAAAAGAGAAAGCCGAAAATGCTATGATGTTAAATTTTTCTATGAACCTGAAGGAGCTTCGGGGCAAGATGCGAAATATCAGGGTGACATACAACTAAGAAAGAAACAAAGTTATAAAAAGTTTGTGAAGTATTGGAACAAATGAGGTCTATGTTCCAAAATTATACTGTCCAATTTAGCTGACAGTTTCTTCAGATGTAAGGAGCAAGATGGTAATCAGCTCCATTGTAATTACTGATGATTTATTTTACATAAATTGGTATATTTAACTATAGAACAATTAGTGGTGATAACTAAAAGTTACAAGTAAACAATTGTGTGCTTTCATTACATATCTTTTTTAAAAAAAATCTCATCTTATGTTCATATTGTAATGTATTGAGGATACTGAGGGGAGTAAGGATTGGATAATTATTACATTAATTAAAACAATATAATAAGCTTTCACGGTAAAAGTCAAAACGCATTTCCCAAACCCCCTTGGATTGTCCGTGGGCTTGGGCTGTCTGTGGGCTGCCCCCGCGGTTCCCCGTGGTTCACTCTAGACCCCAGCAACTAGACCATTTATTCTGGCTTAAGAACAGAAAGGGAGAGAGAATGGGAATTGTTGAGAAGTAATTCAAAGGACTGATTACCGCGACTCTAGGGTAATAAGGAAAAAAAAACCTAGGCATTAGAGCAATATTTTCAACTCAAAGTATGCCATTATGGCAGTAGCTTAATAGAGGCGTTAAGGGGGAAATAGCTCTCGGCTCTTGGTAATGAAAGGAGCCTCAGTGTTCTTAATATCACTAATGTTTTCCATTCTTGGCTAATGGCATCTCCAGCTAACAATTCAACCGGCTATTGTTCATATTCTTAGGCGAATTCAAAATTAAAACATAATGATGAATCCATGGCTATTGTAAAAAAATTGGTTCGGGCAACACAAGACTTTCACTTACCTCCATTTTTAAAATCAATGAAAGAATTTTCAAATACAGTTAGAGATAAAAATACGTAGAACTATTAAAGAATTAATTAAATCGAATTTATATAGAAACATGTGTTTTATTAAAAAATCTAATATATATAAACAAAAAATTGCATTAAAAAAATATTTTTTCTGTTTTTTCCTTTAGTTGGGTATCGAATTCATTCAATTTATTTATTTACCTGTTTTCCATCAATGGTAACAAGATAATATAGTTATTTTTTTAGAATCAACAAAATTAAAGGTACTTTAGAGAAACTAAATTTAAAATATCGGCATTTAACACTTTGACGACCACGCGTGTTTGGAGCACCTTCTCTTGTGGACCATAGCGGGCGTATGAGTCTGCTGCAGCGGTTCCAACTGGGACCGACCAAAACTGGCTATTTTGGTTCAATGGCCCAAAACATTATTATCAGCTATATGTGTTTTATTTCACCCAAAAAACACATAGTATTAAAAAAATTGTGATAAAAGTTACTTTAAGTTAAATGAAACAACTAATAAATGAAGCGGGCGCCTGCGCCCACTGCGGTCCCACGGGGAAGTTACTAGAGGGCGTGCGTGCCCTCTAGAGAATAAAAGAGATGTCCGTATGCTCTCTACGGGACACACGGATGAAATGACTGAAGTCGTGACTCGAAGTGGAAAAAGCATTACAAAACCAAGGATGATTGTCGATTATAACTATGGAAAATCTTCAAGCCATACCTCAGACCAAATGTCTTATTCCACAAGCTTGCGGCGAACCCGTTAGTGGTATCACAAAATTGCAATTGATCTTATTTTTGGGGCCTCTCTACTAAATGCATTAGTTATTCATAACAGCATTAGGCGAGAAAATTCATAGAACATAACAAATTTTAAAGAAGAGGTTCTAAGGACGATTCTTGAAAAAGATCCTCTTAGTAACTCCGCTCCTTTACCTCCAGCTAGTTGACGATCTCTTCAGTCACACAGATTTGATAAAAAAACTAGGACTCTTTCATATAGTTAGAATATACTGTAAAGGGTGCTATTTAAAATTTTAGGAAGCAAAATGTACAAAAAATAAAGTGAAAAAGTTTTTACATATTGTAATTATTTTAAAAGTTATTTTGTTCAAGTACGTATATTAGAGTAATTCATAGGAATGGTGCCAGATGACTGATTTGTACATTATTTAATATAATCATTTGCTATGATTAGTTGTTTAAAATAAATTAATAACTTTTTTGTGTTTTAACATCGAGAATAGCCACTGGTATCTATATTTAAAATACCATAAAAAACTGAGAAAAAAAGTACAACCCAAGTTCATTAAAATGTTTCTAGGACCCAACACGGTCGGTTATCAAGAGCAAATCAATTATCTAGCGGCCGTCTGGTCCTTTGGGCTAAGGTTTGTGGATAAGGAAAACCGATTGTGTAGCGGGCGTATACGCCCGCTGGAGGCTGGTAGTGATAGTGGGCGAGCGGGCGTATGCGCCCGCTGTGGTCCCTCTCGCCCTGCACCTGAACCAGGGAGCAGGCCAGGGGTAGACAAGGCCAGCGGGCGTATACGCCCGCTGTGGTCCCTCTCGCCCTGCACCTGAACCAGGGAGCAGGCCAGGGGTAGACAAGGCCAGCGGGCGTATGCGCCCGCTGTGGTCCCTCTCGCCCTGCACCTGAACCAGGGAGCAGGCCAGGGGTAGACAAGGCCAGCGGGCGTATGCGCCCGCTGTGGTCCCTCTCGCCCTGCACCTGAACCAGGGAGCAGGCCAGGGGTAGACAAGGCCAGCGGGCGTATACGCCCGCTGTGGTCCCTCTCGCCCTGCACCTGAACCAGGGAGCAGGCCAGGGGTAGACAAGGCCAGCGGGCGTATACGCCCGCTGTGGTCCCTCTCGCCCTGCACCTGAAACAGGGAGCAGGCCAGGGGTAGACAAGGCCAGCGGGCGTATGCGCCCGCTGTGGTCCCTCTCGCCCTGCACCTGAACCAGGGAGCAGGCCAGGGGTAGACAAGACCAGCGGGCGTATAGGCCCGCTGTGGTCCCTCTCGCCCTGCACCTGAACCAGGGAGCAGGCCAGGGGTAGACAAGGCCAGCGGGCGTATACGCCCGCTGTGGTCCCTCTCGCCCTGCACCTGAACCAGGGAGTAGGCCAGGGGTAGACTAGGCCAGCGGGCGTATACGCCCGCTGTGCTCCCTCTCGCCCTGCACCTGAACCAGGGAGTAGGCCAGGGGTAGACAAGGCCAGCGGGCGTATACGCCCGCTGTGGTCCCTCTCGCCCTGCACCTGAACCAGGGAGTAGGCCAGGGGTAGACTAGGCCAGCGGGCGTATACGCCCGCTGTGGTCCCTCTCGCCCTGCACCTGAACCAGGGAGCAGGCCAGGGGTAGACAAGGCCAGCGGGCGTATACGCCCGCTGTGGTCCCTCTCGCCCTGCACCTGAACCAGGGAGCAGGCCAGGGTAGACAAGACCAGCGGGCGTATAGGCCCGCTGTGGTCCCTCTCGCCCTGCACCTGAACCAGGGAGCAGGCCAGGGGTAGACAAGGCCAACGGGCGTATGCGCCCGCTGTGGTCCCTCTCGCCCTGCACCTGAACCAGGGAGCAGGCCAGGGGTAGACAAGACCAGCGGGCGTATAGGCCCGCTGTGGTCCCTCTCGCCCTGCACCTGAACCAGGGAGCAGGCCAGGGGTAGACAAGGCCAGCGGGCGTATACGCCCGCTGTGGTCCCTCTCGCCCTGCACCTGAACCAGGGAGTAGGCCAGGGGTAGACTAGGCCAGCGGGCGTATAGGCCCGCTGTGGTCCCTCTCGCCCTGCACCTGAACCAGGGAGCAGGCCAGGGGTAGACAAGGCCAGCGGGCGTATACGCCCGCTGTGGTCCCTCTCGCCCTGCACCTGAACCAGGGAGTAGGCCAGGGGTAGACAAGGCCAGCGGGCGTATACGCCCGCTGTGGTCCCTCTCGCCCTGCACCTGAACCAGGGAGCAGGGCAGGGGTAGACAAGGCCAGCGGGCGTATACGCCCGCTGTGGTCCCTCTCGCCCTGCACCTGAACCAGGGAGTAGGCCAGGGGTAGACTAGGCCAGCGGGCGTATACGCCCGCTGTGGTCCCTCTCGCCCTGCACCTGAACCAGGGAGCAGGCCAGGGGTAGACAAGGCCAGCGGGCGTATACGCCCGCTGTGGTCCCTCTCGCCCTGCACCTGAACCAGGGAGTAGGCCAGGGGTAGACAAGGCCAGCGGGCGTATACGCCCGCTGTGGTCCCTCTCGCCCTGCACCTGAACCAGGGAGCAGGCCAGGGGTAGACAAGGCCAGCGGGCGTATACGCCCGCTGTGGTCCCTCTCGCCCTGCACCTGAACCAGGGAGTAGGCCAGGGGTAGACAAGGCCAGCGGGCGTATACGCCCGCTGTGGTCCCTCTCGCCCTGCACCTGAACCAGGGAGCAGGCCAGGGGTAGACAAGGCCAGCGGGCGTATACGCCCGCTGTGGTCCCTCTCGCCCTGCACCTGAACCAGGGAGCAGGCCAGGGGTAGACAAGGCCAGCGGGCGTATACGCCTGCTGTGGTCCCTCTCGCCCTGCACCTGAACCAGGGAGTAGGCCAGGGGTAGACTAGGCCAGCGGGCGTATACGCCCGCTGTGGTCCCTCTCGCCCTGCACCTGAACCAGGGAGTAGGCCAGGGGTAGACAAGGCCAGCGGGCGTATACGCCCGCTGTGGTCCCTCTCGCCCTGCACCTGAACCAGGGAGTAGGCCAGGGGTAGACAAGGCCAGCGGGCGTATACGCCCGCTGTGGTCCCTCTCGCCCTGCACCTGAACCAGGGAGCAGGCCAGGGGCAGACAAGGCCAGCGGGCGTATGCGCCCGCTGTGGTCCCTCTCGCCCTGCACCTGAACCAGGGAGCAGGCCAGGGGTAGACAAGGCCAGCGGGCGTATACGCCCGCTCTGGTCGTCAAAGTGTTAAGCCCTGTCAGACCATTTTAATCATATTGAAACGTACATAATATTAAAGCCCATTAAATTTTACATCGATATAGCGAGTTTAATCAAAATCGTCGGAACCGTTTTCGAGAAAACCGAAAAAAGGTGCTAAATGCATGGTATAAAGTGCCTCTTCTGGTAAGCTCATTATGATGAAAAAAGTTTTGTCACGTCTCGGGTGTATGAAATATGAAATTTCAGTTTCATAGGAATTACCGTTTCCGCCCGGGAGTTGCCACACACACACATTTTTTACGTGAGTTAACTAATATTTTATATTTGTGGCAGATGCTACTTCCAAAGTTCGGCAGGATTTCCGCCGAGGAACTTCAACTGCCAACGAACAGCCGAGACCACGGGATACCCGTAATGCTAATCGGTTGCGCAGGTTCCTTGAGAAAAAGAACCCAAATGTAACAGGAAATTGGGCAGATGAGCCCGATTTCAGTAATATACAGGCCAAAAGATCGGCTCCCAAGCCGAAGCAGGATACTAAACAGCCTCAAAAGCGCGAGGATATCGACTTAGACAAATACCGCGCCCAAAAGGAGAGTGTCGCGAAGGACGAGCCCCTTTACGATATCGGAGGTTGTTCCGCATCTTACCCACTAACAGAAAAGAAGTGTCAAAATTTCGATCTCATTCTGTCTGTTCCAGCACCATTGCGTCGTTTATTTAAACGCGGTCCTCTATGATAGAACGAGAGAGCAGGGTGAATTACCGTTTAATACAACTCAGAGGTGCCAGAATATCTAGTTCCCGAAGAAATACAGGAATATGTCCGAAACCTTGGTAAAGTCGTGACTGCGGCTGGCTCAGAGGTGTACCTTAAAGTGCCAACAATCGCCCGACCCCAAGAACCAGTAGTAATAGGAGAAGAGGGTGTCGAATCAGGTTTCTTTGGACCGGCTACCCAAGAAACACACAATGTGTATGAGTGCTATATCGCACCCGCCGTAACTGCTCGCTACGTCGACGCTTGCTACCGCGAGGTACGCGATTGGAAACCGTTGCCTGACTGCTACCACCCCAGGAATTCCACTCCAACTTTCAATCTACTCGGTTATGACAACATACAACTACTGGATACCACTGGTAGACAGCGCTGCGCTAATATTATTTTCCAAATGATGATACTATTGAAGGTAGACTCAAGATTGCGCCGGAGCTCACCGCGCGAGTTAATACCTATCTGCGCTCTATAAGTGATAGCACGGAGAAATAAGGGAATCTGCTTGTGGAATCCTGAACACTTTCGATCTGCTAAAGTGCAACTTAATAAATTACGAAGAAAATCGGAAAAAGAGTTTGTCTATGCATGCACGCAGACCGTCACGCCAAACGAAATAGATCAACCACTGAAAAGGCATGATGACAATCCTTCATAACACAAGGAACCAGCTCAAAGAAAGGAGCAACCAAAGCCGGCTGGGCATAGGAAACAGGCGAAGGCATTGCCTAGGGCGATTGGAACGGAACAGCCCCAACCGGAGCCTGTCTCAATAATTCCCACTGAAGGGATGTGGCAAACAGTCACTAAGAAGAAAAAAGGCAGTGGTAGACTCCCGCGGCCGAAGCCACCCAAGCCGGATGCACTCATCATTAAGGTGTCGGAAAAAGGTACCTATGCGGATACTCTTCGTAAGATTAGAGATGATCCATCATTGAAAGATTTCAGCTCTAACATCACAAGAATCCGAAAAAATTAAATTCAGATTATCTCGTAATCTGAATCATTTTATTTTCATGTTACAAAAAATATATTGTAAAAATCTAATAACTGTATATTTTAAGTATTTATGGTTTTTAATTCTGTACTGTAACAATTTTTATAAAAATTACGATTTTTTTTTTAAAACATCTATTAGTGGAACATGCACCCTTAATAAGATACCTACATCCTGGATAAGTAAAACCTTGTTTATGTGGAATACCTAAGTATGTGGGATTGAAACAATTTCCACCAAGAGATTCCAATTATTCAGAATCAATTGTATTTTATTTTTCCCATGTAAAGTAAATACAATATTTTAAAATGTTGGGGAATTCCTTGGCGGGTAGGTGACAGGAGGTCGATAGAGCTGGCAATGACAAGCAAAACGAGGGAGTGAATCAGGGAGGACCTGTCATAGCTATTTTCTTTTTTATATGCAACGAAAAAGCATTCTATAGTAGGTGCTTCTCTCTTGGTTTAAAATATTCTAAATTATAAATATAAACATTTATTAATATAATGATGAAAGTCACATAATGATGGTTAAGCAAATTTATGATATCTATGCTAAAACAAGTTTTATTCTAAGTAAGAAAAACGAAATAAAAAATAAAGTTTTAAACAAACATCTGGTGCGAGCAACACGCGACTTTCACTTACCTCCGTTCTTTTAATCAATTTAAGAACTTTAAAATAAATTTAGACACAAAAAAAGGTAATTACATTCAGAAACATGCGTTTTATTAAATAATCTATTATATGTGCAATAATATTACTGTGTGCAACAATTAGTTAATTTTATCCGTTTTTAGTCATTTTTCATTACTTTTACAGCTCTGTCTATAGGATAATTTTTCTAAGGTCTTTAGCTTTCCAACGGTATACTATTCGTATTTATTACTGTTCTTCTTATAAAAAAAACAAAAGTTGTATAAAAACATATTTTCGCTCAATTCTTCTTTATCTGGTTATGAAATTCGATCAAACAGTATATTTAGCACTTTTCTATTAATGCTAACTACATGATATTGTAAACATAATCAAATATATGGAGTGAAAGGTAGTTAACCGGGAGAGAAATTTAAATATTGGCATTGAAACCCACCCAGACTATTTCAATATAAATTAAACCTACGTCATATCTGTGGCGGTCATGAAAAACTAGATAACTCGGGTTACATAAAAAATGAGTTAACTTTACGTATCGCTCCCTCAGACCTTCTCCTACGTCGTGTTAAATTGGTTAAAGAAATTTTAGGTTTAAAGAAAGCTGTAATTAATAAGTCTATTTTGGTTTTACGTAAAACTTTAATTCGCTCATCTGTAAAATGAAAGATTTTGACTTAACCACTTATTCACGACCGCCACAGATATTAAAGCTCATAAAATTTGATATCGATATAGCGGTTTTAATCAAAATTGAAACAGCCGTTTCATGAAGAAAATCATACGAAGGTGCAAAATGCATGGTATACACTTTATACCATAAAGTAGCAATTCCTGTCTGACGGGCTTGACGTGTGTGATGGAGTATGGTCACAAAGGCACAGCTGGCGGGAGCAAAGAGGTTATGTGAAATGGATTTGTCACTGCTTCAAACATATTTCTATTTCAGTTATTTTTATATATACGTTAAGCTGATTTTTATTTCTAATTTAATTTTCTGTATTTTAGTATTGTAGAAAGATTATTTTATTTTTCAGTGGAAAATCCTTTGTAAACTCTCGCCAGCTGTTGTCTTTTGTTTGTTTGTTTATGCTTAAAGGCGTAAAACTTCGAGGTCATAAACGCCTAAAAATTCACTTAAATGGAAAGAGGAGTTCTATTTTAACTTAAATAAAATAACAAGATGAAAAGTACTAATAATAATGACTAATATGAATAAAAATAGAATAATGTTATACAGATAGAAAGTTTAATTTTACAAAGGAAATGAGGAATAAAATGACACATAAATTTTATAGTTGAGATAGGAGATGTTGTGCTTTTAAAAAATTGATAACCATTGCTATTGAAGCTTCGTTGTCTTTCAAAATACTGCTCAAGTTAGGAGTCATACCCATTCTGATGATAATGTCTTTATAATGAGTACAATCCTCAAAGATGTGCTTTATGGTAAGGGTGGAGCTGCAGTAGGTACATTTTGGCGGTGGCTGTTTTTTTATGAGGTATGAATGGGTTAGTGCAGTGTGACCAATTCTTATACGAGCCAAGGCTACCTCCTCCCTACGGCTACGCCGGCAGGATGTGGACCACGGCTTTACTGTTCCCTTGATTTGCTTAAGTTTGCTAGGGGGGCTTTCGTCCCACATAACCTGCCAATTATCCCATACTTCCATTTTCAGAGGTCGACTTAGTTCCGATGGAGTGAGGACGGCAATACCTCGACCTGGGAGCGTTAGTGCTTCCTTCGCTGCCCGATCCGCGAGCTCGTTGCCGACAATGCCAATGTGGCTCGGGATCCATATGAAGTTGACGGACTTCCCCTGGTCTACCAGTGTCGAAAGATAGGACTGAATTCGGATAATGATTGGATGTTCTGGATACATAACTTTTAAAGCTTATAGGGAGCTTAGAGAATCTGATAATATGACAATAGATTTATGGGATAAAGGTATACAGAATTGGAGTGCTGATGCTATTGCGTAAAGTTCGGCGGTATAAATGGAACATAACCTATGTAATTTAAATTTGTAAGTTGCATTACTGGTTACAAAAGATGAGGCTGTTGAATTTTCAGACTTGGAACCATCGGTGTAGATTAGGAAATGGTTAGGAATGTTTTCAAGAAGTCGAGATAACTTTATCTTATACTCAGAAGGAGTGGTGTTATTTTTTTGAATATTAGAAAGATTTAGAATAATTTTAGGTGATGGTAGAGTCCAAGGTGGTGTTTGAATTTCGGATTTTACTAGTGGAATAGCTTTGAGTGATGAGATAACGTTAGTGAATCTTTCTGCCAAAGGTAGGGTTGAATTTGGTTTTAGGTGGAAAACCGTCGAGAATTTAGATTTAAAAATATATTTGTGAGAGGGATGTTTGGTTTGTGGAAGTAATTTAGAAATGTAACTTATTGCAAGTTTTTGTCTTCTGAATGATAGTGGAGGTAAGCCTGCTTCCGAACATAGACTAAGGGTGGGACTGGTTCTGTACGCGCCGGTTGCCATTCGAATTCCGGTGTGATGAACTGTGTCCAGCTTAGCTAGGGTTCGGCGACGGCAGAGTCAAAAATAAAAGAACCGTGTTCCAATTTAGCACGAACCAAAACCCCGTATAGTTTTAACATTGTGTACCTATCGGAACCCCAAGATGTGCCACTAAGGAAGCGAAGAATGTTTAGTTTTTTGGTAGCAGCTGTCTTTAATGCCGAAATATGTGGTTCCCAATTCAATTTTTGATCAAATATGAGGCCTAAGAATTTGTGGTGTGGTGTGTAGGGTATTAATGAATTGCCTAAAAGTAAGTCAGGTGAAGGTGGAGTATTTCTCTTTCGGTAAAGTGAAGACAAACAGTTTTCTCAATGGACATTTTTAGACCTATAGTAGTGGACCAGTTATTAATCCTATTAATGGCATCTTGTAGTTTGTGTTGTATGGTGTTTATATTATCTGATCGGTAGACTATCGCTAGGTCGTCAGCAAATAGCAGAGGTTTGACGCCTCTTGGTAAGTTGAGCCCCAGATCGTTGATTGCGAGTGAGAATAGAGTTGGACTAAGGACGCAGCCCTGAGGGACACCGTTGGTCTGTCCATAATCGTGGGATAGTTCACTGCCAACTCGAACCCTAAAACGTCCTATTTTTAAGGAATTGTTTAATGAAATTAAACATTTGTCCACTGATTCCCAACATTGTTATTTTGCGAAGGATGGCCATATGGTTTATATTATCGAAACCTTCATCATGTCGAAGAATACTGAGATTGCTTGTTGTCCGTTTACAAAAGCGTACTGTACTTCGGCTTCTAATACAGTCAAGTGGTCTACTGTCGAATGTCCTTTGCGAAATCCTAACTGAAAGGATTGGATTAGACCATTCTTTTCTATAAACCACATTAATCTCTTGTTGACCATTCGCTCGATGATTTTACAAAGACAGCTTGTTAGGAAAATAGGACGATAGCTGTTTGGTAATCTTTTGTCTTTTCCATTTTTTAATATGGGAATGATAGTTGAATCTCGCCAGGCATTTGGTAATTCTCCAACGGACCATATGTGATTGTAGTAATCGAGGAGCCAACGTAATGTATTGTTAGGAAGACGTTTGATCATGCTATAGTGAATATTGTCGGGGCCGGGTGAGGATCCTTTAACGGAATTTAATATGTTTTCGAGTTCCCACATGGTAAAAGGGTGGTTAAAGTCTAAAGCTGAATCATTGTTAGTATTTTGAAAGTCCACCACCGTAGGTTCAGTGTTCGAACTTTGTCGTACCGGATTATAGATTTCAGAGAAAAAGGTGGCAAATTCATTCGAGACGCTTTGTGGATCATCGGACAGTTGCCCATTAACTAATATGGTATAGCGAGGAAATGAGAAGTTTTTTGTGATTTTTTTAATTTTATTCCAAACATCGGCAGCTGTCGTGGATGAGTTTATGGATCCTAAAAAGTTTCTCCATGATTCTGCTTTGCATTGGTTAAAAGTTTTCCTGCATATGGCGCGGTGTTTCTTATATTCTACCAAATTTTCCACCGTCATACACCTTTGAAATCTTTTGTATGCTTTCCGACGGTCTTTTAGGGCTTGCTTACAGGTATCATTGAACCATGGGACCTGTGGTCTTTTTGGAACTCCTCTGGTCATTGGTATGGCTGATTTCGCTGCTTCTATGATTGTGTTCGTGATAGCTGCACACCCTTCTTCAATGGTCAGTTCACTTGGAGAGGTCGGTGGAGGGGTGACTAGAGAAGAAAAGAGAGACCAGTCAGCTCTGTCCAGTATCCACCTTGGTTTTAGGCAGTGTGAGGTGTTTGAGTTAGTAAATTTAATAAGGATTGGATAATGGTCACTACTATAGAGGTCCGGAAGGATGGTCCAGTCTATTGTACTAAAAAGGCTAGAACTACAAAGGGAAATATCTATAGCTGAATATGTCCCGTAACTTGAGCTAAGAAATGTGGGTTCGCCGGAGTTTAAAAGGAGTAAATTAGAGAGGTCTATGAAATTTTCTATTACCCTACCCCGTAAGTTAGTGTCTCGTGAACCCCATAAGGGATTGTGGCCATTAAGGTCCCCAACAAACAAAACAGGATGAGGTAATTGGTTGTATATATCTAACAAGTGTTGGGCATCTATCGAGCGGTCTTGTGGGAGGTAGATGTTACACAGAGAAAAAGTGAAACCTAAATGGATAGTGGCTGCTACCACCTGAAGGGGAGAGTCTATTGTGATTGGCTCGGAATACACCGATTTGTGAACAGCTATTAGAACTCCACGGCTATTATGTTTATGGTTTATACCGTCCTTTCGATAGAGTTCAAAATTTTTAATTGTAAAGTTTTCATTGACAGATAAATGTGTCTCTTGAAGGGATATACAGACCGGGTTTACGTCCTCAATTATGATTTTTAAATCATTAAAATGTGTTTTTAAGCCATTACAATTCCACTGAATTGTGGTCATTTTAGTAATAATAAAAAAAAAGAAAATAAATTATAAATTATAAAAGGGACTTGACATATAAATTTTATAGTTAGTAACAAAAATAGAAAATTAAATAATATACTCTTAAATATCTGATTTATTGATAAATATAGTAAAATAAAGATAAAAGAAAATGAAAAAGGAAATTGGTTTGAATAATTAACTATCTTATTTAAGAGCGAAGTACCATGAAATTTGACTCTGATGAATGCTGTATACAAAAAGTAAATTATATTGAGGTTAGTGGTTCCAAATGTTGTAAACATATGATATTTATTCAAAGCGTTACTTCGTGGAGACAACAAAAAATAATACAATTTGAAGTCGTAAGGTAACTTATTTAATTTTTTTGTTAATGAAGGATTATCGTGAATTGAAATATAAAAATATGATTGCAAATTTAAGAATGATAAGATTAGTTGAGGCATTGTCATTGCTAAAGTAAATCAGTTTTTACCTAAATTCTTTTTCTTTTGCCTTCCTTTTTTTATTTGTTGCTGATAACCATCAGTATCCGTTTGTCCGGCGTCTTCGTCGATCAACATAGAGCAGTCCAGAACTGATGACTCGCCTGCCTCCACAGCCCGATCAGGTGGCTGTTCAGGTGGAGTAGGGAGAGGTGTAGGGGTGGTGGGCCGCGAGGTCCTGAAAGGTGGAGGAGAGGTGGTGTTGGAAAGGAGAGAGGGATCAGAAGTGGGTGGGAGAGAAGACGTGGAAGGAAGGGAGGAGGTAGAAGGGATTGAAGGGGTGGAAGAAGGAGGAGAGGAGGTGGGTGGGGATAAAGGAGGAAGAAGGGTGGGTTGGGAGGTTGTTGGAGGCATCGGCTCCGTTCCGATCGAAGTTGAGCGAGTCTTGACGATCGGAATTGGCGCTTTGGGTGAGGGTGTTGTAGTAGAGGGAGGAGTAGCAAAAGTGAAATTAACCTGTATTCCTATATCTCTTTTTTTAGTGCATTTTGTGGCTTGTGCATAAGATTTTATGAAAATATTTGGGTTTCTTTCCCTCAATATATTTTTAGCTTCCATAAATGAGATTTTGTTCTCAGTTTGTATCTTTTTTATTTCTTTTTGTAATATAAAAACAGGACAGCTTTTGTCAAGAGCGTTATGGTTACCTTGGCAATTGATGCAGTTAGGCACCACACGCAGTTAGCATACACACGTGCGACTTTTTTACAATGTTTTGTTGGATGTGAGAAACCCAAACACTTAAAACAACGATATGGATTGGGTGTGAATGGCTCTATTTTCACAGTTAAAAAACCGATTTTAATTGTTGTGGGGGGCTGAGGGGTTTTAAACGATAAAATATAGGTGTGGGTAAATTTTTCAACGCCATTTTTCTTTATTTTTATTCTTTGTACATCAGTAACGATGTCATTTAATTCATCTTTGATTTCATCTATCGTGGCGTATTGTAGGTCAAAACACCTGATCACGCCTTTTGAATATTTGAGTGAGCGATGAGGACTAACCTCTACCTCGAATTGGCCTCCAAAATTCTTTATTGCTTGTAATTTTTCAGATTGTTTAGCGTCACTTGTTTCCACTAACAAGTTCCCATCCCTTAATTTTCTAATATTTTTAACATTACCTACGCTATTGGTAATAAATTTATTAACAAAAAATGGAGATATATTTTTAAAATCATTATCATCCTTTCTACTCAAAACAATATAACTAGGGATTATCTCACTAGTTGTAACATGAGTGGCGTTAATAGTGTCAAAAAACGACTTCATTCTGCCTCTTTTCCTACGTTTTGAATGTGGACTGGGTGGATCAGTTCCATTCATGTTGAGGTTAGGCAGTCAACGTGGTCGGTATATATATGATATTAAGCTATAAAATAGTAAGAAAACAAAAAAAAACAATAAAACAAAGAAAGGATTGAAATATACACAAATAATATGTTTAATAAATTAGTTTGTTAAACCTATTGAACTTAAAAAAATTAATAAAAAACATCAAAACATTTTTTTGGCTTATCTGCTCGATGACTGGTCAGCAGCGGTTCCTCAATCTTCTGAGAGACTTCAGGCACTATATTGACCGAATTTTTAATTAATTTAAGTCTTATTTCCTTAATAAAATCACAGAAAACTGGAGAGCAAAATTTAGCTTGTACGCACTCTTAGTCACCATGGAAACGTATGCCGCTGTTGTCTTTTTTCTCTGTTGTTTTTGTGTGTTCCTCATATTTTAGTCCCTCGTTATTGTATTTGTTTATTTAACCAATATGCTGCAAGAAAATAAAGAGTGTTTTTATTATTATTTTCCAGCAACTGACTATATTTCTTTCTCTTTCACCTTATCCAAAGGGGCGACACCCAACGGTGAGTTAAAACAAATATCATTTTCCTCTTCTTCTTAATAAACCAATAAATAAAACGATTTGTTTTGAAGTGATAACTACAAAATTACAGCTTTTCACAACACGTTTTCAGCCGCGCAGATAGCTTAAAACAGCTACACTAAAAGTATTGGCCAGAAAAAATATTTACTTACGGTTTGATATTCAGGAAATCATAGAGAATAGCTGGTCGAAAAATCATGAAAATACAAATTGTTGAGCGGCAAAAGTAATCAAAACTGGACGATTTCAAATAGATTGATCCATAAACGTTTTACGCAGTTTCACTTTAATATTATTTATGATATAACTATTTATGCAAAAAATGAGTTAAGTAATACCATTTTAGTGAAGTGAGGCTCTCTCCTATAATACTATATTAATGGACTCAAAGCAAGAATAATTATTATACAATATTGGGGACGGTGCTAGATGGGAACCCCTTAATTGAAATAAAATAAACGAGTTATCTTTATAATTTTTTTAATAAAGAAATCACTCGAAATCCACATCCAATATAATATAACTAACAAAGAGGGTTGATGGGCTTATCCGATAAGATGTTTCCCGTTAAGATGCGATATTCCTGTTACAGTTGCTCCTCCCACGTCTTCCAGAACTACAGTTGACAGGGCTGTATCAGAGCGTGCTACAGAGCAACCTGTGCAGAACAATGCCTGCTGGACGAATATGGCAAGGACTACGACTTCAGGCTTCAAGTTCGAATTCAAGCTAGGGTCGTGTATACAATTAGGATGTCCAAACCTTTTGGTATATCCTTTCTTAGGCTGATAACAAAATAAAATAAAAATAGAATAGAAACAGTGAAGAACCTCCTGAAGTGAAGTTACTTCTTAAATTTAAGCAATACGAGGAGAGAGGAAATGCTTGATTCCTGTTGGCTGGATAAATCAACAGGAAGCAGAACTATTTTTTTGGTTTCCTACTATATTGCCTTGTTGAGATCTCAATTTATTTAGATGCCACCTGAGGTATTTTCCGATGTAAGACGGATCGGTTTAATGCATTGCACACATATATAATTGCTTTTTCCTGGAGAAAGACGTTCAAACCATTTTCCGTAATAAGAAAGGGTCTTTCGGTTTGAATATCTAAACAGTATGTTTGTTTGTTTATTTATTTAACGTCACTTTATGCTACTAAGGCTAATCGGACGATGCTACAGTGGGAGTCCTAAATTTTGCCAATCCAGGTTTTATTAGGATAGGGATCTTTAACGAGTACATCCTTGACATACGACCGCACAGGCTCGGGACCACCTTTTAACGTCCTCGCCGAAGGACGGCGTAACTAAGGATTTTTTAGTCCCATTAAAAATCCTAGGACCACCTGCGGGTTTGAACCCGTGACCTTTAGCATGGGAGGCTGTTACGCTAGCCACCCAGCTACAAGTGATCCCTAAGTGAAGGTACGGTACTGAGTCATGATTGTCATGCAATCGAAAGAGTAATGACTAAACAACTACTCAAACTTTAAACAGTATGTGATACATCAGTGATCCACCGAAATGATTAGCCTGGTGGCCTGGTTCAACCCACGATGGCGTAATATTTTTTCAGTAGACATTAAAAATAAAAATGGAGCGTGGAGATGTTCCTAATGTATTGGTTGGAGATGAATGATATCCAACAAAACCATATTTATTTTTTTTTAAATTGCAACTCACTTAACTGAAGAGGAACAACTTTATAACTCAGCCGATACCCGAGCAAGCAATGTTGTATTTTAGGTAATTGCCCACTAGACAATAATTAAAGTGATGATCAACAATACCTTTATTTAATAAGTAAATTCTCCGACCGGCTCTTAATTAATCTATCTAAAAAGAACCTGTACTGTCTAAATGTGCACCCACTGGGAGGCGCAATAAAATGAGACCGTTATTAACAATCATTTATTAAAAGGAAAATTAATAATTTAACGTACTTCTAAATCTGACGCTTATTTTGACCAAACAATCATAAGTATCTATTATCTATTATCACTTAATCCTAAAAAATATTAATATTATAATCTAATCTAAGAAACATACAATATTTACTTTTTCATATATTTACTTCTGAATAAACGATTCTTATTTATAGATAAAACGATTTTCTTGTAAATAGAAGTTTTTTTAAGTCATCCATCCCTCATCCCTGTATCAGCACGTACCTCCACTTTTTCCGGTCCACCATAATCATATCCATCAAAATGGAAATTTATAGAAGAGATCAAAATTTGTACAAATAATAGTTTTTTTCATATTTGATAATAGATAGATGGTTTACCAATGGGAGGAGTATTATCAATTAATTCAAGTGGCATATATACAAATAATTTAATAACTAAAGTATTAAAAAATATTGTTATCAAAACTTCTTTATTAACAAAATATATAGATGATTTATTAATTATTACAGAAAAAAAGAAAAAAAAAAAAGAAATAGTAGACAGATTAAGCAGTCAAAATAATGATATAAAATTTACACTAGAAGAATCTAATAACAGCATAATTAGATATATAGTTATGTTATGTCAGATATTATGACAAAGATAATAAGATAATAACTACAAAATGGAATAAAAAAGAAAATAGTAATAGGACATTATTTAACTTTTTATTCACCCTTATTGTCAACAAATAAATATAGTTAAAAACTTAATCAACACAGCACAAAAATTGACAGATAATGAATATATATTGGAATTAAAAGGAAATATTTATAACATTGGAATCAGAAAATTGGAAACGATTACAAAAATAGAAATAGAATGATAATATACAATTAAAATAATTAAATAGATGATACTCAGGATGCAGTTAAGAGAGGAAATGGACAAAATACAATTAATGAATTCTATGGAAAGGACAAAATAGATCCAAGATAAAAATGATAAGTAATACAGAATGAAATAAATAAAAAACAGTTCAATTTTTTCCAAATTAACTACAAACCAGGCTTAACTGAAAAAATAAAAAATATATTTAAACAATATGAATATTGTTCAAGCCCCTTTACAATTAATTATATTTTTATTTATTGTTATCAAGATCACGTATGTTCTTTTGTTTCATTGATGTGCGTAGTTTTTAATTGTTAAAAAACATATGTTACAAGCGTCAGCGAATTATTTCGAGTTGTTTTTAAACAAGAAACTAATATCCCACGTTTCGTTGAAATAATCCTGTTTTTAAGATATTGAGTGTATCTCGTGAAGCCAAAGTGAAGGAAGCAACCAGGTGGTAAGTTTTCATCGTTGTCACCATCCTTATTTTTAGTTAATCTGAAGATGAGGCATAAAATACCTCGAAAAGTTATTAAGGATTTATTTATTCTACAGATAAATAAAAATATAACAAAAAAAAGAAGAAAAGTTCCAAATCTTTCATTCATAATAAGTATACTCTTCAATATTATAAAAAAATAAATAAAATAAAAAACCTGTACCACTACAACCCATGAAGAGTTTTGGGCTCAGTACATGTAGAGATTCGTCCTGTTTCTAGACCAACGACCGTGCAATGAGGTGATTCGGCCGAGATCACGCTCAGCCGCCAGGTTTTCCACCTATTTTTCGGTGCCCACTTGATTGTGGCTGGGTGTGCCCCAGGAGGGTCTCCATACCCCAGGCTATACAAATAATATTCCGCCACAGCCGCGATTCGTACCCAGGCGCTCTACCCACTAGACCACGCCACTCCCTCAATATTATTAATTGATATTAAAAACATTTCTAAATTACTTTTTCTTCTGAAGGTTAATTTATAAAATTTACCGCTAGTTGGGAAGTGTCCATAAGCTTTGTGTAGAATTATTTTATTTAGTATAGTATATTTAGGGAAAATTTTGTAATTCAAGCTTTCAACGGAAATCCCCTTTTTAGATTCCCCTGAGTCCAAATAACCGTAGCGGAAAAGATCTGTTTGGGTATGTGTGGTAAGTCTAGCACGAAAACTAATAGTTCTTGGTATTTCTACAGATAACATAAGCAGTGAAGCGCTATGGATACCTTAGAAAAAAAAATTAAAAGCACGATTACAATACTGGCTGGCTATATTAACAACAGCTCGGAGGAGAAAGCTGCCGTTTTATTAAACTACTCCCCTGCACCCACCCCCCGATGGATTTCCGCTCTTAGAATTATAAGAATCCAGGTCATAACAGATTCACAGGAGTGTATTAAAAGAATGGTCCCGACCCTTTTTTGTTGTAAAATTTTTCTGTCCCGGAGGAGCTGGAAAATGGTCCGAGTTATATTTCTCTCTGCCCTCACTCAAATAAAGATCCGGCTATAGAGCCTTCCTTAGAGCCCTTACACCTTCCTCTCTTTTCTTCTCTTCTTTTCATTTCTTTTTTTTTAAACTAAAAGGCCTCTAACTTGACAGCCAAACTATAAAAAAGTACATTAAAATTATCTTTGCGTTCGTTATTCTTAATTAATATGCATGGTTGAAAGACAAAACTTATCATCTTTAACGACGATCTTCTATTTTGCGAGATTTAACAAGTAAAAAATATCTTGGCTTAAATTGATGTCGTCTTTTTTTAATATAATGCTTCCTTGATTGACCGCTTGGGTTATATTGAAAATAGTCTAAATAGGCAACTAAAATTGATATATTCTCAAACATTCGGTACAAAATTTTTAATGAACTGGGTAAAGATTCATAATTATTAATTTAAGCGTAATAATAAGGAGGTTAACATATAATCTGTGAAAGAAAAGCCCGTGGCTGTGTGACCAGCTCACTAGTCTACCACACCAAAGGTTGTGAGACCCAACCTTATCCGGGAGAAGTTTTTCAAGCGTATAATAAAGAGATTCTCTCACAACCTTTTGTGAAACCTGGTAGTCAACTAGTGGCAACTCACAAAAATACTCACGGAGAGGAATCGTTAGAAACCATTATATTAAGGAAATGATAGAAAATAACTGATTGAAAATCAAAAACGCCGAACTGCAAGGTCTAGACTATTTCGAATTTAAAGATCTATACAATTTAGGTAAATCAATTATTTTAGCCAAACTGACAGAATATAGCACCCAGAATGTACAGAGAACTTCAGCAGATAGATAATAAAAAATGGCAAGACTAAAAAGTACTGCGACTCCGACTGCTCCAATATATTCAGGGTAAAGAGGCAGAAAGCAGATGGACTTTTCGTGTTGAGAACTGACGGCAGCTGGGAAATTAAAGATGTCACTTCTGGATATTACCTTCCTTCTGCTTCCTGGTGCTTATCACTGACAGCTTCTCCGTTCAAGTGAAATGGAAATATTATGTTTTATTCTATCTGAATTAATAGAAAAATCATTAAAACTCATTTAGGATAAATCAATGTTACATAGTTACTGAAAATGAAATACAGAAATACTAGCTGTACATATATAGCATTTCTAGCAAATATCGTATTTTGTGTTGATTTACACTCATACTAGTTTGGCAAGAGTCACTATAAAATATAATAATTACTATCAGTTACATATTTAACTATTTTCAAGAGCAACCACTTATATTATTACCGGATGCAGATATAAATTGTGTTCAGTCAAAATTAAAATAACATGTATGAAGAGTTAGTCATATCCCTAATCGTCCAATACCAACGATTTAATTTAAAAATATCTCTATTGTACATCATCAAAACTTTTTACAATATATAAGCAAATTTTTTAACTAAGTAAAGCCATAATGAACGAATAACTGAATGTATTTTCATGGTAATCTAAAAGCATAACTGTTCGGTATTTTTATTTTAGTTTATTTTGGATTTCAAATGTATTTCATCTTGAATTTTCCGCCTTAACCGTCACCAGAGATAGCAATCGCTGGACCAACTATTGAGTAATCGGTAGCATCAGGGTATTCCGCAGAAAATCTATCGGGGAACCAACCGACCCAATACGTAACAATTTTAATGTATTAAAGAGACTAGTCAAAGACTAAATCAATAGATAATTAAAAATTTTACTAATTTATTCTTGTTATGCCTTCAAGAGGCAAGGCTCAGCAGGTCTCCCGGGAAATATCCAAATGAGGATTGCGGAGGACCCAAGCCATAGCGTGCAATCCAAGAAGATGCCATGGATGAGTGGCAACGACGGTGGGTGACAGCCTCAAAAGGTGCTACCTTGAGGAAATTCTTTCTCACAGTCCGGTCACGATTGGAATCTAAATGGATAGTGCCGGATTACTGGGTCTCGCAATTCCTCAATAGGCACGGGGCTTTCCGAAGTAAAATCCACAGTTTTGGGAAAGAAATAGATATCTTCTGCCCCAATTGTAGAGTCCCGGAGACTGCTGAGCACATAATTGTGGAATGCTACGCCTTCGAAGCACTAAGGGCCGAACTACTGAGGGAATGTGGGCTCTGGGTCCTCACGAAGAGCGATTTCCCTCAGCTGGTGTCCAAACAGAATTATGAACATTTTCTATCATTTATTTACGCTTGGAAAACTTTACTTTGTCCAGCAGCTTTTAACGTAGGTGGAACTGGATGGGATCGAGGAAGACCACCTCCGTAGGAAGAAGGAGAAGCTGAAGATATGGTCATCGAGGAGAGACCAGAGTGAAAATAGCCGGGAAGAGAAGAAATTCAAGATTATTACTGGTAGAATCTCAGTCATGGCTACCGACGCCCGTATTGCCATATGGCAAGGTAGGGATAAATAAATAAATAATTTATTCTTGTTAAACGTTTTTGATTTGTTCTAATAAAATACTGACGCCTTTACTTTATACCTTGTATATACTCATGACATACCTATCCACTCTGACAAATTAATCGCTACTAACGCGGATGATACCACAATTCTTAATAAAAATCAGGATCCACACACAGGCCTCACTAACCTTACAACATGCTTTATACACATTAAACGACTGGTGCAAGTTATAGAAAATTCAACTTAACATGGTAAATCAAAACAAATAACATTTACCCAACGAAAACATATCTGCCCTCCAGTTTTTATTGGGAAACACCATATTTCTCAGACGGACGCAGTAGTTTATCTAGGACTTCGACAGATGTATGATATTGGGTCCGCACGTAAAAAAAACTACATTATTCACTGTTATCCAAAGCATCACAATTAAAACTGAAACAAAAACTAAATATATTCACTTACTTACTCATCTAGACATATTCCTCGCAAATATACGGCATAGCGAAAAAGACACCTAAAAAAACATCAAACTATTCACTCCAAAATTTTATGACTAATAACAAAACAAATACACCATGGTATGTTACTAATAAAACTTAACATACTTACTAATGCATAAGGATCCATTATCTAAAAATTCATAACATCTTACACGCACATATCAACACAGTTAAAAGAGATATGGCTACAACTGACATACCTATGGATTCAAAGGGGAGATTAAAAAAATGTCGGATCTCCTGGGTTAACTAATAATCGATCAGGTCAAGGAAGGCAAGCTGATAGGTTCTGATCTTTCCTCATGCCTCACATCACAAATTACTTAAAGATTCTACACACTTGGTGATTGTTCTTGCCGTTTGGACAGAAGCAAATAAGATGACAAGAGGAAAAAAACACAAGTTGATAAAATAACTAGATAATAAATCAGCGTGACCCCGCTGTGCGCTATACTTTCGAGCAAAGAGTTCCAAGTGTTTGAACATGTTGCTTCATGAAGCGAGCTGGAGTGTTATCATTATATTATTTTTACATGTACTATTAACCCATGTCGCAATTTACAGGAGGTGTCATTTATCATTTATGTCTAAAAAAAATGTCTAACCGATTCAGAGTTGATCTCTATGAGATTGTCAGTTCATCGTGAATAAAAGTGCTTAAGCGAGAAAATATTATGCTTATTTTGTGACTTCGATCTACAATTATATTTAATGGTCGATATCAATGTGAAACATAAATTGTTCAATATTTCAAAAATTAATTCATCATTATAACGAAAAAATGAGTGAAACCATTAGAGAATTAATTAAATGGAATTTCTATAGAAACATGTGTTTTATAAAAAAAAATCTATTATATTATCTAAAATAATCACTTAAGTTTTATCGGCATTTCATCACTCTCTATGAACTTTTAAGAGATTGTGTATGAGATAATATTTTTTTCTAAAATCTTTAGCTTTCCAACAGTATATTATACATGTATATTACTGTTCTTATGTTCAAAAACAAAAAACTACATTAAAAAAATATTTTTGCAGTTTTTTTCCTTTAATTCTTTTTCATATTCGCTCAACTTGCATATTTCGCAGTTATTTATAAATGCTAACAAGATAATATAGTTATTTTTATAGAATATAGTGTTTATAGCGTATGAACAGGACAATGGGTCGATATTTAGCCAAGGTAGTCTCTGACTATCAGTGAGACTGGGACCAGTATCGTCACCTGTTTCTGCTAGCCTATCGTAGTTTAGTTAATGTAACGACAGGGCAGACCCCCGCAAATATGGTGTTCGGCAGAGAACTTGACTTGTGATCCGAAATTCGATTTCAAGCCTGATGAGAAAGTCACCGCAGTAGACTACGTCACGAACCTACGGAAGCGGATGAACAAAATTCACGAGAAGGTTCGCACAAACATCCAGGGAGCAAGTGACATAATGAAGAAGCGTTACGACATCAAAAGTGAAAGATGGCTTTCAACCTGGAGACTTGGTCTGGCTAAACGATCCTCGAAGAAGGTAAGGCTACTCACCGGAACTTCAGAAATCCTGGGAAGGACCGTATGAGGTCACCAAGAGGATAAACGACGTCATATATAGGATCAGGAAGCAGCCCAAAGGAAAATCTAAAGTAGTCCATTTCAATAGATTGGCCCCATACAAGGGAAACCATGGCCCTACAGAGGACCACCATGTAAGAAACCTCATCGACAAGGACATAATTCCACAACCTAAAGCGCCAGACTCCCGCAGAGTAATGAAACCAGTCTATAGAGACACCTTCTCGTTACCAGTGGACTATGCTCTAGCCCATTGCGTCGCCGATTATCTGAGGAATTCTCAGGGGATTGCGACGGTCTTCGGGAAGAAGTTCGCTGGAACCGAGGAACTAGAACACCAAGGACCAAGAGTTGGGAAGACACTCCATCACGCGCACGAAGGCCGGAACCTGTTTTACTTGGTTACCAAGTGTTCATCAGAGCAGAAGCCGACATACGACACACTGCGCCGGAGTCTTGACGACCTGCGGAGTAAGCTTCTAGAACTGCATGTCACCAAGCTCGACATCCCTAAGTCACGTTGTGGATACGATGGCCTGGAGTGGATGATTGTCAGAAACATTGTTGAAGAGACGTTCGCCAACTCTGGGGTCAACATATTGATATGCACGTTCAACCCCTAGAAAGATAAAACACCTACATCGGATGATCAACATCGCTTAACTTCTGCTAACTGTGCTCTGCTACCCCCACGTCTAAGGAGGGGGTAGTATTACGGTCAAGACAATGACAGGTAGACCACGCCGGGAGGGGTCCGGATTTGGGCAGAGACTTCTGGACCTGGACGGTCTTCGAAGTACCTAGGAACGACCCATCCTCCTCCCATCCGTGTGGCAGTGTGGTAAAACTGTGTGTGTCAGTCTTGTAATAACCGGTCGGTGGGAAATTAGGTAAGAGTGTAGGTTATATATAATTTATAGTTATAAGTTTTAGAATAATTCTAGTGGATAGTGTAAATTCATGTAAGTAGTTTAGCTGTATTCATGTAAGTAGTTGTACATTTAGTTGAGTTAGTAATTCAATTATTATTGTAAGTATAGTAGTTAATAATAATTCCTTTGTATTTGTACATCTAGTATTTAATAAATATTTGTATTTTGTAAATTGAAGTAGCTCTTCATTTATTTCTCACACCCCGTAGCCCGTAACAATAATATTAAGATTGCATCTTCATATAATTGAAGAATTTCATTTGAGCCTGGGAAACAGAATAAGTGGGTGGACAACCTTAATAGGAGGTGAGGAGAAGAAAGCAACGATAAACGGCTCAATCTATGCCTCAAGGTTAAGGGCCATAAAGGGGGTCGCTATGCTTTGGCACCCAGGATGCTACTAAATTTAACGAGTGCATTTAAGCAGAAGCCTAATGAAGGAAGTATTTTTTGGACAAAGAACAAGAAGAAAATTGAATCTCAAGGATCCAAAGGTAAGGAACTATTCTTGAAGATATGTGATCATGGGCGCTTTTTCGTAACTATCGAAATTAATACCATTGGTGAGGAGCCTATGGGCTTTAGTGATCTCTATTTCAACAAACTTCCAGATTCAGGCAGATTCAATGCGGATTCAAGGAAAGATCTGCAATACCTACATGAAAACGGGCTATTGTAGAGTAATTCTCTTTACATTCAGTCCTCCGCCGGTATGTTAATGGGGATGCATAATGCAGCTTCTACAACTTTAGGCCTGTAAGTTCAACTATAGGAAACAATATAAGGACCAATGAAGGACAGTATGACACTCATGTCATTAGACGATTCACTTACAGTTTTTGTATCCTCACCTGCTTTCGTTGGCTTTCATCATTCAGCAGGAGATCATCAACCTGAAATCGGTTGGCATGAATTTAAGATCTGAGAAATCGATGTATGCATCCACAACAATAGGAGAGTACGCATCATGATACTAAGAAGATTCCGGCATACGGGATAAACACTGTGGATCTTCGTCCGCAAGGTAAAAATCTTTAAGACGACATTCACTATAGGGTCAAAAAGACCGCAATGGTCTTGCAGAAACTTGAGTGCAACGCTCTTTGGGAAAACTTAGGGTTAGAGCGATTGAGTTTACATTCAATGTAACTCCATCCAAAAGCTCAAATAAAATATTAACAAATTAGGTCAAAACAGACAGTAAACAAAACTAATGATAAGCCTTTGAAAACTTTTGTGAATAGAAAAAAACTTTGTAGAATTCATAAGTCATTTAACCTAAAATCGACCGCTAGGAACATTTGTATGTACACTGGAAAGCCTCAGAGTTATCAAGAAATTATTATCCTTATCAGAAAACAAGGAGCTGATTTTCTCACATTCAAGCTTCCTGAAGATATGTGTCCACGAGTGCAAACCCCTCATTCGATTATTGTAGAAGCGTAGTTATTGTTAAGGTCTATGTTTTTTGTGGATACTACAAATATATATAACATAAAATTATTTGATTTATATATTTTATTTTATACATATTTGCGTATGTCTAATTTTATTAGTTTTAGTTAAATTGTTTATAACAAATTAATATGTAGATGTTATTCTAGGGACTTAACCCAGAATAATCAGGAATTTGTATATGTATATTATATATATATATATATATATATATATATATATATATATAATATATATATAAACGAAAATATATTTTAAACAGAAGTAATGTTATACACATGGCTGATCATCGAAGATCCACGAAAGAAGAAAATTATACCATGATGTAAGCGTTGCCAAGAGCAAGGTGTCACACTAACGCTACTGTAACCACAATGCAAACTCGTAAGGCGCGATCAACAACATAAAAGCTCTTGATGCTAGAAGCCGCGGGATAGATCCGGATAAGAGTGAAGTTCGCACAGGAGCTCGCCCGAGAAACAATAGGGGATGCCAGACCCTGAAAGAACTGAGATCAACTCGAGGTTCGCGAACTCATCCCTATCAAAGAACCGCGCCAGCTCAACTTGCTTCTCCAGGGATAACGCATGATTTTCCCGCACAACCTCAACAGTCATTATCACCCTCAGAAATAATACAAGACTAAAATGTAAGTATGCCAGGTATGACGCAAGGCATATCTCAGCTGATTCTCCCCAACCTTTTAATTTATTATATAGCATAAATAACCTTATTCAGCATGCTTCAGCAGCTAGCACAATTCATTCAAGCCTTCTTTCCTGCTAATGGGCCGTTAAGGGCTGACTCAGTTTATCTGTCTATCCTTCTGTGGAATACGAATGGACTAATTCAAGATAAAGCAGAACTTGACATGGAGTTACATGAAAAAAGAACATACGCTGCCTTGATAACTGAAACACACCTCACTAATCATTACAAAATAAAAATAATACTATACATGCAATAGGTAAAATTCGCGTTGTTTTAACATTTGCAACACAAATCAGGAGAGGGACAAGGAAGAGTTATACATGAAAATTGTATTTTGAATCATATATAATCCTCTATTCGCTTGTTCGATACAATTGTATGCCATTGTGGCTATACCGACAATGCTACAGTTAGAATCCTAAATTTTGCATACCCAGGCTTAATTAGATTACGAATCTTAAACGAGTACCTGACATGGCTCAGGCTTAGTTTCACGATTTTACGTCACAGATTACTACTGTTTCTATCGACGGCACACTTTCCCCTAATTGGAAAAAAATTGATCTTTTTTTCGGAAGTTGAAATTGCATTCCATAAGTTTTTTGACAGCTATCCTAAAGATTAATATCAGCGTGGGATCGAACAATTGTATTAATTGTACTTTATATCAAAAAAATATTTTGTTAAAAAACGGTCATTTTTACACAACCCATTCATTAAACGTGTGAAAACGATTTAATGTAAGTCTGAACAATTACGAGGAAACACTGAATGACAATTACATATATGATTATTTCCAAATCCTTATTTCGCCTATTTGTTATTTAAGCTTGAGAAGCCCTAATGATCTGAATTGAAGTAAACCGCGCGGACTAGAGCTATATTTTGTTCCTACCACGTCTCGTCAGAAACGTGACCAGAGGACATCGCTAAAATATTTTATTCCCAAAGCGTACGAAGTCCAGCCTGGAATATTTTAAAATCTCCGTCTCCTGGTAATAATTAATTTATTTAAATAATGATTTACTTTAATTTTAACAACTATAAATAAAATATGGGGGAATATTATTTAAAAATAAAGGGACCTATAAAAAAACATATTAATCAGTCAACCAAGACTATCTCAACCTAATAAACTAAAAGTGACCTGTTACGGATTCCAAAATAGTTATTTAGATAGTAGCGTTGAATGCCCTATTAGTAATTCAGGCGAACCCGAAGATCTTAATCATTTTTTGTTACAATGCTTTGTTTACTCCGCATCCAGAAATAAATACTTGAGGGCATATATTGAAAATATGACAGACAATGACCGCATAATAGATCATTTGTTGCAGATAGAAAAAAAAAAGAAATTTGATTATTCATTTTATTATATTACATAATGTTTAAAGCTAAGAAATGTTTATCCATTTAAGAATAATTTCAATTTAATCACATTACCAAAAAAACAATTGTATGTGTTATAGTATTTATGATTTTTTTATTTTGTTTAATATTTCTACAGTTACATTTTATTTGTTGTATAAGTTCACTTATTTTCTTTAGTACAGTTCTAATGCATCTATTTTATTTATGTTTAACTGAAATAATTTTGTAAAACACAACAAATATCTATTTGTATAGGCAAGCCCGAAAACAAAGAGATTTATTTATTTGTAAATAGAATAAACTGTAAGTTCTATACTGAACATAATCATATAATAGAAACTGCTTGCGAGATGCGGCCGAAACCAGATAAATACCGTAAAAAGTCAGTTATGTCAGGAATTTAGTCCAAGTAACTTTTATTTAGTGTAGTTTACAGTTAAATGCATAATAACCAATCTAATAGATGATTCAATTTCCAATAGGAAATATATAAAACATTTGTAAAGACTGTACTTGCAAAGACAAAAAAAAAGAGAAAGAAATCTCACATATATATCTTTTTTGTTTTTGAATTAATCATTGTTTTTTTCTCTCTACGCTTTACTCGGTATAAGAATCAACTAAATTTAAAAAAAAGGAAACACCATATCTTTATTTTCTGTAATATACTGACATTCATTGGAAAACTATGGGTATCTAGACTCTTTTCTGTTTGCTCAAATTAAAATTATAAATACTTCTACTTCTTGGTTTGAATTTATCGATTTGTTAACTAGTAATACTAGCCTTATTATAAAATAAGGCCCTGGTTGGGAGGAAGTGACCTCATCATAACTCCTTTGATGACTCAACTTTTTTAATTATGAAAAGTTTTAATGATGCTTTAATTCACTTCTTTCTGGTTAGAGATTGAATGGTGGGCTGTAGTATTTGAATTACTAATCAATACACAGTTCCGTCAAGGGATTTCACTGAGCATTTATATCATTTTACGAACACATGTGCCTTCTACATGATTCACTGATACCATTTTCAATTAGTGATATCACACCTTATAGTAACAATAAAATGTAGTAATTAATAAAATAAACATTGCAACAGAAAGTTAAGCTATAAACTACAGTAAGTAAATAAATAAATAAATAAATAAATATATATATATATATATATATATATATATATATATATATATATATATATATATATATATACATATAAACAAAAAAAAAAAACCTGTACCACTACAACCATGAAGGGTCTTGGGCTCAGTACATATAGAGATTCGTACTGTTTCTAGGCCAACGGCAGTGCAATGAGGTGATTAGGCCTTAATCGCGCTCAGCCGCCAGGTTTTTCCGCAATTAATTTGGGTACCCACTTTATAGAGGCTGGGTCTGCCCCAGGAGGGTCTCCATACCCTAGGGTCGCCCCCCGACTGAATGAACAGAATAAATAATATTCTGCCA
Source organism: Piezodorus guildinii (assembly GCA_023052935.1). Classification (NCBI taxonomy): domain Eukaryota; kingdom Metazoa; phylum Arthropoda; class Insecta; order Hemiptera; family Pentatomidae; genus Piezodorus; species Piezodorus guildinii. The sequence goes on along the minus strand of CM041292.1, from coordinate 173,118,088 downwards.
TAGCCGGGATTCGAATTCAGGACCCGGAGCACAGCAGACTAGCGCTCTATTCACTAGACCACGCCGCTCCTTTATATATATATATATATATACATATATATATATATATATATATATATATATATATATATATATATTTATTTATTCTTTTCTTTCTGTCATTGGAGGTCTCTATACAGCAAAAATTAGCAAAATAATAGCATTTGAAGTTAGTATAAAAGGTTACGACTGCCAAATTCACACCACGTCAAAATGACATTTAAAGTTCTGTTGCTATTTCTGAAAGGAGCAACATCGCGGCCTGCTGCATTTAGATACACCACCATCACATCACGTCCTTCTGTGCACATGTTGAGGGATCCAAACATGTAAACATGTTCAGCAAAATCTTTGAACATATTTTTATTTTCTTGGCAAGTCAGTGGAAAAACTGGACTGAACCCTGATGACACGTTACTGCAGTGACGAATATATAAGGGCCTGTTGATACTGCAAGCGATAGTCTGTGAAAATAGCCTTAAGCGGGTAAAATCCAAGTGTTGACAATGAAACTTATGGGGGAGTTTCTGATGCGTTCTAAAAACCAGGTGCCACCCCTGCCCCTAAAACGTGTGCAGTATAAACGCACCCTTATACTGCAAGCGGGAGCGATCTTACTAACATGGCGGTGAAAATTCGTTTCACTTCGCCTTCTCAGACAAGATTTTGTTTTTTATATAAAAAAAAAAAAAAAATGTCGACGACTTATTTATGACCCATTGCACAGAGACATAAATGTTATCAGAAAACTGTGGGAGGAGATTAGTGTGGAATTAAATTAAACAGGTCAATGAAAGATTTTATTAACTTATTATTTTTATAAATGTATAAAACTATGTACATTAGATAATGGTATATTACTACCGAAAATTTGTCTGTGGCGGTCATGAATAAGCGGTTAAGTCAAAATCTTTCATTTTACAGGTGAGCGACTTGAACATTATGTAATACCCAAAATAGAGTTATAACATATACCTTTCTTTCCACCTGAAATTGTTTCCACCAAGAAATTTCTTTAACCAATTTAACACGACGTGAGGGACGACTGTCTGAGGGAGCGATACGTAGAGTTACTCATTTTTCATATAACTCGAGTTATCCATTTTTTCACGTCCGCCACAGATATATAATTATAGACGCGTAAAAACAGCAGATAATATTACGAAAAATAAGCGTGTTGTATTATGATATGTGTTATTCTTTTAACTTCAGAATAAAGATACCACACATTTTACAATATTGATAGTATATTTTCTGGTAAAGCATAATCTTCTTGCCAGGGAACTCTGCCTGTACCATTAAAATAGTTAAGCAACATACTTCTGGTTGTTATTGCACTTTTTTTGGTACTTATATAGTGTGGGAAACACAAATATTTGAAAATACATTATCATTATTAAAACCTAAAATTGAAGTTGATTTTTTTTCTTAAATGTAATCGTTCAACACACATACTACTTTCACTATAGAAACTACAGTTTTCACATTTGTTTCAATAGATTCGAGCAAAACTCGCCATTTATTAACTATAATGGCTGAGCTGCATTCAACGCTGGGACTTCTTCAACCCTTACTAATCTATAATTATAGATTCTTTTTCCTAATTCAGACGCCTTCGAGAAAAATGCCTCATGAGGTATGGAGAAAGAGGGAAACCCACATCTCCTATTATTACATGAGGGACTGATATTGATGTTCACGATAGAACTGCCGGAGGTGGAATACTTAATTTTTTCTGTTCTAAAGGTTTGTATAAATTTCATGTCCAAAAAAGGCCAGCATCAATATGTCTTTCTACTCTATCAATGCCAATCACTAAAACATTTTCATTGGCATCAACTGAAGCCTATATAGATATTGAAAATAATGTTTATCAATGAAAGAATTTTGACTCACTGTGGGATGAACATTTGATTTCAATGTGTTTCCCATCTATTGCTGCAATGCAGTTATAAAAACTCTATTTCCCCAAAAAATTTCAGCACTAACTTAACTTATTTCAGTATTTGGTGTTGGTAAAAAATCTTTTCGGAGTAAATTCCGTATCACTTCTCAAGCATCTTTTATTATTATGGATACAGTTGTGACGCCAGGGCTAAAATGTAAGAGCGATACGATTCTTCAGTATAAAAAAAAAATGAAATAGCAAATAACTATTGATATCATAAAAGCTGTTTTTGAAGGCCCATTATATATACTTGATATTTTTTATTTTAACTTTTTACCACTTTTTAACGAATCATTTATAAATTTCAATCAATCAATAAAAAGATAATGTCAATGTTTTACGTATTTGTTACAGAATAACAGGTTAAGAAAAACTGGAAAAACCAAACTGAATATTTCCGAAATGAATTGAAAAAACAAGGAATGCGAAGATCTGAAGAATCAGCTGAGGGCTATGTCCACTATGGGTGGGCATAATCAAATGATCGTCATATCCATATAATTAAAAAAAAAAAAAAAGGTCGTTCGATTATCCGAGCTCCTTATAATCGTTAAACTGTTCAGTTCGAATGATCATTCGCTTATCTAAACCGATTAATCCGATAATCGATTAATTAGAATGATTGAAATAATCGAATGATCCGATAATCGTCATTCGATAATGCCCACCCCTAATGTCTACAGCTATAAGCCTCACTTCATTCAAAATCATCGTCCAATTAGCCATAGTAGCATAAAGTAACGAAAAATAAATAAACTAACAAACATTAGATCCTAGTGGATGGCTGCCTGTGGGAACAGGAGTTGTTCCTTCTGCATAGGAATACATTTAACCATAACAGCTTAGTAGAACAAGAATAAGAAAACAATGAAACGCATAGCCCTCCACAATGTTCCTACAAAACAATAAAAAAGAAGCGGGGTCGAGGAAGAGAATTTATAAAGGTAGTGGTGGCCGGACCGTGAACAGGAGCGAAGTGCCCGAGTTACTCTCGGCTCCTGAAAACATCATAAATCAAGAATTCCCCTCCCCTCACACCCACGGTACTAGTCCTTATTTTTATGTCATCTGCAATTTGTAGTGGTTTTGTATCCACCGCAACCACTCTCCAACAGTCATTACCAACCTCACTTCAACACTACTACATTTATTAACTCCAGTCCCTTATTTATATATTTTTCACAAAAATAATTTGATGTAAATCCAGCCGTAAATTGCATTTAAATAAATCCAAAAAATAGCTGAACTTGGCAACATAACCCTTCTTAGAAAAAAGTTATTTTTTATTTATATTTTATTAAATTTTACAACGGTATATAAACATAAATAAGTAAAAGTGTTGAATTATAATAAAGGGCGTGAAAGGCTTGTGAAGAAACTACCCAGCGGTAGAACTTCGATGCTTATCTAAGTAAGTAGATCCCGAGGCCATCTTCTTTTCATTCGCCTTGGAGGGATATCAGGAATATGTGAGGTTGATAGGTAGCTGACAAGAGGGTTTATATGGGTAGAGAGTTCGGCATTAAAAGTGGTATATCTGATACGAGAAAGGTCTGCAACAAATGGGATATTAAGGTTGTTATGGATGATTTTATTTGTGACGAAATAAGGAGCATTTAGGATTTTGGATTGTAAGGATTGGATGCGAGAGGAATTAGACGGCTTAGTAGAGCCCCAAAGCTATTCGATATGTCCAGATGGGTCTGATGACGGTAACATAAATGAGCTTTTTGTAATGAATTGCAAGTTTTGAACGTTTGTCGACTAACTCTTGTAGTAACCGGTATCTATAGGCAGTTTCGTGAGGATTCCATGTAAGACGCTTGTCAAGATGGAGTCCTAGGTATCGGATTTGTTTAACAGGTATGAGTGGGTTATTAAAGAATACTATGGGGCAGGAGGTTGTCGGTTTGCGACGAAGGGTAAAGGTAATTTGGTGGGATTTTATAGGGTATCTTTTAGTCCTTCTATTCTGATGGCTGTGGTGTAGGACTGAAGGGTTGCTCGAGTTGAAGGAGATTCAGCGGTGGGATCATTATGGACGGATAACACACAAGTGTTATCCGTGTAAGTTGTGAGGACAGTGCAAGAATGGAACCTAAGATACTACTCTGAGGTACACCTGCAGAATGAGAAAATATGGAAGAATAGGAAAAGTTATCATTTACATTTAAGGTTCTATCAGTAAGGTAGGAACGAATTATCAGGAAGTATGCAGCGAGAAGGAATTGACGGAGTATATAAAAAAAACCTGGGTGTCAGACTGAGACGAATGTTTGTTCCACGTCGAGAAAAGCGTCCGTGCAATACATTCCGCGCTCAAATGTGGAGGATACAAAATCCACCACACGGTGGCATTGGTGAATTGTAGAATAGTATGTCCAAAATCCAAACTGATGGTCAGGAATTACGTGATTCATTTCTAGGATAAAGGCGTTTCAAAATGAGTTTTTCTAGGATGTTGCCCAAGATGGATAAGTTCGTCTGACTAGAAAAGCTGACGTTACAACGTTGTTCGCACATTTTATGTTGCGAGTAAGATACCACCTGCACCCAATCCCAGCCCGGAAAAATCCGACCTTCAAACGGTCCTGTGTGTTACCGAATGGCAACTAAAAGCTAAGTTATTCTTCAGCGCTCTTGGTACCCAGTATATGTCACACGACAGTTACCATTAGCACGATAAATACCTTCGTGCCTCCACCTTATTTCCTAGTGCTCTTCTACCTCTGGCTGTAGGAATTGATCAGTTGGGACGTTGTGTCACTGATGGGTGTGTATTTGTTTGAGTTGAAGGGACACACCCAGTTAAGCTACAAAGAAGTTACACAGATCAACATATAAAATTGCTTTCCAACCGGAGTGCCTGGTATGCGTGATGGTGTAGTCGCACTTTACTATTTTCGCGTACATCAAAATCTTCTACTTTGTTACAATCATGGAGTCCTCCGGACTAATAGTACGCAAATTGATTTTGATCTAGGTAGCTTTCAGGATTTAGATCTACCTAAGTTGCACTAGGCAAAAAAGAATTTAAGAACTCAGTTATGACTGCTCCGGATTTGGACACTCTGACAGTCAGATACGCAGAATTTTGTTCTCGTGTTGCCGGGAAGTTAAGTCCAAAGGTCTTTTCATCACTTAAGCTCACCAAGGAGGTGGGTACTCCGGCGCAGTTGGTTGGGAATTCACATCCAGATGAGGGTTGAACCATGACCTGTTCTTTATTTGAGGTAGCCTCTGTCGACCATCTCATGTCAGCATACTACCTACTAGGCTACGATACTAGAGAAGCGTACCATGACGAAGACATCGCAACCCGACTGTCCGAGCGAGGAGAGAGGTGGCGCCATAGAACTCCTATGTTCACTTATGGTTAAGAGACTTCGTTGACCTATCTCTTAGTTTGTGCCGCTATATCTGACTTTTGAGGATATGAAAAAATAAATTACAAAAAGGCCAATGATTACATGATCGAAATTTTCACAAGTAATCCAGTGATAAGACAATACGAGAAATTATTAAATAATTAAGCGTGAGACTCCTTTTTAACATTCCTAGCGCGCAAAAAGTTTCAGTAGATGTAAATTTCTCTGGGTTTCTTAACCATTTTCTTGGCTACTTAGGTAATGTGTTGTAAGGGCCAAAATCGTATCATCGATTGCTCTCATTATCATTTTAGATTTTATTAATTCCTTAAAAATGTAAAAGTACTCGAGTTAACATTTTTTAAAGACAGAGTTATTAATATAACAAAGAGCATTTTAACAGTATTTCTTACAGGTAATCGACTGCTTTGGCCTATTACGTTAAGCACAAGATGTCTTTCAACTTTACCCGTGTCGGAGGTGAAGAATCTAAAACTACTGAGAAACAATCCCCGGAAGTAAATAACCATCGTTACTACGAACTCCTTACTGCATCCGATATGAATGAAAATAATCATAAAATTTGCATCAAAGAAAGAAAGCCATCTTTTGCAGGATTTAAAGATAACCGTAAGTAATATTTTAAACTTACTATTCTATTCATGGGATAAGAATTATATCCGAATAGACACTACCCATACAAAAAGAGGAAAATATTTTGAAGATCGTGTCATCATAAAAAAAAAAAAAACTATTTTTTAGAATTGAAAGTAAAATATAATAATTTTTCTGTAATATTTACGGATGCATCAAAACTAAGTGATGAAGTTGATTGTGATAAGTGGGACAATTAATCTCAGGTTCGTATTGCCCGGAATGAACAGCATATTTACTGGAGAACTGTTTCTGTTTATCAATAGCAAGCAATACATAAAGCCTTGGAGCTAGTCAATTCAATGAATGACAACTACTAGCTCATAGTGACGGACCCATCAAGTTAACTAAAAGCAATCGCTGATACGAAATCAAACAATTCCCTAGTAAGGGAAATAACTAATTGTATTTGGCAATCGAAAGAAAATTTCAATAAAAAAGTACTTGTATGGGTTTCGTCACATTGCGGTATTGTGGAAAACGATGTAGCTGATAAGGAAGCAAACAGGACGAGGCTGAATGAACCTGGGACTGAAAATGTAATCATAACCAACATTATTAACAAACAAGGTCATTATTAACAAATGGCAAACTGAATGGACTACTTCCAGTACTAAGCTGAAATAGATAAAGCAAGAAGTATCTCCTTGGAATTCATCATGCAGCAAAAGTAGAAAGGAAGAGGTAGTGCTAGCAAGGCTGAGGATAGAACATACAGCCTTTGCCCACAGATATTTAATAAGAGGCCTGGACCCGCCATTCTGTGACACATGTAACCAACAATGACCATAAAACACATCGCGACATCATGCACACTGTACACTGACACCAGAACAAGACATAACATACCTCCAAACTTAAAAGAAGCACTAAGAAATGATGAGGACACAGTTTTAAGACTTTTGGAGTTTTTTAGATACATTGGTCTGTTTAAATCTATATAAACCTAGTAAATCAAGACCCGCTAATGACCTGAAAGGGCAGGTGCGGAATAACAAATAAATAAATAAGTTTTTTATTTAACCATGTAGAGTTTATTTAAAATTTTATTGACTTTAGTAAGGAGGAGCACTTAAATTTAAATTCAACCACTTCTCTTAATCTTCAATGATATTAAATCATAAATTTTAAAGCTTCCACGGGGAATGCGGTAGGTATTTATTATACTTAACCCAAATTAGGAAGAGTTTGTTATTCCTTATTTCTTAATAGCTTTAACACATATTAACATCTATTAGCAATTCTCGCTCTGCGACACTGCCACTAGATTTTGAACTCTTTCACACCAAAAACATTAGTTAAGCATAAGCACTGATTTCTTAATAGTACGTAAGAGTGTAACTCCTTCCTTCAGTTATTGCCCTCCTTCCTATCTGTGTTAGGACCTTGCGTTCGAAACCATCTATACGTTCTGACGTTGCCTTCCTAAGATACATAGTCTCGCATGCACACGAAGCGACTGGCTTGTATATGCATAGTCTTCTGTAGCTTTAACTTCGTTGTACGACTCCAATCCTAATTTTCAAATAGCTTGCGAGGGAGAGGAATTAGCTATATTAGCAGGCATTAAAGCTGTCATCTCCTTATCTTTGAAGCATATAAAATTCATTTTTGGTAAAATTAGTTACTCCTTGAAAATTACAGTTTTCCATGAGATAATGATGTAATTATTTGGCGAGCTCTTTCTTCCTTAAAACGAGAATTTTGGTTATTCCTTCGTTGATACAAAGCTCCATTTTCAGTAGCTCATCTTTCAATCTTAAAAAATACACTACGCAAATGAAGCCGTCGTGTACCTGACATGGCGGCTGATAACATGTGAACTGTCCTTTGAGCTTCAAATGACATTTTTGATTTACAAGAGAGGTTAACCCAAGACACAAAGAGTTTCTTCACACTAAGGTAATCTATCTCTGCTGCTTGAAAAACGTGTGTCAAGACATAGAATAAAACAAAAAATGAGAGATTATGATTTATTTGCATTATATAAAATTAAAAGAGGGACAAGATACAAAACTAGAAATTTTATTACAGTATAAGCCCTAAAGTTAGTCCGCTATGTGCATCTCTACATATATTTCAAATGTCAAAGCGAAATAATTTATAGTTTAAACATAACAATCCTTGTTATTCATAATGTTGACTAAAATTATGACAGACGTGTACATGCACGCGTGCTGGAACACAATAAGATGTCCACTTTATATTTAGAACAGAGCCTGATGTTAGTTATCGTGGAGGGTGTTATTGTCACCCTCAGAGAGGAAGAGACCTTTTTGCCGACTGGAAGGATTGGCTCGTTCTTATCAGGAGCTGCCGCAGCCCTAGTTCAAGGGACTGGGGACAAAAACGATGGATCACAACACGTCCATCACAGCTCTCCGAGCAAGAACTTCACTGAAAAACCAAGTCCTAAAGTCAGTTAAGTATCCTTTTCCAGTCACAGATATATAACTAACTCCAATTGAGACAGCGCGCTAAGATAACAATTTATTCTATTAATTCATTAGAATTGTATCACTAATAAAAGAAATGTGTTTCGTATTTTTAGGGTTTGTTATTTAGGAAGTATGTTGCTATCATAACTATCATTAGTTAATGAATCACACACAGTGATGATATTAAAATACTGCTTTTATTATCAGAACAAAATAGATATTCAGAATACAATAAACTGTGCTGAGGAGTTAGGGTGACTGACTACAAGTGTACATTCCGAGGTCTCCTTCTATGAGTGTGACACAAGTAAATGTTACAACTAGAGTGATGAGTTTTGAGGATCAAAGGGTATATATAAGCAAGGTTTTGTAGAGGGGATAAGGATTCGGCATGGGTTCAAAGCAAGTACCTCCAGGTGTTGGGCCCTAAGTACAGGTATGTGTTCTTTGTCGGTACTTGGTCTGTCATTTTTCTAGGTAGCTGGTTTATGACAGCCTTCGATTATGGAAAAGGAAGTTATTAATAATTACTCTATATTATTTATTAGTTAGGTCTCATTCTATAACTATTGATAATGCTAACTAAATTTAAGGAAATAAAAATAATGTTAATAAAAATAATTGTTTCGGCATTTTTTTAATATATGTGGCAAGTCTAGTTAAATAAATCACTAGTTTAGGAGTTTAAAATATCAGATTGTTCCAGTTGTTGGCTTCAAACCATGCTTTAATGTTTAAGGTTAATAAAGTTTATTTAAATTAATACTTTGTTTGAATTATGTAATTAGTTATAAACAATACTAAATATTCTATTCGTTTAAAATGCCAGGAATTGTTGGAACAACAAGACATTGCATGACACTTCTCCAAGAGGTAGACATATTCCATTGAGCAATATTTGTTTATTTTCAAAAGGTATAGTTAATTTAATTTATTATTATTCTTTAATGTGTTGATTTTCGATTGTACTTATTGATATTAGATTTTAATTTAAGAAGTAAGAATATTAACATATATTGAAGATACCGATAACTGAAAATAATATATTTTTAATTTTATATCTAAACATAAATATATTTTTTAAATAAAAAAAACCTGTACCAATACACTCATGAAGGATCTTGAGCTCAGTACATATAGAGATTCGTGCTGATTCTAATGAGGTGATTCGGCTGAGATCAAGCTCAGTCACAAGGTATTTCTCCATTTTAAGAGAACCACATTATAGTGGCTGGGCGTGCCCCAAGAGAGTTTCTATACCCCAGGATCGCCTCACAGATGGATTAGCAGAATAAATAATATTCTGTCACAACCAGGATTCAAACCAAGACCCTGGATAACAATAGACTAATGCTCTATCCACTGCGACCCTATACTTTATACTTCATAAAATAAAATGATGGAATGCCAATAAAAGCTAAAACTATAATCGAGTAGATATAAAGTAAACAAATATAAAACAGAATACATAGGCTGAAAATAATTGCATCAAACATGCAAAATTAACAAAAAACCTTATTAAAAAAAAAAAATATATATATATATATATATAATATATATATATATATATATATAAAGTCACACAAGTCAAGTTGATTACATTTCATCTTTGAAAACGCGTTAAACCTTTATCAAAATTCTAATGTACAATGTGACGAGCCTTAATTATTATTATTAAATTTTCCTCAAATTTACAATTTAAACTTAATTTTGATAATGTAGAAACCGTTGATTAATTGAAATAGAAAAGTTTTCGAGGCTATAAGATTACCTAAAATAATAGGACCAATAAATACATAAAACCTGGTACATATTACACATACTTTATAAATGCTCTATACCTTTAAGAAAAGTAATTAATTATGAATCAGTACTTCTAATAAAAATCTAAGCCATAATTTACAAACAATTACCGATTAATTGGTTACAATTATTTTTCATTGCCGAACTTTAATGATATGTATCTCATTTGTTGCTCTGACGTTTGCAGCCCTGATGATGGCATACATGTTTGAGCCGAAACACCGGAAAAAAACTAAAATATATTTCGCAAAACTCCTGATTAATTATTTTTAGCTATGATTTTAATTTTGTTTTTATAAATCCCCTCCCCCCTAAATTAACAAACAATTTAATTTAATATTGTATAATATATAATATTTATTTGAGACATTTCTGGTATTCTTAAAGGTCTGACTTCCAAAATAAAATCATTACCTAGTCACAATGTAGTTTACCAGGAAAAGGAAGGAAAAAATAAATTACAACTCATAAAAGGTATTAATGAGTATTTAGACCGTGGCACTTGATTTACCGTACAAGCGCTAACCTAGCCTACCATACGAATGGTAATATTTCTCGAAATTTTTAAAAACAAATTGCTATATGGCCCTTTGACTAAGCCACAGATGAATGCGGCTAGGTACCCAAGGGACCTAAACCACAAATCGATTTTAGGCCACTAGGCTGTTCTCTATCCTACTAGCCGTCCAATCCTTTAAGTCGATCAATCAGTATGACGTGTTGTCAGGTAAACATGAGCTTAATTAGGAATACAACTAAGTAAAGAAAGGAGGAAGTCATCAGTGGTTAGATAAAAGAAAATGGAATTATTTGCTATTCCCTCTATTTATTCGTTTTAAATAAACGAAAAACCATAAAATCTTATTATGAATCGAGTAATTATTAAAATAATTTCTATGAATATTAAGCATGAAAAAAAAATTCTTTTGGCTAAATACCTTCCAAATTTAAATGCGCCTTAACGAAAAACACTAATTTCAGCGAGCCAATCAGAACTGAAGAAAGATATTTTTTATAATCTTTTTTCAGTTCTGATTGGCTGTTGTTCACGATAAGGTACGTTCTGAAAAAGTAAATAATATCAACCAAGCATAATTCATCAGATTATACCAATATATATAGTAATATATATAATATATCGAACTATTAAATTAACTCTTCTCCAGCTCTATTAGCGATGACGAACACGTTTACAACATCGTCATAGAAACATTTAATTTCCTTTTCCTTTCTTATTCTTTAAAAATATTTTTCGTAGACATTTGTCAAATAATCTTTAACATAAAACCAATCATGCAAGCAATTGCAAAAATTATTTAGTCTATTGTTCTTACGATACATTTAGGCCAATGTATCGAGGAAAAGGTCGCCAATAAAAGCATGAGGGGAAATCAATTTTAGCTCTCATTTTAACTAAAGAGTACTTAATTAAAAGGAATTAATTATGTTTCAATAATTTAAACATAAATTTAATTATAATATGGGTGGGTTGCTCAGAATTTAATTAACTTGTAACAAAGCAGCGCTTAATAAAATGTCAGAAAAAGATAAACGAAAATTGAATTGACTATTTTTAATAATTATGAACAATGATTTTTCTTTTCACTGAGACATTACAAAAACCTATAGATACACCTAAATACTATATAATATAATACTGCATTAACCTTAGGATGGAAAAAGAATAAACACAATTATTTTATTTATTTCAAAGCAATTATAAACTACGACCTCGATTTTTGTAAAGATTCAGGATATTTTAGTGATCTAAGTTCTTTCAAGTAAATCAGTGACATTAAAAAAAAAAACAGGAGACACTGCCAAATATCCACAGAGCTAGGCACGTCCCAGGAGACAGTATATCAGGCCATTGAGTTTAATCTTAAGAAAAGGAAATGCAATAATGTTCTCGATAGAAGGAGTCTCTGTATCACATCTAAGGGTATATTTAACAAATTTAAAAGTCACATTAGAATGCCATTCAAGTAACGAATTGAAGAAGTAATATACCTCGTTGAGAGGGCAGGGCACTGTAACTAAGTGGTAAAGAGGAACATCACTTGACAACCAAATACAAAGGAAAATTAAGGCGAAGTCTATTTATTCTAAACACCTAACCAGGAAGCAATTAGGAACAGCTCAAGGACCAAAAGACTTCTCGCTAAACGAGTATCGACCGTTTCCATCTGTGCAGCTTAGAAGATGACACTAATAATATTTAACGTCGAAGATAAATAACATTCATGTTAAATAATTTTTTCAAGCCCTCATAAATTATCTAAAACTAAATTTTGTCTCCCGTCTTAAATAGAAACAAAATTCTAAAATTAACAGTGAAAATATGTTGAAAAAAAATATTTAAAAAAAACGAAAACAATTGTAATAGGATCCTATAAGCTTCTGAAAACAGTACTACATATCCTTATCCTGTTCCAAAATAGTAATCCTATCAATTTCTACCCGACCAGCAGGAATCTAGGAGTAACCTTTGATCTAGTATATATATACCCTACTACCAATGACCATCCTAAAGAGACTTGTCCATAAATAATAAACAATATATTTATCTATTACTTACTTTATTTATTTATTATTTACTTTACTTATTTATTTATTTATGTAAGCAATTGACAAAGTTAGATTTACTGAGAATTAAGTTGATGATGGAACAAGATTATAACGAAACATTAGGAAAATCACTTTTGATAGTAACCGTATTACAGTACAAATAGTATAGTAAAACTGATATATTTCTCTCGATAATAATAAAAAAAATCTGCAATAGAAAAGATATTAATTTTCGGACACAATCCTTTATAAATACAGGATTTTGATTTTTATGAAAGGTAATATATAAAAAGAATAATGCGTTAGAAAATTATTCAACTAAATAAAAACAGTATCTTTATTTTAATTGAAAACATTCTGGAAACAATTCTTTTATTTCTATTTAACATTTTTAACATATACATGGGTTGTACTATCATGCATTACAATGAGCAACACGATGAGATGACAGAAGACCGCGCCGATTATGAAATGACTTTTTTTTACTTTTCAAATCTCATTAACACTACAATGTTAGTTTATCAATTGTTTCATCCATATATCCCAATTATTAAAAATAATTCATAAGAAATGTATTTTTACACTGGATTCTTAATAGTAAGCTAATTTAGCAATGTTTAGGATTTGTATAACTTTTTCAACTGCATCCTGGATTCGAATCCAGGCTGTCGCAAAATATTATTTATTCTGTTATTTAAGCAGGGAGAGGGGGATGGAGCGACCCTGAAGTATAGAGGCCCTCCTTGGGCAGATCTAGAGCTAGACTCTAGTTGCCTAATAATTGGGAAAAACCTGGCGGCTGACCTTAACTTAGGCCTAATTACCTCATCGCACAGCCGTTTGCCTAGAAACAATACGAATCTCTACATACTAAGCCTAGAACCCTTCATGGGTTGTAGAGGAGCACTTTTAATTGTCTTTGAAAGAAATTTAAATCTTATTGATCCGCCCTTAATATGTTTTACATCTTAGCCATATTACAAGTAAAAGCAGCTAAATCCTGTAAAATACCAAGATTATTTCACGATCGACAGTTTTTCCGAAAAAACAACATTCTTTTCTATTTTACTTCTGATAATAAAATAAAAAAAGAACTTCAAACATACAGAATTTTATAGAGGAAAGAATCTTGTTTTTCAACTTATACTCTTGCCGTCCTATTTGTCTTTAACCTTCTTCCCATCCCCTGAATTTTGTTTGTAAAACTACAACTGGACGACCAATCGATGTTGCGGGTGAGGTATCTAACGCGCCGTTATATTCCCCGTAAACCTCGATCCTTCCAGTAAGTAGGAATGTATTTTCAATTTTTTTATAATACATTTATGTTTAATTAAACATTTTTGTGAGTTAAACAGTAAGTATCTTGTATTGTAATCATATATATATATATATATATATATATATATATATAATATAATATATAATATATATATATGTATATATATATAACTTCTTCAAATCCCTCCAAAAAACATTTAAATAATTTTGTAACTTGATTGAATGAGGTAACTTAAGCTAGTTTTTTAAACAGCCCTTTATATACCAACATTGTTTTCAACTTGTTTCTAACAAATCGGCTATTCTGGTGTACTTTAAATAAGAGTAATGTTATTAAAATTAACAATTGTGCATATTTTTGGTGAAAATTTTACTAATATTTGGATGCAAAAGAAATATCAATAAAAAGGTATCATAACTTTTATAGCACTCACTACAACATACACAAGACTGGTGCAAAAAATGAAAAATTCGATTTGATCACGACAAACCAAAAAACATAAAATTGATACACCTGCCCTACAGTCTTCGTAAAGAACAACCCTGTCCTGCAGGTGGACACAGTGCTTTATCTCGGACTCAACTTCGAAAGAAGAATGGGGTAGGGACATCAAAAAACGCCTTACGCTGCGTTCATTATTTTTGTGCAAATCTATAAAATGTATGTTAACAGCAAGTGTTTGTTTTTTCAGCCGGTATTTCATTAGGACTTTTTTGAATACTAATGACCACACTATCAGGTTTCTCCTAATTATGTTCGATTTTAGATCACTCAACGACTTCTCATTGACACTCCCAGGAGAAAAATACAACTTTCCTGATTTTATAAAAGTGCATTTATATAACATTACTTCACTATGGCTGGCGTACTTCCAAAGCTTACCTTAAAAAACTTATTAGTAAGTTAATTCTTAATTTTTAATCTAGGAAATTCTTGGCTATCTTATAATCGCTAATTGAACGTCAGAGAAAAGTAAAAAGAATACGATGAATGTTAAATCACCATTAATATGCGGAAAACGATGGATTGGAAATACAAATATAGAAAATTGCGTAAGGTGCTTTAATACACGCATCATTGAGCATTGAGATGTACATAATTTAGTAAAACTTTTATAAATAATTTAGGTGAAGTGTGGGAGACACATGGATTTTGAAAGGTCATTCCTCTCTCCTTAACTTTCTAGAAGGTTGAAGCAGAAAGTTTGTGACAGCAAAGTGTGTAAAAGCTTAGACTTTATTGTTGGCAACACTAGATATCTCTAATGTACAATGGGTCTTCGATCTGCCACTCTTTTGACTTAGCTCCTATTATCACTCGTCTCTTTTACATCATCCAATTCAAACATATTTCAAAAGTATTTAACGTGATAACCTCTAAGGAAAAAAATGATAAAAGAAGAAAAAAAAATTGCTTGAGTAGCCACATTTAGTCACCAAAAGATTATATTTATGGAGAATTAAAACTGTATTAAAATAAATGCATAAATGAGATGGAAAAATAATTATGTGTCATGATATACATGTTGAGGACAATGCGCATTGGTAGCACCTCATAAAAATAGTGAAACTTAAAAAAAAAAAAAAAAAAAAAAAAAAAAAAAAAAACTCAGAGTTTCGGTCTGTGCAATAGAGTGGTGCGTTGAAATACTTTTTTTTTGTATGTGTGCCGACTTATTTCCGAAGTGGAATTCAGAAGAGACGCAGTTGAAAAAAGTTTCAGTTGGATAGGGGTATGGGCCTCTCACAAGCATGAACTTTTTTCAAGGGTCCTAGGGGCCTGGTATTGCCTATCTAGTTTATACTGCAGTCAAAGAGGGTAAATTCCTATGGCAACAGTAAGAATTATAGGAAGTGTTAGCAGAGCAAGAAAGAAGCGATTTGCCGCCAAGTGTAATCGCTAACATCTGCGCTTTGAAAACTATCATGGCGAACAAACGCGTAGACCTCCCTTCACCTCCGGTAACAGCCGATTTCCGACATCTTCCACAGAAATTTTATATTGAATCCGACGGAATCATTACGTAAGATAGAAAACATTATTAGAAGACAATTTTCATGAGATTAGTAATAGCTCAATTAAATGGATAAGTGAAATTTCCGAGCTTATCAGAATCAAACGGTTTTACTTTGTACTAAACAATTAAAAGTAAATTAAATAACAAATCGATTAATTTAATTTGAGCTGTTTCGGAAATCATGTGTTTAGTCGGACTTTTTTTGTTTTTTGGACGATATTTTGTTTATTTAGGGGTTTTGTATCCGTGGTATATTTAGTCCGAGACGATCGTCGGAGTATATAGCTGAATAGCAGTACGTGACGATAGATTTATTTTAGAACCAACACGAGTAGTCCCACTCTTCCATCTCTAAAACAGAGTTAAATACTTACCTCTTTTTTGTTTTTGAAACACAAAATATAAGCACCAAAAGGTTATAGAACGTTCAGGAGTCGACAAAGTGAACCCGGGACGAGAAAGGTTAGGAAGCAATCAGCTATGGGTAAGATTACTATTTTGAAGATCTCTTGTTATGAGAAAATCTAAATTTGAAATTTCAAAAGTTAAACTTTAATTCTTAAGTTATTCATATTTATTTTTATGTTTTTTTCTTTTCTATAACAGTCCACAAACCAGATCTTTGAATCAGTAACAATCAGCTTAAGAAAATTCAATTTTTCCAAAAAAATTTCAGAAGGGCCTGTCCATATTTCGAGTATTCGGTATCGGTATAACATCTTAAAGTAACGTCCCATATCACCTTAATAGTATCTTTAAGATAATGGATACTGTAGTGGTTTCAAGGTGGTAGCTAAAATATATAAAATCAAATAAATATCTGAATTTCATAAAAAGTTTTTTTTTTTTTTAAGGCATTATTATACATACTTGATAATTTTATAATAAAAATAGTGTTGTTTTTTTCTTATACGTTCTCGGGACTCAGATGATGGTCATCTCTACAGCAATTGGCCTCATTTTAAACAAATGCAGTTCCTAATAGATGTTTTACGTCCAACAGTAAGGAGTGACAATTTAAAGCTAGGCATATAATGCTAGGATAAGGGTATGTTCCAGCCTCATCACGTTCTTCTTGAGAGAAAATGGAACCACCTGGGGAGCATAAAAATAACCTGGAATATAATTACTTATAGTTGACAATCAGCCTCTTTGGAACAACCAGGAAAAAAAAAATAAGAACTCTGATGGTTACTACTTACTATTAAACAATCAGGATTTTTTCTCTCGAAATATGTGCGTTAAGAACAAAGCATATATCAACAAAATGTTATACATATATATGAAAGCTGAGAAAGCAGCGCTTAGACTTTGAGCCTGGGCAACGGAAAATTAATGAGCACATTCCGCACAGAAGATTTTAGATCAAAGGAAAAGAAGTACCACAGAGAATGTAGATTGCAATGTGAGAGAAAAATTGTCTTTTAAGCCCAAAAAGTCTCTTTATGTATTATCAAGAAAGAAGAAAAAAAAAAAAAAAAAAACTCCATTCCTGTTTTTTTTAAATAAAAAAACATCCACATATACATTATCAACGTAAGAACAGATCCTTAAAAACATAATATTATAAAAGAAATAACGAAACTAATGAAGTTAATTTTGAAGGAGTCGGCGCACATTTTGAATATTTGAAAAAAATTATATGAATATTTACTAGTATTAATGATAAACGTAACACTCGTAAAGAAATATAAAAACAACAAAATCCAGAACAAAAAACAAAACAAACATGAATGTTGAAACTTAAGCACACCTTTGTTTAGCAAATGATGCCGATTATTATGTTGGGCAGAGTTGATACTATAATCTGCTTCAGTAAACTGTAAAGCCTAAAGTTTTCCTAATGTAGACCATTATTTTATACGGATTGAAAAAAAACAAAAACAATAATAATATTAAACGACAATTACTCTAATGGAGTGTGTATATATATATATATATATATATATAAAAAGAACAAGAAAAATCGAACAAAGGTACTTAGGTTATATATTTTACGGACACTCAACAGCCGAGGACAAAAGTGTCCTGTTTTAACATTTGTATTAATCACAGTGGAGGTTATGTTGTGTTTTGATCTGGAATCAGTGTATCAGGGAAAATTGTACGACATTCAATATCTCACGGAGTGACGAAACCCTGCAAGCTGTTTATAGCATACTCACTGAGAGTGGGGATGAATCTGATTCCGAGCTGCTACGAGCAGTGGAGCAAGCGTTTTAAGGCGCGAGTTTCTGAGTTGCCAGTATCTTTTAACTCTCTCCACAAAGGTACTGATTAACCATTAAATTTTAACTAAGAATAGTCATAGCTAGAGATTTGTAAACAAATACATAATCATGAATACACTGTGTAGAATCGTCTAGATTTAACTACTTTCACGCAAGAGATATCTCACATTAATATTTTAAATAAGAGGTACTCCACTACGTTTGCTATATCATGCTATTTGTGTTATTTTGCTAAACCCGTCGAGTTTCTACAGTTATTTTCTGTATGAAATTGAGGGTTTAGCACAATAGCACAAATAGCATGCTATATCAAACGTAGTGAGTACCCCTATAATAAATTAGATGAAATAATTCAGAGTTTAGATAAAAACCGTAACAGAGAACTACTAGAACCTTCATAAAATTGCACAAGCAATTCGAAGAAAAACACATGCGTGCCATAATAATCGGAACAAAGGGAAACATCTAAATTCGGCTCGAATAATATAGGAATTTGAGAACAACGTTCGAATGCTTCCCTTTAAAAAAAAAGTTGTATTTCTTTTTATTTCAACTACATTATTAAACTCCGTTAATCCATAAAACGATAATATTTTTCAAAAGAAAGAGAGAATCCAAACTCATTGTCACACCCTAGAAAAAACCTGTTTTCTACACCATTACAACTTTTTATTTGCGATATTGGCTAAGTAAAAACAAATAATAAGCTCAAGAAAGAGGTCTATGTACATGAAAATTACTGGGGAAAAAAATATAGACAGACATGAAGTTAGATAGAACTAACCGCAGCATTTACCTATTCAAGTGAAAGGTTTAATGAGAAATCCAAAATTAATAATCACCATAAGGATCGTCTTAAAAACATGCAAGGTGACTAGGATAAGAATATTATAACATGCATCAAAAGTCGTATAAGGCCCTTTGACAAAGCCAATGAAGCCTAAAACAGAATATTCATAGTTGATTGCTCACGTCCACAAGAAAAAAAGAGAGCTTTTAATAAAAGTTGTTTTAGACATCCACATTAATTTTGAATTTAATAGACTGAAACAGACAAAAAGATCTAATAAAAAGTTGATAGTCTGCTAAAGACACTGATTGCCATTTTATGCAGCTAAAAAATATTTTTGAAGATATCGCAGGTGTTGGCAGATATCCGATATCACCGACATTCATTTTGATGGTTCCATAAACTACATTATAAAATTACTTATAATTGAAAAGAAGAATATATTAACAGCGGAAGACTAAAAACATATCAAGGGGTATTTATTTTTCTACTTAAAAAGTTATTGGCAATAACACATAGTGACGACATGTTTGGAAGTGGAAGATTCCAAATGCATACTAATAAGATCAGACTGACTTAGTATATTTTAGAAACACCTAATTTAGATGCCTGAGATGATATTTAAAAAAATACACTATATTTGTCATTAGTGAATCCAAAATAGATTTTATTCAAGTTAATTACAGGGTTGTTATTTATTTGTTCAACTCTGTCAAAGAAAATAATACAGACAAAAATAATACATAGTATAATATTTATTTTAGCTCACAAAATTATATCATAGCGCAATTAATTTCAAGAATACATTTAATATGGTGCACAAGAGTAAGAACTTTTGTTTTTACAACATACTAATCCGAGAGATATATAACTTTTGAGACGACTTTTCTGGGGTTCAGTTATCTAAAGAAAAATAAACCTTACAAAGTTTTCCTTTCTCTTTGTGACACCTGAGAGTCAGAGCAACGGAAATTCTTTTACTCTTTTCAACAAACAAAGCTTGGCTTTCAAACTCCAGTTCTCCCAACAAAGGTTTTATTCATCGTGTGAATCGTGAGCAATTACAGGGCGTTTTACCGTCTCTTTGGCACACATAAAAAGAACAGACATTTATGCCTTTAATGAAAAATAAAATAAAACGGAAAGAAATTTATTAACGGAAGAAACCGTAAAACGAATAACAAGACTAAATGATTGCTAAAAGCAAATGGAAAAAAAGCTGCAAATTATTTCCAAATAACTATAACTGTTTATAAAGCTATAGATAGCAATAAAGTAATATTTATTGCTTAATAACTCAAAGGAAAATGGCTTAGCAATAATGCTAATATTAAAACGCTATATCTATGTTAGTTCTTAACCAATTTCAATGATTCTTTTTTCATTTTGTAAAATTTGATTTAATTATCAATTAGGAAAAACGGATTTTTCTTTCATTCGTTTTTCGGGCTCTACGCATCTTGAACGTAGGCCCTAAATTTGAAGGGCTATTTTCTTTTTTTTTTGGTCGATTAAAAAGGTTCATTATTAAAAATAATAACCAAAAGCAGTTATACTAGACTATTTCCTGTTCTTTTCTTTAGATTTTCATTTAACACGTTCACACCGGGGTGAGCCACCCGTGTCATGCTTGTCTGTTCCATGGGGCGGAGTGACCATCCGGTGGGTCACACATAACTATCCCGTGTGGCGACGTGCATCACAGGTGAATCACATGATTTTAGAAAATAAGTTTATTTTATTTTTTCTCAAAATTATACTTTGTAGGAATTAACAAGCATAAGGGTATATTTATTAAATATTTTATAACATTCAACATCCCCCCTCAAAGGGATTCTTTTAGAATTTTATTTAGCTGTGCGTGATTTATTTTCTTATTTTTATACCCATAATATGATATAAGAGTATAACATATAAGAATAATTTAATTATAAATAATAATATAAGAATATTTTTTTTTAATATTTTCATAATTATTTCGTTAAGTTATATGTGTATGTCAAAACTGTTACTACCCCGTCGCATTAAGCACGTTGGAAGCCTGGAACTGTTGTGATCTCGCATTATACACGCTGGAATATGGAACAGTGTCGCCCGCCCCACGAAGGTAAAATAACTTAAAAATAACAGAGTTATAGGCGTATAATAGGCAACATTTCAATTGTATTCCTTTTTTGTTTATTTTTTCATGTTTATCACACTTAAATGATTCTAAAACGATACCAATTTTTCTCGATCCTTAAAAATAACTGAGTTACGGGCGTATTTATGGGAAACAATTTTTTTTGTTTCCTTTTCTTTCTTCTTTTGTATAATTATTATATTTAGCTATTGGTTAATAAACACTGATAATTTTTACTATATCTTGAAAAAAATAACTGAGTTATTGAATTAAATAACTTTTAATTGGTCGCAATTTCAAAAATAACAAGCTGATGTCAACACCTAGGTGTTACGTGAATGATCATTGTAGTATGAGCTAGTATTTATGTGGCGAATTTCAAAAATATTGGTCCAGCAGTTTCAGAGAAATACCGCGAATGGCGTACGTCGGACAAACGGATTTTACTCGTTATTCGGATTCTAAGCATGTTGAAACGTAAGCTATCAAATTTTGAAACGGGTAAAATTTCTTTTAATCGATTACTAAGGTTCACTATTAAAAAAAAAATAACACTCGTATAATGGCTTATCCTACAGTGATGTGTCAACGATCAATTAATTCATTACCTATAGAAGCTCTGATATATGCAATGGCTCCGTTGCACAATGACATTGTGGGCATTAAATTGAATTAGGAGTAAGTTAGTGATCCCACAGACTGATTATGCATTGCTGAGATGGATAGAGCACGTAGGTCAATTTCCCTGTAACACCTACCCTTTCACTGCACGACAGGCTATTCACAGAAAATGTTTCATTTTCAAAATAATATCTCAAACGAAAAATATATAATTAATTTAGTTTAAATTGATTTATCAAGAAAAAAAATTAAAAAAAAAACATTTTGCCAAATTTAAGAGCACCATGCATTAGAACTGTAGGAATGCGTTCCTATCATATATACAAAATAAAGAAATAAAGCAAAGTTGAAATTATTAGAATCTGGTTTCTTCAGACAAGATACAGAGTTTATATTGAATCTTTTAGTATTTTTAAAAAGCGGAGTAAACAAGAAATGAAAAAACGTGTGTGGAAGAGGGACGAAGGGAAGCTCAGCATTGAGTTTTTGGAAAAATGATCTAGATTAATGAATTCAGCAGCAAGTTATAGTTATATTATATCAGTTATATTGAGGCAGGGGCAGTTGACCAAGCGGGTTAGAGCACGATCACCTAAAACCAAAAATGGTTATAAAATATTAGCAATATTTACGAAAGTTCACGTCTAGATGAGAGAGAGAGGAGGGAAGGTTTTAAATCTAGCACTACTAGGCTGAAAAAAAACCACGTCGAGTCTATAAGTGAAGGTAGGTATAAACCAAAAATAATTGGGAGAAAAGTATAAACGTAAATTAGTACCATATACATGGTTGGATAAAAAAACGACAAGTTTGTTAATTAATACTTCACGTAACTAACAAAAATTAATTTTATATTATATATATATATATATATATCAATGCGTATGTTAATGTTAAGAATTTACACTATTTAAAGACTAATGGTCTTGCAAGGAGGTGATTAGGCTAAAATCACGCTGTCGGTTTTCCCCTGTTTTACGAATTTTACTAAGATGAGAATTAATTCTACAAGAAAAAGTCAGTCCAAAATTACAATTTTCTCACCGGACCATAGCAAAAGCCCCAGAAAGATTCAATGCTCGAGAGGTTTTAGTAAAATCTGACTAAATTATATATTAATTGAACAAAATTTTCATTATACTAAATTTCAGTCGTTACAGCTAAATTATAAGTCTTGTGAAACACTTTTTGAGTTTTAATTAAAATATGTTACACAATACTAATTCACAAAGTTTTGTCATGCTACAAATATAAAAGAGTTCCAAAAAAGTTTGCCTCTAATTGCTAGTTCTTTAGAAATATATAAGGTCAACCAAACAAGAACGTTTTAAATAGAAATAAGTTAAAACCTGTCTGCCTAATAAGTTAAAAAGAAAAAGAAAAAAAATTGGAACGGGAGCTGATAAGTAGCGCTTTTCCTGACTCCACTCAATCAGCTGCCAGCCCCTGAAAGTAATGTTCCCAACTGTCCAACCCCCAATTTAACTTCCCAATCTCCTGGGTGCGGGCAGATTCGGCAAGTTTCTGCTTTTATTAAAATCCAATATCTTCTTATTTTACTACATTTGGATAAAGGAATGTGTCTGAATAGTTAAAACCAAATATACCCAATTTATTATGGGTTTCTGCTATTTTGTAACATTAACCATAGCATAGCATAGATGATGGTTTAAAAAAAATCTGGTGCGGGCAAAAACGACTTTCACTTACACGTTAAACTATTAAAGAATTAATTAAATTGAACTTAAATAGAAACATGTGTTTTAATAAAAAATCTATTATATTATCGAAAATAATTAGGTAATTTTATCTTCTTTTTATTAATCTCTATAAACTTTTAAAAGCTTGAGTATATGACAATATTTTTTCTAAAATCTTTAGCTTTCCAACGGTATATCATACATGTATATTACTGCTCTTATGTTCAAAAACAAAAAATTGAATTAAAAAAATATTTTTTCTGTTTTATCCTTTAATTGGGTATCGAATTCATTCGATTTATATATTTACCTGTTTTTCATCAGTGGTAACAAGATAATATAGTTATTTTTATATAAACAACCAAATTGAAGGTACTTTAGAGAAAGAAAATTTAAAATATCGGCATTTAAGCCCTGTCAGTCCATTTTTATCCGGATGAAACCTAAATGATATTAAAGCCCATTAAATTTTACATCGATATAGCGAGTTAAATCAAAATCGCAGGAACCGTTTTTGAGAAAATCGAAAAAAGGTACAAAATGCATGGAATAAATCGGCTCTTCCAGTAAGCTCATTTTGATGAAAAATGTTTTGTAACGTCTCGGGCGTATATTGTCTTAAATGTGAAATTTCAGTTTCATAGAACTTACTGTTTCCGCCCGGGAGTTACCACACACACATACACACACACACAGACCTTTTTGCGGGACTTGGTTATTTGGACTCAGGGGACCCTAAAACGTGTATTTCCGTTGAAAACTGGAATTCGAAATTTTTCACGATCGCAATACTTTCCCTTACTATATATAGTAAGTGAAAGTAAAAAAGTGATGAAGTCCTACGAAAATTACTGCAAACATAAATAATATTCATTATCAAATTCCACTATGTACGGAAGAACGTCCCGGAAAAACTCTAACTGGCTAGGAGAAAGGGCTACAGGCTTTATCACCTACTTACATCCCCACAACTATCACTGAAACTGGAACTTCAGATATACAAGGGAGTAATACGTCCGACAATGCTCTATGGTGCGCCCTTGATGCAGCATCTCTTCAAGTCCACCCTCAAACAATTACAGACATACCAGAACTCCATCCTTCGGCGGATTGTCAGGCCACGTACGAAAACATCAGAGAAGAGTCCTGCGATTGTGCCTTCAAAACCAAAAACAAAGCTATGTATGACATCTCTTTCATCTTGGATATTCTCAATGGTATGCATGCAAAGTTGGCTACCGAGATGGAAATGATAGGGAGCGGCTGGTTCTTAAAAAGTCTTTATGATCTTCTCGTAAGAGAAAACAGATTCAGACCTCTAGGCGCCTCCAGGTATATAACGCTTCCGCAGAAAATAGCCAAAAGAAAAGCTGTTATAAATGACGAGAACAATGACGAACAGTGTTTCAAAAAGCGGTAAATATAGAAATCTGAAACATCGATATAATTTCGACTACATTTAATTCCCCACTCCTTTCCAAGAAGCGAAAACGTTCGAACGATACAATAACATCAGTATAAACGTTTATGTCGTTGGAGAGACAGGAGACGTGTACCCGCTGAAAGTCGTAAAGGAAGAGAAGCCTGATCATCGTGACCACCCTCTTCTGACTACGGAATATGGGCGAAGCCACTACGCCTATATCAAAGATTTCAATTAATCAGTAGCTTTGCAGATCTCTGGCCATCATAGCGAAAGACACGTCGGTAAGAGATGTTTCACAAATTTCAATCTCGATGGGAGAGACACCGCTGAGCGGGTGAGGGAGCACATGAAGTACTGTAGGAATAATAAGGCTACTCGCATCGTACTCCTGGCTTGAGACGACGAAGGGAATCTTCAAAAAGTATCTTTTATTAATATACAACGACAGGTGAGGATTCCTTTCGTTGTATATGCAGACTTTGAGTCTATGTTAGAAAAGATTCAGTAAGGAGATTCAAGAAAAACTAATCCCTACCAGAGACATCTTCCCACGAGTTTCTGCGTATACGTAAAAGTTTATAAATATATCCTACGTCATTTACTGATTATAAATTTTCCCACTGAACCCTTCATCTACACAGATGAGGGAAAATGTATGAGCTATATCAAGGAAGTAGCGGGGAACGGGTCTCAGGTGTACTCCATGAAGCGACACATGCCACCCCTGACAGCATCGCAGATGGAATCCTACTACGTTTGTTCCCGACCATTTACTCCTGACAATGGGAAAGTGATGGATCACGATCACATCACAAGAATGTATCGTGGTCCAGCACATTCCAAATGCAACTCCACGTTTCCTACCCGTCCTATTCCACAATCTTAGCGGTTATGACACTTCATCGTCCGAAAGTAGGGGCATAAATTGAGTGAAGAAGAAAAAAATAAAATAAGAATAGATGTCATCCCCAACTCTAAGGAAAAATAAATCTCTTTTGGAATGACAGAGGGCTCATTAACCGTTAGGTTTGTGGACTCTTTTCGTTTCATGGCTTTCAGTCTCGATAGGTTGTCCAAGAATTCGCCTAAACCTTATTTTAAGGGGACCAGCAAATTCATACCCGCCGATCATGTGGACCTTGTGATTAGAAAAGGATTATACCTCTATAATTACATGGACTCGTTTGAGAAACTTCAGGAAACGGTCCTGGCCCCGAAGGAGGCATTTTACAGTCAATTGAATGAAATGCCAATTTCAGACGATGACTATCAGCATGCTCAAGCGGTATAGGACGTGTTTGATATCAGAAACTTTGCCAAGCACAGGGAATTATACCTCAAGGTAGACGTGACGCTTCTTAGCGACGTCTTTGAAAATTTCAGAGATGCCTGCTTGAGTGCTTATTCACTGGACCCGGCCTGGTATTACACGGCATCTGGACTCCCTTGGGATGCCATGCTGAAGTTTACGGGAGTACTGTTAGATCTTTTGGCTGATTACGATATGGTTCTAATGATCCAACGGGAAATAAGGTATGGCTTGTTCCAATGCAGTCACCGGTATGGAAAGGCAAATAATAAATATCTGAACTCAAGTCGCGATCCCCAGGAGGAATCTTGGCACATCGGCTATCTGGACGCTAATAACTTGTAAGGGTGGGCGATGTCGAAAACCTATCCGTCTTGCGGTATCGAATGGGTTTAGAATCTGGAAGCTCTAGATTGGCTCAACTAACCGGAAGTTGGGCCGTTAGGTTACATAATTGAAGCCGACTTTGAGTATCAGAAAAGTTTGCACAACGATTACCCTCTGTTGTCAGAAAATAAGATACCACCAGGAGCAAATTTTAGAAAACGTTTAGCTACTTAGAGCAACAGGGAGAAATACGTTAAGCATTTCGTAAATTTAAAGCAGGCTATGGGCTTAGGACTCAGATAAGTTCGAGTTCATAGAGTACATAGATCCCGACAATCACCTTGGCTTCGTAGCTACATTGACCTCAACACCAGATATCGACAACCGGCGACTAACGATTTTGATAAAGACTTCTACAAGCTCATGAACAATGCCGTTTTCGGCAAATTCATGGAAGATGTTCGAAGACGGCATAAAACTGAGCTTGTAGTTAGTCAGCGACGACTGAACAAACTCATAACTAAACCCACATTCAAGAACAGGACGGTATACACAGAATCATTAGTAGCAATACATTCTGACTTTGAACAGTTATGATGAAGAAACCTATTTACGTAGGCATGGCTATCCAGAGGAACGGCAACTTATAGAGCATCCTAACTGTTACCTTGTAGAAAAAGTGATAAAAAGGAAAGGTAATAAAGCTCTAGTGAAGTGGCAAGGTTTTGACAGTTCTTATAATTCATGGGTTGATAGCAAGAATGTGGGTATATAAGGCTTGTCAGCATTACCTCTGAGGCAGTAGACCACAAAGCGTGTTAAACAAGAAAAGAAGAAGCGAGTCATTTCCACACCTAAGAGGATCTGGAAAATGTACATCGGTTGAAACATAAAGCCACAAAGATCTTAAAAACTTTTCCTCGCCAAAAACTAAGCAATATAGACTTACTCAAATTAGCAAAACCTTACAAAGTGATCCATTTTTTTTGGTGGAATTCCCAACAAAGCCGTGGAAATCTGAACGTGGTATTTTTAATTTAGACAGTAGTAATGGTAGAGGAACGCATTGGGTTAGTTCCAAGAAAAGAGGAAAATACATTAAGTTCTTTGACAGGAACGGAGAAAAACCGGCAAGTGGATTCGTCCGGTACATAAAAGATTGCCGAATTTCTTCAAATAGAAGACAATTCCAGAAAGTAGGTTTAAAAAATGTGGTCAGCTTTGTTTACACTTCCTGCTTGATCTTATATAAAGGGAATTTTAACAAAGAAATGTCCATTCATTAGTCAGACAGCGATAGGGGTGGACTTAACCAAAGTACATAAAAGCTAGTATAGCGTATCTATTAGAGTAACAAAAAGTATCATTCCAGTGAAAGCCGTTGGTGAGTGCAAATCGTTAACTGCGAGCAATATTAGATTACTTCAAACCGCAGGATATTACGTCATGTCATCAACATGGAAATATTAAATTTGGAAGAAGCTGGTACTTTTGATAATTCAGTAGAAGGGATTGAAATTCATTCTGATCATCCTTATTCGTCAACAAATCTTCAGCCAGGGGATGAAATACGCATCAGTCTGCAACATCAAAATTAAAACACACAACCTACCTAGTCAAAGCCTGCTGTATGTAGAAGGAAGATTTCTAAAGCAGGATGGTTCAGCAGTTCCCATTGCATCAAAATTAAAAAACATTAGCGTTATTGTTTGATGAAATAAGGTACGAATTGAGTGGATTATAGACAGTGTGAAAAATCCTGAAATTACTTCGACTTTGAAAAATCTAGTTTCGCTCAAGGGAGATTCCCAGTTTTTGGATGATTGGGGATGGTGCTATCCACAAAGTGATACATTAAACATTACATCGAATGAGGGGTGTTTCAATCTTTGGATTATCAGAAAATCGTAATGAATGTAAAGCAAGAACTTATATTTATGAGAAGCTGGCATGATGAAAATTGCTACCTCACTAGCCAACCAGCTGGGACTGAGGCGGTAAACAGTGTAAAATAAAACTGGATAGGCTATGCTGGAAGCTACCTTATGTTACCGTAAACGAACATCAGAAGCTGGATTTGATGCGCCATCTCAAAACAGGAAAAATATTTCACTATCGTTTAGAACCTGGGAACTTTACGATTATCCTTTACTACCAGTAAGTTAGAGACATATCTGGCCCATCGAAACATCCTGTCAGCTAGAAAAACCGTGTTATAAACTTTTCAAACTGGCAGACTGAAAAATTCTCAAAAAGATGCAAGCCCCTTTGATCATTGTAATATTTCCAATGTTAAATTGTTTCTAAATTGTTAAGCTTATCCGTATGATGATTTAAATATAGATATGTTGTCAAATCGGTTCGCTATTGCTCTATCTTGTTTATGTTTTATTTCAAAATTCTTATTATGGAGGACAAAGGCAACCTTTCCCCTCTTTACAAAAGTATTTCAATCGATTCCTTTCCGGCAAATACTACAGCATATTGTCAAATTGTACATGATAGACTCGTGGAGTATAATCCTCTAATTGGTAGTGTTCGGCGAATGGTATAAAATGGGGTGAATCCTTTGCTCAGTGTTCAGTATGGCTACGGCAAGCGGACTTCAAGTGCTTTGACGATAGCCTGGGAGGTTATATTATTAAAGAGCTTTATCTTTTTGATCAGCCTTACAAGTCTTTGAAACATTGGATTTTTAAGCCTCCGAACGAATATACACAAACCGATAAAAGTATAAGAACGAATTATTGTTTAAAAAATCACTATCATAAAATTAAATGGGATTCTGGAGAAATTGAGTATAGATTTATCGATAACGTTTTGAACTAACAGTATAAATTTGTTTTCGTTAAGGGCTTAGATAAGAAAAAGTTTCTATCATGAAATCTCCACCATTGTACAATAATCAACTTGAAAGATTTTGGCTGCCCAAAAATAGATCACTCATTTTAGATGAGCAAGGCAGCGGCAGCCATTGTAAAGTACACAATTTTTCGAAAGAGAAATATGCACAGTATCGCATAATAGTTTTGTCTGCGTGGGTAACTAAAAATTTGTTTAAAGCTATTCACTAAGAATGAAAGGGGTCACTGTCACGGTTTGAAGGTCGTGGTCGAAATTCAAATTCAAATCTTCCGCCATAGGTCACGTGACCAAATGCTGCCATCTGAATGGCTCCTTAAAAAAAGTGTCCTAACTCGCCCTATTCCTATCTACTTTTTTATATTATTCATAAGGTTATTGTATAATGTATCAAGTAATATAAGTATATTTAACGTATAACTTAAAGTATTGAAGAAAAAAGTGAAGCCATTGCCGGTGATAAGGAGGCAGCTAGTGGAGGACGGCAGGTTGTGACAATTGTGCAGTGGGTCGGAGCCTATAGAATAAAGCACATGTGAGGTAATAGAAATAACCTTGTTGGTCTATTATCGATGTATTAATGTGATATACATGTGATATTTAGTTAATTAATAGCGTTGATGATAACTATGTTCGTAAAAGATAAAAGTTGTTTTCTAAGGATTTCATATTTTATTAGCGACGAGTATAAATTTCAATAGTAAGAAGGCAGAAAAATAGGAAGCAATGGAGAAGGAACTCCGGTCCAAAATGGAGAAGTTCGAGATAGATTTCCTACATGCCAGCCAGCAACGCTAGTATTGAAAAATATATTTCTCATTTTGAACGGTTTTCCAAAGTAAAAAGGCTTGGTGGGAACATCCTCTGGCCCAGGCCAATACCTTACGGCATGTAGAACATTATTTTATTTCTTATTTAATAGACATCTATTTTTTTTATAAGGTATTTTATTTTGATTACTTTTTTATTTTTTCATAATAAATAAAATACTGTGGCGTCCAAACTTTCTGAATTTTCGGAGTACGATTATAATTTTTTTTTTTTTATCTTAGTTTATTTTCAACCCTGGCGTCGCGACTGTCTTGAGCCATATTGCTCATCCGTTGGACGAAGCAGAGCGGTAGCAGTTTTAAATTTTATTTTAATATAAATTCTCAATTTAAACAGCAAACTATATTATATTATCACATCCATTTTACATTCATGCAGAAATGAACTTACAGCGTGAAATTGCTTAAACGCCATAAGGTTATTATACATATTTAAAAAAAAATTGACTTAGTAGTGTATATATATATTATATATATATATTATATATATATATATATATATATATATATAGTTTTTGACCGGCTGCTTTTCTAAGGCAGCGGTAGCTTCAAAAACTAGCTTACTTACCATATTTAGTCAATATATAAACTATATTTAATGATACCATTGGATTTCATTTCCAAAGGTATCGTGTTTACCAATCCAAGAGGTGGCATGCAGGGTAAGATTTAAGTAAATAAGATTCAATTAATACGTTATTATAATTATTAACTTACATATATAAATTATCTCCACACATTGCCTAGAACTCTGATTGAGAATACTGAGGAACATTTTACTACCTTTGCCATACAATATTACAAATAACGATATACCTTTGAAACCCTTAACCGGCTGGCGAAGGTGAAATCAGTCTTAGGTCCCCTTTTTCAGCATCATCCTCCAGCTTCTCTCAGAACCCCGACTCACTCCTCTTGAGGATAAAACTTGACTGACTTCGGTTCTTCTCTCTCATTCTCGTCACCTCGGGTGGGTCAATATGGGAAGTGCCCCGGTTGGCGGTATAGCCTTTGTGCTATTATTCTTATCTTTTCACGACTCTTAATATTCTTGTTGGCCGCCGCTGGGGGGAAACTACCAGAGGCTTCTGGTACCGCTGGAGGGCCCATACCTATGTGAAATCTAGGGGCTAGGTAAAACACCTTTTGAGGTTTTGCCGACAAAGGTTCGTTATCATTAATTGTTTAATATTAAATTTATTTAATTATGAACTCCCCTCACTATCCTCAATACATTACAATATATATATATATATATATATATATAATATATATATATATATATATATATTTATATATATATATATATATATATATATATATATTATATATATATATTTATATATATATATATTGTCTTTCTAATTTTCTTTTAATACCTGCATATACATTGTTTAAAATGGATTTGATTAATTCACTGTGTTTTTTATTAAGCATTTAACGTTAATTTGTATTTCTATAAAATTAACTTATCATTAAATCATTACACATTTATAATATCCTGAGAGCATATTAAGAATGTTTGTATTACAGTAATTTGTAATTAATGCATCCTCAAGATGGTTTCTTAGCCGAAACGAAATCCATTTTTTAATATAGAAAAGAAGTAGTAAAACAGCCTCCAATTAACTAGTGATTTCTTGACCTTCACTTTAATTTATCAACACTCATTATTGATAGTTATAATTACGTTGTTATTAAAATATATTGCTTGTTTAACGTCTAATAACTAGCCTACAACAAGTAAAACTTTCTTTTTAGCCTAACCTGAATGCTAAAATTGGCATTTTTAAGAGAAAGACATTTATTAATTCAGTCATAAAGCTTGTAAATTAGACCTAAAATTCGACGATAATACGAAATTTGGTATGAAATAATAAACTAAAAAAAAAAGTCTTACACTTGTTTTGTCCTTATCATCCCTATTGGATCCTTAGTTCGATCTAAGAAAAAAATAACTTCTTCAAATAATCCCAAACTGTCTTAATCGCAAATAATCCCCTGCTATTTTTTATCCACACCCGTTTGAGCAAGCAGACCAACTAATTATTTACAAGGTAGATTAATTATAAAACATAACATTAAAAACAACTTTTTTTTTTGTCCCTAACTAGCCTTACTAGGCTATACAGGGGGAGGTCTCGGAGCAGGAGCGTTAAAAGATTTTGCGACCAAATTTTATCTTTTAGATTACTGTGCTCGGTGTATTTTCTGCTGTTTGGATTGGTTTTCTGATATAATTGAATCCCAGGACACATTAATTCCTAATTGTACTTAAATATTCCATTTTATTATAGCTTAAAGAGAGAATAATGGCAAATTAATGTTAGTAATTAGAAATCATCAAATGGCTAGTTAAAACTTAAACTAACTTCGTCATTTACTGAATCACATAGTATTAATACAAATTATAAGTCAAGATAAATCAAAATAACACATAAGCATTTCAAGAGAAAATTTTAATACTATAACATAATTAGTACTAAGAACATTGTTTTGTTTTTAATACAACATCCTATATTATTATAAAACATAAAATAAAACAGAATGAATAGACCAAAAATAAAATAAATAACAGTATTGAAAATATTATCAAATAAGTTAATAGAGGATTAATTTTTGATAAGAATAAACTAAAAAATTACTAGGAGAGAAGTTAGTTGAGGGTGCAGTAAAAAAAACACTAAAGTAAGTGGAAACTTAATTTAATGAAGCCTACGTTACGACTTAAATGTCAGGTCTTCCTCAGAGCGATCAAAGGAGTGAGAACCGAACAATCATAAATAAATAAAATATACAATAAATAAAATAAAAATATATTCAAATGAAGTTAAATCCAATATTATCAAAACAAACCAAAATGGAATATGTATAGACTAATATGTAATGATAATAAAGCTAAATACGCATTCCTTGATAAAAACAATATTTTTATAGATAACCTATAAATATTAAACAAAAAAACCTAAGAAAAATAATTAAAATTACGGGAATAATATAAAAAATGTATACAAAATAAATATGAAATTTAAAATACATTGTATATTATAATTATATAAGTTAACAATATACAAAATATATTTGTAATATAACAAATGCGTTTCATTTGATGAAAATTATTTAAACAATGGAAAAAGAAAAAAATGAAAACTATTACAGATTTCGAGATGATATAAACACATCTGATGGCAATAAACGTACCACTCCAAAGAATGATTGCAGAACAATTTGTAATTATTTAAATACTATCAAAATCAATAACATAAATTTAATAATAATTAATAAATATAACATAAGTAAAGGTACAAATAAAAAAACCTTAAACAAAATTAATACAACTTATGATTATTATTATTATTATAAGCTCTACAACCAGCAAGCGAGTTTGGCTTCCTCTACTAGCAATCGCAAAGCGCCCCTATCTTGTGCTGCTGCCATCCAAAGCCTTCCTCCGATGGCCTAACTGCTGCTCCGTCAGTATCTCTTCGGTATTGAATTTTATCAAGCATCCGTGCGACGTGTCCTGCCCACCTCAACCACATTCCCTTGATAATTGCAACAATGTCAGCATCGTTATAGAGGCCATAGATCTCTAAATCCCTGCGCCTCCTCCACTGTCCATCCTCCCAGGTGGGCCTTAAGATTTTTCCAAGGATTTTCTTCTCAATAACAGTTATTACATCTTATGGAAAATTTAATTTTCATTTATCCGCACAACAAGCGCATGAAAATTGCCTAGCTTTAACGTTGCAAACTATACCTGCCTTCCTCTGTTTCTTTTTTCATGGTCCACAGAGATTCCATTTCCCGAACATTCTGTGCTCGGCACGCCACTACATCGGCGATCAACATACATGCATGTATGCATCTTGATATACGAGAAGATATTGGATGTCCTTGCAGAACCGTAAAGTTTGCAAAATCACACCCTTAAAACAGGCCAATGCTCTCATTCTTAAAGGTCCAAGGTTTCTCTAACATATGTAACTTAGTCAGGTTATGTGAATCTTGTACAACATGAAGTTTCTGTCGCGGCTTACTAATCTGATGGTCTTTAAAGTCAAAGTCATAAGGTTAGAAAATATTAAGAATTTTGCATCTATTCACGTTACAATTCTATTTCTCAATTCTTTCTCATCAAGCTTATTGTTGATAGTAGTGCTGAAAATTTCAATTACTTTAATTGGAACTGGTACTGGCCCATCCATAGCGACGTTTGCTTGAGGCTTGTGTTTTTGTTAATACCCTAGGTACTTCCCATATAAATATCTAGAGCGATCATCTTTCGATCTAAGTCCCTACATATAGTGCTTTGAAACTCATATATATGCTCTAAAAGGCTCCTTTCTTACTAATATATTATCTACATAAACTATAATTCGGCCTTCTAGGTAAACACTGAGCCTTCTCGAGTCCTGCTTCTTGGAAAATTACTTTAAAAGCGACATTAAACCGGAGAGAGGCTATTGGATACCCTAATCATGAACACTTTCAATGAAAGCTCTGAGTCAGATATTAACTATCATTAGTTGAACAGTACAGCTCACCGTTGATGATAACACTTTATTTGTTGCTTAACAATATCTTTTATTCATCAAATATACCTCAATCTGAATATGTGATCAGCTGAAGGAGGGATGGAGCCGGTAAGCAACTGGATAAGAACATAGTTCATGTTACTACATGATACAGATTCAAATAATCTGTAGTTTTATGGAGAAGAATTTGCAAACGGTGTTAAGCAAGGAAATCCCTCGATAGTTCTGCACAGATTCTCTCTTCTTTTCATACATTAGCAATCATAGAACCATATTCCATTCTTCAGGTAGGTCTTACTTTTTCCATGTTTGAGCAATTAGTTCTTGTAGTCCTCATTATGTATTTCATGATATAAAATAGCCAATACAACAATAATCAAATAGATTAAAAAACACAACATTATCGTGACTAAAAACAATATTTAGACAATGTGAATTTATAAATAAATGACTAAGATACGTAAAAAAATTAACATCTGAATGATTTAAAGATTGATCAAAAATAATTTAGACAAAATGATTTCTAAAAAACATATATTGATAAACCTACCTAAAAGATAACAAAAATCGCAGATCAAATCATATTTAAAATTCCTACACTGAAAATTAAAAACATTAACGGATTAACAGAATCTTCATAGTAATTCCTAAACCTAACCTTAAATTTAAATAAACCTAATTAATAACTTTTTTTATGTTACATAAATTTACAAAATAAAGCCATTTTCATTATATTATACATACTATTAGTATACACGTAAAATCCTCATTCACCCGTGTACTATTAAATAAAGTAATGTAAATAATATAGATTGAATCAAAGACAATGCTGTTATAAATGGTACGGAAGAAATCAAATTGTGTATGAATACTACTATTTTATTTTTCATATTAGAAAATTAATAATGGACAAAGAATTGTGAAATAAAAGACATAAGTTAATTTAAGAGGAAAAATTATGAATAATTAATAACAAAGAGATGACAAAAAAAAATAAATAAATAAAATAAATACTCATAAAAACTTATATGATAACAAAGATTATTTTAGACAAAGGTAATAAAAATTAAAATAAAATAAAATTTAAATAACAAGGCGAACTATGAAAGGAATTACACAATTATTTATCGAACTACTCTTATATTATAAGAATTAAAACCATTAATTTATAATTTTATAAAAGAAAATTCTTACATAACCAATAAGATGATTCATCAAAATTTAGAAACAAACATTATAATTATAGAGAGATACGCTTTATTTATAAACAAAACAAAATTATTCTGCCCAACTTAATTGGGTTGCTATAACACAGCATACCAATTCTTTCCTACAGGAATATTCCTAACATTTTAATGTAACTATAAATACAATATTTTTATTATTTTTAAATTTTATTTCTCTATTTATTTTTCCTGTTTTTTTTTTTTTCTCTTTTCCTTCTCTACCGTTTCACATTTTCTTTCATATACTTAGATATATCTATACATATAGACCAAAGATTAAATAAAAAAACAAAAAAACAACAAATTTTATATACATCATAAAACAACATACTAAAAAATCACACCATCATAAATAAAAAAAAACTCAACAAAAAAACACTTAGCAGCTAAAATCAATACCTCTATATATAAAAAATTATGTTAAAATTAAAATATAAAACACTATAAGTAAAGCACAAATGCACATGCATGCCATTCCAAGTTATAATAGTATATAATATAATTCAATTATAAAAATAATAGAAAGATCAAAATTTATAGAACATGCCATATACTACTAGAACTAAATTACAAGCAGCAAAATTAAAATACAATAGACAAATGAAAGAAATTTTTATAAAGAAACCATAAATAAAATAAATTTTATGTTACAAAATCATTATAACAATAACAATATGTAATAAAAAAGGGAAATTCAACTTTAAATAGTTCAATTATAAGTTTATAGGCAAGGTTCTTGAAAATATATTAATAGAAGCACATAGTAATACCAAGTATTTGATATTCTTATAAAATCATAATAAAATAAAAATGTAATATTCTAAACTCATAACTTGACTAAAGAAAACGAATATGTTAAACAACTAAAGATATGAAAACAAATAACTTAAAAATATGTAAAGTATAAAAAGTAAGTATAGTTCCTTAGTACTTATAATTAATAATAATTATACTTAAAAATATATTTAATGCCAATTGATGAAAACTTTTTATGTTAATTAAAATAAATAAAAAATAGCAACATTTTTTTTGTTATATATTTTTTTTTTAAATGACGTATGACTATGTAACAGAACCCTGTATCCAGGAACTATAAGAAAAATAAATAAAATAAAGAAATGGAAAAAAATAATTTCAAAAAATTAAAAAGAAAGAAAAATCAAAATTGGTATACATTAATTTTTAAGCAATAGATAAATAAAAATATATGTTATCTATTATTTTAAACTCGTTACGAAAAAAAATTGTATTTTTTTTTTTAATATAAATATATTCGGTACTAAACCAAAAGGTGGAGCGCTTATTCCAATAACCTAACCTCTTCCACCTCATCCCCCTCTTCCCTGGAACCCTGTAGGTGTGGCAAGATCTCAAACGTTGGGAAATGGGAAATGAAAATGCCTATAAAAGTTCAAGAATCATTATAGAAGAGGATTGTTCTCAATATTAACCACATAACTAAATAATGATTCCTCAGTTGTTATTTAACTTTTAACTGCACTGCATGAAATAAAATACTTTGAAACTATGTAATATAAAATCCAATAAATGAACAATAATTGGCAAAATTATTCTTATTTTTGACAATTCCATAACTATTACTGCACTGCAGGGAAACTAGTGTGGAAAAATAATAACAAAGGATTCACTCCGATGACAATCTTATCTCCCATGTCAAGATAGCGCTCAATAGCTGCTCAGCAACCAGTCTCTCATTCCGGATGTTCGGTTTTATACTCCGCTAACATTTAGTTATCAGTCAGGACATTTTAAAAATATTTATTTACATAATTAAAAAACCACCTATATGCAAACAATCAAATACATTTATTTATTTTACAAAATTCAATACTAAATAAACACAAAATTACATTTAAAGAAATGGCGATGTTTCGAGGAAGAACTCCTTATTTTGAGCGCATTAATCAAAAATAACAATGTAAGATGCAAAAAAATTCATCGTAATCGATATTGGAGACATTTAAAAAGTAAAACCAAACAGAGATATTATTACAAATAGAATACAGACATCATAAATTCGCTATGACGCTTAAGACCACACCCTAGGGAAAATATAAAACAGGATTTTCAATAAAATGAAAAATATTAAAAATCTTTTAACGAGATAAATGTATATAAAGGAAAAGAGACTCAATTTTAATTATTTTATTTATTACATAGCTTAGTCATAGTACTACTTGCTGTAAAAAATAAGATCTTGAAAACAAAGTCCTCTTTTGTATATGAACTTTCAGAATAGGCAAAAATTAATTTTTCGCAATGTTTACACCGAAAAACCTCGACTACTATAACTGTCGTTCACGAGGATAATAGCGTTCGGTAGTCGTCCAACACGTTTAGTAAATGCCAGTTCATACAGTTGAAAAGGGTGTTTTTGTGAAGACGAACCTTTTAATCTGTATCTTTTCATGAATTAGGTAAACATAGATCAATTACTCTCCTCAAAATTGATTAAATAAAAAAGTAAAATTAGTTGACAGAATATGAAAACAAGTCTCAGTGTGAGAGTTTTTTTTTGGAAAAACTGAGGCCAAATGTTATAATTTTCACTTCCAAACATACAACTTAAACTCGATTTTATCTGGCAGTCATAGGCAATTAAAAAAAAAAATGTGTTTTTGATCACGATCGTCAAATTAAAAGTGTGTGGTAACGGGTTAAATAATATAATAATAATAATAGGCTTACCAAACCCGAAGGTTCGATGCCGATACCACCAAAGTTCGCCTGCTAAGTTTAGTTATAACAATTCACTATTATTAAAATTTTCATAATTACTTAATAACAAAGGAGTAATTTTTAGTTTATTTTCTAAACGTAAATATATTCTTTTGGATTGTCATTATTTTTTGTCTATTTTTCTTTCACAGTAATCTGGTAAGAAATCAACATAATACCATTTTGGTTCCACATTAAATACAAATTTATGATCAACTCCTGAGAATAAAATTAACAACAAATCCCCTTATGTTTATCCAAGAACAAGACTCTTATCACAAAAATATACTTAAGGCCAAAATGCATAAAATTTGGAGGTGTTTGTATTATAGTCTAATTTTAATACAAAAAAAAATATATTGGTTCAATAATAAATTAAGGATTTAAGTTAAAAATTTACAAAATTGAATAAAGTATTGGCTGCGTGTCTAGCACGCTAATCTACCACTCCGAAGTTGATCCCAGTCTTGAGAGAACTTTATTAAGCATGTAATTAAATGGTGATTCATTCATTAGCTCTCTCCGGGTATGTAGAATCTGTCAGCCAACTGGTGGCTACTCACAAAAATAATCAGAGGGAGTGATGACCCTACCATATAAATTATTATCGAGAATCGCGGAGTGGAATCTCAGGAAACTATACAGCCATGACACTCCAAGGGTCGTGCCAACTAAAATTTTCGTCAACACACAGAATGTAAACAATATCTATTTTACAATTGGGAAATAGAATATTTACTAGACTTCAGTAAATAATGTTTTTATCAAGAAATATAGATATTATTTCACCAAATAAATCTCTTGGCGCTTATCTATAAGAGTGTGACATGTGGTCGCTAACTTTCAATGAAGAACAACGTCTTAAAGTTTTCGAAAATAAGGTTTATGGATACGTAAAAAGAATATGGCCACTGTGGAATAATAAAAGTTTAACAATAAGATGAAATCATAAGGCACAGAATTAAATAATCTCTGAAGGTGATGCCGAGGTTAAATGGACATGTTCACTGCACTACCCAATATATATCGATGCAATTAGGTAAGTAAAGAAAATATTGTTCATACTTTTGTTAATATCACTACCTCCTTCAGGAGAGGCCTACACATCAGTGGAAAATCATTTTATTTTTATTTATCTGAACGTATAATTTTTATTTAAAAACGTGGTTTTTGCAATTTTATTAAAAAGTTCTTATTGAATTTTAAAAGTTCTATTAAATTTTAACATTGTTTCTTTTTTTATCTGTATCAATCATTAAAATAAAAAAAAAAAAAAAAAAAATATATATATATATATATATATATATATATATATATAAGTTTGTGTTGTTCTTAGGTTTCAGTCAATGAATGAACAATTTTATCTATGGGACGTTTCGAGAATTTATTGTTCTCATAATCATGCCTTAACAGTGGAAAAAACAAACAGAACATTAATATTATTATACAATAATTAATAAATTATGTTATTGTTAGAGATATATATATATATATATATATATATATATATATATATATATATATATATATATATATATAATAAACTTTATGTATCGACCAAATTACTACAGCTTAAAATATGTGTTTATAAATGGTAACATTAATTTCTTCTAGTAAGTCTTTAGATCATGAATAATTAACAAAATCCTTGAAACGAATCGAGAAAATGTAATTACAAGAAGCCAGCTCTTTGCATAGGATAGCCGAGATCAAATATTATTAAAAAGAAAAACAATAACTCGATTACATTTAACACAAAGCGAAAGCTTATCTTATATCTGTGGCGGTCGTGAAAAACTAGACAACTCGAGTTATATAAAAAAATGAGTTAACTTCACGTATCGCTTCCTCGGACTTTCTAATACGCCGTGTAAAATTGGTTAAAGAAATTTCTTGGTGGAAGAAATATCACGTGGAAAGAAAGCAGTAAGGTAAGTCACTCACCTGTAAAATGAAAGATTTTAACTTGACCACTTATTCACGACCGCCACAGATATTACCATAGTGATATGTAATAAAATTCTTATTTGTTGGTTTGTTTATTCATTTAACGTCACTTTATGCTACTATGGCTAATCGGACGATGCTACAGTGGGAGTCCTAAATTTTGCCTATCCAGGTTTTATTAGGATAGGGATCTTTAACGAGTACCTGACATCGCACAGGCTCGGGACCACCTTTTAACGTCCCCTCCGAAGGACGGCGTAACTAAGGATTTTTTACTCCCATTAAAAAATCCTAGAACCACCTGCGGATTTGAACCCGTGACCTTTTGCATGGGAGGCTGTTACGCTAGCCACCCAGCTACAAGTGATCCCAAAAATTCTTATTTATCAATTATTTGAAATTCTATTAAGAAAAATGTTGGAGATAGCGGATAAACCTGGATACCTAAAGATAACTTTTAAGGGTAAACAGTATTGATATGGGATCTTGCCCGGCTGTCCAAACATCACTAACCCTGGTCTGTAAATATAAAGATTTCACTTCCTCTCTTCGGGTTTCAAGTTATACTGTTTTTATAAAATGTATCGGGAAAAAAAAGAAAACAATTTTAATTCCTTATTATTATATTACACAGTTACGTCTAAGTTTGAAATTATAACAAGTTTTATTTATATTTAATAGTATTTAATAAGTATGTGTTCACAATGAATACATAAATATTTGATAACAATACACTTTACTATTGTAAAAGTGCTTATACACTGATGACGAGACTAGAGGTGGAATGAATCATTCAGCAACGCTGGCCGACGAACATATACGGCTCTCATAATAGCGAAAGTCGACGCATGGATGGGAAAAAGCACTAACATTTGATATAATATATTGTGTACTTATATATTTTATTTATTCTAAACATGAGAATTTTTCAATATGGGTTCTTACAGAGTTCCTTATATCATGTAATAACATTTGTAACTTGGTGCTATTTTGACTACATGAAGAAAATATTTTCAGAACTGAAAATATGAATAACTAATTTTTTAAATTATAATAGCAAATTGTTAAAAAACCAGGTACAATACATGACGGATGACATACCATTTAAAAGATCCCCGTGTTAAAAGGAAAGTGTTACATATCATAGGGGTGATACTTTTCTAGTCAAACAACCTGAAATGTTTACATGCCATAGCTGGAAAAAAATTAATAGCTTAGTACTATGACAAGATAATTCAATTAAAGCAAAATTAGTAGATCATTCAATAGAAACAGTAGCGAAAATATGTTTATTAAAGTGATGTCAGATGTCTAGTCATAGTTAAAATGTACCTAAAGATAGGAAGAAAATAAGTAAGTGCTAAACTTTAGCGGTGAAGTTAAAAGTTAGGCAAAAGCATCACCCTTCTCGTCACTTCTAGTTAATATTGGTCTCTAAGTTAGGATTAATCAGCCAGGAGCAATTTTTAGTATAATGAGTAAAGCCCTTGGTTAATGATGTGGATCAGATTAAAAAGTATCCTGATGCTTCTCCAGGATGCCATGCCTTGTAGATCTACATTTGCTTCAATTTTGCGAGACCTTATTGCTTACCACTCTATCACCTTCTTAAATAGTTTATCTTTCATAATATATATATATATATATATATATATATATAAAAGCGGTATACTGAACAGTTGTACATGCCGGGCTCCTAATATTTTAAATACAACAATTAATAAGAAAAGAATATTATAGTGCCCAATCTGGGGAATAATCTGTTTATGTATAACCGGAATTCTTATAAATTATGATTGTTAGGAATCACTGGAACAAGACTTTGGCGGACACTCGCAAAAGGGAGATAGGAGGAAGCAAGAGAGACAGGCAGGGATGGAAGCGATCCCTTAATGAAACCTGTAAAGAGATGCACAGCCTGTAATATGGCGGTCAGGGTTTCGCGTTTAAGCGCTCCTTACAAAAAGCTTTGGCAGCACTTGCAAGGCGCCGAGGGTTGGTCCTTCTCCAAGAATTATATCCCCCTTCCACCCTCCACCGGACCCTGACCAGCATAACCCAACTAGCACAACCAGGTCTATTACAACACAGATTACGCAATGACGTTCCAAAGCCGCTCTGCTAACCCTGGAATTCCCTACCTACTCATATACGCCATGCTTCTTCTCTATCATCATTTAAGTCCCAATACCTCCTGTATTCCTAAACAGATGCTCAACAGCAATTACGTTTTATATCAAATATCAGACTTTGAATATAAGAAAAAAATTTAAATTCTTACTTATACCTAACGTAGTATAATAATTAATTTTAAATATAGTTTTGTTCAAAAAATGTATGTATCTAAAGAAGTTTTTTTTATTTTTTCGTTTTAATTGTATACATATATTTCTTTGTTTTTTTCTTTTCTTACTTCTTACACAATTGTAAATAAGAAGTAATCATAATCATATGGTCTTTTGGGCAAATACATTGCATATCTTAATTGTAAATATTTGTTGTTCTTAGGGGTCTATGTCCCAGAATAATGATTATTTTCAAATATATTCTAATTTATTCAACTTCGTTTTTATAGCCAGAGAGTGGAATGATAAAGATGAAATTAATAACAGTAAAAAAAAGATTAGTAAAGCTGATAAAGGAAATTTCCTTAGTAGTTAACCGCAATCGGTATACAGGCGAAGAAACCTTGTCGAAAAGATCAACAATAGAGATAAAAAAAAATAAAAAAATAGGTATTGCTGAAGAATGAAAAAAAGATTTACGTCCAACACAACGTTCCTAAATTCTTCTATTTCAATATAAAATTTCATATGTAAATTTAAAAAAGCTTCTATAAAATATTTTATAGAAAATGCCCAAGAAATTAATAAGAGGGATCACTTGTAGCTGGGTGGCTAGCGTAACAGCCTCCCATGCTAAAGGTCACGGGTTCAAATCCGCAGGTGGTCCTAGGATTTTTTAATGAGAGTAAAAAATCCTTAGTTACGCCGTCCTTCGGAGGGGACGTTAAAAGGTGGTCCCGAGCCTGTGCGATGTCAGGTACTCGTTAAAGATCCCTATCCTAATAAAACCTGGATAGGCATAATTTAGGACTCCCACTGTAGCATCGTCCGATTAGTCTTAGTAGCAAAAAGTGACGTTAAATAAATAAACAATAAACAAACAATTAATAAGAT
The DNA here is from genome assembly GCA_023052935.1 of Piezodorus guildinii. Taxonomy (NCBI): domain Eukaryota; kingdom Metazoa; phylum Arthropoda; class Insecta; order Hemiptera; family Pentatomidae; genus Piezodorus; species Piezodorus guildinii. The sequence goes on along the minus strand of CM041292.1, from coordinate 173,074,124 downwards.
AATTAATAGTATTGCTATTATATTATTATAGTAAATGTTGGTAATTTTATTCATCTTCTTGACTGCGTTCTATTAGAACTAGAAGTGTTAATAGAAGGCAATATTAAGCCAACTTTGCATCCAAATCTGTAAGGTAATCAAGATTTACATATTTAGCGGCAGGGAGTTTCCACTTCATACTAGTAATTGCTATTCAGGGCAGGGTTTCCCTAAGTAAATAGGAATCAGGAGTGGAAAGGCTGGACTGGACTCTACCTCTCCGCATTTGTGTTTGAACAGAAGAGTCGAGACCGCTTATTTGTTGGCCAGTTAGTCATCCCTCCTATAGAATCACTCAATGACATTTCATCCTTGTCTGGAGAAGGGCAATAAAGAGAAGCACTATAGAAAACTTATTGACTAAATACGGCAGTTCTTGCAAACCAACGGAAATATTTATGCTTTAACTTAGAGGAAAACTACATTCAGTTCAGTCAACATGCTTTTTTTAATTTTTTTTAATGTTTTGTATTTTTTATCAGGGTTTTTGTCCTCACTGAAATTGTTATATGTTAAAATTAAGTAATTAACCATTTTTCCATCATTCAATTTTCAATTACACATTTTTACTTTCACTTATCTATATACGGAATATATATAATAATGGAAAGTATGCGATCGTGAAAATCTTGGAATTCCAGTTTTCAACAGAAATACACGTTATAGGGTCCTCTGAGTCCAAATGACCAAGTCCCGCAAAAACGTCTGTGTGTGAGTGGTAAGTCCAGCGCTAATGCTAAAATTCCTAGGAAACCGAAATTTCATACTTATGACGACTAAGACGTAATAGAAACTTTGTCATCAAAATCAGCAGACCGTAAGTGCAACTTCATACCATGCATTTTGCACCTATTTATGATTTTCTCAAGACGGCTCAAAATACTTTGATTAAACTCACTAAATCGGTGTAAAATTTAAAGGGCTTCAATATCATGTAGGTTTTATTCCGATTGATATAGTCTGAGAGGGCTTGGATGCCGATATTTTTAATTTTCTTCCTCTAAAGTACCTTTAATTTTAAATATTATAAAAATAACGATATTATCTTGTTACTACAGATGAATAACAGGTTAACATATAAGTTGAACGAATTTGATATCCAACTAAAGAGAAAAACTAAAAAAAAAAAAAAAAAAAAAAAAAAAAAATGGTTTTAATGCAATTTTTTGTTTTTGAACATAAGAACAGTAATATACATGTATTATATACCGTTGGAAAACTTAAGGTTTTAAAAATGATATTATCTTATTCACAGAATCGTAAAAATGAACGGATATAGATTAACAGCCGATACAACTGTCTCTCGTAGATATTAATATAAAACATTATTTAATAAAACACATGTTTCTATAGAAATTCAATTTAATTAATTGTGTAACGCTTTCACTCATTTTTATCTCTAACAGTATTAGAATATTCTTTAATCGGTTTTTAGAACGGAGGTAATTAAAAGTCGTATGTTGCCTGCACCAGATTTTTTTACTTTCACTTACATATATATGGAATGTATAGAAAGGGAAAGTATTGCTATTGTGAAAATTTTCGAATTCCAGTTTTAAACGGAAATATAACTTTTTGTGTGTCCACGAGTGTGGTGCTAAGTCCAGAGCGAAAGCTAAAAGCACTATGAAACTGAAATTTCATATTTGAAACAACTATACGCCAGAGATAATACAGAAACTTTTTAATCAAAATTAGCAGACCGGAAGTGCTACTTTATACCATGCATTTTGCACCTTTTTGTGGTTTCCTGAAAACGGCTATAAAGGCTTTGATAAAACTCCCGATGTGGATGTAAAATTTAATGGACTTTAATATGATGTAAATTTCATTGTGATTGAAATAGTCTGACAGGGCTGAAATGCCGATATTTTAAATTGTCTTTCTCTAAACTACCTTTAATTTTGTACATTCCAAAAGATTAACCATATCATCTTAATGATATTGGTTCATTTCCTTCAATATCATTATTTCCTCAATGATGAGAAAGTTGGACGAATTTGATGACCAACTAAAGGATAAAAGAGAAAAACTATTTTTTTAAGGATTTTTTTTTTTTTTTTTAATAATAAGAACAGTAATATAGATATAGAGTAGTAATATAGACGTATAATATACAGTAGGAAAGAGAAAGGTTTTAGAAAAAACATTATCTGATACACAAAGTTGTTAAAGGTGATATAAACTGACGAATAGAGAATAAACTTATTACTGATTAACAATTTAATATTGTTAAATTATTTAATCTAAATCACGTTTTCAACGAAAATGAATACACGTTTTATTAAAATTAACATAAATTATTTTTTTAATTGAAGTATAGATTATAGTTTTTAAATTATTTTAACAGTCCTGTTAAGTGAAAGTCGTGTGTTGCGCGCACTACATTTTTTTTACAACGTTTCATATAAAGATTTATCTACAAAATTATATTACTTTTCTAAAATAATCACTTAAAATTCCTTAAAATTTCAGTCATTCAGCCAATGCCGATTTGTCGCTACAATCCATCTAAAACAGTATGTAGCCCATATCGTATACCGGTTGCACTAAACGAGTAGTCCGCGGACCCCTAGGGGACAACGCTAAGGAGCCCGTCAAATTAACCCTTGTCTTAGAAAGAGAATCTCATAAGCAGTACATAGACAAATTGAGTGGTTGCAATCGACATATATTTATGTGGCTATTTCCAAAATTTGAGATATAATAAGCTTAAGTAGCAGACAGAACTAGGATACATCATGTTCTAGTAAATTACAATATCTGCAGATGAACTAAGACTCAGTTAAAGCAATCAAGAAAATACTTTCCATGATCAATTTCATTGCGACTAAAACTTAATATAACCTATAAGCATTAATAATTTTAAAATTACTTCGTAAAATATCATTATTCAGACAAAAACTTTTCAATATAACAATAAAACTAGGCCTCACTGAACTATTGTATTAGAGTGGACAATAAGCCACTCAAATTAATCCTGGAGAGCTCCGGCCCACAAATCCTGGCTAATCCTAACATACTTAGCGGGTCCTTGATCGATATTCCTGTTTCACATTATTATCATCATTATTGTTCATAGCATTTAAAATACAATCGTTTGTATCATAAAAATATGGTGCGGACACAAACGACTTTCACTTAAATTCGTTGGCGATCACTTTAAGATTAAACTGTATAAATAGCAAAATAGCATTATTCAGGTTTTAAATTTGTATAAATTGAAAACAAAATTTCTTGATAGATCCTGGGCGATATTGGAAAAAATATTTAACCTCATTAAATAAGCATCACTTCTTTAATCGGAATTAATTTTATACGAAATTAACAGTATATATTAATATGATACTAAAATTAACAGTATTTCAAAGGATCTAATTAAAAATGCTGCAAATTATTACATAATGGTTTATTATTAAAAATAACAATATTAGGGTATAACTGTTTATATAGATGTTGATAGGGAATAAAGTAATATGAAAAGCAGTAATTTAAAGGATAATATCATGTCACTCCTGCTGATTTTAAAACGCAATTTTGCATCTAGTTGTTAACCAATTCCAATGATTTTTTTTTTTATTTAGTCTAAAATTTAATTCTCTATCAAATGCACTAAAAGATAAAAGATCTATTGGTATTTAATTATTTATAAATCAGGACCAAAGGATTTTTTTTCATTCGTTATTCTGATTCTACACATCTCGAAACGTTAGCCCTCAAATTTTGAGCAGGGGTAATTTTTCCTTTTTTTTTTTTTTTTTTTTTTTTGTTCGAATACAAAGGTTGATTATTGAAAATAAAAAATCAAAAGCATCTATACTAGACTTCGTTACTATTTCTTTTTCTATATCATTCACTATTATAGAAGAGTATATCATATGATCATATTAATTGGAAACGATCTCTACCTTATTTTGTTCATATGTATCCATTTATTAACACATGTTAAACTTTATAACGTTTCGAGGCTTCACTTGCCTCAGAACACATTCAAATGCACAGTACATATTGATATATGTGATAATGAAGTATCAGGATTTAATGTTGTGATTTAAATTTATTTTAATGCCTATATTGTATAAAAATATGATAATAAATATAATATCTGAAGATGAGGCAAGTGAAGCCTCGAAACGTTATAAAGTTTAACATGTGTTAATAAATGGATACATATGAACAAAATAAGGAAGAGATCGTTTCCAATTAATATGATCATATTTCTTTTTCTTTTCTTTCAATTTTCATTCAATTGATTCAAATAAAATTTCCTGATTCCAGAACACCTTACAGTTTATCTTTATCATCAATAATAACCGAGTTATCAGGGAATCACAACTCTAATAAGTTGTGGTTTGACCATGAAAGATGATTTTTTTATTCTTTATTATAATAATTCGCGATTTTTTGTTTAAAAAAACAACAATGCTCTCAAATTATAGGCCGGGGTAATTTTTATTTTTTTTCCATTACAAAGGTTGATTATTGAAAATAACAAATCAAAAGCATTAATACTAGACTAAGTTACTATTTACTTTCGATGTTCATTCAAATGATTCAAATAAAATTTCCTGATTCCAGAACACCTTACATTTTATCTTTATCATCAATAATAACCGAGTTATTAGGGAATCACATGTCTTATAAGTTGTGGCTTGACCATGAAACATGAATTATTTCTCTGTTTTGTAATAATTCGCGGTTTTTTGTTTAAAAAACAACAATGATTTCAAATTTTGAGCAGGGGTAATTTTTTTTTTTTTTTTTTTGTCGATTACAAGGGTTGATTGTTGAAAATAATAAACCAAAAGTAAAAACAAATTATTAGAAAACAAAACACGAACTTTATAAAGTAGAATGTTAAAAAAAACAAATGTCAAAAATGGCGGTGAGATATAAATATAACAAGAAGACAAGAGAACAAACATCATTAAAGGTAAAAAGAGAAGATGAATTGTCGAATCAATAGTCTTGTCGAAAAGTAATCAGAATATAAATCAAGAATTTATTAACAGAAAAATAAGACGGATCATCTCGGGCACCGGGATATCTGGATAAACAACATTTAAATAAATCGATTGAAAGAGAATAGGAAAAATATAAGATGGGGCATATAAGAAAATCCATCTCACCGTAAAACAGGATAAAACATATGAAGTTATTTGGAAAATATATTCTCTTCAAAATCAACTATGCATGTACAATTAGTGATCATAAATTCAAATATTTTAAACTAATAGAACTAACAAATTATATATATTTTATATAACTAATATATAAAATTCTCGCGTCACAATGTTCGTACCATACTCCTTCCAAACGGCTAGACCGCTTTTCAGGAAATTTTATATGCATATTCAATAGGTCTGGGAATCGGCTCTATCTATTTTTCATACTCCTAAGTGATAAGAGTTGCCCACCCCTAATATTATTTATAAATTTTTTGGACATTTATTAAAATAATTTTGCATTAAAAAATAAATACAACCCTAAATTTTTACTCTTCTATCCCCAACCCCTATTTTTTAATAGTCATTGTAATAATTTAATATTTTTTTGACTGATCAATTATGACTTGGTAGGCTGTGTCACTTCTTAGCCAGCAAACAGCGCGGAGTAGGGATAAGACCGAAGCCGGTCTCCTCTTTCTCTCACACAATAAGCCTTCTCTCACTCCATCCACATTTTTCGACCATTATTATTGTTTATTTAAACGGTTAATGGTTTAAATTTTTTTTATTTTCATGGTTTTCCTCAGTTTATGCTTGGACATGGCTCAGTAATGCCCTGATGATGGCCCACAAGCTTGAGCCGAAACGTTGGCAAAATTAAAAATTTTCAAAAAATGACTGATTCCTGATAATTCCATCTAGAATTATTATTGTTTATGCATCAAGCGTAGTAGTATCCTTTGCAATTATCATTTTACTGTCTCAGTGTAACTCATGTTTTCACATGGACAATTGTAGGAGGCATGCTTTCGAGTAATAAACCATCCAGTTTGTTTGTATTAGCTAAAGATGGGTTAACAATATATATTGTTCACGCTATACCATTAAGAGGTTGAGATTGTTTGTTAGTGTTTTGTCGTAATTAATGAATGATATATATAATTTTAAGGAATAAATTAAAAAACTTAATACTTGGCGTTTTGTTATTTTCATATTGCCTCATCGTTCGCAGCGCTCCATGCCTCTTTCACTCATGCACCACATCCTTACACACTTACGTTAGTTAGTTTGTTTTCTTTCCACACTAGAAATTTCCTAGAAACAATTTATAAGGCAAAATAACTTTTGCCAGGTCAGCTAGTAAATATTTATTAAAACTATCAAAAAAGCTTTGAAAAACATCAACAAAAACAGGAATATATTAATAATGAAAATACCAGTAGACCTATTTACGTGCAGGTCATTTTAACTCTGTGGATCATAAAACTTCTATTTCATTCGAAAAACTTCACGATAGCAATAGAAAGTAAAACAATTTGAGAATTGTTAGTTTCCAATCGTAATTTTATTTTTGTAAAAATATGACTTCGTAAGACTCCTATCAGAATGTATTTTTATGACCTTAATACATCAGTTAAGGAAACTAAGAAGTGAAGGTATGTGTGTTATAGTTGCTCTTACCATAAAAGTAAATTCGCAATTCAGTTACAGCAACACGTATATATATGTATATATATATGAGCTAGATACAGCCAGTATTGTTGATAAAAAAATCAAATACAATTAAACGCTTATATGGTTAAAAAGTAAGATTTTGTTTTAACGAAACTCGTTAAATTGGTGACTCCGACGTGATCTGAAATCTGCGAGTTTATAGTTTTTTTTATCTAATCAGCCATTTTACACAAATAGCATCGAATGATGTATTTCATCTCTTCACGCTAGACAACGAAGAGATTATAACTACCCCGGTAATTACACAATCCGTAATGGTATTAACGGCTAGTGACAAAGCACATCTCCAGGTATTTTTTAAAGAGAATACGGAAGAGGATACACCGCTGAGTGGTTCATTGCTTACCGGGGATCTCATAAAGTCAATTTGGATAAGGGGACTTAGTAATAAGATGCAAGTAGCCCTGGCAGCAAAGCTTCGAGCAAGACTTAAATCTCAGTATTATAGCGGATACCATAGCTAAAATTGGCGAAGGTAAAGACTGACTAAAGAAGCGGCCGCAATAAAGCTAACCAACTTCCTTGACAATGAAACCCGTTTGCTCTCGACTCTACTCAGGTTGACAGAGAGAGTAATAGCATTAGAAGCCGGTGAGTCGGGCTCAGCGAAATCGTAGCGTCGTCGACCTAAGAGTCCTTATATTAACTCGTCATTGGTCGCTGCGTGAGCTTTTCTCTCTCAGTTTTAGAAACACATTCAAACACAATATTGCTATTTCGCCAAAAAGCGCATATTCTCGTCAATCTTAGTTATAGAAAATTCGGCATATGTGCGAACTGGTACTATCACTTTCCTCTACTTATTTTAGAAATAGTACTTGTCTCGTTATGACCTGCCTCTTCGTGTGAGAGGCTCTCTCACATCCGACCATCTGTGTTCCAAGGTGTTATCTAATTTGTGAGTGTTTCTCTAATATGCGGCCATCCCTGTTTGCTCATTTTTCATAAATATTTAAAAAAAAAAAAAAAAAAAAATCCCACAAATATTTTTCAGTAAAAAAAGTACCACGTTTAGCACTATGTATATCAAAAACTGTCATGTATTCAACTTTTCATTGCAATGGAATTATACATGAAGAAACGAAAACATTATATAATCCAGAAATAATTACGTTGTATAACTATATATAAAGGGAAGTGTAGATGTGGGGGCCAGATGAAGTCAAATTATTATGTTTCGAGAATTAGGGGAAGGTGGTCTTTGACTATATGATGAATGTTGCAGCAATAAATAGTCAAATTATTAATATCTATAAGACAGGACAATGGTAAAGTTGCCTGTGATGAAATTCACCCCCTGGGATAGTTAAGCGTTACCCACCAGTGGTACACCCCGTCCCACGTAACAGACAAGTGTGACCCACCGGTGGGTCACCCCGCCCTACGGAACAGACAAGTGTGACCCGCTGGTGGGTCACGCCGGCGTGGCCGTGTTATATAAAACAGAGGAATTAACAATAAAGCCTTTTCATTATTATAATATCATTCTTATTCTAACTTTAATTTTATAGTAAACTTGATTTCACAAACAGAGGTAAATAAAAATCGTAATATCTGCGCGTAAAAGATTATTTAAGAGAACGTTAACCCTCACAGTAAAAACATAAAATTAAGAAAAAATTAATATTTTTACTTAAAACAAAATATATTACAGAACAATTATTGAATAGTATATATGAACCAATGGATCCAACAATAGCCAGACCGCCGCTACTTGAACCTAGTATGTTCCAGCTTCTGCGGTTTTGATTTGCAAAGGGATTCCAGCTTTAGTCAAGTTACTCCCAACCACAGTCCTACAATTACATACAAAAACCACAGAACGCAATCAGTAATTATTACACATTCTCTAGTGTTATTAAGCACCACATCGTGTTACCTAATTCGAAGCCTTTCAAGAGCGGTCTTAACTGTCACGATAATCATAAGAAAATTAAATCTCTTTTGGGGCCACCCATAGCGTAGTGGTTAGCATAACAGCTTTCTATGCAAAAGGTCGCGGGTTCTAACCCGCGGGTGGCCCTAGGATTTTTTAATGGGAGTAAAAAATCTTAAGTTATGCCATCCTTCGGAAGGGACGTTAAAAGATGGTCCCGAGCCTGTACGATGTCAGGTACTCGTTAAAGATCCCTATCCTAATAAAACCTGGATAAGCAAAATTTAGGACTCCCACTGTAGCATCGTCCGATTAGCCATAGCAGAATAAAAGTGGCGTTAAACGAATAAACAAATCCCTTTAAAGACTCAGACTAATAAAAGAAGTCGTACAAGTTAAATAAAGTTGTTGTAAACACATGAACTTATGAACATATGTAAAGAGGGAGGTTAAAGTAGTTCAATGTTGCCATTCTCCTACAGTATCATGCAAATTATATTCTTCAATTGAGCACGAAATATTTTATTCTAAAATATTTCGTACCAAATCGTAATTAAGATGTTCAAATAAATGAAAATTTGATATAAATCTATAAAAAATTAATAATGATGGAGTTTTGTTGACCGTAGAGAAATTAGATGAGGAAGATGGTTGGGGTTGCGGTCATAAATTAAAACACACAATTAAAAATAAGCGTTATTTTAATTATGTGCCGACGTTTCGGCCTACAATGTGGGCCTTCATCAGGGCTAAAAGAAACAAGATAACAACCAATGTAATTATAGACTTAATAATGCGTTAGGTATATAATAATAATATGACAGTAATAAATTATGGGAACATAAATAATATTAAATGTGAAATGATAATAAGATGACAATTATAAAGTATGGAAATAAGGTGACAGTTATAAAGTATGGAAATAAACAAAATTAAGATGATAGTTATAAAGTATGGAAGTAAACATAATTGAGATGATAATATTGTAATGAGAATATATAAATAGAGACTAAGTAAATGAAAAAAATGATAAAGGAAAAATATGTGAACAATTAAAATTTTAAATATTAACAATTTTGAGTTGATATATGACGGTAATATATTAAAAACATAGTTAAGAGTATAGGTAATATATAAAAAATATAGTCATTACAAAAGAGAAACAGTATGAATAAAAAATAATTTAAATTTTAAAATAATGTAATATTAAGCTAATAATTATATGTCAGGATAGGTAACGGAGAAAGATATGAGTATGGAAAGGGGGAGAAAGAAATGGGCGATGAAAAAAGACCCTTATCAATAAGAAAGAAACACTTACGTGACAACGTGACAGCTTTGCCTACAGAAGTGATGTTTCTCAGTTTAAAAAACGCTCTTTGCGTGGAACGGAAAATATGAGAACTAAAATGTCCGTTAGGAAAATTCCAAGAAGCTAAGTTATGTTTACTGATTCGATTGTTAAAAAATAGCCAAAAGTTATTACTTGAGAGTACTAGAGTTATTACTTATGAGTATTTGATAAAATTGTAAGAAATAGTGACGAGGTAAAGATTAAAAGATTTTAAGTAATAACGGATGACGATGATAAATGATGAATGATGATAAGGTAATAACGAATGACGATAAGGAGCTGTCGAAGGAAATGATAAATAAACAGTAATCTAGTAGGTAAACAAATAAATAAATAAAGAAGGGGAGTACGAAAATTAAATAAATATATAAATAAAAAAAAAAAAAAAAAAAAAAAAAAAAAAAAAAAAAAAAATTGATAATAAATAAATAAAAATTATGAAGAGATGATCAGATGGTTGTTTAAAAAATGAGCTAGGGATGCTTTATTAAATTTAATATTTGAGAATAAGCTAGTGACAAGTTATGTTTGTCAGTCTTTTGATTAACAGGAAGGGGTTCTAGTTGTATGTAAATGCATTCTGTAATGAGTCGTTTGTCATGGTTGGGAACAGTGGCAAGAATGGATGTTTTATCAAAATCAAAGGAATGGTTAAGGGTTAAGGAATGTTCTGAAAGTTTTGAAGCGGTAGAATTTTTGGAGGAAATTGTATATTTGTGTCGGGTGATGCGATCTTTGAGAAGGTTTTTGGTTTCACCAATATAGGCAGAGTTGCAATTAGGAGTTCCGCAAGGGACTCTATAAACAATTTTTGAACGGTGGTCTGTTGGTATACTGTCTTTAAGTCGGCTGTAAATATTGGAGAGTTTGTAGTGGGATTTGAAAGTAAGTCTGAGGTTTGGATAGAAGGATTTTAATGATTTTTTAATTTTTTCTGAAAGAGAGGGAATGTAAGGTACGGATCTATATAATGGAGTTGGTGATGATGATGGAGTAGAAAGAGAGGTTAATTGAGGTTGAGACTGATTTCTGTAGTTATTTATAAGTTTGTTTATGATCACGGTAGGGAAGTTATTGGCCAGGAGAATTGTCTTTATGCGGTTAATGTTGATGTCGTGAAAACGGGGATCGGAAAGGAAAAGGCTTCGGTGTATAAGATTTTTAGCAACGTTAATTTTTTGATGATGGGGATGTTGGGAATAAAAGTTTAATAGTCTGCCAGAGTAAGTCGGTTTTGTGTACCAGTCAGTGGATATTGTGTTATTAGGGTTTCTAATGATGAGGAGGTCAAGAAATGGAAGGGAATTGTTAGTTTCGGATTCAGCTGTAAAATGTAGGCGGGGGTGGTAAGAGTTAAAGGCTAAAAGTATGTCAGTAATTTTGTCGGGGTTAAGAACAAGGAGGAGGTCGTCTACGTATTTTTTAATAAGAATAATATCCTCAGGAAACTGAGGGATTATCAAATTTAGTAAATCGTTAAGGACAATATTGGCGAGGTCAGGGGCGAGAGGATTTCCCATAGCCAGTCCTGAAATTTGATTAAAGAACTGTCCATTGAATGTAAGGTATCCAGAATTGCAACAAAGGTTGAGGGATTCTAGGTATGAAGGGCAGTTAAGTGAGGTATGGGGTTCAATAGAAGACCAGTTATCTTCGATGATACATAGGGCTTTATCTATAGGAATATTGGTAAACAAGCTTTCTACATCAAAGGAAACAAGGATGTAATGTTCTGGAATAATGAAGGATATTAATTGTTCGCGAAGAAGAAAAGAATTTTTGATATCGTAAGGATTGTTGTGACTAAGTTGTTGTAAAGAGGGTAGTAAGAATTTACTGAGGTTAACAGAGGGTGAGTTGATATTCGATGTGATAGGGCGGAGGGGGATACCTGGTTTATGAATTTTTGGGAGTCCATAGAAGCGAGGAGCAACGGAATTATAGGAAATAAGGTTTCTATAGCTGGGATAGTTTATAAATTTTGAATCTAAAAGAGATTTCAGGTGTTTATTGAATTTAGTTTTAAGTGAAGGGGTGGGATCGCGGGATATGGGAACATAAGTGGATCTATCGGAAAGGAGAATGTTCATTTTGTCATTATATTCGGAACGGTCCATGATTACAGTCTTGTTTCCCTTGTCAGTTCTGGTTACTATGATGTCGTCATGGGATTTTAGGAAAGCTCGGGTAAGAGACAAGTCTTTAAAGAATTTTGGTGAAAAATTTGATGGTGAGGAAGGTGGATGTTGGAGATGATTGGATATGATATTGCAAACAGAAATCCGTGACTTTCAGAAAAAATTAAAAAATCATTAAAATCCTTCTATCCAAACCTCAGACTTACTTTCAAATCCCACTACAAACTCTCCAATATTTACAGCCGACTTAAAGACAGTATACCAACAGACCACCGTTCAAAAATTGTTTATAGAGTCCCTTGCGGAACTCCTAATTGCAACTCTGCCTATATTGGTGAAACCAAAAACCTTCTCAAAGATCGCATCACCCGACACAAATATACAATTTCCTCCAAAAATTCTACCGCTTCAAAACTTTCAGAACATTCCTTAACCCTTAACCATTCCTTTGATTTTGATAAAACATCCATTCTTGCCACTGTTCCCAACCATGACAAACGACTCATTACAGAATGCATTTACATACAACTAGAACCCCTTCCTGTTAATCAAAAGACTGACAAACATAACTTGTCACTAGCTTATTCTCAAATATTAAATTTAATAAAGCATCCCTAGCTCATTTTTTAAACAACCATCTGATCATCTCTTCATAATTTTTATTTATTTATTATCAATTTTTTTTTTTTTTTTTTTTTTTTTTTTTTTTTTTATTTATATATTTATTTAATTTTCGTACTCCCCTTCTTTATTTATTTACCTACTAGATTACTGTTTATTTATCATTTCCTTCGACAGCTCCTTATCGTCATTCGTTATTACCTTATCATCATTCATCATTTATCATCGTCATCCGTTATTACTTAAAATCTTTTAATCTTTACCTCGTCACTATTTCTTACAATTTTATCAAATACTCATAAGTAATAACTCTAGTACTCTCAAGTAATAACTTTTGGCTATTTTTTAACAATCGAATCAGTAAACATAACTTAGCTTCTTGGAATTTTCCTAACGGACATTTTAGTTCTCATATTTTCCGTTCCACGCAAAGAGCGTTTTTTAAACTGAGAAACATCACTTCTGTAGGCAAAGCTGTCACGTTGTCACGTAAGTGTTTCTTTCTTATTGATAAGGGTCTTTTTTCATCGCCCATTTCTTTCTCCCCCTTTCCATACTCATATCTTTCTCCGTTACCTATCCTGACATATAATTATTAGCTTAATATTACATTATTTTAAAATTTAAATTATTTTTTATTCATACTGTTTCTCTTTTGTAATGACTATATTTTTTATATATTACCTATACTCTTAACTATGTTTTTAATATATTACCGTCATATATCAACTCAAAATTGTTAATATTTAAAATTTTAATTGTTCACATATTTTTCCTTTATCATTTTTTTCATTTACTTAGTCTCTATTTATATATTCTCATTACAATATTATCATCTCAATTATGTTTACTTCCATACTTTATAACTATCATCTTAATTTTGTTTATTTCCATACTTTATAACTGTCACCTTATTTCCATACTTTATAATTGTCATCTTATTATCATTTCACATTTAATATTATTTATGTTCCCATAATTTATTACTGTCATATTATTATTATATACCTAACGCATTATTAAGTCTATAATTACATTGGTTGTTATCTTGTTTCTTTTAGCCCTGATGAAGGCCCACATTGTAGGCCGAAACGTCGGCACATAATTAAAATAACGCTTATTTTTAATTGTGTGTTTTAATTTATGACCGCAACCCCAACCATCTTCCTCATATAAAAAATTAAGATTTCTATTGTTAAAAATGATTTCAAAATTAGTATTATTTCCTGAAAAAAGATGGTTCACTGTAAACTAAATACTATTCCTAGCGAAACTTAACTGAACTTTTTAAATGTAATTTAAATAATTCATTAGAACTATAAAATAGCAATAAACCGAATAGGAAATGAAACTTTGATGTTTCTATAGTAATTGAAAACATCCATTGCAATAAAGTTTATTTTAGATAAGAAAATTAAATTTTCTGTAATCTTTGTTTCACTTTAATACAACACACAAATAAACTGAACCATTTTTGATATATTTACCATTTATGTGGTTGTTTAAATATAATAATGAATAGACTTTAACATAAAAACATATTTACTTTTTGCTAATTATACTTTTTGTTAGATGAACCAAAAATAACAAAGAGATAAAATCGGTCACAGAGCTTTTTTTTAAATAAACTACACTTAATTAAAATTAAACCAGTGCGAAGCCGAGTCGAGTCCAACAGTTATTTAATAAATAGTAGGGCCTTGGAGTAGAATTTATAGCAGAACCTGCCGGTCTCTACTGAGAATAGAGGACGAAATTAGGCAGGAGGGGTACAATTTTATTTTATTTTTTGCTGATATTCACCGTAACAAGTTTATTAATATTCGTCAATATTCAATGATATAAAAAGTAATCTAAGAAGTAACTCAATTTAAAACAAATAAAATCTGTCCCCTACATAAAAACTTTTGTTTTATTATATTATTATTAAAATAGGAATTATTATTCGATTAATATTTTTTTAAAATCTGAGCGTTACCAATTGCTAGTTTCTCTACATGTGTATCATGATTTCGTTTTATATTTTACTGACTTTACGAAATGAGCTACATTTTACGGAGCGGCTCACATTGGTTAAAAGTTGGAAAAAACAAAACAAAAATGTTACTTTTTTTTTAAAAAAAGCTCAGCTCTTTTTTAATTCCACCAAAGCTTTAAGGAAAAAAGTTTTAGAAGTCTGGCAATATTGATTTAAAAAGGTAAGTACTTTGTATACTAATAAATAATAAACCCAATATTTACCTATAATTAATACCACTTGAATCCCTACTTAGGAAATAGTTTTAAAAGCAAATGCATTATTAAAACCCTTTGCAGTGTCACAGAACTGTAAAAGACCTTAACAATTTTATAAAGAATGTTGTAGCATTGTAGATCAATGTTTATTTCCAATGTGGCTTTAGACATCGATGGAAATATAAAGCCTAGCCACAAGATGATACTTATACCTCTCGTTAGTAGGTATCATAAAGTAACTACCACGGAAACACATTTGCTCATACCTGCTTATCATAGAGCAAAAGCTATTTAATTAAAGAAGTTAATAATTTAATTATGATTGTTCTAAGCTAATATTTGTTTTATGCTGTTTATAATTATACGTACATGCCAGATAAATATCTAAATCAGCTATATCCATGTACCCCTGGTACTACTTACCAACAGCTTGCACCGAATCCTCTCTCATGGTAAACAAACAATGGGGATAGCAACTTTACCCATTGCACTCTTAAACAACAGACGCAAGAAAGGCGGAATAAACAATATAATTATTAAAGGACCCACCACAGTAGGAAAACATTTCGCCTATCTACAAACTAAGATCATTTTATCATTATGATAATATCCTCGGACCCATATATAAGTTGCTAAAGACCAGAACCGAACGTTAAGAGCATTCCGTTAAGTGACATTGCTAGAGATTTATTGAAATTAGTGCTACTGTAAACTTTGTAAATATTTGTAAAGTGTAAAATGAACTTTATTTTACTGATTTAAATTTCAAATACTGATCTTTAAATTTGTAAGTCATTTTTGCTAACATTGTCTGCATCAGTTTTGATTTCGTATTTTCAGTTTAGTTCTGGTGTTTAAACGTTGACGAAACATAAAATTTATGATATCCCCATGCGGTTTACTACGATATGCTAATACCGCTGCCATAACTCCTCCAAAACGGGCACGTTTAAGGCTAACATTGGATGTGCTTTCCTCTTTAGGACCCTATAAAAGAGAACGACTTCTTGGAGTTAAAAAGAAAGTTGTAGAAGTCGGCTATATGATGTGATCCATATTCCAATACCTAGGAGGGATAAAAATATATCATGAATAACTCCTAGTTATTGCTTAAATTAAAATTACAATAAAAAAAGCGTTTGCATCTAAAATAGAATAAAAAAGTTTCCTCGTAAATAATTCCTATCCATTCTTCATATTGTTCCATCATTTGAAAATGTTTTTTATGTTACTAATATGTCACTGTATCCTGAGTAGGTAAATAGAAAAAAACTTACAGAAACCAGATTCTATGATAGAATTTTTCGGTAAAATAATAAATAGCGCAGATTAATGAATATGTAATTTAAATGCATTACAATTGATGGGCATGAGTGGTAGTGAGTTGTTTAACACCATGTTACCCCTCCCCACTGCAATCCTAAAAAAGATCTAAAGTCACAAAAGTTTTGCGAATACCGTTAAAAATGTTTGATAATTGCATTCGAATATCTTAAGAAACAATTGCAAAGAGAAAAAAGAATGGACTTCCAAAAAAACAAATCTCGATATTTGAACCAATATTTTCCCCAAAAATATAAAACAGTTTAGGCTTGATCAGAATACAAGGTTCGTGTACTGCAGAACATACTGCGAGTCTAATAAACCACCGCTTAAAAAAATATAATCATGATATTGAAACTTATGTTATTAGCATGGTCACTGACGAGGCAAGAGTCATAGTCAAAGTGGGTAAGCTCATCAATCGTTATCAACAACAGTGCTTCGCCCATAGGTTACAATTAGCTGTGATAATATGTTTTATATGAAAAGAAGGAAGAAAAAACAGAGGACCTTATAGCAACAAAATCAAATGAATCCATATGACAAAGATATAACGAATGATGAACGAGGAGTTACTGTTACACTAACGGATTCCTATCGCCCTTATTCTTCTGATGAAGTAATTAGCAGAAGCAATGATAGTGTTACAACAAAAGTGGTAAAGATGTTTAAAAAATCGAATACTAAATACGATATATATTTGCAAAAGTATGTGAAAGAAAATAAAGTGGAAGAATTGAGCCTTATTTTGGATTGACGCACACGATGGAATCGACCTCTGTCTATGATGGAAAGCTTAAAGTATGTATCGATTAAACAACAATACATTTAGGGTCTGACGTTAAATTTAGTGACCTAGAATAGTCGAAACTAAAATACTAAACAATTAAATACCTTACTACTTAAATGACTGCAGACTGTTAGGGCCTTCTCACATATAGACGACTGCCGTGCCTGTCGTTAATCCCCCCTTTCACACGTACAGCACGGCTGCCGTCCACTTATAGTTGCAGAAATAGGGAAATGTGCCGTGAACGGCGTGATTGCTTATCAAGGGAATTAAGAGGAAAAAAGATTATATTGGGTACGCTCTAATAATTCAGAGAGCTTGGGGCTTATTATGCTCTGTATTTTAATAAGGAGGGAGACACAGAAGTTTATAAATTATTTTCGGATGGAACTCAATACTTTTGATGATTTATTGAACAAAATACACACCGAACTTCCGACGAAATACGTATATGAGAGATTGTTTCGAGCCTAAGCAGATGTTGGCTGTGACTATCAGGTGAGTAGAATCACTGTGACATTTTATTATGAATAATAAAATAGTTTATGCTTCAAGTTCTAATATATCTCAAGTTCGCGTTTACTTGATCATAATTCTTCTTTTTATCAATTACTTTTATGCACTGATAAATATTTATTAAGTATGAAATTAAGTTTCCAACTTATTTAGTGTAATAAAACTTTGCTAAACGAACAGATTTGGCTCTTTGGCCAGTTTATATTTCATAGTACTGAATTCTGTGAAGAAGAATTTAAGAACGCCGCACTATAGTTAACAGGAATACTGACATTTTAATCCAACGGAATTAATCATGAAATCCGGAGATATCCAAAGATATCATGAAAATGAAAACCGAACTTGTTGTCAGTTGTCTCATCTTAACATTAAAAATTAAGTTATTTATTAATATATAGGTTTTTTCATAAACTCCCTGTCGGATTTAAATCTCCTCCAGGGATTATTTTGCCAAATTATATTTTGCAATATTTCATGCTACCCGGGTCAAGGTATCCATTTCTCTAGAGGAAAAGCAAGCAAGTAAGCTCAAGAAGGCATTTAGCCCTACTGCGTACAGAATTTACTTCTGAAGAGCTCTTTAAGACTTCTATCTTCTCCGTCAAGTAGCCGGCCCATGCGGATCTACACCTAGAGCCAGAGAACACAGCATCCGCTAAACCACTGCACCTATTGAGACCTGACCACACTCAGCGAGGACCAGGAATTGAAAACCTAAGGACGAGCACTCCGCCCGCAGATCAGATTAGTCTAGAATTAATAAAAGGGACCTATACTCTCTCATTAAGTCTGTAATTGCGCCAAAATAAAAGCAATAACGAAATCACGCATTTTCTTTTGTTCTCATTCAGAAACAGTTAAGGGTTAATTAGCACCTTGTGTACGAAATTGTACACGGCCTATGATAAGTACAATTTTAATTAAATAACTCACTAACAGTTCAGCTTGGACAAAAAAAGTGAAAATCATCCAGATTTGATATATCCGGCAAGATCCCGCCGGATTACAATTTCTAGGAGCTGCATACCGCAACAATTTAGGTTTTAGGTGCTAGTGATTTTTTTTTTTTTTTTTTTACTATAATTCTCTTCCTAAAACCAGGTAAACCTCCTAATACTACGACATCATATAGACCTACCAGTCTACTTCCAATTCTTTCAAAAATCTTTGAAAAAATCCTCCTCAAACGAATATTACCTTTATTAGAATCCCACACTATTCCTACCCATCAGTTTGGATTCCGTTTCCAACATTAAACCGTTCAGCAAGGGCTCCAAGTCGTTAACCATATTTCCTCTGCCCTTGAGAACAAGGAGTACTGCTCGGGTGCATTTCTGGACATAACGCAAGCATCTGACCAGGTGTGGCACCAGGGATTACTCTTTAAGCTCAAAAACCATTTACCCCAATCCTTATACGTGGTCCTCCGATCCTATCTATCAAACCGCTCCATCCGAGTTTGCTGTGGTGCAGAATATTCTAATCATTATCCAGTCGAATCCGGTGTTCCTCAGGGCAGTGTCCTTGGTCCTATCCTCTACAGTATATACACGACTGATATTCCTGTTTGCCCTAATACCTTCCTAGCAACGTACGCTGATGACACAGCTATCCTATCCTCTCACTTAGATCCCGAAATTGCACCTATAGGCCTCCATACGCATCTTTCTCAAATTGAAGACTGGTGTAACAACTGGAGAGTCAAAATCAATCAATCCAAATGCAAACATGTCACCTTTACCCTTCGAAGACAATCTTGCCCTCCAGTTTTCTTTAACTCCGTTCCGCTTCCTTTCTCCGTCACAGACCGGTATCTTGGCTTTCTTCTGGACAAAAGACTAACTTGGAACCCGCATACTAGACTTAAACGACAAGAACTTAATCGACGATTTGGACAATTATACAGACTACTGAACAGAAATTCAAAACTATCTATCCAGAACAAACTGTTAATGTACAAGACAGTACTGAAACCTATCTGGACCTACGGACTTGAACTGTGTGGGACAGCCCAATTTTTTAACAGCAAACGCATTCAATCCTTCCAATCTAAGGTCCGAACAATAGTTAATGCCCCTTATTATGTATCCAACCATACCTTACACCGCGACCTAAATATTCCATTTATTTTAGACCTTATACCATTAAAATTTTCTAAATTTCATCAGAACCTTATCTATCACCCTAATCCCCTAGCTCAATCCTTATCCAGCTCCACACATCCTTACCATCCTCCTAGAAGGTTGAAACGGCAGTGGCCTCGTGACCTCTTGTAACATGTATATTGGAGTTCTAGAATTGGCTAGATTCTCCACTCACGTGCTGTATGCTTGTGAATTGTATAAAGGTATGAGTGACTTTTGTATATATTTTATTGATTTTGTTTGGTATATATCGTGTGAATGTATTATGAATGTTGTACTTTATCACTATTAAAAATGTCCTAAATTGGACATATTGTAATGTTACTCAATAAAGAATTGCGGTGTTCAAAATTAACATCAGATTTGAATCAGGTTGTTAAATATATTACTAATCAATTACTAAATGTTTAGATACATTTTTATAATTTATATTTACATTATATCTCACTGACCTGTTTTCCTCTAAATCATCATATCCATTAGCGCTAAGTTAAACTCGGAATTATCTTGATATGGATTACTGCCGAAGTCAAATTAGGCTAATTGCTAATGAATACGGCCCTAGTAGTTCCTCGTTAATGACAAATTACCTCAGCTCGATATTAAAACCCGCATAAAGCGAAATTAGTTTAGGAAAAGGGGAGGGGGACCAGCGAGGGAGGGTAAATAGCAGTTCTTTTAGGGAAAGCCCCTCCTCCCTTCAACTAATCGATCTTCCTCAGGTGAGCCTTAATTATAAAACTTTACAAGATGCCGGTCTTAATTTGCATAAGAAAGGAGGATCAGATGTTGGTTGTTATAACCTGAGTTATGTATGAGATTAACTCTTTAGTAACATGGATCCATCAAATTAATTTATTCCCTTATCATTATAATTTAAATATTGATAATTAAGTGCTAGATATGAGTTAAAAGTTTTACTTTCACTTACATATAAATGAAATATATAGTGAGGGGAAAGTATAGCGATAGCAAAAACTTTTCAATTCCAATTTTCAACGGAAATACACATTTTAGAGTCCCTTGAGTCCCAATAACCAACTCAAAAAAAGTCTGTGTCTGTGTGGTAAGTCTAAGACGAAAATGAAAAGTCATAGGAAACTGAAATTTCATATTAAGGACAACTATACGCCCAAGATGTTACAGCAACTTTTTCATTACAATGAATTAACCTGAAGAGCAACATTATACATACCATTAGCACCATTATACGATTTAATACATTTCATTACATTGATTATTTAATATATGAAATTGTATTTTTTATTTTAAAACTCTTAAAATACTTAACGGATTAAATGTTATTTTTTCGACTAATTTATTTTCTTTAACTAATATAAAAACGCGAGAGAATCAGCTGATGCGCTCGATGATAACAGTCATACGTTACATCGTCTCTCAGATTTTTGCTTTTTTCAGTAGGAATTCGCTAGAATTCAGTCTGAAGAACATCACTAGACCTCAGGAATATTACGGCAGTGAATATTGGAGAAGTTTCGGTAAGCAAAGTTATAATTTACTTTGTACAATCACGAAAAAGTGAAAGAAGGGTCACTGATCAGCTGATTGCCGCTAGCTCGGAAAGCTCGGGCTTGCTTTTCTTTAACTTATCTTTCTTTTATCTTTAATTCTTATCTCATTATTTATTTATTATTATTATTTTCTTAATCAATGAGATATTTTCATCAAGTCATGTCCTCAAAGTCTGCAAGTAAAAGATCTAGATCTGCAGGTTCTAACTCGTCTCCCACAAAACAGAGACCCCGCCGTGAACAAAATAAAAAAATGATTCCACCAGCGACCGCGTCAGCTACCTCATTAGAATCTAAACCACAGCCCAGCACATCATCACAAGGAATAACTGATGAATCTCCGTTTTTTACACCGAATCCATTTCAGATCCTCCAAAATGAAAAAGAAACCATGGAATCTTCTCCTATACCCAGAGAACCACTACCTCCACCAATATTTGTTAAAAATATTAAAAATTTTAAACTGATGTGTGCGCATTTAAACAAAGTAACAGATCCTAATAGTTATTATTGTATAAGTAGAACCAATGATACTAAAATATCTCCGACTACTGCTGAAACCTACAGAAAGATTGTCAAATATCTGACTGAGACCAAAGCTGACTTTCATACTTATCAGCTGCGCCAAGAGAGAGCATTAAGGGTCGTAATCAGAAACCTACATTCCTCAACACCCGTTGAAGCAATCAAAGAAGAACTGACAGAATTAGGATTCCAAGTGAGGCAAGTCACCAACGTTCTAAAAGATAAAAGTCCACTGCCTCTATTCTTCGTGGACTTGGAACCATCAGCAGGAGTCGAAAAAATCTATGACCTCAGCAGACTGTACTATACCCGTGTAAAAGTTGAAAAACCTTACACAAAGAAAGAAATAGTCCAGTGCCATAACTGTCAGGCATATGGTCATACCAAAAGTTATTGCCATCACATACCACGCTGTGTGAAATGCGGTGAACAGCATAAAACAGAAGAATGTACAAGATCAAGATCAGCACCCGCTGTATGTGCTCTGTGCCTCAAGGACCACCCGGCTAACTACAAGGGATGTGAAATCTACAAGAAACTCAGAACCAGATACCAAAAACCTCAGGATCCGAATGAAACGGCTGTACCAACCAGAAGCAGAAGAGAACCATCTAAACTTGTAAATTCTAACGTGTCATTTGCCCACTTGCTTGGAGGTGGTAACCAGAATCATCAAGTCGAGGCACTGCCGGAACAACATTTTCCTCAACATTCTCAATCTATTGTACAAGAATCTATCCCTCAAAGTTTACCTAATCTTCAAAAAACTCCTCACCATCAAATTTCTCATATCCCTCCACCATCAAACGTCACAGATCTTACCAGTCTAATGACATCGTTCATCTCCGAAATCAAATCTCTTGTTATGCCGCTTATATCACTCCTTACAAATCTAGTATCGAATCTAATCCCTGCCTTGAAAAATCCTTAAATGACTTCACCTAACTCCTTATCCATTCTCCTTTGGAATGCGAATGGTGTTAGAAATCATACTGACGAACTGACAGCGTTGTTGCAAGACAAAACAATCGATGTTGCACTTATAACTGAAACAAGACTAACGACTAAACAGTACTTCAAAATACCGCAATACATGACATACCGTACTGACCACCCAGACGGTAAAGCCCATGCCGGTTCTGCTATCATTGTCCACCAATCCCTCTCTCATCATTTACTCCCACTTCCCACCTATGATTTCCTACAAGCCACAGCCATAGTAATCAAGACTTTTTCCTTTCCGGTAACCCTCACATCTGCATATTGCCCTCCTAAACATTCCATTTCCAATTCTGAATTTGTATCCTTCCTGGATTCCTTAGGAAATCGTTTCATTCTGGGTGCAGACATAAACGCCAAGCATCAGCAGTGGGGTTCCAGAACCACGAATTCTCGGGGACGAAATTTGCTGTCTGCACTCAACTCCCGAAATTTTAATATCCTGCCTCCTGACTCCCCTACCTACTGGCCAACCGATCCTAACCGCAATCCTGACATCCTCGACTTCTTTATCCACAGCGGATTAGGCTCTCTCAACTTGTCTTTAACTCGCCTTGATGAACTATCCTCAGACCATAGTCCACTGATCCTAAAAGTATCTCTCACTCCAATTCCAAAACCCATTCCACCATCATTCATCCGAGGCCCTGTCAACTGGAACCTTTTCCGCCAAATCCTGACCGATAATATTGACCTCAGAGTAACCCTCAAAACCCAAGATGACCTAGATAATTCCGTCTATTCCTTTACCACCGCCATCCAACAAGCTGTCTGGACTGCTTCCTCTCCTAAACACTCCAATATAAATCCAGACCAAAATCATCTTCCACAACCTATTATAGACCTTATCCACACCAAACGCCGAGCAAGATCATTATGGCAGCGCACCCGACACCCAACAGATCGCCGCTCCTATAACTTCTATTGTAGACAATTGAAGAGGGAGTTGGCGAACTTCCGTTCCCAGTCCTTTAATTCCTACCTCTCCTCTCTATCAGCTCGTGATAATTCCCTGTGGAATGTCACGAAAAAAATCCTAAAATACCATCATGTTTCCCATCCTCTCCGACGTGGTGATGACTCCTGGGCTGCGTCTGATGAAGATAAAGCCGAGGAATTCGCCACACACCTCTCCAAAGTATTCACTCCTCACCCGGAATCCCACATCAATCACACCGCAAAAGTGCAAGACTTTCTTATGTCACCGATTCCACTTTCCCTACCTCCTAAAGCTATTAATCCCTCTGAGGTCAAATATCTTCTCCAAAAACTGACTCTCCGTAAATCTCCTGGACATGATCTCCTTACTCCCCAGATCCTCCGAAAACTTCCGCAGAAAGCTATTATATTCCTTACATATATTTACAACTGCATCCTCCGCACCACCTATTTTCCACTGTTATGGAAACATTCCACCATCATCCTTTTTTTAAAACCAGGTAAACCTTCCAACAACACTTCATCCTACAGGCCTATCAGTCTACTCCCCATCCTCTCAAAAATCTTCGAAAGGCTTCTTCTAAAACGTATCCTACCCATATTAGAATCTCAAAATCTTCCTTCCCATCAGTTTGGATTCCGTCCTCAGCATTCCACAGTTCAACAGGGGCTCCGAGTTGTAGACCATATTTCCTCAGCTCTTGAATGCAAAGAGTATTGTTCTGGTGCGTTTCTGGACATTGCGCAAGCTTTTGACCGGGTATGGCACACTGGATTACTCTTCAAGCTGAAAACCCATTTACCCCAGTCCCTATACCTCATTCTCCGATCCTATCTCTCGAACCGTTCCTTCCGAGTTCGCTGTGGTGAAGAATTTTCTAACCTTTATCCCGTTGAGGCCGGTGTTCCTCAAGGCAGCGTCTTGGGTCCCATCCTCTACATCCTTTACACTGCTGATATTCCTACACATCCTGATATCTTTCTGGCAACTTTTGCAGACGACACCGCCATCCTATCATCCAGTTCCAATCCTGAAACAGCATCCTTAAACCTTCAGAGACACCTTTTCCTTATCGAACACTGGCGTAATAACTGGCGTGTAAAGGTGAACGAAGCCAAATGTAAACACATAACCTTTACTCTTAGACGACAGTACTTACTCTTTCATTAATAAACATGTTCCGATATCGGCCAAGTATAAAGTATTTCAGGCGGTGGTGGAATCTGTAATGTATTATGGAGCGCAATTTTGGGGATACCATAATTACCAACAATTAGAAATTATTCATAGATTATTTTTGAAGAAACTTTTTAACTTACCAAAGAACACACCTAACTACATGTTGTACCTGGAAACGGGCAGGGATCTATTGTGTTTTAGTACAAGAAGTTTGCATTTAAATTATATTATAAAAATTTTAAACTATAATGATGTACGCTTACCTAAAATTATAGCTCTTGATGGTATGAAAAACAAAAATTGTAGCTGGCTAAACGAATGGGTAAAACTAGCAGAAGATTTAGGCTGTCTATTTGATAGGGAGTTCGTATCGGTGGCGAGGTGGAATAGTCAAATGATTAATATAATAGCTGCAGCCAAGGAAAATTTTAAAAAAGAACTAGGGATCTCCGTTATGGGTGCCGAACACCATCTAATTTATAAGAAGCTAGATTATGGTGTAAACTACATTAATGACGAAAACAATATAGAATTAATAAGAATAGTTTTTAATACAAGAGCCGAAATGATATCCCTAAATTGTAAACCATGGATGAGGGAAATAGTTTACACATGCTCAATTTGTAATAGTAAGGAGGACGAAAATATAATTCATTTTTTAGGTAAATGTACGGCATTTAATCATTTTAGGAAAAAGTATTTTGGAGAAAGTATTTTGACTGAAAACAAAATAATAGACATTTTGAATGGAATTAATTGGAACTCACTGTATAAATTTATGAAATGTGCTGTTAACTACAGAAGCTTTTTAATAAAGGAATTCAATTACAATAATTAAATAAACAGAGAATATGTTGTCACAGATAAAGTGTAATTATATTTTGTTTATTCTATTTGGGAAACAAAGATTATCCCTCTATCTTTTTACAATAATGTGTAATGTTTATTTATGTTTTGTTTGTTATTGTAAGCTTATACTTTTGTTTATTAATAATGTATATAAATAAACCAACTTCCTGGCAGACGGAAATCCATGCCAGTATTTTGTGTTCTCTAGACGAATGTAAAGAAAAATGTAAAATTTATTAATAAAACACATTTATCTATCTATCTATCTATCTACTCTTAGACGAAAATCCTGTCCGCCAGTTTATTTCAACTCATTACCGATTCCTCTCTCAAATACAGTCCGGTATCTTGGCTTACTGTTAGACAAAAGATTGACTTGGAACCCACATACAAGACTTAAAAGACAAGAACTCAACCGACGATTCGGTCAGTTATACCGACTACTCAACAGAAAATCTGAACTTACAGTTGAAAACAAATTATTAATCTACAAGACAATACTGAAGCCCATCTGGACCTACGGACTTGAACTGTGGGGGACAGCTAAACGTTCTAACATCAAACGCATTCAATCCTTTCAATCCAAAGTCCTCCGTACAATAGTAAATGCTCCTTATTATGTCTCCAATTATACCTTGCACCACGACCTTAATGTTCCATTTATTTCAGACCTAATCCCATCCAAATTTTCCAAATTCCACCAGAACCTCATTCATCATCCTAATGCTTTAGCTCAATCCCTATCCAGCTCCACTCATCCATACAACCCACCTAGAAGGTTGAAACGGCAGTGGCCCCGCGACCTTTTGTAAATATATTGGAGTTCTAGCACTGGCTAGATTCTCCACTAAATGTGATGTATGTATGAGTGTGTGTATGTGTATATAGGTATAAGTGAATTATTGACTTTTGTATTGATTCATTATTGTGTATATATTTTATTGTAATTTTATGTTGTGTAAATATTGTATGAATGTAGTATGTTTGATATCATTCAGCAATACTATTAATGTCCAAATTGGGACAGATTGTAAAATTTTCTCAATAAAAATTGTTATTACTAAAAAAAAAAAAAAAAAAAAATATATAAAAACGCGGAATTGCGGAGCTTATACCCTGTGAATATAATTGAGTTGATAGCATCGCGGGGACTAAAATTGGCGAGTAAAGTTGTTGGGCTCGCTGATGAACGGATTCCGAGAAAATTGGTATTCGCTAATCCGACTGGTAGGCGTCCGAAAGCTAGGCCGATGCGTCGATGGGAGGATTGCGTTAAGGCTGATCTCGGGGGCTTGGTTTTGTACGGTGAACACTCGCCGAGTCTGTGCAGACGGAGTTTGGTGGTATAGGCATCGAACCATCGGGTTCGGTAAGCCTATTATTATTATTATTATTATTAACGAATATAAACTTTTGACATTTTTCGTCGAAATGTAAAAAATCGTAAAACAAACGAACTTTGAGAGGGGAAGGGATTTAACATTGGCCTCAATAATTGAGACGTTGATTTCCAAAAGATACTAAAAGACATATTTTGCCAACCAGATATTTTGACATATTTCTATTATGATCATAAATCTTCTGTTTGATTTCATTCCACGAACACTCAAGTCCTTTAAAAACGCGATTTAGAAATATTATAGTTTCTAAAGGTACTAACTACACATTTAGCTTCGTTCCAAATCATACTCAAACATTTTACTCCATAGGTTTAAGATGTTGTTATTAATATAGAGTGGGAAAAAAAATCTTGATTCTAATGCACATTCTCTAACATTTTCTAGAGTGGATATAGTACCTTTTGGAACTCAACGTTCCCATTATTGATAAATAAAAACATGTTATTTGTTCGGTTCATCAATTTTATGGGCAACAAAGAAGTAATCAGCAGCTGCCTTACCCTCAAATGAAACGGAATATGTTTCCTTAACCAAAGACATAGTTGATATGGATTAAAGGAAAGTTGGAAGTATTAGAGGTTAAAGTTGATGCTGTCAGAGTTTTCAAAGATAACCTTATTTGCATAAAAATAGCAACGAACAACTTAGGTAGCAAAAGCACTAAATAATTTAATGTTATTTCTCACTATGTAAAAGAAAAAATCGAAGATGACAGTTGTTCTAGAATATGTAGAATCAAACAGAAGGTTAGGGGATATGTTAATTAATAGCCCAGTAAAATAAGACTAACATTTAAGGTTTGTGGGAAGTAATTCGGACAAAGTTGGGAAAACGTTTTAATACCTCTAAAATAGTAGGTGTCATGGCCGACAATCTAGTTCTCAATTCATATCGCTCTGCCATTGTGACTCTATAACTACTGAAAAAACGAGCTTAACAGTTCTGAAACTTTGTGAAACGTGATCTTAAGACCAGTTTGACATTATATGACTGACGAATGCTGAGGTGAGCAAGAGTTTAATATAACTAGCTCAATAAGTGGTCATACTGCATTGAGCTGCCACGAGGCGCTTAATCGCTAAAAAATAGCTCCTATCATCAAGCAAGTTCACGGTCAGTTTGGCAACCTACCTGCTTCCAGCCGTCCTCAGTTCGAGTATACACTATATTAGTGGTTTTTTTTTTTCACTTTTTCTCTTTTAAATTTTTTTTTTATCTTAAAATTTATTTTATTAATTGTATATATTTATGTAAATATTTTAATTCTTGAATAAACTGGTGTTTCCATTAGCCTACAACACGCCCTGATGATGACCCAAAATGGGGGTCGAAACGCTGGCAAAAAATAAACTGTTGAATCTACTCAATTGTTTCATTTACCGTCCTCATTTACCGTCATGTATGATATACCGTTGGAAAGCTAATGATTTTAGAAAAAATATCCCATACACAAGCTTTTAAAAGTTAATAGAGAGTGATAAAATGAACATAAAACTAACTGATTATTTTAGATAATAATATAATAGATTTTTTAATAAAACACATGTTTCTATATAAATTCAATTTAATTAATTCCTTAATAGTTTCACGTATTCTTATCTCTTACTGTTTTTGAAAATTCTTTCATTGATTTTAAAATTGGAGGTAAGTGAAAGTCGTGTGTTGCCCGCACCAGATTTTTTAGTCATAGAATTCCAAATATGAGTGAAGGAGTGATCGTCGGAATTCTCCTATCACAAAGAGTGACAAGTGTACAAGCAGCGTATGGAAAGTTTTTTTTAAAGGCGAATAAACATTTTTCTGAGACCGAGAGGAAAAAAACGCATTGAGTAAAGAAGCTTTCAAATGATTAAAAAAATTAGCTATTCCGGGAAATCCTCAGTCTACCTCGTATAAAGAATAGATTTTGTTGGATAATTATTTTAGCATCAGTTCCGGATGCGACGTTATAATAATTTAACTGCTGTAACCCATTCCATACATTTTGTAAAACCGGGATCTGGAGCTCACACAAGTACTTTAGAGAGTATCAGGGCATTTGAAAAAAAGCGCAACAAGGTTAGTTGTGGAACACACGGGCCCTCATAGTTAGCAAAAGTAGATTTTGCGAATTCACGTGGAGGAGGAAGAACGTAGAAAAGGATTTGTTTCAAACTATTTTAACGAAAATCAAGGACTTAATGCTTCAAATTAACAACTTCGCTGTTATCATTCTTCGTTTTTTTTTCATAAATAAAATATATTTATATCGGGCTGATGCGAAATTAATGCAGGTTTCCTCTATTGCAATATCTTAATTCCAATTGTGTAAACAAAGCTAATCCTAACATTGATCATTATTATACCAAAACAAACCTTATCTAATACCCTCTCTTTCACTATGAATTTGTTTAGTAAAATCGTTTTGTTCAGTGTGCTCAAAGGTCTTGAATCGAAAATGTCAAAGTGCGATTTTCGTCAAATTTATTTTTACGAATTTAAATTAGGGCGCAGCGCTGCCCAAACTGCTCATAATATTAATGAAGTGTGGGGTCAGGGGACTATTAATGTGTGCACGGTGCAGCGTTGGTTCCAGAAGTTTCGCAGAGGAGAATTCGACCTCAAAGACAAGGAAGGTCGGGGCCGTCATCTTGCTCTGGACAACGACCAGCTGAGGTCAAAAGTGGAAGAAGACCCAACCAAAACCACACGAGAAATGGCGGCGGAACTCGGTGTGAACCAATCCACAGTTGTACGCCACTTGGAAGCAATTGGTAAGGTAAAAAAGTTGGCCAAGTGGGTGCCACACCAATTAAACGACCACCAAAAAAGTCGCCGCTTTGAAATCTGCTCCATGCTTGTGACACGCAATAAAAATGATCCATTTCTCGATCGCATTGTGACGTGCGATGAAAAACGGATCTTATACGACAACAGAAGGCGTTCTAGCCAATGGCTGGGCAAAGATGAACAGCCAAAACCTTTCCCGAAGCCCAACCTGCACCCAAAAAAGGTTATGGTCACAGTTTGGTGGTATACTGCTGGTGTTATTCACTACAGCTTTCTCAATCGAGGTGAGACTATAACTGCTGACAAGTACTGTCAAGAAATTGACAGCATGAATCAAAAATTGCAACGTCTTTGCCCAGCATTGATGAATCGGAAGGGGCCGATCCTGCTCCACGATAACGCCAGACCACACGTTGCACAACCAACGCTTCGACGACTGCACGAGTTGGGCTACGAAGTTCTCCAACATCCGCCTTATTCACCTGACCTCTCTCCTACAGACTTCCACTTTTTCAGGCATCTGGACAACTTTTTGAGGGAGAAAAATTTTCAAAACCAGGACGACATTGAAAATTCTTTTCGTGATTTCATTGAGTCCAGGGATTCGGATTTTTTTTCTGGTGGAATAAGAAAGCTTGTTGAACGTTGGCAAAAGTGCATTGATTCAGATGGAAATTATTTTGATTAAATAAATATGGTTAAAGTAAAGATATGACGTATTTACAATACCTACTAAAAACCTGCATTAATTTTGCATCAACCCAATATTTTTTTATAAAAGTTACTCCTAGTAGCAGTTTCATCATGAAGTAATGGTTACCGATATATAATCGGTAGCCTGGAAACAGTATTGACCCCCTAAATATGCACATTAACTAATTCAAGTAACAAATCTTTGTTACTAAAATAAAAATAAGAAACAATAAATCTGAAAATTTAAAGGATAATTTAAAGAGAAATGCTAAATATTTTAAGAAAGGAGAGTGCTTTGAAATTTTCGTAACTTAGTAATAACTGGATACGCTTTTATCCAAAGCATCTACTCTCAGCGACAAATATAACAGACACGACACGTTTCTTTTTTAAGGTTTACACATTGAATACTACCCTATGATAAATATAAATATTCATCACACGTTTGTACAAGTAACTATTTGAAAAAAAAAGAAAAAAAAAGGACTGAAGTTAGATCAGGTGTAATTTCAATTTACTTTTCATATTCTTGAAGTTTGTTAAAGAAAAAAAATCTGGGGCGTTAAACACACGACTTTTACTTACCTCGGCTGTTAAAACCAATTTAAGAACTATTAGATAATCTCAAAGCTGAAAAAAAAAAATTAAGTTCATTTTAATACAAATTTTATTCAGTATCGTTGAAAACATCTGATTTAGATTTAACAATATAACAATTTTAAATTGTTACTTATAAGTATCAGTAATACGTTTATGCCTTCTTCGTCACTTTTATTATCCCAAAAAGACGCTTAAAAACTATGATATTTATATTCCTGACATCACACTTAGAAAGAAAAGTAATATTTGTTCATTGTCTTTATTTAAATGCTGTTATATTTCAATTTATTTTTAATTTTGTTCAACACAATATTTTTCAAGAATTGTTTTCATTTTATTTTATATATATTATATTGTATATATTTTTTGTATAGATGTGTGGATATTCGTGTGCGATATAAACAATTATAAATTAACCCATCAGTGTATTTACTAATTAGTTATATTCCTTCTGTCTGTTGGCCAGACATTTTGTACATTTAAACTGTACAATTCAGTTATTCTTAGGAGACCCAGTCCCAGAATAAAATTATTTTCTATTCTATTTTATCTTTTATACATAACTATGCCAACCTATGACAATCAAAGTCACATCCCAATGATGCTAAGAAAAAGAGCAATGCTACATAGAAAAACTTAAATATTTCTAGGAAAGTGCAATAACACTAAAACTTGAATGTAAAAAAACAAAAAAACAGAAAAAATGAAATAGGTGTCCTTTTTATCTAGTTATAGTATTTTTATTTTATTTTATTTTTTTATTTTTAACGCTTCTGAAGAAATCTCTGAAAGAGAATGACTATGAATATAATAAGAAATTCCTTGAATATTCAGGAGCCACTGGCAAGAGCTCTAGATATTTTACCAGGCGAAATATAGAAGAAATATTTATTCCAGATATATTAACTTACATATTAAAAGATAAGCTCGAAAAATAAATTCACAAACGGACTTGCTGCATGCTAATATCATATTCATATTTTTTAGTACCTGTAATAACTATGTTCTTAATATTAAGAATCAGAGTTAGTATCTATTCACATGTGTAGTTTATCCTACACTAAAAAAAAAAAAAAACTGAATTGATTTTTGAAGAAATTGAATTGAGCCTGAATTATTCTTTCGAGAGAATAATTCAGGCTCAAATATCCGAATTCTTTGAAAAATCGAAACTACTCGATCCTCTCCAATCTGGTTTCGGTTCAGGTTTCTCCACTCAATCCGCCCTCGCCAAAATCTCTAATGACATACATACTGCCATGGACGAAAGAAAACTAACTGTTTTAATACTCCTTGATTTCTCCAAAGCTTTCAACTCCTTGGACCATTCAATCATTTTCTCTAAACTTAAAGCACTGTCCTTTTCCAACAGCGTAATCCGCTGGTTTCAATCTTTCCTTTCCGATCGAACTCAAGCCGTTAACATTCCTAACCATCTTTTATCATCCTTCCTAGCTCTTACGGCAGGTGTTGCCCAGGGATCAAATATCTTTCCTATCCTTTTTAACTGTTATATTAATCATCTCCTTACTCAATAGTTCACTACTCCCACCATCTTTATGCTGATGATTTACAAATTTACTTATACTTGAGTTATCAAATTCATTTGCTGCTATTCAGGTAGACCTAGATAAGATCAGTGCCTGGGCAAACCTGAATAAGCTTAGCTTAAACGCTACGAAAACTCCTTATACCTAACAACAGGGATGAGTTTTACTGATTTAAAATTTAGTGCTGCTGTTTCATCATCATTATTTTATCAATTATTAGAGAAACATGTGATGCTGTATCCCTAAGTCTCGGAAGTGGCATAAAGGTAAGTTATAGTTTGAATATACAATATTGGGGAGCTGCCAATGGGTAGTATCCCCACATGTGAATCCATGCCATTTTTATCTTGTATCTCATTTACTAGATGTATATCATTATACAGTTGTAAATAGCAATAAATCTATCTAAAGAATATACAATATATGTTATATTATATTATTATTATCGTTATCAATATCCATGAAAGATTTTTTATTTTAATGATATGACTAATACAAAGAGCAATAAATTAATCAAAGAAATATGGGCTATCACCACTACCAATTTCAAAACGCTATATCTCAGATATAATTAACCGATTCCAATGACTCTTTTTTGTAAATAAAATTATCAAATGAATAGCATTAACAGCGAATTTGGTATTCATTTATTTATTAATTCGTACTGCGGACAGACGGATATAGTTATTAGAATTAATACATAAAATACTCTTATCTAAATATTAAGGTCATTTAAATTTTTTATTTCTGGTCTTCGGTGCGATTAGTTCCTAGGTAGAGGAACGATTTACAGCTAATGGATAATGAAGGTGATACATGTCATTTATCATACAAGAGGTTTGGTTTAATCTTAAATATAACCATTTTATTTCTGTAAATATAGTAATTTATAGATAATTATACAATATAAAAAGTATATTTCATTAATGACTTTATAAAAATTTATATAAATAGATATAAAAAAATCTGGTGCGGGCAACACACGACTTTCACTTACCTCCATTTTTTAAATCAATAAAAGAATTTTCAAATACAGTTAGAGATAAAAATACTTGAAACTAATAAGGAATTAATCAAATTAAATTTATATAGAAACATGTGTTTTATTAAAAAATCTATTATATTATTATCTTAAATAATCAGTTAGTTTTATGTTCTTTTCATCACTCTCCATTAACTTCTAAAAGCTTGTGTATGAGATGATATTTTTTCTAAAATCTTTAGCTTTCCAACGGTATATCATATATGTATATTACTGCCCTTATGTTCAAAAACGTAAAATTGCATTAAAAAAATATTTTTTCTGTTTTCTCCTTTAGTTGGGAATCGAATTTATATATTTACCTATTTTTCATCAGCGTTAACAAGATAATCAAGTTATTATTATTAAATCTACAAAATTAAAGGTACTTTAGGGGAAGAAAATTTAAAATATCGGCATTTAAGCCCTGTCAGACCATTTTTATCCAAATAAAACCTACATGATATTAAAGCTCATTAAATTTTACATCGATATAGCGAGTTTAATCAAAATCGTCGGAACCGTTTTTGAGAAAAACGAAAAAAGGTGCAAAATGCATGGTATAAAGTGCCTCTTCTGGTAAGCTCATTTTGATGAAAAAAGTTTTTCGTCACGTCTCGGACGAATAGTTGTCTTAAATATGAAATTTCAGTTCCATAGGAGTTACCGTTTCCGCCCGGGAGTTACCACACACACACACACACACACACACACACACACACACACACACACACACACACACACACACACACACACACACACACACACACCTTTTTGCGGGACTTGGTTATTTGGACTCAGGGGACCCTAAAACGTGTATTTCCGTTGAAAACTGGAATTCGAAAATTTTCACGATCGCAATACTTCCCCTTACTATATATAGTAAGTAAAAGTAAAAATGTATTAAATGCAACTAAAATCAAAATGCTTTAAACCTTTTTAGTCTTAATAATGATAAAGATGGGAAAAAAATTATGCTTGAATAAATCGGTAGATTGTCAGGTGAATCAAAGATAAAATTGCCAAGACATATGAAACTATACTAATTTGATCCTTGAAGTCGTCACAAGGCACACCAGCGTCTCATACAGGTATGACGACCTGACAACCTAGTTTCTCGACAGTAATTTTTTCTAGGTGTATATTCTGCGTTTTTAAAAGTAAACAAGTACTTTACATGCCTTTTTATTCTGTCCATTTATTTAATACGAGATTTCATCCCACTAAACTCTACATTCCTTCTCACAGAACACTTCCTTTACGAAATTCATCAATTTTAAGTCCTACTTAGTTTAGAAATTTCATACCCTCTTATATACCTATACATCATCCTCAACTTTATTTAAGATAGAATTATTCCTTCATCACTTCAGCCATCAAACTTTTAAATAAATGTAAATACAAAGTTCGAAAATTTTTAAGGATCTGTAATTTTACAGCAAACATATAAAATAAAAACTTTTTTATGAATATAATTTAATTATTTCAGGGAGGAGTTTAATAACAGTAACTCTATTTAAACACGTTGTTTTTTTAATTTTTTCCTGTATACTACTTTTATAACTGGTTCACAGAAGTTTTATATCCATAAAAGCTTTATATTTGTCTTTTATGTACTTTTTTTTTTTTTTTTTCCAACGGGACTGCTGAATAAACGCCGTAAATTCTTTCCTCCTACATACTTCCTAATCATCCAGTCCTGATCTCCGATAGATCCTTCAAAATAAACCACAATCGTTTATATTTATCTTTTTTTACGCAGTCTTCTTGCGTTCCTCAGGGCAGCATTCTAGGACCTATCCTTTACACAGTTTATAAAGGTAATATCCCAACACATTCCTTTCTACTTAAGCCGATGACACTTGCGTGCTGTTAGTTGATAATGATTCTAGTATTGTCTCCTCTCAAACTCTCCAATCCCACATCAGAGACCTTGAGGTATGGTGTCAGAATTGGAGAATTAAAATTAATTCCAATAAAGCCCATTCAATTACCTTTACCCTTCGTCGAAAACCTATGACATCCTGCCCTACATTGTATTTTAATGATATTCCGCTTGTCCCGGTTGAACAGATCCGCTATTTAGAACTCCTGCTTGACAAACTCCTTACATGCAATCCGCATACAAGACTGAAAAGACAAGAAACTGCTCGTTTTCGGCTACTCCAACATTTACTAGACTGACACTCTAACCTTTCATTTAACTACAAAAAACTCATTTACATGACAATGATAAGGCATATCTGGACCTAACGGAGTTGAGTATGGGGCTCTACTAAACTATCCAATTCTTTCCTGAATCCAATCCTTAAAATCCCCAACGCTCCTTACTTTGTCATCAATAAAGACCTCCATGTTCCGTATGTAGTTGATCTGGCCCGTACCAGATATCATTCCTTCCATGAAAAACTCCATTCCCACTCTAACCCACTAGTTTCAATCCTTGTTTCCTCTACAATTCCTGATAATCCACCGAGGCGTCTGAAGAGAAGATGGCCTCGAGACCTTCTTGTTTGGATTGATTACTAGAAAGCTGCCAATGGGCAGTTCCTCTTCACGTATTACATGTAAATATTATTTATCACCATATTCACTTGATGTATACATACAGTTGTAAATGTCATAAAACATAATAAATAAAAAAAAATATATTTTTTTGTGAAAGACACAAAATTAATTTGTGTACACAAATATTAGTTGAAGGGACATGAAAATACTATTATAAAATTTACTTATTTTATATTTCAAAAACTTCTATTGCGTGAGCTAGCTAAAGCCTATTCTGCAATTTCGTATAACAGGGATAATAGACTTAGGTTAAACTCTTGACCTCTTTCTAAACTAGTTATAAATTCCGTAGGGCTTAGAGCTTTTGTACCAAGCTTATAAGTCCTCTTACCATCTGTTAATGAGTCTTTTATATCCACGTCGCGTAGTATGCAATATCATTAGTAACGTAAACAAGACACACTCCCATCCATACTTCCCTTCCATGTTTCCTAACTATTGCACCTTCAGGAGTCCTTATAATTTAATGTTTCCAAAGATGCTATCCATAATGATGTTAGAAGCGAGCTCTTATTCAGAATATTAGTCTCTTATTTTTTTTAAGAAACTAATTATATAATCTAGTCCTGTATTTATTATGGACATGAAATACAGAAAACCTACAGGTAAGGTAATAGTAACATTGATTAAAAATTATATCTACAATGCGCAAGTAATTTATCAAACATGAAGAATTTGATGGGTAAAGAGAAGTTTATAGTACACAGCAAGGACGAGAAACACGAGAATAAGCAAACGAAAATTTTAAGAACATATTTACTAAAAGTAAAAAAAATGCTTAAATTTTAAATATCTATATAATGTAGGAGTTTAACCGGAAATAGACGTTTTGGGAAACCGTGATTCGATCGAGAACTCGTACGAAACTAAAACATCATGTTTGAGGCAATTATATACCACTGTGATGCTACAGCAAAATTTTCACGAAAGAAAATTAACCAGAACTGAAATTTTATTCCATACACTTTGCAACTTCTTTCATGTTTATTTAGGTTAAAATAGTGCGACGTGGCTTAAATGGAAATCTTCAAAATGTCTTCCCCCAAAATACCTTTAATTAATATTAATTAAATGACCACTTCTGATTATTAGCATTGGAAGAAAATGGGTAAAGAAAATATGAAATAATCCACTGAAGGATGAAAAAGCAGGAATATTTTCCAGGTAAAAATTAAAAACAAGTCAAGAAACAATGGGAAACATCTCGGCCTTAAATCTCTACGAGGAACGCTAGAAGAGAATGGTTAGAAGTGATTTGAGCCAGGCTCGTGGATGCCTGACGAGGGAATAGTCATGGTGACATATAACTTGACAGGGGATGGAAGGAGCGAAGGACGCCATAGTAAAACCTGGAAGGAAGGAGTAAGCGTCTAGAAATCTAGATTGGAGAAAGGAACTAGCACAGGACAGAGCACATTGGACCCTCACTCACACTGCACCAGGCGGTAGGCGAGGAGCGGATTAAGTAAGTATTATTACTAGTATATATACGTGTATATCTGTGATGTTACAGCAACATGGCCATATATTTTTGTATAGATTACGTATGTGTATATATAATATATATATATATACATAGGTCAGACGCAGAGACCAAAGGTTGAGTTCGAATCCGAATCCTGACATATTTCCAAATCCGGGAGGACGTTTTCAAGCATATAATTATGCGTTATAATTATATAAAATATGCGTTGTCCACACTTACAATTTTTTTTTTAAACTTTTTAAGACAAATTTTTTTATAATGTTGCAATAAAAAATACACACAGTCCTAAATTTTTACTCTTCTATCACAAACACATATATTATAATAGTCATTTTAGTAATATAATCATTTTTCATCCCTTATGATGACTGATGATATTCCTTGGTAAAATATCCTCGCCAGACGTCTACCGATGTCACTTCTCAGCGAGCATACAGCACGGAGTAGGGTTGACCGAAGCCGATCTCCTGTTTCTCTAAGCCGATAAGCCTTCTCTCATTCCCTCCGCAGTTTTCGCCCATTATTATTGTTTATGCATCAAGCGTAGTAGTAACCTTTACATTTATTGTTTTACTATCTCAGTGTAACTTTATGTAAGTTTTTCACACGGACAATTATACGTGGCATACTCTGAGAGAGTTAACCATACAGTTTGTTTGTGTTAGCTAAAAAAGGGCTAACAAAAAGTATTGTTCACGCTAAATAATTAAGAGATTGATATTATTTGTTAGTGTTTCTGTCGTAATTAATTAATGATATATGTATAATTTTAAAGAATAAATTAAAAAAGTTAATGTTGGTGTTTTGTTATTTTATATTCCCTCGTCGTTCACAGCGCTTCACTTATATACACCACATCCTATACACTTACAATAAGTTTTTTTTTTTCTACACTATAAATCACTAGAAATAATTTATACGGCAAAAACACGTTCGCCGGGTCAGCTCGTATATAAATACACAATACATATATATATATATTTATAATTAACGATATTTAATTTTTAATTTTGTAAAAGTATATTAAGATTCTGAAATAGCGGTTTGAAGGTGAAACGTTGGAAAAAGGGATGAAAACCAAATTAAAACAAATTATTTAGGCATGGACGCTCCTTGTCAAACTTCAAAGGGTCCTCATCAGACCGTTCCAAAAGGATGTTTAGTCCTCAGCGACTCAACGTCCAAACGGAGTTCTTCATCTACAATATTACCCTGCTTTTGAATTTATTTACCTTATCGCTAGCATAACAACATGTCAGTAATTATACATATTTAAATAGAGAACCACGTAATACTTAAATAAGTGTTAACATATTTACATATTCATAATTATTTATTGCTGAAAACATTCTTTTTTTTTTTTTTTTTTTTTTGCCCATGTACTGAACATAGTTAAAATATAAAGGTAACTTTTAAAAGATTTGATTGAAGATTTTCGACCCCAGATCTAATAGATACGCCCTACTTCTATAGTCATATAAACATGAAGTATAATAATTTAGATGGATTGTACCGCTGGTAAGCTAAATCCTTTGATTTTCCAAATTTTCATCAGATAAAATTGACTGATTGTAATATATCATAATTTCTACTGTTAAATTATTCAATCTGATATTTCTACGGAAGCTAAATGTTACCTTTTTTAACCCGGAATTTATTTATAAGTTTTTGTATTGAACTTAACAATGGAGGTAAGTAAAAGTTATGTTTTTGCGCACAAGATTTTTGTTATCTTAGCCTAACTAAGCCAATATACTCGTACAGTTCTTCATAGCATTTTATATAGCTAAAAAGTAGGTCTCTGCTCCAGAGATGTTTCAGAAAATGTAAAAAATTGGGAAAGTTTAAAATGTAACAGTATGTAACAGTTAGAAAGTTCGTAAAAGCACACTTCACAATTTGACCATCGGACCTAGCCAGGAGGAACTCTCAGTTAGACACTGTGATTGGTTGGCTAATTAAGGAGTGGGGGGAGGGAAATGGCGTCCGGGTACTCATACTTAGTAAATTGTGACGTCATAAAAACCAAATGGCGGAAGGGTAGACCTAAGGTCTGTTCTACATTGTGACGTCATAGTACTAATATGGCTTTCCGGTAGAATCATACTTTGTAAATTGTGACGTCATAAAACCAAAATGGCGACCGGTAGACGCATGATTTATAATGACTTAATACGATCGAAACGTACGGAAAAGAAAATGGCCTCGAAAGACTACTTTGAAATTGTGACGTCATTAAAATGCGACCGGTACTATGTATAATGACTAACATCAACGTAGGAAAGTAATGCCGCGATAACTATCTTATGAGATTATACCTCAACAGGGTCACTTGACCAAAAAGAGGCGTGATTAGTTGTTTAGGTTAGGCTGATAGAGGGTCACGTAAAAAGGGGCGTGGCCTGGTGGTTTAGGTGATGGCGCGAACCATAGTGGTTAAGGTTAGGTCGTGATGACGTTATAGTGGTTAAGATTGGTAGGGGAGGGGATGGTGGAATCGGTGTCTCAGCTCCCGCAATTCTTAATAAGATAGAATTTCTTATCTGCTTAAGTCAGTAATGTTTGTACCAGTAAGTTTGAATGTCCAGCGAGTGAGTCGTGAAAATGTTTGTAGTATTTTTTAATGATATCAGCTACGATTGCTATGTTGAGTTCTTGGTGTAATGTTTATTGGTTACGTAAAAGGGACAGTGAGTGATTAAGCGGAGGTATTTAGATTGAAAGATTTGAATTGTCTGCAAGTGTAATCTTTTGCATGAGCCCAACACTGAGTACCGTACGTCCATATAGGTTTAAGTAACATGTTGTATATGATGATTTTGTTACTTAGTGATAATTTGTTTTTATGGTGAAGAATTCGTCTAAGTATTGATAGTCGATGATTAGTCTTTTTTTAAGGTAGTTACGTGTATTTCAATGTCAGGCGTCTTTTCCCATTGTGAGTCTAAGTACTTTGTTTCTGTTTGTTTGGTAACCGAACATTGTAAAGTGTTAGTGTATAAAAAAAAAAATTTTAATATAAATTCCACCTTCTTATTATTGAACAATTATATATAGAAAGGGAAGGAATAAACTTAAAATTCCATTGTACATTACTATAGGACAGGGATATAACAATGACCAAGTTAAAATGAACATAATATATAAAGGAATGGGGATCCTTTTGTAAGGTTTCAATGACCGTAAGAGAATGGTCCCTTCACCACCACAGAGAAGTAGAATTAACGGAATGAATTAGAACAGGAATTAATATCTTACACATTCATTTCATTTTAATTCTATAGAATTTATTTAAATTTCCACAAATCATTTTAAATAAAACCAAACTATTTGGTTGGCAAAAACGTGACATTTTTTTAGCGTGAAATAAAACTACATTGTCTCTATACAAAAAAATGAACATTAATCAGTCAAATATATTCCGTTATGGTTGATGACCTTTTGCCAACTTCCATGATTCCTCGTTTAAACAACTTTTAGTCCGGTTAAAAAACTCATAAGGTCATTGTTATCACTGTATTCTATTAAAAATTAAAACGTTTTGTAACCTTCAAAATAAAAGATAGTCCAACGGTGCACCGATGTTATATACATCAGTCTCCAACCGATCTCTAACAATTTCGGCAATTGACATCCGATTAGATCGTTCGGTTGCTTCTAAACAACTCAAAATACATATGATTAAGCTGTGAATATGGTTCGCGCTCGATTATCGTGCTTAGATCATGTTCTTTTTAGATTAATGTTATTGAAGAAGTATTATTTTTCATAGCCACTGATAAATACAATTAAAAAAGAAGAGGAGGGTATTACGTATAAAATGCGGATCGCAGATATTGCTTTGTGTTATGTCATTTTTTTCAATATTTGCGGAACTCTTTAGGCTTAACACTTCACGCAGGCGCGTGCCTCCAGTGTCCCACGGGGCGGCGCGTACCACTGCCACAGTGGTTCCAAACGCATTTTTTTCGGGACAAAAGTCTGCACTGGTCGTTCTATTTAAGATATATCTGCCATATTAACGTTTTTTGTTCCTTAGTTAATTCACCTTCAATGGTGTGATTGGCATATTTTTGGCTCATTTTTATAGCATAAAATTTATAGTTTTTTCCCGATAATTTCATAGTATGTCCTGTAAATAATTATCCTTTATAATCTTATTTCCTGCATTAACTTTGTTTGCAATCATATTAAATAAGTTTAAGAAAACTTAGGGTTTCATATTATGACTTGTGATTTTTGAGAATTTCAAATCTCATAAAAATTTAAGTTATTTAAAAAACTCAGTATATAAAAAACATAACGAAGTGCAAATTGATTTAAAAATTTTAGTTTTGTTTCCAGTTTTTTCGATCAAAATTTCAAAATTAAAAATTGATTTCTACGCTTTTGGCAAAGAGGAACGCATTGTTGGCTATAGAAATTTCTTTAGTGGAAAGACCAGAAAAAAATTGCCATTTAATATTATTTTGATGTCTAACTTATTTATTTCATGTTTTTTTTAAATTTATTGTATCACATATAAATATAGTAATTTATACAATTTAAATGATAAAATAGAATTTCAGATTAGATAGAATCTATATAAATTATAAACAACAGACGTTCTACTGCAAAACACAAAAGAATGTCGTGTGGTGTAATTGGCATGGAATACCAAGCATGCAGCAGGGTCTACCAATGACAAACCCATTGTGTTTCGCAGTAGAACTTCTGTTATTTATTATTTACATAAATTCTATCTAATCTGAAATGCTATTTTATCATTTTAATTGTATACATTACCATATGTGAATGTGATACAATAAATTTAAGAAAAATACCCGAAAAAAATATAAAAAACAAATATAAATATAATAAAAAATATTCTACACAAACTTATTAATAATTATATCTCGCTTTGTGGAAGTACTTGATTACGATTTATTATCTGAAAAAAATAAGTTAGACATTAAAATAATTTTAAACGGAAATTTTTTTCTGGTCTTTCCTCCGCTAAAGAAATATCTATAGCCAACAATGCGTTCTTTTTTGCCAAAAGCGTAGAAATCAATTTTTAATTTTGAAATTTTGTTAGAAAAAACTAAAAACAAAACTAAAATTTTTTAAAGCAATTTGCACTTCGTTATGTTTTGTATATACTAAGTTTTTATTAATAATTTAAATTTTTATGAGATTTTTTTAAAATTCTCAAAAATCACCAGGTCATAATATGAAACCCAAAGTTTTCTTAAACTTATTTAATAATGATTGCAAACAATGTTAAATGCAGGAAATATAGATGTATATAAGGATAATTAGTTACAGGGACATTTCTATGAAATTATCGGGAAAAAACTATAAATTTTATGACATAAAAATGAGCTAAAAATATGCCCATCACACCATTGAAGTTGAATTTACTAAGGAACAAAACAACGTTAATATGGGTGATATATCTTAAATAGAACGACCAGTGCAGACTTGTGTCCCGAAAAAGTGCGTTTGGAACCACTGTGCACCGGTGGCTTGCACAAGTCTTGTCTTATCGGCAAGCGTCTACTGACGGTATTTCATATCCATGTTATCAATTATTTATGAAGGGCAAAATAATAGAAATATAAAACATTTTAATTTATACTTACTGGCAGAAATCTGAGCTTAAGATGAAAAAAACACACAAATAACAAAAATGTGAAAATAAGCTCTAAGCTCTTAAAACGTACAACTCGTATACAGGTCTGAAGTGGCAAAAATCTATGAAACGTGGAAAAATGAAAATAAATTCGAGCGCCGCCCCACACAGACCAGACATTGAAAATCGGCGACGGCGATCAGTGGAAAAAAAAATCACGATTTAGAGAGTCAAAATTCTACAACTCATGATCTAATCAAAATAAGTTAAAAATTATTTTTTCATTAAAGAGTAAAGAATGCCCTTTGTTAGTGAATGTAAATTTTTTTATTTACAGGATGAATATGAAAAATATATTATTTTGTTAAGTTAAATTTGTCGATTTTTTGCCTTTAAACAATAATTCCTAATAAATTCCGTTCATATTGTAAATTCCTGAGCAAGGCAATTATAAACGCAGAAAACTCTAAACAAGCAGATAATAGATCATTTCTGTCATTTCGAATGCTCCTACATAGAGTAAATTGACCAACAACAAAAATGTATGAGATCAGTAACTTTAAAAAATAATAAAAAATGTAACGAGTTTTTTATTTAATTGATTAGATTAAGAGTTTAAAATATTGGCTACTAAATCGTGATTTTTCCCACTGTGCAGCGTGAACATGTCAAGTCCAACGAGTCCAAGACATTTCATGTGATTTTCAATTTTAGATTTAATTATGGCTTTAATTCCGTCATCATCGACTTCAGAAGGTCCATCAGTACGTTAATCATCGTTATGAAAATATTTCCTGTTCTCAAAAGTGCGTTCTGTTTTATAATTAAAATAACTAACACCATAAACTTTACAAATTTGTTCTTGAGCTCCATCCGCTTTCGTGCCTTTTTGAAATTCTAGTAAAATTGACTAGAAAAGATATTTTCTCGGAATTTTGTCTGAAGGCGAGAATAAAGCTTTAAATTTTTATTCTCAACGATACGAAACACTGTACACACTGTACATTGGAGGGATTTAGCAAGGTCAAAATTTTATTCAGGATTCATAAAAATCATTTCAATCAAGGCAAAAAAAAAATTTTTATATACTTATAAGACATCATTAGAAAAACATAAGGCTTTTCTTAATTCATAGGACTTTTTTGTTAAGCACCATTTTGAGAGAATCGTCGACTTAAATAATTTGCCCAGTATATATATTTGGACGCACATTATACTCCATAAATTATGATTTCCTGAAAAGAAAAGTAAAGCTAACAGATGCTTTAATCTTATGAGATCCATCAAATCACTGAAGTTCATTGTGATAGCAAAGAGTGATAGGAATCATAAATAATAGGTTCTAAATTATTATATTGTTAATGTCTAAGTATCTCACTTTATGAGACGGTTATTAAAAACCCAATTAAAGGTTTTTGTTTTACTTAATAAAATATTTTATGAGCAAAATTGATAACAA
Source organism: Piezodorus guildinii (assembly GCA_023052935.1). NCBI lineage: Eukaryota > Metazoa > Arthropoda > Insecta > Hemiptera > Pentatomidae > Piezodorus > Piezodorus guildinii. The sequence continues at coordinate 173,029,221 of CM041292.1, read as the reverse complement.
CAGCATAGACTATAAAGCACAAAAACACTACGGCAACTTTATCGTTTTGAGAGTAATAAATTCCAGCCAGATTTTATTTGAGTAAAACTTAAAGAGAAAGCTCACCAAACTCATGAAAACGGAAATAACTCAGATCAAACTACGGAGATGTTTTTATCCACATAAAAAGGAGACATAAAACTGTTGTAGTTTTTTTTTTTATTTTTTTTTTTTTATTTTTTTTTTTTTATTTTTTTATTTTTTTTTTTTACTTACTTTTATTATTTATTAATTTTTAAATTTATTTATCTGTAAATCTTTATCTAGCTCCTTAGATGCTGTTTTGTTGTTTTGTTTTTTAGTAATTGACATCAACGAAAAAGAAAAGAAAATATAATTAAACGTAACTTTAAAAAATGAAACATATCATTTATTTCGTTAAGTAGAGTGTGAAAGAACAATCTAATTCTGTTTATCAAGCAAATCGATTGTAAAATAGAATAGAAAATGTAAAAATAAAATAATAAAGTATAAGAAAACGAAGAACTCATCAGAATATAAATGAAAAAATTATCATAAAAGAAAATTTTTTTTTTTTTTTTTTTATTGAGAAATATTACAATTTGTTGCATAATGAACAGTAGTAATAGAGATGTAGTACACATTCATACAATATATACAGCCAATAATGATAAAGTCAATTTACATAAAATCGGAAATAAATAAATCCAAATATATACAAAAAAAAAGCAACAAGAAACAAATCAAAACAACAACCTGTAGTAGAGATAAATACAAGTTGGGAAATAAATAAAAATCATACAAGCATACTTAACTATATACAATATATACAATCAGCCAAAGGAACCCTAGACTCGGCTGCTCCCCCCACAAGTGGGGGGAGAAGCGGAATCCAAGGGATCCCAGCGCCTCCCACTCAGCGCTTCACTGGTGTATGCCAGTGGAGGCCGAGCCAGAGCGGAATAGCCACAAACATACAGTACATGAGTGGAGGATCTGACCAGTGTCAGAACTCCAGATAAATGTTTACAAAACGTCGCAGGGCCACTGCCGTTTCAATCTTCGAGGAGGATTGTAGGGATGGGTGAAGCTGGAAAGCGATTGAGCAAGAGGATTAGGATGATGAAGAAGGTTCTGATGGAATTTGGAGAATTTGGATGGTACCAGATCTAAAATAAATGGAATATTAAGGTCATGGTGTAGGGTACAGTTGGTAACGTAATAAGGAGCATTAACTATTGTTCGGAGGACTTTGGATTGGAAGGATTGGATACGTTTGATGTTAGAATGTTTAGTTGTCCCCCATAGTTCAAGTCCGTAGGTCCATATAGGTTTCAGTACTGTCTTATATATTAGTAATTTGTTGTCGACTGTAAGATGAGATTTTCTGTTTAGTAATTTGTATAACCGGCCGAATCTGCGGTTGAGTTCTATCCTTTTAAGTCTCGTATGTGGGTTCCACGTCAGTCTTTTGTCTAGTAAAAAGCCAAGGTACCGGACTGTGTCTGAGGAAGGAAGCGGTATGGAATTGAATTTAACTGTTGGACAGGATTTACGTCGAAGGGTGAAGGTGACGTGTGTACATTTGCTTTCGTTCACCTTAATTCGCCAAGCCTTACACCAGTCTTCGACAAGGGAAAGGTGCCTTTGGAGATTTAGAGATGCTACTTCAGGATCGGAATTGGATGATAAAATGGCTGTGTCGTCAGCAAATGTTGCCAGAAAGGTATCGGGATCGGTAGGGATATCGGCGGTGTAGAGGATGTAGAGGACGGGTCCTAAGACGCTGCCTTGAGGAACACCGGCCTCAACAGTATAATGTTTGGAAAATTCGGAACCACAGCGAAGTCGGAAGGAGCGGTTTGATAAATAGGATCGGAGGATTAGGTATAAGGATTGAGGTAAATGGGTTTTGAGCTTAAAGAGCAATCCCGGGTGCCACACCCGGTCAAAAGCTTGAGCTATGTCCAGAAAGGCACCCGAACAATACTCCTTGCACTCAAGGGCAGAGGAAATGTGATCCACAACTCGGAGTCCTTGCTGAACTGTGGAATGTTGAGAACGAAATCCAAACTGATGCGGAGGAAAATTTTTAAATTTATCTAGGATTCGTTTTAGTAGGAGCTTTTCGAAAATTTTTGAGAGGATCGGAAGTAGGCTAATAGGTCTGTAAGATGATGTGCTGTTGGAAGGTTTGCCTGGTTTCAGGAAAAGGATGATAGTTGAATGTTTCCATAAGAGAGGGAAATAGGTAGTGCGTAGGATACTGTTATAAAGATATGTAAGGAATGTAATGGCTTTCTGTGGAAGTTGTTTTAAGATCTGAGGCGTGAGGAGATCATATCCAGGGGATTTGCGGAGAGGAAGCTTTTTAAGAAGATTTTTGACCTCAGAGGGATTAACTGCTTTAGGAGGTAAGGAGAGTGGTATTGGCGAAGTAAGGAACTGTTCAACTGTTGAAGTATGGTTTGGATTCAACTCAGGATGAGGAGTGAAAACTTTGGAAAGGTGCTGTGCAAATTCCTGGGCCTTATCCTTGTCAGAAGCAGCCCAGGAACTATCACCGCGCAGGAGAGGATGGGAAATCGTGTGAGTATTCAGGATTCTCTTCGTGACATTCCACAGGGAACGAAAAGTCGCCAACTCCCGCTTTAATTTTCTACAATAAAAGTTATAAGAGCGGCGATCTTCTGGGTGGCGGGTGCGTTGCCATAATGCTCTGGCTCGGCGTTTGGTGTTGATGAGGTCTGTCAGGTGTTGTAGTAAATGGCATTTGTAAGGAATAATTTGGGATTGTTTAGGAAAGGAGGCAGTCCAGGCAGCTTGTTGAATCAAGGTTGTAAAGGAATATACGGCATCATCAAGGTCAGAAGGGGTTTTGAGAGTTACTCTGAGGTCGATATCATTGGTGAGGATTTCGCGGAAGAGGTTCCAGTTGATGGGGCCTCTGATGAATGACGGTGGGAAAGGTTTCGGAATAGGAGTCATGGATACATTTAGGATTAATGGACTATGATCAGAGGATAGTTCATCAAGGCGAGTTACGGAATAGTTCAGGGAGCCTAATCCGCTGTGGATGAAGAAGTCGAGGATGTCTGGATTACGGTTAGGATCTGTTGGCCAGTAGGTAGGGGAATCGGGAGGTAGGAGATTAAGGCGTCTGGAGTTGAGTGCAGACTGCAATGTCCGTCCACGAGTATTTGTGGTTCTGCAACCCCATTGTTGGTGCTTCGCGTTTAAGTCTGCACCCAGAATAAAGTGATTCCCCAATGAGTTGAGAAAGGAACCAAATTGGGTAATAGAAATAGAATTTTTAGGAGGGCAATATGCTGATGCGATGACGAGCGGAAAAGAAAAGGTCTTGATTATAACAGAGGTGGCTTGTAGGAAGTCGTGGGCGGGAAGTGGGTGTAAGTGATGGGAGAGGGATCGGTTGACAATGACAGCAGTACCGGCATGGGCTTTGCCGTCTGGATGGTCTGTCCGGTATGTTGTGTATTCAGGTATTTTGAAGTACTGTTTAGTGGTTAGTCTAGTTTCAGTAATGAGTGCAACGTCAACTTTTTTGTCTTGGAGTAAGGCTGTAAGTTCGTCAGTGTGAGTTCTAACACCATTCGCATTCCATAGGAGAATAGATAAGGAGTTAGGTGAGGTCATTTATGGATTTTTTAAGTTAGGAATAAGATTTGATACAAGATTCGTGAGGATTGTTATTAGGGGCATGACAAGGGATTTGATTTCGGAAATGAAGGATGTCATCAAACTGGTAAGATCTGTGGCATTTGAAGGAGGGGGAATATGAGAGATTTGTTGTGGATGAGGATTTTTAGGACTGATTACGTTTTGAGGAAGAGGTATTTGTGGAATGGATTGAGGATATTGAGGTACATTTTGTAGTTCCGGCAGGGCCTCGGCTTCAGTACATTGGTTCCCACCTCCAAGTAAGTGGGCAAATGATACATTGGCATCGATTAATTTTGAGGGTTCTCTTCTAGTTCTAGCCTGTCTTGTTGTTTCATCCAGTACTTGAGGTTTTTGATACCTGGTCCTTAGCGGGTGTTGACTTCGGTTTTGTACATTCCACAGACTTGTGCTGTTCACCGCATTTCACGCAGCGTGGTATGTGGTGACAGTAACTTCTGGTATGACCATACGCCTGACAATTGTAACACTGAACAATTTCTCTCTTTGTATAAGGTTTTTCGGCTCTTACACTTGTATAATACAGTCTTTTTAGATCATAAATTTTTTTCTACTCCTGCTAATGGTTTCAAGTCAGCGAAGAATAGAGGCAGTTGAACTCTATCTTTTATGACATTAGTGACTTGTCGCACTTTGTAACCCACCTCCATGAGTTCTTCTTTGATAGCGTCAACTGGTGTTGAAGGGTGTAGATTTCTGATCACAACTCTAAGAGCTCTCTCTTGCCGTAGCTGATAAGTGTGAAAATCCGCTTTAGTTTCAGTTAGGTATTTCACAATTTTTCTATATGCCTCGGCGGTGGTCGGTGATATTTTGGTGTCATTGATTCTACTCATACAGTAGTAGCTGGTGGATTCGGTAATCTTGTTTAATTGCGCACATAACAACTGGAAATTTTTAATATTTTTGACAAATATCGGTGGAGGCCGTGGTTCACTGGGTGTAGGAGCAGATTCCATGTTTTCTTTTTGATTATGTAGGATTTGAAAAGGATTTGGGGTGAAAAACGGAGATTCGTCAGTCATCCCCTGTGACGATGTGCCAGGCTGTGGTTCAGATTCTGTATTAGAACCTGAAGGGGTTGCTTGTTGATTTAATTTTTTATTAGTATCACGGCGGGGTCTTTGTTTTATGGGAGACGTGATTGAACCTCTAGATCTAGATCTTTTAGTTGATGCTTTGGAGGACATCACTTGGTGAAAATATCGCATTTCATGTGAAGAAGATAATAAGAAAATAACTAGATGTTGGTAATAAAACAATAACTAAAGAAAAGAAAACCAATCCCGGCCTTGCCGAGCTATTGGCAATCAGCTGATGTGAAGAGGTTACCCAGCATTCACTTTACACCGTAAATTGTAACAAAACTTACTTTTGTTTGCTCCAATATTTACTGCTGTTGTTATCCTGTAGTCTGGTGATGTTTTCAAGATTGCACTGAAGAGAATTCAAACTGAAAAAGCATGAAATCCAAGAGCCGATTTGAAAGATGACCGCTATACTCACGCGCATGCGCAGAACTATTAATAAAAGAAAATAAAGATAATCATTTATCTAAAGAACGGGATTTAATTAAAGAAGAAAATAGAGCAGATAAAGAAATTTTAATACACCCAGAGGCCGAAGAGGCACCTCTTGAAGAATAGAAAGTCGGTCTTAAGGAAATAGAAGTAAAAGAAACCCTAATTAAAATTGATCATCATAAAATCCATTGGGGAGCGGCGTTGTCTAGTGGATAGAGCACTTGTCTATTTATTATTATTATTTATTCTGTCAGCCGGGGGCGAAACTCCTGAAGAAGACCAAGCCTCTTTAAAGTGGGCATCCAAATAGGGAAAAACGTGATCAAGGCCTAATCATCACATTGAACCGCCAAACATAAGAAAAAGTAGGAATATGTACTGACTCCAAGACCCTTGATGGGTTTTAGAGCTACAGGTTTGTTTTGTTTTTTTCCTACCTTTCATAAAATTCTTAAAAGGCTAACAGGAGACGAGTCCTTAAAGTCGAAGCTTATCCTTTTTTCAACAATTGAAGCCATAACCACTCAAATTTTCCATGACCTTCTATACCTAAGAAAATATAAGTCTGTCTACAATAAAAAGCAATATCAAGCCATAATCTATACAAATTAGAAAACCTTGACACAAAGGAAGGAAAGGATTCATGAAGAAGAAACAGAGAATGAAGTGAAAGAGACATTATATATATATATATATATATATATATATATATATATATATATATATATATATATATATATATATATATATATATATATATATATATATATATTCCGGACTTAGGCAGGCCTCCATCACCGCACCAAAAGATTTCATCCATCAAGACCCTTAGCTAAGATTCAAAGGATAATTTAAAAAAAATGTATATTGTATAATAATTATTACGTTGATTTGAAATAAACATACGATGAGGTATTAAAATAAATGGCAGATACTTAAACGATTTTATCGACTGGCTTCTAATAAAATCGAAATATAGAAAATAGTAGAGGATTTAATTAATAAGAGTTACAAATGTAGGCTACTAACTAATTATCATAAATCAAAAACAATCACAGATAAAATCGAAGAAGAGAAAAAGAAATAAACAGAAAAAATACATTAAAAAAATAAACAGTCAAACCAATTTGAAATATATAAGGAAAAAAAAAAAAAAAAATATATATATATATATATATATATATATACACGTGGGTGAATCAAATATAAACGAGACTTATTTTTTAATTTTTACTTTGAACACAAAGAAAAGTACACCTCATTTTTCTACATAGTCTCCTAATTTGGTAATACATTATTCCCAGCGCATATGTAATTTTCCAATTCCGTGCTCATAGAATGAAGTAGGTTGTGTTTTCAGCCAATTGAGCACGTAGGCTTCAACATCATCGTCACTGACGAATCTTTGACCCCCCAAAGCTTCATTGAGTGGGCAAACAGGTGAAAGTCTGGAATGTAGGAAGGGTGTTCCAGCGTCTCCCAGCCCAGCTGCTCCAATTTTTGTCTCTTCAGGGCCGCAGTATGCAGGCGAGCATTGTCCTGAAAAAAAATCACTTCTCTCATCGGTAGATCCTTTCTTTTGCGGCGATATGCAAGTCTGACTTCATTCAAAATGTCGCAGTAATATGCGGCATTGATAGTCCTGCGTTCATGCAAAAAATCAAGATGCAGCAAGCCACGCTGATCATAAAACACGGAAGCCAAAACCTTCCTAGCTGACAGCCGTGACTTGGTTCTCACTGGTCCAGGTTCCGCTTTTAGTCTCTACTCCATACTCGCTTGTTTTGATTCAGTGGTGTAATGGTGCACCCAAGTTTCATCACAGGTGATAATGTGAGTGAGAAATGAGGCTCCTTCAGCCTGAAATCTTGCAAGAAGACATTTACAGACCTAAAAACGGTTCAGCTTCTGCTCAGCTGTGAGAAGTCGAGGAACCCACCTAGCACACACCTTACGAAACCCTAGCTCGCTCCTCTGTGAGTATGAAAAAAGTACTTCCATAGCTTATCCCAACCTCAGTTGCAATGGCACTGGTGGTTAGACGTCTGTCACCTTCAATATGCCTGGGGTCTGCGGTCATGGCTTTCATTCTGAACACGATCACGACCCTCCACAAACTGTTTATGCCATGCAAACACTTTGGCACGAGAAAGTGTCTCTTCCCCTAACTATACAGTCAACCTTCTTAAGATTTTAGCCGGTTTTACACCTTCAGCAGCAAGAAATTTGATGATAATACGTTGCGCAATCCAGGGGGATACATCCTGCTCAGACATCGTCACGACGGTAACTGGGGAGTTCGAGGGCGCCCGTCTGCTTCCCCCACTCCTGGCATCCCTACCCAACACCTCTAAACGCGGGAACGTTCCCGCACCTTTACTGGGTACCAGGACATAAAGTATTGATTCTATTTGATTCAATCACGTGTATATGTATATGTATATGTATATATATATATATATATATATATATATATATATATATATATATATATATATATAATATATATATATATATATATATATATATAAAGTAAAAACAGAATAATATAGAAAATAAAGTTCTACAGCAATCCCTTTGGTTACAACCTATTTATTACGTTTCATGCTAAAACCACTGCTATTGAAATTCCGTTCATAAATGGCTTAGACATAAGGGCTTCCTTTAATCTGCAAAACATTGAATCACTAACTAAAGAAAAAACATTTAAAATAAATTTAAGACAGCTATTTGTTTAAATAGTCGTTAAAAAACAACGACAAATATTGTTTATTATATTATGCGAAGGCACAACTGTGCTCAAGCTCTTTCTTTTTTAATTCCAAAGAATGAACAGTTTATTGTTAAGGTAATTCAGAATAACTTCGCCTAAACCAATAAGTACACCCTGGGCATCGTCTACGGGTCTCCAGGGGTTCACGGATTACTAGATGCGAACCACTGTTATGTAGACCAGGCAAGAAGCAGGGGAAAGACCATACCTGAGATAAAGCTATACAGAATTATAATAAAAACTTAAAAGCAGTGCTATTTTATAATATTTAAAGAATTATTTTGTTATCATTAATTTTTATTTTTTAAATAGTTTACAATTAGTTTCTTTGTTTTGTAAATTACTGTTTTTACTTTTTTATTGGTATGGTATTATATTTGGGTGTGTTTTATAGATTTTCGTTAATGCTTCTAAGAGAATAATTATAATTTTATTATTAGGTTCCTTTAATTAAAATGATCCTTTTCATTCAACTTATTTTATTTTCTTATTTTTTTGTCCCTACGTTTCGGCTCTTTGCCATTCTCAAGGGATCTCTTTATACTCCTTTATACACTCTATACAATATATAGATATATATTTTGTCATAATTGAGTAAAATAAAAATTAAAACTATTATAGGCTGACCAGCCCTGTCCTGGTTGTTATCATCTACTGGATTAAAGAAATCTATTCCCTCACTCTTAACTATTGATATCAAAAGTTTTGATATCAATAGTTAAGAGTGAGGGAATAGATTTCTTTAATCCAGTAGATGATAACAACCAGGACAGGGCTGGTCAGCCTATAATAGTTTTAATTTTTATTTTACTCAATTATGACAAAATATATATCTATATATTGTATAGAGTGTATAAAGGAGTATAAAGAGATCCCTTGAGAATGGCAAAGAGCCGAAACGTAGGGACAAAAAAATAAGAAAATAAAATAAGTTGAATGAAAAGGATCATTTTAATTAAAGGAACCTAATAATACAATTATTCATTCAAACTAATCTTAATTGTAATAAAAATTAAATAATTATAATATTAGAATTGAACTCCTAGGTACTTTCGGGAGAGGCTTTTGTCGCGTAAAAAACGATGTCAACTAGTTAAATAAAACATTTCCCTCAGTGTAGAGAAGAGAAGAAATCAAAGCAAATTATTAACAGTGCTTGATTGAGTAATGAAATGTAAGAGATAATTATATGAGTTAATTGAAAGGATTTTGCTGGAATAACTCTCGCGTGAGAGCTCGCCTAATCATAATCAAACTAATTAACAGAACGAACTTCTATTTGATGTGATGTAATTTATAAAAAGCAGTTGAAAAGACCTTCTGCTTTTCACTACGTTGAATATTGAATTTATTAACAGTAAGCAAAACGAAATCCTTTAGAAGATACGAAAGCGAATTGAAACACAAATACGGGAATAATTACCATTACAGACAAAACGGATTCTTGGTTGGTATAATAATTGATACAGTCGATAATAAATACACATGGTTTAATAGAAAAAAGGTATTTAATTTTTTTAATAGTTCTTTTTAAATTGTTTTAATAGGAAAATTGTAACACAATTAAAAAATTAAATTAAATATTCAAAATATATAAAATAAGTCAAGAAATTATTATTATAAATAACTTATGTTAATTTTAACTCACGCAGACCTGCAATTTTAATTGTAAGATACTAATTATTTTAGATTCGATGCCAACTATTCTGATGCTATTCTAGTTTCAATGACGAAATTCACATTTTAAACCTTATTTCTGTCAAATTTGTTAGTTTCATTCTATCATCGATCCGCTGGTCAATTTCTTCCTACATGGAAAATCAGTTGATTGTAAATCAACTCAATTCGCATTGCCGCATTACCTAGTTGCACGGAAAGATTTTTCTCTTAATTCCTGGGACGATAAAGGATTGCAGGGCCTTGTGAGGATAAATCAAGAGCTGAGTAAATTTAACTGATCGTATAATTATCCTGAAAAAGGCCAAAGAAGCAAATTATTAACAGTACTTAATTGAGTAATGTAATGTCAAAGATAATAATATAAGTTAATTATAAGGCTTTACTAAAATAAACCTCGCGTGGGAGCTCGCCAAATCATTATTAAACTAATTAACATAACGAAGTGCTATTTGATGTGATGTAGTTCATTAAAGGCAGTTGAATAGACTTTCTGATCCTCACTACATTGAATAATGAATTCATAACCAGTTGACAATACGAAATCCTTTAGAAAACACGAAAGCATACTGGAACACAAATACGAGAATAACTATTGGTTTGATGCAAAATTAATGCAGGTTTTTAGTAGGTATTGTAAATACGCCATATCTTTACTTTAACCATATATATTTAATCAAAATAATTTCCATCTGAATCAATGCACTTTTGCCAACGTTCAACAAGCTTTCTTATTCCACCAGAAAAAAAATCCGAATCCCTGGACTCAATGAAATCACGAAAAGAATTTTCAATGCCGTCCTGGTTTTGAAAATTTTTCTCCCTCAAAAAGTTGTCCAGATGCCTGAAAAAGTGGAAGTCTGTAGGAGAGAGGTCAGGTGAATAAGGCGGATGTTGGAGAACTTCGTAGCCCAACTCGTGCAGTCGTCGAAGCGTTGGTTGTGCAACGTGTGGTCTGGCGTTATCGTGGAGCAGGTTTCTTCCGATTCATCAATGCTGGGCAAAGACGTTGCAATTTTTGATTCATGCTGTCAATTTCTTGACAGTACTTGTCAGCAGTTATAGTCCCACCTCGATTGAGAAAGCTGTAGTGAATAACACCAGCAATATACCACCAAACTGTGACCATAACCTCTTTTGGGTGCAGGTTGGGCTTCGGGAAAGGTTTTGGTTGTTCATCTTTGCCCAGCCATTGGCTAGAACGCCTTCTGTTGTCGTATAAGATCCATTTTTCATCGCACGTCACAATGCGATCGAGAAATGGATCATTTTTATTGCGTGTCACAAGCATGGAGCAGATTTCAAAGCGGCGATTTTTTTGGTGGTCGTTTAATTGGCGTGGCACCCACTTGGCCAACTTTTTTACCTTACCAATTGCTTCCAAGTGGCGTACAACTGTGGATTGGTTCACACCGAGTTTCGCCGCCATTTCTCGTGTGGTTTTGGTTGGGTCTTCTTCCACTTTTGACCTCAGCTGGTCGTTGTCCAGAGCAAGATGACGGCCCCGACCTTCCTTGTCTTCGAGGTCGAAATCTCCTCTGCGAAACTTCTGGAACCAACGCTGCCCCGTGCACTCATTAATAGCCCCCTGACCCCACACTTCATTAATATTACGAGCCGTTTTCGCAGCGCTGCGCCCTAATTTAAATTCGTAAAAATAAATTTGACGAAAATCGCACTTTGACATTTTCGATTCAAGACCTTTGAACACACTGAACAAAACGATTTTACTAAACAAATTCATGGTGAAAGAGAGGGTATTAGATAAGGTTTGTTTTGGTATAATAATGATCAATGTTAGGATTAGCTTTGTTTACACAATTGGAATTAAGATATTGCAATAGAGGAAACCTGCATTAATTTTGCATCAACCCAATACCATTAGAGGCAAAACGAATTCTTGGTTGGCAATAATAATTAATATTGTCGATATTAGATACACATGGTTTAATAGATAAAATGTATCTTTGTAGGGAATAAATACGTACGTGTGTATAAGTTTTTTAAATGTTTTAATAGTATGGAAAATTGTTACACAACTAAAAAAAAAACGCGATTCACGAATTTCATTGACTTCCGTTGTTAAAACCAATTAAATTAAATATTCAAAATATATAAAATAACTATAATAATAATAATAATAGGCTTAGCGAACCCGAAGGTTCGATGCCGATACCACCAAATTCCGCCTACAAAGACTAGTCCAATGTTCACCACCCAAGCCTCGCGCGGATCTCATTACCGCATATGGGGAGCGTCCCACGGGTGGCGGATGTGGGGATGGTAGGTGGAATTTCCTCGGAAGCTCCTCCCGGCTAAGTCCGATGGACTCGCTGACCAACAATGAGAGCAGCCCCTCAGGCTTGCTGGAGGGTGTGACGTAGGTTCGAACGCCCAACTCACATATTTTAGTTCACAAAATAGCACAAAAAGTCATGGATTCCTCTGAGGTAAAACGATCATTATCCGGAGGTAATCTAGTCCCCCGTTCGGGTCTCCGGGTGGGGACTGCTTTAGAGGAATCATGGCGCAAGATGAAAATAAAATAACTATAGAAATTATTATTGTCAATAACTTAATTTTAATTTTCACTTACGCAGACCTGCGATTTTGAATGTAAGATATTAATTATTTTAGATTCAGATACTACACTAGTTTAAATGAAGAAATTTACGATTAAAACCTCATTTCTGTCAAATTTGTAAATTTCAAGTCATCAATCTGCTGGTCAATTTCTTCCTACTTGGAAAATCAGTAGATTGTAAATTAAATCTATTGTTTTTCTATTCAGGAAAGTAAGCGAAATTAATGAGATGTACCAACTGGATTTTTTTCCTTTATAATAATTCCATTCTACATAACTTAATAATTTGAAAGAAAGATTTTTCTATAAAAAAATTCTAGGATAATGAATGATTGCAGGGCCTTGTGAATAATAAATAAAGAATAAATCAAAGACTAAGGGTAATTTAACTTATCGTATAATTATCCTGTCTAAGCCATACTTAAAAAATAAAAATGTTGGCGACATAGTGGATGACTGGTTTGACGTAGGAATCTGACGAGGGTCAAGTGAAGGGTAAAAGATATCCTAAAAAAGGATGAGGGAAGCCTTCTGAGAAGAGAGGACCGAAGTCGCTAAGGATACAGCATTGCCACGGGGCAGCACTAATTGGATCCGCTACTTACATGGCCGTATCCTAACAGAGTTATATAATATATATAACTCAAATCATAGATTTACTATTGATAAAAAAAAAAAAAAGAAAAAAGAAAAAAAAGAAGAAATAATATAACTAAAAAATTCCACAAATTAAACGGATTATCAACATAACATATTGAAATTATCCATAATGCATACTACATCCAACAACCATTATTCCAACTTATGCATGATCAAATATCTAAGATCTACATCACTTCAATCAAATATCACTTGCAAAACGTTACAAAAGCGGAAGAGTAAGAAAACAGATTGTCAACATAACACATCAAAGGAATTTGCTTTTCTTGTTTATTTTTACTATTATTTTAGATAATTATACCTATTTAGTATTATCATTTATTATTATATTATTTTATCTATTAATTATTATTTAGTGACATTAGATTTAATCGCTTCTAATGAAGTGGAGAATATTATAAATATAAGATTACGAAGGATTAATTTTCATTAAAAAAATTGTTTTAATCTCATAAATCAACTATTAATTTTATTATTCGTTTCTTGTTTGAATTATTCATTACGTTTTATTGATTGTCTCCGTTTATTTCCCTCATTAACTATCAACAAATTATTATGTGTATATTATTTTCGCCTAACCATATAAACACTGTTAAATTTTATGAGTCCGTGTAAAAATTAGACCTGAAAATAACCTTTTATGAATCTTACATTTAAATAAATTCCGGCGTACTTCTTAATTGATACAACCGATCAGGACAGCTCAAGATTGACGTACGAGGAAATCTTAATTTATCTCAGGATCAGTCAAAATAAAAAAAATCAAGAGATGGCTCATTATCAGAAAAACATCGATAGGACAGCAATCAGAAGTATTATTAATATGCAAGGATTTTGGTCAAACATAAAAAACAGGTGTAACCTAGCTGCGAAATGGGTAAATTGTGGAAGCCCACACAACACTTCAGATCATAATTTCTGGTTGAAATAAGACCACCGGGCAAGAAGAGAGTAGAAAATTGTCTACACAAAATTACTAAAAGCAGTCAACACACAAATATCAACATCAATAAAAAGTATTTTAAACCAAAAAATATAGTTTTATAAAATCAATGAAAATACCATAACATCATTCTCGCTAAAAAGTAACAGACTCTTAAGAAAATTTAACATGCTCTATCAATCCATCATACAGTTTATGATCTATTGAATACAATAGACAAAACCTTGACAGTGCAATTTCATACTTACATCTGAGTAGTTTCGTAATTGCTTAGAAACAATTGACCTGAAACAAAATGCTTATTAAATCATACCTAACAGAACTGCCGAGAAAAAAATGTATTCAACTAAATACATATATAAAACATTCTAAAGGCGAAAAAAAGTTTTCTTGATTTGTTATGGAGTCCATTAGTTATTCTCGCAATATCTGATGATAATATATCAATAACTGATAATAAGGAAGTTCATTCCTGTATTGTCTATTAAATAAATGGAGGACAATAGAAACCATACCTTCACTATGTATGTTAGTATATTGTGTTATTCTATATCTGTATTGTTTTGTGTAATAAGTTTGAGGGTGAGAAATAAAAAAAAAAAAGAAAGTCTACTATCCTAAACTAAAAAAACTTAATCGTCTAATATAAGAGTAGAAAGAGCAAAATAGTTGTACTCGACTTAAAAACAAAACGGTTTAAGAAACTTTAGTACACGTCCGATTTTGGTATGAAAATTCCCTTCTCTGTTACAATTAAAATTCAGCAGTTCAAGCCACGTGTATAACAACGATGTCGTCAAATCCCTAGGTAAGTGAAATTGATCTGCTAAGTGCTTTGTCGAGTAGCAACTATCCCCAGCGGACATTCAATTCTCCGGATTACTCCGTCGGAGCTATCAGTTCTGTAATCTGATGATAAAGTGCAAAACATCCTTATCTCAAACTAATCAGTAATTAACTTAGGTTCCATCGACCAAGGTTATTTGTTCATGAAATGTCAATAACGATATGAATATACTTGCATGCATTAACCTTACGTTTATGTACTCTCATACTAAAAAAAATAAGTAGCGCGCGCACCACACTTTCACTTAACTCGTTTCCTGAAATAATTATAAAATAAAAGCTAATTTAAATTTCAAAAATATTGAATTCTGTTTCGATGTAAATATTTGTGAACAGAAAGTAGCAATACAAATCCATTTTACCATTGAGCACTTTTTATCAATTTAGAGCTTCGTAGGGATTTTTTTTTTTTTTTTTTTTTTTTTTTTTTTAATTAACCAAGAAAAAAAGAAATTGCTTCCGAAAATCGGACAGGGTCCCCTATTAAAATAAAACAAAAATTACTAAAGATTTTAGTAATAAAAAAAGAAGTTGCCGTATATCAGACAACTTTCTTTCTTGAATGCGTAATTTTATTTTTACAAGACTTTTCCTTTTTAGTTAAACCACTTACGCTACACTTTTTCACGACTTATACACGCAAACTCTATTATTTAGAATCCATGATTAAAAACCGTGCATTTTCTTTAAAAACTGGAATTCTAAAACTTTTATGATCACATTACTTACATTCACTTTATATTCTAAATAAAGTTAATGGAAAAGTAAGACAACGAACTTAATAATACAATTTACAAATGTCAGGGAAAATAAAAATCACGAAGAAGTACGTAAAAGATTACTCAACAAAATTAAAATATATGTAGATTCACATTAACACTTTCCTCGCGAATTTCTTGTTAAGAAGTTGATAATTAACTAAGAGAAAAAAAAAATCAATAGCAATTGCGAATTACGTTTCCATAAAATACTTCATTCGGAATCGGAAGCAATCTCTATGTAAATGAGTTAGCCCAGCCTTGTTCCAAGATATTCATAAAGAAAAATCTATCTGCCAAAAGGGTTCTTCCATCATCTCCAGGTAAGGGGCAAGATTGTTATTCTCATCTCCAGCAAACTGGAATAGCCCGACTGAAACCTGTTTTGAGGATATAGACCCCTCGCTTCTTGTCCCTTCTCGGATCATAGCCTTAGCACACACACTCCAATACCGATACCTTAACTAAAAAAGACCAACACTAACGAACTTTTTTTTTTTATTTGCGTGACCTCTGTCGCAAATCGTGATACATAGTCTAGAAATTCTATGAAAGAATTATTTATTTATTGAACATTTTTTTTCAGAACAGGTAATAAAAATAATCAGTATTAAAACAAGAAAAATAATTAAATTAAATTAGAACTTCACAAAAATTCATTTATAATTAATGCATCAGCTTATTTTTTTAGATGAGTCAAGAATAAAAGGCATGTGAATAAAGAACAGCTTAGGAAGCAAAAATTATATATTTTAATAGGCTAGTTTGTTCGGGGTAAGGTCACATAAAGTAAACATATAGCAAAATGAAGAAACAATAACGGGAAAAGTAAGGCTAAGCAGATAATACTTTAAACATTAAAATTAGTTTATAATGTAGACAAATAAAGTAATAAAATCATGTAACGTAAATTATTTCAGTATTATTATTAAGAGGTGATTTGTAAACAATTTCATAAAATAAATAATTATTACGAGTTAAAAAATTAATCTCATTGAATTACTAATTATTAAAACTCTGCTCGGGTTAGGGGCGTCCGTCGATTGTCTATTACGCATTGGTCAAAATCACTTGCACCTAGCTATCAAAGGGAATCATTCAGGAATTGACGAGGCACTGGAAACATTTAGTGCGGAATTAAATATTTTATCTGAGTAAGGGGAAGCTCCGGTCCATATAGCAGTTTATTATAATTACAGCAGGATACTTAAATGTTTAATCAGATATGGAGCAGATCTATCTATAATTACTGAAAATGAAAATACATCCTCATCTAGCACTTGCACCTAGCTATCAAAGAGAATCATTCAGGATTTGACGAGGCACTGGATACATTTGGTGCGGACATAAATATTTTATCTGAGGAAGGGGAAGCTCCGGTCCATATAGCAGTTTATTATAATTACAGCAGGATGCTTAAATGTTTAATCAGATATGGAGCTGATTTATCTATAATTACTGAAAATGAAAATACAATTTCATCAGAACTTGCACCTAGCTATTAAAGGAATCATTCAGGATTTTACGAGGTACTGGAAACATTTGGTGCGGACATAAATATTTTATCTGAGGAAGGGGAAGCTCCGGTCCATAGAGCAGTTTATTATAATTACAGCAGGATACTTAAATGTTTAATCAGATATGGAGCTGATCTATCTATAATTACTGAAAATGAAAATACAATTTCATCTAGAACTTGCACCTAGCTATTAAAGGGAATCATTCAGGATTTGACGAGGCACTGGAAACATTTGGTGCGGACATAAATATTTTATCTGAGAAAGGGGAAGCTCCGGTCCATATTGCTGTTAATTATAATTACAGCAGGATGCTTAAATGTTTAATCAGATATGGAGCTGATTTATCTATAATTACTGAAAATGAAAATACAATTTCATCTAGAACTCGCACCTAGCTATTAAAGGGAATCATTCAGGATTTGACGAGGCACTGGAAATATTTGGTGCGGACATAAATATTTTATCTGAGGAAGGGGAAGCTCCGGTCCATATTGCTGTTTATTATAATTACAGCAGGATACTTAAATGTTTAATCAGATATGGAGCTGATCTATCTATAATTACTGAAAATGAAAATAAAATTTCATCTAGCACTTGCACCTAGCTATCAAAGGGAATCATTCAGGATTTGACGAGGCACTGGAAACATTTGGTGCGGACATAAATATTTTATCTGAGTAAGGGGAAGCTCCGGTGCATATAGCAGTTTATTATAATTACAGCAGGATACTTAAATGTTTAATCAGATATGGAGCTGATCTATCTATAATTACTGAAAATGAAAATACATCCTCATCTAGCACTTGCACCTAGCTATCAAAGAGAATCATTCAGGATTTGACGAGGCACTGGAAACATTTGGTGCGGACATAAATATTTTATCTGAGGAAGGGGAAGCTCCGGTCCATATTGCTGTTTATTATAATTACAGCAGGATACTTAAATGTTTAATCAGATATGGAGCTGATCTATCTATAATTACTGAAAATGAAAATACATCCTCATCTAGCACTTGCATCTAGCTATCAAAGAGAATCATTCAGGATTTTACGAGGCACTGGAAACATTTGGTGTGGACATAAATATTTTATCTGAGGAAGGGGAAGCTCCGGTCCATAGAGCAGTTTATTATAATTACAGCAGGATACTTAAATGTTTAATCAGATTGGAGCTGATCTATCTATAATTACTGAAAATGAAAATACAATTTCATCTAGAACTTACACCTAGCTATTAAAGGGAATCATTCAGGATTTGACGAGGCACTGGAAACATTTGGTGCGGACATAAATATTTTATCTGAGAAAGGGGAAGCTCCGGTCCATATTGCTGTTAATTATAATTACAGCAGGATACTTAAATGTTTAATCAGATATGGAGCTGATCTATCTATAATTACTGAAAATGAAAATACAATTTCATCTAGAACTTGCACCTAGCTATTAAAGGGAATCATTCAGGATTTGACGAGGCACTGGAAACATTTGGTGCGGACATAAATATTTTATCTGAGGAAGGTTTATATATATTATATATATATATATATATATATATATATATATATATATACACACAGGTATTTTTCTTAGGTTAATAAAAATCTGGAGTGTATTCAGTGGCGAATTAGGTGTATCTCTATCTAAAGCGGTTTTATCTTTAAGCCACAATAAACGAAAAATCCCGAGTAATTAGCCGCTAAATCCGCTCTCGGATTAATTAGAATCATACTATTTAAATCAAATAATCGAATTGGATACGAACATCATGTTTCAGCCTTCTTCTCGGTGGGCTAGTGAGGCACAGGAGTCTGTAAGCATTGGTGTCCTATCAAGCGAACGACTGGTCATCCAAGAGAACAAATACTTTGGTACCGAAGCAACACGTTTCTGACCCACTTTTGTGACGCTAAAGTCAATGAATAATATCATAAGGTACATAAAAAAATGTTTAAAAATAATTTCGGGAGAAATAGTCGGGTTGGTCTCACTTTAAAATAGAATACTGGTCAGTTAAATGATACCAGTAAAAGACAGACCAATTAACTTTCCGATTATGATGAGTAAGATGGGTGATTCAACTATCTAGATAGTTATACAAGTAAAGGAGTAGACTTGAGAGGTCTTGAGTTGAGGCCACAACGTGCTTGAGGTTGGCAGAGTAAATGCCATGAAACTTCTAGACGTTAGAACTGAGGACGATATTTCCTCTTCAGTTAACTTTGAATAAACTGATCCTCGAAGTGTCCTTGTCTCTAAGCCAACTTAAATTTCACATGTTGAACAACCCTATTAGCATTATTTAAATTGCAACAAATAACGAAATTTAATTTATTTAATTCTGGATTCGCTTATTTTAAAAACAAATCTTAACACTTTAGACTTTCAGGTCATATTACTAGAAGCAATGGGTTTTAAAATAACGTATGTATATATCAAATAGTATTTAAAATAAACAATAACTTTTAAACTGATGGTAAAAAAGGCTCAAAAATAGAAAAGCATAACTAAGCACCATTGTGTCTAATTCTTAAGTAATGTGGTTATCTTTTTGATAAAACTAAATTTGAATTTACATAAATTTCATCATGAAATATTTTCAGGCAGTATTCAATTTTAAAAAATAATACAAAATCGAAAAACAAGTAATTTATTATAAATGTATCAGATTATTGTTTTAAGTTTTTTTATTATTTCTTTATTTGTACCTCATATTCCTTGCTTAATCAGATCCACATTCTAAATTGGCTATTGTTAAAAAGGCTCATGAAGGGAAAAGCAGAAACGTGTATATTTCTAATGTTAAGTGGTTATCATTCTGATAAAACTAAATTCGAACTTACATCAATTTCATCATGAAATATTTTCAGGCAGTATTCAATTAAAAAAAAAGAATGAAAGATCAATAAACAAGTAATTTATTATTAATATACCAGGTTAATGTTTTAAGCTTTTTAATTATTTCTTTATTTGTACCTCATATTCCTTGCTTAATCGGATCCACATTCTAAATTGGCTATTGTTAAAAAGGCTCATGAAGGGAAAAGCAGAAACGTGTATATTTCTAATGTTAAGTGGTTATCATTCTGATAAAACTAAATTCTAACTTACATCAATTTTATCATGAAATAATTAAAGGCAGTATTCAATTAAAAAAAAAATAATAATAATAAATCAATAAACAAGTAATTTATTATTAATGTATCAGGTTATTGTTTTAAGCTTTTTTATTATTGCTTTACTTGTACCACATATTCCTTGCTTAATCGGATCCACATTCTAAATTGGCTATTGTTAAAAAGGCTCATGAAGGGAAAAGCAGAAACGTGTATATTTCTAATGTTAAGTGGTTATCATTCTGATAAAACTAAATTCTAACTTACATCAATTTTATCATGAAATAATTAAAGGCAGTATTCAATTAAAAAAAAAGAATAAAAAATCAATAAACAAGTAATTTATTATTAATGTATCAGGTTATTGGTTCAAGCTTTTTTATTATTTCTTTATTTGTACCTAATATTCCTTGCTTAATCAGATCCACATTCTAAATTGGCTATTGTTAAAAAGGCTCATGAAGGGAAAAGCACAAACGTGTATATTTCCAATGTTAAGTGGTTATCTTTCTGATAAAACTAAATTCGAACGTACATCAATTTCATCAAAATACTTTCAGGCAGTATTCAATTAAAAAAAAGAATGAAAGATCAATAAACAAGTAATTTATTATTAATATATCAGGTTAATGTTTTAAGCTTTTTTATTATTTCTTTATTTGTACCTCATATTCCTTGCTTAATCGGATCCACATTCTAAATTGGCTATAGTTAAAAAGGCTCATGAAGGGAAAAGCAGAAACGTGTATATTTCTAATGTTAAGTGGTTATCTTTCTGACAAAACTAATTAACTAAATTAAAAAATCAATAAACAAGTACCAGTATAACAAAAATCAATAGGCAATTCTTTCTAGATTCGATTCTTTTAGAAACAAATATCATAACACTTTTGAATAACCGGTCAAAATAGCACTGGAAGCAATGGCTATTAGGGGTACTCACTACGTTTGCTATAGCATGCTATTTGTGTTATTTTGCTAAACCCGTCGAGTTTCTAGATTTATTTCCTGTATAAAATTGATGGGTTTAGCACAATAGCACAAATAGCATGCTATAGCAAACGTAGTGAGTACCCCTATTATAATAATCTGAGTAGTGAAATAGTATTTAAAATAAACAATCAACTTTTTAAAATTTTATAATCATAATATATTAAATATTTTATCTGGAAAACTACGACAAGTACTACTAAGAAAGAGGTAACAAAAATTTTAAAACTCTTATAATATAAAACAAATCCAAAGGAAATCCACTAACATAATCATTGATAAAAATACAGTTTAGTAAAAACCGAAAACTGTTCGGTGTTATATATACGTTCATTTTTTTTTTAGCCCTGAAGTTATAATAACAATTTTCGTCTTATAAATAACAAAGTAAGATCCGGTCATTATTACGTTTGGCAATCATTATTTTAATAGGTTAAATGATTTTTTTTCCTTTTTATTTATTTTTTGTAGATTGGTGATGATGAAGATTAGATTAAATACGGAATAGTAATTCAGTTTGTTTATCAGATCTACTATATTACTAATCAATTTCTTTTTAATCATGCATATTCATATGAAATTATTAATTAATATATATCTAAACTTTATTCAGTCTAATTCCACCGTTAAGACCAATCTTTTTCCAAAATTAAAAAAAAAAAAAAAAAAATCGCGACATAGGTAGGGAAGCACACTAGACATAGCTCACTTTTTAATAATGTGAATTTATACAAAAAAAAATATTCTATTAATGTAATTTGTTGACAGTCATTTATATAAATGTGATAAAATATATATAACTATTAGGATAATTTCTATACTTTGTCATGAATAAATCAATGCTGTGAGCCTTACACTATCCCCAGAAGCACTTCCGCAAACTATGAATATCTAAGCCATGCCAAATACGACCACTACCCCAACAATATTGGACAGCTTCCAGCAGAGATATAAGCCTAAAGGAATACATCATGGGGTTTCTTATATTATTAATTAACACTTTTAATAGTAATAGCCAATAACTATTATTTAATCATCGGATGGAGCATAACAATAATTGCAGAGAGAAATATAAGATGCAATGTTATTTAATGGAATTAAATTTAACAGAAGATAGATATACATATATATACATATATATATATATATATATATATATATATATATATATATATATATATATATATATATATATTTAATAACGATGAGTATGCACGTTAATAAAGTAACTTGAAGAAAAATAACCAAAGCTATTAATTTATTACGTTAACAATACAACTAAAAATTCGATTGTCTTGCTTTACAACACTATTAATATACAATATTACACCTTCAAAATTATTTAGCGAAATAAAGTATGTAAGTCTCTGTATATTTAAAATTAGAAACAGTATTATATCATCAATTCATTCCGTTTATGGGTCTCTGAGTATTAGCTTATTATTTTTTATTTATAAATAATATATTATTAATGCTTTAGAGCTTTTTATTTATTTATTGTGTCTCCCTGCCTTGCCATATGGCAATACGGGCGTCGGTAGCCATGACTAAGATGCTACAAGTAGTAATCTTGATTTTTTTTTTCTTCTCTTCCCAGCATTTTCACCCTGGCCTCTCCTCGATGACCACCTCTTATTCTCTCGGAGGTGGCTTCCTCGATCCCGTCCATTTTTTTTTTTTTTTTTTTTTCTTGTTTTCGTAACTCATATTCTTTACTTAATCTCATCCACATTCTAAATTGGCGATTGTCGAAAATGCTTATAAAGAAAAACGCACAACCAAGAAAAAAGGATGAAATGGTTTTAAATATTTAATGTAATTAAATTTAACTGAAGATTTTTTTAAATTTTAATAACATGAGTATGTACGTTAGGAAAGTAACTTGAAAAAGAATAATCACAGCTATTAATCTAGGACGTAAACAATGTTACGAAAAATTTGATATTCTAGCCTTAAAACACGATTGAATAATAAAGATCTGTCTATGGAAAACTTTACCTTCGAAATTATTTAGAGAAATGAAGTATGGAAGTTTCTGTATCTATGAACTGTATTATATCATCGTCAATTCATTTCATTTATTATTCAACTTATTATTTTTATTTCCAAAATAATATTCCATTCGTCGTTTAGAGAATTTTTATTCTTTTGTACCTAATATTCCTTTCTCAATCTCATCCATATTCTAAATTGGCAATTAAAAAAGCACAACCAAGCACAAACGATATAATGTTTTTAACATTTAATGTAATAAGTTTTAACTAAAGATTTTCTTTATGTTTCAATAACGATAAGTTTTTACGTTAAGAAAGTAACTTGAAAAAATGAAAAAAAAAAATCACAGCTATACGTACGTAAATAATCTAACTATAAATTCTCTTGAATAGCCTTACAACACTATTTAATCATAAAGATCTGTCGATAAAAAATTTCATATAAGAAATTATTTAGCGAAATAAAGTAAATACTGTATAATATCATCATAAATTTAATTCGATTATGGTTTTCTGAGCATTAGCTTATTATTTTTATTTTTCAAATAATACTTTATTAATCGTTAAAAGCTTTTTTATTATTTATTTTTTTAACTAAATATTCCTTACTCAATCTGATCCACATTCGAAATTAGCGACTGTGAAAAAGGTTCATAAAGAAAAAGAAACAACCAAGCACAAACGATGCAATGGTTTTAACCATTTACTGGAAGATTTTTCTTTTTTGTTTCAATAACGATAAGTATATACGTATTGAAACTGACTTGAAAAAGAATAATCACAGCTATCAATCCAGTACGTAAATAATGTAAAGAAGAACTCGCTTGTCAAACCTTGCAGCACGATAGAATTATAAAAATCTGTCTATATAAAAGTTCACATTCCAAATTATTTAACAAAATAAAGTATGTAATGCTAAGTATTTGACCGGCTGCTTTTCTAAGGCAGCGGTATCTTCAAAAACTAGTTTACTTGATATATTTAATCCTTATATAAACTACATTTAATTATACCATTGCATTTCCTTTCCAAAGGTTTCGTGTTTACCAATCTAATAGGTGGTATGCAGGTTAAGATTAAAGTAAACAGGATTCAATTATAATACATTATTATAATTATTAACTTACACATATCCACTATATTAATACATTGCTTATAACTTTGATTGAGATTACTGAGGGACATTTTCACTACTAATACCTTCAAAACACTTAGTCGGCTGGCGAAGGTGGAATCAGTTCTTGCCTCTTAAGCAGCGTCCACACTATACCGGACGAGGCCGAGCGGGCTGACCCGGGCGGCCTAAGCCGGGTTGGTGTGGACGCCCCGGGCGGCTTAAAAAGCAGCCCGAGCCGAGCCGATCCCAACCCGCAGAAAGTAGGTACAGATCAAAGGATGCCGAGCCGAGCCGAACGAAAATATGTAGGGGGACGTGCCGAGCGGCACCGGGCGGCTTTAGTTACAATTGAACCTCCGAACGAACTAGACGTTCTCTGGGTTCTCTAAAGTTTTTGTTGTTCATTTAATATTTTATTTTTCTTAATATTGTTCATTTTATTCATTTAATATTTATTAATGGAGTGGAACGACGAACAAGTGCTGGTGTTAAATCTAATATTTAATACTTAAAGATATTATAATCACAGACATGGCTGACATAGCGACGTCATAGTCGGTAATCATTTTAACACCAACACTATTTTAAAAAAAACACTTTAAAAAAACTTCTTGAAAGTAGTCAATGAAGTCACCAGTCTTGGTGTCGAATTGAAACTAAATAATATAGGTAGATATAACCCGGGCGGCCTCGTTTTCGGGGTGGACGTCGTGTCGGCCTGAACGAACCAGCTGCTCTCTCTAACCCCTAGACGGACCCCGCTTCTTCTTCAGGATAGAACTCAAATCTCATGGTTCGAATAAGACTCACCTCTTCTTGAGGACAAAACTTGACTGACTCTTTCGAATCTTCTCTTCGTCGTCGCCTCGGGCAGGGCTGATCTGGGAAGAGCCAGAAGCCGGGGGTCCTTTGTCCTAGTGTAGGAAGTTTCCCGAGGAACATATTGCTGTGGGGCCCTATGTAGGTAAACGCCTTATGATATTTTGCCGACAAAGGTTCGTTATCTTAAATTGTTTAATACTAAAATTATTTAATAGTGAACTCTCCTCAGTATCCTCAATACATTACAGTAAGTATCTGAACATATCAAATTGAATACTGTATTATAATATCATCAATTCACTCAGTTTATGGCTTTCTGAGCATCAGCTTATTAATTAGGATTTATTTTTTGTATCATACCATACTCATATTCCTTACTTAATTTGATCAACATTCTAAATTGGCCAGAGCCGAAAATCCTCATGACGATAAAAGCGCAAACCCAGTAATTTCTAATGTTAAGTGGTTTATCTTTCTTATAAAACTAAATTTAAACTTACACCAATTTCATTCCAAAATCCTTAATATTCAGTACAGACAAGAATGAAAAACATGTGAATAAAACAATTTACGAAATAAAAACTAAATATTATAATAAAAGTGTTTATTTAGGGTAAGGTCATATAATGATAATATACAACTGAACAAAAATATGAGCAAAAGTAAGGCCGAGGCCAGTAAAACTACTGAATAAAACTAAATTTGAACTTTAATATTTCATCATAAAATATTTCAGGCAGAATTCAATTAAAAAAAATAGATTTATATACAAGTATATAAAAAGCAAATGTACTCATGCATACATAGGTTTTGAATTATTAACCTACAACAAGATTTTTATTTTTTAAATTAGAACTTCACAAAAATTCATTTATAATTAAATAAGGTTATTTTTTTAGATGAGTCAAGAATAAAAGACATGTGAATAAAGAACAGTTTAAGAAGCAATATATATTTTAATAGGCAAGTTTGTTCGGGGTAAGGTCACATAATGTAAACATATAGCAAAATGAAGAAACAATAACTGGAAAAGTAAGGCTAAGCAGATAATAGTTTAAACATTAAACATATTTTATAAAATAGAAAAATATAAATATTAAAAGCATTTATATTATTTTTAATGATTTGTAAAAAGTTAGGTTTTAAACGATTTCACAAAAGTAATGATTAAATAACGGCATTCTGCTAATTTAAACATTAAAAATCGTTTTTTTTTTTTTGTTTTAAGGAAAATGCTCCGAAACATTAAAAAATAATGCAGAGAAAACTGAAGAAAAAAAATAAATTATATAAATGGAAGTAATATATTACTTATTTAAATGTGAAAAAGGAAATGAAGCTTCCTAAATAGCATAAAATAAATCAATTTTTTTTATAATATTCCTTTTTCAGACAGAGTACTAAAGACTAATTGGTATTACTAATCATTATCCTTTAGTATTAACGATTACTACACAAGTACGGCGTAATACTTCAGGTAGCAGTGGCTCGGAATGACTGTCGGATTGTGGAAGCACAGGTGAGTTTGGGCACTTTGGGGCTAAAGTGAACTAACTCAGAAGGGTACATCCTGTTACGGTCGTGGATTAATTGGAATTATAATCAAATAATAAGATCGGATAAGAGCATGATGTTTTCGGTCTTCTTCTCGGTTGGCTAGTGAGGCAGACGAGCCTATCAGCATTGGGAATCATTTAGGATCTGTCAAGGCACTGGTAACATTTGGTGCAGGCATAAATAAGTTATCTCAGGAAGGGGAAGCTCCGGTCCGTATTGCTGTCCATTAGAGTTACAGCAGGATACTTCCATAATTAGCGGCTAAATGCTTTCGCGGATAAGGTCAGTTAAATGATAACAGTAAAACTACCGAGCAATAAGTGGTTATCTTACAGATTAAACTTAATTTGAACTCACATCAATTTTATCATAAAATATAGTATGTAGTATTTCATTAAAAAAAAAAAAAAAAATGAATGGGCCGTTTGGTAGGGGGAGTGAAGTCAAATAATGTAAATATATATAACAAAATGAAAAAACAATAACTGCAAAAGTAAGGCAAAGCAGATAATAGTTTAAACATCAAACATATTTTATAATGTAGAAAAATATAAGTAATAAAATCTTGTTGCGTAGATTATTTCAGTATTATTATTAAGAAGTGATTTGTAAATGGTTAGGCAGTAAACAATCTCACAAAAGAAATAATTATTACGGGTTAAAAAATTAATCAAATTGAAATACAGGTTATTTAAACTCAGGTCAGGTTGGGAATATCCATAGATTGTCTGTCACACCATGGTCAAGTCAAACTCCCTTACACCTAGCAATCGAAGAGAATCATGCAGGATCTCTTGAGGAACTGATAGCATTTAATGCATATATCAAAAAGTTAAAGATGACGGGGAAGCTCCGGTCCATATTGCTGTTTGTAAGAGTTACAGCAGAATACTTAAATGTTTAATTAGATATGGGGCTCACCTATCTATAAAAACTAAAAATCACATGTCTGTTCTACATCTAGCACGCAACAAGCACTGTATTTTCAAAATAAAGTAAGGAAAATGTTATTAAAGTGTTATAGATACCGCCATTATTCTTAGATTGATTAAAAACTGGATTGTATTTAGTGGCGATTTAAGTGTATCTTTATCTCAAAAAGTTTTATTATTTTTATTTTTTTCTGCGCTAGTCTGCTGTGCTCCGGGTCCTGGGTTCCAAACCCGGCTGAGGCAGAATATTATTTATTCTGTTAATTCAGTCGGGGGGCGACCCTAGGGTATGGAGACCCTCCTGGGGCAGACCCAGCCTCTATAAAATGGGTACCCAAAATAATTGGGGGAAAACCTGGCGGCTGAGCGTGATTAAGGCCTAATCACCTCATTGCACTGCCGTTGGCCTAGAAACAGTACGAATCTCTATATGTACTGAGCCCAAGACCCTTCATGGGTTGTAGTGGTACAGGTTTTTTTTTTTTTTTTTTTTTTTTTTTTTTTTTTTTTTTTTTTTTTTTTTTTTTTTTTTTTTTTTTTTTTTTTTTTCTAAGCTCCACTAAACTAAAATCTCCCATAATTAGCGGCTAAACCAGTTCGCGGATAAGGTCAGTTAAATGATACCAGTAAAACTACCGAGCAATAAGTGGTTATCTTACAGATAAAACTTAATTTGAACTCAAATCAATTTTATCATACAATATAGTATGTATTATTTCATTAAAAAAAAAAAAAAAAATTGAATGGGCCGTTTGGTTGGGGGGTAAAGTCAATGTAAATATATATAACACTCTGTATAAAACAATAACTGCAAAAGTAAGGCAAAGCAGATAATAGTTTAAACATCAAACATATTTTATAATGTAGAAAAATATAAGTAATAAAATCTTGTTGCGTAGATTATTTCAGTATTATTATTAAGAAGTGATTTGTAAATGGTTAGGCAGTAAACAATCTCACAAAAGAAATAATTATTACGGGTTAAAAAATTAATCAAATTGAAATACAGGTTATTTAAACTCTGGTCAGGTTGGGAATATCCATAGATTGTCTGTCACGCAATGGTCAAGTAAACTCCCTTACACCTAGCAATCGAAGAGAATCATGCAGGATCTCTTGAGGAACTGATAGCATTTAATGCATATATCAAAAAGTTAAAGATGACGGGGAAGCTCCGGTCCATATTCCCGTTCATTAAAAGAGTTACAGCAGGATACTTAAATGTTTAATTAGATGTAGGGCTGACCTATCTATAAAAACTAAAAATCACATGTCTGTTCTACATCTAGCACGCAACAAGCACTGTATTTTCAAAATAAAGTAAGGAAAAATATTATATAAGTGTTATATATACCGCCATTATTCTTAGATTGATTAAAAACTGGATTATATTTAGTGGCGACTTGAGTATATCATTATCTCAATTTTTTTTTTCCCCTACCCTCCACTAAACGAAAATCTCCGTCAATTGTCAGTTACGCAATGGTCAAACTCCTTACACCTATCTATCAAAGGGAATCATTTAGGATCTTTCGAGGCACTGGTTGCATTTGGTACCTATATAAATTAGTTATCAGAGGATGGTAAAGCTCGGTCCATATTGCTGTTTGTAAGATTTACAGCAGGATACTCAAGTGTTTGATTAGATATGGAGTTCCACGATCTAGAAGAACTTAGAACGAAATGTCAGTTCCACATTTAGCATGCAATAAGTTAAATTATTTATTTCAATTTCACGAAAGGAAAACAAGCATATAATTAATACCCAATAATTAACCCAATGTAAAATTCTAATTAAGTGAATGTATTTTTTCTCCAATGTGTATATCCAAAAAACATCCGTTTATTAGGCAAGTATACGAGCTACTGAGACAAGCGCAACCATATAAAAATAAGTACAGTAATCATTATCAAAGAGATCTAATACTAGAAACAATAATGACAATTATAATAAAAGAATAAAGAGAAAGTTCTAATCAATTAGTTAATAATTAAAACGAATACACAATATTTTAGTTAAAAACAGGAAACATATTTTTATACATTCATAGAAAGAAGGAAAAAGCTATAACAATTCATCACGGTGTATAAGAGTAACAGTAATAATATAGTCCATTAAAACTTTATTTTTTTATATTTATTTATATATATATATATATATATATATATATATATATATATATATATAGCATTTCAAAGTCAAATTCAACCTTTTTCGAATTAAAAAAAAAATAATAAAAATCAAATTAACATGATTTTATGTTTTTATGGTTATTTTTATTACACATTATGTTTTTAACTCTTGTGGCTTGTTAAATGTTCCCAGGGGCCTTTTTACATATAATTAGTCACGATTATAATAATAAGTATAACCGATACTTTAATGTTTGGACATTTCGATACAAGATTCGTTTTATTATAGTTTTACAATCGCGGGCGAAAATATTATCAATAGAGGTTTATTTTAACTTTTTCGTATTTATTGGATAGTAGGCTCAGTAGATGCGTTCCCAAAGGTTCGTTACCGATTATACTATTAATTTTAATCGCGCTCGCTCAAGTAAAGGTTTATTTTAACTTTTTCGTATTTATTGGATACAAGGCTTAGTAGCTTCGTTCCCAAAAGTTCGTTACCGATTACACTATTAATTTTAATTGTGCTCGCACAAAAATGGGTTTATTATAACTTTTTCGTATTTATTGGATACAAGGCTCAGTAGCAGCGTTACGGGGTGTTCTATCCCGACCATTCTATTAATTATTTGTGCGCTCACTCAAATATGGGTTTATTATAACTTTTTCGTATTTATTCGCTATTAGGCTCAGTTGCTGCGTTGCGGGGGGTTCTATCTTGATTATTCAATTTATTTTAAGTGCGCTCGCTCAAGAAGAAGTTTATTTTAACTTTATCGTATTTATTGGCTACTAGGCTCAGTAGCTGCGTTCCCAACGGTTCGTTACCAATAATACTATTAATTTTAATCGCGCTCGCTCAAGAAGTGGTTTATTTTAACTTGTTCGTATTTACTACATACTTGGCTCAGTAGCTACGTAACCAAGGACTCGTCACAGATTATACTTATAATTTAATTGCGCTTATTAGAGGTTTATCAAATAAAAATGGACGTATAAAATTGTTCTGTTTAGCTGATTATTATCAAACTCCAAAATGTTAACTAAAAAGATAACATACTAACCTGATAAAAAGGATAAGCGGTAACCCAATAGATGAAAAGTTACAAAAAACACGAAATAAACATACATTAGACCAACTGACTAAAAAAACATTAGCACATCCACTAACAAAACCCCCCCAACACATAAATACAGAAATTAGCATAGAAAAGAAACACGAAGTTATAATAAACCCATATTTGAGTGAGCGCACGAATAATCAATAGAATAGTCGGGATAGAACCCCCCGTAACACAGCTAAGTAAAGTATGCAGTAAATAAAAACCCCCCGTAAAGTATACAGTAAATACGAAAAAGTTAAAATAAACCTCTTCTTGAGCGAGCGCGATTAAAATTAATAGTATTATCGGTAACGATCCTTTGGGAACGCATCTACTGAGCCTACTATCCAATAAATACGAAAAAGTTAATATAAACCTCTATTGATAATATTTACGCCCGCGATTACAAAACTAAAATAAATTGAACCCCGCTAATCCGACTACCAGACCTTGTATCGAAAATGTCCAAAAATTAAAGTATCGGTTATACTTATTATTAAAATCGTAACTAATTATATGTAAGAAGGCCCCTGGGAACATTTAACAAGCCACAAGGGTTAAAACATAAAGTGTAATTAAAATAACCATAAAAACATAAAATCGTGTTAATTTGATTTTTATTATTTTATTGAAATCGAAAAATGTTGAATTTGAAATGGAAAAGGTTAAATTTGACTTGGAAAAGGTTGAATTTGAAATGGAAAAGGTTGAATTTGACTTGGAAATGCTTATATATATATAAATGCAATTTCCTAAGTAATTATTAAGTTGCTGTAGTTACTGCAAGAACTAGATTCATGGGACATTGGTCTGATCTAGTAATATTTCGAGAAATTTATTTATATATTTCTCGGAATTTTGCTAGATCAGAACAATGTCCTACGTTCCCTGTAGAGTATAGAAGCTGGAAGCTGGTCCTCGCATTGACTGCAGAAACTTAATAATTACTTAGGAAATTGAAGGGGACTAGAGTACAAGAGTAGCCCTTTTGATTACAAGTGATTGACGTACTTCTAATGAAACCATCAGTAACCAATACCTATTACTTCTAACTAAGCTTTACTTGGATGAAAATCCTAATATTTCAAAAATCGATTTTATATTATAATGAATAAAACAAAGAATATTACAAGTATGCATAGGTTTAATAAAGAATTCTTTGAGTTGATAATTTGTTTAAATTTAATTGTAATAGGTAAAAGAAAATAATTTTTTTTCCCATATGAGTTACTTTACATTCACAAATAAGTAATTATAAGTCAACCTGATGTCCAAATCGACGATTGTGTTTTTGTTTGCTTTTTTTTTTTTTTTTTTTTGTTATTTTTAAAGTATAACTTAGGAAACAAAATAATTATTGTTTACGCAACTTAATAAATTTCAATTATTTTTTTATCGATTCCTTCCATAAACAATGACCTTTGCTAATATTTTTTTTTATTGGTTTTTAATTATTTAAACCGAAAAAAAATAACCTAAAAAACCATCGGTTCTACTTTCGAGCAATCAGTGTAAAAAATATCCTTGGATCAGAACAGGGAGAATACTATGTATTTTTGAAAAGTATTTTTTAAAATTAATTTATCACTTAAATATTTCTGGTTATTTTCACCACGCCTGTTTGTTTGTTACCTCGTTAATAAACCATAAAAACCATAGGTTCGACTTTGTAGCAATCAGTGTAAAAACATCGCTGGATTACATATGTTTATTAATAGCATTTTTTACGGCTAATTTATCACTTAATTTTTCCGTTCATTTAAACCACGCATGTTTGCTTGTGAGCATGAAAGAGAACGTAAGTAATGGTGAATATTTGCGAATCCTATATAAAGAAAAAATGGATATGACGTGATTAAAGCAGGAGAGTTATGTAAATGGTGACAAATAATCATCAGTGACTGTAAAAGCATTTGTTGTTTAAACTGATTTTTTGGTGCTAAGGTTACACCTATTTACTCATAGGAATAATTCTGAATTATTAAAGCAAATACCGTATAGTCGTCACGACGGTCCTAGCCTTCGTTTGCTCAGGGAAAAAAAAAAAATGACGTGACGAGCAAATGACGGTTATAGCCGTCCAGTTTTTTTTTTTTTAGAAAAACAATGGCCAAATGTGATAATTTTTACTTAGAATTATACAACATACACTCGATTTCATCAAGCAGCCATAACAAATTTTTAAAAAAATGTGTTTCTGAGCACGATCGTCTAATTAAAAGTGTGCGAAACGGATTTAATAACAAGAAACCAACTAATACTCTTAGATAAGAAAACCCCTGGCCAATCGCAACCTTTCGCAATGAACACATTCTCAATGTTTCACCCAAAATGCATGTTACTTTGCCTTTGTTACACACTCCTCTATCGAACGCGGAATGCCATTTTTCATACCCTGAAATAAAACAGGTTCTTACAAAACGTTGATAAGTATATTTAATGCTAATACATATCGGTAACAACACGCAAATAAGGTAAAATATGAGCATTTCCATACGTTACATTCTCACGTATAATTTCGAAAAAAAACCTTAAGCCACAACACCATCATCACATCAAATAAATCATACTTTTTTTGTTCTTTCAAGTAGTATATTCGTTCTTTAAGAATTTATAATGGAGAAATGGAAACAATTATAATACTTTGTAAAAAATAATTTCTAACGAATACTAACGTTTATCTTTGCAAGTCGTATATCTTAAATAATACCCAATAAGCTTAAGTACTATTTACTCTTCTCATCTAGAAATCTTTGTTGAAATGTTATTGAAAATAAATTAAAAAATATTAATACAGAAAAATTTATTTAAAAAACATTCGTACATTAAGAAAATAGGAAAGGATAGACTTAAATAATTCGAATTTTAATGTTTCAAAAATAAATTAGTTTCATGGTATTAGGATGACAAACGCATTGAAATTCGAAAAAAAAAATAAAAAACTTTAGTTTTACTTAATAAAATATTCCAAAATTAATAACAGTCGTAATTTAAAACAGCTTATCATCGCATTTATATTTAAACCTGCATAAAACAGATAAAATAAAACAGATAAACAAACAGATAAAACTCCTGTCATATATATATATATATATATATATATATATATATTATATATATATATATTTTTTTTTTTTTTTTTTTTTACACAATTGATTTTTCAGCTCTTATACGTCCTTCTGCTCACTGATTTTTCTGTTTTAAAAGAAAAAAAAAAAGAAAAAGAAGGGGATAAAACTTACTAACCGTTAAAAATTGTCGAGGCAAGTGGAACGTGATTTTAGATGAAGGCAGTTATATGGCTCCCTCTCTCTATCTCACGTACTCTAATCTTTAGACCCCAATTTACAATGAAGAATCGCCCTGAAAGAGCATTTACTAAACGTGATTCATGTCCTATATACACAATGAAAAGCCAAATAGGTATTTATCCAAAAATTATTCATTAACAGATAAGTAATATATTGGGTTGATGCAAAATTAATGCAGGTTTTTAGTAGGTATTGTAAATACGCCATATCTTTACTTTAAATATATATATTTAATCAAAATAATTTCCATCTGAATCAATGCACTTTTGCCAACGTTCGACAAGCTTTCTTATTCCACCAGAAAAAAAATCCGAATCCCTGGACTCAATGAAATCACGAAAAGAATTTTCAATGTCGTCCTGGTTTTGAAAATTTTTCTCCCTCAAAAAGTAGTCCAGATGCCTGAAAAAGTGGAAGTCTGTAGGAGAGAGGTCAGGTGAATAAGGCGGATGTTGGAGAACTTCGTAGCCCAACTCGTGCAGTCGTCGAAGCGTTGGTTGTGCAACGTGTGGTCTGGCGTTATCGTGGAGCAGGATCAGCCCCTACCGATTCATCAATGCTGGGCAAAGACGCTGCAATTTTTGAGTTCCGAGTTCCGCCGCCATTTCTCGTGTGGTTTTGGTTGGGTCTTCTTCCACTTTTGACCTCAGCTGGTCGTTGTCCAGAGCAAGATGACGGCCCCGACCTTCCTTGTCTTCGAGGTCGAAATCTCCTCTGCGAAACTTCTGGAACCAACGCTGCACCGTGCACTCATTAATAGCCCCCTGACCCCACACTTCATTAATATTACGAGCCGTTTGCGCAGCGCTGCGCCCTAATTGAAATTCGTAAAAATAAATTTGACGAAAATCGCACTTTGACATTTTCGATTCAAGACCTTTGAACACACTGAACAAAACGATTTTACTAAACAAATTCATGGTGAAAGAGAGGGTACTAGATAAGGTTTGTTTTAGTATAATAATGATCAATGTTAGGATTAGCTTTGTTTACACAATTGGAATTAAGATATTGCAATAGAGGAAACCTGCATTAATTTTGCATCAGCCCAATATTAATAAGAAGAAAATCACTTAATAAACTATTTTTAATTAAAGTTCAACAAAGTCCACTAATGCTAATTAAATCTTCTGACAGATGAAACTTTAGATATCATTCATCATCCTGTCATTAATTAAACTAACAATGATTAAAACAATAATATTATATTAAAACGCCTTGTTAAATTTATCTAAACATTAAATAGTCATAAAGACCTGCCAACAGCGGAGATTATGATCGCCAGATGATTCTGACAATCAAACCAGCATTCATAACTCAGACACCTAAGGAATTGGATTTAATTATTCACACCCTGCCATTTACGACTGACGGAAGATTCGTAACTGTTCCAACTCGATGATACAGACTTAAACCAGGGTTTATGTATTATTACAGTCCTCAATTACACAGGATGTCGTTTCTCCAGTAAAACAGATAACTAGCAGCATAAATTTAGCAGCTGGGGAATAAAAATAAAAGGTGCGACAAAATAAACGTGTTTAATACCAACTGGATGCCTATAAGTTGAGTGAAAGTATTTATGTAAAAAACAAAAATAATAAACCTAGTCCAATTAGTCACATTTCTATAAAAAAAATTTTCCCTGGCCCGACAGGCCGAGTAGGCTCTTGGCCGCGCGGAGTAACCTTGTGGAAGAATACACACGCGTTACTCCATGAAATTACTGTCTCACAACCCGCGGGAGGGCTGTAAGTGAACCCCCAATTAATAGATACTTGAAAAATAGAATGGGATTCGAGGTCGCAACCTTAGGCGTGGGAGAGTAGCGCGCTATTACTCAGCAATGGGCTATCCTTATTTCTATGACATTATCAACCTATAAAATTATAATATAAAAATAAATCTAATTATAACAGATAAAAATCGAAGTAACAAATTCTACTTTAAAAAAAAAAAAAAAAAAAAATCTAAACCTACCGACTAACCTTGTATACTTCCAGGAATTTCACTACAACATATCGTAAAAAAAAAAAAAATTAAATTAGTTAAAAAAAAATCGCAACCACTTCATTTTGCCTGATCCATCTCGGGCCTTTGCCATTGCAAAGGGTGTAAAACAAGAAGTGCAAGTGTTTTGTAAAAAAATATGCACTAGGACGAGACTTTGGTCATAATCAGCAGTTTTTGGTATATAATTTATTTTTTAAATATAAGCTATAATTAATTAAGTGAAAACTATTTCACTACAAAACTCAGCGGAAGTGCATGCCATATTTTCTGCTCTTCACTATGCTAGGTCAGTTAATGCACACTCAATCACAATAGTAACAGATTCGTTGAGTTCTTTAAAAGGTTTGAGTAACATTTATTCAAGGCATCCTCTTGTCCAAGAAGTCCACAGGAGCATCAATATGCTAGAAGATTTAGGAAAAGTGGTATACTTCATTTGGATCCCAAGCCATATGGGGATAGTTGGTAATGAGCTGGCGGACAGGGCCGCCAAACAGGCACTTCTGCCAGGTCAAGGCGTTGGCATCTTAACACCTAGGGATATGTGTCATCCACTTCGGAAAGAAATAGCAGATGCCTGGCAATCCATGTGGGACGAAAGCTCTCCTAGCAAACTGAAAACAATCAAAACAACAGTAAAGCCATGGAGCTCATCCAGTCGATCAAGTCGCAGAGAGGAAGTTGTCCTAGCTAGGTTGAGAATAGGCCACACTAACCTGACACACATACACTAAACAGCCACCCCTAAAGTGCCAACATTGTAACAACCCACTTACTCTCAGACACATACTGGAGGAATGTACTTTTTACTAATCATATTTAAACAGATTTGGCTTAAGACCTGATACAGCAACCTAATTGAGCAATGACGAAAATAATATAAAATTATTGCTAAACTTTCATAAGGCCCAGCAGCTGTTAAGTAAAATATAGGGATTCTGTAGTAAACAATATAGGAAAATAATCTTGGTGGGACTAACTTTTTTTTTTTTTTTTTGTGTGTGTGTTTAGATAGAAATAAAATAAAATAAACAAATGAAATAAAGGCGTTGATGACCCTCGGGTTTTACGCCTCAAAAACCAAACCAACAACAACAAATACTACAAAACTGGAAACAGAACTATTTTATATAAATATATATATATATATATATATATATATTGTTTGATCAGTTCTCGACTGACTGTTGATAATTTAAGTTTCTATTGTTCTCAGGTTTTAGTCAATGAATAAACAATTTTATTTATGCGACGTTTCGAATTTATTGTTCTCATAATCATGCCTTAACAATGGAAAACAGGAAACAAAACAT
The DNA here is from genome assembly GCA_023052935.1 of Piezodorus guildinii. Lineage (NCBI taxonomy): Eukaryota > Metazoa > Arthropoda > Insecta > Hemiptera > Pentatomidae > Piezodorus > Piezodorus guildinii. The sequence goes on along the minus strand of CM041292.1, from coordinate 172,991,838 downwards.
TAATATTATTATACAATGACATCATATATTAATTATTGTATAATAATATTAATGTTCTGTTTTTTTTTTGTTTTGTTTTTTTTAATTTTCCACTGTTACGGCAAGATTATGAGAACGATAAATTCTCGCATTTTCTTTTTCCTAAATACTTAGGGCGATCTTGGAATCCTAGTATCTCCTGCAAGAAACCCTTAGCGAGGGCGTATTTGTCTTCCTTCCTTTTTCTAGCCGATTATAGAGACCTCTTAGATATTCTCGAAGGGACGGTGACGTCAATAACTAAACCCTTTGCCACAATTAAGCCCGGAGTCATTCCTGCCGATGACTCTTAACCCTCGGTCCTTCCTAGCCTCTTCTCATCAGTCGACTACAGAACCTGGTTTATTTTACCAAATAATCATGTGGACGTTAATTTGTCCCAGAAAATATGGCAGGCATATTTCCTGTATTCCCCATCCATATTTTCGATATACATGATCAGGAATGAGCTGATGTCTAGCCTTCAGGATAAACCGCTAATCGGCACAGTAACAAACTTTACCAGTATGGAGTTGGAATCAATTGATACTCATAAATATGTTTTTTTCCTTAAGTGTTTCTTACAGCGAAGGTCCCATATCAACGTATGTCATAAACATTAATCGTGACATCTACTTACTTTATTTCAATGAACGTTCGATAGTATTTTTCCTAGGGCGACAATAAGATCTAAAACCTGGCACTCTCCCAGCAATCTGACACCCGAATGACAAACGGTATTGAAAATAGTAATCGAAAAATTAGAAAGGTGGAATTCCTGAAGACCAAAACATTCAAGCAAAATGGTTTATTACTTCCAAATAACACTTTTTTTACTCACTCTCCGGTTTTATTATTATTCACAAATACAATATATACATATATTTCAGAATATTTGACCTATTATTACCCAAAGTATCCTAAGTAATTTAAGGTATTTTAAGGTACATTTTCAACCAAATAACAATATTAGGGTATAACTGTTTATATAGCTGTAGATAGACAATTAAGTAATATGAAAAGCAATAATTCAAAGGATAATATCATATCACTACTGCTGATTTCAAAACACTATATCTCAGCTAGTTGTTAACTAATTGAAATGATTTTTTTTTTTTTCATTTTGTCGAAAATGTTTGGTATTTATTTATTTATTAAATCGCTATGAAACGGCAGGCTTAAAAATTAACTTCGAGAAGCTGAGTACATGGCTTTTGGCGATAATGGCACTAGTGCGCTTTTGGTAGACAGTGAAGCTTTTAAAAAGGTAAACGTTTTCAAATATCTTGGATCTTATCTATCAAATAACACTTTCATTGGTATTTCTTTATTTATAAATTAGAAGAAACGGATTATATTATTCCTTATTCGGATCCTACGCATCTTGAAATTTTGAGAGGGGGAATTTTTTTTTTGGTCGATCACAAACGTTCATTATTAAAAATAATAAACCAAAAGCATATATACAGGACTATGTTACTAATTCCTTTTCTTTTCTTGCGATATTCATTCAAATCAAATTTCTGGATTCCGAAACACCTTTCATTTTATCTTTATCATTAATAATAACAGATTTATCAGAAAATCACATCTCTCATAAGTTGTGGCTTGACCCAAAAGATGATTTTTTTATTGATTTTTTCTTGCCCTTACTTCATCGCGTTGCCTTGATCTCGAAAATCTTCTCGATCTTTCTTTATCTTCAATAATATTTTTTTTTTAATTTTAATTAAATCTATTACAATTTAATTCTTGAATGCTCATATGGATTTTTGTTTTGTTTTTTATTCGGATTCTAAGCATTTTGAAACGTAACCCTTAAATTTTGAGAAGGGGTAATTTTTTTTTTGGTTCATTGAAAGGGTTAATTATTGAAAATAATAAACCAAAGAGTAAAACAATACTGCAAAAATTGGAATCAATCTAGAATTCAGAGCTACTAATATTATGATTTGCAACTAATCAGAGTTTGGCAAAAAATAAAACCTGGGCTGTATGTTTAACTAAATTTAACGCTAACCGGTACATTAAAAAAAAAAAAAAATCCTCGAATTACGTGCCTTAGTTTAAAAAGTGTTTGTTTTGCTATTTAAAATAAAAAAATATTACAGAAGAAAGTTAGCGGCGAAACACAATTGAAACAGTATTTGAAAACAAAGCCATATTCACATCAATAAGAGTTTCCTAAAAACATTAGATTTTTTGAAATATGTTAATGTATGCTAAATCCAAGAGAAACATTTAAGGTATAAACCACATGAAAATCCGAGCAAACTACACACTGATGTTTTAGTTTTGAAGTAGGATCATACATGGTCTTTCTAAGACTGCGAACTGTGGTAGGAATGTTTAAGTTTTGTGAAGAAACGGATTGTTAAAGTCACCTCTTAGAATGAGGAACTTGGTAGAAATTCATTCACCTTTCTTAACATTCCACAGGGCATACGACATATTTAAAAAAATAATTTTTTTTTATTCAGTAAAATTATTTTGAGTTACAAGATTTAGTTACTAACTCTTGGAATACAGCATTGATTACGATTTTTTTTTTCAAATAAAGTTTAAAAAAATTTCAAAACGTAATAATTTTAAAACTGCATACTTTATCAATCAATAAAATAGTAAAGATGTTTTATTTATTTATTTTTATGAATGCTTGTTCACATACCATCCTTAGTAGTAGTTTTATAAACAACAAAATAAAAAAAGCCGGTCAAAATATAAAATCACAAGACTTAGATTACCTATCAGGATTTTGAATTATTAATGTATGACCACAAAAAAATTAACAAATTGGAAACAAAATCATCTCAGGTTATTATAATTCTTGAAAGTATAGATGTGCTAATAGTTGGGGAATAATCTCACATGCCTAAAACGCGACAAGAGAATAAGAATGATAGACATTTTGGACTGGATATAGACGTTATGAAGTACTCTGGGAGGCCATTCCCGTGAGTTTTAAGTTAAAAACAGTAAATGTAGAGTCTGAATCTAGACTGTCAAGTTCTTTAATGGGCTGAAGGCCTGTGCCAACCCGCTCTTCTCAGACATTGCCCAACCACTCGACCCATGAGGTAGCAAGGCATTAGGCAAGTTAAGATGAAGTCGAAAGGCTACAGTTGCAGCTAGCACATGCAGTGGACTTATCACTTGTCGACTTAATAATGCCTCTAAAGTTTGTGAAAGACCCGTGATTTGTACACATATTATTTGTTTTTTAATTATTATGCTTGTTTGTTATGCTAAATGAACATTAGAAGAAAAAAAAAAAAAAAGAAATGACAGCCTCGAAATTTAAAATTCTTATGGAAGTTTTAACAATTACGTTAGGATGAATTTCCATTCTTAGCTTCTGTGTTATAAAACTCGTAAAGCCTAGGCATTTCTTGAAAATGGTATATGCCAAAACGTTGTAAAGAAATAATAAAATATCACTTTTTGTTAACAGATTAAGGATCAAATTTATAAATAAGCATATAATTAAATTAAATCACTCAATATAAAATATCTAACACATATTCTAAAAATACTAAAAAATCTCCTGTGCGCACTTTCACTGTTGTTAAAATCAAGTGAAAAATTTGTATACAAAAAAATATTATTTATATATATACTGTTCAGAAAAAAAAAAAAAAAAAAAAAAAAAAAAAAAAAAAAAAAAAAAAAAAAAGTAAACGGAATAATTTAATTAAGTTTCAATAGGAACACAGGTTTTATTTTATTTTTATTTTTTTTTTTTTTATTTTTTTTTTAACATCATTTATTGAAATTTGCAACTGTACTTAAAGGTACAACAAGTAAATGTGACAAAAGTTAAATGGCGTGAAACAACTTGAAGAAGAACTACCCAATGGCAGCACTCCTGTAACTTTTCTACACTAAATGGTCTCAAGGCCATCTTCTTTTCAGACGCCTCGGAGGATTGTCAGGAATTGAAGAGGAAGACAGTATTGAAACAATAGGATTAGGGTGGGAATGGAGTTTGTCATGAAAGGAATGGTATCTAGATCGGGCCAAATCAGCAACATACGGAACGTTGAGGTCTTTATGGATAAGTTTGTTCATGACAAAGTAAGGAGCATTGAGGATTTTACGAAGGATTTTGGATTGTAGGGATTGGATACAGGAAGAATTCGATGGTTTAGTAGAGCCCAAAGCTCCACTCCGTAAGTCAAGGTGCAGTCCTAGATATCGGATCTGTTCAACCGGGACAAGAGGAGTATTATTGAAGAAGACAGTAGGGCAGGATGTCATAGGTTTACGACGAAGGGTAAAGGTAATTTGGTTGGATTTGTTGGCATTAATTTTAATTCTCCAGTTCTGACACCATACCTCAAGGTCTCTGAGGTGGGATTGGAGAGTTTGAGAGGAAATATTTGGATCAGTATTGACTGATAACACACAAGTGTCATCAGCGTAGGTAGAAAGGAAAGTGTTAGGGTGGGAAGGGATATCAGCTGTATAAACTGTGTAAAGAATGGGTCCTAGGATACTGCCTTGAGGAACACCAGCAAACTGACAAAAAATAGATGAATAGGAATTATTATGATTGACTTTGAAGGTTGTCAGTGAGGTAGGACTGGATAATAAGGAAGTATGTTGGGGGGAGGAATTTGCGGAGCTTGTAAAGCAACACTGGGTGCCAGACTCGGTCAAAGGCCTGTTCCACGTCGAGGAAGGCTCGCGTGCAATACAGCCGCGCTCCAATGTAGACGATACAACGTCCACCACACGATGACATTGCTGGATAGTGGGGTGGGACGTTCTGAATCCAAACTGATGATGAGGAATTATGGAATTAGTATCAAGGATGGGATACAAGCGTTTCAGTATAAGCTTTTCCAAAATTTTTCCCATGATAGGTAAAAGTGAGATGAGACGGTAATAAGATAGATTTTCAGGTGGTTTCTTAGATTTGGGTATCATTTTGACAATGGATAATTTTCAGGAAGCAGGAAAGTATGTGGAACGGAGTACGGAATTGTATATGTAAGTGAGATATAGGATAGCTTTTCGAGGAAGTAGTTTTAAAATATGGGAAGTTATAAGATCATGCCCAGGAGCTTTGCGGGATGGTAAACTCTGAATGATGTTAGATATTTCAGAAGGATGGAACGCTTTAGGAGGAAGGACCATTTGGAGTGGGATATCTAGTTCATCTTCTATAAACTTAATGTGACCGGGATTATGGATATCTGAATGTGGATTAAAGGTTCTAAAAAGGTGCTGACCGAATATCTGGGCCTTCTCTTCATCAGTTCTTGTCCAGATACGGGAATCAGTTAGTAGTGAATGATTACAGTTTTTGAAGTTTAGTAGCTTTTTTGTTGTCATCCATAATGATCTGTCTGTAGTAGTAAGTTTTTCGGTGAGTAAGTTGAGTAAGTTTTGAATTTTTATTTTTCTGATTTTAGTCTGTTAGTCAGTTTATTATAATAAGTTTTGTCTGATGGATATCTAGTCCTATGCCACTTCGATCTTTCCCTGCGTTTTTTCCTTAATAAGGAATGTGCTGTGGCAAGGTAGTCTCCTGTAGGTTAGTAGTAGTAATGGTTGAAGTGTTGTCAAGTATGCTATTGCTAATTGAGTCAGTCAGTTGGTCAACGGCTTTATCAATATCATGTTTAGTCTTAAGTGGGATCTTTAAGTTCAGTTTGGTTTGCAAGTCACATCTGAATCCGTCCCAGTCCACTTGTCCTGTAATCAGAGAGGGAGTGGTGGGTTTAGGAACAAGGCTCGAGTGCAAGGAAAGCAGGACTGGGCTATGATCAGATGACAGGTGATTTAGGGATTTGATTGTGAATTGGGAGGAAGATATCTGAGAGGAAACAAATATATCAAGGATATCAGGACGTTTTTTGAGGGATGTTGGCCAATACGTTAGGCTCGTAGGAGAAAGGATAGTATAGTATAGCAAGTGGAGGTAGAGACTCGAGAAAGGACATTACCACGGGAGTTGGATGTCCGGCAACCCCATCGTTGGTGTTTAGCGTTATAGTCAATGAAGCGCGGTCCTAAGGATCGGAAGAGGGTTTTAAGTTGATTAGAGGAAAGGGAGTTACTAGGAGGACAGTATACAGCTGAGAGGGTAAGATGAAAAGGACGAGTTGAAATGATTACCGAGGTTGATTGTATGGCATTAGTTGGAGTAGAAGGAATCAGGGAATGGGGTAATTATTTATGAATAAGGATGCATGTTCCAGCATGGGAAGTGTTGTTTTTTTTTTTTTTTTTTTTTTTTTTTTTTTTTTTTTTTTTTTTCTTATCCTCCAACTTTATTTACAAAATAAATACAAAAAACATTGTGTGTATATACAGCAGCAATGGTATATACAGTCCATGGCTCAGGCCTCGTATTGCCCGTTGGCATTCTAAGGTTCCTTTCGCACTAGGCGCGGTATGCGCTTGAGGAGTGGGGTGGCTTTGTGCCTTTGTTGAAGTAAAATGGGGAGGAACCATTTTGCTGGTGGTTAAATGTATGCGGGTCAGACTGCAGAGTCCAGACCCCTTCCCAGGGCGACCACGTCGACCAGGGGGAGAGAGCCTTGCCACCTTCCAGGCGCAGGTGGTGGAACTACGTCCCTGAAGAGAGGGTTCGCACAAGCCTTTAACCCGTCAAAGAACTTGACGTGTCTCCTGCTGATGAACTCTGGCACCGAGGGAAGATGGAGTTCCTCGTGGATAGTGGCATTTCTCGCCCGCTGGAGTGTGGTTCCTCTGACTATCCTCCTTAGGACGGAGTTCTGATAACTCTGCAGCCTTTTGAGCGTGGTCTGATAGAGGTGGCGGAGCAGGGGCGCACCATGGAGTAGAGTCGGTCTGATAACGGCCTTGTAGATTTGCAACTTGAGTCGCAGTGAGAGCTGCGGCGAGATGAGTAGGTGGTAGAGTCTATGGGACTTCCTGCGGGCCAGCTTGATTCTTTCCCGTACATGGCTGGAGAATGTCAGGTGTCGGTCCAAGGTCACACCTAGGTAAAGAATTGAGTTGGAGAGAGGAAGTTTTACGCTGTCTATCTCAAACTCGGTGGGTAACTTCTTCTTCCCCTTCTGGAAGGACAAGATGATGGCGTCCGTTTTGGCTGGGTTGACCTTGATTCCGATATTCTTCAATTCCCCAACTATGACGTTGGCTGCTTTCTGAGCCTGGTCACGTGCCTTGGTGGCGCTCATGCTGGTGGAGTAAATGGCGATGTCGTCCGCATAGGCTGCTACTGTTGCTCCCGGATGCTTTAATGAGACCACCGGTGCCGTGAAAACGACAAATAGTAGTGGCCCCAGCACAGACCCTTGAGGTACCCCGCAGATGTATCGTGTGGATTCGACAGGCTCCCGCCGACCCTTACAACGAAAGATCTTCGACTAAGATAGTTTCGTATCAATCGGCATAGGGAGGCAGGGAACTTGAACTCCTCCAGACGGCGGAGTAATAGAGTGTGAGACACACAGTCGAAGGCCTGTGTGCAGTCCAAGGAGATTAGTGCTGTGGCATCGTTGTTCTTCCTCATCCGCTCCATGGTATGGGCCTGCAACTTCGCCAGATGGTGTTCACAGGCTACCCCTCTTTGGAATCCTGTCTGTTCAGGTGGGATGATGTTCTCCTCCGTACAGTGGTTCATCAGATGGTGGTGAACTAGCCTTTCTAAGATCTTACTCATGTGCGAGAGAAGACTGATCGGGCGATAGTGTTCCGTTGAATCTCCACTCTTCCCCGGTTTGAGTAGCGGCACTACGATCGCTTCTTTCCAAGCCTTAGGAAAATACGATAACCGGATGCACGTGTTAAAAATGTTCAATAAGAAGGCTTTACCCCTCCTAGGGAGCATCTTCAACAGGACATAAGGAATATCGTCCTTCCCAGAGGACTTATTGCCCTTAGTACGTCGTAGCACCGACTCAAGCTGCTTGAAGGTGAAGTGGATGGGCTTCTCATTGGGGGACGGAGGTCTCCCTTCTGGAAGTCCAGGAGCAGCACTCACACGAGCCTCTTCCCTCGCTTCATAGTCGGTAGCCAGGAGTTCAGCCTGTTCAACCGGGGTCAACAAATCGCTCTCAGACGTCAGGTGCACAGTCCTCTTCTTGGCGACATGAGTCCTGATGAGTTTCCAGAATTGCTTCTGGTCGTCATGAGTCCTCCGGAGCTGTTCGTGCCAGAGGGCGGTCTTCCAGGCACGCATGAGGCTGGCTATCTGCCTGGTCATCGCATTGATGGCCGGTTTCAAGCCGTAATCACCCGTGCGGTAAAAGACGTTCCTCAGATTGTTCCTTTGGGCTACCAAGGCGAGTATGTGCCTCGGAGGCTTTCTGAGAGCGATCGGCTGGGGGCTGAACCTAGGGATATTATAATTCGCTGACTTCTGTATGGTAGTGGTGATGACGGCCACAGCGCCATCCACCTCGGCTTCATATCTCAGAGGCTGTATCTTGGGTAGTGTATTATCGACACTAGCCTTATAGCCCTTCCAGTCGGCCTTGTGAAAGAGGTACTTGCTCCGCCGGGGGTGTGGGGGGCGTTCCCTCAAAGGTGTAAAGCACAGGCCGATGGTCAGACGGTCCGTACGGGAGTGCAAGGCACCCCGTGACGGTGTGCTGATCCCTGGTCAGGAGAAGGTCTAGTGTGGATGTCCAGCAAGGTCGGGCCGCATGCCTGAAGGTGTGCACCCCCGGGTGAAAGACCGCCATCCTGGTCTTGGAGATGTAAGTACCCATCATGTTATTACTGTTACACAGCCAGGCAGTATGTCGAGCGTTGAAGTCCCCAAGAACAACAAATCGACTTCTACCCTGGGCGTGTTGCAGCAGTAGCTTCATAGATGTTGCTATAGCCTTGGGTCTCCTATAGACACAGCAGAAAGTGTACCGATGTTTCAGGTGAACATCGACTGTGACTATGTGAGTACCCTTGGTAGAAGCAACCGGGTTGGGTATTAACCGTGAAGGAACATCTCTTCTGACCAAGATGACGACACTCTCATCAGTCCCTGGATTGCACATCTCCCGGTACGCGATGTAACCCTGGATATACAGCCACTCAGATGCTGGAAGAAATGGTGTCCGTCAGCGCCACTACCGATGGCCGATGCTGCTGTAGGAGGAGTTCAACTTCAGCCTGCTTCTGACGTAGACCTCGGATATTGTAGTTGATGACGAGATGTTCAGTCATAATGTTTACTTATCACCTTCATCATCATCTCCATTATCCTGTTTATCGACGTCATCAGCTGGGTGATCTGGGAGCTGAGTTTTGCATTAGCCGCTAATAAATCGGCTAATGTACCACTCTGGCCCGGTGATGGGGATAGAGGGTACCTGTCATTGGTCCGTCTCCAGTAGTTGTGGTGGTAGGGGTAGGTCCTGGTGCTGGTACTGCTGCTGCTGTGCCGGCGCTGTGGTTCCTCCCAGATGTCCAGAGTGAGGTAGGTCCGGCTGGGCTAGTCTGCTAGGCTGTCTTGAAGAAGCAGCAGCTCTTGTAGTGGCTTCGTTTCTTCTTTTCTTCATTAGCTCCAGTCTACGTGGGCAGTCCTTTGAAGAGGCAGGGTGGCTTCCTCCACAGTTGGCGCATTTCGCCGCGGTCGGGCGAGGGCAGTTTTGGTTGGCGTGAGTTCCCCCACACCACGGGCAGGCGGCTATGCGGCCACAATACTTCATAATGTGCCCAAACTGCTGACAGTTCCTGCACTGGGCAGGGGCCCCATCTTCTTTAAAGGGGTAAACCCTTATTATTACCCTCCCGATGCTGCGGAGGGCTCTTATGTCTTCAATCTTGACTGAAGGTCGGTAATGACTTGTACTCCTTCAATCTCATAAGCCACTCCAGCTTCGTTTCTCCGGGGTTTGCCTCCTGGCTAACCTGAAACCAATCAATCTGTTCTTCAGCTCCTCTGTTATTTCTTCTATGGATGGTCGAGGTCAAACCCTTGAATAACAAATTTTTTTGATCTTTTGGTTCCACGAGGGGAGTAGGAGTGGAACAGCACTTTTTCATTGTGCCTTATTTTTAAAAAAAAATAAAAATTGCATACAATTTTTTTTCGCGCTTTTCTGCGTTAGGGGGGTATGGAACTCGTTCAAAATTTTAATTATCATATTTATCAATCAAACATTTTTTATTATGTGGTAAAATATTTAGTTCATTTTTCTAAAACAAACATAAAAGGACTTTTCCCAAAAAAAAAAGAAAAACAAAAATTCGCCATTAACCCTGTCGGGCTATTTTTAAAAATTTGGGAAAAAACTTATATTTAGATAAATCCATTTAATTTTGCATGATACACCAAACCCACCCCCCTTTTTTGTGGGGCTTTATCATTGGACCAGGTAACCAAAAAATGGAAAATTTCATTTCCCGGATTCGAAAAATTTTAAAATCGCAATACTTTTTCCCAAACTATATACTTGACGTGTCTCCTGCTGATGAACTCTGGCACCGAGGGAAGATGGAGTTCCTCGTGGATAGTGGCATTTCTCGCCCGCTGGAGTGTGGTTCCTCTGACTATCCTCCTTAGGACGGAGTTCTGATAACTCTGCAGCCTTTTGAGCGTGGTCTGATAGAGGTGGCGGAGCAGGGGCGCACCATGGAGTAGAGTCGGTCTGATAACGGCCTTGTAGATTTGCAACTTGAGTCGCAGTGAGAGCTGCGGCGAGATGAGTAGGTGGTAGAGTCTATGGGACTTCCTGCGGGCCAGCTTGATTCTTTCCCGTACATGGCTGGAGAATGTCAGGTGTCGGTCCAAGGTCACACCTAGGTAAAGAATTGAGTTGGAGAGAGGAAGTTTTACGCTGTCTATCTCAAACTCGGTGGGTAACTTCTTCTTCCCCTTCTGGAAGGACAAGATGATGGCGTCCGTTTTGGCTGGGTTGACCTTGATTCCGATATTCTTCAATTCCCCAACTATGACGTTGGCTGCTTTCTGAGCCTGGTCACGTGCCTTGGTGGCGCTCATGCTGGTGGAGTAAATGGCGATGTCGTCCGCATAGGCTGCTACTGTTGCTCCCGGATGCTTTAATGAGACCACCGGTGCCGTGAAAACGACAAATAGTAGTGGCCCCAGCACAGACCCTTGAGGTACCCCGCAGATGGTATCGTGTGGATTCGACAGGCTCCCGCCGACCCTTACAACGAAAGATCTTCGACTAAGATAGTTTCGTATCAATCGGCATAGGGAGGCAGGGAACTTGAACTCCTCCAGACGGCGGAGTAATAGAGTGTGAGACACACAGTCGAAGGCCTGTGTGCAGTCCAAGGAGATTAGTGCTGTGGCATCGTTGTTCTTCCTCATCCGCTCCATGGTATGGGCCTGCAACTTCGCCAGATGGTGTTCACAGGCTACCCCTCTTTGGAATCCTGTCTGTTCAGGTGGGATGATGTTCTCCTCCGTACAGTGGTTCATCAGATGGTGGTGAACTAGCCTTTCTAAGATCTTACTCATGTGCGAGAGAAGACTGATCGGGCGATAGTGTTCCGTTGAATCTCCACTCTTCCCCGGTTTGAGTAGCGGCACTACGATCGCTTCTTTCCAAGCCTTAGGAAAATACGATAACCGGATGCACGTGTTAAAAATGTTCAATAAGAAGGCTTTACCCCTCCTAGGGAGCATCTTCAACAGGACATAAGGAATATCGTCCTTCCCAGAGGACTTATTGCCCTTAGTACGTCGTAGCACCGACTCAAGCTGCTTGAAGGTGAAGTGGATGGGCTTCTCATTGGGGGACGGAGGTCTCCCTTCTGGAAGTCCAGGAGCAGCACTCACACGAGCCTCTTCCCTCGCTTCATAGTCGGTAGCCAGGAGTTCAGCCTGTTCAACCGGGGTCAACAAATCGCTCTCAGACGTCAGGTGCACAGTCCTCTTCTTGGCGACATGAGTCCTGATGAGTTTCCAGAATTGCTTCTGGTCGTCATGAGTCCTCCGGAGCTGTTCGTGCCAGAGGGCGGTCTTCCAGGCACGCATGAGGCTGGCTATCTGCCTGGTCATCGCATTGATGGCCGGTTTCAAGCCGTAATCACCCGTGCGGTAAAAGACGTTCCTCAGATTGTTCCTTTGGGCTACCAAGGCGAGTATGTGCCTCGGAGGCTTTCTGAGAGCGATCGGCTGGGGGCTGAACCTAGGGATATTATAATTCGCTGACTTCTGTATGGTAGTGGTGATGACGGCCACAGCGCCATCCACCTCGGCTTCATATCTCAGAGGCTGTATCTTGGGTAGTGTATTATCGACACTAGCCTTATAGCCCTTCCAGTCGGCCTTGTGAAAGAGGTACTTGCTCGCCGGGGGTGTGGGGGGCGTTCCCTCAAAGGTGTAAAGCACAGGCCGATGGTCAGACGGTCCGTACGGGAGTGCAAGGCACCCCGTGACGGTGTGCTGATCCCTGGTCAGGAGAAGGTCTAGTGTGGATGTCCAGCAAGGTCGGGCCGCATGCCTGAAGGTGTGCACCCCCGGGTGAAAGACCGCCATCCTGGTCTTGGAGATGTAAGTACCCATCATGTTATTACTGTTACACAGCCAGGCAGTATGTCGAGCGTTGAAGTCCCCAAGAACAACAAATCGACTTCTACCCTGGGCGTGTTGCAGCAGTAGCTTCATAGATGTTGCTATAGCCTTGGGTCTCCTATAGACACAGCAGAAAGTGTACCGATGTTTCAGGTGAACATCGACTGTGACTATGTGAGTACCCTTGGTAGAAGCAACCGGGTTGGGTATTAACCGTGAAGGAACATCTCTTCTGACCAAGATGACGACACTCTCATCAGTCCCTGGATTGCACATCTCCCGGTACGCGATGTAACCCTGGATATACAGCCACTCAGATGCTGGAAGAATGGTGTCCGTCAGCGCCACTACCGATGGCCGATGCTGCTGTAGGAGGAGTTCAACTTCAGCCTGCTTCTGACGTAGACCTCGGATATTGTAGTTGATGACGAGATGTTCAGTCATAATGTTTACTTATCACCTTCATCATCATCTCCATTATCCTGTTTATCGACGTCATCAGCTGGGTGATCTGGGAGCTGAGTTTTGCATTAGCCGCTAATAAATCGGCTAATGTACCACTCTGGCCCGGTGATGGGGATAGAGGGGTACCTGTCATTGGTCCGTCTCCAGTAGGTTGTGGTGGTAGGGGTAGGTCCTGGTGCTGGTACTGCTGCTGCTGTGCCGGCGCTGTGGTTCCTCCCAGATGTCCAGAGTGAGGTAGGTCCGGCTGGGCTAGTCTGCTAGGCTGTCTTGAAGAAGCAGCAGCTCTTGTAGTGGCTTCGTTTCTTCTTTTCTTCATTAGCTCCAGTCTACGTGGGCAGTCCTTTGAAGAGGCAGGGTGGCTTCCTCCACAGTTGGCGCATTTCGCCGCGGTCGGGCGAGGGCAGTTTTGGTTGGCGTGAGTTCCCCCACACCACGGGCAGGCGGCTATGCGGCCACAATACTTCATAATGTGCCCAAACTGCTGACAGTTCCTGCACTGGGCAGGGGCCCCATCTTCTTTAAAGGGGTAAACCCTTATTATTACCCTCCCGATGCTGCGGAGGGCTCTTATGTCTTCAATCTTGACTGAAGGGTCGGTAATGACTTGTACTCCTTCAATCTCATAAGCCACTCCAGCTTCGTTTCTCCGGGTTAGCCTCCTGGCTAACCTGAAACCAATCAATCTGTTCTTCAGCTCCTCTGTTATTTCTTCTATGGGATGGTCGAGGTCAAACCCTTGAATAACAAATTTTTTTGATCTTTTGGTTCCACGAGGGGCGTAGGAGTGGAACAGCACTTTTTCATTGTGCCGTAGCAACTTCACAGCTATGTCGTGATCGAGATCATTTGTCAGATATAATCTCGTCTCCTTGGGGGAAGAGTTCGTCTTAAATTCTTGTATGCCTATCTGGAATAATTCTTCCTTCAAGGACGTAAAAGATATGGGTGGCGAAATGATGATGGGGGGAGGGAGCTTTTTCTTTGGTGTGATTACCTCAAACCTATTTGATGTTGACACCGGTGGCGGCACAGGGACCGGGCGGGGTTTTAGAGCATTCCTTTTCGTCACTTGTATAAAACCTTCGCTATCGGTGAGGGTTCTTTTTTCACCCCTGGCTTCGGTCGGGGCAACGTCCATATCGCTAGGGCCAGCTGGTCCTGCAGCCATATCTTCTGTTGCCAGTTACCTCGTAAAGCCTTGTCAGCGCGACGCTACCTTGGCTGATGGGGTTGGGTCCACGGGATAAGTGTGGACCCCAACAGCGTACAGGTGCTAAGCTAAACAAGGAGAGAAGTATTCGGAGCAAAGGAGGAGTCTTCGGCTTCAGACAGAGATCTTCAAGCTGCTGTTCGACCGTGCTACTTACTGCTAAGCGATGAGGTTCCGTGGTTGAAACCACGCCAAAAACTATAATTAGCAGTTAAGCCTTTTTACTTCACGAGTAGAAAGATCAATGAAAATATGATATATCAACCCAAACTGGGAAGTGTTGTCGAGATGGTCAGATCTATATGCGATGTAGTCACGTATGTAAAAATGTGATCGTTGTGTGAAGTGAGTTTCAGTGAGTAGTGCTATGTCAATGTGGTTGTCATGTAGAAATAAGTCCAGTTCGTCACGATGGTTATGCAGGCCATTAGCAATCCACAAGATAACATGTTTTATTAAATAATCAATTATAATAATTATTATTATTATCTAACACAATTGGTAAGGTTTATCGGCTTTTCATCACTTTCCATTAATTTTTACAATTCGGTAAATAAGATAACATGTAAACGTTTATTACACATTAGTTTTGCTATTGTTACGTTTAAAAAAAATAAAAAATGCATACAATTTTTTTTCGCGCTTTTCTGCGTTAGTTGGGTATAGAACTCGTTCAACTTATAAGGTTAATCGATATTTATCAATGCAAACATTTTGTTATTATGTGGTATATCATGATTTAGTTCATTTTTCTAAATCTACAACATAAAAGGTACTTTTCCAAAGAAAGAAGAAAATACAATAATTCGCTATTTAAGCCCTGTCGGACTATTTCAATTGGAATAAAACTTATATCTAGATAAATCCTATTTAATTTTGCATTGATACACACACACCTTTTTTGTAGGACTTGATCATATGGACTCAGGTAACCAAACAATGAGTATTTCATTAGAAACCTGATATCTGAAAGTTTTAAAAATCGCAATACTTTCCTAAACTATATATTTCATACATAGTTAAGTGAATGTAAACAATTACAGGCTATTTTACAAAAAGACTATTATACAAAAAAGTTGTAATAATAACATTTATTTTTTTACAATTACGTGAAAAAAAAATCTTTTGAATCCACAGATGGTTTTTTGATAATTCATTTTCCAAAAAAAAAATTTATTTATTTCATGAATAGCACATAACAATTAATGCAATAGGACATTCATATATTATAAATTGTGTAAATTAACTACCTGGGAGCGAAAAATTTTCTATACTAAATAAATTTTGTATCTCAGGAGTGCTTCCATTGGGTAGTTCTTCTTCAAGTATGTTTCAAGCCATTTATCTTTTGTCACATTTAGTTGTTGTACTTTGAAGTACAGTTGTAAATTTCAATAAATGATGTTAAAAAAAAAGTTTTGTTTGTAATTTTTTAATTAAACTTATTATTAGTGTTTTGTAACATCAATCCTGAAGAACGGGTATACATTAAAAATAAAGAAACAGGAATTTAAAAAAAAAATCGTGATACCATAAAAAAAATAACATTACGGTAAGAAACCACTTTAAAACAAGAAATTATCTCTTATAAAATATTAAACTTGGTAAGATATTTGAAAAATTGCAATTTATCAAAATTCATATTATTTTTTATTTAACTTAACCCCAGAGGTTCATTGGCATTTGCTAAAATTAAACAAGGCAAACCCACCCGAACCCTTTTATGGTAGGGCAGAGCGATATAAGCAAACCTCACAATCCGTTAACTGTCAGCGCACTGAACAGTGGGACGAAACACCAAATTATAAAGGACATCGTTGTATTATGGGCAGACTGTTGGCCGGACGAAAAAAAAAGATTTATCATGGAGCCCCATTATTTTTTAACGAGGAGTCAACTTCTGTATTCAGATTTTAAATTTAATGTACAGGGTATCCTAGAAGACACATTTTTTTTCATTTTTTTTTTTTTTTTAATTGTAACCCTATGATTTGACGTCGTAAATTGATTACACACCCTATTTCCAGAAACTTTTATTTAGGACACTTTTTGATTGTAGCAACCGTATAAAAGGATGACGGGGAGGTACCATTCAATCGCCAATAAAAAAACGAACGAAATCCATAAAAAAGTTTGGGAGAAGTTAGATCAGGATGGAGTCTAAAGAACACACAATAAAAAATCATAATATATTTACAAGACATAATACAAATATGTTATGTGAAATATGTAGGTGAGGAGACAGTAGTTGTTAGAGAAAAAATAAAAACAATAGTCAAAGCTATTATAAGAAGAAGTGAAGGATTGCATGAAAGAATTAAAGGTTGTTATTCCATTCGTGTACAAAGAGCGAGTCGAAAAATCCATCAATAAATTGCAAGTATTTTAGCCGCAACCAAATTGTCACTAAAACCCGAGAAGTAATGAAAACAAAACCTCCCCTCCAACGCCTTCCCAGCGTAATACAGACGAAAAGTTTGATTTTAGAAGTGGCAAAAATCAATAATTAAACATTATCATCATAATCATTTCCCCCTCTACCGCTGTTCGGTGTGAGGGTCCGGTCCTGCTCATAGAGGTCTGGTCCAGTTGTCCTGCACTAACTCTGCTCTCCCGTCCCAATTTATTCCGCGTTTCCTGCAAGCCTCCTTTACACTATCCTCCCAGGAGATACGAGGCCTTCCTCTGGGTATTTTTCCTTCCGTGCTAGTCTCGTAGGTCTTCCTGGCACTTCTGTCTGGATCTATCCTAAGAAGATGTCCAAACCACCTTGGTTTTTGGTCCTCCAGTATGGTCTCCGCCGGTTTGACATCGAGATCAGCCTGTACGGTGGCGTTTCATATTCTATCTCTTCTTGTCTTCCTCTCGATTCTATCCTCTCTATCAATAATTAATTTAAAATGTAATGTACATCGTAGAAAGGCGATTCTCCTCGTAGAAACAATAGATTTTTTTTTTTTTTTTTTTTTTAATCTGGCATGTGTATTGTATACATCTATATACACAGAGAAAGAGAGAGAGATGGATATTATTATTGCCTTAGATTGAATAAATAAAATAAAATAACCTATCTACTTAAGTAACTGTTCTCTTTTTTACGTTCATAAGATCCTTCTCCTGACTTCTTATATATATATATATATATATATATATATATATATATATATATATATATATATATATATATATATATATATCTATATATATATACACATATAAATATACATATATATATATTCACATGCATATATGGACAGATTATTATTACCTTGCGAAATAAAATAAAAACCTATGATTTATATATATATATATATATATATATATATATATATATATATATATATATATATATATATATATATATATATGTTCTTTTTTTTTCAAATAAGAAAAGATTTTAAATTTTATTATAAAAAGCAGGAAAGGACTCGAATAATATTTTCTCACTTTCTTCCTTTCCGTCCATCCCTTAAATTAAATTGAAAAGGTCTTTCATCTAAATGATAATTAATGAAAATCCATCGGGTCTAGAAGAAATTCCAATAATAAAAAACAAACTGAATGAATTATTCCATTTATTTAATGTTAAAGAAAGCGACGTTAATAGAAGAGAAGCGACAAATTTTTAATTAAAAAGGTTTCTCGGGAGAATACTGAAATAATAAAATGTAATACAAAACCCAAACTTAATAACTTTTTACAATATCTCTACACTTAAACTTGCCTTTTAGTTGTATTTGATTATCACTTATAATTTACTTTGTTTCCGTAGTGCTGTTAAGATTAATTAAAAAATTGCACTTGATGGATAAAAAATCTACAACTTAATGTTTTTATGAAGTAACTAATTTTCTTTGTCGGAAAATATCTCAACAAAAAGATCTGACATTTTTAGGAATTAGAGAAAAGTTTTCTTTTTTTTTTATATCTGACTTTGCCAATTATATAAAATAAAAAAATAATCTTACTTAGATTATTTTAAATATTTCCACCACTATAATTTATAATATTTTACCATGTTTGAAATAAAATACAGCTGTCAGATTGTACTTAAATCGTCCTTATACTGTACATGTATCGCGTAATGTTTGAATGCACTGTTCTGAACTCAGGAGTGTAGAGCGCATTAACTAGCGTTTGCAAGTTCTTAACAATACTCGCAAATGATGACGAATCATCATTTTTTTTTTTTTTTTAAAGAAAGAAAGAGAATAGAAAATATTAATGTTGAACCGCGTTTGAGAAAACTTCCGAAAAATTATTAATTTTCTATGATTTCTTCTTAGCAAAACATGTGTCAGTTTTATTAATCACAAACATTTTTGTAGATTTTTTTTCATTTTAGCCGATTGGAAGATAAGACCTGGATTAAAAGAAAAAAAAATTTGTTGTGTAAGAACTAGGGGAGCGACGACCTTTAAGGGTCATAATAACAACGATAAGTTTAGTCAGTTGAATGGAATATACGATGAGTTCTCCTCCTGTAGATTTATCTTTCGATAGGATTCATAAATTTCGAATGATTCTTTTGTTATTTTCCCCGCAATCTTTTCTACCTTTCAATGCATTATTTATGATCCTGTGATCGCTGATAGAATTGAAATAAATGTATTGATTTTCTTGGACCTGAAACAATTTTTTTATAACTATATATTCCTAGATAACATTAATTTAAACAAAGCACCAATCAGACTGTCTAATGATTCTATATTCTATCCTTGTTATTTTCTCTTATGATTTTGAAATACTTCTTCTTAGCCTCTCATATGTTAAAATAAATCCAGGGAAAGAGATGGATATAATACATCTAGAAAATTAAGAGTTTACTGCTCTTTCAAACCCACCTTCTGTCTCACGGTATTGTGTTTTTTTCGAACGATTAATTGGAATGATGAACATGAGCTCTTGAAGAAAAATTCAAGCAGAGTGTGCTTAAACAAAGAATAACTGTATAATATTTATCTGTGACTGTCATGATCAATCCTCGCCCAATAACCTACGAATCAGAAGATGATACTGATTTGGTACCTGTAACCAAGAATATTTCTTAGGGAGATAACTTGAAGCCGCAGTTTCTGATTTGGAAGAGCTGGTTGTATCGGCTAGGATATTGCTCGTTTTAGAAACACTAGAGAGAAACTGGGCTGATCGGCAGTGACAGTCCGAAAAGTCTGGATTGTAGAAGGATTAGTCCCAGGGGAGGATGGAAGATATAGACTGGTCTGGACTAATTAGGCCACCACAACGCATTTCCCCGTAAGAAGTCTACAGCAATATTGGCATAGAGCAAACATCAGCACAACAGCAAACCAACATCTGACCAAAATTTATAAGAAAGAAAGAAAGACAATCCTTCCCCTAGTCATTAACAAAGGAAGAGATATTTTGAAACGCAAAAATTGTTGGAAGGAAAATGCGTTTACCCGTTCGTTTTCAGTGAAATATATGTTTGTTTTTTTTTTAATTATTTAGGAATTTTTCGAAAATGTTTCTGAGAAATATTCTCCGCATCTTTCTCAAGTTGGAACGTCAGATCATGCTATTTATTTTCGATGTACATCAATTAATTTTGTAAAATTGTTTTGTCGGCCAGGTGACAAGTCACTATTAGTAAATTCTTAAGGCCAGGCCACACTTAGCGGAGTGGAAAGGCGAGGAAAGGAAAGATTTTTCGAAGTGGCCACACTCAGCGGAGAGGAAAGGGAATTGCCTACCAACACCTACCTCCGTGAGGGAAACATCCTCCAACTCAATGAGGAAATGTTCATTGATTGTTGCTGACGAAGCGTGTATTCACCTCTTAATTTTATTTTTTGTTCTATATAGTAATATGAGTAGCAGCAGTTCAGAAGATTTTGTCATATAGCTACATGATCTAGGATCATACAGCGATTTTACTTAATAACTGTTAAAATAAGATCTTCCATCTCGGGACAGGTTAAATAAGATAGTAACAATGGAAAGTAGGAAAAACGAACTGGGAAGTAGGGTGAACCGATCATCCACATGGACAGCTGAAGTCCACTAAGCACCATCGGAGTCGACATAAATATAAATGTAATTGGATCTAGTGATGGGCAAATACTCAAAAAATTTGAGTACTGATTACTGTAATCAAATGATGCTCGCCGCTGATTACAAAATGTAATCAGCTTTCCTGCTGATTACGTTATATTTTCCTCTGTAATCAAAATGTTCGTACTTTTGAGTACTTGATTACTTTTTTATATGAGGTGGCCAGAATAGAGTATATTACATACATATATTAAGTTAATTTATATTAATAATTTCTTTAAGCCATCTTTTTTTTCATATTGTCGATTATTTTAAACTTTTCGTTAAAAAATGTATAAGGGTAATTTATTATTATTAAGATGGTGGGTTTATAGATTATTGTAAACTCTTCAGATAAAATCGATATCGGGGCCTATTATTATGTTTTTTTACACTTGGAATTTCATTTTAACTTTTTCGTATTTACTGGATAATAGGCTCAGTAGCTGGGTTGCCAATGGTTCGTTACAGATTATAATATTAATTTTAATCGCGCTCGCTCAAATATGGGTTTATTATAACTTTTTCGTATTTATTGGATACTAGACTAAGCAGCTGCGTTCCCAAAGGTTCGTTTCCGATTATACTATTAATTTTAATCGCGCTCGCTCAAATATGGGTTTATTATAACTTTTTCGTATTTATTGGTTACTAGGGTGAGTAGCTGCGCTCCCAAAGGTTCGTTACCGATTATACTATTAATTTTAATCGCGCTCGCTCAAATATGGGTTTATTATAACTTTTTCGTATTTATTGGATACTAGACTAAGTAGCTGCGTTCCCAAAGGTTCGTTTCCGATTATAATATTAATTTTAATCGCGCTCGCTCAAATATGGGTTTATTATAACTTTTTCGTATTTATTGGATACTAGGATCAGTAGCTGCGTTCCCAAAGGTTCGTTTCCGATTATACTATTAATTTTAATCGCGCTCGCTCAAATATGGGTTTATTATAACTTTTTCGTATTTATTGGATACTAGGATCAGTAGCTGCGTTCCCAAAGGTTCGTTACCGACTAAACTATTAATTTTAATCGCGCTCGCTCAAATATGGGTTTATTATAACTTTTTCGTATTTATTGGATACTAGACTAAGTAGCTGCGTTCCCAAAGGTTCGTTACCGATTATACTATTAATTTTAATCGCGCTCGCTCAAATATGGGTTTATTATAACTTTTTCGTATTTATTGGATACTAGGATCAGTAGCTGCGTTCCCAAAGGTTCGTTACCGACTAAACTATTAATTTTAATCGCGCTCGCTCAAATATGGGTTTATTATAACTTTTTCGTATTTATTGGATACTAGACTAAGTAGCTGCGTTCCCAAAGGTTCGTTACCGATTATACTATTAATTTTAATCGCGCTCGCTCAAATATGGGTTTATTATAACTTTTTCGTATTTATTGGATACTAGGATCAGTAGCTGCGTTCCCAAAGGTTCGTTTCCGATTATACTATTAATTTTAATCGCGCTCGCTCAAATATGGGTTTATTATAACTTTTTCGTATTTATTGGATACTAGGATCAGTAGCTGCGTTCCAAAGGTTCGTTTCCGATTATAATATTAATTTTAATCGCGCTCGCTCAAATATGGGTTTATTATAACTTTTTCGTATTTATTGGATACTAGGATCAGTAGCTGCGTTCCCAAAGGTTCGTTTCCGATTATACTATTAATTTTAATCGCGCTCGCTCAAATATGGGTTTATTATAACTTTTTCGTATTTATTGGATACTAGGATCAGTAGCTGCGTTCCCAAAGGTTCGTTACCGACTAAACTATTAATTTTAATCGCGCTCGCTCAAATATGGGTTTATTATAACTTTTTCGTATTTATTGGATACTAGACTAAGTAGCTGCGTTTCCAAAGGTTCGTTACCGATTATACTATTAATTTTAATCGCGCTCGCTCAAATATGGGTTTATTATAACTTTTTCGTATTTATTGGATACTAGGATCAGTAGCTGCGTTCCCAAAGGTTCGTTACCGACTAAACTATTAATTTTAATCGCGCTCGCTCAAATATGGGTTTATTATAACTTTTTCGTATTTATTGGATACTAGACTAAGTAGCTGCGTTCCCAAAGGTTCGTTACCGATTATACTATTAATTTTAATCGCGCTCGCTCAAATATGGGTTTATTATAACTTTTTCGTATTTATTGGATACTAGGATCAGTAGCTGCGTTCCCAAAGGTTCGTTTCCGATTATACTATTAATTTTAATCGCGCTCGCTCAAATATGGGTTTATTATAACTTTTTCGTATTTATTGGATACTAGGATCAGTAGCTGCGTTCCCAAAGGTTCGTTACCGACTAAACTATTAATTTTAATCGCGCTCGCTCAAATATGGGTTTATTATAACTTTTTCGTATTTATTGGATACTAGACTAAGTAGCTGCGTTCCCAAAGGTTCGTTACCGATTATACTATTAATTTTAATCGCGCTCGCTCAAATATGGGTTTATTATAACTTTTTCGTATTTATTGGATACTAGACTAAGTAGCTGCGTTCCCAAAGGTTCGTTACCGATTATACTATTAATTTTAATCGCGCTCGCTCAAATATGGGTTTATTATAACTTTTTCGTATTTATTGGATACTAGGATCAGTAGCTGCGTTCCCAAAGGTTCGTTTCCGATTATACTATTAATTTTAATCGCGCTCGCTCAAATATGGGTTTATTATAACTTTTTCGTATTTATTGGATACTAGGATCAGTAGTTGCGTTCCCAAAGGTTCGTTACCGACTTAACTATTAATTTTAATCGCGCTCGCTCAGATATTGGTTTATTATAACTTTTTCATATTTATTCGCTCTTAGGCTCAGCTGCTGCGTTATGGGGGGTTCTAACCCCACCATTCTATTAATTATTCGTGTGCTCGCTCCAATATGGGTTTATTATAACTTTTTCGTATTTATTCGCTATTAGGCTCAGTCGCTGCGTAACCAGGGGCTCGTTACAGATTATACTTTTAATTTTAATTGCGCTAACTCATGCAGAGGTTTTTTTTAACATGTTCGTATTTTTTTATACTTGAAAATATATTTACTTTTTAAAGGATTTTGTCAAGGTTATTAATGATTTCAGTCGGTTGCTTTAGAGTAGATTTTGTTTGAATTTTTTTCATCAAATAAAAATAGGCGTATAAAATTGTTCTGTTCAGCTGATTTTTATCAAACTCCAAAATATTAAACAAATAGATAAATTTCTATATTGATGAAAAGGAATAGCGGTATCCCAATTGATGAAAAGTAACAAAAAACACGAAATAAACATACATTAGTCCAATTGACTAAAAAAACATTAACACATTCACTAACTTAACCCCCCAAAACCCAATACAGAAATTAGCATAGAAAAGAAACACGAAGAAGTCAAAACAAATCAATTTTTATCCGAACAAACTTAAAACCAATAAAACGTTTATCAGCCAAACCGAAAACAAAATACAGAAATTAGTACTAAAATCAATAAATTCTGGAAAGAGAAATATTAAAATTAAGTGTGATAATCATAAGAACCGTTGGTAACGCAGCTATTTAGTCTAGTATCAGATAAATACGAAACAATTACAATAAACCCATATTGGAGCGAGCACACGAATAATTAATAGAATGGTCAGGATAGAACGCCCCATAACGCAGCTACTGAGCCTAGTATCCAATAAATACGAAAAAGTTTTAATAAACCCATATTTGAGCGAGCGCGATTAAAATTAATAGTTTAGTCGGTAACGAACCTTTGGGAACGCAACTACTGATCCTAGTATCCAATAAATACGAAAAGTTATAATAAACCCATATTTGAGCGAGCGCGATTAAATTAATTGTCAAGTCGGTAACGAACCTTTGGGAACGCAACTACTGATCCTAGTATCCAATAAATACGAAAAAGTTATAATAAACCCATATTTGAGCGAGCGCGATTAAAATTAATAGTTTAGTCGGTAACGAACCTTTGGGAACGCAACTACTGATCCTAGTATCCAATAAATACGAAAAAGTTATAATAAACCCATATTTGAGCGAGCGCAATTAAAATTAATAGTTAAGTCGGTAACGAACCTTTGGGAACGCAACTACTGATCCTAGTATCCAATAAATACGAAAAAGTTATAATAAACCCATATTTGAGCGAGCGCGATTAAAATTAATAGTATAATCGGAAACGAACCTTTGGGAACACAGCTACTGATCCTAGTATCCAATAAATACGAAAAAGTTATAATAAACCCATATTTAAGCGAGCGCGATTAAAATTAATAGTTTAGTCGGTAACGAACCTTTGGGAACGCAGCTACAGATCCTAGTATCCAATAAATACGAAAAAGTTATAATAAACCCATATTTGAGCGAGCGCGATTAAAATTAATAGTATAATCGGAAACGAACCTTTGGGAACGCAGCTACTTAGTCTAGTATCCAATAAATACGAAAAAGTTATAATAAACCCATATTTGAGCGAGCGCGATAAAAATTAATAGTATAATCGGTAACGAACCTTTGGGAACGCAGCTACTCACCCTAGTAACCAATAAATACGAAAAAGTTATAATAAACCCATATTTGAGCGAGCGCGATTAAAATTAATAGTATAATCGGAAACGAACCTTTGGGAACGCAGCTGCTTAGTCTAGTATCCAATAAATACGAAAAAGTTATAATAAACCCATATTTGAGCGAGCGCGATTAAAATTAATATTATAATCGGTAACGAACCATTGGCAACCCAGCTACTGAGCCTATTATCCAGTAAATACGAAAAAGTTAAAATGAAATTTCAAGTGTAAAAAAACATAATAATAGGCCCCTATATCGATTTTATCTGAAGAGTTTACAATAATCTATAAACCCACCATCTTAATAATAATAAATTACCCTTATCAATTTTTTAACGAAAAGTTTAAAATAATCGACAATATGAAAAAAAAGATGGCTTAAAGAAATTATTAATATAAATTAACTTAATAGATGTATGTAATATACTCTATTCTGGCCACCTCATATAAAAAAGTAATCAAGTACTCAAGTAATCAAGTACTCAAAAGTACGAACATTTTGATTACAGAGGAAAATATAACGTAATCAGCAGGAAAGCTGATTTCATTTTGTAATCAGCGGCGAGCATCATTTGATTACAGTAATCAGTACTCAAATTTTTTGAGTATTTACCCATCACTAATTGGATCTAATAGCCAAGTTGTTAAGCACCTATTCCGATACATATAACAACCCTGCACCAGGCCTGGACTGTTTGATAATACAGATATCCTCAAGTTATTGGGCGTATTTATATCTATCATTAATACCAGAACCTAACTCTTCATTTTCATTTCGTGTGTGCACATCCAGCCTTCAGACTTCTCCTGCATTTCTTTTTTTAAATGAATGCATTTCTTTATTGATTTTAACAACCCGGAAATTTTAGCCACAGAAAACAATAGTAAAAAAAAGAGAATATTAGAAGCCATATCATTACTCAAAATATCCAGCAAGTCTGTTATTTCCAGAAGACATACAAACATTATGTAATTCACACACCAACATTAACTCAAAACTAAATATATAACAATAGGAATTAAACAGATTTTTATAAATGATAACTTCTAATGACATTCATCATGTTGGTAAATAGATGTTTTTATTTAATTAACTTTTATATTTATTAAATGATCTGCCATTTTAATTTTAACACCCTCCCCCCTCCCCTTTTATGTACATCCTATTCAGACATGAGGTTTCTGGTTGTAAGCATCCACTCCCACTAGGTAATTTGCATATGTTTAAAGTTAATTAGTTATTGTTTTTTATTTATTTATCAAATTTTAATCATTTTAATTGAATTTCAACAATGATGAGCATAGTAAATAAACTTCCTTTTATATTTCATTTCTAAAGTTATAAATGATTTATTTTAATTGTTTTTTTATTAAATGATTTATTCGTAAATTTTTAATTTGTTTTGATAGACTTTTAGGAATTTAACCTTAATCTTATAGATTATTAAAAATTTTAACTGCAAAAACTTCATTTTTTATAATACTTTTGAATTGTTATATAATTTCTATGCTAAAATTGTTAGATTGATTATTTTTAATTGGACGATATTTTGCACTTGAAGATAACATTTTAGCCGAAACGTCGTGCATTAATTTTTAATAAAAGAGTGGTTAAGTTATAAATCAGCCTCCAATTTTATTCACAAAATGGAATGTTTCGACTACGAGCTAAATATTGTATTGACAACTTGAGAGTCTCTCAGGGCGATCGTAACCAAGACTACATTACATTTTTACAGAGGCATGAAGTATTAAGAAACCACCGCCACTGCGGGATGTCAGTGAAAATATGTTCCGTTTTTCGAGAACGCGTTTGTAGCTTCAATTTATCAGAAATTAAATATAAACTACTACGCATCAATGGTCATAAATTCAATGTATAGTAAGAATAGGAATTTTTACCAACGTTTTTC
Organism: Piezodorus guildinii; assembly: GCA_023052935.1. Taxonomy (NCBI): domain Eukaryota; kingdom Metazoa; phylum Arthropoda; class Insecta; order Hemiptera; family Pentatomidae; genus Piezodorus; species Piezodorus guildinii. The sequence continues at coordinate 172,965,115 of CM041292.1, read as the reverse complement.
GTTAAAATACTATTATTTTAGACTTAACATAGTATTTGAAATGACTTCGCAGAGTTTAATGGGTGAATTGCTATTAATAATTTCTTTTTTTTAAATGTATGCTTATTAATATGTATAACATTTGTTCAAAAACAATATCGTAGAAAAAAAGAAGTAGTTGCTCTTATAAAACATATGTAACGAACATATTTACACCAAATACAATATAAATAAAACTGGAAGGGCATGATTGGGCCAGAAAGATCAAACAAAAGTCAAATGCCATAGAGAATGGATCAATTTAGATAAGACAAATATTTGAGAGCTCGGAAAAGTCTCTCGAAAATGGCAGTCAAGAGCACTTGCCCTATATCCCTTCTCCAACTCCAAACCCAGAATTTCTGCACTTACTCCGCCGATTGTAGAATTTCCACACTCACTTCTCCAACATTCTCGGACAGAAATTTCGTATCTGTAGTCATAAAACCGTTGAAATGCATACCTGTAATAGGTAGCAACCATTGAAGTATATGTAACAATATACTAACGCGTTACGTATGAATGGATACATACGGTGGGGAAAAAAATGTTCATACATTTAGATTATCAGGAAAAATCCTTTAATTAACGTAAGACTTACAAATAAAAATGTAATAGTAGCAAACGTCATTTTTTTATTACTTAAAATATTTTTTTTTTTAATTTACCGTCTGTACAGTAAAAGTAGCAAAACCTGTTAATATAACTTAAAAACTATTTAACTCTAAATAGAAGAATAACATTTTATCTTTTTTTTTTTTTTTTACAACAATATCAATCTTTATTTATATAGCATACATCTGCAGAGTTTTAAAAAACATTGATTGGAAATCCATTACAATGCGCTACTTATTTGCAAAAATTTATTTTTTACATCAATTGTTTTTATTGTTGGTAAAAATTAAAAAAACCCAACTAAGAAAAGAAAACGGAAAAGAGAAACTGAAAAAAAAAGAAATAATCAGATAGAAATAAAAATAAGTAATTAAACATAATTATAGTTATCAAAATTATATGATGGAATTGAGAAATTTAGAATTTTATAACAGTATATGTTTAGTTCTCTTATGTCTATATTTAGGGGTTGATAGTTTAGTATAATTACCAATTTGTTTTATAGTGGTATAGTCTATCAGTTGGCATTTTGAGAAAAATGATTGACTTTGTTGGTGTATAAATTCTTGTATTGTAGGGATGTCCAGATCTTTGTGCATGGTAGTTATTTTCGTGTATGGTGGATAATTATTAATTATTCTTAGGCATCTATTTTGTAGTACTTGCAATTTTTTAATATGTTTTTTAGCTTGTAAGACTCTAGGCTGGGCATGCATATGTAATTATAGGTCTGATAACAGATTTATATAAAATTAGTTTGTTTTTTGGTGTTAATTTTGAATGTTTATTAAAATAGGGGTACATTTTATATAATAATTTACGACCACTATTTATTTTACTGTCTATGTGACGTTTGAAAAGTATTATAATCCAATTTTTAAGTAGTCCTTACCGCTTATTATCTTTCCAAATAGATTTAGACTTAGTTGTGTAATTTGTTCATCAAAATCTATCTGTGCAAAAGGCTGAAAATGTTTCGCAAAGCAAAAGGTTTAATTCCTACAAGCAGAACCCTACTTCTCACTATGGCTCTTCATAAAGAATAAAATAAAAAAATAAAACCATAGCCCAAAACCATATGAATGAATCGATTAATTAATATAATAGAATGAATCCATGCGCCAGACTTTTAATTTTGCAACTTCTTAAAAAAATTATTTTTTTTCCATAAATCACAATATAAAATATTTTTCTAAAATAAAAAAAATCCGGTTCATGAAAAAAGGACAACCTTCCCAAAGTAAAAGAATTTTGGGCACCCAACACTACACTTCGTACACCCAATCCAGCATCACCTTCACTTATCAGCTCTAGAAAAAGCTTAAATTTTCCAAATTCCACCAGAACCTCATTCATCATCCTAATCCTCTAGCACGATCCCTATCCAGCTCCACTCATCTATACAACCCACCTAGAAGGTTGAAACGGCTGTGGCCCCGAGACATATTGTAGAACATCTATTCTGGAGTTCTGACACTGGTCAGATTCTCCTCTCATGTGCGGTGTGATTGTGGCTGTAGCGCCCTCACTTAGCTTCCGCTGGCTCTCCAGTGATGCGGCTGAGAGGGAGGCGCTGGGATCCTTTGGACTCTGCTTGTCCTTCCACAAGTGGGGGGACAAGCCCCGTCCGGAGTTCCCGAGCTGATTGTAAATATTGTACATAGGTATGAATGTGACATATTTTGTTTATTTATTTGTATTTATTTTGTCTACAAATTTTTTTATTGTATACGTTTATTTATTTTGATTTGATTTTATGTAATTTGACTTTTATTTTGTTTATATTGTATGAATGAGATCCTGTAGCACTATTATTATTGTCTATTATGACAAATTGTAATATATACGAATAAATAAATAAAAAAAAAAAAAGCTTAAAAACGCAAGCAGACCAAGTTTTTAAATAAGTATATAAATAACATAATGTCAAAGAAAAAAAATTCTGGAAAACAGTAGACTAGTCCACTATCTACTAGACCGCGGCGCTCCCTAAAAATTTAAAAGGAATCAATAAAAATGAAGAAAAAAGTAATTAATCGAACTTATCAACTATCAACAAAAAAATGAGTTTCCCTTAGATTAAGGTAGGCCATATGGTCAAATTTACAGTACATTTTATATTCGAAACTGATTACTAAAAAACATTAATATTTATCAACATCTTTCATAACCATCTGGAATCAATACGTTTGAATTTAAAGTTGAATGTTAATATTGGTCCAAATCATTCTTATATATTATACGATTCTTCCTAATTAAGTTTCTTGACTAGATTCAGGAAGTTAGTCGAAAGGAGGTGTTATAGATTGATCATTTTTTTTATAATAGAGATTTGCTATAATTATTAATAAATAAATGTTTTTTGATTATGAATTTTGAACATTGTATAAATGCCAGATTATAAACCTTTATCAAATTAAAACAGATACACACCGATTTCTAGTGATGTTTGATATATTATTGTGAGGGAAAAAGAAATACTTTATATAAAATTTTGGGAATAATCATTATAAATATATATTATATTATATCATGCTGTCGTCAGAATTTGAAAATAAAAGACTAACCAAGACTACATAACATTTTTACAGAACCACGGAGTATTAAGAACCCACCGCCACTGTGCGGTGTCATTAAAAATATAATATATAAATATAAAACGCGTTCATAACTTCAGGTAATCGGAAATTAACTATAAACTATTACGTATCAACGATCATATATTTAATGTACATTACAATGCAGTATCCAAGTAAGGCTATTGTTAGAAACGTTTTTCGTTAAAATGCTATCATTTTAGAATTAACACAGTATTTGCGAAGACTTCGCATAACATTTTCTCTTTTTTTTTTTAAGTGAGTTAACACCAACTAAAAAGGACCAAAAAAACAAAATATTTTTCAACTACTCTTTACCGATTATTTTTTTATAATAGAGATTTACTGTATTTTTTAATAAATAAATGTTTTTGGATTATGAATTTTGAGCATTGTATAAATGCCAGATTAAAAATTTTCATCAAATCAAAGAAACAAATAAATTAAGTTTTCTACTTAATTAAGTGTTTATTTGACTACACTCGGAATCAACTTCTACACAAAAGTTCAATTGTACTCTCGACATAAATAATATAGCCTAGGGTTTAGCTGGGTATTTAACGGAGCAAAAACTATCTAGAATCTTTGGTAATTGGGATAGAGTCCGAGACCACGGCGAGAGGGCCCTGGATTAACTTAGACAAAGAGCAACTAACTTGATTAACTTATTTATTTAAGGGTTTCACAAAGCTCAGCTACGACTATTGCTTTTACCAACTTGCAACTTGAAAAAGTAAGACTAGAAGAAAAAAGATAAGAAACACCACATGCTATTTTCTTAATTGATTTCATCATTATTATTAGTGATAAAATAAGAAAGACTTTTAAACAATATGACCATAATAATATTAAATTTGGAATGTATAACATTATTAAATTAAATGCATATATGACCAATATGAAAGACGAAATAGAAAAAGATAACAAACTAAATACCATATATAAAATAAATTGCAAAAATCGTCCTAAAGTTTACATTGGAGAAACTTCTAAAATGAGTTAAAATTGTAAAAACATAAAAAAAATAATATTACAGCACTTTCCAACCATAGTATAATTAATAAGCACAGTTTTGATTTCGAAAAAACAAAAATTCTAAATACAGAACAAAAAGGAAAAAATAGAAAAATATTTGAATCAATTTACATAACAAAAAATTTAAATAATACAGTTAATTATAAAATGGATTCAGATAAAATAAGCTATAACTATGCAGATATGATTAACAAATTAAATTTTTGACTTAGAACAATAAAAAAAATAGATAACTGTCATAACCTCCAACCATAAGTTATGATGTTAATATTTTGGAGTGGAGTGGGAGTAAGGTTCAAACTCCAGTCTACTCCTAGCCTTGTGTACAATTGTTAATAGAATATGGATATTTTAAAGAAAATGTTAAAGTTGTAACAACCAATAGATATAAAAAAACTGACCATTATTAAATCAAATAAGGATTTAAAAAAAAATATTTTTAACAATATTGGGAGAGGTTTTTATGTAAGTAGAGTTGTAATACTGTTGAAATAGTTAAATTGTGATAATGAATAAATTAAATGTGATGATTCTGAATTGTTAATAGTTTTGACTAAAACATTCTGAAGAGGCATTTTTAGCCCCGAAACGTCAATTATATATGAAGAATAAATCAATGTTTATCAAAAGAAGAAATCGTTCTAAAATTACCTAATTTACATTATTTTTAAGAGTTCTTAAACTAAAATGTTTAATGAGGACTCTAGAAAACTGGATATCATTGAAATACCTAATAAAGTACAAGCAACAATAGGAGATACGAAAATTTGACCCAAAATCATATTCATCATCATAATCATTCCCCCTACTACCGATAATCGGTATGAGGGTCCACCCTATAGAGTTTGGCCTAGATGTCTCTCTCCTGTGCCAACTCCGCTCTCAATGAAATTTCTTCAAAATCGTATTTAAAAAAAAAAGGCGATGAGCTCTAAATATCAGAAGAGAGCAATACAGAGAATTCTTGGATTAGCAATGGATTACTATTTCTATATTGGATACCAAAGGATATACTAAGACAAGACCTGTCGCGCTTATCTACACTACATGACCCTGAAAAAGTTTGCAAAGAATTAAAATTTACGAAAAACACAAAATTGAAAGTTTAGAACTTTTCGACAAATAGATTTTTATCAACAGCTAATAAACAGTTATACTATTTTTCCCCCTACATCATGTTACTTATTTTTTTTTCAGTGGTTTTTCTTTTTCAATTTAATGCTACATATTATTTTTATTAAAAAGAAGTAGAAATATAGAAGGTATAAAGTAATTTTCCTATCCCATGAAAAATTATGGGAAGGGATCTAGGACATACTCATTACATCACTATTAATAATATCTTTTATAATATTGTATAAATAAATTTTTCCAGCCGAAGTAATTATTAGTTTTAATCAACTATTTTTGCGTGATCTCAGGAAATTTTGGATTTCTGTTTTTATTGTTCTAAAAGTGTATTTAAAAAAAAATAATGCCGCCTATAAGTTGTTTTATTCCTTTTGTTTGTTATTAAAGTATATTTGTTTAGAGCGATCACCTCCAACTAAATGTTAAGATGATCACTCCTTTTAGTATAGCAGTGGACTGTATAGAAATTGAGACTAGATGAAAAAATGCTGGACCCAGATAAAAGAAATACAATATGGAAATAAAATGAATTATATTACAAAAAAAAAAAAAAAAAAACGGTAAATGTGAATTTTATTGCCAGGTGTTAATTCGGTTAGTAAACGGTACAATTGCCAATTTGAAACATGTGACAACTTATGTAGTGGAAATCTGATGGTGATGCTGCTCTGGAAAGGTTTCTTATCTCCTCCTTCCCTTTGGCCAGGGGGTTTTCTAAAATCCTTCTACTCCATGATAGAAAGAGAACAGAACTGGTGAACAAAAAACTAGAGCAAACTGTCTGGCACGACGAGCCAGGACCTGCAACTTATGTTTCTTTTTCGGTCGCTGGGGCGGTCTGTTTCTTCCTTTGGCCACTAGGGGCGCTCTGGTTAATTTAACAGGCCGCTAAGTGGCAGTGCGGTCAACATGAATATCTCTTTTCGGGAACCCGAAACATACCGCCCACCTAAATCAGCTCCGGGCGATTTGCTTCCATGGCGATAAAGAAAGATGATTTCTGTGATTGCAGTCTTCATGAAGGTCTTGGTGAAAAGAAGCCTGAAAGTACAAGGAAAGATCCCTATCCACAGAGCTTAAGGGAAAAAAAATAAACGCATAATTACTAAACACTGAAATTAGATTGATATTAATTATATCAAATGTTTATGTTGCTCGAAGAGTTCAAAATGAATAGAAATGATAACCTAAACTGCGAAAACAAAATGAAACTAAATCAGGAAATAAAATTAAAGAAAAACTATGACAATAAATAGAGAATATGCTATCTTATTCAATTTGAAAAGGCGAAATAAATAATATCGAAAACAATCGATTGTCTCAACAAGATTATATTAGCTGAAAAAAAAAACGAAACAATGTTGCCTATGCAACAACGAAATGACTACAAAATAAATATGAGTTTGCAACTCATCTTCTTCTCCAAGAAGGCGTAATAAAATTAGAGTCCGCCCACCCTGACGAACTCCCGTCTCATTTAGAAAAGAGCGACACCTGAACGATGGAAAAGAGCAAGTGGGTTTTCCCTTGTAAAAGTCTGTAGGGAAGTCCAGTTGCTGAATGAAAATTGTGCATTCCTCATTTGAACTCAATAAAATTCGAATATAACCCTGAATGTGCATTTCCAGGTTCGGCTACGTGGTTTACCTAAGGAAATCTATGTGGATGCCCCAGCACATTCGGAATGATGTTCGAAAATTTTGAAGGCGCGAATTAACAGACGACTAATATTATTAACGTTTATGATAAAACTTTATGTCTTATCTAACGTATTTTTGTAGCTTAAACAATTGTATATTATTAACTCATAAGAAAGGTCCCCTAACCATCCCTTTTCTCAGGGTCAGGTCACATTCTAGAGTCATAAAGTTACCGCTGAATTGTCACAGAAGTGACAGAACTTGAGATGTTTATGTTTCCGGTCCTATTCATGCTGTCCACTTGCATTTTAGTTTCGATCTAGATCAGAGAGCCCCTGGCACCACATGTTAGACCACACCGAAGTATTAGCTCCCCTCCTTCCTTCAAAATCCTATTTATACCCAAAGTAAATCCACACAAATTCATTCCCTCTTGGTGAGTCTCAAGGTAGACTTCACACATGTAATATTTGAAGAAGAATAAAGACTATTTCTAAGCATATACTGTTGTGAGTTCGTTAATTCGCGGAACAAAAGCCAACGAAGGTCTCTGCAGGTGCTTCTGTCCTCAGACTCGTATCGGGTTTTGTGACCTCCTTTTCGTTCCCATCAGTATGGATTAAAGTATGATGGAAACGCACGCGGAGACACCGTTACCAATACGGAGGCAATTCCAACAAGCTTTTAATGTGCGGGCGCGATCCAGTCTCTGTTGATGAGATAATAATCGGAAAGTATTGCACTTGAAGAGCAGATGGTCGCCAGTTGTAAAAAAATTATTATAAACAATATTATAAAAACATTTACAGGCGTTGTTGTTTTTGGAATTTGTATTATTCACCAATTTCTAATTATTTTTTTAATTTCTTTAAAATCTTTAGAAGAATTCTGTTATATTTATAAGATATTAATTAGTATATTCAGATTCACCATCCCTTAGCTCATGTATAACAAGTGAAAAACATCGTACAACACTCCTTAGCATAAGGAATGATTAACCAAGACAATTTGTAGATATCTGTCTGAATTAACAGCCTTTTTTTTTTTTTTTTAGGAGCGAAAAAGTGTGAGGAATTGATGAATAACATTAGTTGAGACAGGAAATCAAAGATTCATATTCATCAAATTTTGCTTGCAAAAACTTTTATTGACTAAGCGTTATTTTAAGGTCGTGCTACAAGGTGAGAAAACAGGTTGGTAAATTATCGTGAGATTTGCTGAGAGTGAATTATCATCATACACTGTCACATACTTCCGATGTATTATAATAAGTATTTAATTACCAACTTTTCTAAAAAACTTAATCATTAATTCTGTTAAACTTTTACTATACTCATTTTATTTATTATAACTCGTATATCTAATTCCGTCCCCAATATTTTACATTGTTATGAAGATCTTCTGGAAAGCAAGGTATGCCACTTCGCCAGATGTGAACACTTTTATATACTTTTTATTTCTTAATTATAATTTTCGAGAGATCTTAAACTAAAATGTTTAATTAGATCCCTGGAAAAGTAGCTTGGAAAATCAACAAATGATAGTACATAATAAAAGTATAAAAACAATAGCAATGGCTACTCGCCAGAAACCCATAAAAGAAACGAAAAAGACTACTGCATGGCCTACCAACTAAAAAAAGAATTTTATAAGGCCACGGATTACCAATGGATTGTATATATTTTTTTTAAATAGTTGTTCACTTGATCTTTTAACCTATTCATCAGAAAGCATAAACAAGTTAATCACCCAAGATAGAGAGCGTCCTGATACTCCAATATGCTATTGAGGCGGATGAAGTTCAGCAAATCCCGTAAAAAATATAACCAGAAAAAAATATATATAAATTAGATAAAGGTAGCTGTCATCCGTTTTCCGTCAAGCGGAATCAAATAAATAAGAAAATATTTTTTTCACACGTTCATTTAATTTCTGTACTATATACATATTTGTTGAGTTTCATTCATTGCATATTACCTAGTTAGCCTGCTGTGGATTGACTCATCTATATTTTGAAAAATCCATATGACTGTTGTATATATCTGTGGCGGTCGTGAAAAACTGGATAACTCGAGTTATATGAAAAATGAGTTAACTCCAGGTATCGCTCCCTCAGACCGTCTCCCACGTCGTGTTAAATTGGTGAAAGAAATTTCTTGGTGGAAGAAATTTCAGGTGGAAAGAAAGATATATGTTATTACTCTATTTTGGGTAATATGTAATGTCTAAGTCGCTCACCTGTAAAAGAAAGATTTAGACTTAACCAATTATTTACGACCGCCACAGATATATTCATACACAAAAACACACATACTAGTCGAAACTGTTTAGATATAATCCGAATACAAATTATTACATTACATCTTACATTAAATTCACAAATATATGATTATTAAAATTTCAAGAAAAATAAATTCTGAAAATGGTACAGCTGCTCTATTCAAAACCAGACACCCTTGACCTTCGACCTTAGAGAAATCCTAAAACAGACCTGACACCTCTGAATCTGACAGCTCCACATATGTTAACGGGGCTAAAATGAAATGTTAAATGTACTTACTATTTGGAATATATATATTTTTTTCCTTCGGAACCACGTATGTTGAGTGCATTCTTTAATCACTACTCTCACTCCATCTGACCCATTAAAACCCATGATGATCTTAATTAAAGAGACAAACAGATAGGTTATATATGGCTAAATAAAGTAGAAAAGAAGATAAGACACTAAAATGTGTAAGCAGCAGGAACTGTTCTAATAGTTCAATCGAATGCAATTAAAACTAATTTTCATACATGCGTAGTTTTTATAAGTTAAACTTTTTTCTTTATTGTCATAATGGTCGATAATTAAATATCGTAAGCTTGAGTTTGTCGATTTTTTAAACTATAAACATTATTAAACAAAGTGGAAGGGGAAAGTGTTGTAAATAGCAAAAGTTATGTTGATGGGTCATTTAATAACCTCTAGGAATTATCAGAGAACATGAAATTTGTGGCTTCGGTGCGACCGACGATAAAAATACCGTGCGCATGCATAAGCAGTCCTTTATTTATCGTCCAATACTTTATCGCAGTGTGTAAACAGAATTTTTTTTTCCATTTTGCTAACACTGCACAATATCGCCTAGCACATTGGTTCCTACCAGGTGCTCCACAGACCTCTGAAGATCCAGGGGTTACGTGAGATTCAATGGAAAATTATATTAAATTAACTTAACGAAAAATGTTTGCAAAGCCTTGGCTTGTAACAAGAATCACTCAGAAATTCCACTAGAAAATGATATTGTGGGTAGTAAAGAGACACCAATATTGCATTTATAAATTTCAGAAATTCATAGAAAATAATTTATTCCAACTAGCAGTCAGTCCATAAAGCCGACGTCTATCATAGTATATGTCTTGTTTTATCTTCAAAAATTATTTTAATAATAATAACAGGCTTACCGAACCCGAAGGTTCGATGCCGATACCACCATATTCCGTCTACACAGACTCGTCCAATGTTCTCCGTTCAAACCCAAGCCTCGAAGATCAGCTTTAACGCAATCCTCCCATCGACGCTTCGGTCAACCTTTCGGACGCATACCAGTCGGATCAGCAAATACCAACTTTCTCGGAATCCGTTCCTCACCGAGCCCAACAATTTTACTCGCCCATTTGAGTCTCCGCGACGCTATTAACTCAATTATATTCACAGAATACAAGTTCCGCAATTCCATGTTGTGCAACCTTCTAAACTCTCCAGTGCCCTCATCTCTCTTCGGACCAAATATTTTGCGCAGTACCTTATTTTCGAAAACCTTAAGCCCTTGTTCATCCTTCAAAGTAAGCGGCCACGCTGTAACAAGAATTATTTTAATAGAGGTCCATTATTTTAATATCAAATGATTACTGTTCCAATGGATGCGCCTTAAAATTAAGAATATACGTACGTACCATTGTATATCCATTTAAAGAAGTATTCATAAGTTTTTTTCCTTTGGATTTATTTTTATTTTTGCATTAAAATCTACATTTTGTTTTCAAGTTATAGCAAGAGATGTTTTAGTATGCATTCTAAAAAAATTAAATAAGAACTAAGTACCTTTTGAAAATAACAATTTTAAAATTCATACGGATTTTCGTAATATAGGGTAGTCCTTGTCATTATACTTACAAGATGAAGGGATCCGCGGAATTTTTTCGTTGGGAACCACTGGTTAAGTATACATTGCATCATAAATTATACACGAAAGTGAACAAAAACGACATCCTTTAACTGTTAGTTGCTGAAAAACCTCTAAAGTGACCAGATAAAATTTAAATTTTATTCGAAAGAATAATCGTGAAGTGAGAATAGTTCACTGGGTGTAAAAGAAGGTGAAGTGGTGCCGACGTTTCGCCAGAAATTATAGGCTTTCTTCAAGGCTAAAAAAAAAACAAAAGAAAACGAACAGTAGTAGAATACAATATATAAAGATGATAAGTAAAAGAAATATACTGATAAAAAATTAAAAATTGATAAGTTAGTCATGACAGATGATAAATAAAAAAATAATTAGTAAAAAGGGACAAAAGAAATTTAATAAAAGGCGAATAATTAGATCATAGAAAATTACAATATTTAAAAATATCTATATTTACAGTATGACTATATTTTTAAAAAAAATTAATTTTCTATTACCTAATAATTCGCTTTTTATTAAATTTCTTTTGTCCCGGTGTATTCTAATTATTTTTATATTTGTCATTTGTCATGACTAATATTTCACTCTGCTTTTAATTATCAGTATAATTTCTTTTAATTATTGTCTTTATATATTGCATTCTACTACTGGTATTTGTTTTTTTATAGCCCTGAAAAAGACCTTAAATTTAGGCCGAAACAACGGCACGAGTAAATTAATTTTATACTTTATTGTGTGTATTTTTGACTGCACCCTGAACCAACTTCTCCCTTTTAAAGAAATAATATTAAGTTTTCTTAAAGTTGATCAAAAACAATCATACTATAGTTAGCGTTTATAACATGCCGAAAAAAAATATCCCTGGTAACACTTGCCCCGGAACAGCCATTAGAAAATCGATTTATTAATTTATGATTTTGGAAATTTTCTAGGTAGTATCATATAAACGTAGCACATAACAAACTATTACGTTCTGTAAAATTACTATCTCTAAAATCACGGGAGAAACTTGCAACTCAGTACTGCTAAAGATCAAATGATTTACTTTTAATAATGAATAAATAAATATAATAAATATATATATAATATATATAATATATATATATATATATATATATATATATATATATATATATATATATATATATATATATCGTTAGATCAGTTCTCGACTGATGATAATTTAAGTTTGTGTTGTTCTTAGGTTTCAGTCAATGAATAAACAATTTTATCTATGCGACGTTTCGAAAATTTATTGCTCTCATAATCATGCCTTAACAGTGGAAAAAAAAAAACAGAACATTAATATTATTATAATAATATAATATTATTATTATTATTATATTATTATTATATAATATTATTATTATTAATATTATTATATATAATAATATTAATGTTCTGTTTTGTTTTGTTTTTCCACTGTTAAGGCATGATTATGAGAACAATAAATTCTCGAAACGTCGCATAGATAAAATTGTTTATTCATTGACTGAAACCTAAGAACAACACAAACATATTATATATATATATATATAATTTAATTCTAATAGAAGTAAATATACAACAAATAGGTATATACAGTATAGGTCTGGCTGTTCAACGCAAAATATTATTATTCTGAAAACAACATTTTATAATATTCCATTAAATAAGTATTCGCCAATTATCATAAAACTTAACACCGGTATTATTTTGTTCTCCCGGCTATGTTCAACTGAGAACAAAACAGGGCTTAGGGCCATGTTAAGAACACCCATTAGGGATTTAATTGATGAACCTTGTCCGAGTTCAGTTTTAAACTATTACCAGATTCGGATGCACTGTTACAAACCTCAAAACGAATAAATTAATTATATATTTTTTTAGGCATGATATTCCACTGTAAAAAACTGAAAAATTCCATAAGATTATTTTTTGTAAATGAAAATCGTATAATGTTTTCTATCTTTTTACAAACATGATTTTCTTATAATTTTAATATTTTATCCTTCTACTTTAACCTACAAGAAACTGTCGTGTGGTGAATTAATTTCTTAAAGATAATATTTAAAATGATATAATGACACAAGTGAAGGGGCTAATCTCTTGCTATGTTTATATGTATGTGTCTGTGTGTGAAATGTATATATATATATATATATATATATATATATATATATATATATATATATATATACACACATATCCTTAAAACATCGAAGAGTAGGGTAAGTAACTAACTATATTTAGCAACGTTTTCGTTAAAATGCTATTATTTTAGAGTTAACACAGTATTTGCAATGACCTTGCAGAGTTTATTAGTGAAATTGCTATTAATCATTTAACTTTTAAAAAATGTATGCTTATTAATATGTATAACATTTGTTCAAACGATAATATCCTACAAAAAAAAAAAAGAACTAGTTGGTCTCATAGGCATATGTAATAATAATACTAATACAATTAGCGAACCCGAAGTTTCGATGACGATTCCACCAAATTCCGCCTACACAGACTCGTCCAATGTTCACCATTCAAGCCCAAGCTCCCGAGATCAGCCTTAACGCAATCCTCCCATCTCCGCTTCGGCCTACCTTTCGGACGCCTACCAGTCGGATCAGCAAATACCAACTTTCTCGGAATCCGCTCGTCATCGAGCCCAACAACTTTACTCGCCCATTTGAGTCTCCGCGATGCAATCAGCTCAATTATATTCACAGGATGCAAGTTCCGCAGTTCCGCGTTGTGCAACCTTTTAAACTCCCCAGTGGCCTCATCTCTCTTTGGACCAAATATTTTACGCAATACTTTATTTTCGAAAACCTTAAGCCGTTGTTCATCCTTCAAAGTAAGCGGCCACGTTTCACATCCGTAAAGAACCGTTGGAAGAATAATAGTTTTATAAATTCTAATCTTTAAGTTTTTATATAGAAGCCGCGAACTAAGTAACTTAGCAACTGAATAATAGCACGCATTTCCCACCTTTAACCGGGACTTGTGACTTGAGACTACGTGTTCAAAAGTATGACCTGATACATCAATATCACCAAGATCGACACCGTTTCTGCTACTAATCATATACTTCGTCTTATCGGTATTTAATTCGAGTCCTATTTCTTTACCGGTTATTATTAACACACTTGTATTTAGTTGTATGGTTTCCGTGTCTTCACCTAGCAGTACCAGATCATCGGCATACCCCAAAACCGGAATCTTGTCACCCATATTTAAGCCTTTCTCGGTACACATCACCTTTTCTATGACATATTCTAAAGCTATATTAAATAACACAGGTGAAAGGGAGTCACCCTGTTTCAAACCCGATCTCACCTCAAATCTCTCAGAGTAATTATGACCGATTCTAACTTTATGGAATGTTTCCGACACACACACACAACTTTACAACAAACACATCTTTACTAGGTTTACTAACTTTCTAGGTATTCCCTGTTCAATCATTATGTTATATAGCTTCTGACGGTCTATTGAATCATAAGCCTTTTTAAAATCGATATAAAGTTGATGGACTACACCGTTGTATTCCAATTTTTTCTCTAATATTTGACGTAAGGAAAATATTTGGTCAATAGTCGAGCGATTCCGCCTAAAACCACATTGGTAATCTCCGATAATTTCCTCAGCGTATTCCGTGATTCGACTAGTTAGAATTGACGAGAATATTTTATAGCATACTGGGAGAAGAGAGATCCCACGATAGTTGTTACAATCCGACCTCGGTCCTTTATTGTGAATCGGAATAAGTATTGATTCTTTCCATTCTTCGGGCATTTTTTCAGTTTCCCAGATCTTTTTAACTAAAAAATGTATTTTGGAAACGCCCGCTTCTCCACACGCCTTGATTAATTCACTCGTGATATTATCATTTCCTGCAGCCTTATAACGTTTTAATTTTCCTATCGCCATTTCGACTTCCTCTTTACTCGGTGCATCTATCCATGGTTCAGACTGTCAAAATCTTTAAACTGTCAAAAGGGATCACTTGTAGCTGGGTTGCTAGCGTAACAGCCTCCCATGCCAAAGGTCACGGGTTCAAATACGCAGGTGGTCCTAGGATTTTTTAATGGGAGTAAAAAATCCTTAGTTACGCCGTCCTTCGGAGGGGACGTTAAAAGGTGGTCCCGAGCCTGTGCGATTTCAGGTACTCGTTAAAGATCCCTATCCTAATAAAACCTGGATAGGCAAAATTTAGCACTCCCACTGTAGCATCGTCCGATTAGCCATAGAAGCATAAAGTGACGTTAAATAAATAAATAAAAAATCCATGGTTCAGCGCTCTGATATTCAGAGAGAGGAGATTCATTATTATTTTCCGTATTTAAGATCCCGTCAAAGTGTTGTTTAAATTTATTTAATATCTCAGAAGGATCCGCAATTATATTGTTATTTGCATCTTTAACCGCATTCAATAGAGGTTCAAATCTTTTACGCGATTTGTTTATACCTTTGTACATCTCTCTTACGTTATTTTCGTTTCTGTGTTTTTCTATTTCTATTATTTTGCATTTAAGATACTCTCTTTTCTTATTTTTTAAGAGTTTTGAAGTTTCATTCTTTACTAACCGAAAATAAGCCACATTATTATCGCTTGGATTATTTAAGGAATTCAGTTTAGCGGTTTTTCTTTTTTCGCACATATTTTGACAATCTCTGTCGAACCAAGGTTTGTTCTTTTTATTTTCGATTTTTCCAAGACATAAATTACCGACCTCTTTAATATTATCCCTGATCCCTTCCCATAATTGGTTTACATCTTTGTGTTCCTCGTCTGAAGATTCCAAAGCTTCGAACAAATTTTTTACTTCTATCGCGAACTGTTTTCTGATTTCGAGGTTGTTCAATTTAATTAAATCAAAATTCTCGGGACGAGTATAGTTCGGTGTTCTCTTTTTTATATTTAGTTTTTGTCGAAGTTTCGCGATTACTAATTCATGATCAGAACCGCATTCTGCACCCCGATACGATCTCACGTTAATTATGATACTTTGCCATCTGTTTTGTATTAAAACATGATCGATTAGATTCCGTGTTTGTCCATCCGGCGATATCTACGTATACTTATGAATATCCTTATGTTTAAATGTAGTACTTTTGATTACTAGGTTTTTCGAAAAGGCAAAGTTTATTAGTCGGGTCCCATTATCATTACTACATTCGTGCAAACTTTCTTTACCAATTGTAGGACGACATACTTCTTCCCTTCCAACTTTTGCGTTCGCGTCGCCTAGTATTATCTTAATGTAATTTCGCGGTAATTTATCGTAAACCGCCTCTAGTTTATCATAAAATTCGCATTTTACTTCATCATCACTGCCTTCGGTGGGAGAATGAATGTTTATAAACGCGATTTTAAACCAACGTCCTTGAAATATAGCAACCGATATTCTTTCACTAAAGAACTGTACGTCCCGTAATGCGGAAAGAAATCTATTCCCAATCAGAAACCCGGTACCTAGACAATAATTAACGCTCCCCCCGTACCAAATAGTATACTTTCCTTCTGTTATCGAACCCTCCCCTGGCCAGCGAACCTCTTGTAATGCAACGATATCTAAATGGTACCCCTTAACTACATTCGCGACCGACTTTAACCCACCTGCCGTATTTAAACTTCTAACGTTCCACGTCCCTATTGTTAGATCTGTAATTTTCATCTTGCGCCATGATTCTCCTGAAGCAGTCCCCACCCGGGGACCCGAACGGGGGACTAGTTTACCTCCGGATAATGAGCGTTTTACCTCAGAGGAATCCATGACTTTTGTTGATATTTAGTGAACTAAAATATGTGAGTAGGGCTTTCGAACCTACGGCACACCCTCCAGCAAGCCTGGGGGGCCGCTCTCATTTTTGGTCAGCGAGTCCATCGGACTTAGCCGGGAGGAGCTTCCGAGGAAATTCCACCGACCATCCCCACATCCGCCACCCGTGGGACGCTCCCCATACGCGGTAATGAGATCCGCGCGAGGAGGCATATGTAACGAATGAATTTAAACTAAATACAATATAAATTAATCTCGAAGGATTTGATTGGGCCAGATAGATCAAACATAAGTTAGATGCCATAGAGAATGGATCAATTTAGATAAAACAAATATTTGAGAGCCCAAAAAAGCTTCTTTCCCTAATGTGGAAGATTCCAGAAGCTCGCCCAATTTCTTCCCCACACGATAGCAACGGTGTTACTGGTGCGACTTCTTCCTTTGTCAAGTCCAGTTCGGGCCGTTGCCATCGGTAAGGACGCTGGATCTGATCCGACGAATGCTCCATGTACATGCGCCAGAACCAGGCAATGATATTTTCTACCTCGGAGGAATCATATAATTTGAGATCAACTGACACAATACTTCGGTCGTGCTGGTCCAGCCACAAATTACATTTATAACAGTATTAATCGACGAATGTGTGAAAGAATAAGTTTTGCAACACACAGTGCTAGCTAGTATGTTGGGTTAAAGAGTAGATCCAGCATTCGTGTCTTTGCCTGTTTCTCTCTTATTACCAACTATTGATTTATCTTATTACTTTCTTTGAATATTTTAAAAGAAGGTAGTAGTTATCTTTTGTTTTTCATATCAATGCATACGGTCTAAAATTTAGGACGAAACGTTACCACTCCACTAAAGTAAAATGTTTCGATGACCGCAACCCTAACCATCAACAAATCGTCATTTATAACTTCAAGTTAACGATTCTTCAATTAAGTCATTTTAGTCCATTTACTTTTCTTTTTTATTTCAGTCGACAGAAACGTGGAATTGTAAGAGTTGGAATTATGATAGGCAATATTAGACGCTATAAAGAGGAAGAAAATGTCAAAGGAAATCGGAGGAGGAAAAGCTATCATATTCCATCCCAGTTGGGGCGGCCATTAGATCTCGGTCGTCAACTTCAACTTCCTTTTAAACTTGCACCATAGGATTCAATACAAACATATAGGATAATAATGCAACAAAATAAAAACGCGAACTTACATAGTAAAACATTTAAAGAGTAGGATAAAATAATGAAGTAGAAATACGAAAACAATATTTGAAGGTGGTTAATGAAGGCATAGATAAATATTCTAAGCACATAGGTTAAGTAATTTGGCTCAATGAATACGTGATATTTTAATTCTGGTAATTTTTTTTCAGAAAAAAAGTATTAATTTTAAAATACTAATGATCGATTTTACGGTTTTTTTTACATTCAAATTTTTAAGTGATATTTGAAGGTGGTTAATAAAGGCATAGATAGTAAAATATTCATCACTTTACCCTAAAAATGATTATTTATTATTACTTTGAGCTTAAAAAATAAAGGAAATTGTTTTAAAAGTTTTTCTTCACTTCTTCTTAGCACTTCAGATAAGTATTTTGGCTTATTGAGCACGTGATATTTTAATTCTGGTATTTTTTTTGACAAAAAAAAATTTAATTTTAAAATGCTAATCAATTTCACGGGCTTTTTTAATTTCCAATTTTGTAAGTGATATTTCAAGGTGGTTAATGAAGGCACGAGAGTAAAACAATCTTTACTTCATCCTAAAATTATTATTTCTTATTAGTTTGAGCTTAAAAAAGCTTGCATTATAGAATTAAATATAAACATTAAGGATAATAATGCAATACAAAAAATGCGAACTTACATAGTAAAACATTAAAAGGATAGGATATAATAATGAATTAGAAAAACGAAAACGATATTTCAAGATGGTTAGTGAAGGCATAGACAGTAAAATAATCCTTACTTCAATCTAAAAATTATTATTTCTGATTGGTTTGAGTTTAGAAAATGAAGGAATTAATTTTCTTCCCTTCTTCTAAGCACGTAATATTTTAATTCCTGTAATTTTTTTGCAAACAAAAAAAATATTAATTTTAAAAGGCTAATGATCCGATTTCACGGGGTGATATTTGAAGGTGGTTAATGAAGGCATAGATAGTAAAATAGTCATGATTTAACCCTAAAAATCATTATTTCATTAAGTTTATAAAGTCATTGCTAAAGCATCAACATTTACTTTTCCCTCTACTGTATGACAAAAAAATATAAAATATAAAAAAAATAATTAAATCGTGATAAGCAATCTAATTAAATAAATTACAAGATATCTTGCACTTAAAAACATTCTTCAAGTTCAATTTGATAAGAAAACTAAAGAATTTTTATTAATAAAATACTTGACGCTAGGCGCCTAAAGAATATAAAGATTTAAATGCCCATGAAATCCTACTATTGAAAAAGACATATAAAAACGCAATGGCTGCAATAAAAAAAAGCATGAATGGTCTTTGAACAGTATTTGAAATAAAAATTTAGTAATATGGGTTTTCTAATAGAAGAAATAATAGAGTTGTGTTGAGAAACTACTAAATTATATAGCAAAACAAAATTTAAAATTATTTTACTAGGCTACGAAAGAGGACAAGAGAAGAAATTTAAGGAAAATATTCAATAAAATATACATTAAATGAAAAACAAATACATAACCTCTAATACAAAGAATTAAAGATGCAGACATTGAATATCCTCATTCCAAAATCATTTAGGATAGATTTAGTTTCAAGCGAACCGAGTAAAACGGGACATTCATTCAAATTTCACTCACTCAAAATTATTCATTATAAAAAAAACAGCTTCAAACGAAATTTTTAAAGAAATGACTACCATAGAAAAATATAAAAATCGCGCCATAAATAAAAAATCGGATGTCCAAAACCTTAATGCATGTTACTAAATTTAATAAACACATATTAAAATTTAAAAAATAAACCTCTGAATAATAATAATACTGGAAGGAATAAGTCCGGGTGGCGGTCATTAAATGAAACAACTAAATAGTTTCAACTATTTTATTGTTTGCCAACGTTTCGACCCCCATTGTGGGTCATCATCAGGGCATGTTGTAGGCGAGTGAAAACTGATTATATCTACAATAATAATAAATGCAAAATAAATTAAAACAAATAAACAGAAGGAGAAAACCCCAGACTCCTGACGTCATAAATATGGAAAATCCTCCATACCCATCATAATCCTCTAGTTTTAATCCTTTCTTCCTCTTTAATTCCTGACAATCCTCCGAGGCGTCTGAAAAGGAGATGACCCCGAGACCTTCTAGTTTAGAACATTTTTTAGAGTGCCTCCATTGGTAAGCTTCTCTACATGTGTTTCATGCATTTATATATTTCATCTAATTTACTTGTATTCCTATATACAGTTGTTAATTCCAATAAATAAATAAAAAAACACACACAAAAAAAAGGTTTTTACTTAGAAGCCGTGAACTTAGCAACTGAATAATAACACGCATTTCCCACCTTTAACCGGGACTTTATTTCTTCCTGGATTTCATTTTTTCTTGTTATCATGAACCTAAAATACTTAAATAAAAAATTATACCTTTCAACGTTTCGATAATTTATTGTTCTCATAATGTTGGCTTAAAAGTGGAAAAACATAAAACAGAACATTAATATTATTGTACATAACTAATATTGATGTTATTGTTAGGATATAGAAATGAATACATTGAACACGAATATACATACAGTAGTAAATAGATAATTCTGATCTCGGGGGCTTGGGCTTGAACAGTGATCATTGGACGAGCCTGTGAAAGCGGAATTTGGTGGTATCGACATCGAACCTTCGGGTTCGGTAAGCCTATGATTATTATATTATATCCTTTCAGAAAAACTTTTTATCAATACCGGGTAGCATGTAGCCGAAACGTCGCACTTTACAATACTTTTATTAAGTATTAGCGTATATTAACAGCTTTATTTTATTTATCTACTAGGATATTTACTTTAAAACAATTAACACTTAATTTGCATACTAAACGTATATTTACTTTAAACTTCGAATTATATTATTCGTAATAAAAGAGGATATATTCCCTTGCACTGGCCCTAATAAGCCGGATCATGGAGAAATGCGGGTTTATTGTCTCTCTAAGACTAAGCCTGGGATGGCGGTCCTGAAAGCTGCCATGGCCCCTTCAGAAACTCTCTTCTTATTACAACCTCTGCCAAGTCCCTCTCTACCATTGCTTCAATCCGCCAGGAAAACAACGTAGCATTTCCTTCATAAACAAAGACATATTACTATAGAAGAAGGAAACTAAACAATTTTTCATTTCCCCTCCCATTATATGGGGCTCTAATCTTAAATTCAAAATTAAATACAATGTAATGCTTTGTGCACTGTATCACCTTTTGCCGACGATATTGCAATCACGAGCAGAGCTCAAATGTCAGTACGGCTCTCAAACAATTCCAAAATGACTGTCAAAAATTGCTTTAGAGCTAAAGCGGTTAAAGATCAAAATTAATCCGGATTAATTAATTCGTTCCAGAAAGATAAAAAAAAACTTCCTTATAGATTCAATCTAAACAATAGCTTTCCAAAAATTGTCTATGTCTTTGAATCACATTTGACAGACATTTTAAATTTGCGGTTCACTTATCTAAAAATAATTAAATCTGCAAGGCGAAAAATGTATATGCTCACCATTTATTGTCTTCAGCAAGGGGGCATGGTTAGTCTAAGAACATCGAGAAAGATGTAAGCAACTGGAAAATTGAATGGGGCTGGACCTCTAGCTCGCATGCATTAATGCAATATGATTTAGGTGGAAGAGGAAAACATGGCAAATGTATAAATGAGGTAAGGTGGATAGTAAATGTAAAATGGGAAGAGTACAGAAATGAACTGGAACGAAATCGGCAAGAAATGGAGAGCGTATAGATAAGAACCAAGAAATCAGTTACTGAATTGGCTTATAAGATTGAGAGATGGATTATGGAAGCAGCGCACAAGACTCTACAAAAGGCAAAAGGTAGAGCAAAACGAACTAAAAAACATGAGGAGACACGTTTTAAAAGCGGTAAAAGCGTGTGATCAAGGAGAGAAACAGTCACGAGAACTTGAATGGAAAAGTTTGAGGAGGGAGTACAGGAGTATAGAGGAGTGTAGAGACAAAAGTTGGAAAGAATTTATCAGTTATGAGTTTGATAAAGGGTCATGGAATGTGGTATATAAGCTAGGTCGAGGTAAAATTCGTCCTAAACAAATGATGGTTGCCCTAGGGCATGATAAAGCTGAGTATTCCTGGGAAAATTCAGCTCAAAGACTTCTGAAAGGTCTAATAATAGACGATGATAGCGACACAGAAGAGCACATAGCTATAAGAAATTGGGTGAATGAAAACGAGCTAAATGATAAGGACAGAAGTAAAATAGAAGAAACCGAAGATATGATAAATAATGAGTTACAATTATAAGTTATTCGTTCCAGAAAGGTAAAAAAAAAACCTTCCTTCAAGATTCAATCTAAATAATCGCCAAATTTAACTTTCCAAAAATATTGTTTGTCTTGGAATCACATTTTTCAGACATTTAAAATTTTCAGTTCACTTTTCTAAAAAAAATTAAATCCGTAAGGCGAAAAATGTATATGCTCGCCATTTAATGTCTTCTGCAAGTTTATCTCTCCAACTAAAAGCGATGATATACAAAACAATTCTTCGTCCGTCACTGTTGTATGGCTTAAACTGTTTTCCACAAGTAGTAAAATCAACGGAAATGAGTGTCCAGTCATAACAAAACGTCATATTAAGAAGAATCGCAAAAGCGAGGATATTCCGAAAAAAAAAAAAGTTACATAAAGTTTTGAAATTACCAACAATTAAAAAAATTTTGAGTGAGAGAAATCTTAAGTTTTTTGAATCTACAAAATTTGTATCTAATCATTTCTTTAATCAAGTGAAACCCCCAGGAATACCTCAGCGATGGCAGAAACTTAATAAATAAATAAATTAGAATAAGTTTTAGTTGTAAGGCCGAAACAAACTAAAAGGTGAGACCACTTCACCTGAATTATTACGTATTTTTATTTAATCGTAAATATTAAGAGTAATAATGTTGTTGTTAGTTTGTTTGTTTATTTATTTAACGTCACTTTATGCTACTATGGCTAATCGGGCGATGACAGTGGAAGTCCTAAATTTTGCTTTTAGGATAGGGATCTTTAAGGAGTATCTGACATCGCACAGGCTCAGGACCAGCTTTTAACGTCCCCTCCGAAGGACGGCATAACTAAGGATTTTTTACTCCCATTAAAAAATTCTAGGACCAACTGCGGGTTTGAACCCGTGACCTTTGGCATAGGAGGCTGTTATGCTAACCATCAAGCTACAAGAGATCCCATATAGTAATAATAATAATAGTTATAATGTTATTACTTTCCAGAAGTTACGTTGAAGAGATGCAACTCCTTAAAATGCATATAATTGCTGATAAAGGAGAACCATCCAGCATTGCAGCTTTTAGAGGAGAAATTAAGGGGCTAAGAAAAGAAAAAAAATTCCATGTGTCAAAGGTTGATTTTATTTTTTTAAATTGATAAAATAGACTTAAGTTTGGAGATCCAGGAAAGAGGACACACACTTCAAACCTTGAAGAAGGGAAGAAGGTAGTATACATAATATAGACCCCTCCATTCTTAGCTCTACATTTAGGACTGAGGGTAATGGATATTTAAAAAGAAGACGTGTAAGGGACTTCAAGCGACTCAAGATTTGACTATTTCACGGACAGGAGAGACCACTCAACATGCAAAAAAGTATGTTTCGGGAAAATATCGCAGGAGGATCCACGAATAAGAAGACATCGAAGGAGACAATATATTCACAAGCATCTAAAAAAGCCAGAAACAATAGAAGCACTATGGAAACAAACTATACCAAGAATAAACTTGACTCTGACCAAGTATACAAAAAATGACACACCTAATAAGAGACTAGTAAAATGACACACCTAATAAGAGACTAATAAAATGACACACATAATAAGAGACTAGTAAAATGACACACCTAATAAGAGACTAATAAAATGACACACATAATAAGAGACAGATAACGTGAAATAATATATAATCATTCAGATCACACAAAAATATTCACAGATGGGTCCAAAATAAATGATCAAGTCGGTTCATCTATTATTACACCCGAAAGTACCCCTTAAGTTTAAACTGCCTAACCTGAGTAGCATATATACTGCGGAACATGTAGCAATATCAAATGCACTCGAATTCATTATGTAACGTAAGGAGTCGAAGTTCATTCCATGCACTGATTCCCTTTCTACCCACAAGAGCCTTCATAATATCTGCACTGATCATCCACTAATTAATAAGAAAATATTAAAAAGAGTTTCTTTTCTTTTTTAATTTGTGTGGAAGTTTTCTTAATTGGAACATTTAATAAAGCACCCACCACCTTCCATTCATCAATTAATTCTAAAAAATTAAAAACAAGAATAAACCAACATATATCCAACTGTAAAAATATAAAAAACACAAACGCAACAGCATTATCATCCCATAGCTTAATAAAACAACACAAATTTAACTTCGAAAACACAGTAATTTTAGACACATCTCAAAATAATAGAAATAGAAAACTACTAGAAGCAATCCATATAACCAAAAATAATAGCAGGACAATAAATTATAAAACAGATACAAAAAACTTAGGAACTCATTATACAGATATCATAAATAAGATACAATTTTAAAAATAAATAAAACAATAGCCCAAGAACCATAATTAGGACAAATAATTAATAGAGGTAAAAATAAAAATAAATAAAAAGCAATAAGGATTACACCGGAATACTGAAAAGGTACAAAGGTTTAAAATAGAAATATAATGGAAACAGTGAGCCAATAGACAAGTAGCAGTGTGCTATAGGATGTAATGAATAATGAAAAATGTTGTAGCAAGGAATAAGGTAATTAAAATTAGTTAGTTTAAAATAGTTTTGACAAATTGCTAAGCTTCATTTTTCAAAGAAAAATATTTAAACAATGTAATTTTATTCAATAATGTAAGTATAAAAAATAGTTTCAGTCTTGAAAATGGGAAACAACCCCGAAACGTCGACTAAGATGGAAAAAAAGGTGTTAAAAGACTTAGGAAATAAAGTAATTGGATGATGAATGGAAGGTGGTGGGTGCTTTATTGAATGTTCCAATTAAAAAGAGAGAATTGAAAACACTAAAAACGGAATTAGTGTTCTTGTGGATTCTATCACCCGTGGGCATTGATGACAATGAAGAAGCAGACAGGGCTGCGAAAGAAGCTGCAATATCAAACGTCCAAATCTACCCAACCAACGACAAGGAAGATGTTAACAATAATCAAAAGCTGAAAATATCTCGGGCTTGGGAACAGATGTCAGAAGTTGATAACATAAATAAATTAAGAAAAATTTAGCCATCACCTAGACATCATCGCGAAATGACCGCCGCGCGGAAACTGAAACTGCTGTAGCAAGACTTCGCATCGGACATATCTGGCTCACACATATCCATCTCATCCTCAGGCAGCCCGAACCATTGTGTGAAGTGTGTAAAGTGCCTCTCTCAATAAAACATATAACTGAGAACTGTCCTAAATTCCTTGTGCGAATGAATAAATTTATCTACCAAGATCGCTGTGAGGGAGGACTCTAGTGAAAAAAATTAATAAATTGCTAAGGTTCATCATAGAATGCAATCTGCTCAAGGAATTATAAGAAAACAAATTAAAAAATATAATAAATTAATTTTTAAATAATAGGTAAACAAAAATTGTTTTATTATTTTTAACTAGTTGAAAAAAAAAATTCTTGTTAATGTAAATATATTCAGTGCTAATAACCAAGAGGTTCAGCGCCTATTGCAATACCCCAACCCCATAAGTTATTTTCTAGATTTTATAGTCCACCCCTTCCCCCCTCCAAAAGTGGTTCCAGACAGTCCGGTATGAATAATTAGGATTAAAAATTACCCTAACGTTAAGTATTTACAAAGCCTTGCCTTTTATTAAGAATCATTGAATATACAAAATCACAACCATAAAATCTCTAGCCAATAGTCACAATTGTAACAGGACATGTAGCAATAAGCTACAAAACATTGTAAAATAAAGAAAATGAACAAAAAAGGTAAATTTATATATGATTGTATAATAAGGAAATTCCAATTAATGACTTTTTAAAAATTAATATTTATACATAAACAATGCATGTAAACTGTAACTAATTTTAAACATTATTAAATAACATTGTTAAATAATAAATTATAGGTAAGTGAATGTAAAAATCAACATAAAGAAATATTAGACGAATTCAATAACTATAATAAAAGAATACAATTCACAATAGAAAAATCAACTAATAATAAAATTAAATACCTGGAATAAGAAACTATAATGAAAGATAATTTTTTTTAAATTTTGTCACAATTCGTTTCTAACAAATATATAAATTAATCCTATCCATAGGTAGAGCCACTTTTTAAATTGTACCTTTTAACTATTTTCTCAAAAAAGTTTTCAACAATTTTGACTAGACTTGCTATACCGAAGTGATTTGAATGAGCTTGAGTATGATGCAGGTTTCATTTTAATTAAAATAGTCTCACAGGGATGAAATGCATAGGCATATTTTATATTTATATATTTTAATAAAAAAAAATACATTATCTTCTTAGATTTGATAAAAACGGGAAACAACGCAAGTTGGACAAATTCGATAACCAATTAAAGGAGATAAGAGCAGAAATATATTTGGCACCATAGAACTCATATCAGCTGAGATATAAACTATTAAAGGACTAGGCAACAAGGTAGATTAACTTCAAATAGTAAAACAAAGGCCCCGTATCAGGTCCTAACTATAACGTTGAGAACAAATAGCTTACAAACAACAAACTTTGGGGCTGCCAAACTGCCCGGGGCACAACATTAACTAGTCTAGTTACGACGCCACCTTCTTCAATGTATGGCCAACATCTAACATATCACACCGCATCTCTTGAGTAAAAGCATCGCAAGATAAATTTTACATAGTTTGTTCTTCATGTTTATCTTAGTAGGGTCCTTGCTATCTTTGATAGGATATATAACCTTTTAATAAAAGACCAACAAAAAAAAAAATAAACAAATAAAAAAGCTATTCATAAAATTAAAAGATATAAACATTTAAAATTGGTTATTAGAAGGGCTAGGATTCCTATGTAAATACATACTGGCTCCTGACTTCGATATCACCTTGTAACAACTCATAGTATATGTTTTAACGCAATTGGGATCAAATTAAGCGGATTTAAATTAACATATGCCTTACATACTTTGCGAATTTTTACTACATATTTGTTATTTTTTAAATTTCTACGCAACAAATCTAAATCACGAGTGTATGAACAAAAAATTTCTAATAGTATTAGCCCTTATAGCTCTTAATTGTAGTGGCTGTTTATCAGCAAGTCGTAAAGTGCGTGTCACTCTCGCCAAACACGATTTGAAAATTATATTTTGTGATTCATTCTATTTTAATTTTTGTCGGAATGGGTAGTGGAAAAAAAAATCTAGCCCTAGTTATAAGTGATGTTACCAACTTCGGAAATATATTTTATCCACACTTGCCTATGTTAATAATATTAGGTTTCAATGTATAAATGTTTTTTAAAATAATAGAAGTGTAAAGTACCTGCATGGATTATGGAATAACTCAGGATTTGCACGGTTGTTGTCGCATTTCGTAAAAAAGTTATATCTCTCTTATACAATTGAAGAAATAAAGAAAAAATAGACGTCTGCTTGTAGAACCTCTACATTTATACAACCTGCGTTTTGCAAAATACAAAGCAATCTGATAAAAACAACGGCTCATTATAAAGGACTATTATAAAATTCAAAGAACCCCTGAAATCTAATCCTCAATACAAATACGTTCCGAAATTAACAGATTATTATTTTTCCTTGTCTCCTGCATTATTTAGCAATCAAGTAACAAATAAAACAATATTGCAAAAACAAATAATGCAACCGAACAGGACTAATTTTCCGGACAAAAGGACTAATTTTACTACTTCGAATGATATGCCAGATTTTCGTATTCGGAGAAATCCTTATTTCTTTTTTTATTATTTTAAGTTAAGTCGCTATTCTTTTTGAAAGAATTTGTAAAATTGACATATATTGTAACTAGGATACGATAAAAATGAAACAGAACCACTATTTCTGACTCCATATTAAAAATGAAATTAACAGATAAATACGCAAGATATACTATTTATGTCAATTGAGAATATGTAATATCGGGAACTGTGATAAATAAATGTATTCAGCACATAAATATTTTCCATATTGGCAACTTAGTTAATATTTATTCGGATCAACTAAGATGATTATATTTGAGGTGATTAGGAATATACTCAAAATAATGTTCAACAATCCCCACAAAAGAACTGTGGAAACACAATATATACAATTTACGAAAAACAGAACCTTCCAAATTGTATAGCAGCACTAGAGCCTAACTATTGCTGCTATACAATAACTAGAAATACTTTATAACACTAACATTCTATCTCAATAAATAAATTGACAGAAGCTGACGTACAATTTTTGGTAGTAGATGTTGGAGTGGGAAAACAAAGAAATGTAGTTATTTTTGGAACATGCAATTTCTTTAGACTTTAAGCAAAATAAAGTAAAATGTATACAAAATAAAAAAAAGAAAAACTTAACACCATACATAAAAAATATTGCAAAAATTGCCCTGAAGTCTACATTGGGGAAACATCTAAAATGTTAAAAACAAGAATGAATCAACAGATTTCTAATTTTAAAAATATAATAAAAACACATAAATATTACAGCCCCCTCCAACCATAGTATAATTAGCTGTACCTCGCGGCTTTGAATATTTCATTTTTTTTTTCAATTAATGAAAATTAAGAGTTTTTTATAATAACTTTGTTAAGTGAGGTTATACAATAAAAATATACCTGAGATAGTAGTGAGTTAAACTTTCAACTATGTCTATGTACGACAAATAAATGATTATTGTTGATTGTCAGATATTAATTTTATTCAGTTTAATCTACAATTACATACCAGTAGCAAGTAGCCATACCCGTGAATATCTAATACTGATATTTTTGCTTTAAAAACTTTTCATTCTATACCATCGTAACTTCTATGTAACATAGATGCGTATTTTTTTCTACATGGAGGTGTACCCTTCCAATTTTTTTTTTTTTTTTTTTTTTTTTTTTTTTTTTTTTTTTTTTTTTTTTTTTTTTTTTTTTTTTTTAGGACTCAGAACTAAGCTCTAATATTTTTTCAAAACTTCAACCTTTTTCAGCCAATTGATCATTTTAAAAAACTAACAACAATGAAACATACGGATTGGATAAAAGCCTACACACGAAACATGGCTATGAAACGAAATATACTTAAATACATTTGTTATTAATATTTTAGTATCTTTGATATTACTGATGAAATTAAGACAATTTTTCTTATAGGTAGTTGAAATTTTATTGTCATTCAAATGAGTACTTAATGTTTTTGAGGATGCGTATAGTTTTTGAGTTATTCGAAAACCAATTTAGTTTTACGTTTAAGGAAAATATTTTTTTAAATCACTTAGAGTACGAATTTTCTTAAAACCCAGCCTTATTGCACATTTAGACGGTGAGACGAACCTCAATGAGAAATTTCAACTTCACAGCCATAGTCGTCTTTGAGAAACTGCGATGACCAGAAAACCGAGTGAAATGTCACTTTCTTTTATAAATATAGATAATCTAACACAATTTAAATAAAAATATTAAATCTTTATTTAAATTTTTTTTTTAAGATTTATACAACTAAAAATTTATTTAAAAAAAAATCATAGTTATGGTGATATAATAAACTAATTGAATTTTTTATTTACAATAATAAATAAAAGATAATATTCTCAACCTCTATATATATATATATATATATATATATATATATATATATATATATATATATATATATATATATATAATATATATATTTAAATATAGATCGAATAGAATATTGTGATAATATTGAAAAAAAATAATTTTCAGCAATATTGAAAGATATGGATTTCATAAGTAGCAATCAAATATTAATAAAATTAGTTATTAAGTGATAAAGAGTTATTGAATTGTGATATTTATTATTATTAATTGTTGAAAATGTAATCTAATATTAGATTGTTTTAAGTTGTGGACTAGTGATCCTGAAGATGGGGCATATAAACTTCGAAACGTTAGTGTAACATTAATGAATTAATAAATATTATTTGAAGAAAGGAGATTGTTCCGAAGATTTTATTTGAATATGATATACTCTTCATAATTGGAAATTGAATCTAATAAGTAAAAATGTATGTATAAAATAATAATTATAAATTAATTGAGAACTCCACAACTTCAAGGAATGCTATATCGTGTATGATGAAATTCGTAACTTTAAAAGAAAAATGAATGATATTTGATAAAAATAATGTTAAAAATACTTAGTAATATAAGGTATTTAAGAAATACCTGAGTACCTGACTTCCGCCCAGGAGACAGCTAACACGTTTACCCACTTACATCATCTTGAAGATTTCCAGCTCAGCATGGAACAGCTATTGAAGATAGAACTTATTGTAAGAATGTAGGAGTATCCTTTTAATCTGAACCATGGGATTAAATACATAAGAACTACAGAATTCAAAAGCTAAATTCAAACTAAATATAGGCATACCCACTGTTGGGTCGTATCATGTCGCATGCTAATTCCAAAATAAATAAGCTCGACGGACTTCTACCTCACTAAGCTGAAAAACTAAACATTGACTTTAAGGAATTACTGAACCTGTCACAAAGATAAACACAAGTTTAATACCCAGAGCTGTTTATCATCCTAAGACAGAGATGGTAGCTTTCTTATATTCATAATAAAATACAACACTTAATTTGTGGTGTTGACATAACTTAATTTTATGTTGAAAATTTGGTCATCAACATCAGACTTTAAATTCTTTAAAAAAATAAAGCAGCCGGAGTTCTGCAAATTATCAAATTTGTAATTTTCCTTAGAAACTGTTCATACCTCATATTATTTAAATTCTTTATCCTTTTCAATTAGCTCATAAAAATAAACCACAAACTTTTACAACCAGATAACCTGTTGAAGATTGTACATTTTGTACTGTTTTCTTTGAGTGCGCTGTGTACTGAACACGTAAGTCATTTTATCACTATCCCATTTACTAGCCCTTACAGGATTTTTTTTAATGTGTTGATTTTATTCATATACTTTTTAAATTAACCACTATATCTCAAATAATCATACATAATATAACTAGTCACTATAAATAACCACTCATTATTATCTTTACACTAATCAAATTTTGATTATTTGGATATATTTTACCGCAACCATCTGTACACCTTTTCGTAGCTAAACTTATAGAAGTAAAATGTCTTCAGGCGTAAAACGGGGCTAGCTGAATGTTATCGTTAAATATCCCCTAATATTTATAAATATATATAAACATCCCCTCGTTAAATCACTGTATGTATGTATGTATACTGTATGCTCATAATAATAATCATTTTATTAATACACATTTTATTAACTAATAAATGAAAAATAATAAAATAGGTAATGATATTCATATTATAGAATCAATTATAATTACAAGTGTATCAATTACTTAATTATCAAGTAAGTCAATTACTTAATTATCCATTGTTGTTGACTAACGCCTTCACAGCTCACACAACCACCCTGAAGAAGGCCTATAATTTAGACCGAAACGTCGGCACCAATAAATTAAGTTTACGCTTAATTATGTATTAAATTGGCTGCACCCTGAACGAACTTCTCATATAAATACAAGTACTTTAAGTATATTAACGGATCTGTGGGTCGGAAATACCGAAGTAATACCTTTTTTTTGTATAACTATTTTAATTACTTGAAAGAGGTGCAGCTGAGTCAAGATAAAATTTTGGTGTTCGTGCTCGTTATTGTAAAAAAAAAATATTTTATTTATTCAAAAGTTACAAAATATCGATAATAACACTTTAAAAGACAATAATGACAATCTTGATAATAACAATATGGCTATACTAGATCTGACATAGATTACGTACCGTAATTACTGCGAGGACTTGAAGAGAGAGAGTGTTCCCTGGGAGAAGGGACAGGGTATATAAAGGTTAATAGGACTGCTGAATAAGATTCAAGGAATATGGTGTGATCTGCAGGTGCACTATGGCCTCATGGTGGCGTGACTCCTCCGTCCTTATGAGAGTGAAGCCCACTGAACTCTAAATTTAAGGATTTGGGACGGTTTGTCTATTCTGTAAATATTGAAACCAAGCTCTGGCTCTGCCATCAAAACATTCAGGTGGTTGAGGATGGGTACTTGGATTATCATTTGAAGGATTAGAACACAGTAATTCCAGTTTACAATACTGACGATAAACATTATAGCATAAAAGATATAAACATATTACATAAAATATATAAGAAATAAATTGGGATACAGTTATATCATAAGGTTCTAATTCTTCTATTTCTATATTACTTAAGTCTATTTGTTGTAATTCCTCAAAAGTAAAATTTGTTGATACAATAGTTTTATTATTAACAGAATGATAGGAAATAAAAGGAATATTTACATTGTCAACATAAGAAAGTGGTACATTTATATTTACAAATTTCTCTTTTTCATTAAGATTAAGGAGGCTAGTAGATGGTAGATGATACATTTGTGTGTTTGTTACACTAGTTGTTACATTGCTAATATTAAAGGTTAAATATTGGTGTAATGTGGGTATAAGTTTGATTATAGGGTTTGTTCTTATTTCTACAGCTTTACAATCATTTAATTCTATATTCTTACATAATTCTAAAATACATTTGTCCTTAATCTCTATCATGTCTTTACAGTAATGATGATTATTGAATTTAATACAATTTCCATTGTAAAACGAATTTTTAAATCTAATGATTAGTTGTTCTTTAATCTTTAGAGTAATGACTTTATTATTCCTTGTAACTGGATATGACATAGCATAATAAGTTGTTTTTGGCAATGATTTCAAAGGGATTTTAATAAAATAATAAATTAATCCTGTATCTGATAGGGAACAAAATGTGGAGCTAAGTAACCAGTTTAATTCTACATTTTCTGTGATTGGTTCTCCGAACGGTATGTTTAATTGTTCTAGTTCTCTAGTCGTTAATATGCTTGGATGGGTAATTCCTAATTTACATTGTTCTAAGGAAAATTCTATATCATTTAATTGATTTTCTACTAAATCTAATACGGCTAATAAATCATGATACATTAACTTAGTAAGAGCTAAATCTGTAAAATTATTTATTTTTTCTATACTATCCTTATATTTATTTAAAACAATTATTTCTTTATTAAGTTTAGATGTTAATTCTTTATTTAATCCTAATCTAACATTTTCATTATGCTCTATGTGATACATATTTCTCTCGATTTTATTTAAAATATTATCATACTTTTCTTTGTCATCGGCGTCCATATTGCCGGTGAGCCAACTAATAGCATTGCCTAGTCCGTTAATTAAACCTCTTTTTGATCGGTTATTCCGATTTATATTTACAATATGATTAATTTTTTCTAATATCTTGTTATATTTTTGTTCAATAATATTATGCAAAGTTTTATATTCATTACTAATTGTTAATACGTCAATGCTAATCTTAAGGGTTTGAATTTCTCTTGTTAAATTTGTAAGATTCTTATAATGTAAAAATGTGTACCAATCTTCAATTATAAAAGATGGATTAATTTGTACGATGGATGCTCCTGGTCCGTCAGATAAATCTTGTATTAGCAGGGTCTGTATCTGAACCGTAAGCGCTGCGATCAGAAGATACTTGAAACAATTCGTCGTCGAACTCAAAGTCATCTTGGCTGACTCCTGTAACATTAGACGTTTCTATTTCTTTTATGACATTCTCAATATCTTCATCAGTTATTTCTGGGTTTTTTTGACTTGTACTAGGTTTATTATTATTATTATTTGATTTCTTTTTCTTAGTGACCTTTTTCGGTCGTTTGACTTGATCAGGGTGGAGTTTTTTCTTTCTACCTTTATTTCTATTTTGAAATATTTTATCAACATACTTTCCTTTTTCGTATTTAGGATCTATTTTCTTTTTCTGTTGTCTCTTTATATACACATCTTCCGGGATTTCTATGTCTTCTCTATTTTCATTTAACTTGCCTATTTTTCTCTCTTTATTTTGTTCTATACCTTTCTTAGTTATTTCGAAAAGCTGCTTCATTTTCCGATGGTACTCATGAACAAGATATTCTTTTATTTCCGGGGATTCATTATAAGTTTCATTAGTGATACCGAAAGTTATTTCGTTAGGGGTCATTTTAAGATCTTGATTAAGGGAATTATTATATGCTGTCGTTGCTTGCTCTAACTTATCTTCCTCTTTATCATCTTTGTTTTCTATGTTTATAAGTCTTAAAATTTCTAATAACGAAGAGCTTGCTCGATTAAGCAATCCAAGAGAGTTAGGGTGATTGGGGGTAGTATAATGTAATTCAATATTTAAGTAGTTTAGAAAATCTTTAAACAAGTTATTGTCGAATTCTCTTCCGTTGTCACATGATATTTTTTGGGGTTTTGGAAAATATGCTAAATATTTTTTCAATACTTTCATGCTTTCTATGGCATTATAACTCGTTGCGTAATAAGAAAATATTCTTTTGGAAAAAGTATCTACTATTAAATAAATGTAATAATTACTCATGTGTAAGGTATCAATCATTAAATCTGTAAAGGGTTTCTCAGGTGTGGGAGTAATTTTAAATTTTTGTTTTATAGGTCTTCTATCGTATTTGCCTTTTCCACATGTGTCACATTTGTTTATAATTTCTGTGATATGATCTTTCATATTGGGCCAATAAAATTTGGTTTTCAAAACTAAATATGTTTCATTTATACCTCTGTGGCATGTCTTGGCGATATGATAATCAAGGATAAGTAATTTCTGGTCTTCCGTGTTCTTTACATCTGGCAATAGTTTATAATATCTTTTAATTCTATTTGTGGGAAATTTTTCTCTAATGAGTGATGCAACTTTATTAAATAATGCATTATACCAATTATTTTCACTTTCTATAGAATCTGATATGGGTGAGCAGTATATGCCGTAAGTTATATTTGGTCTTAAGATTTCTAAAAGTTTTTCTTCTATTTCAAAATCTTTTTCATGATAAGGCCAAGTAAATTCAATTGTTGTTCTTTGCTTATTATTGAATATTGTTTCGCGTTGAATTTTCGCGTGTCCCTTTTTTATTATTATTTGATTTTTCTCAACATTTACTGGTCTAGATTTATCATCAACTATTAAGATTCTGTTATCGGAGGATTCTGTGGAGTGCTGCGTTGCTAAAGAAGATATATCATCTTGAATTATTTCTTGGTGTTCACCATTATTATTTTCTTCTATGTTTTCATCATTATTAATTCCTTCTAAGTTTTCATTGTTAGCTTCTTCTTGGGTTTCTTCTATTCCCATTTCTTGTAATAAATCTACGATTTCTTGTGAATAGTTATTAGGAGAATTTTCTGTATGAAAAATATCAAATTCTGGTTCTTTTAATTTCCTTTCTTCAATAGGGTAACGGGATAAATGATCGGCGACTTTATTAGCCTTTCCTTCAATGTATTTTATGTCATATTCGAAATCTTCTAACAATAATTTCCATCTAATTAATCTGGCGTTCTGTGTTTTACACGTTCTTAAATATTCTAAAGGTTTGTGATCTGAATATATGAAAAATTTTCTACCGTATAAGTAGGGTCGAAAATGATTGCAAGCCCAAATAATGGCTAAACATTCCTTTTCCGTTGTTGAGTAATTTTGTTCTGCTTTATTAAGTGTTCTGGATGCAAAACATACAGGGAGTTCTTTTCCATCTTTCTTCTGTGCTAATACTGCACCAATGGCGAAATTACTTGCGTCAGTTGTTAAGAAAAAGTCCTGATTGAAATCTGGAATTTGCAAAATGGGGCTACTACATACAAGTTGTTTCAATTTCTCAAAAGCGTTTTCATATAACTCTGGTTTGATTTCTTTTTGATCTTTTCGAAGACATCTCGTTAATGGGGAAGCTATCTTTGCGTAATTTGGTATCATTTTCCTATAGAAACCAGTTAATCCTAAAAAGCTTTTAATTTCTTTTTCATTTTTAGGGAGTTTAAAATCTTTTACTGCTTTTATCTTTTCTGGATTAGGTTCTATGCCGCGTTCGCTGATAATATGTCCGAGGAATAACAATTCTTTCTTGCAAAATTCTGTCTTATCGAGCTGAATCTTTAAGTTATGTTTTTCTAACTTTTTAAGAGTTTCTTCTAAATGTTTCCAATGATCTTTGTAATTTTCAGAAAAAATTATAATATCGTCCATATAGACTAAAACGTTAATAGAATCTGAAAAAATGATATTCATGGCTCTTTGAAACGTTGCTGGGGCATTACTGAGTCCAAATGGCATGCGAAGGAATTCAAAGTGGCCTTGATCTGTAGAAAATGCTGTTTTTGGGATAGAACTTTCTTCGACTTTTATTTGATGGAAGCCTGAGCAAAGGTCCATTGCTGTAAATATCGTCGCTTTTCCTAATTTGCCTAAAAGGTCTTCAATATTAGGAATGGGGAATTTATCCGGGGTTGTTTCTCGATTTAATTTCCTGTAATCAATCACCATTCGTATTTTTCTTTTTCCTGATGCGTCTGGCTTTTTCGGGACAATCCAAACGGGAGAATTGTAAGGGGAATTGCTGGGTCTTATTATTTTGGATTCTAACATCTTTTTAATTTCTTCCTTAATATTTTCTTTGAATTGGTGGGGATATCTGTAATTTTTCGAATATATCGGGTCTTCGGTTTTTGTTTTAATCTTATGCTCCAATAAATCAGTGGCTGAAAGGGGATCATTTTCAGTCTTAAATACTGATGGATATTTCGATAATAATTTAATTAAATTTGATTTTTCTTGAGGAGGTATATGGTCGGTTCTGATTAGTTGGGGGATTTGTTTTATTATTTCATGGTTTCCTTTTTTATTAGAATCTGTTAATTCTACTTCTTCTTTTTGCAAATAGTATAAAGGTAAATATATGGTTTCGTTAACTTTACTGTCGATTATTATATTTTGATCATAGATGCCAGGTTTAATTTTAATCTTATCATCTTCATAGTCAATAAAATATAGATTTTTATTTTGTTCTACTTTTATCTGATTTTCGCCTTCTTTCAAAACTAATTTTAAAACTTCGTCTTCCATAATAAAATCAAACTCTGTATAGCGAGTTTTTATTTTGTTGGTTTCGAAATCGATATTAAATTTCATTTCCCTCATTGTCTCATTTCCTAGTAGTATTTCATAATTGGGACTGAAATTAAATAGATAAAATTTTATTTTTTCGGGGTTTTTAAGAAAATTATTTCTGCAATAAACTGAAATAGATTCCGTGCCAAGTTCTTCTCCGGTTGCTGTTTTTATTGTAAAATTTTCTTTTTCTCTTTCAACATCTGGTGGTACAATGTCTGGTCTTATATAATTCTTCCAAGATCCGGTATCAATAAGCCATTTACGATTCGCGTGGTCTTTAACATAAGGCAGTTGGCTTTTATTCTCTTCTTTTATGGTGTTTTGATTGTCTGGCGGGCCTTTCTCTAAAAAAGAATTATTTGGATCTAATTTTTCTAATTTCTCTCTTAATTCTCTGATTTCTTGGTCTTTCGGGTCTTCTTGCTGAATTTGGAAATTAGGCTGTTTCGGTTTATTCCCGAATGCGCTAACTGTTCTCATGGATACAGTTGGATTTTCATCTTTCTTATTATTATTATAATTTTGATTCCGGTATCGACCTGAACCGTTGAAATACCTTTGTTGTTCTTGACGGGGCCATTGTTGGTAATAATTATTATTATTATTATTCTGCCGGTAGTCTTGTGGAGGTTCTTGTTGTCGATATTGATGCTCTTGTCTTTGATTATGTGGGTTTATACGGGATTTTGCCAATTATTAAATCGTTTGTGATGTTTTTTATCGAACTTTTTCTTATGGTCGAGGCCTCTTTTGTAATCATGTTCTCCGGGTCTTCTCATATTTCCCGAATTTATGAGGTCATCGAAGAGTAGATGGTTCTCATTCTGAATTAAATTTCTCAAATCATCTAATGTTCTTAACTTTTCTGCTTTAGTCATAAGATATGTTCTTATGTGAAGGGGCATGTTAGTGTAAAAAAAATAAAGAATACTTTTCTCTAATGCGCTAATAATTGTTTCTCTATTTGGTGTGTTTTCTATCCGATGTTTAGAAATTATTAAAGTGCGGATCTTATCAATTCTTTGAAGGAAATCAAGAGGGTGTTCCTTATGATGTATTTTGTTATTAAATAATTCATGCGATAATTGTTCAATTGAGCGGCTGTCTCTGAAGGTTCTTTCGAGATAATTTAGTAATTCTTCAACACGACTAAATTCGCACGTTGTATTTATATAATCAGCTTCATCCGTAAGTTTTGCTAAAAGTTTACTTAATAATCTTTGTTCGTTTAGTTCCTTAAACGAGTTGTCCGGTTTACACACGATTTGGTAAACTTGTCTACAAACTGTCACGAATTTTAACAGATTGTGTGGATTTCCATTAAAATT
Source organism: Piezodorus guildinii (assembly GCA_023052935.1). Lineage (NCBI taxonomy): Eukaryota > Metazoa > Arthropoda > Insecta > Hemiptera > Pentatomidae > Piezodorus > Piezodorus guildinii. The sequence continues at coordinate 172,926,349 of CM041292.1, read as the reverse complement.
AGGGATATGATCGTAGTCTGCCGATTTAATTTGAAAGCTTGCCATATTTGTAGTTAATATTAAATTATTTACTCGCAGGATTAAAGAATTTAAATAATCATCAGACATAAAATTACAATAGTAAAGGAAATTAACTTACAAAAATTGAGTACGCTGTCAAAATAATCTTCGACGGGGTTGTGAAGATCTGTCCTTGAGCTGGATACCTGACGACAGTGAAGTCCGGCCAAGGTTGAGTGCAGATAAGAGACTTTGCCTGCGTTGCGAGATGCTCGGGGTGAGTGAACTCGTCCAGAATCTGAAGATCTCGAAGTTGGTAGTCCTCGGTAGGTAAGCCAAAATCTTGAGTCTTCACAGGTGAGGAATCCTAGGCGGTAGTCCTAATTCTGGATTTGCGGAAAAAGTTCGGATCTGCGGAAACTCGGTTCTTAAAACTGCGATAAAAATATGCAGTCCCTGTTTGGGCGCCAATTTTGGTGTTTCGTGCTCGTTATTGTAAAAAAAAAATATTTTATTTATTCAAAAGTTACAAAATATCGATAATAACACTTTAAAAGACAATAATGACAATCTTGATAATAACAATATGGCTATACTAGATCTGACATAGATTACGTACCGTAATTACTGCGAGGACTTGAAGAGAGAGTGTTCCCTGGGAGAAGGGACAGGGTATATAAAGGTTAATAGGACTGCTGAATAAGATTCAAGGAATATGGTGTGATCTGCAGGTGCACTATGGCCTCATGGTGGCGTGACTTAATACAACGAAAATCCACGAATTTCGTGAGTAAATATTTTATAAAAGCGCACGTGACCAAAACGGATTTAAAAAATATATTGATAAAAACATGATTAAAATGACTCTTGTTAGATAGTTCAATTTTAATTTCTGTTAGGAAGAATCTCAACCATTGATTGGTTTCTTGCGAAATAAACTGAACTCAATGGTCACAAATTTTACAGTTCAATCAGCTACGAAATAAGGTACCACACTTAATCCGGTATTCTCAAGAAATTAAGAAATTTTGCAAAGTAGAGTTATTTTTTCTTATTTTAATCACTATAAACATTTCTATATGAAAAGATGTTTTTCTGGACATTATGTTTAAAATACTGTTTTAGAACTGCTGTATTTTTTTTGTTTACTAAAAAATAGAGTGGTAACACAGCACCGTAAAGTAGAGACTATTGAGTATGTTCTAATTTTATATAGTTTAATCTTCAAGGGAATTCATTTATACTATACTAATAACAATATTTTGAATCGCGTAGTGTATATATAACTTATATAATATTAATAAATAATCTCGGGCCAGTACAGTGAATAATTTTTTCATTTCGCCTACTTAGATTCTTAAAAATTATGTTCGCAACGAAAATAAATACGAAATTATTAACATTAGTAATGAATAATTAATTGATCGACGCTGCAAAAGGTCAGAAAACACTCCATATACCAACTTACTGTGATATTGGATTAAAAATTATGAGTTCACAAAACATGTTAAAAGTTTTTCTCCGGTTCTAAAACTTTGGTTAAAATTAAATTAACAAGGAATGTAAAACATTCGCTCCTCCTCTTTTAAAGATGAAACTTGAATATTTAACTTTTATTCTACACTGAGATGAATTACTAGCTGGTACACTTAAAACATTCTCCCTAATCATTAAAAAATCTAAATATCTTGTTACTGGTTTCTTAGAACATTAGTGAAAAACTTTACGAAAATATGCTACTGAAAAACATTTCCAGGAAAGTTATCTTGCGTTTGATAAAAATCATAAAATATCCTCTATTTGACTTCAAAAGTCAAACCTCTTATTACTAAACATATTTAGTTACTTCTCCATTTTGGGAATGAAAGGTAATATTTCCGTTATATAGAGAAATATATAAGAAATGATGTGTTTGTCTTATGTTCTGAGCAATAATTATTATATTTATGTTTATTTTTATTATTATTTAGTTTGCTGAGACATAGATTGAGAGTGACAAGAATTAAACAATTTCTTTTAATATTTTATTAAATATAAATACAGTCCTTCACTTCCACTGATTAATATTAATTTACACAATTCCTGCCTACAAGGACAAGTTCATTTTACAGAAAGCAGGCTGTACTAGGGATTTTTTTTTTTAAAAAACTGTAAATATTTACAAAGAAGTCAATTAACTCCCTTTGTTTGTTTCTATACAGAAAATTTGTATATTCAAATTTAGTAGAAATGTTCATTTAAATTTAAATTTTTGTTTTACAATCATAGGATGGCAAAATAACTGTTGTCTATGTTTATGACCTATAATTTTTTTTTTCCTATTCCACCTTTACCAGCTTCCGGACTGTCTATCTTGTCAGACTGTAGTCTATCTGTACCCCTAAATAAAAACTTGTTCCTACAACCCATATATCAGAAGAATTAGTGCAAATAATATATGAAGAATCGGGTTCCACCAAACAGAATCCACCGAAAAATATTTTGAATGCTGCTCACTTAAGAGTCATGGACTACGAACAATAATAAATCTTTTTTTTTTTTTTTTTTTTTTTTTTTTTATTTGTTATCCGCCTCTACCCTACAGGGTCATTGGCGTCATCACATTACATTATACTCTATTGTAGTACCCTACAATCTTTAAATATTCAAATAGTTTGGATATATGCTTTTCTTCGTCTCTGAGTATTTGGTTAAGCGTCAGTGGCAATCCAATAGCTTTTCTCAATTTTTTGTATTTTTTTACATTCTAATAATAAATGGTTCACACTCTGTATGACGTTGTCACATTCCGTGCAAGTGGGTGCTTCTAACCGTTTTAGGAGGTACCCATGGGTAAATTGGCAATGACCGATTCTCAATCTGCACAGTAGGATTTCTTCCCTCCCAGACTTTCTGGAGCTAGTTAACCATTTATTGCAATCAGATTTCACTGCTCTTAATTTTGTCTGCCCTCTTTTCCACTTTTCCGTCCAATCCGCTAGCAACCCTTTTTTCGATTGGAGCATCCAATCTTCCACAGTTACTTCATTAATTTGGACAATTCCACTCTCTTCTCCTATTCTGGCGGTGTTGGCTGCTCGGTCAGCTTTTTCATTGCCCGGAATTCCTCGATGGGCTGGTACCCATAGCAACACAACATGTGTATGTTCGAGTTTTATTTTCCAACTCTCGTTAATTATTTCCCGTATTATCGCGTTGGTTGGTGTTTGGCTGTCGATGGCAGCTAGCACACTCCAAGAGTCCGTCGCAATAATCCACGAATTTTTGTTAGAGTTATCTACACATTTCAGAGCCTTTAGTATAGCAGTGGCTTCTCCTGTGAAGACAGAGCTCCCTTTAGGCAGCTTGAACATGAGTTGTTTATCTTTATTGTAGACAGCACAGCCAACGCTATTATCTTCCATTTTTGAAGCATCAGTCTATAGAACTTCAGAGTTATGGTACTTTTATAATATTTCCAAAAACGAGTTCTGTATTTCTATTGAAAGCATGTTTTTTACTCTAGCCATCGATCTGCCTATGTGAGGTCTTTCTTTGAATCTGCGAGGGATTTAAAATTCAGGAACGGATTTTATATTATGTAAGCTCATATCTATTTGAGTCAGTGCTTGGTAAATTTGCCTTTGGATGGGTTTCTCGGTACTCTTGACACCACGACTTTCGGGCTCTTCAGCAAATAGAGATGATACTAATGGGTGATGATAAGAAGTCTTTAATCTGGAAATATATTTGAGTGTCAAGTATTCTCGTCTGAGCTGCAAGGATGGTTCGCCAGATTCTGCGTAGATGCTTTCTATTGGGGAAGATCGGAAAGCTCCAGTGCAAATTCTTAGTGCCGCATTATGTACAGAATCTAACATTTTCAACGCTGTTTTTTTTTTGCTATTCCATATATTTGGGATCCATATTCGAATTTAGTTTTTATTACGGACTTATAAATTTTTATAAGAGACTGTCTGTCGGCTCCCCAGTTGGAATTTGAGATACATTTCAAAATCCCTAGTCTTTTGGTGGCTCCATCTTTTGCTTGATATGTGGAATCCAGCTCATTCTCTTATCGAATATAACTCCTAAATACAACTGCGTTTCAGCGTACTCTATCGTAGAGCCATTTAGCGATAGACGTGGGTTATAATCACCTGTTCGTCGTTGACAAATATGTAAAAATTTTGTTTTCGCAGATGAAATTTTAAAGCCGGTCGTTAATGACCATTGTTCAATTTTATTTAGCGCCTCCTGAAGCTTCCATTCGATGAATGGCAAAGATTTGCTTCGTGTCATAATGATTATGTCGTCAGCGAAAAGTAGGCACTTCACAGGAGGCCGAATTGTGGACGTTATTCTGTTAATAGCTAAAAGGAAAAGTGTCGCACTAAGAGGAGATCCTTGTGGAGTGCCACCTTCATACGATAGTCCGAGGAAAAGTTATTTCCTACCCTGACGCAGAATCCTCTATCCGTCAAAAAATTCTTAATGTATGTCAACCTACACCCTCCTATTCCTGTACCCTCTAGAATTTTTTTAACCCTTTCTCTTTTCATTGTGTCGTATGCTTTTTCGAGGTCTAGAAATATCACTATTAAATGTTCTTTGCGTGATATTGCTTCTTGCGCTTCTAAACTCAATGATAATAGAGAGTCAGTTGTTGATCTTCGAGCCCTGAATCCAAATTGGTTTGGTGAGAGTAATTTATTTTCTTCTAAGGCATCGCTTAATCTCACGTTGATCATTTTTTTTCTTGAATTTTGGACATGTTTGAGATTAATGAATAGGACGGAATTCTTTAGGTTGACGACTATTATCCTTCTTAGGAATAGGGACGATGATGGATTTTTTCCAGACATCTGGAAATTTTCCGGCATTCCATATCTCATTGTAAATACCTAGTAAATATTGTATTCCTTCTTCTGGTAGTTTTTTAAGAAACTCTCCCGTCACACCGTCTATACCAGGAGCCGACCTTCCTTTGCACCTTTGTAGTGAGTATTTTAACTCTTCAATACTAAAGGCTTCGAACAACCTGCTGTTCTGTTGTACTTCGTCTTCTTGGGAACCTGCCAGGCTATTGGTAGAAATTGTGGAAGACACATTTCTAAAATGTTCGCCAACTCTTCAGCAATTTCTTTAGGGTCTATTATAAGTCCGTTATTTACTATAAGTCCAGGAATTACTTGTCGTTTCCTGATGCCCCTGATACTTCGCAACTTACTCCATACTTCACCTGAAGGAGTTAGGTGGTTTATTGAAGAGACGAACTCTTTCCAAGACGCTTTCCTGCTTTGCTTGACGATTCTGTTAGCTATAGCCCTGAGCTTCTTGAACTCAACAGCATCCTGAACTGTTCTTGTTCTCCTGAATCTATTAAGGGCTCGCTTCTTGGCTCGGATTGCGTCATTACACTCCTTGTTCCACCATAGGTATTGTTTGACAATAGGTATTGTTTCTTTTGCTACTTCTAGGACTAGCTCTGTGAAGAAAGCAACTTTTTCATCTAAACTATGATGATTTGGTAGGGCTTGTAGCCTTTCTACAATTAATGCGCCAAACCTGTCCCAGTTTGCTTTTTCATAATTCCATCTTGTACTTGGAGGTTCACTTCTTGTCATCTCCCATGCTTCTATAACGATTGGGAAGTGATCGCTACCGTATAAGTGGCTCTTTGTGAACCAATTACATACTTTTGGTGCGTATCTAGCGTCACAGAAGCTTAAATCTATAAATAAATCATTATAAGTGATGTTATTTATTTAAAGTGAAGTTAATAGACAACATTACAATCTTACGTATTTGAATTAAAATTATTATTTCATAATCTCTGGAGAATTCAACCGTTTTAAATAAATGTTTTTCCCAGAAATCACTAAAAGAAATAGGCTGAAAAAAGTTTATTATTAAAAAAATCAATACCACTGAAAAACACTTCCAGGAAACTTATTTTGCGTTAAGTGAAAATCATTAAATATGTTAAGTTTGACTTTCCGGTTTCCTGGAAAATACTTTTAATGATAAACGTAAAAAAAAATACCATACTAGAGCTAAAAACAAGCATATCCCACAAACTATTGCTACATTTCGTATAACTATAAGCTAATCAATATTCAGTTTGTTCTCAAAGGATGACCTGATATTAGCCCTGATGGAGGAAGACCACGTCTTCCATGGCAGGACGAAGTAAAGGACGTCCTAAAGAAAATAAATCGTAAGAAGTCCCAGGTGCTCTTGCATTACCGTAGCGCCAAAAATAAATAAATAAAAATGTATTATTAGAAAGGGAGGAATGAGGATATCATATACTAGGTAATCGTATTTTAGGTAAGAATTCTCAGATATAGAATTTAATTAATAATTACATTGAAACCAACTTCCAAATCGATTTTTGGATAAGCACGAAATTGAAAGCACATTCATATTAATACCAAAATACAAACTAATTCAATAAAAAGCTATTTTAAAAACAGGAAGATTACACTAAGATTATGTCATATAATTTAATATTTAACTAGAAAAAAATGCATTTAATTTAAAATTAGTAAAAATTGTAAGGTAAGGATGAATGAAAATATCTGACAAAATCTCTTAGGTCGCGTCTATACTGCACGCGTTTTAGGGACTAGAGACCTTAGGGACTTTATTGCACGCGATTGTCTAGGAGGTTACTCTTAAGCGAGTAAAATCCCAGTGTTGCCAATAAAAGGACTGGTAAGTGTTAATACTGCAAGCGGGAGGGATTTCCCGCCGCATTTTGTAAACTGCCATGGCGGCCAAAATTCGCTTCACTCTCCACCTCACATATTTTGTTATTTATAAGCAAACAAAAGACCACTGAAGAACTGTTTGTTTGTTGTTTATTTATTTAACGTCACTTTATGCTACTATGGCTAATCGGACGATGCTACAGTGGAAGTCCTAAATTTCGCCTATTCAGGTTTTCTTTATAGGGATCTTTGACGAGTACTTGACATTGCACAGGCTCGGGACTACCTTTTAACGTCCCCTCCGAAGGACGGCATAACTAAGGATTTTTTATTCTCATTAAAAAATCCTACGACCACCTGCGGGTTTGAACCCGTGACCATTGGCATAGGAGGCTGTTATCCTAGCCACATGCTACAAGTGATGCCTAACTGAAGAACTTATTTCAGAGGTTTTTTTTAAGAAAACCAACTGGGATCCAACCGAAACGCTACATCGAAATATTAATGTTATTAGAATACTGTGTTGAATTTAATCAAAATGTTAAGTAAAACAATTTACTAACTTATTATTTTTATTATATGACCTGGCTTATATAATGATATTTTGAAACATTCAATTAAGTATGGTAAACAGTTTCATATAACCTAATGTTACAGACTTTTTAACTTCATCTTTCACCAATTTAAAATTGTAATCTTAATTTGTTATTTTCAAATGACAGAGCTCTAATAAATACTGATAGCTTTTTCTTATGTTGTAATTTTTTTTTCTTTCAAGTTAAACTTATTAAGGCAGTCAGTATACCCTAGATTTTATTTTATTTATTTATTTACATTAGTGACCTTCAAGACTACAAACCAAATACTATATGGTCAATTTTATAGAACATAATTGTATAAAAAGTTAGGTTACGGAACATAAATAAATAGAAAGAAATAATAACAATAAAAAAATTAAATAAAAAAAATAAATAAAAAATTAAGTAAATAGAGAAAAAATAAAAAAAAATATTAAAAATAAAATAAATTCTTTTGTCTTTTTTTAGATTTTACACTGGGTGTTAGCGAAGAATTGTTTTATCATCGCTAACTTTTGTTTGTCTTGTAAGAATCTGGCATCTTCTTGCAGAGTTACCACTTTTCTTCCCTTTCCATATTTTCAGCACCTATATAGAATATGGCGCAGGTCCTCAGGGACTTTGCATGTATCACAATTGCCATCGTTTTCAATTTTTTTTTAAGTTAAAAATTTGTTTGTTAGTCCGCGGCCTTACTAAATGTGAACTTTCTTTGCGATCTATTTCTTGGTTCTTGGAGAACCATGGTATCAGGTTCACGGTTGGCAGGGTTTGATAATCATCCTAATTATTATAAATATATTTAACAAAAACTGAATAACTTTCCTTGATGCTTATTAAATGGCATTAATGATTAAAGCGTTAACACTTCACTCTTAATACAAAAGGATCTATCAATCGGTAATGATTATAACATTACGTGAGAATCGATAGTGAACCTGTGCCTTGGACCCCAGCTCCCGCTTCCTGCCCTCTTGAAACGCGCAAATCGCAACTCTCCTAGACAATCGCGTGCAGTATAAACAGGCCCTTACAGTATAAACGCGTAGTTAAAAGAGCGTGATAGTTGTAATATTACAAGAACCGTGATCATAATGTGACAAACACTGAGCTACGATAGAATAGAACTGCTTGTGGACATGACAGAATATACTAAATCGCTAACTGTAACGACGCGTTGATACTCTACGCGTTTTCGGGGTTAAAGCGATAGTCCCCAAAACGCGAGCAGTATTAATAGAGAAAACCCACTTTTCTCTCGGTCCCAATCATAGAAAAATGCAAATATTTAACATCTAATGTATTATTCCCCAATTAATGTACCTATAATTGATATAGATATATAGACAATATACGACGATAATTATTTAAAATGAATTGCAAATAAATAATACATATATAACTGTAATTATCCTAAATAAATGTTAACTAAATAAAACAACTTCAGGATAGTATAGAGCGCTTATCTATGGCACCTAACCTTTCATTTGAAGGGATACGAAATTGGAAGCTCAGAGGGAAGATAGAAATATTAATCGGAGCCAAAGTAATTTAATCGCCCAACCTGATGAACATTACGATTGGGTTCATTATGGAAATTGTATGACCTAGCTAGCGTCACATACATATTTCATTGAATACGAATTGATTTTGGCATAGAAGAGATACATGTAGTCGAACCAGAAATTACTATTCCAGACTTCTGGTACGAAATTGCTATAAGGTCATTTTCGTATGCAATTTTTGGTTTGGATTTAACATAATAGACTACTTCTAAGATATTAATTTTTAAAGTTTAATACAAAATAATGCAGGTTATAAAAAAAATATATGAAAACTTTAACAAAATTATTAATCGCACTCATACAAAAGATTTATATATGTAGAGAATATTGCCAGAAGTAACAGTAACAGAAGTATAAAATAAAATCTTTAAGCCATGTCCGTGAACTAAAGGGCATTTTTTAAATGAAGTTATTTATAAAAATCAAATGCAAAACATATTTTTAATATAAAAAAATCATAGATGATATGTTCTTCATAAAAGAAAAAAGAAAATATTAAGAATCTTTAATAATCAACATTAACTGATGATTTTTACTGCTTAAAAAATCAAACAATGATAAATTAAGATTTTTAATTATGTACTTTATTCTTTACAACGATAATACTTAAAAAAATGGACCGATCAATATGAAAATAGTCTTAGAAGCACAAATAAGAGGAGAAATTATTTTGATTTATTTGACGAAATTGTATCGAAATGATGATTAAAGATGCAATTGTTGTAAAGACTAATTTAAGTAAGGTACAAAGTTAAAAACAAATATTTAAAGGATTGTTAATTTATTTTTAATCTAGCTAAATATAACATAAAATGTATAGTGACTTTTAAGGTGATATATATTTAAGTGATATATATTTAAGTGTGGCACTTTTTTACGGTATAGCCTCAAAGAAAGATATTGAGATAGTTCTGTGATTATGATAAATACATTGAATACTTCAAATCAGGAAAAACATTTATGACCCTTATTATTATAGGAAGAGGAATTTAAAAAAAATGTCATCCTTATTCTTTTTATCAATTAGATATTTTAAACTTCAATTCTTTAAGAAATCAATACACTTTAAAGTGACCAATAACAGACTGACTGGAATAATCATATGGGATGAATTCAAGTACATATTTGGATATGAAGATATACATATTACAATATCATAGATATTGTAAAAACTATCGAAAAATAATTACCAGAGAAAAAGTTGATACCTGAGGAAGACATGTAGTAAAAAGTTAATTGTTCTAAACATTTCAAGGGTGTTGGAGTACACGGACAGTTTTATTTTATTTATCTACTAAAGAATTACGTTATTTTACGATAAATAACCTGTTACAATTCGATTTTTTCATGGAATTACAGTAAAAAATAAGCGTCTACCACTAATTTAAATACTGCTCAGACATAGAAGAAGAAAAATAAATTGAAACAGTATTTTACAAGTAAAATTCAACATTTTTCGATACAATAACTTATTAAAAATCATGCTAACATTCTACTATCATTGCCTCATATCTCGCTATGACCAATTTTTTTTTTTTTTTTTGTACTTAATGCCTTATTCTCAAAAACCTTCAAGATTTGTTTATTCTTCCTAGCATCCGTATAAAACCATTGAGGTAATAATAGTAACATTGACAGATATATTACGGTTTTGATAACAAGTGTATAATGTCCTGATAATATGATACAAACATTGTACCTCAGGCGGTAATTTCATAACTTTCCTCAGTGATTAACGCTTGTTAGCTCACTCTGCCACAAGCGAAACTTTCTGTTAGCTTTAATAATTCTACCCTGACATAAACAACCACCATATATACACCTTAACCGATACAAAATTGCAAGAGGAATATGAATTATAATTTAATGAGTATTATTAGAGAAAATAAGATCTCTTCCATTCCTCATTATAGAAGAATGCAAATATTTTTGTTGAATTAAATAGGTCAAGAGAGCTATACTCCGGAAAATTGGATATTTATATAAGGAAAATACTTCTAAACTCTTAGACTAGTAGTTCTGATTAGTGGTCTGTGAACCCCTGGGGGGGGGGGGGACGTTAACGATACCCAAGGGATCCACGAGATCTTATTACTTGAATTTCGCGTTTACAACCGGTAACTGATCCAATTTTTAGATGCATCTTCTGATAAATGCCAGGTACCTTATCAATAATTCCGACAGATTCTAACCTAATTAGCCCAGATTCAATTTTTTCTTAGAAAGCATAAGGTACCGGTCACGGTTATAATAATAACGATCTCCTTTTGGTTTCGGAATGTAACGAGTAAATATTTTAGGGGCAAATGATAGTAGTGCGCCAAAATTATTTTAGAAGTGAAGCAGTTTGTATTATTTACGTCACAATTTAAAAGCCTTAAGTCTATCCAGCCGCCATTTTGTTTTTTTTAATATAGGATGAGTATACCTGACCGGTTCGAGCATGCACTGACAGGTCCGATCATGTAGAAACAGGTTTGTGCAAGTACAATGTTTAAGCATGCAGGTAAGTGAAACGTAAAAATGGACTTTGAACCTTCTTAGTGGCTGTAATATAAACATCGTTATAGGGCTTCTTAATCCTATACAGCTTTGAACTTTGGTCCTTAATCCTACTATTTAAATAGCGATAAATCTAAGCTCTGATACTTCGAAGCATTATCCTCTTAATTATAATATATATATATATAAATATAATGCAGAACTTGTACGTTTTATCTCTTAGTATTCTAAAGGTTTAATCGTAAACAAGATAAATTTGCCAATATCAACTTTGTACTGATAATTGCTTAAAGTACAAATATTCCTTAAGCTCCGAGATTTTGAACCATTAGCTCTTAAGTATTTATTATTTATATTATAATAAGGAGCTTTATTTATCTTATACCGTAAATCCCTAATGATATAAGACGTAAATATCAACTTTGTTCTAATAATTGCTTAAAGTATAAATATACAATAATATGAAACTTGTACCTATTTCGGTAGACGAATTAATTTTTTCAACCTTTTTAATTGTTTTCTCAACTTCTTAGACCATTTTTTACCTTTCCCATGTATTATTTATCATTAACAATTCTACTTTGGAATTGAAGTTTTGCGATGTTTTCGGAAGAGTTCGGCGAATCCCGGAAATATTCGGCTGGCCCCTATTTTTTAGAAACACTTGGGGGTGTTTGGGCTTTTTCGGCTGCTCTCGGGCCACTTCGGCTTCCCCCACTCCTTTAAACACGTCTTAATCCTATACTTTTTGAACTTTGCTCGGATAATTCCTAAGGCGGCTATAAATAGGTGCGTTTTTCAGAACTCTTTCTCATTCTCTTATCCAGTATCAAGGTGACATCTCGATAACTTGTGAGTACCATTTTTTTTCTATTTTAGCCTTATAGTGTGCATCAGTGTTTAAAAAAAAAATTATCCTAACTTTTCTTTCAATTATTTCTTTGAAGATTTTTTTTTTTTGAAGAATCACTTTGCTTCTTTTTTTTTTGTAATTTTTTAATTCATAGTTTGAATTTGTTTTATTTTGACTTAGTATATTATTTCCATTTTATATTTTCACTATCTCACAGTTTTTGGCTTATTTGTGTTTCTTAAAGTTTAAAATCAAAAAGTCAACTACCAATAATAACTGCCAGTATTGAAATAGAGAGTTTAGCAGGGAGGATAATAATAATAAACTTCGTCATGAAAACTCATGCTTAACCTCACAGGCACGGCGTACATGTGTTTCCTGTGGAGAGATTTTTCAGTCTAAAAAACAGTGGATGATGCATGTACGCCGCTGCCTGAGAGAAACGCCGCTCGTCATGACCAAGCGGAGGCGGTTGGAGGCGGCTATGGGGTCTTTCTACGAAAACGTCAGAGGAGAGTCCTGCAATCGTGCCTTCAAAACCAAAAACAAAGCTATTTATGACATCTCTTCCATCTTGGATATTCTCAGTGGCATGTATGCGAAGTTGGCTACCGAGATGGAAGAGATGGCAATGAAAGGGAGCGGCTGGTTCCTAAAAAGTCTTGACGGTCTTCTCTTAAGGGTAAATAGATTCAGACCTCTAGGCGCCTCCAGCTATATACCTATATATATATACCTCTTCCACCTAAAGTAGCAGCCAGAAAAGCAGTAATTAATGTCCAGAATAATGACGAGCGGTGTTTCAAATACTCCATATTAGCTCAGCTCATCAATAGTGGCAGTCCTAAACGAGTTAGCAAATATAGGAGCTTGGAGCACAGATATAACTTCGACTGCGTTTCCTTCCCCACTCCTCTCCAAGAGGTGAAAACATTCGAACGCCACAATGTCATCAGTGTGAATTGTTTTGCCATTGGAGATACAGGAGACGTGTACCCGCTGAAGGTGGTAAAGGAGAAGGCCGACCATCGCGATTTACTTCTCCTGACTACGGAGGATGGACGAAGTCACTACACCTATATTAAAGACTTCAATAAATTAGTGGCTTCGCAGATTTCTGGTCATCACAGCGAACAACACGTCTGTATGCGATGTTTCACCCATTTCAATCTCGATGGGAGAGACATCGCCGAGCGGGTGAGGGAGCACATGGAGTACTGTGGGGGTAATAAGGCTACTCGCATCGAACTCCACCGGCTTGCGACGAAGAAGGGAATCCTCAAAAGGTATCTTTTATTAATATACAACGGCAGGTGAGGATTCCTTTCGTTGTCTACGCTGATTTTGAATCTATGTTGGAAAAGATTCAGCCGGGAAATTCAAGACAAACGAGACCCTACGAGAGACACCATCCTATGAGTTTTTGCACGTATGTCAAGGTATCAGAAGATATCCCACGCCACTTATTGCCTACAAATTTCCCCACTGAACCCTTTATCTACACAGGTGAAGATTCAGCGGAAAAATTTATGAATTATATCAAGGAAGTAGCAGGGAAGGTGTCTCAGGTGTACTCCACTCCATGAAGCGGCACATGCTACCCCTGACACCATCGCAGATGGAAGCCCACCATCTATCCCAATGCTGTTTCCTCTGTTCCCGCTCATTTACTCCCGACAATGGGAAAGTGATGGATCACGATCACATCACAGGGATGTATCGTGGTCCAGCACATTCCAAATGTAACATCCTGTATAGAACCCCACGTTTCCTACCCGTCCTATTCTACAATCTTAGCGGTTATAACGCTCACTTTATCGCCCGAGAGTTGGGGCATGGATTAAGTGAAGAAGAAAAAAATAAAATAAGAATAGATGTCATCCCTAACTCTGAGGAAAAATACATTTCCTTTGGAATGACAGTAGGCGGATTAACCGCCGATCATTTGGATCTCGTGATCAGAAAAGGAGTGTACCCCTATGATTACATGGACTCGTTTGAAAAACTTCAGGAGACGGTTCTGCCCCCGAAGGAGGCATTTTATAGTCAATTGAATGAAATGCTTATCTCAGACGAGGACTATCAGCATGCTCAAGCGGTATGGGACGTGTTTAATATCAGAACCCTGGCCGAGTACAGTCAATTATACCTTAAGGTAGACGTGACGCTTCTTTGCGACGTCTTTGAAAATTTCAGAGATGTCTGCTTATTCACTGGACCCGGCCTGGTATTACACGGCACCCGGACTCGCTTAGGATGCCAAGCTGAAGTATACGGGAGTACAATTAGATCTTTTGACTGATTATGATATGGTCCTAATGATCGAACGGGTAGCATATTTTCTCTGTCTATCCCACTATATATATATTGTTTTGTTTTTCATTATTATTGTTTGTTGTTGTTTTTTTTATCTTTTTAAATCTATTTTAGGTATCCATATAATTCTATATATGTATTTATTTGGTTTTTTAATGTATTTAAAATTTTCTAAATGTCTTCACTATTCAATTTATTCCAACTTGTATTTATGTTTATTTAACTTTTTTATCAACCTGTAAGATTTGTCAATTAGTGTATTTTACAATGTTCCATTATTATTTTTTCCACCCTGTTATCTTTGGATACCTTAAACAGAATTAGGGATAATTAAGTAGGGAGGTACAGTCAGTTTTTTTTCTCCATATACATCTTCCATCACTGTTTTTACAATTATATAGGTGATATTTCAAGAATTAAATTAGAATTTTTTTATCCTGTATCATTATTATAATCATAAGTTAAATTTCATTGATTCTTTGTATGGTAGTATTAAGAATTTTAGTCATTGTTGTCAGACCCTGTCCATAAATCAGTACGTACTTTCCATTCTACCTTTTTTCCTACGTATTTTCCATCCTACCTACCCCCCATCTACCAAACAGTACCTAGTTTCCATTCTCCCACCATGCGGTACGTATCTCCACTATACTTCATATTTTTATATTTTCATATAAATTATTGATACCTGTGTAAAATTTGTTTAGTGAACATTTTTATTTTTTCTGTATAACACTTTCATTATTGTACTATGGTCATTGTATTTTCATTAAGTTTTTTTTACATATACAGTTCTGTTATTTTTTAATACCGACGTTCTCTAGCTAAATAGGTTATATAATATTGTATGTAATGTCATTGAAATTATATTCTTTAGTATCTTTTTAGCCCTGATGATAACCCACAAAGGGGGTCGAAACGTTGGCAAACAATAAAATAGTTAAAACTATTTAGTTGTTTCATTTAAGGACCACCACCCGGACTAATTCCTTCCAGTATATACGAGTATGTAGTAAGATCCAAAAGTTTCCGGCCTGAGATAGAAGGTAGGGAACAAGAAAAAAAACTGGTCTTACTGTTTTTCGATACATTCTCCTCTTAAGTTCATATTACTTTCGTTCATATTCGGCAACATTTCTATATTAAGAAAAAATAATTGTCTTCTTTGTAAAAAAATATTTTTCCGCTAATGCTTGGAGCTTTTCGTCGGTGTTAAATTGCTTCTTATGAAGGTAAGATTTTAACTTTAATTAAAGGTAGAATTCGCTAGGGGCTAAGACGGGTTGTAGGGTGGACGAGATAATTCTTGGAATCCACAGTCCTTCACAGCGGCCTTGGAAATCAATGCGGTGTGGACAGGAGCACTGTCGTAAAGGAGGCTGACCTCTGCTTAACTTCATCCGCATCTTCTCTTTAATGACGTCTCCTAACCTGTGAAGCAGGGCTGCATGATAATATTTATTCATTGTGGTATTCTTCTTTGGGTCGGCATTGAACTCGCGTAATAAGTTATTGCAGTAGTGAACCCGTTCCTCTTTTAGAACAACTGAAACAATGTTAGAAGCCCAACTTGCACTAACCTTGCTCATATGCAAATGTTCTTCGATGGTCCATAATTTTTTTTTTAATCCCCAAACTCGCTGCTATTTCCTTGGTTTTAAGTCGCCGGTCAGACGGCAATCAAGATTCTACAATTTGGTTTGTTTCAGAAGTGACAACAACCGGGACGCGGGACATCTAGACGTTGTCCGCTTAACTTAAAACAATTTAGCCTTTTCTTTCACTGTAGTATAGAAGGAAGAGGACTGCCCGTATACACAATCCAAGCGCGCTTTAATTTCTGCAGGAGTAATACCCTCTTAATAATAATAATAAATTTAAAATAACTACACGGTACTAGAGTTAAAACTGCAAAATTCAGAAGTTTCTTTAAAGCTGGACAATGACTGACAGGACTGAGGATGTGCGAACTATAGGTATACAGTGAGCAGGCATGGACCTGCATAAGCGTGCAGATCCCGGCACGTTTGAATGAGGGGAAGCAAAACAGGCCGGAAACTTATGGGCCTTACTACGTGGTTTATAAAATAAATAAATAAACTTTATTCACATATTTACATTTTGACAAAATGTTAACAATGATTTTGGATGAGTCATCCTTACAATCAGAAAATATTTTTGTTTTTTTGTGATTATAGTACATTAGCCTAATGGCAAACATATGGTAAAAAATTGAGGTTACTTTGCGATTGTAGGAAAAATTATATAAAAAACCTACGCATAAAAACTACACATAAAATAATTGAGAATACATAAAATACTTAAAGATACATGAAATAATTGAAAATACATAAAATAATTGAAAATACATGAAATAATTGAAAATACATAAATTAATAGAAAATACATAATATGATTGAAAATTATAAAATTTATAACATAAGAAAGTAAGTTAATTTAATAATACATGTTTTGTTCTCTTATGAGTATATCGTTTTAGTGAAAATTTATTGTAATTACCGATTTCTTTTATTAATGGGTTTTTAGAGACTGGAGTTTTACTGAAGTAAGAAGCTGTTTGTGAATGGAAAAGTTGTTTGATTGTAGAAAGCTGCAAGTCTTGGAGCATTGATGATATTTTCGTGTATCGGGGGAAATTATTAATTATCCGCATTGACAAGTTTTGAATTCTCTCGAGTTTATGGAAGTTAGTCGAGCAGGATGAGCTCCAGACTGGAGAGGCGTATGTGATTAGCGGGCGGATGACTGATTTATATATTGTTAATTTGTTTTGAGTACTCAAACGGGATTTTCTATTAAAGTAAGGAAACATTTTGTATATTATTTTTTTCGCCTCGTCAATTTTTCTGTTGATGTGGTCGGTGAAAGTAAGTGATTTGTCTAAAGTAAGGCCTAAGTACTGTACAGATTTTGACCATGGGATGAGAGCAGAATTTAACTTAATTTGGTGGTTTATTTTTGAGCGACGTTTAGGCAACAGGATTGCTTCAGATTTGGTGGGATTAATTTTCAATTTCCATTTGTTGCAATACTTGTTAAATTGTTTAAAGTATTGTTGTAAGCGATTTACTACAGTATCAATACGATATGATGAAGTATACAATGCAGTGTCATCGGCGTATAAAGACCTCGTCACAAATGGGTTGGTCGGTAGGTCGGAAATGAACAAATTAAATAGAATTGGAGATAAGCAAGAGCCTTGGGGAAGACCCACCGAGATAGGGAGAGTATCGGAAGTAGATTTGCCAACTTGAATATAAAACTGTCTATTTGATAAATATGAGTGAATAATGTGAATCAGGTATGGCGGAAAATTATATGAGATTAATTTGTATATGAGTCCGGAGTGCCACACAGTATCAAATGCTTTTTCTAGGTCCAGAAGGAGCATACCGGTATGTTTGCGTTCGTTAAAGGCTTTAGTGATGAAGTCAGTGAGTCCTGCCAATTGGTCAACGGTGGAGTGGTGTTCCCTAAAACCAAATTGTTCATCTATTAGTAAATTATTTAGTCTAATATGCTTGTTAATTCGTTTGAGTATTAGTTTTTCTAGAATTTTGGATAGTATATTTAGTAGACTTATAGGTCTGTAGTTCGAAACATTACTATGGTCTTTATTTGGTTTTTTTATAACTATAGTTTTGGAAGTTTTCCAGACTATGGGGAAGTAACTAAATCTTAATATGGAATTAAATATTTTGGTTAAAAAATAAATAGATTTTCGGCTTAAATGTTTTATTACTAGGGAGGGAATGCTATCATCGCCAGGGGCTTTTTTAGGTTTTAGACCTTAATGATTTTTCCGGTTTCTTTTGGAGAGATAGATGAGAAATTAACAGTAAGAGGTGATTTTAAATAATCGCGGACGGATTTCAGAATTTTTCGGTTGTGGTGATTTGATCCAAAGAGAGAAGTAATTGAGGGAGTTGTTTGGAAATGCTTGGCTAATAGTTGAGCTTTATCTCTGTCCAGATATGCATAGCCGTCATTATTTTTTAAAGGAGGAATTTTCGGAGACTGCTTAGTTAAATTCTTGTGAATTTTCCACATTTTATTATCCCCTGGCTGACAGGATTTCAAAACCGTGGCCCAGTTTTCGTTTTTCCAATTATTAAGACGTTTTTTAATATAACTATTTAGTTTATTATAGACTAATTTGGTTTTTGGGTTATTATTACGTTGGAAGTATCTTTTTAACCTATTTTTAATGTATATTAGGGCTCTGAGACGGTAGGGTAAATCATTATGATAATGTGGATGGTGATAATGTTGTGGAATGGATAACGACATGGATAATTTGATGTTTATAAAAATCAATTAGAGTAGTGTCGATTTCTTTCGAATCATTTATGGTCGGATTTATGTTGATTCGGGAATCTAGCTCTTTCCTGAACTTTTGCCAGTCAGCGTCTTTGAGCAAAAATTTGAGTATTTTTGAAACTGTAGGTAGGGGAGATTGAATACGAAAAATCACAGGGTTATGGTCTGAATTTAGAAATGGTAAAGAGATAAGAGGTGATAAATTGTAAATATTTTTCGTTAGAGCCAAATCGATAATACTAGGTTTGTAATTACGTTGAGTCGGTATATGGGTTGGTTCAGGCGGACTGTGTAGTTGAATGAGGTTTTTTACTATGAAGTTTAGAACGAATTTACCGTTTTTATTTGTTCTGTTACAGTTCCACTGTGTGTGCTTAGCGTTTAGGTCTCCAAAGATGATCACTTGGAACTTTTAAAAAAGCACATAATACCTTCCATTCATCATCTAAACTTTTTATTTCAGTCTTGAAAATGGGGAAACAACCCCAAAACGTCGACTTGAATAAAAAAATGTTAAAGGACTAATGAAATAAAAAGTTTAGATGATGAATGGAAGGTATTATGTGCTTTTTTAAAAGTTCCAATTAAGAAAACTTCCAAAAAAATTAAAAAAGAAAAGTAATGATCACTTGTTTATTTAATTTGAATAGTTTAGTCATGTCTGGAATATTTATTTTATTTGGCGGGATGTACACAGATATTACAGTGGTTGATTTATTGTTAATAATTGTATTAATCGCAACGGCTTCGGTAGACATTAAGTCAGGAGCTTGTATAAAATGGTGCTGGACATCGGAACGGACTAAGAACATGACGCCCCCGCCTGCTCTGCTACGGTCTCGTCTATAAATGACATATCCCGGAAGCGAGAAACGATCAGTTTCAGAAAGACGTGTTTCACAAACAAAGACTAAATGGGGTTGATTATGATTTAATAATAATTTAAATTCTACATCGTTTCCGCGAATAGTTTGTGCGTTCCACATCATAAATTTAATTTTACTATTGTCACTAGTCATTTGAAATTTTTGAATGAGTTGTGGCATCTATTATAACGTTAAGGAGAAAGCTTGTTGTGGTAGAGTACGGGATATAATCACTGATTTTAAGTTTTGTTGAATTAAGGCCAAGGCAAAAGTTGTTTATATCGCCGCTTTTACAATTGTAATTTAACAAGACAGTGTATATAAACAACTTTACAACGCTAACACTCATAAGAGATTTGAATATATAATTATTATGAATATTTTGCACAATAGGATGACCATTAATCAAACATAGAAAGTATGCCTTTTACTAGAATAAAGATTTTTGACATACCGTCTTCGGTGCTTTTTAGTTGTGATAAAATTTTTTTGAAGTTTGTAATTAATTTACTTACATTAAATAAATTAAACATACCTTTTATTTCTTTAAAACAGTCAGACATCGTAGGTTCATTAGGGTTGTTGTTGACGGTTTTCGGAGAGAACGTGTTCTGAGGCCACGGAGATTTCGGGGTTGGTAGTACTGGAAATTCTTGATCGCTTTGTGTAAATGTTTTTCGTGGAATCGCTCGTAGTGCTGGGTTTATTTTTTTTGCTTAGCTGTAGTTCGAGATTTCTTTGGTATTTGGAGCATTGCGTGGAGTTTGAAAAATGTTCATCAGAGCAATTGCAGCATTTGGGTTTGAAACCGTCAATTAATGTATTTGGGCAATTCTTTGAAAGATGTTCTCCGGCACATTTCAGACATCTTGGATTTTCGAAGCAATTACGTGCCACGTGGTTAAATTCCTGGCATTTGTAACATTGAATTAAAGTTTTGTTTGACCTATATTTCTCCCATTTTATTACTATGTTACAACAGTAGTGAAGGTTATTTACTTTGGCTAGCTGTTCTTTATTGTCCAAAATTATTATTAATATCGGAAGCTTTATTACCCCGTTTTCAGATTTTTTTTTCCATTTGATAGATTTTATGAATGGCCAGGCCTTGATTTTTTAGGTCGGACGAAATTTCTTCTATAGGAAACTCAGGAGGCATACCTTTTAGAATAATTTTTGGTTTTGTTTCACTTTTCGGGGTGAAAGTGTGAAAACCGAGGTTGAGATCTTTAAAAGCACTTTTTACAAGTTCGAAGTCTTCGCTGTTTTGGACGTAGATTGTAGTTTTATTCATGTTATATTTTATATTTAAGTCTTTTACTTTTACTTTTAAATCATTGACAGTACCACTGATATTGTTGTAAGATGAGTTAACGATTATTGGGGGGTATTGGCTTTTCTTCTGTTTATGATTTACAATGTTTTTTAAGATCTCCGTATCTTCTTCATCTAAATCTGAAAGTAAATCATAACTATTGGAGGTTTCAATATTGAACTCACCTCTTTTACGTTTGGTACGTGGTTTAGAATGCTGTACTCTTCCTACAAATATAGCAGGTTCAATGTAAGCAAAGAAGTGAGAGATTATTACAAACACAGCTAGTGCTGTGAGGGAAAGAGGTTTAAAATGAAGTTTGCAACTGCTAATAACATATTTATATAAATATTCGAAACACAATAGGTTAACAAGAAAGTAATTTCGATTTTCTAGTATATAATAAGGCTAAATCGTATCCGGACAAAAAATTAACTCAAATCAGTCAAATATCCTTCCCTTTTATCTCATGAGCTTTCGCTATATTCCTGGTAACTAAATAATTCTGCGCTCATAAAACTAAACAAACAAAAAAAAAATTACCAAGTGCAACATAATAAAAAAACAACAAGCATGATCGTCTTCTGAAACTCTTCAGCTTTTGATATGCTTTGTGCTGGTTCATCATCCGTGGACCATCGTCTTGTCGGATATTTAGGTTATTGAAGACCAGTAAAAATTCGTTTAGGGTAATTTCATTATTCATGGAATCTTATAAAACAGTTATAACACGTACGTTCTCTTTAACAATAAACACCTAAAACTTTATATATCTATTTGTGAGCTTCAGCTAGTTCCTTGCCTTCATGAAAAGAAAAAGAAATGATATATAAACTTATTTTACTCCTTCCCTCTAAATTAAAATTGATCTTAAACTAAGAATTGTAAACAAAATTACACATTGTATGAATTTGTTTCTATATCAACCTCAAAGTTCTAGCTAAAAAAAAACTAACAAGGAACAAATTCTAACATAAAAATAAAAATAACGAAACAAATCTAACGATATATATTAGTTCGAACCGAAATAAATTTATTGCTAACCCTATATTAGTTAAATAATAATAAATTCTTTATTTATTCTTGGACCTTCAGACCTAATTCCATCCGAATTTTTTGAATTCCACCAGAACCTCATTCATCATCCTAATCCTCTAGCTCAATCCTTATCCAGCTCCACTCATCCATACAACCCACCTAGAAGGTTAAAACGGCAGTGGCCCCGCGACCTTTTGTAAATATATTGGAGTTCCAGCACTGGCTAGATTCTCCACTCAATTTGATGTGTGTATGTGTATATAGGTATAAGTGTATTCTTGACTTTATTGTATTGATATCATTATTGTGTATATATTTTATTGTAATTTTATGCCGTGTAAATATTGTATGAATTTAATCTTTCAGCACTACTTTTGATGTTCAAATTGGGACAGATCGTAATTTTACTCAATAAAAATTGTTGTTGTTGAAAAAAAATTTATTCTTGGAGAAGTTAATTTAGAATAATAATAACTTTAGTGTCTTGGAGTAAATATTTAATTATGAGATATTTTTACATTATTATCACCATCGTTTATTATACTGATCTGATATATATTATTATTATTATTATGTTATACTCTATTTGTTCTATTTATTAAATTGGAACCTCTTACTGTAAGTTGGAGGGTGTTTGAGTTTAAGTAAGTTTTGCTTTTTATCCAGTTCCTGAACAATTATTGCGCTTATAAAAGACCTACAACTTCTACTTGAAGATGTGATGACTATACGATCCTCTGGTTGTAATAAAGGCTGTAATAGATGGTTAAGATTTTCAGTGTGCCGCTCTTTATAACCCTGCTGCTACACGAATACCAGTAATATTAGATAAAGTTTAATAGAAAAAGTTGAAGAAAAAAAAAATAAATAAAAAGGAAGTTTCTCGTAACAAAATCAATACATCAAATATAACGATAGGAAAAAATGCAAGAAATTTTAACGTTTCAAATATTCATAAAGTTTGTATAAAAACCTTTTTTAGTCAAACACGTGTAGAATCACGTATAATGTTTCAATTTGCTTTTTGTTTTATCAAAGAATCTAATATATGCTAATTATAAATTACTAAACCGTAATATTATAATTTCTAAATAATGAACCATTGTTCTATGCCTTTATTTATCAATTGCAAAATGGTTATTAATTTTAATGATTAATTTAAATTTATGATAGGGACAAAATACATTGATTTGTTTGTTGTGTTTATTCATTTAACACAACAAATGCCACTTTAATGCTGATGTACCAAATCGGACGATACTACACAGTGGGAGTCCGACATTTTGTCTTAAGATATTTTAAGAAAGATATTAAACGAGTAAATGACACCGCACAGGATCGGGATCGCCCTTGTACGCTCCCTCCGAAGGACGAAAACACCAAGAATGTTTTACTCCGATTAAAAAATACAAGGGTCACCTTCAAGATTATAACCCGCAACCTCTGACAAAGAAGACAATACCACAGGTGAGCATGATGTAATTACTTGAATGCACATTTTTACATATAGGATAACAACGATAGTACAAATAAAATACTATTCTTATACATAATTCAATAATCCTTTCTAATTACCGGATATTATTAAAACGGTGTCCTTTTTCCAAAAAAATCTGTCCCTGAAAAATTCCATAAAACAGCAAGAGCCAAAGGCAGAATTAATGATGAATACTAGTCGAATCGCGGGATTTTCCCCATGAATATTTATCCAGGGGCACCATTCTATGTCCAGAGAGAATTTCCAATTTACTTTTCTTGGTATTCTGTGTTATTTTAAAAGCAAAAAAACGAATTCCGATATTTATCGCCAACCTCCAACTTCAATATGATGCAGTGTTGTAGTTGGAGTTTAGGTTAACCTATTATTTTCATTAAAAAAAACTTATTAAATAATATAAAACGTTATTTAAGAAATTATTTATATAATAAAAAAATAAATATAAAACATCTAGAAGCAAATGTAAGAATGGTTCCCAAAGAAGTTCGATTAATTTTATTTTTCTTTTAAATCTCTATTTTTTTTTTTTTTTTTTTTAATCTAGAAAACTTGCTAACTGATTTTCTTAACAGATCATGATAACATTCTTTTACAATTAACATTATTTCGCCTGACATTTTTTTGGCTACTGACTCTTATGTGCAAGAGAACTGGATTGGAATTGAAAGAACATAACGGATTTTCACTGTTACTCGTCAGCGAAAAAATAAAAGATAAATAAAAATGAAAAATAAATAGAAGAAAAAAATAAATAAAATAAATAGAAAAAAAAAGAAAGATAATTACAGTAACGGTGAGAAAATAATACATCAGAATGAGCCAACTTTCAGAACAACTTAATCCTGATAAATATTTTTAGCGCCCAATATACAAGCTCACAATTTACATAAATGGTTAATGCATATTACCACTCCGAAGCTATTGTAAAAAAAGAAAAAAAGATCCCTTTCGAGTTATTCACGTATTATTGACGAGCTTCATAAAATTAAATTTCAAACGCGGTTTACCAATTTCCACCTCATCTCATTATTTGTTTAATCCCGATTCACCTAACTCATAAACAATGAGGAAATTATTTACGAAAAAGCACTGACGATTTTATTGTTTATTTATTTATTCATAGATGTTTTTTTGGCATTACAATTGTATTTGCTATCTGCTTTTTTTGCAATAAGCAAATATGCTAACAAAAGATGTAACAAACTACATGAGATAGATAAAAAAAACTAATAACTTTCAATATTTCAGGTCTTCTGGGCGGATTATAAGGGTTTGTGGCAGTTGATAGGTTAAGAGTCAGCGGGTTTGAATTAAGGGTCAGTCTGTCATGAAACTTATTATAGCGATCAGTGGCAGTTGCAATGACGAATGGAATGTCTAGGTCAGTATGTAGTGTCTCGTTAGATACGTAAAAAGGGGCATTTATAATTTTCCTAAGTAATTTTGATTGAAATGATTGAATAATTTTGATGTTTGACTTTTTTGCTGTTGTTAAACAATGAATTATTTAACATCGTGTACTAATAACGATTCGTTTACATAGACATGATAATAAGTTATAATTAAAATTGAAATGTATGTGGTGAAGGAAAATTGTTTTTAATAAACAATAGAATTTGATAAGATTTTCAAAAACCTTTTAAGTTTAAGTTTCCATATTATTTAATTAGTCATTTAATTAATTTGTTAGAAAAATACAGAAGAAACTATAAGTTTCGTAATAATACGACAAATTAAAGGAATTTGAAAAAATTAAATCTTACATTTGATCTTTAAATATACCAAAATCTTTTAAGAAATCCAATAGCGCTTCACGGCTCAACCTCACCAACAATTGAGACGTAGATTTCCAAAAGGTACTATATCCACTTTAGAGAATTTTACAGGAAACGCAAAAATCTGTCATTTATTTATTATTGGCCTAATTTACGTGATTCTTTTTTTATTAAAATCAAAAGTTGATTTATAAAGGTGTTACCAACTCATTTTTCCAAATTATTGCACTTTTCCGATGACTTTTAAACAATATAATATGGATTTAGTACTTTTTGGAACGAAACATGGATATAGTACTTTTTGGAACGAATTAAAAGGGATATAGTACTTTTTGGAAGAATATAACGCGAGGTAAGTTGGTAACAGTCACTATAACCTTCCTGATACAACAATAGTGATAACTAACGTCTTTATATCGTTAATTACTAAGTTATGTATATTTCCTTATTCTTCCTCTGAGAAACATCTTTCTTTGTTGGTTAATTACATTGATTATCTATTCTTCATAAAGAAAGTGAATATTCAAAGGACAATATATCTATTTATGGCACTATAATAAGAAAGTATGTAATTATGAAGTTTGTTTTGAACTTGTATGTACTATTTGTATGAATTTAGCAAATTTAATTATATTATTAACGACGTGTATACAATATTTAACCATAGATACTGATAAATAATAACTTTTGAACTTTTATTTTACATAAAAAAATCGACTACTAAGTTAGATCATGCACGGATTTTCTTCACATATTTAGCAAGTTCGTGGAATGCTAATTCCAACTATTTGCTGCATAAAATACCATTATTCTATTAAAATGTGAGTTTCTGAAAAATTTTAAACCAAATTTATGTTGCTGCAAGAAGAAATACTATGAAAAAACTTAATTTAATTGACAACCTAAAAGAACCAAAGCGACGCAACTAAGTTTTTTCAAATAGCCTAAAAACTGATTTTTAGGTTAAAACCAGTGATCAAAATAATAGCGGTGATTCAAGACGTGCTCAACGAACCAATAAAAATGCATAAAATGATTAAAACAATAAATTAATGCTGATATATTACGCGGTTAGGTGCTTCTGCCGTTTAGTAGGAAATATAGTACCTTTGGAAGAAATGAAAGGAAAGGTTATATCTGTTTACATAGGATATAGTACCTTTTGGAACGAAACATGGATATAGTACCTTTTGGAATGAAATAAAATGTGGATTTAGTACCTTTTGGAATGAAATGAAATTTTTAAAGACTTTTTTAAAGGATTTTTATGTTTCTTGGATAAAATTTGATGACGGATTTAGATAAAACCAAACCATTAGAATACAAATATGTGAAAATATCAACTTTGAAAAAAATGTCCTTTAGTACCTTTTGGAAATCAACGTCTCAATTCCTGTTGCCTGACCATTAACTACACTAACAATTTGAGTTTTTTCAAAAGAGAAAGACAACGATATACTGCAAACAATTATATTCAGGAAAGGATTGATTAAGACATCGTAGACTATCATTACCCTCAAGCTGCTTTCTTTTCATATATGAAAATACAATAGACATGTGATCAAAAACTATAACCTATAACATATGAAGTAGTGTAACTTAAAGGTCTTATAAAGAAAGCAAGGTAAAAAAACTCATTTTATTTTATTACGTATTTTAAACGAAATACAGAATAACACAGGGGAGAAAATATATAATAACGAAAAAAAAATTGGTGCGCGCTATACACGACTTTAACTAACCTCCGCTGTTAAAATCAATTTAAGAACTTGTGAATAAAATTATAGATGAAAAAGTTTCCGAGTGATATTGAGTTAAAAAAAAAAAACTATTGTATATACAAAATAGTGAAAATATAAAAGCAATCCAGTGCGTAAAAATTAAAGTAAATTTTAACCAAATAAAGACTAAATTATTATAAGTGACGTATAGAAGTTATTGTGATATAATTGACCTATATTTAGTCAATATGGAATATTTTGTAAGTAGTACTAAAATACAGATATTTTAGAAACAAATTTAGAATATAACATAATTTTCCAATATTACTTATTTTTTGGAAATATGATCTTAATATCAAAATGTTGTTTGGTTTTTAATTAGTTAATCTAAAGATGAGGTATGAAAGACATCTAAACATTATTATTTATTAATGTAAAAATAAAAAAAGGAGAGAAAGTTCTAAATCTTTTATTCATAATTCTATCATCGGTTTCTCATCACTCTCTATTACCGATATAGATTATTATTGTATAAAATATTTTTTCTAGTATCATAAGCTTTCCAACGATATAACTTTCAACTATATACACGTAATAAACCACTGTTGTGGGATCACTTGTAGCTGGGTGGCTCCAAGTTTTCTCTCTTATCTTCCCCCCCGTCGATCATGGCTGCCTGCCTAGTGTTTGGAGGACTGTCAGCGAGGTTTGAGATGAGACTAAAGAGACTAATGAACTGCTTCATTAGATTCATCATAGGAAATCCAAGGCGGACTCATGTCTCCAGTTGGTACGCTGAGTTGAAGTGTCTCTACACAAAATTCTGACGACAATACTTCCTAGGAACCTACCTTTATCAACTCTTTAGAACCAAAAAACTTATCTATAACTACAATAAGTCACAGGTTCAAACCCGCAGTTACGCCGGAGGGGACGTTAAAAGGTGGTCCCGAGCCTGTGCGATGTCAGGTACTCGTTAAAGATCCCTATCC
Organism: Piezodorus guildinii; assembly: GCA_023052935.1. NCBI lineage: Eukaryota > Metazoa > Arthropoda > Insecta > Hemiptera > Pentatomidae > Piezodorus > Piezodorus guildinii. The sequence continues at coordinate 172,898,294 of CM041292.1, read as the reverse complement.
TAATAAAACCTGGATAGGCAAAATTTAGGACTCCCACTCACTGTAGCATTGTCCGATTAGCCATAGTAGCATAAAGTGACGTTAAATAAATAAACAAACAAACCACTGTTGTTAAGTTTAAAACAAGAAAAAAATACAAACAAAAATGTTTATTTTAAATGTTTCAGTCTCTTTTCTTGTTTGGTTAGATACCAAATCGTTTAACTAATATATTTACTCAAATTTATAAACTCTAACAACATGATTAGGTTATTTTTTTTTTTCAATCTACAAACTTTAAGGTACTTTAGAGAAAGGAAATTAAAAATATCGAAATTTTAGCCCTGTAAGGGTATTTTAATCAGAATTTACATGATACTAATGTCCATTAAATTTTACCTTGATATAGGGAGTTTCATCAAAATCTTCACAAGCCGTTAAAAAAACAAAACATAAAAAGGTGCTATATACAAGGTATCAAGTGACTCTTCTAGTTGGTCGATTTTTATGAGAAAAAAAAATGCTGTGAAATATCGGGTGTAAAATTTTTTAAATATAAAATTTCAGTTACGTGCGGTTTTTTTTTTTCCTGCTAGAGTTACCACACACAGATATTCCAGATAGTCTACAGACTCTTACTTCATAAAGCCAATTAAATATAACTCCGAATTCAATCGAAAAAACGTGCAAGCAGTAATATTTCAGTCATATGAACAACAAAAATATGATATTTCAGTTTTATACAATCGTTTTCTTGCTAGGCTGACCACATACAAGACAGCCCTTTTTTTGGGGCGAGAGGAAGGGGGGGGGGTTGAGAGACTTTCCGTTAAAATTAAAATTCGAAACTTTTTACGATTGTAATATTTGACCTTATTAAATATTCATAAAGAAAATAAAAAATAAGTAGTCAGTATAATTAAAGATTTACATAAAATATAATTCCAATAATCATCCTGTTGCATAGACTAACACACACTCCATTGATCTAATTGAATTCTCCCCGACAAGGAGTAGTAAGTGAAGGTAACTAAAACTGTTAGAAAAGAGAAGAGACTTTAACTATTTAAGTTGGCAAGAGGAGCTCCTCTCCTATTCAGCTACTAGGAGAACTATCTTAGAGCCGACCTATTAAAGACTTCAACAATTTCACTTCTAAGGATCAAAGGCAGCATCCCTTCAGCCCAATGCCTATACCGATATCCTCTTCAGAAGTGGTCCATCCATGTATTCTTGGGACTAGCTATATAATAATAGATATACAAGGTAGAATATTACAAGGTCATTACTTTTCAATATATCGCCCAAAAAAAAAAACTGCTTTCCTAATGAAGCAAAAAATCTCTGAAGTATAAGAAATATAATTCATTGAATGTTAAATAGTTGGTCAGTTGCTAAATATGAATAATGAGGTTATTTGGGTAGAGGTAATTGAAGATAAGGAAATTGTCAAATAAAGTACTATTAACTAACGTTTCGAACCGCGTTGCGGATCTTCTTCAGGACTAAAAACAAGAAATAGGGTAAGCAAGTGATTCGAACAAAACCCAATCCCAATCAAGAAACAATAAAAAAAAACTTTTTAAATCCGTTCGTCCACTATCCGCTAAATATCTCCGAAACTGCTGAAAGATATATATATATATATTTTTTTTTAATCCTATATATAATGATCCTAATACATAGACGTTAATATCAGATGGTTATTTTTAAAATAAGGGCCAATTAAACAAACATAATTAAATAACACAGTTATTTTTGAAGGTAGAGACAAACAATACCAGTTTCTTTAATCCCCTCCCAAAAAAAGGCGAATAATTACTTAAATAAATAAACGAAAAAACATAGTAATTTTACTCATGTATACGCCCATAATTCACTTATTTAAAAAAAAAAAATGTACCCATAGTTACGGCCATTACTAACTTATTGCAAGTAATTAATCCAGGTGGCGGTCAGTAAATAAAACATCTAAATGGTTTCAACTATTACCAACGTTTCGACCCCGATTGTGGGTCATCATCAGGGCGCACGGTGGGCGAATGGAAAATGATATCCACTAACAAGGAAACTTATATTCACTAGAAAATATAACTCAGTAATATTTGAAGATAGAGAAAAATGTGTATAGAGATAGATTCAGTAAAGCACAATAAACAGAAAGAAAAAAGAAGTAATAACAATGGTGAAAACAATTGTGTTCCATCCGAAATCTTAAGATTGAACGAGAGAAAAAAAAAAAAAAAAAAAAAAAAAAAAAAAAAAAAAAAAAAAAAAAAAAAATGCTGGCTGATGCGACAAACGAGCAAAATGTTTTTTAAGTAAAATAATAAGGCATTCCAAAGAGTAAAATGATGCGAACATTTTGTAAAGGATGTCAAGAACTAAGGGAGAATGTTTATCCTAAAACAGAAACTTTAATAAACAAAGAAACAGGACAACAAAGAGAAGGTTTCATAATTCATCGCAGAAGAGGCGTTAGTCAATAGTTCATTGACATAACAATACACCATTCGCGTAATCGCTCATCACCAATAGCGACTAACATTTCTGAATTAATGCAAAAACATTGAAAAATATGGAGACTCAAAGAGGAAATAAATGAAATGCAACATTAAAGTAATGATGACTTCTGCAATAAAGATTAATTAACGGACATAATAATGAGATAAAACAGAAATCAGTAATAAAACTCTTTAATAGATATGAAGGATGGATAGCACGATTAGGAAACCTAATTTAAAAATAAATATATAAGAGAGGAATTTATTGATTTATTTATTTATCAACGAAGAATTTATTGCGCAAAAAGCAGTCAATTATGAACTGACCTAAATTTATATCAAAGCTAATGACACGATTTTTTTTTTTGTTGTTTTTTCAAAGAAAGTAATAAGGAAATTCATAAACAAGAAATAATTTTTGGAAACTAGATATAATTTCTTTATCAATACACTAAAATTACAACAAAAAATATGTTTTTATTCCTTGGAAGGTTAATTTGATTTTACAACTTGGAAAAATGGAAGCTGTATGTTCTTTATTTTTTAAGGACATTATACATATATTTGAAAAATAAATTAGTTATATCCTTTTTCTTAGTTTTGAAATATGGAGGGAACCCCTTAGGTCTTCTCATGGCTAAATTCAGGAAAGAGGAAAGACTTTTGAAGCCAACTAGAAAAAATTACCTTACTTTCAAGACCGAAAATCAGTCCGTAATATCTAATAGTATAAAGATTATGTAAAGACAACTTTAAAAAAGTCTCACCATTTTTATTAACAAATTTGTTACAGGTTGTTGGAGAGGTAAAAAATATAAAAAAAACAAAGAGAGTTTACAATAATTGGAAATTAAAGATAATGGTGGGTTGTTTAAAGTCAAGGTTAGTCCACACTAAACATTCAATTATAGTAAAGGAGAGATCAGCTGTTTTGACCTACGAAATGTCGAAACTGATGAAATAAAGAACGAACTTGGTAATAGAATAATAGGCATAAATAGGATTAGAATAAAATATATTTTAACTTTTCCAAATACTATCCATATTCAAGGAACAAAGAGAAATAAAATGTATTCAAATTAATAACAAATTCCTTTTCTTGAGCAAAGAGATTGTGTAAGGAGGAAAATCCAGTTAGTTTTAGTAAAACATTCGCAAATGTTACAAAACAAAATATTGTTGATAAAAAAAACATGTACACATCTACTAATAAGAAAGAAGAGCCCAGTAGCTAAGCCTAGCAGCCTAGAGCCACCGCCTCCACGATACCTCGACCTATCATTACTGACACCCGATCCACTCCAAACACAGAACGCGCATTTCGGGGGGTTGCGATCGCCAACAATCAGTCCATTTATTCCCAGCAAATAAGTCTGGCTTGAGCCTTCGTTTAGTCAACATCGTTAATACCCTCGTTATTTGTCCTGTTAAGATCTATTTATTTAATTTGTAAGTAAGTACTATATTTATTACATTTTAAAGCGCAACATATTTGATTTAGTAATCAACCAAATAGTTATCTGTGCTTTAAAAACTATTGAACAGGGGACTAAGTAGTTTAATAACTGCTGAGGATATTTCGGTAGTTGTTTACTTGGGATGGAGTATTGAAGAGATTTAACTGCTCCTCTCTCTCCCCACCATTTTCTCTCCCCTCTACGTCATTCTACCTGTCAGTGTTACAACACCCCTGGCGGTGTGTCCCATATGTAAGGTCAATGTATCAAGAGAAGACAAAACAGCTCTTGCATTTTCATCATGCAAAATGATTTATCACATTAAATGTGCGAATGTCAATGAATCAGATCTAGTCCAAGCAAAGAAAAAATGGATTTGCGGACACTGTGAGTAATTGAAGTCCCACATAACAAAAGTATGTTCAACAACTCCCAAGGAGCAGAGCAGGCCCAAATTTCTCACTCCATAGAAATTAGAGGGGTACCGATAAAATCTGGGGATCTTTATAGGGACTATTTTACTCTATTGGAGCCGATTTGGGCGTCCGAATTTCACCCGAGGACCTAAAAAAAAGTTGAAAAAAAAAGATCAAGAGGAGAGAATTCTCGGCCAACCTCGATTGTCGCACGTATCTTCGCCAGACAGTGCGGGCGAGGTGATTCGTCTTCGCAAAGTAAAAAGAGATTTCACTACTAGGCACCTCGGTTGGGATAATGATGAACGGATTAACAATGCGGAGGAAATGTCGGCCGCGAACAGGCACTTCTACTAGTTGGAGAGGCAGAAGAAAGCTACGGCCAGAATTAAATATGTTTGGTTTGCCGGAGAAAGGGTTCGCAGCTTATGATTGTCTAAAACTTCATGAAAATAAAACCAAAGCCATTCTCATCGGTTCCAAATATCTCCTCAGCTCCCTCTCCTGCCACCCCTTACTTTACCTCAACCACAAGTCCATCACCTACCACTCATCACATAGAAACCTAGGAGTATTCCTCGACCAAAACCTCTCCTGGAATAATCATATATTCCAAATTTCCAGCAAATCCATTGCCATCCCTAGATAGTTCCTTAGGCTTGGAGACCTATTACCTATTAAAAAAAGGCTAGCTCCAAGTTCTCTCTCTTATCTTCCCCCACGTCGATTATGGCTGCCTGCCTAGTGTTAGGAGGACTGCCAGCGAGTCTTGAGATGAGACTAAAGAGACTAAGAACTGCTTCATTAGATTCATCTTAGGAAATCTGAGGCGATCTCATGTCTCCACTTGGTACGCTGAGTTGAAGTGGCTCTACCCGACATTCTCACGAAAATACTTCCTAAGAACCTACCTTTATCAATCCTTTAGAAGCAAAAAAACTCATCTATAACTACAATATTATCACCCACTCTCCTCTAACCATTCTATCGACACAAGATCCCAGCCTTTGAACATACTCATTCCCTATCATAAAACCAATTCCTTTAAGACATCCTTAATGTGGAATTCGAAGTGCATTCGTACATCTCAATCCTTAACTGCCTCTAAACATAAACTATTCATCCATCTCCTAGAATATCAATCTGCCGTGCCTTTGTTAAGTTAAATTGTTTAGCCTCTATGTTCTTTAATGATTTTTTTATTTTCTTTAATTTTATATCTTATTTTTGTATTGCCTAAGCATTGTTTTTGTTTGCCTAAAATTTTTTAAGGTAGCAATATTACCTCTGGAAACATATACATTTATTATATATATATATATATATATATATATATATATATATATATAATATAATGATTCGTATATTGATGATATATTTAAATAATGTATATAAAATTATAAACATTGTATAGCCAGAAGATTAATTTCAAAAAATGTGAGAAATAAATATCCGTTTTTTCATCTTTGATAAAAAGAAGATATAGTTAATCATTTCGAATCTAAAAACATTAAAGGTACTTTAGAGGATAACAATTTAAAAGATAAAAAAATTAATCCATGTCAGATTGTTTTAATCAGAATGAAACCTATAGGGCATATTAAATTTTAGTACGATATAGCAAGTATCTTAACAATCGTTATAGGCGTTTATGAGAAAATTGTAAAAAAGTAAAAATGCAATGTATAAAGTGGGTCTTCTAGTAAGCTGATGTTGGTAAAAAAATTACAAACAACTTTTCGTTTCTCCTCTATACTTATCACACAGAGGCACACACACGCGCAGATATACGATCGCGATACTTTCTTTTTCTATTTATTTCATATATAGGTGAGTGAAAGTAAAAATTAATACCTTATGAGAATATACTTTTGAAATATGACAGCGTCAACCCTGATGATGGCTTGAGGTCGAGGCGAAATGAGAGAACCCTCAATCACTTTCTTTATCGTGCATTGATTTTATTTGTATACAAAGGAACATATGTCTATTAATGCAATTGGTACTCACATTTAAGAACAAAATTATCAATAGTAGATTTATCGATGATTTTAGAAGAAGATAATCTAAAACCAGAAGAAGCTCGACGGCATCTCAAAAACATAACCAATAGATTAAAAAATCATTGCCTAGGTATAGATATTAACTCAGCGCTTAACTCAAAATATAACCCAGAATTCAGAAACATCAGCAGCTTTCTCCAAGGTGAAGAATACCTAAATTTCAGAACACTAATCAAGAAGCACCAAAGAATAGTGAGCCAGCTTAGGGTAGCCAACTTGACAAGACCGGTAGTGTACAGTGAGGGGAAATCCTATCAACTAGAGGGTGATGAAAACTGAACTGTGTGAAATTTACAAAAGCCGGAAAATCTATAATATCTTTTGATAGAATGCCCAATGTATAAACATCTTAGGAAGCACTATATATATATATATATATATATATATATATATATATATATATATATATATATATATATAGTGCTTCCTAAGATCTTTATACATTGGGCATTCTATCAAAAGATATTAAATAAATAATATTAATAAATAAATCTCTTTATTTGTTTTCGGGCTAGCCCATACAAATGGAGTTGAGTTGTACAAAACAGATAAACATAAATCAAAGAAATCTATTACAACTGTACTAAACAAAATACGCTTCAAAAACAAATACATAATAAAAGGCAAAATAAATTGTAACTATATAAATATTAAACAAATAAATCAATCATAAATAGTTTAACAAATTCAATTATTGGTATTTTAGTAATGTGCTTAAATTATTCTTGAATAGACAGATACAAATTTCTTAGCTTTAAACACTCTGTTACATAATAAAATAAATTTTCAAATTGCTTTTTATTTTCTATTTGCAACAAAAGTTGTACTATGAGGTCATTGTCAGACATATTTCCAATATACGTCCTCAAGTACTTATTTCTGGACGGGGAGTAAACAGGGCATTGCAACAAAAAATGATTTAAATCTTCTGGTTCGCCTGAATTACAAATAGGGCATTCAACGCTATTATCTGAATAACCATTTTGGAATCCGTAACTGGTAACTTTCAGTTTATTGGGTTGACATAGTCTTAGTTGACTGATCAATCTATGTTTCCTCATAGGCCCCTTTAATTTCAAATAATATTCCCCCATATTTAAGCTACTAATTTTCCTAAAATTAGGATTAAACTTTGAATGCAAAATAGCCTGAATATCTAGGGAAAGATTGTGATTATTGAATTTTTCAACAGCGTTATTTAATTCTCTTTCAAATAAGGCTTTACTTTTGATATTTAATATGTCAAATTAAATATTTGTTAATATAAATATATAAATGAGAACAATAATTCAATTTTAGGAAATCTACTAACAATTGATACTGTGCAGAAACTAAATGACATTTTTTACTATACAGTGGGTAGTTTAAAAATTAGATCGTTTATAATAAATAATAAGGTTCATGATATGGATTTTCCGGTTAATGCCTCATTAAATTTTTATTAAAATGTGAATGAGATTACTTGTGTTTATTTGTTTTTTCTTTTACTTGTAATATTGATTAGCATTGTTTAGAATAATTTACACAACATTATAAATTGAAACATTTATATTTTCACTAAGGAAAACTTTAAATTCCTCAATTGTTCTTTTTTTTATGTTTTGTATGTGTATTTTTTTTGTTTTGTTTTTCATTTTTGTATTTGATTTAAAAAAATACGCTTTACTTGTTTATTGTATATTCACAATGCCTGTAAATAATCTCCAATTGTTTTTTTATTTTTTTTATTTATAACATATGTACTGTACTGATCAACTCCTTTTGTATGGGGATTACTCCGAAAACAAATAAATATTATTATTATTATATAGTATTATATATTAATGTCCATGGAATTATTCAAGAGAATATCTTAACAATGAATCCCGTGAATTGTATATTAAACATCATCGTTGAAAAGTTTTAGTTTTTCAGATGGGATTAATTTTTTTTTTTTTTTTTTTTTATTGAGATATATTACAATTTGTTACAAAATGAACAATAATAATATTGATAAGAGACCACATTCATACTATATATACAGAAAATAATAATAATGGTCAAATTTCATAAAATATAACATAAATTCAAATATATACAATAAAATAATAATAATAAATAAAAAACAAAACAAATCGAAACATAAACCTATTATTGAGATAAATAAAAAGTTGGCAAATAAATAAACATCTTACACACAATCATAACTATATACAATATATACAATTGCTAAAGGGACCCCAGCAAGCGCTTTTACCTCCACTTGTGGAGGAAAAAGCGGAATCCAAGAGATCCCAGCACCTCTATCTCAGCCGCATCACTGGTCTGAGCCAGTGGAGGCCGAGTTAGGGCGCTGTAGCCACAAACATACCGTACATGAGTGGACGATCTGACCATTGTCAGAACTCCAGTTGAAATGTTTACAGTAGGTCTCGTGGCCACTGCCGTTTCAATCTTCGAGGAGGATTGTAGGGATGGGTGGTGCTGGATAGGGATTGTGCTAGAGGGTTAGGATGATGACTAAGGTTCTGATGAAATTTGGAAAATTTGGATGGTACCAGGGCTAAAACAAACGGAATATTAAGGTCATGGTGTAGGGTACAGTTGGTAACGTAATAAGGAGCATTAACTATTGTTCGGAGGACTTTGGATTGGAAGGATTGGATGCGTTTAATGTTAGAATGTTTAGCTGTCCCCCACAGTTCAAGTCCATAGGTCCATATAGGTTTCAGTACTGTCTTGTATATTAGTAATTTGTTGTCAACTGTAAGATGAGATTTTCTGTTTAGTAGTCTGTATAACTGGCCGAATCTGCGGTTGAGTTCTTTTCTTTTTAGTCTTGTATGTGGGTTCCACGTCAGTCTTTTGTCTAGTAAAAAGCCGAGATACCGGACTGTGTCTGAGGAAGGAAGCGGTATGGAATTGAAATTAACCGTTGGACAGGATTTGCGTCGAAGGGTGAATGTAACGTGAGTGCATTTGCTTTCGTTCACCTTAATGCGCCAAGCATTGCACCAATCTTCGACAAGGGAAAGGTGCTTTTGGAGATTTAGCGATGCTGCTTCAGGATCGGAATTGGATGATAAAATGGCTGTGTCATCAGCAAATGTTGCCAGAAAGGTATTGGGGTCGGTAGGGATATCGGCGGTGAAGAGGATGTAGAGGACGGGTCCTAAGACGCTGCCTTGAGGAACACCGGCCTCAACAGTATATTGTTCGGAAAATTCGGAACCACAGCGAACTCGGAAGGAGCGGTTGGATAAATAGGATCGGAGGATTAGGTATAAGGATTGAGGTAAATGGGTTTTGAGCTTAAAGAGCAGTCCCGGGTGCCACACCCGGTCAAAAGCTTGAGCTATGTCCAGAAAGGCACCCGAACAATACTCCGGTATTCACTACGAGTTTCGTCTACCTTGATCTAATCATGGCTGATAAAACTTCCACTTCTAATGTACCACCCCAACCAGGTACATCAGGTACCCCTGTATCTCCTTCTAAAGCTGAGCCAGAACAAGAACCTCAAAAGACTCAGAAAAAGAATCGGCGCGGAAAAGGATCCCGAGCAAACAAATCTGAACAACATCGTATTAAGAAAAATGCTGAATGGGATAAAGCTCAACAAGAGCGTATTCAAAAATGGAAAGACTCCTTTAAAATTGATGAAGATGACGTTTTAAATCTGAGAGAACAGACTGTAGTCATAACGCGTCCAACTCGCAAGGTGGATATTACAACTGGCTATTTTTCCAAGATAGTCATCCACTCCGTACAAACTCTGCACAGGGTTTGCAAAATTCCATCGGCACACTCGGAAGCTTATGATATTCAGACGGTCCTCTGGGTTACACAACTTCAGATTGAAACAAAGTTATTCTTCAGCTCTCTTGGAACACGATATCTGGTACAGGACGCTTTCCGTTTCCACGACGATTATCAAAGAGTTGCCACTATCTTTAGACTGCTCTTTTACCTATTGCAGCAGGTATAGACCAGATTGGCAAGTGTGTTGTTGACAATCAAACGATTGTTCCACTTATAGGTCAACATCCAATGAAACTTGATGAGAATGATTCTGACCCGGTTCTCTCTGCAGACACAGCATCATTATTTGCTGGTGACCCGATTGTAGGTATGTATGAGACCGGTGAATTCTTATATGAAAATGGAGAAAGAACCCCACTCTATTTTCAACCACTGACCAACATCCAGTTATGTTATGAAGCACAGGTGTTAAGAACTGATGGTCGGCAGATCTTCTTTCATCTAGGAACCTATAACGCATTACCACTTGAACGTCGACTGGCACTTGGTAGGTTGGTTCCCAGGAGGCCGGTAATACCACGTCCAAGTTTAGAAGATGGGATTAATTAGATTAATAATTTGTCCATTAACAATTGTCTGAATTTCAACAAAATTAACAATAATAAAGATGTATGAATTCAAGAAGAGGATAATTATATAAGTTGAAAAATAAATGTCTTCATTATAAACCCTTCATCTTAGTAAAAAAGATTATTAACGATGTTATTCATGAAACCCGACCAAAGAAGCTTGTTGTTGGAATCCATCGAAAATCGCCTCTGTAATTAAAGTTTAATGTAATGATAAAAAGGATGCTCTCGAAATTCCCATTGAAGGACCATTTATCTTAAAATGGTTCTCAAAGGCGAGAGGAAACTGATGTACATCCTAGAAAATGGCGGATAAGATACCGCGTGGGCAGTGGAGCCGTGTCAATCGGGGACAAGAGAAATAGAGATGAAAGGGAGCCCTAAATGATTTACGACCCCGTAAATGTTTACGGCCAAGAAAAGTAGTTCCTCTTCCTTCTACACCCCATCCTTCTATATATCAACCGCCCATCCTTTCGATATCTCGGAAGAAGAAAAAAGCGAAATCAAATACTGTAAAAAATATTTTAAAAAAAGAAAATGAGACTCCGTCAAAATTTAATTACAAACTTAAAAAACTACAAGTACTCCGTACAATAATAAAAACATACTACAACAGTAAACAAATAAAATATGGAACATAGATATTAAGTTATAGACAACGCTCATTATTTTGAAATACTTAAAAACACAGCAGGGGTTTAACAAATAAATAACTAATAATATAATAGAACATAAAAAATCAATACATAGCAAGTAATTTATTAACCAAGAACATAAAAAAAAGTTTACAAAAAAGAATGTTTAACTCCTGCTTATTTAAGGAATAGAAAAGAAATTCGACTTATTAGATAAACAAGGCAGGGAAACAGTGAGTTGACATAGGTTATTTGATCGGGTTCCACAGGATCGAACGAAGGAGGAAACAGTGTACCGAGGTAGATTTTATCAGCTCCTGTAATAATGATCCTTTTTTAAGTAAGTTAACTGGTTAATCTTGAAGCCAAATACACCTTAACTGACTAGTTATTTTAGTCTTTAAAAATTGCTAAAATGCATTTTAAAAACAAAATATTCTAATATTACTTTAGAAAAAATTAAATAATTACTTATTAAAGGTTAACCGTAGTGTAGTGGCTAGTCTATTATGCCTAATGTCTTGGGTTCGAACTCGAAGAAATTTTACTATAATAATCCATAGTTATGCCGTCCTCTTTCACAGGGAACAGAAAATAGTGGTTCCAAACTTCAGCAATGTCAGAATCCCGTTAAAGACCTCTACCCCAATCAAGCAAAACTAACAATAAATAAATAAACAAATCAATTAATAATATTTAGGACTATTAGAACGAACTTCTTTTCTTTCTTTTTATTCTTCGAATAGGACACGTCATCCAGCTTTTTCGTTGGAAGTGTGCTTTAATGTTTGCCTAGTACATGCGCATTCTCAGGCTGTGTGCTTATCGTTTCTCTTATTCGTCTAGAAGGCACCTGGCTTCCAACAGGATGGATTGGCCTAGAACCTCTTTTGCTTTAGAATCATTCTGAACGGAGATCGGTCTCTACTGTCGCTGTAGATCTTTTGACACTTCCATTAACCGAGGGATCCAAACCTTCCTCTTATAACAGTAGCATAGAATCTGGCTGGCTAGAGAGTAATTAATCAAGAATCGATCTCATTAAGTTCCCATTAATAATTAAAATTGATTCAATTTCACCTGAATTATTCATAAAAATATTTATATTAGGGGTACTCACGAAGTTTTCTATAGCATGTTTTGGTGCTATTGGAAACCATATATCTATGGCGAATAATAAAAACCTAACCCTCGCAACGCATCTTTGGGATTTTTTAAGTTCTTCAAATTCAACAAGATGTAAGCAAAAAATAAGCATTTCATAAGACAATTAATTGAGTATTTTGCACTACAAGAGTTATTTTAAACAAAATTAGGATAGCAAATTTCAATAGTCTAAAATAAGGAGACATTTTTTTTCTTATTTGGGTATACCTTGTATACTTTCGTTTTTATTAGTAACTTGAGAGCTACCAATAGGCAGTTTCTCTTCATGTTTTTATTATGTATTTTATCATTAAGCAGCATATTTACTTGTATTATAGTATACAGAAGTAAATTTCAATAAAAATAATTAAAATATAATAAGTACGCCACTATCCTTTAATAATGAGCTTATAAGAAAAACTAAAGAATTAATGATAATATTTTTAGAATAATAATACAAAAATTGGTAACGTAAAATATAATTTAAAAACTTATTAAAAGTCAATCTATCTTGATAAATTTATTGTAGTGCAAGGTAACCTCAAATTCTAATTTCTAACACTAATCGAACTAATTTCGTGTTTTTATTTTTATAGAAATCCTCAATACAAATATTTTGTTGAAAACTGGTAGAAGAGGAACAGACCCCGATAGAATTGTAACCTAAAAAGGTTAAAACTAGAAAAACGAAATGAAAAATATAAATTGTTTTTAAAACATAACCTCAATAATTTGAGAAATATATATTTTTATTTTGTAATTTTGTCACTACTGGTCCCAGTTGACCAGTTAACCTCTAATGAAAGGCAATTGCAAGTGAAACTAACCTATAAAGGGAAAATTCAAACTATACTTTATTGTTATTTCTAACAAATAGATTATATTAAAGCTGTAATTATAACTTTGAATACCCATTGAAATATAAACTTTAATTAGACAAAGAAATATTAAATATTTTTTAAACATTCAAATAATTATTAACAAAAATAGATATTATTGATGTTATATGTATTTTCATTTCTGTTCTAGTAACTTGTTAATCTTATTTACTAATGTCCGGAATAAGATTAACTGAATTAAGACATGGTTTAATGATGGTAAAGTGAAATGTCGGCGTGCGGATGGCCAACCAGTAATAGTCATCAACTCGCCTTCTGACTTAGAAGTTTTTGACTGACATCAGGGACTACTTTTCACCTTTCGGGATCATCGGCTTTCGACCATTCGTTCTTTAACCACTAATTCGCGATTTTCATCTCATCATTATTTTTTTCTTTATTACTGTAGCTATTTTTATTTTTGTTCAACATTAAGACAAAATTCAATTTTTTTTCGCAAATATACGGGAATTTTTTGTTATCTAACTCAACAAGAGTAATAATTATTTTATTTTTATTCGCTATGTACAGACTACTAACAGCTGTTGAAATTGTAAAAACCTTTTTGATTTTCTATATTATGTTTGTTTTATTTCTATTTTCTAAGAATGTTTATGCTTCTAGTTCTTATTCCACAAATAATGTCAATGCACTGCAGGTTTATTCATCTTCTCATTCCTCGCTCCCCTTTTCTCATGGCCCACCATCTCGGTTCACTACTTCCAATTTTCCTTTCCCATGACTAATGTCCTTTTAACCTGTCACGTCAACGCACAGTCACTCCTAGCCCATATTGATGAATTCCATGACTTTTTCCTCCATAACTTTTATCACTTAATAGCTGTTTCTGAAACCTGGCTGAAACCTACAATTCCGACATCGCAAGTTTCCCTTCCGAATTATACATTGCTCCGTCATGACAGAGATGACCGAACGGGTGGCGGCGTGGGTCTCTTTGTTCATGACAGCCTCAAATCCAAACAACTCATTCAATCACCCCATTCCGATTGCCCTCACCTCGAATACCTTTTCGCCGAAATATCCACAGCTTCACATTCCCTACTATTTGGAGTCATATACCGCCCTCCCAGAGTACCCTTTGAGACAGAATTCGAATCCACTCTTTACAATCTAATCCCATCCTATAACAATATCATCCTCACTGGGGATTTTAACACCAACCTATTGTTGCCTTCCTCAGACCATGCCTACTTAACCAACCTCTTCTTCTCTCTCGATCTTTATATTGTACCATATAATCCCACACACCACACCCAGTCCTCAGAATCCTGGCTCGATCTGTATGTTCTGGATTCTGCTGATAAACTCCTCGCCTCGTCTCAACATCCTGTTCCGTTCTTGTCTGCTCACGACCTTATCCAGATATCCTATAATCTTCCGATCACTCTATTTTCCCCAAGAACCATTTCTTTTCGTAACCTTAACACCCTTTCCTCTGAAATCTTGGCGCCAGATCTTGAAGCTATCCCATGGAACACCATATACTCGCTTAGGACCGTAGATTCTATGGTTGAAACCCTTAACTGTCATCTCCATAATATCCTAGACAACCATGCTCCCCTTATCACAAAGAAAATCCGACACCCTCCTGCTCCTTGGTTAACGCCAGAAATTAGGGAATGTATGAGGCACAGGGATGCTGCAAGGCGACGATTCAGGCGCTCCCGTCTTCCTAGTGATTACTCCACCTTCAAACATCTCAGAAACAGTACCCAATCCATGATACGCCAAGCTAAATCCCAATATTTTCAGCAATCCTTATCTTGTGCTTCCGACTCCAAAACCAAATGGACAATCCTGCGTAAACTATCCTTAGGAAAACACACCCATAACCAACCTATTCCTATTTCCGCTGATGATCTTAACACCCACTTTGCTTCCTGCTCCTCTCATTTATCATGTCAGACGCCGATGCCTGCTACTATGCACCATTTCAATCCGGATTCATTCTTTTTTTCCCATATCACCCCTGAGGACCTCTTTAATTCTATTCGTAAATCCCGAACCAATGACTACGGACCTGACAATATCCCAGTAAAACTAATCAAAGCCTCGCTTCCTTCCATCCTTCCAATATTATATCATATCTATAACTTTTCTCTAGACAGTGCAACCTTCCCAACTTCCTGGAAAACCGCTCTGATCCGTCCACTCAAATCCAGAAAGAAAATATGGTAAAGCATACAGATCTATGACTTGGCTACAAAGTTAGGTAACACCTTTACCAGCTGCATCTAGATTAGAAATAAAGTATGGTATAATCTGGCTCCCCTTCACAAAATCAAAATCTTTACTGTACCAGAATCTTACTAAACTGAAAATAGCAGCTCAAGAGATATTCAAAATGAAGAGTGAATACAAATTCTAATAAATAGACCTTTTCAAAGCTCCATCCAATCTAAAGCTTGGGAAAAAAAATTTCCAATTATAAAAGTTTGTATCTACTCTTCATGTTGAGTAGAGTATTAGAATGGTAAAGTAGATGCAAAGAAAAATGACAGTACAGCCCTAAATGTACAGATAGTAGAGATAACATAGAAAGCAAGATATTTCTTATTAAGCCCCAAAGGCAACCTATACTATATGACAATGATTGTGATAATTTGTATTACATTCTAATAAAAATGATACATGTAAAAAGTAGACGCAAAACATGAAGACTTATTTGCGCTAAAAACTTCATAAATCTCTTCAGACATCCCACAAAACCACCAATCTAAAGAGATATAACTGGTTTATAACAACAAATAGAGGAAGAAGTATTCCTTATAGTATAAACCAGTTCCTTATTTTGTTTCACATTTTGTCATACATAATATATTTTGTTATATTATACATAATATATTTGTTATACATGTACACATTTTGTTATACATAATGACTTTCGCCCAATTTCTCTCCTTTCAAACCTTTCTAAACCTTTAGAGCGTCTGGTCCAATCTCAGTTATCCCTCTACCTCGAGCAAAATAACCTTTTGAACCCCCTCCAGTCTGGTTTTCGGCCTGGCTATTCTACTCACTCTGCTCTCTCCCACATTTCCCAAGATCTTCACAAGGCCATAGATCAGCACAAAATAACTATCCTTGTTTTGCTTGATTTTTCCAAAGCCTTCGATTCTGTGGACCATAATATCCTCTTAACCAAACTCCATAGACTCCCAGTATCCACAGGCGCTCTTCAATGGTTTCTATCATTCCTTACCGGCCGTTCCCAGTATGTTGTAGTTCCCAATAAACCCCGCTCCGACTCACTGCCACTAACAAAAGGTGTACCCCAAGGTTCCTCGTTATCTCCTACCCTTTTCTCCATATTCATAAATGATCTTCCGCTCTCCATCAAGCACTCCCAATACCACCTCTATGCCGACGATATTCAGATTTATATTTCCTTTACCCCAAATGAATTTCCTGATGCTATCTCTAAACTTCAGGAGGACATAAATAATATAAGTGCTTGGTCAAACAGCAACAAACTCCTGCTAAGCGCTGAAAAAACAAAAGCCATCCTGATAGCATCACCTGCTCTCCTTAAATCCTTTCCCAGTTCCCCCAACCTTTTCCTAAACAATACTCCTATCTCTTTTCATTCATCTGTCAAGAACTTAGGTATTACTCTTGATCAAACTCTCTCTTGGAAACCGCACATCTCTCAAATATCCCGCCGAACCATAACAACCCTAAAGCATTTCCGTCGCCTCCATCACCTCCTACCATTCAATATTCGTAAACTCCTTGTTTCTTCCCTTGTCTTTCCCCACTTTGACTACGGATGTGAGGTGTACAGCGGACTTTCAGGTGAGCTCGAAGCAAAACTTAAGCGTATTATGAACTGTGCAATACGGTTTGTATTCGGAATCACCAGAGACACGCATATAACCCAGTATTACTCCGAGTTAAGGTGGCTTTATCCTCGTTATAGATGCCAGTATTTCCTAGCCTCCTTCCTCTACCAGGTTATCAGAACTCATCGTCCCAGCTACATCTTCTAATCCCTTCAATTTAAATCATCAATTCAGTCCCGTTCTACTAGATCCCGTCTTTCTGACCTCTACACTCCTCCTCACCGTACTGCTGCCTTTGACAAGTCCTTTCTAGCCAAAGCAACCACTCTTTGGAATTCTATTCCTCCTGAGATCCGTCATGCAAGTACTGCTTCCTCCTTCAAATCGCTACTTTTCAACCACCTTCTCCTTACCCAGTCAAACAGACAATAACTTCAAACTGCAGATGCTATAAATACCAATTATTATTATTATTATTTTTTGTGTGTTTGTATTACTCAAATTATCATTGATGAACCAGCTATTTCTGTTTTGTTTTTTTTGTTTTTCTTATTCCGAAAGTCTGATTGTAAAGATGTACATATATTACTACCTTAATTATTTTTTAGTTTAGTATTTTGTTATTCTAAATCATGACCACACTGTTCCGGTCATCAATTATGTATTTTATTTTATTCTTAAGGGACTTTAGTCCCAGGATAATAAAGAAGTTTTTTCATTAATAATAATATTGTGTATACAATATAATGTACAGTTAGATCAGCAACACTTTATTCAGATTATACATGTACTTTATATATATGTACATACATATATATATATATGTACATACATATATTTATATATATATATATATATATATATATATATATATATATATATATATATATATATATATATATATATATAAAGTTCATGTATAATCTTAAAAAATAATAATAATTAATTTTGTTTATTTTTGTCAATAAAACATTGAATTTTTTTCCTGGATCTACCATTCTATGCTGATGTTTAATTAAAAAACCTGTTAGATTAGGTTTTAATTCTATAGACTATTTAAATTCTGTAATTTACTATAAAATATATGAGGTTTGTTATTAATTGTGTTTTCAAGTTTTGATAGAAAGTAAATATTTAGAACAAAATAAAGCTAAAATGAAAATTGTAGCAATTATACAGTTAAAATTTTGTATTATACAAGTGTCAGTGCAAAATTTACATATTTAAAGCTTGGTTAAACAATGAGGAATACCTAAAATCTTATCGGATTGGAATTTTATAAAATGCTAGACCTGTAAATACTGGCAAGAAATACATCCATTTCACATGCATATGCAAACTCTTTATAAAATTCTATAATAATAAATTAATAACTTCCTTTCGCGTTAATTAAATCAGTAGATATATTTGATGATCTTTAAGTAATTTACATATGCCCACAAAAGCAATAACTTACAGGGCTGTATTCATGTAAATATCCTAAGACAATACAATAGTAACAAAGTGATAGTAGTGAAGCTCATGTTTTTTATAATTTGCACCAAAACAGTTTAATAATTAGTAATATATGGTAGATTGGTAAAACCAGTAAATTAAAAAACAAACAAGGATTAAAACTTCTTTAATTATATACAATAATAATATTGTAACAGTTGCACTGTCAATCAAAACACCGAGGTTACACGACGGTTTTTTCAGATCCCTCAGTGTTGCCAGATGGAAAGTGATTTAATTATTAATATTAATTTTTTACCTACAACACTGAGGTAACCAACTTATTACCTGCATTGTGTGCATCGTCTGTACCGTGTTTTGTTTGTGGTAATATTGTTAAAGATGTCGTGTGTGTGGACTTATAAACTTTTTTTTTTTAAATTTAATTTATCATCAAGAAGAAGCTTACTTTTTATTTCTTATTTTTAATAATTTTCATTGTGTTTTAATAGTTTTTTTTTTCATTTAATTAAAATAACTTTTATTTTGGAACGTTATTTATTTTATTATTCTCCAACATCCATCAAAATATAAACAATATTACAGATAACTTCACACTATTGTAGAATAATATTACATGATGTTATGACGATGAACACCCAGAGCTTAGTAATAGAGTCCGAATTTTGGTTTATTGATTCTACTAAATAAAGGTAAGATTTATCATTTTACATTTAACATGAAGTTGAAAGTTTTAGATAAGTGAATCACTATTACAAGATGAAATAAGTCCTTTGCAAATTCTGTTCAATTATTAATTCTAATTGTTTCTTATGGACAGTCGGAGTATATATTTTACAGTTTCTCTTTTATAAATGTTTATATCAATACAAATATAATATAAAATAAAGTAAATCCATAGTAATTTTATAATCATAAACAACAGAAGTACCATTGAAATAAAAAAAGGTGATGGGTTTAGGCCAAATTGGTGAAATAAGTTATTAGTGTAAATTTTGTTCACTATTCACTCAACAAAGAGATTGTTCCTTACTCGCTTAAAGTTCTTTAAAAAATAAATTTCCTTTTTTCCTCTGCCACATTGAAGTCACTAGTTCATGTTCATACTTGTGGTATATCAATCTTCGTAGCTTACTCTAAAGTTCATGTTCAATTGTTTCTTGTTTGGTATCTTACATTATCGGAAATATGCATCTTTTCTTGTGTCCAGAATAGATAAAAGTGATATGGTATATAATTGTATAACTTTATTTATTTATCTCTCCCTTCACCAGAAATTTAAAAAAGGAAAAAAAATTAAAGCTTATTTACTTATTATGTTTATCTTTAAAAAGCTAAATATAAAAGAGTGGAGTATTGCAATTTCCATTTTTGTTAGAGTTAATTTTTAAAATTTGAAAATTAACCCTAAAATATTGATATAGAGACATATTCAGAAATTGGACATCCTGTCTATTATTTTTATCAGAAATTTATGACAAACAAAATCACTATAACTTACTCAGTACATAATTTGAATAGGACTTAACTATTTGCTCTTGTGATTGTGACTCACTTATTAAAAATCTTAATCTTTATGATAAATATCGAATCATAAATCTTGCCTACCTTGATTTCACTCGTTCTTAAATTGTCCATAACACCAGAAACTCAGAAACAAATAAGCCAGTCACTAAATAAAGAGGTAACCTAGCAAACCCTTCCTTTAAAAGTGAAGGTTGTTCAGTTCAACTTATTGACACGCCATCAATCCTAGTCGCTGGAATCGTAAATTTCTCAGCTCGCGGGGTTTCAACTGCATTTCATAGTTTGATCGGACACTGGTGCAACTGGCCCTAATTGCATCTTAGTTAACGCCAATGCAGTTAGCTTAAAATCTTTCCAAGGAGAATGGATTTATAAAAAATAAATGAAAGAGTTCTTAATATATATCTGCTCGGCGTCCATTAAAATGTAATAATAGTCTTTTCGTGCGTAACCTACACTCCCTCTATTATATATGCTTGTTTCTTACATGTATATTCAGACCAATCCTTTGAATGGGGAGAGATTTGAATTATTAAAAACTCTCCTTTTTGGAGTTGTAACCTAGATACAACTGATTGTCCGAATCATATCCTTTTTAAATGTCAATGTCGAGTCAGAGTTGTTTTTTGTTTAAAATCACCGAGAATTGAGCCTAGGAAAAAAAAAAAATTATAGTTGTTAAGAATTGGGAAATACTAATTTAGTTTATGTATATATCGTTAATTTTAAGTTCAGTCGCAAGAGGGGGCACTATTTACATAAAAGAGGAATTAAGTGATTGTGGCCGCTCGAGAGGGAGAGAGGGGAGACATTAATAAACCCCTAACGAAACCTAAACAAATATCAGGAATTCGGCGACTGATAGTTAACGTTCGGATTGAGGCTGCGAGCGAGTGTGCTGTCGCCCCTCTTCCCAACATAAATTTGGAGGCACCGGCGAGATTGCCTACTTTTCTCGATTTGTTTAAGTTTCGTTTTGGAGACTATCGCTTTGAAATTAAATTGATTCATTTATCAGTTAACTTGTTTCTTAATCTTTTGCATCTTTTTTATTTTTTTAAATTTAGATTTGTGTATAATATAATAGAGAGAACTATTTTCATTTTATTTTCAATCTTTGTGCATACATGCTTTCATTCTATTTTTAATTCTTTATATATATATGTTTTTCATTTTGTTTAAATCTTTTATATATGTTTGTTTTTTCAATGATTTATTTGATTATTGCAAATCTTAATTTCGCTAATACTACGTAGTGCACTTTGTACATATTTATTTTCTTTATTAATTCACTGCCTATTATAAAGTATATGTTTATTTCTTTAATACTATACGTAAGTCACTTTGAATACATATTAATTTGATTATTCACTAAGCATTATTCAGTTTAATTTATAATATTTTATAGGTCATTTTTATTTTCGTTTCCATTGATTATTATTTAACTACAACTCGCTAAACCTCTTTAATTATAATTAGTTTGTAATTAATTTGAGAAAAGTATTTCCATTTTGATATTTTCGTTGATTTAAATTAGTTATTTTCTTCAAAATTTATTGTTATCTAATATGCCGCCCAAAGCTGATAAAGGTTCTAATTCAGAAAGCGATGAACTTAAATTACAACTTTTAATGGACGAATTTAGTGATTTATATGAGGACATTAAAAACACTGATAATCTAGGTTTTATTTCCACCACAGATATATCTAAGAGGGCATTATTTAAGGCACGCTTATCGCGTATAGATTGTACTTTTGAGATGTTTTCTCAAATATTTCGAGAAATAAAATCGCTTTCTACACGAATAGAAGGTTATGATACTTCGCTATGTATAAAAATGAAACATGAGGCTCGAGAAGCCTACGTCGAAGCTTTGTCATACAATGAACACAAAGATCAAATCTCTATGTAGAATAATTCAATCAATTGTATGCCCGTTCTACGACTACTCCTAAACTTGCCCAGTTTCGACGGTAATATTTCAGATTGAGGGCCATTTAAGGACACTTTCTTTCGCTAATTCATCATAACAATGATTTACCAAATGTACAGAAATTTATTATTTAAAGTCTGCATTAAAGGGGGCCGCCGCTCAGATAATAGCTTCTATTCCGATGTCTGACGCTGAGTACCTGCATGCTTGGGAAACGCTTTCTAAACGATACGAAAACAAGAGATCACAAGCCATTACCTTTCTTATGAAAATATTTCAATTTCAATCACTTAAAAATCAAAATTTGGCTTCCTTGGAAACTTTCTCAAATGTTGTTTTAGAAAATATTATTTTATTTCAAAACTTGAAATTAGAGGATCCTGCAGGATTTATTCTTATGACGTATGGCTTGAAATTGTTAGATGAAAAAACCCGCGACCAGTTTGAGACAAAATATTCTTCATCGACCACATTACCCACTCTTTACAATTTTCAGAACTTCATTCAAGAACTTTGCATAAAATTAGAAACCAAAGCCTTAACTTCTAACCGCTCAGTAGAAACAATAGTCCCCCAACAAAAATCAAATTACTTTATTGAACCAAGACGCGTCTTTATGTCAACTAGCTCCGATAATGCATATCTGAAATGTTTTAAATGCCAACAGAACCACCGCATTTATGAATGCCCCCAATTCAGAACTTTAAGTCATTTCACAAAGATATGAAGAAGTTAAGAAACTTAATCGATGCTTTAACTGCTTATCTTCGGGCCATCCTGCAAAAGGCTGCCCCTCTCGCAATTCCTGTCGATCCTGTGGTAGGAAACATCACACTCTATTACATTTTTCGCCATCAAATCCTCCCACCTTTCATTCTAAACAGGTCGCTAACGAACAAACTTCAATCAGTCGCTCTTCATGTATCAGCCAGCCTAAAACATTTTGTCCCGTGGACTCTAAACCAGCAACTTCAAACGACTCAAAGAAAGTAGTACATTCTACTGCAAATAATGGAGGAATTAATGTCCTACTTGGAACTGCCTGCGCCGAAATTAGGGACCAAGAGGGTAACTACCATCCAATACGATTGGTTATTAATTGTGGGTCACAGAGATCATTCATAACCACTCATTGTTCACAATGCTTAGGATTACCCCTTTTCAGAAACCCTCATAAGATCAGTGGCTTTGCAGATAATCAGATTCGTGATGGAGAACACCACACAAAATGTATTTTACGCCCGTGCGGACTGGATCAACCATTATTGGAAACAAATGCCATACTAATATCGCATATTACCGATAAATTACCCACTCGCTGTTTATCGCAAAAAATTAAAGAAATCTTTAATAAATACGATCTAGCTGATCCTGGCTTTGACAAACCGGGTCAGGTAGATTTCCTTCTCGGAGCTGATTTGTTCAGTAAAATATTTACAGGAGAAACCATCAACATTTCCTCAGGTTTTCCGAATGGATTAAGGACAATTTTTGGTTTGGTGATAGCTGGTCTTGTAAGTGATTCGTTAACAACATAGCAAAACACGTCCGCTAAGAATAAACAAGAATTTGAAAATGATCGTTCCTCAAATAATTCACTCACTAAATTCTGCATGATCCAGGACTCGTCAAGGTGGGCGGCAGATTAGTAAATGCATCGCTATGTACAAGCCAAATAGCTTTGGTTTAATATATTCATGAACCAATAGGACAAGATCGCTCTATTAGTAGTCTCAGATGTGTCTAAAGAAGCGTTCTTCGCCTTATCGGGCCACCCTAGAAGAATCATCGACCAAACATCGCTCATCCTCGCTGTACTTTACCTACTTTTATCACTTAATTCTGTCCCATGTCACAATTCCAAAATTTAAATGTTATGTTATAAAATTGGTGGGCGGCATGTTAAGAATTGGGAAATACTAATTTAGTTTATGTATATATCGCTAATATTAAGTTCAAACGCAAGAGGGGGCACTATTTACATAAAAGAGGAATTAAGTGATAGTGGCCGCTCGAGAGGAGAGTGCTCTGAGTTACAGGAGAGAAAGGTCGCTTCGCTGTCGCTACTACGCTTGTCGTCTTCGTCGCTCGCCATCGTCCTCGTGACTTTAAGTACTCTCACGTTTATTAGAAAGTTATTTTTATTTGTTCTTTGTATTTTTTTGTTTTCCTCAATATATGTATTTTACAAAGTTGGAGACATTAATAAACCCCTAACGAAACCTAAACAAATATAAGGAATTCGGCGACTGATAGTTAACGTTCGGGTTGAGGCTGCGAGCGAGTGTGCTGTCGCCCCTCTCCCCAACAATAGTAAACTTTCAAATTGTTTAGAATATACGAGAATATAATTCAAGAGTTATTAAAATATTTCAACCGGGTAGATCCTTTGACAACATCAAAAGTATCCAATTTAGATGATCTAAAAGATCATAAATTCATACCATTTCATAAATTTGACTTTGACTCAGTTTATTTAATAATTTTTGCATCAAAATAAAAAATTATAATTTTTTTATTATTAATTAACTTTTCGTTGTCACAGGAAAAAGTAGTGTTGGGAAAGGGGCGTGCCTTAACCCGGGCGTTAGTATGAGTCCCTCAATTTTTTACTATTTTTTTTTTTATTTTTATTTTTTTTAAATGCAGTACTTATTATATATAATACATATTACTGTTCAGAAGGTAGAACCAATATTTTTATTTTATTAATACCTATAGCAATTAAAAAATAAATATTAGTAATGATTTTTCCGGAGATGAATTGAGGTTGACATCCTTTATGTTTCAATATATATATATATATATATCACAACAATGAATCCTAAGCGACTCTATTAATATAACTGTTGCTCTCCCAGTGTCTTATTATAATTTTTAAAAAACAAAGCAAACGAAATTAATTCTACAAATAGGTGATTTGAATTATTTATTAACAAAGGGCTTGGTTTGATTTGGACGGCATACTCGTATTGTCTAATGGAGAAACAGGAAAAACGAACAAGGCAGAAGAGCAACAAAAGATGGACAAAGGAAGATACTGTAATTTTAACTTGAAGTCCAGTCCATAAATATGTCATTTAATTAGTTATATTACACCAATAGAGTTAATTTAAAGGAAGTTAAAATGCAAATGTTGAATTTTTGAGATTAGAAGTATTATTTAAATTTTGATATATCTTTCACTTATGTACATGCACTTTATATATATATATATATATATATATATATATATATATAATATATATATATATACTTTTGAAAAATTGTACTAAACTCGTCTTTTTTTACATAAGAATCTCTTTGAAAAACTGACAAATTAATGGTTTGTTTTCTCTATAGAAAGAGAAAATAAAGTCTAGTAATTTATAGACATTAATTGAATGAGTTTTGATAAATGTATTTGTAGTGTGAGGTATTTTCGAATCACAAGAAATATTAAATAAATAAAAAGAATTAAAAGTTGAACTTACCAATTTTTTTAAAACTCTTATAGAAACCTTCGGCACAGATATTTTATAAAAAATTGTTGAGGAGGAACCCACTCTGAACGAATATTCATGGGTTGGTATGCGTGATAGGTTAAGAAATTTAAAAGGTAAGTATAAAGAGGCAATAACTTGGAGAGGCAATACTGGTTCTAGCCTCTTGGCTGAAAACGATGAAACTGTTAAAAGTGAGCTACTAAACCTGTCCTTATCTTATTAGTTACTTATCACAAATAACTTCATAAAAAAAATTCTTACTAACAGATAAATTTCAATGATCAAATAACAATTTTCTAATCCTAACACTTTTTTTGCAGAATACACCCTTAAGGACACAACCTTTTTTCAAAGAATTAGACCACATTTTCGGAAGCAAAATATCCATCAATTTCTCATATGCATTCGAATCAACTGAGGACTCCAACAATAACATAGAATCAGAAAGCATTACAATACTAATACAAGAAGAGGAACCTTTACCAGGAACCTCCAGTAATGTTGATGTGGGGCGGCCCTCAGGAGCCAACAGAGAGGAACTTATAACACCACCACTAGTCTATGGTGAAAAAAATAAATATATTTGCGGCTATTCAGCGAAAGAGAAATATAAAAAATAACGCTCCATTAGAAATATTGACTCGGGTAGATACTTATTGTGTTATTATTATTATGTTAATTATGATGTAAATAATTAAACAAAATAACATATACAATATTCTATTTTCAGTTGCACAAGTCCAAAAGAAAATATTACGATGCAAAATTAAAATTGGATGAACAAAAAAATGAACAGAACTTAGAAATTGAAAAAGAAAAATTAGAAAGGCAAAGAATTTTAGAATAATCAAAAAATAAGGAATTAGAAATCAATAAAAATTATGAATTACAAATAGAAAAATTAAAATTTGAAAACGAAATAAAAAAATATGAATTAAGCCTTAAGTACCAAAATACCAATTGTGAATAATTTCTTTATAAATAAAAAATTATCCATTTTTTTGTCAACAATCCTTTTATTTCTTTTTTTCTCCCCAACTTACCAGCCTTTATATATATTTATATACATATATATTGTCACATTATAAAAAATATACTTTAGGCTGAAACCAGCCTTGTAAGCTTGTTATTATATACTTAAAGTAGATTACAAATTATACATAATTACATATATAATAAAGATGAATAAATGTTTTGTTTGAATATTTACTTTTTTATTCAATATCTTCCTCATTCAAGATTTGCCTATTACTTATTACCTCCTTTAATTACCTATTAATATTACCTTTTTATTTTATAATAAAATATCTAACCTCTTGGTAAATATAATAACTATCATTGGGTTAGAAAAGAAATCATCTTCACTACTTTCAAAGTAAATTTTTTTTTACCTCTACATAGGGAGGTATGGTCGTATTTTGGGTTTTATAATAATTTCAACGAGAATAAAATCTTTAAAAAAAAAAAAATTATTGTTAAAATACTTTCAACAAGAATGAAAAAAAAAAGAAAAAGTAAAACAACTAATGGTGGCCAATAGCACTCTATAGTGTATACCTATAGTGAACCTCTACACTGCCTATAACATACGCTGGGGTTTGCTATTGAGGTGGTATCTTAAAACCGTGTTTCGACGAATAGCCACGGGGTTAGTCGAATAGTGCAAAATACATAAAAATATAGATGTGTAAAGGCTACTCTGTGAGAAAACAGATAGGTGTAGGTGAGGTGAAACATCGAAAAGCGAGATCTTGTCAGAATTAACCAAAGAAGTGGGAGAGGGGGAAGGCTTATTTAAAAAAAAAAAAAAAAAAAAAAATGGATAATGACATGAAAAATTACTTTTTGAGAAATCCTATATCATTAAATATTATTTAAAAAAAAAACTAAATGATAAAGGAAATTAACTAAATTATATTAAAACAAACAAGTGTAATATACACATCATCAAAAAATGTTCTTTAAATGCAAAAACTCCATTAAAAGAAATTCCTGTTTTCTCACCGTATAGACCTTTATATTAAATTTATTTTTCATTAATATCACTCTTAGATTAAAACTTCTAGCAGATTGTTTCTCTTGATTTCTCCGGCTGTTTTGGTACATTCACCATTACCTAATTGTTCTTCAGGGTCCTCTGTTTCTTCAATTTCATTTATTACTTGTGCTTCATCAGTATGTAGAAGATATTATGAAGGATGCAACAAGACGTAAACAAAGCACAAGAAAACTTAATACCAACGTCGTTTATTCTTATTCTCAATTCATTTAAACTATTGAACCTTTCCTTCAATATTCCGAATGTGTGTTCAACTCGCACTCGGAACTTACTAAAATAGAGATTAAATGTTATTTTCAGCGTCATTTAACGGCCTACCTTACTTTTTCTTAAAAGGTGTGATGAGAGTTGGAGTGAGTGTATAAGCTGAATCACCAGCAATCATTCCATTCCGGTAAAAAAAACATTTGGTTTCTTAGCTAATGAGCTGTAAGAATACGTCCTGCATTATTACACTCCCTGGCAACCCTCATAGGACATATCTAATTTTTAAATTATGATCACAGACTATCTGTGCTTTCACAGAAACTGTGCTTTCAAGAATAATAGGAGTCTGGGTCCCACAATGGCTATTCCGCGAGTTTGATATCTGTGCCATCAACGTACTTAACCAATGCAGTTTGGAAGCTCGTGAAAAGTTTCGGTTGTAATTTGTCTGCGTTCACTTTCACTAGGCGAAAAAGAAAGTACTTTTTTTTGTTTAAAATCGCTTGAAAGACACGTCTTGTGACTTTATTTATTGTCCCCCCAACACCACAACCAAACAAATTGGCAATTTTACATAACGTTGCTTCTTCACCAGAGCTTCCCAATCTATACAAAACAATTGCAAGCTGCAATTCCACTGACATCTGCTTTCTCGCATATTTTCCACTAAACACTGGGTCGTCTTTGATCACTTGTAAAATTGTTTTAAACTGACAATAATTCACTCGTAAGAGTGTTTTAAATCTATTTTCGTCCAAATTTGGTAAAACTGTATTAAACCAGTCTTTAGATTTTATAACAGAAACAGTTTTAAACGACACAGAGCATCTAAAGCACATGAGAGCACTGATATGTTCTAAGCAGTCTTCTATATCTTCATCTTCTTCTTCAACACTATCACTACCTAAAACGTTTAATATGCCATCATATGTCATAAGTCCACAAAATTTCGATTTTTTACTCCTTTTAGGCATGATTAATTAAATAAATTTAAAAAAAAATCAAATAGAATGTTTAAACTGTTAGCATTCACAAGTTATCAACCAATAGGTTACTAAAACAAGAGGTTACAATAGGAGTGGGCATAATCCAATGACGATTATCAGATCATTCGAATTAATAAATTATGGTCTAAAAAACGAATGATCATTCAACCTTAATTTTTTAACATTATATATTCAAGTGAAGTGAGAATGGTTGACTGTGTGTATATATGGGAAAAGTTAGTTCAGAGTGTAATGATCAAAAGAACACACGATTAAGCAAATTACTTTTGGCGCCAATAATTAAGTTTATACTTAATTGTGTGTTCTTTTGACTGCACCCTGAACTAACTTCTCTCAAATATATATTCAAACATATTTAAAAATATATATTTAAAAAAAATATTTTTATACATATATAAAATTTATATTCAAAAGTAAATTTATTCAATTAAGTTATAAATCCCTTTTTCAGAAAGAGGTGGATTTTTAAATTTGAGCGATGCTCTATTTAACTATAGCGCTAGAGATAGCGCTTCAAGCTGTTTATTTACTTCGTAACTTCCAGCTCTTGTTATAGGGCTATTTAGTTTGAGTTGTGTTTGTAATTGTTGCCTTTCGCTACTTCTGCGTTCTTGTATTGATTTTAATGTGAATAAAATTAATAAATTTAGTATTCATTGAATTTATTTTGTATAAACTATTTTATTGTTATCAGAAGGAATATTCAGTGGTTCCAAAAATAGAGATATCTTAATTTTTTTGTAAAAGTTAAGTGAAGTTGTTAATTTACATTTTAATTTCAGAAACAGACTTGATTATTAGTTTTGTTTTATTCCAATGTTTGATGAATAATGATTTAATAAAAATGAATTTTTTAATATTTTGTGTTCAAGTGAATTAGTGATAATTTAGTGAATGTATGATATCTTTCAGCACTACTATTGATGTCCAAATTGGGACAGATCGTATTTTTACTCAATAAAAATTGTTGTTAAAAAAAAAATTTACATTTAAGATCAAAATATTTTAATTCTTTAAGGTTTATCACTCTTTTATATTCACTTCAATTGATTCAACATCAAGTTCTACTACCATTTCTGTTATATCTTTATGAATTATGTATATTTGATGAAACTTTTTTTTTTTAATTTTTTGTTGTTTATATGGTTTGTTCACATAATTCTTATTCTGTTAATCGAATAACATATTCTATTACTGTGCATTTAGAAAACTAATCTAATAAACATAGTCTAAAGCTATTGATAGAATACTCATTTCAAGTACTTCATTTTGGTGGAAGCTCATAATTTCACTAAGTAATATTATTTCCTCCTTATCAGATTTTCAAAACGAGACATTTTTTTAATTTTTATAGTACATAAATTAAAGTAACCATTAATTTTACAATCAGTCACAAATTACTTTATGTATGTACGTTTAAGTATGTTTTAAAAAAAAAATCTGAGGGGGAGCAGAACCTGAATTCTATCTTCACGATGCATTATGATCATAAATGTTGATCGATATCAACCTACAGTTTTATTTTCCGAGTCATAGTATCGCGACCTATTAATTATAAAGGTGAGTAATTGGTAAATGGATTATGACTACAGTATTTATTAATCAGCCCTGTAAGAGCTAAAGTAATTTGAGTAAATGTGAAATATGACTATAGAGCTATAGAAGCTTAATATGATTTAAATATATATTTATGTATATTGCATCTAATTTCTGTAAATTTCTCTTACATTAAATAAATCTTTAGCCAGTGTGATAGTTTTTAAAATAATAAATTATTAAAAGTATTAAAATAAACCTTTTCATTCAATAACTACAAAAACATCTTCAAAGAAACTTGATTTGTAGTGTACATATTATTACATCTAATATACACCATCTTTTTTAATCATTAAATAATCAGTATAAAGATAAAACATACTAACATTTTTTTAAATAGTATGAAACTAGTATGAATTAATTAATTTAGTTGAAATTCATTGAAAACAACTGAACTGAAAATTTTGATTTCAGTAAAAATTTTGATTTCTTATAATGGTTTAGTTAATAAAATGACAAATTTCTTCCCAACCGCTGAGTCAAGTTTTACAAAATAAATTGGTTGAAATCTTTAAAAGCCAAACCATTTACTGTTTTGTACTCAATTATTTAATAAGATTAGATTTAAACAGATAAATAAAAGTTAAAGTTCTTCTTAGCCTCATCCTTTTATAATACAATTATAACAGCGATACTATCCTTTCAAATATGGTACACTAGGAGCTGATATTTTTTCAGTTCGCTTAAAGTTAACAAGGGAACTCATCATGAACATGATAGGGAGTTCCATTACTCCATAAAATGAATTGGTGGAAGATGTAATATTTTCCTTTCCTTTGATGACAAAACTTGACTTGTGACAAGGCAGGGTCAGGCTTGTGGTAATATTGTTTCTAATTCAAGCATTCTTTTGGCCATATGAAGTCTAAAGCTCATTTTGTTGGAACTTTCTGCATTATTTTAAAAAGTTATGAACATTTTTGAGATTTATATCCGTTTGTAATAGATTGATTTTGTAGAAGAGTGATACTGTTCACACTTGCCTTTTTTTTTTTTCATTTTCAATCAATAATTTTTTTATATTATTTTTTATTTCTTCTCTTTATATCTACATTCACGCCTGACAGAATGTATCTGACAATCAGCAAATGTGCTGTACAAATTGAGATCAGGCATGGTAGGCATAAAGAAGGAAAATGCCCAGCAGCACCCCTTCCATAGCTTTATTTTATCAGAAGAGGTCCCTCGTCCAGCTTCTCTTTAGCCTTCTTCTGACTGGCATTTCAGCTATTGACATGTCGTTAATCAGTCTTTTGTCGTGTCCGTTAAGTTTACTGTGAAAACGAGTATAGAGTGTTCGTATATGTTAATTATTCATTCATTTATTTAAATTTTCTTTTTGCTTCGTCCATAAATTACATGAGTATTTGTCAATTGATTATAATATTACAGAGCATTAAAATTAAATTAAGTATCACTCTTAAATTAACGAATCGTTCGATATCTGGGTACTCAATAACGATGAACATTCGATTAAACTCATCCATTGGTTACTAAAATAAAATAAGGTCGCACTACGTTTCGGCTACAATGCCATCTTCAGGTGCAGTGGAACAACTTAGATTTAGTGTGAGTAGCTGCTTACCAGTCAAAACCACATGTCTAAGTCATCTGATCATACTAGAGCACGAAGAAAACTTTTTCACAAGAATTGGTCCTTCTATTGCAACTCTTAATTGCTAGAATAAACCGAACTAAAAAAAAAATCTTGTTTAAATTTTATCTGTGCGTGCCACTTTTGCCAAACACGATTTGAAAATTATATTTCCTGATTTATTAAATTCATTTATGTCGGAATGGATAAAGTCGCAAAAAAAAAAACAAAAAAAATTAAAATATCTTCGCGAGTTTCCAAACGAAACCTACAGGGATGATGAAGACTTTTTTTCATGTTTTTCTGGCTGTGACAAGGCTGTATCTACTACGCAACGATTCCAACTAACCTAGTACTGGAACAGGATCTCACAAATCGAACAAAAAGAAAAAGTCAAAATTGAAGCTAAGTTTCATCACACCGCCTATCTCATAGGCAGACAGTAAGTCAGTCGACCAAACGGTATTAATAATTAATACCTAAATATTTATTAATATTAATATTATTAATATTAATAAATAATTAATAATCCGTCTCCTTAATCCATTTTGTAAAAGAAAATAAAAAAAAAAAAAAAAAAAAAAAAAAAAAAAAAAAAAACCCTGATAATTCCACCTTGAGATAAAATTTCCCGCTCTGTACCACTGCACCAATATCGACAAATAAAGGATGTCGTATTAAAGTTAAGTTAATTTAAAGTGTCGGCGAATCAGCTTTAGCCATTCCGCAATCTCAGGATTAGTTGCAAAATTCATAATTAAAAAAAAAATTGGCATTTATTTCCTGCAATTTTGAACTCTCATCGCGTCCACTAGAACGCAGCAGAGGGAATCCCTTGACCATAATTTTTCCTTTCCAGTAACAGCTTATTCTAACTTTACTTCGTCTCAGTTCTGGATCAGCGAGAAACTAACTCAAGTTTCAATAAAGAGATTTGTAAATTGAAATTCCAAAGGGAAAAGTTATAACTCTTCTGATGTTTGATAGCATATAAGATATGTGCAATTAGCATATATATGATATGTGAACAATTACCATAAAACAGAGATAATCTACATCCTACATGACCATGAAGTCCGAGATATTAATTGAAGAACGTTTCGAAAGAATTCATAATTCGTATTTATAATGCGAATAATTATTATCTTTAATAATTTATTTATAATTTGTGAAAACAATATATAAAACAAATGGTAACTGTTGGATTCCAACAAGAACATAGAATTCGACGTAAAACAACTACTAATCCACCCATATGACTTTCGAACTAAAGGGTTTATATACTGGGAAATTAATAACGTATACGAACAAAACCTAAACGAAAAATGAAAGTTGGACTGAAAATTTCTCATATTTTATTTCGAAAAGAAAAAAAAAAAAAAAAACTCCATATGTATCCTTAACATATTTCAATATAATAGCATAGAAAGGAAATCAAGGACAGAACTAGAAACAAGTTATCCAGAGCTTAAGTCGTTTTTATTATAAGCTAAAGAAGAAATCCTTATATGCGGATGTAGCTGTGAGCTAAAAAAAATAGTAGTATGTATAAATTAGGGGTGGGCATAATCGAATGATCGTCATAATCGGACTTCGATGATTTAAATAATCGAATGATTAGTATCTATTGTGAGAGACGATTTATGTGATGATGAAAAAAAAAAAAAAAGTCGTTCGATTATTCGAGCTCCTTATAATCCCTCGATTATCGTTAAACAGTTCAGTTCGGATGATCATTCACTTATCCAATGCGATTAATCCAAATGATTGTGATCATAGAATGATCCGATAATCGTCATTCGATTATGCCCACCCCTAGTATAAATAAAGAAGTCTTGATAATGAGGAAAAAAGCCCCGAAACGTTGACTACATTTGACAAATTGTATAAAAATGATAATAAAAAGATGGAGAAGGAAAAAATTGTGCTGGTTTTAATAAAAATAAATCAGAAAATCTTCCTCAAGTCGTACTGATCTAGAAAAAAACTACATATGTATTCCTAAGATATAGAAACATAGAAAAGAAATCTAGGACAGAACAAGAAACAAAAGTTATCCAGAGCTTTAGTCGTTTTTATTAAAAGCTAAAGTAGAAAACATGGAATCGACTAGTCAAGTGTAAATCTTAACTTAAGTGTACGCTATAAATAAAAAATACTCTACAAAGATTTTTGTAAATTTAAGGTAATAATAGACGGAAGAAATGAGACAAATATCCTTTAAAGTTTATATAAAATAATCGTAAGCTAAGAGAATAATTTACATCGCATTTGCTAATAATTAGTTTCTGAAAAATGTCCGACGAATATCTGTTAAAGGGAACCGCAAGGGAACAATATATTAGCCTCCTTTCTCTTCCTTAACAACTCTCTCAGGTTCCCGTATCTTATCCTACATTCGCTTCTTCTCTCCGGCGTACAATCTCTTTTTCAAAGTGATGTAGGAACTAACGAGAACATGTGTTATGTGGATGATTCAAGACAAACATGACTACATCAAGCAAGGTAAACAATCACGTCGCGATAATTCCAAAGTCAACGGAATCTGTACGAAAATTAATCAGAACGACAGATAGTTTGGAAGATATATATACTCTAGGTTAAGGGAGGTCAAAAATTACATCAATAAATTAATGTATTACCACACATATAATATTTCCTCACGTAACCAGTTTGTCTTAGTACTATTCTAACATGGCGTATCACTCAATGATTCATTTAAATGACGATCCTGAGAATTTTAATTAGATTTGAACTCAACAACTTGAATGTGACAAATTTTAGTCACTCACACAACCATAAATCAAAGTATGAACGAAAACACGTGAACCATCTGAGAAAAAATAAAATGCCTGAGAACCACAAAACTAAAAAAGAAATCCCACCTATATATTTAACAAAAATCCTGGTCTAATTATAATTTAGTAATTTTAGATATAAGTAACATTTGAATTTAACACTACATTAAGTAACATAAATTTCATTAATAATTTAATTATTTTTTTCTGGTGCCTATTTGGATGGGCGTGTTATTAGGATAGAGCACTAGTCTGCTTTTCTTCCGGATCCGGGTTCGAATCCCGACTGTGATTGAATTATTCACCCTGTAATTTCAGTGGAGCGAGCCATAACAAGGATACTCGAAAATTGGCGCGAAAACTTGAAGGCTTAGCCTGCCTGATCTAGGCCTAATCGCCTTTTTGTGCGGCTGTCAAGAAGCAGTATGAAACTTTATAAGCACTCAACCCTTAAAACCTAGAGCTACAGATTATTATTATTAGTTTTTTTTTAACTTTCACTTACTATATATAGTAAGGGGAAGTATTGCGATCGTGAAAATTTTTGAAGTCCAGTTTTCAACGGAAATACACGTTTTAGGGTCCCCTGAGTCCAAATAACCAAGTCCCGCAAAAAGGTGGTGTGTGTGTGTGTGTGTGTGGTAACTCCCGGGCGGAAACGGTAAGCCCTATGAAACTGAAATTTTATATTTAAGACAACTATACGCCCGAGACGTAACAAAACCTTTTTCATCAAAATGTGCATACCAGAAGAGGAACTTTATACCTTGCATTTTGCACCTTTTTTCGATTTTCTCGAAAATGGTTCCGACGATTTTGATTAAACTAGCTAAATCGATGTAAAATTTAATGGGCTTTAACACCATGTAGGTTTTTTTCTGATTAAAATGGTCTGACAGGGCTTAAATGCCGATATTTTAAATTTCCCCCTAAAGTACCTTTGATTTTGTAGATTCAATAAAAATAACTATATTATCTTGTTAACGCTGATGAAACACAGGTAAATATATAAATTGAATAAATTCGATACCCAACTAAAGGAGAAAACAGAAAAAATATTTTTCTAATGCAATTTTTCGTTTTTGAACATAAGAGCAGTAATCTACATGTATGATATACCGTTGGAAAGCTAAAGATTTTAGAAAAAATATTATCTCATACACAAGCTTTTAAAAGTTAATAGAGAGTAATGAAATGAACATAAAACTAACTGATTATTTTAGATAGTTATAAAATAGATTTTTTAATGAAACACGTTTCTATAGAAATTTAATTTAATTAATTCCTTAATAGTTTCACGTATTTTTATCTCTAACTGTTTTTGAAATTTTTTTTTTTTTTTTTTATTGAAATATATTACAATTTGTAATTCATTATTATTAAAGACTTCTTTCAAGGTGATTGAAAACAGCCCTTCAACATTTACCCTTATCACTCCTTTGTTCAGTTATAATATTACATTTGATCTAAAAGTGACATTTGTATTACAATCCACTAAAATACAATAAAATAAATCACCACGTTTAACGAATTAATTTCATTACGATTTAATTGAGGAATATTATATATATCGTAAAATGCTTGTAGATTCACGATTTTCAGCTGGGTCATTTCAAAGCCATTGTTTTTAAATCTACGAAGTTTTATGCGCAGTAAGAATAACAAAGGGAGACAAAATTAACCCTTGTTAAAGGTTAATTAATAGCAAGCCAAATTATTTACTGTGGTTTGTCATTATGACCTAGAACATTAAGAGAAAGCAAGACATGAAAATTTTACAGAATAAGGAGATAATATAATGGGGGAGGATGGGAAAGAAGAGGAAGAAAAGTTTTGGACAAAGGGCCCACCGGGACACCACTAGCGAGCCTCAATTTAACAAAAAGCATTTCTCAACAAGAAACTGCCGTATCTCCTCTCTCTAGTTGTAATGCCTCCAATCGCTGGCTACAATATGTTCCAGCCCTCAAAGCTTTTGCATAGTTTAAGGGTTCTACAGAACAAACTTTACTGAAAGTTCCCAAGATAAACAACATTCCTTTCTTTAATCCTATTTGAAAGGAACAGAAGCTTTATTCTAACATCATTTTATACCATCCATCGTAACGACACTGGAAGATAATAATCAATGATTAGTTAACATAGTCGTTTAACATCGACTAACTGCGATTTTATATGTATGTCGGAGCCACGACGTAACACTCAACGATATGAAGGAATCCCAATTCCTGCCGAAAGCATGCAGATGGGGAATGCTTTTTCTCGGAGAGTTTATAAATACCAGCAGCAAGGCGCTGTTGAAAGACATCTGGGCTGATTTAAGAAATTTTGAAGAGCGACAAGATAACCGTGCCCCAGGCGACCTACTCCTAGAATTCAAGCTTTTAAGAATAATATAAATCAAAGGAAGCCTGAAAATAGAGATACACCATAACTACAGTCCTAACAGACCCACGGTGAGCCGAAATTTCCGGAATTCCGTGCAAAGAAAGAAACACACGGCTGAATCCAGATTATTCCAATCTATATATTTCATAAGTGGATCACACATCCTACATAATGATCTATTTCGTATTTAAAACCTCTGTATAGATTGACATTCAATAATTACTATATCAAGTATATAACTAGATAGTTAAAACGCAATAATTACAACCCACTTTTATTATTTATTTAGTATACAGACACTAAATTGTTTTATACATCTTCTATCACTCGATGGCCTACTGCCCACTGAGCTCGCCCCGTTTACTTAAACAGCAGTAAGGGGCCGCTAACTCAATGAAAATATTACACGGTTACTAACAGCTTTTCTTAATAAACTATAGAGGGTTGAAGTTTCCCGCTCTTTTATATAAATGTCAAACGTTAGCTGGAGGAAGGAACGTAGTTTATTTTTCATAAGCAGATAATACATACGTATAGTGGCGTCGAAAACAATTTAAATACATACATATAATGGCGTCAAAAAAATAAAATAATTTCATTCCATCTCTAAACGAAAAATATATATTGACCAGGAGAACTCAATTAAATGCATGTATGTATGGTTAGATCTGATTCAACATTGGCAGCAATAGCGGCGTTCTACTTTATCTATTTAATGAAATCCTTTTATAATAAAGGAGAAAGAAAAAAAGTGATAAAATATTATGATATTATTTTATTTTGACTACACAACACACTAAAATGATAATCCTCTTTAAAAAAAAAAAATTATGTAATATGAATCGCTATAA
This sequence comes from Piezodorus guildinii, assembly GCA_023052935.1. Classification (NCBI taxonomy): domain Eukaryota; kingdom Metazoa; phylum Arthropoda; class Insecta; order Hemiptera; family Pentatomidae; genus Piezodorus; species Piezodorus guildinii. The sequence goes on along the minus strand of CM041292.1, from coordinate 172,860,139 downwards.
ACCAAACATGTTTTATTTTATCATACTCAAAGGAATTCTGAGTAACAAACAAGAGCGAATCCAATCTACTCAACTATTGCTGAACTGTTGGTGACAGGACTTTGTGACCTACTTATTTAACGCAGAATGTGTCTCCTCCAACTGAAATCCACATGTTGCAGCAAAACCTAACACAATTCCGAATTAATTAGAAACAGGAGTGCTGATATGGAATGAATAGCGGGATTTCGTCTCACTAATCCTCAATGAATGAAAAAAATAGGAAAGTATAAAACAGAAACATTAAAAAGCGAAAATGAGTACAAAAACTTGATTTACTTAATTGCTCGTTAAAGATCATTATTCTAATGAAACCATAGTAACAAAAAATTAGGACTTCCTCAGTAGTATCGTCCGATTAGCCACATCAGCATAAAAGAGACTTTTAATGAATAAACAAACAAACTAGTGTATCTCAACATTCGATCCCAAAGATGAAGGGTCATCAAAATATTTGATATAAAATATGTTTTTTAAATGATTTTTTCAACATTCCAGAAATAACAAACCCAAAAGAAATATTCGAAGACTTAAAATAGTAAGACAAGTTATGAAGGGGCCTATCACATAAATAAAATTAATTGATATAATAGTTAAAGTTCTGGAAATTATTAATGTACAAAATAATTAATACACAATAGCATTTCTGCCTATAAATGTAAAAATCTGGTGTGCGCAACACACAACTTTCACTTACCTCCGTTGTTATAAGAATTAATTAAATTGAATTTCAATAGAAACATATGTTTTATTAAATAATTTATTATATATTTATCTATAGCAATCAGTTAGTTTCTTCGGTTTTTCATCACTCTCCATTAACAATTCCGTCAATTAGATAATATTTTTTCTAAAATCTTTAGCTACCCAACAGTTATTATACATCTATATTACAATTAATTTCATAAAAAAATATTTTAGCACTTTTCTCCTTTATTTGTTAATCAAATTCGCTCAACTTGCATATTTAGCTGTTATTTATCAATGCTAACAAGATGATGTACCTAATTTTTAATCTACAAAAATACAGATACTTAAAAGGAAGAAAATTTAAAATAATGGCTTCAAATAGGGCTGTCAGACTATTTCAATCGGAATGAAACCTACATTATATTAAAGGCCATTAAATTTTACATCCCTATAGCGAGTTTAATCAAAATCGCTATAACTGTTTTGAGAAAATCGTAAAAATATCCAAAATGCATGGTATAAAGTGGTTCTTCTGGTTAGCTGATTTTGATGAAAAAGTTGCTGTAACATTTTGGGCATATAGTTGTCTTAAATATGAAATTTCAGTTCCAGTCGTACGGAATGTAGCTAAAGATATTAGAAAAAATATTATCTAATTGACGGAATTGTTAATGGAGAGTGATGAAAAACCGAAGAAACTAACTGATTGCTATAGATAAAGATATAATAAATTATTTAATAAAACATATGTTTCTATTGAAATTCAATTTAATTAATTCTTTAACAACGGAGGTAAGTGAAAGTTGTGTGTTGCGTGTTCCGTACGACTTTTAGTTATTGGAGATGGAAAATACACCTCAGGTTTGTTAAAAAAAAAAAAAAAAAAAAATCAAGCAAAGGGTTTGTCCCAACTCAAGAGGACGCTTATTTTAGTCATAGTAAAATTATATTAAAGTTAGAAGACGAATCGGATCTTCTAAATCTACCAGATTCCTAGGAATCTGTTACATTTATCATTATCTAAGTGCATATACCATTTACAAACAATTATTCTTTTTCCTATAAAAGCGTGATGCTTTAGAACTTTTTTAGAATATATATATATATATATATATATATATATATATATATATATATATAATAATATATATATATATATATATTTGTATAAGTTACCTACCTTCTATTTTTAAAAGATATAAATTGAAAAAGTAATTAAATAAGCATTTTAAACTGTTCTCATTCTCTCCACGTGTAGTTAATACAAACACTAACATTTTTAATGTCGTTCATATTCACCATACGGCATAGTTAAAATTCAATTTTAAATAAAATTCAAAAACACATCCAGTAAATATGTAATAGAGGGGATGTAGACCTAAGATTTTATGTATAGTTCAATTAATTGAGATGAAAAATATATTTGTTATATTGCTCAAGAAACCCTTGTGTTCCTATTCACCCCATTTTACGGTACTATTTTAAGCAGGGGGCTGGCATAGGAACCCACTTAATGACATTTAATGCACAGAGAATAAAAAAAAACAACACACATTCCAGGTATTAATAAATTGTATATGTTACATACATACATACATATTGTTGTTTAAGTGTGACTATGAAGATGGAGCATGGCCCCGAAACATAGAAAGAAATGTTTTAATAATTAATATTATTTAATAATCCAATAAAAATAATTAAGAGTTCTATTTGCCAATCAGTTTATTACCAATGTCATAAATATTAACAAGAAATTAAGAGTTTTCGATGTTGAGTTAAGAAACAATCGCGAACGAAAATTCCGTGAGTACCGGATATGAATGTCGTAATTTTTCTTTTCTTCTTCTAAGAAGTGTCAAGTATAAAAAAAGGTAAATCCATGGATTACGACCAATATGCAAAAAACATCAGTGATTTTCAGAACTAAATAATCGTCACCTTTCAGTATAAATAAGGGACAGTAAATAATACATAACATATGATAAATGTAACTCAGAAGCATACTTATCGGATAACTTAAAAACGTACTTCCAAGGTAAAACATACACTAATAGATGTCAACAAATAAAAAATACGGAATAGTGAGAACTTCCTTCCTTTGGATAAAAATCTGCTGTCGGGAATTGATTGATGACTCTATTTCTCACTCGACCACACTAGAATAGAACCACTCTCTGGGTTTCTGTCGTCCCTGCTAATACAATCCCTAATGTAGCCACAACTTTCATGGCTATTCCTCATTAATATTTGGAAAAAAAATTATAAAATAAAAAAAAAACAATGATATATATTAGTGAATGAAATAATTTTTGATACAGCTAAGCATCAATAAGGGCACACAAGAAAAAAAACGATAGAAACAATTTCAGTTATAAATATATGTTGACCCCAACACTTATTAATAAGATAGGTGACGGTGACAGATTGTACAAATAATGGTATTATAAGATGTAAAATTAAATTAAATAGATATAACAGATAATGTTTCTGACAGCTGTTTAGCTCACATCAGGGCAAGGATTCTATATTCTCTTCATGACATAGGTTTTGAAGATGAATCTGCTCCCATGAAAAGGAAATGAAGACAGCAGTTTTGAAAATCTATAAATCTCGTGAATTTTTATCGGATCTCTTACACTGATCCTATTCAAAGGAGATCAGAAATTGATGGTAGCCGACCATTAATTCCATTAATTTAACTGTAATTCAGACAAGAAGAAACAATTAAAATTTTTAAGATTAAACAATAAATACTTGTAAAAATTTTAATACATTCCTTTAATAATACTGTAGAAATTTATTGAGTACACTGATTAGCAATTAAGAATCAACAAAAATTTAATGGACATTAGAAAAATGTTAACATTGATTTAGTTTAACTATTCACCAAATCATTTTTATTTTTGTTAATTAATCAGTCTGGACTTAGCCTTTGAAGTGTTCATATCGTTCCTCCGTTTCTGCATTTGTTTCTTCTCTACTAGTTTAGCAAAAGCACGAGTGGAGTAGCATTACTAATTCTTTCATTAACTGAGTGAACTAGCTGTTTTAAAATATTATTTAATTGAGATATCAAGTAAATAATAAGAGATAAATAGTGAAAGAGGTTTTAAGTTCGGAGCTTAAAGTCGCTGGAGATAACAAGCAGCTGACTGTCCCCACCACCACCGCTCCCCACCACTCTCCTTACTGCTTCATTCGTATCGTGCTCATTCGTATTAGGGATGGGAAGATACAAAATTTTCTTGTATCTGATACATTTGATACTGATACTTTTGTATCAGATACTTTTTTATCTAATACTGTTGAATACGCACTAACACGCCTACATACATATATATACACACAGCGAGAGTCAAAAGTATTCGGAATTCGTACTTCTTTTCATTTAATAAGTATTTTTCACAACTATTAAAATATATTATTCTTTTTATCTGATTAATCTTTAAAAGAGAAGGTTGATGAATTAAAGTGTTTAAAGATGACTCCCATACTAAAATACATGGTTCATAAAAAATATATATATGGTTTGGAGGGAACTAAATAAAGAATTTAGAAGAAACACCTTGAGCGTTTAGTAATAGTAAGATCTGTTTTTCTTTGAAAAAGTATAATAATACTGGATTCATGGACAGAATTATTGATAGATTTGTATATTTTCCTTATTATCCCTTACTATACCTTAACAGACTACCTATCCATTTCTATACTACCGTTAGAAATCTTGGCATCATCTTTGACCAAAACTTTTCTTAGAATAATCATGTATTCCATATCATTCGTAATTCCATCGCTACTTTTAAACTGTTCTCAAGATTGCGTGATTCACTGCCTTTCGATGTTTTTCGGCTCTTTGTTTCATCCCTTGTCTTCCCCCACTTCGATTACTGCTGCCTGCTGTTCGGTGGATTGTCTGGTGGAGTCGAAATAAGACTGGAAAGACTTATGAAAAGTTTTATTAGAATCATCTTCGGGTTCCCTAGGCGCTCCAGCGTTTCTGACAGGTATGCTGAGTAGAAGTGGCTCAATCCTGTTTCGCGGCTAAAGTATTTCTTGGGAGTTTTTCTATTCCGCACTTTCAATACCGAAAATCCATCCTACATTCTTGACCACCTACTCATCCCTTGTTCATCGGTACATTCATTCAATACAAGATCCCAGTCCACTAACCTATATATTCCTTTTCATCAAACATCATTCTTTAAAAAATCATTTAGTTTGCGTGCCACATCGTTCTGGAATTCTATACCTACCTCTATACGCAAAGCACCTTCTTTAACCTCATTTAAAAGCAAACTGTTCCTTCAACTTCAAAACCATCCATCTTCAGATTGATTGTAAACAAACACTAGAAAGTGGTCATGTTACATTTTAAAATGAGGACCACAACAAATATGTAAACAATGTTTTAGATATATATTAATCTTTCTCATTATTTCTTCTGTTTTTCTCGGTGACCTTATTATCCATAGAAGCACAATAGTAATATATCTTCAGATACACATTTATGATTATATAATTATAAACATATATGCATACTAAGTAATCTAGTTATTTATTTAACTTTATTTATTTTTTTTACAATTATATTATATCTTAAGTTTGTATTTCTTTTATGTTTTTGTTTCTGTGCCAGATACATAGTCAGTTTTGTACTTTTCTGTTATTCTTAGGGACTGAAGGTCCCAGAATAAAATTTACTTTCTTTTTTTCTTTAATTAACAACCAGAGTTTCAGAGCTTAGATATTGGAACTGATGTATGCTATTACTAGTTAAATAGCTTTTTATACCAATTGAATATAATTGTAACGACGCGCTCGATAGTTAGATAAAAAATAACCACATGAGTATTATAAAAAGTACCCCATGTTGGTTTGAAAGAAGGAAGGTTACACAGAGAGTGACTCCGGAGCGATGCTATATCCTAGATCTGCTTAATCGACATCATTTCATAGTATGAGCTCACATTAAGCGAATAATCAGTTTTATGTTTTTTGCCTTTTGTTAATCTTAAATTTTTCATTTATTAATTTTGATTAAATTGTTCAATTAAAAAATCTTAGCAACTATTCTTGAGGGTAAATAACTAACATTGTTTGGAGATTTTGGTTATTATTTATGAAGAAAAAAAAAACTTGTTACAATGCATTTTCACGTAAGGAGTTAAAAGTTATTCAGCTCCTCTTAAACAGAAATTTTAAAGTTTGAGATTGTCATAATTGCAAAGTTATTTACTCCTGTCTTATAATTTTGCACTTAGTGTGAATATCGGGATGTGAAAGTCGTGAACAAACTAACAGGGAGCATAAAAATAATGACCATTTTTAACGAAATATTGCAATAACCATTTCTTTAATAATTAATTGATACTCAGTGTATAGTCGATCGTTATCTACGTCATTAGCCATCTCCTAGCATACTGCTCCATCTAAGGCTGATTAATACTGTAGGAATTTATAGAGTACATTAATTCGCAATTTAGTAATCGTAACAAAAATGTTGATGGGTATTGGAAAAATATCAACATTTATTTATTTACACTATTCACCAAATAATTTTTATTTTAGTTAATTAATTAACAACCAGAGTTCCAGAGCTTAGATCTTAAAATGGATGTAGATAACTCTTTTACTAGGTATGTTCAACTTAAAGTTGGGCCCAATAAAATAGTATGTCAAACAAAAATACTAAAATAAATTCATGTTAGTGGAATTACATAAAATTCCTAAGACGCATTCTTTGAAAGATAGAAACAAAATTAAGTGGCATCAATTAATAGAACACTTTGATAATCTGAACCAAAGTGTTAGTGAGAACTATAGGCCAATATGCCTGTCCTCAGTGGTCTACAAAATTTACACAAGGATTCTAGAGCAGCGACTGCGGCGTGTAGTGGATCAGGATATCGAAGAGGAACAGGCAGCATTTAGACAGGGACGACAGACACAAGACACTATTTTCAACCTGAGAAAGATTATAGAAAAGGGACCGGGGCAAGGCAGTCTATCTAGCGTTTATTGACTTGAGGGCAGCTTTTGATTCAGTGCTAAGACAGGAGATATGGGACAAACTGATAACAAGAAGAGTGCCGGCAAACCTAGTGAGCGCTATCAAATCAGTGTACCAAGATCTAAAGGGTATTGTGAGACTTAATGGAAAAACGTCACAGCCTTTCTGGATTCCGCAAAGGCCGCTGCACAGTTGATCACCTAGTCACACTAGAAACCGAAATCCAATACGCCTTTATCAATTCCCAGCAACTAATAGCCATATTCCTCGACATGACTAAAGCTTTTGATAACATTAACCATTCAGTGATCCTCAGCAAACTCTCGTCCAATGGGATACATGGTCATCTGTTCCATTACATACAGGAATTCCTTCAACATCGTTTCTTTAGAATTAGGATAGGATGCGAACTGTCTGCGAACCAAGAACAGATTAAAGGAGTCCCCACAAGGCTGTGTGCTTAGTCCGACTTTGTTTTGCCTCGCTATCAACGAACTGGGGCTCAACCTACCTCGAGGTGTCAAACCGATGCTGTTCACAGATGATTTCGCCATTGCCTGCCGTTCTGGAAACGTTACTACTATACAGCACAAGCTACAAGACGCTATTAATCGCATCAACAACTGGTCACATTCCATTGATCTCGAATTCTCCTCCGAAAAAACCAGAGCTCTACATTTCAGCAGGAAAAGAAATACTCCCGCCTCCCCTACACTTTACCTCGGAAATTCTCCCATTTTTTATACAAATAGTCATAAATTTTTGGGGTTGACGTTCGATAAAAGACTATCATGGGAACCACATGTTTCAGCGCTTAAATCGGCTACAACAAAAAAACTTACTATATTAAGATACCTTAGCAATACTTCCTGGGGATCCGATCGCTCTACGATGTTTAAGATCTACCAACATTTAGTTTGTTCCAAATTAGATCATGCTTGCTTTGTTTATGGATCGGCTCGTTTTCGTACTCTAAATAAGCTAGATACAGTGCACCATATGGGCATCAGAAACGCAACCGGGGCCTTCCGAACAAGCCCAGTTCTTAGTTTATGCGCCGAAGCAGGTATACCTCCGCTTTTATTTCGAAGAAAAAAACTAGCTGTGAACTATATATCGAAACTAATTCTCCAACCTGATCATCCTACCCATAGCTCCATATTTAAACCAAAATTCACAAATGCTTTTAGAAACAAACCTAACTCAACCCTCCCTTTAACAGAAAGAATGTCTTCCGCCATCGATTTCCTTAAAAGCTTACCTATCTGCAAACCAGAACCTCTAAACCCTCCGTGGCTTCACAAACCCCCCAATATTATGCTTGACTTGTCTCGATTACTCAAAACCAATACCTCCCCTTCCGAATACAAAAATGAATTTACCACTCTGCTCCATACTCTTCCGGATACCTTTTTAATCTATACAGATGGATCAAAATCAGAAGAATCTACTGCCTGCTCATTCGTTACACACAACTCGACACACAAAATAAAATTACATAAACTATGTAACATTTATACTGCAGAGCTTCAAGGAATAGTTTCAGCTTTACACTACGCTATGTCAGTTCCCTCACACTCAATCACCATAGTTACCGACTCACTGAGTGCCTTGAAAGGTTTACATAGCATGTACTCTCCCCAACCTCTCGTCCTAAAGATACACCGATATATCCATATGCTCCAAGAATTAGAAAAGACAGTATGCTTTATTTGGATCCCAAGCCATGTGGGGATAGTTGGTAATGAGCTGGTGGATAGGGCCGCCAAACAGGCGCTCACCCTCCCGGGTCAAGGCGTACCTATCCTAACACCGCGAGATATGTCTCAGCCGCTCCGAAAGGAAATATCGGCTGCCTGGCAGTCCATGTGGGACGAGAGTCCTGCTAGTAAACTGAAAGTCGTCAAAACAAAAGTGGGGCCTTCATCATGTCGCTCAAGCCGCAGAGAGGAAGTTATCCTGGCCAGATTAAGGATTGGCCACACTAACATGACCCATCTTCATCTCATTACCAAGCAGCCACCTCCTAAGTGCCCACATTGTAACAATATCCTGACTGTAGGCCACATTTTAGAAGAATGCCTTTCTTATAGGACAGGTTTAAAAAATTTGGGCTTATACCTAATATATCCTTCATACTCTCCGATAATGAAAACAACATCTCGGCGCTGTTCAGGTTTCTTAAGAAACACCTACTATTTAATAAAATATAGTCTTTTAATTTAACTTATTTTTATTTTATTTATTTTTTTCAAGTATTTATTTATTTTTTTTTTACTATTTTATCTAATTATTATACGTCTAGTTTATTAGTTTTGATTTATTTATTCATTTATACTTAAAGAGAACTATAGGCGTTTATGACCCCTGGGTTTTACGCCTCAAAGCCCCAAACAACAACAACAACAACAACGTCACAGCCTTTCCACTTTAATAAAGGAGTAAAGCAGGGAGATAGTCTAAGTCCCCTGCTATATATCCTCCTTATGGACGAGATATGGAAAGTGTGCAAAAGGAGGACCCCAAGAGCAGTGGTGGGCTATTAGAACCTAATACCAGTGCTGGCACAAGCCATGATCTATGCGGATGATATAGTCCTCATAGCTGACTCTCAGGAGGCTCTCCAGTCATCATTGGTGGAATAGGAAGAGGAACTCAAGTTAAGAGAGCTGCACATAAACCCAACTAAAAGCAAAATGATGAGTGTTGGAAGAGAAAATGCAGAACCTGTGATTTTATGTAATGGAGAACCCCTAGAATCAACAAATAATTATACGTACCTCGGGACCATCATAAAAGTAGTGATGGTAAAATAGATCAGGAGGTCCTAAATCGTGTGACGAAGGCCAATGGACTATACTACCAGATCTCAAAAACAATCATAGGCAAACTGGAAGTTAGAAAGGAGGCAAAAATAAGGTTATTTAAATCTGTGTTTCTCCCAGTGCTGCTGTACGGAGCTAAAAGCTGGACAACCCTCAGCAAGCATCTGAGTAAGATCACAACGGCTGAAATAAGATTCCTCAGAAGAATAGTAGGAAAAAAAAGGAGGGATTGCATCAGGAATGAGTGAGTACGTGAGGATTTGGGTGTCAGATCAGTCTGTGACAAGCTGGAACAAAGACAACTTGGTATGGGCATGTCTGTAAAATGGACGACACTCGAAAAGCCAGGTGGTACTTGGAAGCCAGACGACCTCGTGGATGACCCAGATCTATGTATAATGACTACATTGGGAAACTTGGAGCAAGGAGAGAACGTACCAGGAGTTAGAGGAAGAAGAAGAAGATAATCAGAAAATTATATCCAGTACACATGGATATTCGTACTCATTCTAGGCCAACGCCTAAGCAACAAGGTGATTAAACTGAGATTACACTCGACAGTTAGTTTCATACCCATTTTCTGGGTACCCAATTTATAGAGGCTGCGTCTAGCTCAAGAGGGTCCCTATACCCCCAGGGTCGCTCCTTCCGCTGAAATAACAGAATAAATAATATTCTGCTGTAGCAGGGATTCGTACCCAGGAGCAGGAGAACAGTAGACTAGTGCACTATCTACTAGACCGCAGCGCTCCCTAAAAATTCAAAAGGAATCGATGAAAATGAAGAAAAAAGTAATTATTATAATTGAACTTATCGAGTATCCGCAATCAACACAAAAATGAGTTTTCCTTAGATTAAGGTAGGTCATATAGTCAAATTTACAATACACTTTATGTTCAAAACTGATTACTAAAAAACATTAATATTCATAACCACCTGGAATCAATATGTTTGAATTTAAAGTTGAATGTTAATATTGGTCCAAATCATTTGTATATATTATACGATTCTTCCAAATTAGGTTTCTTGACTTGATTTAGTCGAAAGGAGGTGTTATTGATTGATTATTTATTTATAACTGAGGTTTGCTATATTTTTTAATAAATAAATGTTTTATGATTATGAATTTCGAGTATTGTGTTAATGCCAAATTATAAACCTTTATCAAATCAAAACAGATACACACCAATTTCTTGTGATGTTTGATATATTATTGTGAGGGAAAAAGAAAGAGTTTACATAAAATATTGGGAATAATCATTATAAAAATATATTACATCATACCTGCTGTCAGAATTTGAAAATAAAAGACTAGCTGTGCTGTAAAGAAAGGACTGAAAAAAATTTTTATACCGTAAGAATTTTTCAATGTAAGATTTACACAGCAAAATTTATATAGTTGCGTTTCACTTCTATGTGTATGTTTATGACTAATTGTTTACGATTATGTATACATTTTTTATTTCAATTTTATTGTTATGAATTTTTAAAGCAGTTAACTAAGATTTTATAAGCTTATGTGTAAATAGAATGTTTTAAGAAGTATTTATTCTTGTTCCAAATAATTATTTCTATAATCATTATAGAATTATATTAAAGGTTTATTCTATTTCAAATTAACATTCAGTATAAACTATTTCAGATTTTTTCAATTTCGGCACAGGTTTACTTTTGATATAAAATTTAAAAAAAAATTATATTACACTTTCTATTGGGTTGTAAAATAAGTTAATATCGTTTTTCAATATTTCAATTTAATCATCTGTGTTTTAATTGTTTTTTTAATAAAAACCTCTTTGTTTACAGCATGAATCTTTATTTGCATAGAATACATCAGCACAGTTATTAATCATTGATTGGAACTCCATTGCAGGGTGCTACTTATTTGCTAAAATGCATTTTGTACAAAAATTGTTTTTATTGTTGGTAAAAATTTTAAAAACCCAACTAAGAAAAGAAAGAAAAAAAAGAAGATAAATCAAATAAAAAATTAAATTAAATAAAGATAAAATAAAACATCCTTAGTTATGCCGTCCTTTGGAGGGAACGTTAAACGGTGGTCTCGAGCCTGTGCGATGTCAGGTACTCGTTAAAAATCCCTATCCTAATAAAACCTGGGTAGACAAAATTTAGGAATTCCACTGTAGCTTCGTCCGATAAGTCACAGCAGCACAAAGCGACGTTAAATAAAAAAACAATAACAAATAAATAAACAAAATTACAGATATCAAAATAATAAGATAAGGTTTAGTAATTTATAATTTTAATAACGATATATGTTTAGTTCTCATATGTATATATTTAGAAGGTGATAATTTAGTACAATTACCAATTTGTATTTATAAAATCATGTTTACTTGTTCTATAATGTTTACATTATTAATATACATTCTTGAACATTCATTAATATACATGGTTCATATCAGCGTAGAATCTGGATTTTCCACACTGCCACCTTCATCATATGAATAATTTTCCTTTCACATCATGTTGAAACATTTATAGAATGCGAGGCACGCAACCAGGATAGCGATCCACTGCCACTATCCAAGAGAGAGAGAGACTACATCGGTATTTTACACGATAACGTACCATTGTGAGAGCAATATCACTTTATTAAGGAATTTCACAAAAATTGAATCTTTGAAAAATTAAATTTCCCCGCATTGATGACGGGTAAAATTAATACCGCAATCTTTAAAAAACATTACAAATCAGAAGCTTAAAAATAACAGGTTATCTTCAAAGATAAGATAATTAAAAATCCTGGGATATTATATTTATTCAAGTCGAAAGACAAACATAACATTCAAGTAATACCTGATTAAAAAAATATATATATAAAAAAAAATACAGAATTAGTCTTAGCAATATAATTTTTTATTTTCACTAGATATTTTTAAGGCATCAATTTTGAAAATTGTATATATAAATAACAAACAAAAACGACAGAATATAAATAATAAACAGGCCAATAGGCAACATGAGCAAAATAAGATTAACAAGCGTACTAAGAATTATAATTTCATATTTACCAACACTCCCGTGAGGTACATTTTCAATTTATTTTGAATAAAATGACTTATTTTCAGTATGCCCAGTTCCTTCAGGTGATAAAGAAGGAATTAGTTAGTAATTCTTAAGGGATTCATGAAACAGAGAGAGATGGGGCTAGAATCCCTCAGCCTCAGCTTTTTCCCCCATATAAGGGGGAAATCCAAAGTTTGCGAATTTTTAAACTTAGTAAAGGTTTTCTTGATTTTTAAGTTATATATCTTGAAATCATTATTTTATAAATTGATGATTTTTTATATACTGTGTGGTAATATTAATAAATTTGTATGAAAATCCTTAAGAACATTCCGAATTTTTAAAAACGTAATTATTACGGATTAAACATAGTGTCATTGCAGACAAAAACTATAGTTATGATCAGATCACACGATCTTTTAGTTAGTAAGGTTAAAAAGGATAAAGAAGGTGACAAATTATTTCATGTTACGTGATATTAAGTATTATGTGAATCTGTGTTTAATATTGATTGAATATTTTATTTTTATTTTTTGTCTATTAAACCCAATTACACGATGTTTATTTTATGAAAATAATAAAGTTTTGGGCCCAATAAATGTTTACTTTACTACTAACTTCCCCTACACTGGGCTAGCACAAATATAGATAGATATTTATGTAACGTAAATAGAGACGTTAATGATATAGTTGAATAGCAAAAATTATAACTCTAAGAGAATAAAACAAAATAAGGACTTTTAAGCCAGTATAAAAACTATTGTCGGCTAGTTGGCCGAATTTTATTAGAAGCACTGTTGGGGTGTCAATGAAAGAGTACAGAATTTTTTTGAAGTTGGAAAACCGTTTGACACATATAAACGTAAGAAATTTAAGTTTTACACTTCTTTTTTATGTTTTGTTTTCTAAAAGAAAGATCCCTTTCATAATAATATTAATCTCTAGTGTTATATTATAAAGTTAAATGATGTAACAGTCATTTGATTGTTAAAAAAAATTTCAATTTGAACCAATATTCAACATTTTATATATTATTTTTCTTTTATGGTAACGACGTCTAAAACGGTGGTGAAATGGTCCGACAGATGTAAGGAAATATTTATATTTACCCAATCGTTGGTGGATACATTGGTGGTAAAGGAATGATCCTGGAGAAGGATTAAGGTAAAATGTAACCAAGACTGGCTAAGGTGTATAAATGTAAACAATAGGGGGGGGAGAGAGGGAAACCTGCTTCAGTATGTTTTGTGTCTTGACCAGTTGCTCAAGTGCTTATCTTTATCTTATTTCTTACCTCTATTGTATATAATATCATTATCTCTTTTTGTTATATAATTTTACTTTATTATGTTATATTCAAATATTCCTCTAATGGATCGGTATGTATCTATGTGTGTGTGTGTGTGTGTGAGCGTGTGTGTGTATTATATATATATATATTGTGTGTGTGTGTGTGTGTGTGTAAATAGATGTTCCTGAAGTCAATTATCGCTGTTAATTGTAAAAAAAAAAAAAAGAAACCCAGCCTATGTTGCTGAAGTCAATTATCGCTGTTAATTGTAAGAAAAAAAGCCCTCTCACGTGAGCTAGAAGAGACAGGGTATGGATATGTATGACTAAAAAAAAGAATTAAAGGGTATGTACCCTTTTTTTTTTTTTATCTCCATAGATTTGAAAGAGAACTCCTTAAGAAATATGGCTGTACAAGGCCAGACGCTCAACAAAGAAAATCAATTTTAAATCACACTTAAGTGTGGTATATAATTATCATATAAATCCTAACTTTTGGTTAAAATTAAGGAAAAGAAAAAAAGGAAATGGTCAGGGATGTCGACGGATCTTGGATCTTCTGTGGCTCAAGGAGGCTCTTTTCATTATTGAATGCAGTAAAGCACGCGGTAACACTACCATTTATGATATGCGGGGAAAATACGATTTTCTCACTATTAGTAACCGAGATCATTAACACTTGAGTAACCCATTGATTCTACTTTGTAAACCCTCTCATCGCGGCCAATATCCAGAACTTTGAGAACAGGTGGAGGGATGTTCCAGATAAAAGGAAAAAAATATCATAACGCTGGTTATTTAGATGAATTTCATTGGAAACGAGACTATGGAATTAACACATGAGTCCACAACATCTTGATAGAAGTATGAAGACAATTTGACCCATATCGGCTGTAAGAATTTAAAATATTGCTCTTTTTTGTACTTAAAATCGCTTTATACGACATTTTCCCTTTTCAATTAAATATACTATGTATAACCACAAAGTGCATGGGCTAGAAACATCAATTTTATTTATTTTTTTATTTTATTTTAATAAATCTAAATAATCAAATTATCGCTTGAGTTACTGATATTTAAAAGACCACAATGTTGCCGATATTAAAGTCCAAGAATATTTCAGACATTTTTCATTTTATTTAAAAAAAAAAAAAAAAAAACCCTCTCAAATTTAAAATAAAAAAAAGTCTATTTGTGCATTAAACTTTAATATATATTATATATATATATATATTAATTATATATATATATATATCCATATCCAATCAATATATCAAATGAAATTGAAGAAGACCATTTATTTATTAGACATAAGACCGTATATATTGTTCTAATAATATTTAACAATATATTACATAAGACAGCTATTAAGACATTCCAATAGACAAAATTGAAAGAATAAAGACTGCAATTCTTGCTACACCAGCAACTACTTTATGATAACACACATTGTACTCCTATTACCGTAACATATTTAATAGAAATAAGTAAAAAATATATATATCCATATATATATATATATATATCTATATATTATATATATATATATATATATATATATATATATATATATATATATATATATATATATATATATATATATATCCAATATCCAATCAATATATCCAAATGAAATTGAAGAAAGAACCATTTTATTTTATTAGACATGAGACCGTATACAATATTGTTCTAATAATATTTGAACAATATGATTAGACATAAGACAGGCTATTAAGACATTCCAATAGACAAAATTGAAAGAATAACAGACTGCAAGTTCTTGCTACACCCAGCAACTACTTTATGGATAACACGACATTGTACTCCTATTACCGGTAACACGGACGTTTACACTGAGGAAAGTAAGTACAGCAACAGTGTCGGTTGTGCGTGTGGTTCCAATGTAGGTATCAATGTCAAACATCAATACAAGTTGAAATCATATTGTTCTAATAACCAAGCAGAAAAATTCGCTGTGCTGTAAGTTACTAAGTAGATGACAAATGGACCTATTCTAACCAACGCACGTATCACTGTACATACAGATAACAAAACTGTAATTGACTCGGTCAACAATGTACACATACATGACCAGTTGACAGACCAAATTAGCCAAAACATATTACATCTTGAACAGACTCCAGGGTAACGAACAGGCAGATAAACTCGCTAAGAAGCTGCTTCCAGTAATATGTTGCCTTCCAACATAAAGCACCTCTATCATATGTCAGAAGAGAAATGACATCTGATTTTATAGCAAGATGGGACCAGATGTGGGTGACCTCCACCAAGTCTCCAAGTATACATAGAATTATACCTCACATGACATTACACGACTAAGCATATATACATAGTAATAATGATAAACTAACGCAACTAATCACAGAACACGTAAACACAAAACAATATCTCTAACGATTCAACATAATACAAACAGACTTATGTGACGAAGACGGACAAATTCAAAATTTTCAAACATTTACTTTATGACTGCAAAATATTAGACAGAAAAAGATTTAATTAAATTAAAAACAGAACATCTAAAAACGGAAAAAAATTATTTTCTACATTTAAGACAGACTTCCCTAACTTAATTTAAAAAATCGACTTCGAATCACTGGTTATAGATGAGCAGCGTAGGTTATTCTCTTTTTTTTTTTTTTTTTTACTTAAATTTTATTTTTATTTTATCATTGAACCGGACACCACACTTAAACTGCTTTCATATTATATTATATTAAGAATCACTAGAACTTAGTTCTAAACCGGATATCTCACATTTCAGAACAAATTTTACTTTCAGATCTCGGGACTTGCAATGGGAAACTGTCTGACTCCTGACTCTAATAATATCGTACTCAATGACCGACTTGACTCTATAACCGCAACATATAAAAATGAAATTATCTTTATTAAAAAATACGTGGACGACCTCTTCCTAATAATAAACCCAGAAAAAATCCCTGATATCCTAAAATCCTTTAATTCATATGATCCACGCCTCCGTTTCACGGTACAAATAGAAAACACCTTTGCAATCCCCTTTTTAGAATTACTTATCACTAGAAATACTGACGGGTCTATTTAACTGACTGGTACACCAAATCCACCTATTACGGCAGACTGCTCAACTTTTTCATCACCCATATCTTCAGAAAATAAATGTTAAAATCTCGTCCACCTCTGCCTCTCCTTGTCTGATCTAAAGAACTAAAGACCCAATTACTCCTCCATATCGTTCCAATATTGTCTATAAAATTTCTTGTTCAGATTGTTATGTATCTTAAGTAGGTGAACCAAAAATTACCTTAAAACCCGAATATCACAGCATAAACTCTCCGTATCCTCTCGAAATCCTCTAGCCTCAAAACTTTCCGAACACTCCATAAATTTCAGTCATTCCTTAAGCTTTGACGACTGCTCCATTTTGGACTATGTTCCAAACCACAAGAAAAGACTTATCGCTGAATCCGTCCACATCCACTTCCAGTCTAATCCTGTTAAGCACAAAACCGATAAACAATGAATCTCTTCCACACATAGCCACATATTAAACATAAGTAACATATTTCCCCTCTCTGTCCCACTATATATATATATATATATTTTTTAAAAATCTATTTTAGGTATTCATATAATTGTATATACGAGTATGTATTTATATTATTTTTGTTTATGTATTTATAAATTATAAATGACTTTACAATTCATATTATTCCAACTTGGATTTATGTTTATTTAACTTTTTTATCAACCTGTAAGATTTGTCAATTAGTGTATTTTACAATTTTCCATTATTATCTTACTTTAGATTTTTTCCACCCTGTTATCTTTGATACCTTTAAACACAGGGATAATTTTAGTTGGGAGGTACAGAGATTTTTACTCCATATACATCTTCCATCACTGTTCTTACTATTATATATATTATATTTCACGATTTGAATTAACAATTTTTTTTTATTTTCTCTTACTAAATATAGTTAGGGAACGTAATGCGATCGTGAAAATGTCCGAATTCCTGTTTTAATCGGAAATACACGTTTTACGGTCCCCTGAGTCAAAACAACCAACTTCCGCAAAAAGATCAGTGTGTGTGGTAACTCCCGGGCGGAAACGAAAAGTCCTATGAAACTGAAATTTAATATTTAAGAAAACTATACGCCCGAGATGTTACAAAAACTCTTTCATCAAAATCGGCTAACGAGAAGAGTCACTTAATAACATGCATTTTGTACCTTTTAATGATTTTCTCAAAAACGGTTCCGACCATTTTGATTAAGCTCGCTATATCGATGTAAAATTCAACAGGCTTTATATCATGAAGGTTTTTATTCTGAATAAAATAGTCTGACAGGGCTTAAGTGCAGATATTTTAAATTTTCTTATCTTAAGTACCTTTAATTTTGTTGATTCTATAAAAATAACTATATTATCTTGTTACTACTGATGCAAAACAGGTAAAAGTATAAATTGAATGAATTCGATACCCAACTAAAGGAAAAAAGTGAAATAATATCATTTTAATGCAATTTCTTGTTCTTGAACATGAGAACAGTAAAGATTATAGAAAAAAATATTATCTCATACACAAGCTTGTAAAAGTTAACAAGGAGTGATGAAGAGCCGGTAAAACTAACTGATTATTTTAGATGATAATATAATTGATTTTTTAATTAAACACATGTTTCTATAGAAATTCAATTTAATTAATTCTTTAATAATTTCACTAATTTTTATCTTTAACTGTATTTGAAAAATCTTTAATCGATTTTTAAAACGGAGGAAAGGAATGTCGCGTGTTGCCGCACCAGATTTTTTATCTTATGTCATTATTATGTTATTATTATCATATGTTAAATTGCATTAATTCTCTGTATGGTAGTATTCAAATTATAGTCATTGTTGTCAGGCCGTGTCCATATATACGGTACGTACTTTCCATTCTACCAATATTTCCTACGTACTTTCCATATTACCTACCTCCTCCCCCATCCACCAAACAGTACCTAGTTTCCATTCGCCCATCAACTCCACTCTACTTCATATTTTTATGTTTCATATTTCATGTAAATATTGATATATTGAGAAAACACACACATAGAAAAAAAAGGTATAGAATGGGAAAAGGATAAATTATGCTCCATAAACCCATACGATATCATTAGCCATGTATTGTAGCAACATATAAAAGAATAAAATCCCGCGGCGTGTTCGCGGGAAGTTAACGTCAGACTAAGAAAGAAGGAAGTGAGGTATTTGGAAAAATAGGGGTCAGGAAGATAGCGAAAAGATTTGTAGTGCGGTTAGTCTGGAAAAAGGTTGTTTGGAGCAGCAACTTTCCTCCTGGCCATTATCCAAATCTTATTCACCATCCATGGCCAGCTAGGGTCGTTCTTTCACGGTCTGCTTCTATCGCTATACGGTAAAATATTGAGTGAGTAAATAAATTTCTCAAATGGAACTGAACTATATAATACGAAAACAAGGAGCCAAGGCCACATTTCCTGATAAGCATTAGCTGAAAGCACTGCATACAAATTAAATAAATAAAAGCCATCAGACAAATTACTTCTTTAAAAACAATCTCTTCTTTACATATCAAACAATATTTACAACAAACCTTTGAATCCTTTAGTCTACTCTGAGGTAATTATAATGAGGCTCGTAATGTTTCCTCCACCATTTTTCCCTCTAAATGTTGTGAATATTTTCAGTTTGAAACGTAATTTATATTCTTAATGCAATTATCAAATTCCTAACCTTATAACTGAAATGGAATATATTGACAGACGACAGATTTGGAGTAGCTGAGGACTCAATGAGGGACTATATTTCATTATATACATGAAAAAGTCCACCACTGGGATTCTAACTCACATTTTGCGTCGTAGACTAGCGTTTTAACTAGTAAGCCAAAGATTTCCCTCAGATGACGACCTAATCAGTACAAACAATGGCTAAATTAATGAAATACCTCTGTATTCTATATATTGCCTAGTTGGGGAAAAAGAAATGAATAAAAAAGAACCAGGCACTAGGAGTTTAGTTCAATTCGCGAAACATTGAATAACTAAAAGGCATTTTAACATAGCAAATAACCTAAATACGTGAATAAAAATAACCTAAAATTAAAGACTTATACAAGAAGGCATATATATTATATATATATATTATATTCAAATGTGCATGTAGCAATCAAATATTGTTCATTATCTTCTGCGATATATCTGTTCTTAAAGTTCATTATTTTCGAAATGTTATAAAATGACCAATGTTAAGGTTGTGATTGTGCAGTAGCAAACACCTGTCGGTAAAAACAAGCATTTATATTAAAATTTGTCCGTGTTAAGTTCGTTAAAATTCTCATTGTCATTAGAATCCAATGACAACGCGACGAGCCCCAGGGGTCCGAGTACCACAAGTTGGGAACCACAGGTGTAGACAAATATAAGCCTGAATAGATAACAACTGGTTAGTAAGTTAGAGAATATATGTCACGCCTTCAAAAAGAAAAGAGCATTCAACGCACCAAGCATACAGCTTCTTTGAGACAAGTATGACATTAAAAAAGCCCATAACCATTATATTAACAGAGATAGAAAAGCTCTAAACTCTAATAATTATCAATTGCAACAATTGCATCGAACATTATAGGTAGATACTCTCCATCCCTAAACATATTGAACATTAAAAATCCATGTAGAGAAATTGAAATGAGTTAGTCAATTGATAATTGCCAACCGAGAACATATCAAGCTCTATACAAAAAACACAACCATTACTTTCAAGTCACAAGAAATCTCTATCTCAAGCAACCAACATATCTCAAATAGTCTACATCATATCATTCTTCACTACTCAACAGTACATCCAGCCATTAATTAAAGAATCTTCCGATAACTACAACACCCAAGACATACTTACGATCAATAATACAGAAAAGCTGAATAAAGTTTATTATTACATGATAGGAGTGCATAAAGCTCTAAATTTGACATGTTTCATGTTTGCTATAAGGTTACTATTCTAAGAGTAAGAACGGAGTGGACTCCAAAAAGGAGAAGAACGGAGAGGGAAGAAACCACCGCGGGCTGTCATAGCTTTGATGATTCATTGCTCTCAATTCAAAGGCTTATAGATCTCCAAAGCCAACCACCGAGGCCCGCAAAATACCTCCCTCCCTAAGCCATCCAGTCATTTATACACGAAATATATTCTCTCTAGGTTTCCTAGCATTCATTTTTTTTTCTTTTTATGTAAGTAAAGAAAACATACCGAAGTCATAAATAAAGTCCTACAGGCAATATGAAGTCACCATCATTTATAATTCAAGCTATTGTTACGTTGTTTACAAGTCCTCTTGCTGATACTATAAGGCACAAGGTGCGTAGTAATATAAAGAATATGTGTTTAAAACTATCAAACGAACACAAATAAATTAAATTCTGGGATAACTAGTTAATTTTAGATCATGTATTACGAAAAGTGGATGAAACGAAAAAATCCATAAAGCTGGTTTCTTAAATAAAAATCGATTAAGTAAAATATAGCTCATGAAAAATTTATAGTAAACGTCAATTTTACGAATCAAGATATGTAAAATAATTTGACGTCACTACAAAATAAGTAATAGTAATTTTAAAAACATATAATAATTTTACTTCTTTATTAACGTCTTTATCTCCGTTCTTTTTACTTACATATGAATTCACTCTCCGAATAAAGTTTAAAATTTTATTTGTATTACTATTATATGTATACTTTTTTATTATCATTAATTTTATTAATCGTTTCTACTATTAATTTTTACTACTCTATCGCTACTCCTCTTTAACTGTGTAAATGTCATTTGAGAATGAAAAAGTTATTAAAATCAAGAAGAAACAAAGGAAGATAGTTTCAGACTTGGTCCTAAGCTCAAAGGGGTGTATATGACAAATTGGCCTTTGCGGATGAACTGGGCAAACGATGTTTCATTCATTCATCCACTTCCGTACAGTATTACCCCGACGGTGCAGAGCCGAACCAAAACTTTCTTGGTTATAGACCTATTGATTCACTTAATAATGAAGGACGTGCCAAGAATATCAGGCATTACATTCCCAGAAATAGGATCGGTTTCCTGCAGAATCAAGTTCAGCACTGAGTTATTCCAGCGCGTGCATACATATTTTAATGCAGTGAGTGAGAAGTTTCGCATAAAGAAAATTCCGTTCGCAACAACGAGGTCTCTGAAGCGTATACCTTCTCGAATATCTAACGCATCAGCAGAATTTGTTGAATGTATCTGTAAGATACCTGAAGTCATGAGTAAACCAAACGTTAATGTCCACTCGAGTCAAGGATTTGGAAAAATACAAGATACTCAAACCGCTACCTGTACGTCACATCGGAAACGAGAAGTCAGCGCATTTTGGCCCATGTTACACCATAATGGCGCTTCCCACAGGATGGCAGGGCTCTATAAACAAAAACTTTTTTACCCAATAACGGAAGTGTAGGTTACCCGACCTTGACAGCGTCCCGATTTCAAGCTTTCGGACCTTCAAGATATCGGATGCAGCTAATCCAGCAGTGGCTGAAGCAATTCCACGTGAAAAAGAATGATTAACAGACGTGATGGTACCTGCCAGTATTCTTCATATTAAGTCCTTGGAGAAGAGTCTTATGTTAAAGGCACAAAAAAAAAATAAATAAAAATAAAGTAAAAAATGTGTATGAGTGCTATGTGTGTTAACAGTCACAGACCGTTTGATTGAAGCTTGTTGAGATCAAGTTGCTAAGTGGAAACCGCTACCTGATGAATACACGCCACGAAACGGCGTCCCGAACTTTAATTTATTGGGTTATGACACCATACAGCCATTGAATGTTGTTGGACGCACGAGATGTACAGGACTATTCTTTTGAAAGAGTTTAAGGGCGAAGACGTTTTAATTCCACGGATTAATTTGATTCCGAACGACATCCTATTTCATTTGGCTTTTCATTTACACTTTTTAGTGCTAATAGCATTCTCAGTATCCATAAATAAATCGCCTGTCCTGAAGAAATACCGACAAAACCCTGCATATACGCGCCAGAAAAAACAGAAAGAACGTTGTGTATCAATGAGCATTTGAATGATAAACACTAAATTATTGAGTAGTTAATTTTTTAAAATATTAATTATAGCAATGAGTATTTAATATTCATAGTTAAGACAGGACAACGTCTTTCGGATCAGCTAGTTAAAAAAAAATATTATGGTTGTTTATTTACTTTATTCTTGTTACATATAGTATCCAAAGCAATATCGATTTTTAGATCGAAGAAAAAAATAAAACATGTTTTAATTACAAAGAATAACTAACTATACTAACGCGCGATACACACTAACGTCTTTTTTAAAATTTAAGATATATTTGTTGACCAATCCCAAAAGAAATTACTTTATTTCCATAGTTTACCAAGACTTCTTAAGAACTATATAAGAGCTTTTAAATAAAGATGAATTTGAAACATCGCCGGAAACATTTATTTTATATTAAATATAAAACATTAGAAATTATTATATATAAGTTACTTAATTTTAACACCTTTTCATTATTCCCTATTACTATATAAAACTTAATACAATAGAAAATGTTTTCCTAAAATATTAAGCTTTCCAATAGTATATTATATGTTTAATTACTATTCCATTTGGGTTTTAAAAAAATAATTAACCTCAAAAAATATTTCGAGGTTTTCTTCTTTAGGTTATAACATTCTTTCACATTTTATACTTGCCTATTAAATAATTAGTCAATTAAACTTAGGAGACCGTAAAAGATTAACTTTTGTTGAAGAGTGGATTTAGAAAAATTTCAAGATAGCAATAATTTATATATACCTAATATAAGCAAGTAAAAATAAAAAAAAATATTGATTCAGTTTAATATTGAATAAATTTCTAATACTATAGCATTACTTACGTATTGATGCAAATAGAGATTAAACTAGAAGGTTTACGGAATGCCAACGAAGTAAGGATATATTCAAGGAAGGTGTAGGAGGAATGTGGACGATATCGGATAAACGTTAGGAAGGCTCGCTAGCAGCATCACTAACTACCATCTAATGGAACCTACGCTCCCTTTACCTGCTTCAGTATCATCTAATATTTAGCAGAAACTAAATAGAATCAATAGAAAAAAATATATATATTAAGTTTAAAGGATTGATTGAAGTTTTAATAATGGTTTTAATGTAGTATGCAACAGAGTAAAATACAAATTCATATTTTATTTAATCAAGTAAGAGTTAACTAGTCAATGAACCAGATAATTATAATTTTTTGCACAGCCTTCTTCTTTTCAGTGTCAAATGAAAAAAAAAATCTAATACTTAAATATTTGTTCAAGCTACGTTTAGTCAATAAGTTCAAAATGACAAAATCTATTTAAAATGACTGTACATTAAAGTTAACTGAACTGTGTCGAGTATCATAGAAAAATTAACTATGAAATTATAGACTCCCAATATTATCAGGGTACCTTGTAACATGTTATGGGCAGGGCAATATTAGATCAGCCGATCAAACAGTAAGGTGAACTGTTTTAAGTTACTTAGAGGTCACTTGGAAGAAACGAAGTATAAAAAGCTTGAGCATGATTATGGAAACTTACTGAGGATTGCGAATGGTATTTCCCTATTATTAGAAGTGGCAAATAGTACTTACCTGGTATTGTGTTCGAAAAAGAATTAACAAGGCAAAAAGGATAACGACTTTTACTTGAGTTGACATACAGAATACGATCTTTAAATTCTTAACATATATTGTAGCAGCATAAGTAGACAAGACTAGAACTATGTTAATAACAAATTATTACAGTATCAGAGTCGGAAACTTTATCAAGACAAACAAAATGGTATTAAGCGAGTAGTGTTCATCTTCTTCTTTTCATTCTTCTTCCAGTGGCGCGACAGGCCGTTTAGGCCCTTAGCGTCACGTTGTAATTTCCTGAGAGATTACACTCACGTAGATTATGATGATCAGTATCAGAAAAGCCTCTGGAAGTATGAAAAATTAGTAAGAATCTCTGATATCGTTTCCGCTTTTAAGAATGTAGAATTGAATGGTTACAACGTGAAATTAAGGAACACTGATCAGAATTAAGGAAGTAACGTCAGGAGGCTAAAATACAGCAAGAACCATATTATCGGGGAAAAAAATGTTTCTTCTCAAAATATACCTAGGATTAAAGAAGAGGATCTGATTAAACCCTACCGAATTGGAGACTAAGCTCTACGGCGATTTTTAGCACTAAAATAATTTTAGGTGGATGCAAAGAAATAAGTCAAAAGAAACGGACATTATTTACGAATTAGATGAGGAAGATGGTCGGGGAGGGAAGGGGGGAAGAGGGAGGGGTGCGGTCATAACCGAATGCTCCGACGGTCAAATGATCACCGAACCCTCAAACAATCTTACTTATCTAATATTCCCATCGGTCAACTAAGCTCCATTATCATTAATTACAAATGTGTAGACTAGAACTAAGAAAAATCTTTGCGAATAACCAATAATTAGGTAGGATATCAGAGTTGAATAGTTTATTAAGTCAAAATAATACTGTTAGGCAATTAGTGTGGTTGGGCGATAACCAGTGTTTACTTCAAAAAACGGAACATGAAATGTAGACATTAAGCATTGAGTCTATTAGGAGAAAAGCTAGATCTGTTATTTGGGACGTGTACAGCCTCTGAAACAATGAAAAAATACTCAGATATCCATTTAACTATAAAGAAGGTAAAATTGAATGACCACAACACATCTCGCTAGCTAAAATAATCGCAAAAAATAAAATATTGAGGAATTAACCTTATATCAAATAATGTCGAATTTACAGATTTTTATTATCTGAAGTTGGAGAGACAGGGCGAATAATTTATGGATAACAATAATGACGATATCAATAACTGAAGTGAGGATATGTAACATAGAAGTACAAACTGGGGATGTTAAACAGAATCGGACAACGTATTGGAAGAAGAGGTAGCCGCCGGTGATTCTCTTGTAAATCAATTAGAGGCGCCTGGGAGTGGAAAATCCAATCTCTTTAACTGCTCCATTCCTATTTATCCATCCTATCGACGCAAAAAATGATGTTCTTTTCCAACAATTATTTGGAGTTTATAAATTACATTTAGAATACTGGCAAATATTTATTAACAAATATAATGATCATTGATTGATATAACTTAATAACGTTTTGAGGACAGTAACAATAGTTGTGAAAAGAGATTTTACTTAAAATATCACTGAGAATCCAGGATAAACACTAAAATAAAACGAAAACATCATCATATTCAAAAATATCATATTTTAAAAAGTATCTCGTGAAACTGGTGTGTCAGGTTAGGTTAGGTTATATAGTATAAATATAATTTTATGGACCTTCAACACGTAATTAGTGTACTCTTTTACACTGGGTTTTGATCACAGTGGAGGAAATATTGTTGGTGTGCCTAATTCGGACTAACTAAATCAATCCAAGTCTAACCAGAATCCATGATTCAATAAATAGTTTATTAACGGTTGTGCTGTGTGCGAAGGAATGGTTTTGAAACCACCGCTGGTGGGACCTAAGCCCACACTATGCCGCTGTAGCCGAGCCCTGCCGATTCCAATTTACAAGTCGGTGGAGATCAAAGGAACCCGAGGGGCTCGAGTCAATTACAATTGACTATTACAACATTGTTAATATGTGGGGAAAAGGAGACACTTGAGTCAACTATTATTCTTGATCCCAAAGATTACACATTTTTTATTTATTCATTTTTCCTCTTAAAAAGTTATTTATTTAAGATTATACTAAACATACTTCATTACCACTTTTTAACTATCCTATAACTTTAAGTTTTATTATTATATACTAGTTACTCGCAATACATAACTTTTCAGGCTTAATTATTTAAATATTCATATATTCTTAAGACATATGGCTTAATTTATACATAAAGAGAAACTTTCGTGGAGATTAACATAAGTTCTTTATTTGAGTTCGCTATAATTTACCACAGTCTTAACCAACTTCTAGTTTAATTTCAGCTCCGACCATCCTTACAAATTTATAATTTAAACATTTTATAGAATTTCGGAGACCAATGTAGTCAATATCAAAGATTTCCTGAGACATTGACATGTAGGAATATTCGAAAAGAAAAGCCTATTTATAAGTAATGAATAGTTAATGCATCAACTAGTAAAAAAAAAAAAAATCTATATAATACAAGATCCTAGAGGATCCCAATATATTAACATAAAATTTAACCTTTCGAGCGCGGGGAAAAGAACAAAGTTTTCTTTAGGGATTTTAGGAGACACTGACGTAATCTTTCCAGAAAATCATCTGGTCAATGTATGGAAATTAAACTTTTTTTTATAGCAATAAAATTGGAAACTAATATTAAATATGATGCTACAATTTTTGTTCAATAAAAATAATTGAGGGTGATAACATTGCTGTATAAATATTCCTTTTTATCTTCCACTAACCAAAATTCAATTTACAACTCTTTCCTTCCAGTTGAAGGATTATTTATTTTACTGAATCGCCTAACAATCCATGAAGGGACTTACAAGTGAGATTCCTACTGTCCCAAGATAATAAAAGAAAGTGATTTAACCGGGATCAGGTTCTGTTCACAAGTTTTTTTTTTTTTTTTTTCCCCTCTCAAATTTTGAGAGCCTAGTCTACAAAAACTGAGTGGGCCCTACAGTGGGGGCGGGTGGGGGGTTTATTACCCCAGGGATTCCATCCACACGGGTAATGTAACAGAATAAATCACATCTTATCATTTTCTTAGACCCAATCCTCTACACGATGTATACATCTGATATCCTTATCCATCCAAGCACTGTCCTCTCCTCTCTACTTTCGCTGATGACACTTCCGTGCTATCTGTGAACAATGATCCTATTGTTGCTTCCTACACATAGGAATAAATATACATAAATCCCACCAAATCACTTTCACTCTACGACGTAAACCTATGACTTCCATTCCAGTCTTTTCCTTTAATCATACCCCACTCATCACTGTAGAACAAATACGATACCTTGGACTTCATCTCGACAAACGTCTTACATGGAATCCTCATACAAGACTTAAACGACAAGAAACTGCTCGTTGATATCGAGTATTAAAACACATACTCGACAAACAATCAAAACTCCCTCTTTACTTCAAAAAATTCATTAACACAAACATTATTAGACCTATCTGGACTTATGGCAAGAGCTATAGGGCTCCACCAGGCCATCGAAGTCTTCCCGCATCCAATCCAAAATCCTTCGACAAATCCTAGACGCTCCTTACTTTGTTACCAACAAACTCATCCATAGAGACCTGAATATCGTGGGGTCTTCATTCATATACGAGTAGTCGTTGCAGAAATTGCCCAAAAAAGATACTCCTTTCATTCCAAATTACCCGCCCATACAAACACGCTTGTCCTTATCCTTTCATCGGCATATATTTCCGATAATCCTCCGAGGCGTCTGAACAGACGGTGGCCTCGAGACCTGCTTACTAAATAAACACTTTAGTGCTACCACTGGGTAGATTCTTGTCAAGACTTTTTCAAGCCAATGTTCTTTAAATAGCTCATTTACTTGTTGCACTGTGTAAAGTTGTAAATATCAATAAAAGAATTTAAAAAAAACAATCATTTTCTGTAGAATCTCAATATTCTTTTTAATAAGCATCTTTTAATTTTGACAAAATGATATTAACACATTATAATGAAACATTGAGAAGTAATAGTGTATGCAATTTTTGCAATTTTATGGTAATAAAAGTAAATGATTAATATTTAACATTTAAAAAAAAAAAATACATCCTTGACAGGTTACAATTCCCAAATTGTTCCCAAAAATAAAGAACAATATAAAGAAAAACTATTGCAATTATATTATAAATAGAATTAATAGCTCAAGTAAATAATACGATAATAGGTTATTACTCTTAAGAACATAAGCAGTATAAAAGGGCTGTAAAACAAACCTGATGAAACTACGTCTTTAGTTATAAATTTCTATTTAATATAAATATATACTATTAATACCATGTGATTAATAAAACGAGATAATGATATTTTTCGGGTTACGATAAAAAAAGTACTAGATGCCATTCTGTCTCTTTTAACACCACTGCGTGGTATATCTTAACGCCGTTCTCTATAACAGGACTAGGGAACAAGGCGGGCAACCGTTTGGAACATCACAACGTTGCCAAGACGCTATACAGATACCAGGCACCGAATATCTCGTGCCTGAGGTTATTCAAGAATATGTCCGTAATTAGGTAGGACTACAACCGCTGCTGGCACTGAAGTTTTCTTGAACGTGCCTATCACAGCGAGGCCGCAAGGGCCTGTCACTGTTGGAGATATGGATATAGAGTCGGGATTATTTGGACCGGCAAATCAAGACACTCACAATGTCTATGAATGCTATATTTCGCCGGCTGTTACTGCAAGATATGTTATTGCTTGTAGCATGGAGAACCGCGAATGGAAACCACTCCCAGACTGTTATCATCCTAGAAATTCCGCTCCTACATACAACCTTTTGGGCTATGATAATATACAGCTATTGGATAGAATTGGCTTAGATAGATGTTCAAACATCTTTTTCCCTAATGATGATACAATAGATGGAAAATTAAGGTTCGCGCCGGAGCTTACCGCGCGGGTAAATACTTATCTTAGATCCATCAGCGATAAATTTAAACTTTCGCAAATACCTATTGAGACTAAAGCTCGCACCGGCCTCGCCAACTCAGTGTTCGTCGAGACGCCTGGAAAAGTGAGTAGTGGGGCTGGATTTCCGCCTCTTTCCTGCTGTCCTGTATCAATCTTCTCGTTCATGCCGTTTGGTGCTCAGACCGCGAGCCACGCATATTTAGACGTGATGCATCGCAGGAGAACAATTAATACACCTGGTTCATGTTATGTTAAGAACGACGGCTCAGAGCTGCCAGGATGGGTTGCCAACAGGAACGCTAATTTTGAGATGTCAGGAAGCTTTGGACCAACCACTTTCCTTGAATATCCATTTATTAGACAAGCTGATTTTGCTTGTAATCCGGGAAAAGGTCGCAGGATTGCCTCGATTGATGCCTGGGTAAAGAATGCTCCAACTCTAGAATTATAAATAATATTAATAGCTCAAGTAAATAATACGATAATAGGTTATTACTCTTAAGAACATAAGCAGCATAATAGGGCTGTAAAACAAACCTGATGAAACTACGTCTTTAGTTATAAATTTCTATTTAATATAAATATATACTATTAATACCATGTGATTAATATAATGAGATAATAATATTTTTCGGGTTACGATAAAAAAAGTACTAGAAAATAGAGTAAAAAAAAACATTTATTCGAAAGTTTCACACCGGTTCGGAATTTGTCTTTATTCCGCTAAAAAAAAAATTACGTCACGACAACAATTTAGGTATTAGAAATATAAATGGTCATGAAAAATTAACATAAATCAAAAACAGTGAATCGAAATGGGAACGAAAGAAATAAAACCTTATTATTTTTTTTTTCTTTATCTTCCTCCTATTTGCCTTTACTAGCGTGGAGGGGCCTTGATCCAACGTTGCCAAGCTTCACGATTTCTGCAGATTTGTTTAAGTTTCTGCTATCTTTTGGATATAACCATCATATAAAATCCTAGGCCTTCCGCGCGGCCTCTTCCCAGTGGGTCGAGCGCTCAACACTTTTCTGGGTTCTCGGTCCTCATTCATTCGACAAACATGGCCGAACCATTTTAACTGTCGCTTCTCGAGGATGGTTTTCAGCGCAGGAATTTTCAGCTCCGCTCTAATTTTTTTATTTCTTACGCGGTCTCTTCTCGTTTTTCCTGCAACCCTACGTAAATACCTCATTTCAGCTGCAGTAATTCGGCTTATTTGCTTGTCCAGCATTACCCAGCTCTCGCTCTCGTAGGTAAGAGTGGGGAGGTATAAAGATTTGTAAATGTGGAGCTTCGTCTCTAGCCCCACATCTCGATGGCCAACAATACATTTTCATATACTGTAATAGATTTAATTTGCTTTTGCAATCCTGTTTGCAATTTCGTAATATATTTTTCCTTGTCTATTTATATTGCAGCCTAAGTAGAGAAAGTTTTCAACTACTTCGAGAACCTCGACGTTACAAATCACGCCCAGTCTCCTCCTCATCTCGGGACGACCAGTATCATGCAGCAAAAAATGTACCAATGGATCTTATTACCGCCATAAAATCTGTATACACTCTTGGAGACGTTTATGATCATTCCCTTTCGCTTAAGGTCTTCCCGACATTCTATTAGAGCTTGCAGTAGTTTGTCTTTTGTATCACAAATAAGAACGATATTATCAGCGTATAACAGTGACTGGATCAGTATCGTCCTCATGTTCCGCTTACCAAGCACTGTACGGGCAGTTCGCCTTTTACAAATTTTATGGATCTCATCCATAAGCAGAAGCGGGCTCAGACTGTCTCCCTGCTTTACTCCTCTATCAATGGGAAAAGGAGCAGATTCTGTTCCATTAATCCGTACCACTCCTTTAGAATCAGTGTATACAGATTTTATGGCGGTAATAAGATCTATTACATTTTTTGCTGCAAGGGCGTTCCATATTTCTTGACGTGGGACCGAGTCAAAAGAAGTCTTAAGGTCCAGGAATGCGAAATATGTGCTTCTATCTCTATCCCATGATTTTTTTAATATATTTCTTGATTTAATGACCGCCACCTGGACTGATTCCTTCCAATACATTTCATTTAATCTGTAAACAATAAAGATTGTTTCATTTCAACTATATTATTCGAATAGTTAATAATAATAAGGTGTATTATAATTAACTAGTTAATAATTTATAATAATAATAATGATATATTTCTTATGACAAGGATATTATCCTGGGTCTGCCTGCCAGGGCGAAAACCTGCTTGCTCCTCTTCCAGTTGTTCCCCCACAATTCGTCATAGCCTTTTTTCCAGAATGTGCGTGTACATTTTGTATGCCAGGGACAGGAGGCTAATTGGTCTATAATTAGCACATTCTGTTCGACTTCCTTTTTTGTGAATAGAAATTATCACACTGTACTCCCAATCTTTCAGGATTCTTTTCGTTAAAACTTATTAAAAAAGTTAATTAATATTTTAACATGAGTTAATGTAGAAAATAAAAATGAATATTGTTAACTAAAGTATATAAGGTAAAATAAAATTGAGTGAAGATAACACATAGCAGATGCCAAAAGGAACAATAATATATGTAAACTAAATAAGAAGTATTAAGTAGAAAAAATATTAATTCCATTTAACAAAAATATTTAACAAATATGAATTAAAATTCACACAGCTATATAATCATAATTTATTTCAAATAGTTCAATAAATGGTTTTTACGCCATTTTCTTACCATACATGAACCCCTCCCAAACCATTTATTACTTCATAAAAATCCTAATATTTGATATTTTTTTAACACTAAAATTAAACCATGGACCATAGTTAAAATTAGAGTATCATCTTACTAAATATTTTCATTTCCTTAAAGGGAGTTTGCCATCCATCACCCATAATCCATCAATCTCATGCCCGAATTTTCGTCTAACCTTGATCTTATCCGAACTTAGGGCAAGAGCTTACGGTAAACAGATTATTTATTTAGATTTCCAAAAACGAAGATAAATAAATCAATTAGAAAAATATTTGGTCAACCGGAAAATATCAACACCGATGAACCATTTATCATATAATACACAAGCAGTTCCGGTATTAAAAGGAGCAATAAAAAAAAATTGCCCAGAAATAATATTTTCCAATTATTTTTGATTTTTTTGAATGAATAAGAATTGTGTTTTTGCAGAATTAGTTAGAACCTGAATGAATTTACAGTGGGTGCGGTAGACTGCATATAAATAAATTAAATCACACAAAACTGAAGAGACATGACTAATTCATTACCACTGTTCCTGTATGGACTTTATTAAATCAATTAACTGCGCATGTTTCCTTTCAAAAGCATCTTTCCGTTTGGAATTCATGTTAGATTTAGGTGAATTGAATACAAATAAAGAATTTAATCACTTTTTCGTTGTCTTGAGTCATTATTCTGGCACTTAAGAGTTTATCTTACGGGTAATACAAGGTTCTTAATTTAAGTATCTAGATATATTTATCTTTATCTTCTAGTATTTATAGCCCCACTTCCCAAAAGGTTTCGTCACCGGGGAAGTTAGACCATCACCTCCGTAAGGAGAGGCCTGTAGGGATAATATTTTGTAAATATCGTTATCAATTAAGAAACATTAATTATATATTTTTTTTCATTTATCAAGTATATAAATTATTATTATTTTTCACTTAGCATTATATATATATATATATATATATTTTTTTTTTCAATTATATTAGAACTAAAAAGTAAATATTATAATTTAAATGTTATCCTTGCAATAAAGGCTTTATTTCTTCATTCATTCATTTATAGTATAGCCCAGTTGAAAAAAAGCTTAATTACAAAGTTGGTGGAAAATAATTCGGACAAAGCTGGAAATCATTTTAGAACCTCTCAATGGTCCCAAATAAAGTAATCTGAGTTTTCACCATCACAGGTGATGAGCCTAACTTTTCTTGGAGCCGAAAAACCTGGAATCAAGCATCAGAAATGTGTTTGAAAATTGTCATGCAAAAGAAACATGGCTTCATTATTGCAAATTCCTAGTACATCACATCATTTTAGTAACAATCCAACATTGACGGGTTTGACAGAATTCAATAAGTTTTTCTTAACAATGAAAATGAGTTTGAGTCTTTCGAAAATGTGCAGTTTTCTTTTCGTCGAGCTACTACGAGCCTAGTACGTCTGCTGTTATCGAAGAAAATCCCCTTTAACTAATATGAAACTAATTTAATAACGATACTTTTTTTTTTGAGGTCGTTAAATGAGTGGAGAGTGGCTTAAGTATTTTATGTTTCTCAATTCCCGAAAAATTTTGTTATCCGCATAACTCACCAATATTTTGACCCACACCACGACGAGAACCATAACCCTTTGGCCCCCGTTCCGAGTTTATGCTCGTAAAATAAGATAGTACGAAAATCACGATTTGATATCTTATTAAAGACTAAATTAGTTCCAAGTAGCGAAATTTTCCAGAGGTAAACAAACATTTTCTTTTGGAAGTGGTTATGTAAGATATACGGGGACGATGCCTTTAGAAAACGTCCTGTTGAAAAATGGTTTTCCAAGTTCTGTTCCGGAAATAGTAGTCTCGAAGATGCACCCAGCAACGGTCGCCACCAAACAAGACAGGTCGCAACAGGTAATGCGAAGAAATTGCAGGGAGACTTGAAATAGGTTTTGGCCGCACAAGGCTGACCCACGGCTACCTGATTTCGAAGGGGTTACCGCTTCAATGTACCTGCCTGCTGTGGGGTTATCCTCACTGTTTCGCATATTGCTTTCCGTTCGGAGCGGAGCGAAGAAAAATTGGTGTTGACATAGACACGGAACAATAATACAAATTACCCAGGATTCGGCCAAAAATTAATAACATACCTAAAAGAAACTTTAATTGTTTACATCAAAAGTTCTGCGCATGCGCGTGAGTATAGCAGTCATATTTCAAGTCGGCTCTCGGATTTCTTGCTTTTACAGTTGGATTTCACTTCAGCACAGTCTTGAAAACATCATCAGACTTCAGGATAACAACAACAGTTATTATTGGAGCAAACAGCGGTAAGTTGTGATATAATTTACAGTGTAAAGTGAATGCTGAGTCACCTCTTCATATCAGCTGATTGCCAATAGCCCGGCAAGGCTGGTCTTGCTTAACTTTTTTTAAGTTATTGTTTTTTTTCCCACATCTGGTTATTATTTAATTACTTTCTATACATGAAATGCGATACTATCATCAAGTAATGTCCTCCAAAGCTTCAACTAAAAGATCTAGATCTAGTGGTTCAATCCCGTCACCTACAAAACAAAGACCCCGCCGTGATACTAATAAAAGATTAAATCTACAAGCAACCCCTTCCGGTACTAATTCAGAATCTGAACCACAACCTGGCACATCGTCACAAGGGATGACTGACGAATCGCCGTTTTTCACCCCAAATCCTTTTCAGATTTTACATAATGAAAAAGAAAACATGGAATCTACTCCTATACCTAGTGAACCACGGCCTCCTCCAATATTTGTCAAAAATATTAGAAATTTCCAGTTGTTGTGTGCGCAATTGAACAAAATTACCGAATCTACCAGCTACTACTGTATGAGTAGAATCAATGATACCAAAATATCTCCTACTACTGCCGAGACATATAGAAAAATAGTGAAATACCTAACTGAAACCAAAGCAGATTTCCATACCTATCAGCTACGCCAAGAGAGAGCTTTAAGGGTTGTAATCAGAAACTTACACCCCTCGACACCAGTTGAAGCTATTAAAGAAGAACTAACGGAGATGGGCTATAAAGTGCGGCAAGTCACTAACGTCCTAAAGGATAAAATTCCTCTACCTCTCTTTTTTGTGGATTTGGAACCAGCTGAAGGAGTTGAAAAAATCTATGACCTCAATAGATTGTACTATTCCAGTGTAAGAGTTGAAAAACCTTACACAAAGAGAGAGATAATTCAGTGCCATAATTGTCAAGCATATGGTCATACTAAAAGTTATTGTCATCACATACCTCGATGCGTGAAATGCGGTGAACAGCACAAGTCTGTGGAGTGTACAAAACCAAAATCAACACCAGCTGTATGTGCTCATTGCCTGAAGGACCACCCGGCCAACTATAAAGGATGCCAAATCTATAAGGAGCTGAGGACCAGGTTTCAAAAACCTCAAGTACTGGATGAAACAGCAAGACAAGTAAGAAACAGAAGAGAACCCTCAAAACTTATTGATGCCAATTTATCATTTGCCCACTTACTTGAAGGTGGGAATCAAAGTGCTGAAGCCGTGGCCCTGCCGGAACTACAAAATGTACCTCAATCCATTCCACATATACCTCTTTCTCAAAATGTAACCAATCCTAAGAATCCTAATCCACCACAAATCTCTCATATTCCTCCTCCTTCAAACGCCACAGACCTTACCAGTTTGATGACATCCTTTATTTCCGAAATTAAATCCCTTGTTATGCCCCTAATATCACTCCTTACGAATCTCGTAACAAATCTCATTCCTGCCTTAAAAAAACCATAAATGACCTCACCTAATTCCTTATCCATTCTCCTTTGGAATGCGAATGGTGTTAGAACTCACACTGACGAACTTACAGCCGTACTGCAGGACAAAAACATTGATGTTGCACTCATTACTGAAACTAGACTAACCACTAAACAGTACTTTAAAATACCAGGATACACGACATACCGGACAGACCATCCAGACGGCAAAGCCCATGCCGGTACTGCTGTCATAGTCCGCCGATCCCTCACCCATCACTTACACCCAATTTCCGCCCACGATTACCTACAAGCAACTTCCATCGTTATCAAAACCTTTTCCTTTCCGCTTATCATCGCATCAGCATACTGCCCTCCTAAACATCCCATTTCCTCTGCCCAATTTGGTTCCTTCCTCAACTCCTTGGGTAATCACTTCATTTTGGGTGCAGACTTAAACGCTAAGAACCAACAGTGGGGTTCTAGAACCACCAATTCTCGTGGACGGACATTGCAGTCTGCACTCAACTCCCGACGCTTTCATCTCCTACCTCCCGATTCTCCTACCTACTGGCCAACAGATCCTAACCGTAATCCTGACATCCTCGACTTCTTCATCCACAGCGGATTAGGCTCTCTGAATTTTTCCATAGCTCGCCTTGATGAACTATCCTCTGATCATAGTCCATTGATTCTAAATGTATCCATAACACCTATTCCTAAACCTATCCCACCGTCATTCATTAGGGGCCCTGTCAACTGGAACCTCTTCCGCGAAATTCTCACTAGTGATATTGACCTCATAGTGATTCTCAAAACCCCAAATGACCTTGACGACGCCGTATATTCCTTTACAACCGCTATTCAACAAGCCGCCTGGACTGCCTCCTCTCCCAAACAATCCCAAATAATTCCTTACAAAAGCCATTTACCACAACACCTGACAGACCTCATCAACAGCAAACGCCGAGCTAGAACATTATGGCAACGCACCCGCCACCCAGAAGATCGCCGCTCCTATAATTTTTTTTGTAGAAAATTAAAGCGGGAGTTGGCGATCTTCCGTTCCCAATCCTACAATATCTACCTTTCCTCTCTCTCGACTCGTGACAATTCCCTGTGGAATGTCACGAAGAGAATCCTAAAATCCCACACCATTTCCCATCCTCTCCGGCGCTGTGATGGTTCCTGGGCTGCTTCTGACAAGCATAAGGCCGAGGAATTCGCACAGCACCTTTCCAAAGTTTTTACTCCTCATCCAGAGCTTAATCCAACCC
Organism: Piezodorus guildinii; assembly: GCA_023052935.1. NCBI lineage: Eukaryota > Metazoa > Arthropoda > Insecta > Hemiptera > Pentatomidae > Piezodorus > Piezodorus guildinii. The sequence continues at coordinate 172,822,761 of CM041292.1, read as the reverse complement.
ATACTGCAGCAGTTGAAGAGTTCCTCACGTCACCAATACCACTATCCTTACCACCTAAAGCAGTTAATCCCTCTGAGGTCAGATATCTTCTTAAAAAGCTTCCTCTCCGCAAATCTCCTGGATACGATCTCCTTACTCCCCAAATCTTAAGACAACTTCCACCTAAAGCCATTACATTCCTTACATATCTCTATAACTGTATCCTACGCACTACCTATTTTCCTCTCTTATGGAAACATTCAACTATGATCCTTTTCCTAAAACCAGGCAAACCTTCTAACAACACGTCATCTTACAGACCTATCAGCCTACTTCCGATCCTCTCAAAAATTTTCGAAAAGCTCCTACTAAAACGAATCCTAGCCAAATTTCAAAATTTTCCTTCACATCAGTTCGGATTTCGTCCTCAACATTCCACGGTTCAGCAAGGACTCCGAGTTGTAGACCACATTTCCTCCGCCCTTGAGTGTAAGGAGTATTGTTCGGGTGCCTTTCTGGACATAGCTCAAGCTTTTGACCGGGTGTGGCACCCGGGACTGCTCTTTAAGCTCAAAACCCATTTACCTCAATCCTTATACCTAATCCTCCGATCCTATTTATCCAACCGCTCCTTCCGAGTTCGCTGTGGTTCCGAATTTTCCGAACAATATACTGTTGAGGCCGGTGTTCCTCAAGGCAGCGTCTTAGGACCCGTCCTCTACATCCTCTTCACCGCCGATATCCCTACCGACCCCAATACCTTTCTGGCAACATTTGCTGATGACACAGCCATTTTATCATCTAATTCCGATCCTGAAGCAGCATCGCTAAATCTCCAAAAGCACCTTTCCCTTGTCGAAGACTGGTGCAATGCTTGGCGCATTAAGGTGAACGAAAGCAAATGCACTCACGTCACATTCACCCTTCGACGCAAATCCTGTCCAACGGTTAATTTCAATTCCATACCGCTTCCTTCCTCAGACACAGTCCGGTATCTCGGCTTTTTACTAGACAAAAGACTGACGTGGAACCCACATACAAGACTAAAAAGAAAAGAACTCAACCGCAGATTCGGCCAGTTATACAGACTACTAAACAGAAAATCTCATCTTACAGTTGACAACAAATTACTAATATACAAGACAGTACTGAAACCTATATGGACCTACGGACTTGAACTGTGGGGGACAGCTAAACATTCTAACATTAAACGCATCCAATCCTTCCAATCCAAAGTCCTCCGAACAATAGTTAATGCTCCTTATTATGTCCTGAATTGGACAGATTGTAATATTGCTCGATAAATAAAAAAAAAAAAAAAAAAAAAAAAAAAAAAAAAAAAAAAAATGCTCCTTATTACGTTACCAACTGTACCCTACACCATGACCTTAATATTCCGTTTGTTTTAGACCTGGTACCATCCAAATTTTCCAAATTTCATCAGAACCTTAGTCATCATCCTAACCCTCTAGCACAATCCCTATCCAGCACCACCCATCCCTACAACCCTCCTCGAAGATTGAAACGGCAGTGGCCACGAGACCTATTGTAAAAATTTAAACTGGAGTTCTGACAATGGTCAGATCCTCCACTCATGTACGGTATGTTTGTGGCTACAGCGCCCTAACTCAGCCTCCACTGGCTCAGACCAGTGATGCGGCTGAGATAGAGGTGCTGGGATCTCTTGGATTCCGCTTTTTCCTCCACAAGTGGAGGAAAAAGCGCTTGCTGGGGTCCCTTTAGCAATTGTATATATTGTATATAGTTATGATTGTGTGTAAGATGTTTATTTATTTGCCAACTTTTTATTTATCTCAATAATAGGTTTATGTTTCGATTTGTTTTGTTTTTTATTTATTATTATTATTTTATTGTATATATTTGAATTTATGTTATATTTTATGAAATTTGACCATTATTATTATTTTCTGTATATATAGTATGAATGTGGTCTCTTATCAATATTATTATTGTTCATTTTGTAACAAATTGTAATATATCTCAATAAAAAAAAAAAAAAAAAATTGTTTACAAAATAAATTTTTTTAAAATATAGAAAATATTAATTTTTTATTTTTTATTTATTTCTTTTGTACTGTAATTATTGAAACGTTGTTTGTATCTTACATAAATGTCTGCATTTTTAAACTGTAATTTAAGGCTAAAACACCTAAAGTGGTTAAAGAGCCTATATGTTACTAAGTAAATAAAATAAAAATAATATAGGGTATTCAAAGAAGAACCCAACTCACTTGCATAGCAACAACTCGGTACATGGTTAGAAAAAAATCCATTTATTTTTATTTTTGAGTACAAATTGTTTAATATAACTAACAAGACATTAATTAAATACATCCTGATTGACCCGAGGAAAGAAATTGAATGTCAGAGTGAAAAAAAATATTGACAAGGATGCAGAAACTAGGAGTACTTTTAATTAAATCTGATGCCTTTAGAAAACGTCCTGTTGAAAAATGGTTTTCCAAGTTCTGTTCCGGAAATAGTAGTCTCGAAGATGCACCCAGCAACGGTCGCCACCAAACAAGACAGGTCGCAACAGGTAATGCGAAGAAATTGCAGGGAGACTTGAAATAGGTTTTGGCCGCACAAGGCTGACCCACGGCTACCTGATTTCGAAGGGGTTACCGCTTCAATGTACCTGCCTGCTGTGGGGTTATCCTCACTGTTTCGCATATTGCTTTCCGTTCGGAGCGGAGCGAAGAAAAATTGGTGTTGACATAGACACGGGAACAATAATACAAATTACCCAGGATTCGGCCAAAAATTAATAACATACCTAAAAGAAACTTTAATTGTTTACAAAATAAATTTTTTAAAATATAGAAAATATTAATTTTTTATTTTTTATTTATTTCTTTTGTACTGTAATTATTGAAACGTTGTTTGTATCTTACATAAATGTCTGCATTTTTAAACTGTAATTTAAGGCTAAAACACCTAAAGTGGTTAAAGAGCCTATATGTTACTAAGTAAATAAAATAAAAATAATATAGGGTATTCAAAGAAGAACCCAACTCACTTGCATAGCAACAACTCGGTACATGGTTAGAAAAAAATCCATTTATTTTTATTTTTGAGTACAAATTGTTTAATATAACTAACAAGACATTAATTAAATACATCCTGATTGACCCGAGGAAAGAAATTGAATGTCAGAGTGAAAAAAAATATTGACAAGGATGCAGAAACTAGGAGTACTTTTAATTAAAAGGGTTGGTGGATTGGGGTAGGGCTCGTTGGCACCAGATAACCTGCTTCGCGGCAATTCACCTCAATTTGTCTAAGCAAATTACTGCAAGAGAGTCGTTAGCAAAATTGCATTCTCTTCTAGCCTGCACTTCTCCTTCCTCTAGAGACTACACGACCTATCTATAACGAGCCTTAATTATCTCAACATCAAAATAACAACCGGAATCTTATAGGAATTATCAAGCCACTTTGTTTTTAAACCACTACAGTAAGAAAAATCGGTAGCTAAACAAAGAGTGGTATGATAAATGAACTTTGTTGAAGAGAAACAAAACTTTATCTCTCTGAGAGAAAGAGCGAGGTGGCTAACTGGATTAAAACGCAGCTGTGGCAAGATGATGTACAGGTGTTGCTATCTCAGTCCTAGGGCTCACCCGGCCATGTAAAAACAGGTAACCGAAAATTAAGTGAGAAACTTTTCTTTCTAATAGTTTTTGCAGGTCAAGGGACATTAATTGCGATATATAAGTCATTTGAATAAAAAAAAAAAAAAAAATTCTTTCTTCTTTACGAATTAAATCTATTTAAAAAACACATTTTAAGCGGAATTGAAAAATACTGTTTTTTTAAAAGAAGTTAAAGAGAAAAAAAAAATAAAAAAAAAAAAATATATATATATATATATATATATATATATATATATATATATGAGAAAGGTAGATAAATCTTTAAGTCTCGAATCTCCGAAAAACTTACTTATTTCCAAAGTACCAACTATATTGAAATATTTTAATACTAGAATATGATACATCAAACCTTTGTTGAAAAAGGCACCTTAAACTGAAAGAAAATAATTAAAATTAAAAATAATTTAATAACAACAATAATTTAAAAATACGACAAATTTAAAATTAATATGAAAGATTCGAAACAAAGAAAATCAGATATTTAATAAAAATTAACTTAGTAACTTAAATTTACAACTGATTTAATACGATAAGATATTATATATGGTAAAACACTCGATAGTCCTGTTAAAAATAACCCGTTAGTAAACCTAAATATCCAATTAATGGTAGGAGGTCTCTAAGCCATTTTCTGAGAAATTTAATATGTCTACTTTTGCAGTCAACTATTACATCGTCTATCAAAACGTGGTCTGGGTAGTTTGGCATTCTGCTTAATATAAAGCTACTCATATGATATTCCAGTTTAAACTGAAACTATGAATGTATACATTATAAAATTAATGATCGCTAACTACAGTTAAATGGTAAATACTACAAAACGTTTATATAACCCTTGATAAAAAAAAAAAAAATAACTCTTTGCCTAACACCATCGATAAGCATTCTCTAAGATCATCGCCGTAACGCGTTACCGATGCATTGATGTCATTCAAAGCACTTACCTCGAAGTAGCGCCTTAACATGCTTTACTTTTAGAAAAAATCTTATTTTACTTAACAGTTCCTTTAAGTAAATTACTAAAAGCTAAAAGAATTTCAATCCGAACGCCAAAGCATTGGAAAACGATCAGCTTTCTCTTGATTATTTTCATAACCGATTTAACTGCGGTACTAGAGAAAACGGGCAATACTCCAACCCACGAAGGCCCTTAAATAAACATGGCGCTCGCAATAACATTTTTCAATACAGAAGTGTAGAGATAACAAAATTAATTGAAATCGTAAATAATCCGCTCTTTTTATTAAATGCTAACTTCATTGTTAATTTAGCCGTTGCGACATTCAATACATTGACAAAATTTGAAAATATCTGGATTACAACATAACAATCCTATATTTAACGCAACTATTTCTATATTTCTACTACATTCAGTTTTGTCTGTATTTTTCAGTCATTTTTTTAACCCGTCCTAAACATCGTAAAATAGCTTTTTATTACTTAATTTAATTTAAAATAAGCTTAGTAATAAAATAAGTTTTGTTACAGGCACTTTGAGAACTGAGCAGAATAATAATGAAAACGGATTTAAAAAGAAACTTAATAGAATCTGCAACGTAAGTAAAATTAAAGCATTTAATTGTATTTATTATTATTATTTAGTTTGTTTACCTCCGAATTAACTTATTAATTGAAAATAAAAAATAATAATGATGAAACTAACCTCCAAACCACTGACAGTCGCATTGTATGATGCATCGATTTAATTACAGTGTTTCGTTCATTAATACCCTTTCAATAGAGCAGTAGAAAAAAAGACTATCAAGGAAATTGAAATACTTTATTTAATGCTAAGTTGATTAATTACTGAAATTAATTATCTAAACTGGTCAGCGATGGGAGGATTAGAAATTCAGGTCATGATTAGGTTTTCTATTCAGTCCCCGCTCAGTTCAACCTAGGCAATGAGTTCATTAAGTCGGTCTTAAAAAAAGCAAATGAAGGTCTATTGAAAAAATCCATTGAGTAAGGAAAAGAAATTACACAAGAGTTCATTAATTACATAGTTTTTATCAAAATATATAAGTATCGTTATTGAAAATTTGTTATTATAATCTTTTACTCTTGTATACATAAATTGACCGTTCAAATGAGTATCTGGAATTGCCCGGAGAGAGGTATCGTTTTAAGTAATAAAATAACTCTACCAAGATGAATCGGTTTCAATTCATTTAACATGAGCATATATACTAACATTATCTAAAGTCATAATTTATTCTGTAAAGCCTATTAATGAATATAATAAGGTTTTGTTTGTTTGTGCTTAAAGGAGATAATTAAGGTAATTGTAACTTAATTACACGAATTCTTTACCCAACTATTTCTATATTAATGTTTTACATATTTACATCTAACTCAGCAGTATATTAAATATAGTATTAAATTTCACTATATTTTTTTAAAAATTTATATATTCTATCATTCCATTTTCTCTTTTATTTTCCTTTCAAATATATATATTACTCTATACACACAAAGTATTCCATTCCTTCTGTATCTTTTTAATTCTGAAAATGTTTCATAATGAGGGTCAAAACTTATGCAGACAATAAATAGTTACAACTATTTAATTGTTTCATTTACTGACCGCCACCTGAACTAATTTCTTCCAGTAACTCTAAACTGTCAACAAAATATATATATATATATATATATATATATATATATATATATATTATTAGTAGAGCCTTGATTTTCGTGCAAACCATGAAACGTGCAAAATCGGGCAGTAAAAATCCCGAAATATGCAAAACAGTGCAGCCAAACCCCAAAACATTAAATTAAGGGTATATATATCTTAAACTACAAAACAATTAAAATACCTAAATCTAGATAGAAGAGGAACTTAACCATTGAAAGTTATTTCTCGAGAAATTTCTTCCCTATAGATTAAAAAAAAAAAAAAAAAAAAATTCTCCTGATTAAAGCATTTATATACGTCTTACGATCTAGAAGAACTCACTGAAAACAGTTTAAAAAAATTGTCTAAAATACTTGTGAATAATAGATAGATATAGATCTGAATGATATAGATAGAAATGATATAGATCAAATTATTATTATTATTATTAGGCAAATAAAAACAAGTTACAGCTCAATGGAGGTAAAACCAAAGCAATCCTCATTGGTTCCAAACCAACTTTGAATTCGCTTCCATACTATCCGTTACTCTTCCTCAATAAAGTCCCTATCCAATTCCAAAAAAATGTTAAAAACCTAGGAGTCACTTTTAATCAAAATCTGTCCTGGAATAACCATGTATCTGAAATATCCCGAAAATCCATTTCCATACTTAAAAAGCTCTACAGAATCCGTGAATCCTTACCTTTAAAACCCCGTCAGCTACTTGTTTTCTCTGATATCTTCCCTAATTTTGACTACGGTTGCCAGGTAAATGGAGGAGTTACCAATGAACTAGAAACAAAATATAAAACGTCTTATGAATTGTTATATAAGATATATTTTTGGAGCCCGTAGACGTGACCATATCTCTGGGTATTATACTGAGTTAAAGTGGCTTTATCCTTCTGTTCGACGGCTATATTTCCATGGTTCCTACCTATTCCAAACTAAAAAAAACAAAAAAAAAAACGTTCCTATATAACTGAACTCCTCACCCTCCGCTCAGACATCCATTCGTTAAACACCAGATTCAAATCAATCAATATTCATACCTCATCACATAGAACTGCATCCTTTCACAAATCCTTTCTTGTTCGGTCCTCTTTATTTTGGAATTCCTTACCTATCCCTATCCGTAAAACCGTCTCTATCTCTTCTTCCAAACAACAACTCTTCCAAAACCTCCTTGAATCTTAATCTCCCGTTCTATAGTAAATATAGGTACTCAGTAGTATAAATATAAGTATATATAAGTGCGTACTCCAAGTGTATATCAGTATGCAAGATATATAGATGTACCAAATCTGTCGTTGTATTTTTATTTTAAAGTAACAGGACACTGTTATCACATACCACGCTGCGTGAAATGCGGTGAACAGCACAAGTCTGTGGAATGTACAAAACCGAAGTCAACACTCGCTGTATGTGCTCATTGCCTCAAGGACCACCCGGCCAACTACAAAGGATGCCAAATCTATAAGGAACTAAGGACCAGGTATCAAAAACCCCAAGTACTGGATGAAACAGAAAGACAAACAAGAACTAGAAGAGAACCCTCAAAAATAATCGATGCTAATGTATCATTTGCCCACTTACTTGGAGGTGGGAACCAATGTAGTGAAACCGAGGCCCTGCCGGAACTGCAAAATGTACCTCAATATCCTCAGTCCATTAAACAAATACCTCTTTCTCAAAACGTAATCAATCCTAAAAATCCTCATCCACAACAAATCTCTCATATCCCACCTCCTTCAAATGCCACAGACCTTACCAGTTTGATGACATCCTTTATTTCCGAAATCAAATCCCTTGTCATGCCCCTAATCACAATCCTTACAAATCTTGTATCAAATCTCATTCCTGCCATAAAAAAGCCATAAATGACCTCACCTAATTCCTTATCTATTCTCCTATGGAATGCGAATGGTGTTAGAACTCACACTGACGAACTTACAGCCTTACTGCAAGACAAAAAAGTTGGTGTTGCACTCATTACTGAAACTAGACAAACCACTAAACAGTACTTCAAAATACCTGAATACACGACATACCGGACAGACCATCCAGACGGCAAAGCCCATGCCGGTACTGCTGTCATTGTCCACCAATCCCTCTCCCACCACTTACACCCACTTCCCGCCCAGAACTTCCTACAAGCCACCTCTGTTATAATCAAGACCTTTTCTTTTCCTCTCGTCATCGCATCAGCATACTGCCCTCCTAAACATCCCATTTCTTCTGCCCAATTTGGATCCTTCCTCAACTCATTGGGGAATCACTTTATTCTGGGTGCAGACCTAAACGCCAAGCACCAACAATGGGGTTCCAGAACCACAAATACTCGTGGACGGACATTGCAGGCTGCACTCAACTCCCGACGCCTTAATCTCCTACCTCCTAATTCCCCTACCTACTGGCCAACAGATCCTAACCGTAATCCAGACATCCTTGACTTCTTCATCCACAGGGGATTAGGCTCCCTGAACTATTCCGTAACTCGTCTTGATGAACTATCCTCTGACCATAGTCCACTGATCCTAAATGTCTATCCTAAACCTGTCCCACCGTCATTCATCAGAGGCCCTATCAACTGGAACCTCTTCCGCGAAGTCCTCACCAATGATATTGACCTCAAAGTGACTCTCAAAACCCAAACTGACCTTGACAATGCCGTCTATTCCTTTACAACCTCGATTCAACAAGCCGCCTGGACTGCCTCCTTTCCCAAGCTCTCCCAAATAAATCCTTACAAAAACCATTTACCACAACACCTCCTAGACCTAATCCACACTAAAAGCCGAGCCAGAGCATTATGGCAACGCACCCGTCACCCATCAGATCGCCACTCCTATAACTTTTATTGTAGACAATTAAAGCGGGAGTTGGCGATCTTCCGTTCCCAATCCTACAATTCCTACCTCTCCTCTCTCTCGACTCGTGACAATTCCTTGTGGAATGTCACGAAGAGAATTCTTAAATCCCCCCTGATATCCCATCCTCTCCGGCGTAGTGATAATTCCTGGGCTGCTTCTGACAAAGATAGGGCCCAGGAATTCGCACTACACCCTTCCAAGGTATTCACTCCTCATTCTGATCTCAATCCAACCCATACCGCAATAGTTGAAGAGTTCCTTACGTCACCGATACCAATTTCCTTACCACCTAAAGCAATCAATCCCTCTGAGGTAAAATATCTTCTTAAAAAGCTTCCTCTCCGTAAATCCCCTGGATACGATCTCCTTACTCCTCAAATCCTAAGACAACTTCCATCTAAAGCCATTACATTCCTTACATATATCTATAACTGTATCCTACGCACTACCTATTTCCCTCTGTTGTGGAAACACTCGACTATCATCCTTTTCCTAAAACCAGGCAAACCCTCCAACTGTACGTCATCCTACAGACCTATTAGCCTTCTTCCGATCCTCTCCAAAATCTTCGAAAAACTCCTATTAAAACGAATCCTAGCCAAATTTCATAATTTTCCTCCACACCAGTTTAGATTCCGTCCTCAACATTCCACGGTTCAGCAAGTACTCCGAGTTGTAGACCACATTTCCTCCGCCCTTGAGTGCAAGGAGTATTGTTCGGGTGCCTTTCTAGACATAGCTCAAGCTTTTGACCGGGTATGGCACACGGGACTGCTCTTTAAGCTCAAAACCCATTTACCTCAATCTTCATACCTAATCCTCCTATCCTATTTATCAAACCGCTCCTTCCGAGTTCGTTGTGGTTCCGAATTTTCCAAACATGATTCTGTTGAGGCCGGTGTTCCTCAAGTTACTTAAGTCTTAGGACCCGTCCTCTACATCCTCTACACCGCCGATATCCCTACCGATCCCAAAACCTTTCTGGAAACATTTGCTGATGACACAGCCATTTTATCATCCGATTCCGATCCTGAAGTAGCATCGCTAAATCTCCAAAGGCACCTTTTCCTTGTCGATGACTGGTGTAAGGCTTGGCGAATTAAGGTGAACGAAAGCAAATGCACACACGTTACTTTCACTCTTCGACGTAAATCCTGTCCAACAGTTAAATTCAATTCCATACCGCTTCCTTCCTCAGACACAGTCCGGTACCTTGGCTTTTTACTAGACAAAAGACTGACGTGGAACCCACATACAAGACTTAAAAGGATAGAACTCAACCGCAGATTCGGCCGGTTATACAAACTACTGGACAGAAAATCTCATCTTACAGTCGACAACAAATTACTAATATACAAGATAGTACTGAAACCTATATGGGCCTACGGACTTGAACTATGGGGAAAAACTAAACATTCTAACATCAAACGTATCCAATCCTTCCAATCCAAAGTCCTTCGAACAATAGTTAATGCTCCTTATTACGTTACCAACTGTACCCTACACCACGACCTTAATATTCCATTTATTTTAGACCTGGTACCATCCAAATTTTCCAAATTCCATCAGAACCTTCTTCATCGACCTAATCCTCTTGCTCAATCGCTCTCCAGCTCCACCCATCGCTACAATCCTTCTCGAAGATTGAAACGGCAGTGGCCCCGCGACGTTTTGTAAACTTTTATTCTGGAGTTCTGACACTAGTCAGATCCTCCACTACTGTATGTTTGTGGCTATTCCGCCCTAGCTCGGCCTCCACTGGCTTACACCAGTGAAGCGCCGGGTGAGAGGCGCTGGGATCTCTTGGATTCGGCTTCTCCCCCCACTTGTGGAGGGAGCAGCGGAGTCTAGGGTCCCTTTAGCAGATTGTATATATTGTATATAGTTAAGTTTGCTTGTATGATTTTTGTTTATTTCCCAACTTGTATTTATCTCTACTACAGGTTGTTGTGTTGATTTGTTTTTTGTTTTTTAATTGTTATTTTTTTGTATATATTCGAATTTATTTATTTCCGATTTTATGTAATTTGACTTTATTATCATTATTCTGTATATATTGTATGAATGTGTACTACATCTCTATTACTACTGTTCATTATGTAACAAACTGTAATATTTCTCAATAAAAAAAAAAAAAGTAACAGGACAATAGGCAATTTTTTTTTGTTTTTATTGTTCATGTTCTAAGTGGACATGGTCCCAGAATAAAGATTTTTTTTTTCATTTCAATTCAAACTTTTTCATCAAAATCAGCTAACCAGACGAGCCACATAATACCATGCATTTTGCACCTTGTTACGATTTTCTCAATTACAACTCAAATGATGATGATTAAACTCTACATATCGGTGTAAAATCTGATGAGCTTTAATAATAAGTTAAAGCTTTCACTGTGATGAAATAGTCTGACAGTGTTTAAATGAGGAGGATGGTTGGGGGTGCGGTCATAAATTAGAAACACACATTTAAAATGCTATTTTAATTAAGTGCCGACGTTTCGGCCTACAATGTGGGCCTTCATCAGGGTTGACTCTGAGACGCTGTGCAAAGGAGTCAGTGTTTAAATGCCGATATTTTAAATTGTCTTCCTCTAAAGCACCATTAATTTCATAGATACTAAAAAAATAAAAATATAATCTTGTTATCAACAATAAAAAACAGGTAAATATATAACTTGAACGAAATCTATCTTTAACTATAGAAGAAAACTGCTAAATATATTTTTTATGGAATTTGTCGTTTTTGTTTTTAAAGCAATATTTCGTTATTGAAAATAAGAACTGCAATATTTATGTATAATATACCGTTGTAAATCTGAAGATTTTAGAAAAACATGTCTTAAAAAAAAAAAAAAAAAACTTGTAAAAGTTACTAAAGAGTGATGAAACTAACTGATTATTATTTTCAAATAATAACATAATAGATTTTTTTATAAAACACATGTTCATTAGAAATTCAATTTAATTAATTCTTCATCAGTTTCACTCCTTTAATCGATTTTAACAAAGGCGGCAGGTAAATTCTTGTGTTGCACGCAACAGATTTTTAAGCTAATGTTGCTAAAATGATTATTTTTCAATAACAAATCACATAATTCATTGCCGTTCAACAATAGTCAAAAATAAATTCTAACATTTTTTATCCTATAACGAAATTAATGTATTCACAGCACCAGATCATACCCTTTATAAACGAATCTCCCTTAATCAATCATATTTCAACCGCCCTTGAGATATTTGCATCGAAAGCGGGAACCCTAAGCGGATCGGATGAAATAGAATGAGTAAATGAAAAAAAAAAATGGAATCAATAAAGGAAGGAAAAGATAAAAGCGGTTCTAATCCAAGTAAATTCCAAACAAGCTAGAAGCCTTGGTTATCACAAGTGAAGGAAATCTAATACCATTTCCCTCAGGAACCTGTCACACGAGAGACTTTTATCCAGAATGTCTTTGATGGATAATCTTGGCAGGGATTCCATCAGTTTGAGTATCAGAACCAATCCTATTATTTAACCTTAAAGGATAAAATTCCTCAAGGCAGAAAATCATTAGTCAAGTCCATATATGTAAGACGACAATGTGAAATCGAGTAATTTTGTCGCAGCAATTTTTATAGGACAAATATCGACGAGATAATACAAAACGTACAATATAAATATAATGGAAGAATAAGAAAAGTTCCAGGAAAGGAAAATAGAATATACAATTATAACTTATTTTCGGAAAGGATTTTTTTCTTTCTAGCTTCGACTATAACGAGATAGGAGGTTCTACGATACCATTTGATGTTAATCGGTCACTTATATAAAATATTTAAGAAATCAATTTCTAAGCACGTGTTTTATGTACATATGTACTATATTCATATGCAAAAACCATCACCTCATATATAAAGATTAAAACAATTTCTTTTGTTAAAATAGTAAATTCAATCAATTTTATTTGTTTTTTGTAAGTTTGGAGTAACCCACCTTTCTACCTACGTTAAAAATGAACGTAGCGCCTTCATAAAATGGCCATTAGATTCCCGCATAACAGTTCGGTCTTGTTGATTTAACTTCAGCGCCGTTGAGTACAGCATGCAGGTCCTTATCTTAAGCTCTATTCAATTTAAATTTTTAAAACATACAAATATTAAATACAGAACAAAAAAACTAAAAATAGAAAAATTCTTAAATCGATTAATACAACTAAACATTTTAAAAATACAGTAAATTACAAATTGTTTAAAAAAAAAAAAAAAAGTCATAATCATTCGAATGTAATAAACGAATTGAATTTTGTACTCGAGTTTTGTAAAAATATGTATTCAAAATATTTACCCTGAATAGTATTAATTATTAATATATATAAAACCTAGCCAGTACAGATGTAGAGTGAGATTAAAAGTCACTTTTAGTCTATTTCTTAGTTGCTAGTCCTAACAGTGCAAATAATTTAACTAGTCGATATATGTGATATTGAAAGTAATTGTAACTAATAATGACCATTTATTATGTACTTATAATAACTATTTAATTATACTTAAATAATCATTTACTATGTAATATGACTATTAATTATATAATAATGAAGATATGGTCTAAATTATTTCCCTCGTGCTAAAACTGGTTATTTTTCAACTTTGTTTTCTTTTCTGGTAGACATTTTTCTGCTCTACTTGGTGCACATTAATGAGTTCAATCAATGAATTATTCCTGTAGGAAAACTTTAAATAAATGTCCGAAAAATCATTTTTATGCTGTTAATTATCAAAGCTAACGAGATTATAGAGTTATTTTTATAGAATAAACAGAATTAAAGGTACATTAAAGGACCATGCAGTGACAAAGCGGAAAACGATTGCATTAAAAAAATATTTTTTCAGTTTTCTCATTTAGTTGAATATCGAATTCGTGCAATTTATATAATTATTTGTATTTCATCAAAGGTAATATGTTATTTTTAAGGTAAGATGATATGTTAATTTTTTATAGAATATACAAAATTAGAGGTACTTTAGAGGAAGAAAATTTTAATATCGGCATTAAAGCCTATTAATCTTTACATCGATATAAGGAGTTGAATCAAAATCGTTAGAGCCGTTATTGAAAAACTCGTAAAAAGGTGCAAAAAGCGTGGTATATAGTTCTTCCGGTAAGCTGATTTTGATGAAAAAGATTTTTAAAAATCTCGGTTGTATAGAATCTTAAATATGAAATATGATTTTTAGTGTTCTCCCGGGAGTTACCACACACAACACACACACCTTTTTGCAGGACTTGGTTTTATGGACTCAGGGGACCCTAAAACGTGTATTTCCGTCGAAAACTGGAATTCGAAAATTTTCACGATCGCAATACTTTACCTTACTATATATAGTAAGTGAAAGTAAAAATAGCTGTAACATCTCGGGCGTATACTTATTTTAAATATTAAATTTCAGTTTTTTACGACTTGCCAGTATGCGAATTATTGTTTAATCTAAAAAGCTGCAGTAGAAGGCCTGACAGGGGCTAGGAAGTAATGTATAATATACTTTCTGGCATAGTTGAGAACCGCATGAATATTCGAGAGAAGCTATGGTTCCCCCATCTAACTCCCCGCCACACAAATAATTTACATATCCAAGATAATTTTGAGTGACCTACATACAGTATTTCTTCGACATCTGACAACATCAAGCAGAATAACGGTTTTTCATACGAGGTCTGGAAGTGACAGGCGAAAAATTCAATCTTATTACTTATTATTCGGTATGGTACGCTTAATAATAATAATAAAAATAACTATATTCAAGGATTATGTTCCGCAACAATAACTGTTTTGTACATTAAAGGTCTGTGTAAAATAAATAATTATGTCTTAAATCAATAAAAAATATTAAATTATTCATATACTAAAATTAATAATTAATAAGTTCGATAGATTAAATAAACATATCAAATGCTTAGCATCTCTGCTTCAAGTCAGTCGTGCATGGAAGCGCTATGAGATGGCCGATGAAAAGTGTGGGGAGGTGAAACTTTGTAAAAAAGATCTTTAGATTTTAAAAAATAATAAATAAATTAAAGAATAACTTTTAAAAAAAATTAAATTAGAATTTTTGACAATGTGAGTGAAAACATACGACACTGCTAATGGTGGTGTAAAATGGTGAAACATTATATGTGGAAAAATATGTATGATAGATAGGTAAGCTTTTTTAAGGTAAAAAACACCATTAAAAAAAGAAGACAAGCAGAAGTTGAAAGAAATGTTAAATGTATACTGATACTAAAATAAATTAATTTTAGGATTGGCCAACGAAAATATGTAACAAATAATTTTGTCTTACATTAAAAGTAGGATATTGTCTTACATATTAGGATTTTGAGTTGTATTTTCCCTTAGTCCAATAACCATCGTTTTCAAAAGTGTGCATGTGTAACGAACGGGAGATAGAAACGTCAAGAAAATTGTATATAAGAAGGTGGAACATTTTTCTAAAGATTTAACCTTCGAATAAGTTTAGTAAAAGAAATTTTCACATAAAGAAGATCAATCAATTAATAGAATTATTACTGTCATATTGATTGAATATAAAAAACGAAAAAATTGAAACGTAACTATTACGCCTTAACGATTATTGATAATTTAAAAAGCTAAAATAAATACAGAAATGAAAGTTAAAGACGAGTGTTTTTCATGGCTAATATTCTTAAAAATATGGTGGAGTAAATTACACGATTTAAATTTGATAGTATCAACAATTCGTATAAAAAGAAAAGTTTAATAATAAATATAAAACTAACGGAGTTAATAAAATATTGTGCTGTTGGGAACAAACAAGATACGAGTTGCATAACAGGTTCAGCAGACCACTACGCGTAAATTATCTGAATTTATAGAGAATTGAATCATATTTCCTTTGAGTTTATTAGAACAAATTTAATGCTGAAAAGTCTTCTTGTTTCAAAGAAATGTAGACTCACTCACTAATATGATTGTTCCCTAATTATTCACATTTTCTCTGCAAACGGTTCGAAGAACTTGTGGAGGTTAACTACGGGAAAAGTTCTACAAGGGAAACTTTTAATTATGAAACACGGTCGGGAGTTAATAATCTTAATTTATAAAGGTTTTAGCAATAGATAAAAGGTTTGCAATAAAAAATTTAAAATACCATGTAAAATTTATTAATAGTGGGCCATATTTTGAAGAGAATATACAGTAACTAATTGTTTGTTTTTTTTAATTGATAATTTGGCCGGTTATACAAACTACTAAACAGGAAATCTCATCTTACAGTCGACAACAAATTACTAATATATGAGACAGTACTGAAACCTATATGGACCTACGGGCTTGAACTATGGGGGACAACTAAACATTTTAACATCAAACGTATCCAATCCTTCCAATCCAAAGTCCTCCGAACAATAGTTAATGCTCCTTATTACGTTACCAACTACCCTACATCATGACCTTAATATTCCATTTATTTTAAACCTGGTACCATCCAATTCTCCAAATTCCATCAGAACCTTCTTCATCATCCTAATCCTCTTGCTCAATCGCTTTCCAGCTCCACCCATCCCTACAATCCTCCTCGAAGATTGAAACGGCAGTGGCCCCATGACGTTTTGTAAACATTTATCTGGAGTTCTGACACTGGTCAGATCCTCTACTCATGTACTGTATGTTTGTGGCTATTCCGCCCCAGCTTGGCCTCCACTGGCTTACACCAGTAAAGCGCTAAGTGAGAGGCGCTGGGATCTCTTGGATTCGGCTTCTCCCCCCACTTATGGAGGGAACAGCCGAGTCTAGGGTCCCTTTAGCTGATTGTATATATTGTATATAGTTAATGGAAGGAATTAGTCCGGGTGGCGGTCATTAAATGAAACAACTAAATAGTTTCAACTATTTTATTGTTTGCCAACAAAGGGGGTCGTTGTGGGTCATTATCAGGGCGCATGGCGGAAGAATGGAAACTCATTTTTCACTCAGTTTCCATTCTCCCACCATGCGCCCTGATGATGACCCACAAAGGGGGTCGAAACGTTGGCAAACAATAAAATAGTTGAAACTATTTAGTTGTTACATTTAATGACCGCCACCCGGACTAATTCCTTCCAGTAATTCTCAACGGTCAACTAATTACATCCACACTGTATATAGTTAAGTTTGTTTGTATGATTTTTATTTATTTCCCAACTTGTATTTATCTCTACTACAGGTTGTTGTTTTGATTTGTTTCTTGTTGTTTTTTTGTTTTTATTAATTTTTTTTTGTATATATTTTAATTTATTTATTTCCGATTTTATGTAATAGACGATACTGCAATTTTAACTTCAAACGACGATCCTATACTCGCCTCACTGACTCTACAAAATCACTTGATGATACTACAAAATTGGTACAAGCTATGGAAAATTCGTTTAAATCACGACAAGTCAAAACACGTAACGTTCACACTACGACAAAACACTTGCCCACCAATTTTTATCGACAACAACCAAATTCCTCAGACCAACTCTGTACATTACCTAGGACTGACACTCGATCGAAGGATGATTTGGGGCCCACATGTCAAGATGAAAAGACAGACTCTTAACCACCGACTGAAAGTACTATACTCACTTTTATCTAAATCTTCAAAATTAAAAATTAGACAGAAACTGAATACATACACATACCTTCTTAAGCCAATATGGACTTACGCTTCACAGATTTTTGGTTCAGCAAAAAAGACTCACATACAAAAACTGCAAACATTTCAATCCAAAATTTTAAGACTGATAACGACAGCTCCTTGGTACGTAAACAACAGAACCCTACATACGGACTTACAACAACCAACAGTTGACCAACATATACGAACACTCTATACTCGTTTTCACAGTAAACTTAACGGACACGACAATAGACTGATTAACGACATGTCAATAGCTGAAATGCCAGTCAGAAGAAGGCTAAAGAGAGGCTGGATGAGGGACCTCCTCGGATAAAATAAAGCCATGGAAGGGGTGCTGCTGGGCATTTTCCTTCTTCATGCCTACCATGCCTGGATCTCAATCTATACAGCACATTTGCTGATTGTCAGATACATACTGACAGGCGTGAATAGAGATATAAAGAGAAAAAAAAAAAAATTTGACTTTATCATTATTTTCTGTACATATTGTATGAATGTGTACTACATCACTATTACTGCTGTTCATTATGTAACAAATTGTAATATTTCTCAATAAATAAAAAAAAAAAAAAAGAAATTAATAAAAATTATGAAAACAGCTTATAATTAAAATCCATTACAAAAATTGTTAGTGTAAGCCGCGAAAATAGGCCTAGTAACTAGCTAAAGAAAGGAGTGCCGAATTCTACAATTATCAGCCACCAGAAAATCAAAGCTCACAATGTAAAATAAAACTTTAATCAAAAATGTTATTGCAGCAATAAGAACTAAACTATGTCACGTTTATTACTAAGACGTAAATGCCGTGAAACGTTTATATCCATATCTCAAAAAGTACTATTTTTATTACTGAAATATTTATAACCCTACATTTAAGAAAACAAAACATTTCTGTTACTTAATATTTATAACTAACAAATTAAATTAATAAAAAAAAAGAGAGAAGAAAAATAAATTAAAACCAAAGGGAACCAACAACCAATAAACTCACCCTACTGCCCTCACCAATAAAATGATTTGAACAATTAGTATTTTGCTATTAAAGAAAGTGTATTTGTCAGTCAGGTATAATTTCGGAGCTAGGAAACTCACTCCTATTTCGAAACAAATACTGACTAATAAATCCCCTTAAAACAAAAATCTAAGCAAGATAAAGTGAAATAAGTTTTAATTCCAACCAATAAATCCTTCGAGTTTAATAAAAACAAAAACGTCTTAAATTTTTATTTATAGGCGCCATTCAATCGGCCACTTTAAACTTTATTCTTCAATATTTCATTCAATTTCTTTAACTAATTTCAGTGAAAATTATAAATTATAGCACGAGCTAATATTTTTTAAAAATATTCCAGCGCATAGAAAAACATTTCACTAGGATCAATATTAAGGAAGACATTCTGTTTTACGAATCCAATTTAAAAAAAAAAAAAAGACACAAATTAAACTGAAACAGAAAAGTTCATACTAAATGCGGGAAACAGACTTGTTATTTGATCGGTTTATTATAATAAGACAGCTTCGAAATGAACAATTTTCATCAAGAAAAAACATTTCTGATTAATAGAAAAAAAAAAAATTTTTTTCATCTGTCGCAAATGCGTTATGAATGTATTGATATCATTATTATTACGAAATATGGTGGGTCTTGTGAAATCCCCTGAAGGACAAATGTGTAAGAGATTAGAAACGGCGCCAATTGTATTGAAACCACGAAATTGTATTGTGTGGTGTTCTCAACTTCTGATAACCGCTATCAAGGACAGTGGCGGAAACTTGGCGCACGTTACAGAAACTTAACTTGGCTCCTTTGTAATGATTTTGTAGCCAGCTTAGCTTACCAGTGAGTGTGTGTCTGTGTCTAGAACCTATTCGTAATATATATTTTGCTTTATTTATTTATTGAAATTAAAAATGGTAATCGATTAGAAAAAAAGTAAAAGAAAACTTACTGTGTAGATGTTACTAACAAATCCTAGTCACCAAAGAGTTTAATATGTAGAAGTAAATAAATCATATTGAAATAAAAACTATTTCATTATAACAATATAATAATAATAATAATAATAATAATAATAATAATAATAATAATATGAAGACCCACCAATGTAGATGTTAACGTATTTAAAAAAGCCGTACCACATGGACTTAAAGAAGTAGGAGCCGACCCAGTAGTCCAGTGGCGGAAATGAACGTCAAAAATGGCCTTATGTTGGAAGAAATAAGAGACAAGGCAAATTTTTGCCAGTTGTTAGGACCTTATTAGAGGAGTATTTTCTAAAAGAGCGCACTTATCAACCTTGTACTTAGCCCCTCCCGCTGCCCCCATTCAACATCAGTTTCCGGAATCTTTTGGTTATTATTCATAACTTGGCCATTATTTGTTCGATATTAATGCGTAATGTGTCGTTTTATTTCTTTATCTATAAGCTTTAAAACATGTTATATAATATTTTTACGTACAATTTATACTTTTACAGCAATTTCCTAAAACATGCAAATTCACATTTCATGTGGCTTTCCTGGAATAGAATTTCCATTTGAAGTTATATCCAAAACAAATGTCAAATAGAACTTGTAGTGCAGTCCTACACTTTTATATTATGTCCCTAATATAAAATTTTTGGAGTTAAGAACCCGACAACCAAGAATTAGCGTGCGCTCGACACCAACCTAGTCCTAAAGAATGCTTTGATGTTTCGGAATTGCTCCCTGTATATAGTTAACTTATGCTTGTTTCAGTTCGGTTAAATAAGAAATGATAACATATTATTAATAATGGTACTCTAATTGTTATTAGTATATTAATGTTTTACAAAAGAAATTATAAACTGTATTTTAAAAATTTCCAGACAATGGGCGTTTTACCTCAGAGGAATCCATGACTGTTTGTGGTATTTTGTGAACTAAAATATGTGAGTAGGGCGTTCGAACCTACGTCCCACAGTCCAGCAAGTCTGGAGGGCCGCTCTTATAGTTAGTCAGCGAGTCTATCGGACTTAGCCGGGAGGAGCTTCCGAGGAAATTCCAGCGACCATTCCACATCCGCCACCCGTGAACGCTCCCCATAAGCGGTAATGAGATCCGCGCTAGGAAACTACAGGACACAACAATGTGGTTGTAGGCAGAATCGCTCGACTATTGATCAATTATTTTCCCTAAGTCAAATCAAAGAAGCTGAAATACAACGGTGTAGTCCATCAACTCTATATCGATTTTAAAAAGGCTTATGATTCCATAGACCGTCAGAAGCTATATAACATCATGATTGAACAGGGAATACCTAGAAAGTTAGTAAACATAGTAGAAATGTGTCTGTTGAAAACATTTCATTAAGTTAGAATCGGTCATAATTACTCCGAGAGATTTGAGGTGCGATCCGGTTTGAAACAGGGTGACTCCCCTTCACCTTTTTGTTTAATATAGCTTTAGAATATGTCATAGAAAAGGTAATGTGTACTGAGGAAGGCTTAAATATGGGTGACAAGATTCCGGTTTTGGAGTATGCCGATGATTTGGTACTGCTAGGTGAAGATAGGGAAGCCATACAACTAAATACAAGTGAGTTAATAAAAACCGGTAAACAAATAGGTCTCGAATTAAATACTGATAAGACGAAATATATGATCAGTAGCAGGAATGGTGGCGATCTTGGTCATATTAATATTTCAGGGCATACTTTTGAAAACACGTAGAGAAATTCAAGTATTTAGGTTCAATGATAACAAGAAAAAATGAAATCCAGGAAAAAAATAAAGTCCCGGTTATAGGTGGGAAATGCGTGTTATTATTTAGTTGCTAAATTACTTAGCTCGCGGCTTCTGTCTAAAAACATAAAGGTTAGAATTTATAAAACTATTATTCTTCCGACGGTTCCTTACGGACGTGAAACGTGGCCGCTTACTTTGAAGGATGAACAACGGCTTAAGGTTTTCGAAAATAAGGTACTGCGAAAAATATTTGGTCAGAAGAGGGATAAGGCCACTGGGGAGTTTAGAAGGTTGCACAACGCGGAATTGCGGAGTTTGTACCCTGTGAATATAATCGAGTAGATAGCATCGCGGAGACTCAAATGGGCGCGTAAAGTTGTTGGGCTCGGTGAGGAACGGATTCCGAAAAAGTTGGTATTCGCTGAACCGTTTGGTAGGCCGAAGCGTCGATGGGAGGATTGCATTAAGGCTGATCAAGGGGCTTGGGCTTGACCGGCGAACATTGGACGAGTCTGTGACGGCAAAGTTTGGTGTTATCGGCATCGGGATTCGGTAAGCTTTTTATTATTATTATTATTATATTAAAAAAATTGTATTAACTCAGATTTTGTTTCTGACCTTTATATTGAACAAGAAGTTCTTCCGCACCCACCATATTCTCCCGACTTGCCTCCAACACGTTACCACCTGTTCAGGAATTTAGACAACTTCGTCAAAGGAAAACTTTTTGAAAATGATGATCAATTGAAAAGTGCGTTTTCAGATTTTGTTTCACTTCAAAGCTCAGTTTTTCAGTTCGGGGATAAAAAAAGTAGGGATCACGTTGGAAAAATGTGTAGAAAAAGAAGGTAAAAACTTTGAATAAAATTATCTTGTTTTCATATCGTATTTTAATAAAAATCCTTTACCTTGAAAACGGACATTTCATGCGACAAAACCCAATAGAAATGATACAAGCCATAAAAAAGGTATTATCCCATCCAACAAAGCTTCCAAATTGTATCGCAATCGTAAAAGGACACGAACAGCAGATATAAATTCAAAAGAGAGGAAAATTCAGAGGGGAAATGGGTAGCTTCGGGCAATACGCATTCAGAAAAAAACTCAATTAGCTGACGGACTGGACTGTAAGTGATAAGGTAGGAAAAAAAAGGAGTTCGGTCTATCACAAATGATTGAGATCCTCTAATTGACTATCAATCTCTCCTGGTCAGGATAGTCCGCCATATGTCCAAGCGGTACATACACAAGGTACGAAGGGTTTATGTGTAACAGATCAGTATGTAAAGATAATTACTAGAATATAAAATTAAAGAAATATAACAAAATTGAGAAGAGGAGAAACGGGAAAACACAAGAGAAGAAAACGTCTAATCTTCCATTATTCCACTGGCCTCTGCTTCGCACGGGAAATTTGAATGAGGTGTCTAGAATATTACATATTACATTAGGAATTTTAGTTTATTGTTACAATAAGTGCAATCACTTATAAAATTTGTTCATTTTATAACGTATATTCATTATTATACTTAATCATCAGCAAAATAATAAACATAAATCACAATTGGTTTGTTTTATTTTTAAGTGAAGCACAGATGAAGGAAAATTTAATTTTCGCATAGAAAGAAAACTTGGTTGCTATGTATGTATTCAAAAACTATAGAAATAACAATCCTATCCTATTAGGTTATTAAAAATTAAAAATTGCAAATAAATTATTTAAAATACATTTTCCAGGTTTAATTTAGTTTCCAAAGGAATCAAATTTAGTAGACAGTGAAACATTTGTTAGAATTAAATTTGAAATAATTTTTAACAATGTTAGTTGATAGATTTATAACAACTTACCATTAATGTTAACAACTTAGTTACAATCCGGTACGTAAGATTATTAATTAAACCTTGCGTACTAAATGGAAGAATATAATGCACGATTCTGTACGAATATGGCAAGATTCAGCTATCATAACTTCCCTCTGTGCCAATAACAGATGTTCATTAGTTTTTGAGCTAACAACAGCTTTATATTAACTTGTGATAGAATGTAATGATTAGCCGGATGTAACGGGAAATGATGTAGCCGACAGAGAAGCAATTAGGGCGAGGCTGAATGAACCTGCGACTGAAAATGTAAACATAACCACAGCAGAAGAGTGGAAGAGGCATTGCAGGAAGGTCATTATTAACAAGTGGAAAACCGAATGGGCTACTTCCAGTACCAAACTGAAAGAGATAAAGCAAGATGTATCTCCTTGGACCACATCATGCAGAAAAAGTAGAAAGGAAGTGGTAGTGCTAGATACTTAATGAGAGGCCTGGATCCGCCATTCTGTGATACATGTAACACAACACTGACCATAAAAGACATTGTAACATCATGCACACTGTACACTGACAACAGAACAAGACATAACATACCTTCTAACTTAAAAGAAGCATTAGGAAATGATGAGGATATAATTCTAAGACTTTTGAGTTTTTTAAAGACATTTGTCTGTTAAACTTAATACAAACGTAGAGAATCAAGACCCGCTAATGACCCGAAAGGATAGATGCGGAATAACAAATAAATAAATAAATATTAACTTGTGCAATTTCTTTAATTGTTAAGTTTTCTAAATTATTGCGCTTTCTAAAGGTATATTTTACTTCTACATCACACTTACATTTCAGGATATATTTTTGATATCTTGGTTAAAGAAAATTTATTTTTCCATTTAAAAAAAGCTTAATTTCAATTTATTTACAACATATAAGAATGCCCTAAATGGAGGTGAAAAACGTATCAAAATCTGTATTGTAATTTAATAGGAGTTCGCGGCAACTCAAATCCTGTTATTATATTATATATTCATATAAAGATGACTATTGATAAATAGACTATTGCTTAATGTATGAGTTAGAAAAGCAAATCGCTCTTCAACACCTACACCATCTAGACATAGCAGCATATGTACAAGTGTCAAAACGAAGTTAACTATCAGCAACAGGAAAATACTTTTAAAAAACATAAGACAAATGTCAAAAAGAATCCTACCATAAATGTTGGAACATAGAATTATAGTGACGCAAGAGCGCATTTAAAGCGCGACAAGACTTCATTCTGTTTCCACCCAAAGCAAAGAACAAACGTACCTAAACAGTTTCAAGATGTATGGTCGGTGACCTACATCTGTCACTGAGATCTAAAATATGTTCAAAATGTCAAAACTATCCAAATATTCAACTGTCCAAAGCTAATATCTCATCAAATGGAATAGGGAAAAAGAAAAAAGAAGTTTAACCAATTAGAATACGAACAAAATAAAACTCATTAGATAGGGTAGGCACTTCAGTGTACAAAGGAATTATCAAGACAACTAATATCACTACAAATAATGGTAAAATATAGGTGTAAGATTTGTAATATGTAAATAAGTGCTTGCTCTGCGTGTTTAAACGTATGATGCAAAATTGTTATTACAGTACATAAAATAGAAGTTAGACAATAAGCAACTATTTGTCAAATCGTTTTTGTTTTAAGAGAACTTGGTCCCAGAATAGAGATTTTTTTTTAATTCAATCATTTAATTAATACAGAATTTTGCTTTACTTAATTGATTGAAATAGCTGGGAAAAAAAAAAAAAAAAAAAGGTTTAAAAAGAAATTCACTGTTTTTTTTTAAATTAAACCCCTACTTTTAGACTTGTTAATAATAGATTTTGAGGTTTAATAAAAAAAAAGGTATAACAATCATTTCAAAAGTAATTACAGTAAAAATATTTCAGAAAAACAATGTACAGGTACAGGTACAATCCATGAAGGGTCTTGGGTTCCATACATGTAGAGATTCCTACTGTTTCTAAACCAAAGGCTAGAATAAAAGATTAAATAGAATTCTACCATAGTCGGGATTCGAACCCATGATTGATAAGGAATTGTAATAGGAAAAACTAAAAAAAAAAAAAAATAAATAAATAAAAAAAACCTACACAATATAAAGATTTAAAGTAAATAAATATCAAAACAAAACAAATATTACTTAACATAATGCAAATTAACAAGAAAAATAAACTATTGAGTTATTTTGTAAATACTAAACTAATACATGTTTACATTTCGCATTAATTAGGTAAGATGTATTTTATACGTTTATATGTAGAGCGTTTTAGAATAGTCGTTTCATAGTCACCAATTTTTCGATCGATTGGGTTGTCAGAATTGAAAGTAAAGGAAAGCAAATTTGTGCCAACGCATATGTAAATTTTTTAATCGATAGGAGTTGTAAATCGAATAGCATGGTTGCAATTCGCGTATAAGGGGCATACTTATTCACGATTCTTATACATAAGCTTTGAACCACCTCCATTTTTCGGTATTTCGATTCGCACGTGTAACTCCAGCCTGGGAGTAAGTAGGTTAATATAGGACGGAAGTTTTCTACAGAATTATTGTTTGTTTTTTTTTTGAGAAAGTTTTAAATGTCAATGGAAGTATAGGCTCATTTTACTGATATAATTTTAGGCTCTATTGCATTTGTTGTGAATATGTTATGTAAAAGTCAAGAATTTGTCCATTTCTAGACCTAAATAGTTTTTAGACTAGGACCAGTGGATTGTGATTATATTTGAATAACTATGGGATTTGTAACCGGCCTTCTTTTTGTGAAAATTATTGCCTTAGTTTTGCTGTCATTGATTTTAATCTTCAATTTTGAAAAGTAACTGAGATTGCCTGTAATCTATGGACCCATTGTATCGATTCTATATGAGTAAGTATAAGTAGACGTATCATCAGCATAAAGGGATCATTCAACGGATAGATGGGTCTGAAATGTATAGGTTAAATAGTATCGGGGAATGGCAGAAGCCCAGAGTATGACCAGCTGTTAAATAGTGGAATGAAGATTTTGTACATTAAATTCCTTAGTCAGGAGCCCCGAATAGAATATGGCTTATTCAATTCCACTTTACAATGGAAGCCCTGCCCTTATTACGTTCGTCTCGTTGATCTCTTCTTCCTTCAGTCAAAGGTTCTTTCCTTTTCACATTACGATATCGCTCCATTTGCTTCAAGCACTTTCCTCTCTAAATGATTACTATCCATCCAATTTGAACTAGGCGTGGATCCACTCTTTCATTGAAATGAGATTTTGAATAACTGTAACTTCCTTTTACTGTAAGAAGGACAGGTGTACTACTAAACAATTTGAGATAAGTTTCCTCCTCCCCCCCCCAACATATTAAGATGGGACCGTAAGAAATAAACATTTTAGGTGGTGCCTTTAAAATACCCACGAGCTGAGAGGTGAAGATAATGGAAGCGAGGTCGCCTGTATTGAGCCTTCGCTTCATCCAGAAATACGGCAACTGCGTTTTATTGCTGCTTAAGTGATCCAGCAATCGAAGTAATGGACGTGTTAAATGTAGCTTAAGCAACCGGGCTGATAGTAATGAATTAATTATATCTGTATCTATAAAAATCTCGTGTCACAATGTGTGTTCGCGATAAACTCTAAAATTACTAAACCGACTTTGATCAAACTTCGTATGTATCTGTTATTTGGTCCAACTTAAATGATAAGATTGTTTTTATTACTTTTTTTAAATGGTTGAAAAAATATATTTTTCTAAAACGTAAAAAAAATTTGTTGAACTGTGGCAACACTGGTACCCTTATAAAACCTTCCCATATATTCACATATGTGATTATTAATTCAAATATCAGTGTGTGTTGATAGTTTCTATGCGTTCTTATTTATAAAATATACATTCACATTACAGTTTCTAGTTCTCATAAAATATGTATTAGTTGGCGACCATTCACTCCATAGTTTACAGTTATATTAAAAATAATCATAATGTTTAATTATTTTTAGTTTCTAAAAAAAAATTGAAGGTGTTAATCTTTCGTTAAAAAAACAAAACATAAAAGTTCTTATTTCTGGATCCTAAAAAAACACGTTTTTTTCTGAAGAAAGGCCTAAAAGTTGAAGAAAATACGCAACTAACTTGCAAAGGAGTTATGATGATACAACGGCTATGTTTAAAAGATAAAACGATCTTATTGAATAATTTGGATGTACCTACTTGGTACTGGTATGTTAATTGTAACATAGAGTAAATAAAAGTGTTATCTGACATGAAATAACAGACTTTTATTTATCATGCATAGAGTAGCTCATTGCTATTCACCTGTATTTCTTTTATATAACCTCATTCAAAATAGTCACTATAAACAACCTTCGTAGTTTGTAGGAAATTATATTTAAGTTATTTCTTTATTAAATTCAATTCCACAAATCCCAAACAAAGATAATGAAGTGTAGTTTTAGTTCTATTTTTGCTTTCACCTACCTATATATGAAATATATAGTAAGGAAAAGTATAGCGTTCGTGAAAACTTTCGAATTCCTGTTATCGACGGAAATACACGTTTTAGGGTCGCCTGAGTCCAAATGACCAATAAATAAATAATTATAGAACGTAAATAGAGACGTTACATTGGCGCCCCATTTGTAAGCCTAGATATCTCTTATATCCGACTTTTGATCTTCAGTAGATGACATCGTGGCCGCATAGCAAGGGGAAACGTTGGGTAGTTAGATCGATTCTAGAAGTCTGCATGAGAAAGTATGCAGCCTTGGCGGAACGAAATGATGAGGTTACAGTCAGTGATATCATGGGAATCTAGGCGTCTGGATTCACGGATTTGGCATGTTCATGGTCGTTTAGGGCAGTTGACTGTTACCTCAGAATTCGAAGAGAGTTGGAAGCGTCAAAATGACAGAGTTATGTTTTTAATGGCTGAATTCTGACCACAATTTTTCTTATAGTTGGGGATAGAAGATACCATTATAGATTACCTACCTGTTTTTCATCAGAGGTAAAAAGATAATATAACTATTTTTATAGAATCAACAACATTAAAAGTACTTTAGAAGAAGAAATTTAAAATATCGGCATTTAAGGCCTTTCAGTCAGAATGAAACCAACATGATAATAAAGCCTATAAAATATGCCATTGATATAGTGAGTTTAATCAAAATCGTCGGAACCGTTTTTGAGAAAATCATAAAACGGTGCACTATGCATGGTATAGAGTTGCTCTTCTGGTTAGCCGATTTTGATGAAAAAGTTTTTGTAACATCTCAGCATTTGGTTGTCTTAAATATGAAATTTCAGTTTCATAGGACTTTTCGTTTCCGCCAGGGAGTTACCACACACAGACCTTTTTGCGGGACTTGGTTATTTGGACTTAGGGGACCCTAAAACGTGTATTTCCGTTGAAAACTGTAATTCGACAATTTTCAAGAGCGCAATACTTTCCCTTACTATATATAGTAAGTGAAAGTAAAAATAAATAGAAAAATAATGACTAAACTACCTCAACATGGCATAGGTGAGATCAACAAAAGTAGAAAAATATCATTTGGCCTAGAATCTAATAAAAGAAAGGACTGTAGTTATACAACATACTGTTTAGGAGTTGTAAAGTGCAGTTCTAAATGCAATGTTTATTTATTCTCATGTAACAAGCAATAAAGTATATGTTTCAGCAAAAATACTTAGTAAACCCCCTCCTTATTTTCCTCCCATCAACTTAAAGTTTCCAAAATGGAGAAAACATGCGAGTCCATAATAGTTTTGGAATTCTTTAAAAGGGTCACGAACTAAATGAGCCTTTAATGGCTAACAGAACATTGAAGTTTACTATTAATTTAATTAATTCAGCTACATGAATAAGGATTTTAAATTGTGTTCTTTTATTATCTTGTAAAATAAATGTGGCCATAACTAGTATACTTATAATATAATCTAAGTCCTGAATAAGATTATATTTTGTATATTCAGTTCAATCGAACAAAACCTATGAAAATTTCAGATTAGACATGCTACTAGATATCAAATTAAATATTTCATGTTCGCCGTTTTAGGCTACTTCAACACTTACTGGACAAACGGTCAAACCTTCCTATGAACTGCAAAAGGCTTATCTACATGACAATTTTAAGACCAATCTGGGCTTACGGAGTAGAGCTTTGGGGCTCCTAAAACCTTAAAATACAAAATCCTTCGTAAAATCCTCAACACTCCTTACTTTCTCACGAATAAGATTATAATAAAGACCATAAAGACCTTAATGTTCCCTATGTTACTGATTTGGCCCGGACCAGGTATCAATCCTTTCATGACAAATTCCATTCTCAATCTAACCCACTACTTTCAATCCTTTCTTGCTCTTCAATACCGGATAATCCTACGAGGCGCATGAAAAGGAAATGGCCCCGGAACCTCCTAGTTTAAAATATTTTTAGAGTGCTTCCAATGGGAAGCTTCTCTACATTTATATCATGTCATTGTATTATATAACACATCACATTTACTTGATGTATTTTTTTTTTTTTTTGTTATTACAGTTGTAAAAACCAATAAAATATTTTTTTGAAATATTTAAAAAACATATAAAATAATAAATAACGAATTCCAGCTGGTGACACAGTGTGATTATTAGTTAAGAACGGTTATCGTATGTTGTCTCTAATACAGTATAGTGATAACGTGTACTTTAATTAATCTTTCCAGGTATGATGATGAATTTTTGTTCATATTGATATTATTTATATTTAGCTGATTCTATTTATGTTTTAATACCATTGTAATCTGTTCAGATTAATAAAATCAGTTAGAAAGAAACTTAAATCTATTAAGGTTATGACTGTTAATAAAGCTGTTTATAGGCAACTAAATTGAAATTTAACAAGTGATTCAAAGGAAAATTGCCCATCGCCATTTCTAATTTCATAACACTACATCTCATACATTTCTTAACCTATTTTGAAATAAATAAATGTTCGTTTTAAAAAAGTTTATTTATTTTTTGATTCGGACAAACGGATTTTTGTTTATTTGTTATTCGGCTTTAAAGTATCTTAAAACATGAGCCCTTAAATTTTGAGATGGGATTATTCAATTTATTTATTTATTTTTTTTTTTTTTTTGTGGCCGATTACAAAGGTTCATCATTGAAAATAATAAACCTGAAGCATTCATACTGAACTTCTTTGCCTATACCTTTTCTTTTATTTTTAATTTTATTCAAATACCACTTCCTGACTTCAGAACACTTCACACTTATTGTTTATCGTCAACAATAGTAGAGTTATAGGGGAATCATATCTCTCATATTTTTATTTTTACTTCTTTGGTCATAGCGGTGTCTATTTTTCGAAATCTTTTTGATTTTTCCTTAATAATACGGAATTTCGGGGAATCGCAATTATTCGTCGTGGTATCCTGATCCTTAAAATCGGTTCAATTTTTTCTCCATTTTTATAATTAATCGCGGGGTTTCTTGATTAGAACATGTTCATAAAATTCTTAATTCTTCCTGTCTAAATAACTGAGTAATTGAACTATAAAATTTTTAATCGGCCGATATTTTAAAACTGATCAGCTGATATCAATAACGTTTAGTTTAAAGGATCATCGCCAGATCCTGATTAGATATCCTGGTATTGGTCTATAGTTTCGGAGAAAACCAGCAGGCGGCGTATAGACGGATTTTTTAAAAATCCATTATTCGGGTTCTACGCAAACGTAAGACCTCAAATTTTGAGAGAGAGGATAATTTTTTTATTACAAAGTTTCATCATTAAAAAACGCTGCAAATTATTACACAATGGTTTATTATTGCTAAATGACAATATAAGGGTATAACTGTTAATATAACTGTTGATAGACAATTTAGTAATATGAAAAGCACTAATTAAAGTATCATATCATAACAATACCACTGATTTCAAAAAACAATATTTATGCTAATTGTTAACCAAATTAAATGATTCTTTTTTTATTTGGTTCAAATTTAATTCAAAAGTTCTAGTATTTATTAGGAGAAACTAGGTTACTTTTATTTTGTTTGTCGCGCTTTACTGATTCTAAAACTAAATAAATACTCTATCGTCAAAAATAACTCAGTTATGAGCATATTTATGAGTAAAATTTTTTTTTTCTTTTTACTTTTATAAAATTATTCACGATTTTTTTTTTGTTAAAAAACAATGATAAATTTTTTTCTTATCTTTAAAAATAACGGAGTAATTAAAAAAAATCACATTTAATCGGCGTCAATTTAAGAACTAACCAGCTGACATCAACGTCTAGGTGTTAGGATCATCTTTGAATAGGCTAGCTTATTATTAATAATAAGCTTATAATAATAATTATTATTATTATCAATAATTTTAGTCTTTCGAGAATATAATGTCGATGTGCAGTATTACTCAATAATCCTTGATCATGAAACAAAAGAGGAATTTAATATACAGCAAGAATAAAACAGGACCCAACGCTGATTGAAACCTTAAGGTAAAGGGTTCTTCGTAATACATGAAAAATTTATCAAATAAGATTTTACGTATAAATGCAGAAAAAAAAATACACTATTATTACAATATAATGTAAAACACAAACTTGAGATGGACCTCTTGACCTCAGGGTTGCCCCACGTCTGATAAACAAAAGAAATTACCATCGTGCCAGTACATGAAACCAAGGAGAAATTGCACTTACAATCAGTAATTATCTTTAACTTGGATGGGTGAAAATCATGTAACCCAACATCTCCAGGCGGTGTTTAACTTGAAAACGTTAAGTTCAACCTCCAACCCGAAGAAAGGTAATCATCATCAACGCCAACCAAGTGGGCGTAAAATTAATAGGCCTAAACCTATAATTCTGTTCTGTAATGTAAATTATGTTCTGAATTGTATTTTAGTCTCAAAGGATGTCAAATAGACACCAGAAGTTTTATCCAAATGGACTGAAGTTTCTTGTAAGCCTGATGTGGGTTTAAAGAACGTATTACCTTTGAGGAAACTTTGTTATAGAGCAAATTCCCGGCCGCTACACCATAACCATCATTCCTAACGATAGGTAGGATTTAGACTTTAGGCTATTACGTTAGGAAACTTTAGGCAACCTTTGTTCTTATAAACAATATATTTCTTCAAGAGGAAGAGAATCAAATGCCATCCAGTCCATCATAATTATAATTTCATCAAGAAAAAAAAAAAGTTAACCTTAAAAAAATTACATAAGTTGGTTAGTCGAAAACCGCACCCAAATAACCAAACCTATTCCTATGAGACAATCAAATAAAATAATTTATAGCACAAACTAAGAAAAATTCCCTATTGAGTGTAAAGTAATAACGGCCCGCCCCATACACGACAATATTCTCCTATACTTTAATGGAATATTATTAATAATCGATACCCGTGGTCTAGACAAAAGAGCACAAGTCCATTATTTATTTTATCATCCTGGGACAATCATGGGGGATTGAGACCCTAGGGCACACGCAGCCTCAATGAAGTGGGGACCCAAAAGTAGGTTTGTTTATTCGTTTAACGTCACTTTTATGCTGCTATGGCTAATCGGACGATGCTACAGTGAGAGTCCTAAATTTTGCCTATCCAGGTTTTATTAGGATAGAGATCTTAAACGAGTAACTGACATCGCACAGGCTCGGGACTACCTTTTAACGACCCCTCCGAAGGACGGCATAACTAAGGATTTTTTAATGATGGAGTTTTGTTGACCGTAGAGAAATTAGATGAGGAAGATGGTTGGGGGTGCGGTCATAAATTAAAAACACACAATTAAAAATAAGAGTTATTTTATTATGTGCCGACGTTTCGGCCTACAATGTGGGCCTTCATCAGGGCTAAAAGAAACAAGATAACAACCAATGTAATTATAGACTTAATAATGTGTTAGGTATATAATAATAATATGACAGTAATAAATTATGGGAACATAAATAATATTAAATGTAAAATGATAATAAGATGACAATTATAAAGTATGGAAATAAGGTGACAGTTATAAAGTATGGAAATAAACAAAATTAAGATGATAGTTATAAAGTATGGAAGTAGACATAATTGAGATGATAATATTGTAATGAGAATATATAAATAGAGACTAAGTAAATGAAAAAAAAAAAATGATAAAGGAAAAATATGTGAACAATTAAAATTTTAAATATTAAAAATTTTGAGTTGATATATGACGGTAATATATTAAAAACATAGTTAAGAGTATAGGTAATATATAAAAAATATAGTCATTACAAAAGAGAAACAGTATGAATAAAAAATAATAATTTAAATTTTAAAATAATGTAATATTAAACTAATAATTATATGTCAGGATATGTAACGGAGAAAGATATGAGTATGGAAAGGGGGAGAAAGAAATGGGCGATGAAAAAAGACCCTTATCAATAAGAAAAAATACTTACGTGACGACGTGCAAGCATTGCCTACAGAAGTGATGTTTCCCAGTTTAAAAAACGCTTATTGCGTGGAACGGAAAATATGAGAACTAGAATGTCCGTTAGGAAAATTCCAAGAAGCTAAGTTATGTTTACCGATTACGATTGTTAATAAATTACTAAGAGTATTTGATAAAATTGTAAGAAATAGTGACGAGGTAAAGATTTTAAGTAATAACGGATGACGATGATAAATGATGAATGATGATAAGGTAATAACGAATGACGATAAGGAGCTGTCGAAGGAAATGATAAATAAACAGTAATCTAGTAGGTAAACAAATAAATAAATAAAAAAGGGGAGTACGAAAATTAAATAAATATATAAATAAAAAAAATTGATAATAAATAAATAAAAATAAAATTATGAAGAGATGATCAGATGGTTGTTTAAAAAATGAGCTAGGGATGCTTTATTAAATTTAATATTTGGGAATAAGCTAGTGACAAGTTATGTTTGTCAGTCTTTTGATTAACAGGAAGGGGTTCTAGTTGTATGTAAATGCATTCTGTAATGAGTCGTTTGTCATGGTTGGGAACAGTGGCAAGAATGGATGTTTTATCAAAATCAAAGGAATGGTTAAGGGTTAAGGAATGTTCTGAAAGTTTTGAAGCGGTAGAATTTTTGGAGGAAATTGTATATTTGTGATGCGATCTTTGAGAAGGTTTTTGGTTTCACCAATATAGGCAGAGTTGCAATTAGGAGTTCCGCAAGGACTCTATAAACAATTTTTGAACGGTGGTCTGTTGGTATACTGTCTTTAAGTCGGCTGTAAATATTGGAGAGTTTGTAGTGGGATTTTAAAGCAAGTCTGAGGTTTGGATAGAAGGATTTTAATGATTTTTTAATTTTTTCTGAAAGAGAGGGAATGTAAGGTACGGATATATATAAGGGAGTTGGTGATGATGATGGAGTAGAAAGAGAGGTTAATTGAGGTTGAGACTGATTTCTGTAGTTATTTATAAGTTTGTTTATGATCACGGTAGGGAAGTTATTGGCCAGGAGAATTGTCTTTATGCGGTTAATGTTGATGTCGTGGAAACGGGGATCGGAAAGGAAAAGGCTTTTTTACTCCCATTAAAAAATCCTAGGGCCACCCGCGGGTTCGAACCCGTGACCTTTGGCATAGAAAGCTGTTATGCTAACCACTACGCTATGGGTGGCTCACCCAAAAATATGGAAAACCCCGAATAAATAAAAATTTTTTGTATTTTTAAATAGTGATTTAGGAGGTTACCGCCTGCCTCAATTAACCTTCTTTCGTTCATTGCAGAGCAAAGAGAAATGAGTATGGACATTGACAATGGGACAATATTAAAAAAATACCCAGGAATCGGCCATTAACTGATGACTTCTTATCACACTTTATTATTTTTAATATTTGTATTTCTTTTATGATATGTAATTATCTAGACTTTGTTTATATTTTGTATTATTAATTTAGGGCTAAAATAATCGTAGTGATTGAGGAGCTTTAATGTTATTAAATAAATAAATGCTGACTTATTGTATTATGAGGAGGATTTCTTATTAACTTATATCATATTACGATGTTTTAAAAAAAATGAATGACCTTCAAAAAATCTTTGAAATCAAACTGATAGTGTGTTTATCAATGAAGTTATGAATTTAGCAGATAAGAACGAAAAACATAGGCGGTTGCTTTTCACTTCATGTTTATTTATTTTGCTCTATTAACCGTCAAAGTACAATGGTTTCCTACTGGACTTTTCTGCTGTCACAGCCCAAACAAGTTTTTAAGTAATATATATCTACCTCACTTCTCATCCACAAAAAATAGGAAGCAAGGTGTAATAATCTACATCTTTTCATGAAAGAAAAAGGTTACATTAACTCACACCGAACTTCGAATTATTGAAGTTTTCTAGCTTAACGTTATCTAGTATCCGCGTGTTCATGCCTTTTTCTCTGATATTTGAACTTTAGACTATAGAAAGCAAGTTTATTAATTAGTTTGGCGGCAGAAAATTACATATATTACAGAAGCTAAGTAAAGGCCTAACTTCCGTTTTTTCAATTAAAAAAAAAAATCAATCATTACTAATTTATAGTACGGAGTACATATTGAGAATGCAGCGACAAAGTAGAGATGAGATAAGAGCTAACCAGCCCTTAATCTAATCTACCGCACAACTCTTTAGTTTCGCCAACCAATCGAAATGCATTTCATATCGTGTAATTGACATGCTAGCATAGCTTCTGAAGCTATCTCAAGATTAACCGATCGGTATTGGAGCTTACTTCAAACAGATTATTTCATGGCTTCGAAACTAAATTCACATATTAAAATGTATAGAATATATCATCAGCATCAACCAAACACCAGTGGTAAGAACTTTACACAGTTAAAACCCTCATAAAAAAAGAGAAAAAAAAACAAAAAAAAAAACCACAAAAGTAACAATCACTGTTGTCTGTACACGAAAATAACAAAATAGATATTTTCTCTTAATGAATCAGAAATTCTTCTTGAATACTCAAGCTCACTACATTAATTAAATAAAACTCTTACCTTGGATTCTCCGACTAGGATACGCAAGTATACCTGAAACAAAAAAATTATTTATTTAAATATTTTATTTTTTAATTAGTTTATATATTTAAAAAAAATTGAAAGTTATCTGATTAAAATAATTTTTTTGTTTCAGTTTAAATGAACATGTAATTATAAATTCTAAAATAAAATTTGTATAACAATATCAACATTAAAAAACAGAAATAAATGTAAGAAAAATAAAATTTAGTTCATTAAAATAGTAACTTTTTTTTTTATTCTTTTAAATACATATATAGAACAAATAATATGATGTATATTTTTTTAAAGTAATATCTTTCAAGTTCGTACAAGGAAAAAAAGGCAAAATTCATCACTTTTTAATCTACACCACCAAACCACTAAAGATCCGAATCTACGGTTTATAATCCATCACTGGTGCTTTAATTTTCTGATAGCTTCCCAAAACGTTCCCGACCATCTTTAGATATAGATCTGTAGCTTAAGCTACATCACTTGCGAAGTGCTAGCCTCAAAATTTGCGGCCTTACGACTTTTTTCTTGTCAAGTTTAGTGTAAAAGTTAAACAGGACTCTTAGAACTCTTCGAGGGACCGACAGAACTCTCAATAAAACCACTGATTATTTTTTAAAATTATCGATTGATATGAAGAATTCTTGATCAGAGATGCTAAATAATTAACTTAATGAGAAATGAACAATAATAGTACCAACTCGGCCAACATTCGGAGGAAAATAAATATCATTATCAATCAATAAATAATAAAACGATGGTCGAATATTTTGTTGAAATACAGCCGCAAACAAAAACAACAAAACGTATGTTTAAAAGTGAGAAGATTTATTTCAGTAGCGACCTAAATTCTATCCGCTTTTAGAGGTATAAGCAAGAAGAATATAACGTAGAGCTAGAAGATATAAAAAATATCATATACCTACGAAAATCGTGACGCTCTATTTAAGTGTTTTTAACAGATTTCGTGATGAAAGTTGAATAATGAAACATACGAAAAACAAATTACAAAAATTGAAACCTTATATATTTCAATCTTTTTTGCACGAACATCTAACTGCTTCTCTATTGCGGAAAAAATAAATAAATAAAAACCTAATAGCATTTCGCTATAATATTCTGATTACATCTAAAATAGTCTATAAACTTCTGGTTTACATGACCAATTGGAGAGCTGCCAACTGACACTTTGTTTTGTTTTTTACTTTCATTTACTATATACAGTAAGGGAAAGTATTGTGATCGTGAAAATGTTTTTGACGTAAGTTATACTCTAGGATAATTACTTGTATAATTGATACAAATATAGATCTCAGTAGTTTTTTTTTTTTTTTTTTTTTTTTTTTTTTTTTTTTTATTTATTGAGCAATATTA
Source organism: Piezodorus guildinii (assembly GCA_023052935.1). NCBI lineage: Eukaryota > Metazoa > Arthropoda > Insecta > Hemiptera > Pentatomidae > Piezodorus > Piezodorus guildinii. The sequence goes on along the minus strand of CM041292.1, from coordinate 172,785,001 downwards.
CAATCTGTCCAATTCAGGACATTTTTAATAGTGATAAAGTACAACATTCATACTACATTCACACGATATATACAAAACTATAAATTTATATAATAATAATAAAATATACATATATACAAAATAAAATCAATAAAAATATATACAATAGTCACTCATACCTATATACAATTCACAAGCATACAGCACGCGAGTGGAGAATCTAGCCAATGCTAGAACTCCAATATACATGTTTTAAGAGGTCACGAGGCCACTGCCGTTTCAACCTTCTAGGTGGGTTGTATGGATGGGTGGGGCTGGATAGGGATTGAGCTTGAGGATTAGGATGATGAATGAGATTCTGGTGGAATTTGGAAAATTTGGATGGAATCAGGTCTGAAATAAAAGGAACATTAAGGTCGTGGTGCAAGGTATTGTTGGAAACATAATAAGGAGCATTTACTATTGTACGGAGGACTTTGGATTGAAAGGATTGAATGCGTTTGATGTTAGTACGTTTAGCTGTCCCCCACAGTTCAAGTCCGTAGGTCCAGATGGGCTTCAGTATTGTCCTGTAGATTAATAATTTGTTGTCAACTGTAAGTTCAGATTTTCTGTTGAGTAGTCGGTATAACTGTCCGAATCGTCGGTTGAGTTCTTGTCTTTTAAGTCTTGTATGTGGGTTCCAAGTCAATCTTTTGTCTAACAGTAAGCCAAGATACCGGACTGTATCTGAAGGAGGAATTGGAATGGAATTGAAGTAAACTGGCGGACAGGAATTTCGTCGAAGAGTGAAGGTTACGTGTTTGCATTTGGCTTCGTTCACCTTTATGCGCCAAGCATTACACCAGTCTTCGATAAGAGAAAGGTGTCTTTGCAGGTTTAAGGATGCTGTTTCAGGATTGGAACTGGATGATAGGATGGCGGTGTCGTCTGCAAAAGTTGCCAGAAAGGTATTAGGATGTGTAGGAATATCAGCAGTGTAAAGGATGTAGAGGACGGGTCCCAAGACGCTGCCTTGAGGAACACCGGCCTCAAAGGGATAAAGGCTAGAAAACTCTACACCACAGCGAACGCGGAAGGAACGGTTTGAGAGATAGGATCGGAGAATGAGGTATAGAGACTGGGGTAAATGGGTTTTCAGCTTGAAGAGTAATCCAGTGTGCCATACCCGGTCAAAAGCTTGCGCAATGTCCAGAAACGCACCAGAACAATACTCTTTGCATTCAAGAGCTGAGGAAATATGGTCTACAACTCGGAGCCCCTGTTGAACTGTGGAATGCTGAGGACGGAATCCAAACTGATGGGAAGGAAGATTTTGAGATTCTAATATGGGTAGGATACGTTTAAGAAGAAGCCTTTCGAAGATTTTTGAGAGGATGGGGAGTAGACTAATAGGCCTGTAGGATGAAGTGTTGTTGGAAGGTTTGCCTGGTTTTAGAAAAAGAATGATAGTGGAATGTTTCCATAACAGAGGAAAATAGGTGGTGCGTAGGATGCAGTTGTAAATATAAGTAAGGAATATAATAGCTTTCTGCGGAAGTTGTCGGAGGATCTGGGGAGTAAGGAGATCGTATCCAGGAGATTTACGGAGGGTAAGTTTTTGGAGAAGATATTTGACCTCAGAGGGATTAATAGCTTTAGGAGGTAGGGAAAGTGGAATTGGTGACATAAGAAAGTCTTGCACTGTTGCGGTGTGATTGGCGTGGGATTCCGGGTGAGGAGTGAAAACTTTGGAGAGGTGTGTGGCGAATTCCTCGGCTTTATCTTCATCAGACGCAGCCCAGGAGTCATCACCACGTCGGAGAGGATGGGAAACTTGATGGTATTTTAGGATCTTTTTCGTGACATTCCACAGGGAATTATCACGAGCTGACAGAGAGGAGAGGTAGGAATTAAAGGACTGGGAACGGAAGGTCGCCAACTCCCTCTTCAATTGTCTACAATAGAAGTTATAGGAGCGGCGATCTGTTGGGTGTCGGGTGCGCTGCCATAATGATCTTGCTCGGCGTTTGGTATGGATGAGGTCTATAATATGTTGTGGAAAATGATTTTGGTGAGGATTTATATTGGGGTGTTTAGGAGAGGAGGCAGTCCAGACAGCTTGTTGGATGACGGTGGTAAAGGAATAGACGGAATTATCTAGGTCATCTGGGGTTTTGAGGGTTACTCTGAGGTCAATATTATCGGTCAGGATTTGGCGGAAAAGGTTCCAGTTGACTGGGCCTCGGATGAATGATGGTGGAATGGGTTTTGGAATTGGAGTGAGAGATACTTTTAGGATCAGTGGACTATGGTCTGAGGATAGTTCATCAAGGCGAGTTACAGAAAAGTTGAGGGAGCCTAATCCGCTGTGGATAAAGAAGTCGAGGATGTCAGGATTGCGGTTAGGATCGGTTGGCCAGTAGGTAGGGGAGTCAGGAGGCAGGATATTAAAATTTCGGGAGTTGAGTGCAGACTGCAAATTTCGTCCCCGAGAGTTCGTGGTTCTGGAACCCCACTGCTGATGCTTGGCGTTTAAGTCTGCACCCAGAATGAAACGATTTCCTAAGGAATCCAGGAAGGATACAAATTCGGAATTGGAAATGGAATGTTTAGGAGGACAGTATGCAGATGTGAGGGTTACCGGAAAGGAAAAAGTCTTGATTACTATGGATGTGGCTTGTAGGAAATCATAGGTGGGAAGTGGGAGTAAATGATGAGAGAGGGATTGGTGGACAATGATAGCAGAACCGGCATGGGCTTTGCCGTCTGGGTGGTCAGTACGGTATGTCATGTATTGCGGTATTTTGAAGTACTGTTTAGTCGTTAGTCTTGTTTCAGTTATAAGTGCAACATCGATTGTTTTGTCTTGCAACAACGCTGTCAGTTCGTCAGTATGATTTCTAACACCATTCGCATTCCAAAGGAGAATGGATAAGGAGTTAGGTGAATTCATTTAAGGATTTTTCAAGGCAGGGATTAGATTTGATACTAGATTTGTAAGGAGTGATATAAGCGGCATAACAAGAGATTTGATTTCGGAGATGAACGATGTCATTAGACTGGTAAGATCTGTGACGTTTGATGGTGGAGGGATATGAGAAATTTGATGTTGAGGAGTTTTTTGAAGATTAGGTAAACTTTGAGGGATAGATTGTTGTACAATAGATTGAGAAAGTTGAGGAAAAAGTTGTTCCGGCAGTGCCTCGACTTCATGATTCTGGTTTCCACCTCCAAGCAAGTGGGCAAATGATACGTTTGAATTTACAAGTTTAGATGGTTCTCTTCTGCTTCTGGTTGGTACAGCTGTTTCATTCGGATCCTGAGGTTTTTGGTATCTGGTTCTGAGTTTCTTGTAGATTTCACATCCCTTGTAGTTAGCCGGGTGGTCCTTGAGGCACAGAGCACATACAGCGGGTGTAGATCTTGATCTTGTACATTCTTCTGTTTTATGCTGTTCACCGCATTTCACACAGCGTGGTATGTGATGGCAATAACTTTTGGTATGACCATATGCCTGACAGTTATGACACTGAACTATTTCCCTCTTTGTGTAAGGTTTTTCAACTTTTACACGGGTATAGTACAGTCTACTGAGGTCATAGATTTTTTCGACTCCTGCTGATGGTTCCAAGTCCACAAAGAATAGAGGCAGTGGACTTTTATCTTTTAGAACGTTGGTGACTTGCCTCACTTGGAATCCTAATTCTGTCAGTTCTTCTTTGATAGCTTCAACGGGTGTTGAGGAATGTAGGTTTCTGATTACGACCCTTAATGCTCTCTCCTGGCGCAGCTGATAAGTATGAAAGTCAGCTTTGGTCTCAGTCAGATATTTTACAATCTTTCTGTAGGTTTCAGCAGTAGTCGGAGATATTTTAGTATCATTGGTTCTACTTATACAATAATAACTATTAGGATCAGTTACTTTGTTTAAATGCGCACACATCAGTTTAAAATTTTTAATATTTTTAACAAATATTGGTGGAGGTAGTGGTTCCCTGGGTATAGGAGAAGATTCCATGGTTTCTTTTTCATTTTGGAGGATCTCAAATGGATTCGGTGTAAAAAACGGGGATTCATCAGTTATTCCTTGTGATGATGTGCTGGGCTGTGGTTCAGATCCTAATGAGGTAGCTGACGCGGTCGCTGGTGGAATTATTTTTTTATTTTGTTCACGGCGGGGTCTCTGTTTTGTAGGAGACGAGTTAGAACCTGCAGATCTAGATCTTTTACTTGCAGACTTTGAGGACATGACTTGGTGAAAATATCTCATTGATTAAGAAAATAATAATAATAAATAAATAATGAGATAAGAATTAAAGATAAAAGAAAGATAAGTTAACGAAAAGCAAGCCCGAGCTTGCCGAGCTAGCGGCAATCAGCTGATCAGTGACCCTCCTTTCACTTTTTCGTGATTGTACAAAGTAAATTATAACTTTGCTTACCGAAATTTCTCCAATATTCACTGCCGTAGTATTCCTGAGGTCTAGTGATGTTCTCCAGACTGAATTCAAGCGAATTCCTACTGAAAAAAGCGTGAAAACACACCGATTATATAATCTAAGGTTTTACTTTCTAACAACAAATTGCTCAGGGAAAAAAGGAGATGGCTACTAGAGGAATGGAATTAGACATAGAGCCTGCTAGCAAGAGACAAAAGATGCTCACGGGAGAAGAGAAAACCAAACAAGACCAAAAAATCAATGGCTATTTAACTTTCTTAGCTCATTGGTACTTGGCTCTTGAATTTACATTTGAAATAAAAGAAAAGGATCTATATGAGCAGGAAAGAATAGTTTCTTTCATGAACAATGCACTGAAGCTATGGAGACAGGAGATAAATGGGACTGGGAACGCTACAGCAAGGGCAACCTACTTGGACGCTACACTCTCTTGCGGGAACAAAACGCTTAAGCTAAACGATGTACAAGAGATTATGCTTGGTCTCTTGGCAGCGTATGGCATGGCAAGAGAGAAAAATGCAGAATGGATAGGAATAGTAACCCCCTGTCTTGCCTTGTTTTCTATCTTCAAATATAGATTTGAAGAGTTAAGAATGGGCTTGAACAAAATCCCTGAGACCAATGACATCTCAAGTGATGTTTCCAAATATGGCTTAACTTCAGCACACTGTGTGTTGCTAGAAGGGATTAGATGGCCACCTTCTATACGCTCAACTTGTGCAAGTAGTGTAGGGCCCTTGACACAAATGATATGCATGAGGAAAGCAAGGGAGAACAGGGGGCAGATTGACTACACGAGGAGGTGGCAGTCAGTACTGAAAGATTCAATAAGACATATCCCTCAGTGTGACGAGATAATCAGTTCTGCCCTCACATGTAATGATTCCGAGTTCTGCCAGCTACTGAGGGCATTGGGAGATGTGCTGCTGTTCACAGGAGGCAGACAACAACAGAAAATAGCCATCCCAATTGAATGCATATTGCCGGTCAGAAATACAGTACGGAATACTATAGATCTCAGTAGTAAATAAGAATATTCTTAAGTGTATCATAATTTTTTTTTTCACTAAAATACGTGCAAAATATACAAGAACGCTACATGACCAGCTTTTATCTTATAATAGATAACCTAACGACAATTTTCATCCTTAGTTTCTCACGAGGGGAGAGCTTTGGGGTTCTACTAAACCATCAAATTCTTCCCGTACCTAATCCCTACAATCCAAAATCCTTCGTAAAATCCTCAATGCTCCTTACTTTGTAACTAATAAACTGATCCATTAAGACCTTAATATTCCATGTGTTGCTGATTTGGCCCGAACCAGATATTATTCCTTTCATGACAAACTACAATCCCACTCTAATCCTCTAATTTCAATCCCTTCTTCCACTTCAATTCCCGATAATCCTCCGATGCGTCTGAAAAGAAAATCGCCTCGAGACCTTCTAGTTTAGAATATTTTTAGGGTGGTGCCGCTGGGTAGCTTCTCTACATGCCTTGTTCATGCATATTTTCTTTTAGCCTATTTACTATATGTGTTGTACAATACAGTTGCAAATATCAATAAATAAAAAAATTAAAAAGTTTCTAAAAGAACCTTTCCTCCTTTTTAAGTTATACGATCATCTCTCCCTTCATGTTTTTAAATAAGGAATTTGTGTGCAGTCTCTGATCTTTCCCAAATCATTGTAAATAAATAACTGAGTAGGTACCGCCCCTATTAATTGTGAATTTAACACATAATAAATTTTTGGTGAGTGATGGATGCTGTATGTCGCGTATGCCACAATAAAGCAGAAAATATTCTTGGCTAAGAATATTTATAATTCAATAAATAATTTATAAATGACTTAAGAATTAGTGGACGAAGTAAGCAAAATTACGAATAATCGAAGTTATCGAGAAATAAGTAGATGGGATCATTACGATAGAGCGTCCTTATAATGGACCTGAGAGTTCTATTACCCGGATTCAATACTGAACGAGCTTATACGAGCTAGCTCGATTTAATTGGTTATGTATCAGATGGCTCCCGAGGGAGAGGGAAGGGGGCATCCTCATACAAGTCAATAGGCAATTTACACCTGAGATACAATAATTAACCCATGAAGCTGCAAGGTAGAGCTCATCAATTGCCTATCATGTCTACTCCATTGTCATTACACTACTTCACCCCTAATTTATCAATAACAGTTATCAAAGCGAGTGCTTCATAAAATCAATACAATCCAATAAGTTAGTCAGTTTCATCTATTTTCAATTTCACTTACCTATATATGAAATATTTAGTAAGGGAAAGTATTGCGATAGTAAAACTTTTCGAAATCCAGTTTTCAACGGAAGTACACCTTTTGGGGTCCCCGGAGTTCGAATGTCCAAGTCCCGCAAAATGGTCTGTGTCTGTGTGGTAACTCCCACGCGAAAAACGGAAAATCGTATGGAACTGAAATTTCATATTCGAGACAACTATACGACCGAGATGTTACAAACTCTTTTTCATCAAAATCAGCTTAAAAGAAGAGCCAATTTATACCATGCATTTTACACTTTTTTACTATTTTGATTAAACTTGCTATGTCGATGTAAAATTTAACGGGCTTTAACATAATGTAGGTTTCATTTAGATTGAAATAGTCTAACAGGGCTTAAATGCCGAAATTTTAAATTTTCATCCTCTAAAATACCTTTAATTTTGTAGATTCCAAAACATTAGGCACATCATCCCGTTAGCATTGGTAGATAACAGCTAATATGCAAGTTGAACGAATTTGATAAACAACTAAAGTAGAAAAGTGCAAAACTATTTTTTAATGCAATTTTTTAAACACAAGAATAGTAGCATAGATGTATAATCTACCGTTGTATAGCGAACGATTTAAGAAAAAACATAATATAATACACGGAATCGTAAAAGTTAATGTAGAGTAATAAAAAGTCGATGAAATTAACTGATTGTTGTTGATAAAAATATCATAGATAACTAAATAAAACACGTGTTTCTCTTTAAATTCAATATAATTAATTCTTAAACAGGGAGGATAAACATAAATAAACAGTTTAGGGAGGACAGCTGGAGTTATAAGTTACAACATATAACCCCAACTCGTTAAGTGATTTAATATGTTTTACTCAAGAAATAAGTGATTAATTCTGTTATAAACTATAAATCCCAAGAATCTTAGCTCCCCTGTCATCACTGACCAGAATGCGACGAAACGTAGGTACCGAAGGAAAAACCTTTGCCTCCATAACCTATAACAAAGTAGATTCATTCCCGAAGCGAGACCAAGCTATTGTTTTTAACAGTACAGATGGCATTAAATTGATAGAATATCTAGAGAAACCATCAGAATTCATTGCCCTAAGAGACATTAGGTTAGCCTCAAGAATGTTTAACAACCGCATCTGTATTCACTTAAGTTCTAATGATCACGTGGATAAATTAACAGAGTCAAAAACTTCTTTGAAACTAAGGGATAGTATAATACCAATTAGAAGGCTCATTCATCCTGCTAAAAGAATTTTAATATCCAATGTAGAACCATGCATCCCCCATTCTGCGATGGATGAGGCACTGGATGTGTCACGTCTGTGATGTTGGTCCCCCATAGTCAAAAAAATTAATTTATTTTTTGAGTTCTGGTAGCCCCTCAAAGAGTTCTAGAGTTCTCGACCATTTTTATAAAAAGTTCTGTAAGGGGTATACAATTTAACCAAAAAAAATTTTTTTGACCGGAGTTCCGGGGGCCCCCGACTAGATCAAAATAGAATTATAGTAACATTTTACTCTGAGATGTGAAATAAAAAAGTTAAATAAGGCCACTTAGATTTTCAATTTTGTTTTTGTTTTTTCAACTTTGCGGCCATGTAATTCCTATACTATCAACTTTACAGAAAACATTCATTATGATAATTGTTAGAACTCTTAGGGAGGCCAAAAGAACTCCGACTAAAAACAAAGTTTTCCAAAAAAAAGTTTTCAAAAAATTTTAAACAAAACAATGGTTAAGATTCAACTATAATTTTTTTTTTTTTGACCGGAGTTCCGACGGCCCCCAACTAGATCTAAATATAATTTTAAGGAGGTTTAGCTCTGAGATGCAAAATAAAAAAGTTCTGGCCAGTTAGATTTTCAATTTTTTTTTTTTTTTTTTTTTTTTTTTGCAACTTTGCGCTCTTGTAAGTCCGATACTATTAACTTTAGAGAAAACATTCATAAGGATAATTGTTAGACCTCTTAGCATCTTTTATCTAAATTATAAAGACTATAATCATTCTTGTCTAAATTATAGAGACTATATTATTTATTTTATATATGAAGTATACATTCCTCGTCAGTTTTTTATTTCAAAATTTTCAAAATAATTGTTTTTATATTAATCATATTTTTTTTTCTGAATTACTTATAGTATTTACAATATCTATTGTACAAATAGGTATACATATTGTATCTAGGCGTTGGTGACATTAGGGTTTTACGCCTTAAAACCTAAACAAACAACAAACAGGTATCCATAGTCCAGAACGGTTCTGAGCTGAGCCATTTCAGTTTTGGATTTTGTGGATTAGTCATTGGTTGTAAAATTGACCAGGTTGTAGTTTATAGATTGGAAACTCTGTTGGAGGACTTTTTAAATCGAGCAAGTCTCTGGATTCTTGAATGTAACCGGCGTAGAATAAGCAAATCGATAAGTGTAAACATAATATTGACGTTTTCTCTAAATCTCTTTAGTTTAGAAATGCTTAAAGTTTCTTGGACTATATATGTAAGATTACCAATGAAGTTTTTTTCTTATTTTAATTATAACTAGTCTAAATTAAATAAAACTTATACTGTACCTTATATTGTATTTTAAATTTTATATAATCTTACTTTCCACTTATTAAATGTGCTTTTATTTATTCTTTGTTTTCTTCATTTATGCCTTTTAGGATCTTAGTTGTATTACATAACTTTTTAGTTGTTTAGAAACACTTTTGTAAGTTATAAGCTTGTATAAGTAATTATGAATCAAATGTATATTATTTGGAACCTATTACATTATTTTAAATATTAGTATCTTAGTTTTCTCTAGATTTACCAGTTGTTAATAGTTAATATTTAATTTATTTTTATTCTGCTCCTTTCTGTTAATTTATTATATTCAGCACATTAATAGAAAAGACTTTCCGCATTACTTCTTTTGAAATAACTGTAGTAAAACATTCCATCATCATGTATGATAAGAAGAAATTGCTCGATATTATAACAAATTCTGATTTTAAGACTGCAGATGATGTCGGTAAAATATTTCCATCATCGCATGACATCTATAAAACGATATCCCAGAAACTTATAGATAGTGGGTCTCCTATTACTCCTAAGCATATCTACACTATTTTCAAAAATGGTAGAAAAGGTTTGTACAGCGCCGTATTAAAAGCATTTAGTATAGAAAAAACAACATTTCAAAATGATTCGGAAGATAGTTCGTTTAGTGAAAGCGATTTAAATAGCACGCTATTATAAAATTCTGTAAAGCAGTTTAAATTGATTATATCACATGAACAATGGACACAAATTAAACCAACAAGACAAATTTACTAACATAACAAACGGAAATATATGTCGTTACAGTCGCAACAGTGGTCAAATGTTTTGGCCGACAAAATATGGCAGCAAACGAAATTGCCATGTGCTTTTACTTTTAAGCGTGCTAAAGTTTATGTTAGTAGCGACGGGACAGGCTATGCTCATTTTAGTGCGAGAAAAAATCGCAACGGCACTGCTGTACGGATATAAACTGCTGGTGTATTCAGAAATAAACAAACCGCTGAAACAATGGCATTTGGTGATAATATTATTTCGATTATTCGACGCGACAGTTTTGAGAAAAGCAAAACAATAAGAATTAGAAAAACGTTTGGAATTATATAATACCGACCCTTTATATAATTTACAATTAGCTAAATGTACAAGGTTAGTGGGAGTTATTCAAAATATAGGGTTGAATCCATTTTATTGCATGTATTGGACGGTGGAGCAGCAACTTATGTACAAGAATGCCCATAAACATGATCACAACGGTTTCTCGAAACAATCGATGCGACTGGGAAGCATTGTAAAGAACTTACGGCTTCCTAATGGGCAAAAGTTTCCTCATTTATTCCTGTACCAATGTGTTTGTGTTTCAAACATTGGTAATTTCCCTGCCTTCGATGATTTCAGCAAAACAGGAAGCTTTACCTATAAGTTATTTTTTTTCCGAAATTATGAGTTGGTTCACCAATCCCTCGGATGGTTGTCACAGACTTTGGGAAGGCGATACTGCTAGCGATCGCACGAAAGTTTGGAAATAGTAAAGACTTGCATCATTATATGCAAGACTGTTACAATATTATCAATAATATTCGTGGCCAAAACCCAAATTGCTAAATGCGATTAGACGTTAGTCATTTTATACGCATGGTAGCGAGATGGGAATGCCTGAGAAAAAAGGCACCTAAAGTCCGCCAGTTTTATTTGAGGACTTTAGGATTAGCCTATCAAATGGAAAATTTCACTCAAGTTAACAACTTCTTAAAATCTTTTATAATTATCATTTTGAGTGAGGAGATAGGAATAGACGATAATAGTCAATTACTATTATCAGAAACTCATCTAAGGATTTTCAATGATTTTATTAAAGGAATTGATGTTCCTTATACTAAAGAAGACGATTATGAAAAAAGAGAAAAAATCGATTTTGAAGATTTATATGAAGAAACTGTTACAGGGAGTTGGACTAAGTGGGCCAAAATTATGTTACACGATGCCAAAGAAACTGCAAATAATTTGCCAAATGGGAGTGTTGTAAACGCATATTACAATCCCGCAGCTGCAATAAAGGTGATATCTCTTATGAGTTATTTGCCACTATGGACGGCCATAATGAGACCAAATTTTAAACGCGGTTTGCGAATCGCCACTTCATCATTTGTTGAGGCTGAGTTTGCGGAAGTCAAAACCAGATTTTTTGGAAATCGGTTACCCCTAAGAATAGATAAATTTATTTTCAGCCATCTTCAATACTTAGAAGGCAGAATTCGATTTATAGGTAATAAACTTAATACAAATATTGAAATTGAACATGATCAACATCTACACGAACAGGATGAAAGAGATCTCAAACAAGAGTCAGAAGTTCCAGACAATTCTTTAAATACAATTGAAAATTGGAGGTGCAAGATAAAGACATCAGAAAAAAGTGGATACAAAAAAAAAAAAATAATAAATTAAATAATTTAACTCCAATCTCTGATTGGGATCTGATCCCATCAAATAAAGCTACAAGTATTCCTACATTTAAAAATGGAAACCAATGTGATGCTACAACCATCAACGGTGAAAAAATTTCAATTAGAGATGGGGGACTTCACAGACGTGCCTGTGTCACCAGTACAATTCCTGTCTGTAGGTGCTCAAAACTCTGTTTTTTCCCTCATTTTAAGCTGGAGGAGACAAGTTGATATCACTCCTGAAATTCGCGAAAATTTCCCAGAATCTTTTTTGATTAAAACAGAATAAGGGTATTTACGTGCTTTCTTTGATGAGGATACGGGGGCGTGTTATAGGTGCAAAAAAGAGGGGCATTTCACCTTACAGTGACAGCACTCTGCAAATTCCCGGCATTAAAATAAAATACAGCCAAAGATAAACTTTCGATTGCCCATAGTAAGGTTAACTCAAAATTCCATTGTTTTAACACCCGCAATTGAAAACTCAACCGCACTTACAGATAACGGTTCGAAAATAAATTCAGTTGATCCCACGGACGTTTCACCCTCTATCGAGGAACAGGTTAACCAACGGGTACCAGATGATGGCTTACCTAACGTAAATAAAAATGTAATACCTGTAGAGTACCAAACCACCGCAGACAGCGCTTGTGTCGGTCTGAATCAAACACCGGTGGTAGGTTACACAATTACTACAACCAACTAGACTAGTTCCGATAAAAATACCCTGGCTGACCCTTTACTCCCTATAAAAAACTCCTTGATGCCCCGGATAAAAAATATCCTCTTTCGTTTAACGCTGCTAGAAAATTCGACCATAACAAAGATCCAGTATCAGATACCATGGAAATAACAAACGATCTGGATTCTACCATTAAAATGTTATCCGACTTATACCCTTCTCTTGGTACAAAAAGTTTAAATACCAGGTTCACTAAAGTCATAAAAGCACTTCAAAATCATATTAAGAACACATCAGTTATAGATAAAAATGATGATACGCAGCTATAACCTTACATATTAAATATAACCAAAGCTTTTTTATCTTTTTCTATAATAAAGCAAGAGAACCAAAGTTATCATATACAGAACTCTCATCCGTCCTGTATCATGTTATGGCTCGGAGACACGGACCACAACCAGGGCTGAAGATCAACTCCTTCTCACATTTGAAAGAATAGTATCACGTCGAATTTACGGCGGAATATATGAGAACAATGAATGGAGGAGGAGAAGTAATCGGGAGCTGTACGACATGTACCAAGAGCCAGGCATCTCATTCATTATCAAGCTTGGAAGACTAAGGTGGGCAGGACATCTGGCCAGAATGTCTGACAATCTACCTACAAAAAAATAATGACTGAGCCTTTGTTTGGTCGTCGAAGAGTTGGTAGACAGAAGCTGCGATGGGCGGATTGTGTGGCCCAAGACGCTAGAAAATATTTGAAGGTCCGAAACTGGATGGCAGCGGCACAGAAGAGAGATGCATGGCGGTTGCTGTTAGAGGAAGCCAAGACCCTTTATGGGTTGTAGAGCTATTAAAAGAAGAAGAATATCAAGATGTAATCCGCCAAATGTTTCTCTTCAAGAAACCCATCTAAAAGACAACTAATCCATCTTACAACAAACCTATAACTGCATCAATAGGACCACCTCTCGGTCAGATCGGGCTAGAGGTGGGGTCACTCTTGTATTTCAAAAAGGTATCGGTTACACTGAGATTAATTAAATGTTGAGATGTTGTCCATCTTCCTGTACAGTTCACTATCTGTTCAATTTACTTACACCCTACTGACACAGTTACTTACAATGATTTACGTGACCTCCTTCTCGAACTTCCATCTCCATTCCTTTTGATGGGGGATATGAATGTCCACAGTCCGACATGGGGCATTAATAGAAAAATGGATGCAAGGGGGAAAATTATTGAGTCTATAATAGATGAATTCTCTCTAATATTGTGTAGCCCGTGCGAACCCTCTTTCTATAGCCGACACTGCCAATCTTGGAACTCCATTGACCTCTGTTAAGAGTCTCGTTCACTTACTAACATCCTTCAATCTTATTTTCATTGTGATCTCGCCGGCAGTGATCATATGCCTCTTTTGCTATCTCTAGAAATCTTCCCATTTCTCCCACACTTTGTTGGAAAATGGATGATCGACAAAGCTGATAGGGATTAATATACACGACCTATCATGACCATTTTAAGGACTTAAAAATCTCACTATACCACGTAAAAAATCTTGAAAACTTTTAATCTCTCCTTATTCAAATTGCTTAACAATTCGTCCCTGTAACGAAATCCCCAAAACATTCAAGAAAGGTCCCATGGTGGACAACTGAGTATCGGGTTGCCTTAACAAGAAGGCATAAGGCCCTAAAGCAACTCAAATCTCTACCTTGTTAAAATGATTTTAAAAATTCTTAAATTGATTTTAACAACGGAGGTACGTGAAAGCCGTGTGTTGCACGTACCAGATTTATTAAAATAAATAAGAATACACCACTATTTTACGATATTATTTGATATTTCTTTATTGAGTTTGAAAATGGCTCTGGTGGGTCGCCGTAACCCTTAGTTCCTCCATGCCTGAATTAACAGAAAAAATACTTCTGCCTCATTCGGGGTTTGAACCCGGGACAAGGAGAATAGTAGACTAGTGTCCTATCTGCTAGACCACCAGAAACCTGCTAAATAATTAATGAAACTTTATTATAACTGACCATACCGTGCCCAAAAACTGACATTGTGCTGATTGATGGCAGCTGAGTAAAAAAGCCAACACTAGTTCAGAATACAAAAAAACTGCGGTTGCGTTCAACGAGCTGTACAGGCTAAATATTTAAAACTAATATAAATTTATTATGAAATGGTACTTCTTTAATGGGCTTACAGTAGACTTCCCCTATTCCTGAAAAAAATCACACTTTAAAGTGTTATATTAAAACCAATTTATACACTAAACCCTATTTAAAATACTAATAATAAAAATGAAAATAACGTGAGAGAAAGAACTCGGTCAAGGAACTAAGACAAATTCTATAATTTCAGAGAATATACTTTTCTTTCTTAAATTTTTTTTTAATAAGGTAACTGGAAAACTGTTGAAAAATAAACTTTGCCAGATATCTCATTCATAATTTCTTTGCAAACAACTTAAAACAACTTCATAATCTGATTGCTCTCCCCATTGCTGAAAACAGTTTGTTTTATTATTCAATTTAAAGAGCCGTCGCTCGGGAGCTGAGGCGTCAGGTGTAATCTTAACTTCCAGCCTTCTCAAACTGTCCTCTTACAATGTCAGCTGTCGTTTTAGCAACCTAAGAAGATACAAATCAAACGTCACTCATAACCCATCATATTTTTAATCAGGAATATTTGATCACAATAATTTTACAAACTAAAAATATATCCTCATCGATAGTCTTGTAATGACTAACAAAGAAAAAAATAAATAAAATCCGAAAGACTTAGTAACTAACACTATCCTGATTAGTGTATATTTATAATTAACAGATTATGGTTATCAATGAATACAGAAAAATAATTCAAAATAATCTGTACCTCTACGACTCATGAAGAATCTTGGATTCAGTTGCATTGAAGAGTGTACTTTGAGGAGTGGGTTCATTTAACGAGGAAGGAGAGACTAGAGTGCCCCGTGAAGGTACATTAGGGCATATAATGGTGAGTAGCCAGATAATTTGGATGATGAATCATTAAAAGGTTGCTTAGACGAGTTGATCAGGCTTGGAAAATTGGAAAGTGGACCCAATTTATCATGAGGTCTAAATGCGACCTCTGATTCATTAGGATGCCAATTTATTGAGATGCTCCCACACACTTTTACTCTCCAAATTTATTTTATTAACCTATTATTAAATAGAATTTTTTTTTTTTTGGAGATATGAATTTTTCTTAATTTTGTATATAATTTGGCTTAAGATGGGTTGGAAGTGATTTAATAAAAAACAACAAAACCGTTATTTATTCTCTTATTGTTACACAAGACAATAACTGTTTTCGACGCGAGGAAATATTCAATATAGGGAATATAGTTAATAACAAATTGTTTCATAGTTTATATTTATCCTTTCTTATTTATCACTGAGATTGAGAAAAAGATAACTTAAAATAAACAGAATTAAAGGTGTCAAGAGGTCGTTTTGTTGAGTAGATATGTAACAACTTTAAATACATAATTGCAGTTTCTTTTCGCTGTTGTTACTATTTGTTTCAGAGCTACTCTATCAATGCAATCGATATCCAAGACTATTATATAATATTTATTATATTTTAAAGTCAGTAAAATTATCAACAATAATTACACTAACTTAAAATATTTTAAATTTCAAATTACTAATATTATTATATTATAAGTATATATTTCAAAATTAATACAGGATTCATCAAAGAAATGCTGATCATTACAATAAAAATAATTACAAAATACAATTTGTTATATATTGATTACAAACAAAAGTGAACAGCATAAAGTTATTACTATTAAATATTCAAAACACACAGTATAATATTCAATAACATAGAGCATTTTATTCGACAATGATAACAACAATGTAATATTGTTTATTATCTCGTACATTTGTAAACAGTCAGTAATTAACCCATAATGGAAATAGATACAGAGCATTTAATTTCCTTAGTAGAAACCATAGTTCCCTATGGTACAAAACTTTACGCACATATAACTACAGACTAAAAACAAAAAATGCGTGGAAAGAGGTTTTTATTAATTTGAACCCAAATAACAAAGAAATGGACAATGCAGGAAAGAATAAATATGGTAAGTTTATCTTCATTTTACTTTCACTTCCCCCACCTCTCTCACCCCCTCTCTTATCGCAGATAAGCCTTTTTACGGAAGCCGTCAATGTATGAAAAGGCCCTTACATTTCATCAATCCGATAATTGACAGCATAGAAACCGTGATGCGGAAATCTATAACGCCTCACGAACGTGTCACGGAAAATCGGAAATTTTTAGCAACAGGACAGAAGTACGAAGGCCTCAAATATTCAATAGCTATTTTCGCACCTGCTTTGGAAGTAATCATTTCAGAAACATGCTGTGCAATCTTCAAGGCTCTAAGAAATAATTATTTATGAAATAGTAATATCTATATTTAAGTGTATTTTTAGTTATTTTATAATTTTTTGAACATAGAACTGAAATTAGATAAATTACATTTTAGTGAAAATTTTTTAAAAAAAGAAACATGCGTTAAAAAAATAATAAAATACAATAAGCTGTAGAGGAGGATAGACATATTAACTATTGTACACTTGGAGCCCAGTCTGGGGAAAATGCTCGAGATTAAATATTTTGAGGCTGGCAATAAGTTTTGAGGTTGATATTCATGAATATTAATTCTGGATGTCAGACTTATGTTACCATTGCTCCTTCGAATAACATATAGGAAATCAAATTATCTGTTCATCATACTTGTCTTCTTAAGCCTTTTCTAGATCTTAGTAAAAGCGACGATGGATTGGGAGTAATAAACATATAACGGCGGTGGCACTAACTCCTGGAAAAATTTGAATTTGAGATGATTATATTTGTTGAAACTTACAACTGTTTAAAAACAATGTTGTTTTCATATTTTTTTAAAACTTACAACTGTTTAAAAACAATGTTGTTTTAAAAAGTAAAGTCTTGCTAATAGTTTCATTATTTTTTATTTATTTGGTTGTCATTAATGAAACTAACTAAACGTTAAGCAATAACATACTATATCAAAAAGTTTTAATAATAATAATCAAACAATCTTTTATTTTATTTTTGTGTTATCTCTTTTAATTTTTTTTTCAGTTTCCAAAATCAATCATAGAATGGAAAGCCATAGCAACAGAATTTGAAATGAAATGGAATTTTCCCAATTGACTTGGTGGCTTTGGACGGAAAACACGTACAAATCGTGGCATCTCCGAACAGTGGCTTATTTTATTAAAATCATAAAGGAACGCAATGTGAATGCGAATTACGAATTCATCATATGTGATTTGGGCACAAATGGGAGAGTGTCTGATGATGGTGTGATAGAAAATACAACATTTTATCAAAATCTGAGGAGTAATACTTTACATTTACCCTACCCCTACAAAAAACAGTGAAATATTCCTTCCATTCATATTCATAGGGTATGAAGCTTTAGCGTGTTGCTAATAATTCAATAACGTACACAGTTTCACACAAACAACACTTTATTTAATACCAGTATAACCTCCTAGATCTTTTTTTCCAACCGCCAAAATCCACCATATGTTTCTAACAATTGATAACAATTATCAAAAATACTATATCATTCTGAGGAAGGTAATAGTTGGTTTGCTAAAATAAATTTATAATTAGAACAATAATTGTAAGAAAAATAATGAATAATTAAACTGAAGACAATAATTGAAAATTTGGAGATATTAAATTTATATAAAAATCAATGCTGCATTACATTAGCAAACCAACTTTACTTAACCGCTTCGGCGTCATGTGACACCGCTGCTACATCATCTCCCTCCAATGACTTCGTCGCAGAAGCGCAGAGGAAGCTTCAGGATACGTCCACGACGGGTCCGTTGCTCCGTAGGGGGTTGGTCTTCCTGTTCTTCTAAGTCGGAGTCATTTAACGCTGGTGCATCCGAGGTAGCAGTTGTTGCTTGTGGTTGTGAGTTGCTACTACCAGAGCCTTCATCGTCCTGCAACAGATACGCCGGTTTCAGTCTGTCAATAGTGACTGTTCGTGGTCCTGAAGGCAGCTGCACGGAAAAGGTCTTCTCACTTCTGCTGAGAACTTGGTGTGGACCGGTGTAAGGGGGTGTCAACGGTTTATTTACTTTGTCATCCCTCATAAAAACATGAGTGCAGGTTTGAAGGTCTCGATGCACAAATGTCTTGGCTGTCGAAGACCTGTGTATTGCTGGCCTTAACTGTACCATATGCTCTCTTAGGTTTTGTACAAAACTCTCGGTGCTCGGAGTTTGCCTGGACTGTACTATGAGTTCGCCTGGTAGTCGGAGGGGTTGGCCGTATGTCATCTCGGCTGCACTAGTAGCATTGTCATCACGGAGTGATGAGCGCAGGCCGAGAAGTACCATAGGCAGCTTGGTCGTCCAGTGATTCCCATCCAGTTGTGCTGTGAGGGCCGTCTTCAGAGTGCGATGCCAGCGTTCGACACATCCATTCGCCTGGGGATGGTATGAGGTAGTCCTTATACGCTGGAATCCTAGAGCCTTGGATAACTCGAGGAACAGATTGGACTCAAACTGTCGCCCTTGATCTGTGGTGATCCTAGCGGGTACTCCGAAGCGTGTAATCCACGAGAAACACAAAGCTTTAGCGCAGGTGGTAGCGGAGATATCTTCGATAGGTTGTACTTCCGGCCATCTAGTGTATCTATCGACTATGGTCAAGCAATATCTCATACCATCTGAAGAAGGAAGAGGTCCTATAATATCCATGTGGATATGTTCAAACCGACCTACTAATGGAAACATTCCAGGTGGTGCTATTGTATGGCGTTGCACCTTGGATCGCTGGCAGGCGATGCAGGCTCGAGACCACTTCCCAATATCTATGTTCTGGTTAGGCCAAAAATATCGCTGTTTCACTAGTCTACGTGAACCGCGAATCCCAGGATGACTCAATCCGTGAAGATGACGAAATGCGGAATGACGAGTACTCTCAGGCAGGTACGGTCGTGCTTTCGACGTCGACATTTCGCAGAGGATAGGTCTTGCATGGTTAGGAAACTCAATCCATTTAAGTTTCAGGCTGGGATTCTTGAATAGCTCTTGAATGGTCGTATCGTTAGCCTGAGCTTCCGCGATCGCCTCAATTCCATCAGGGCCATGGATCTCTTCCACCCTGGAAAAAGCATCGGCAACATCGTTTTCAGTTCCTGGAATGTGTCGGATGTCGGTGGTAAACTGACTTATATAGTTTACGTGTCTGATACGAAACGGGGTGGAAGTTTCAGGTTTCTGCTGAAACGCGTATGTGAGCGGTTTATGGTCAGTCCATATTACGAAATGTCGCCCCTCGATGTATGGAAGGAAATGTCTTATGGCCTGGTCAATTGCGAGAAGTTCCCTATCGTATGTTGTGTAGTTGCGTTGCGCCGAGGTGAAGTTCCGGGAGAAAAATCCAAGAGGTTTCCAAGTTCCTTCATCCTTCTGTTGGAGAACTGCGCCCATGGCGATACTAGAGGCATCACAAGCCAACACCAACTCAGAGTTCGGCTTGGGATGAGCAAGTATCGCAGCATTAAGAATAGCTTCTCTGCAACTTTCGAAGGCCTTGATGCTCGTCTCGTTCCATACGATAGGTGTCTTGTCCTTTTTCTTTGCTCCGCACATGTATTTATTCAGAGGACCCTGAAGTTCCGCCGCGTGAGGTATGCATCTCCTGTAGAAATTAACCATCCCAAGAAATCGTCGAAGTTCACTGACGTTCGATGGGCGTGGGTAATTCATGATGGCTTCTACCTTAGCGGGAAGGACAGTTATGCCATGCCGGTTCACTCGATGACCCAGAAATTCGATTTCTTCCTTGGCGAACACGCTCTTAGCCAAGTTGATGGTGAGTCCATGCTTCTCTAATCGCCGAAAGACTTCCTCAAGGTGTGCCTTGTGCTCTTCTTGGTCTCTAGATCCGATGCAGATATCGTCGATAAACGGAAATACGAAATCAAGTCCTCGGAGAACTTCATCGAGGAAACGCTGAAACGTCTGAGCAGCGTTCCGAAGTCCAAAGCTCATGCGCAGAAATTCGATGAGTCCGAAAGGGGTGATTACTGCGGTTTTAGCAATGTCTTCGTCGGCTACAGGAATTTGGTAATAGGCCCTGTTCAGATCCAACTTACTGAATATATGTTTTCCAAACAGGTTAATATTGCAATCGGCAATATTTGGAACTGCGTAACGGTCAGGGATAGTCTTTTCATTTAAGCGCCGATAGTCTCCACAGGGTCTAATTCCTCCATCTTTCTTCGGAACGATATGCAGTGGACTCGCCCAAGAACTATTTGATGGTCGACAAATGCCTTCCTTCATCATTTCCTCAAATTCGCGTTTCGCAGCAGCATAGCGGTCTGGGGCTAACCTTCGCGCTTTCGCAGTTACCGGAGCGCCGCGAGTTTCGATATGATGGACGATTGAGTGGCTAGGCTTCTTTAAATAATTTGTGGGACGCGTGATGGCACTGTATTTTTGCAGCAGTTCAAAATACCATTCTCCGCTGGGAACGGAGTAAATGGTAGGTTCCGATACATTTGCTGGCATTCCTTTTGAAGTTAGGCCCGTTATTTTATCAACCAATTGACGACCCGCTAGATCGACCATGATCTGGTAATGGTACAGAAAGTCCGCCCCTATTATAGGCTGTCCTACGTCCGCTAAAATAAATCGCCAGGTCAATTTTCGCCTCAGACCTAAATCCAAAGAGACGAGTTGTTCCCCGAAGGTTGGAATCGCGGTCCCGTTGGCTGCATATAAGACGAAGTCGCTGTATTTTGCCTTCTTCTCCTTCTTCGCTGGTAAAACAGATAACGTGGCTCCGGTATCCACCAAATATCGACTTCGAGATTGACGGTCTATTACGAATAGGCGGCGGTGAGAGATCGTAGCAACGGGTTCCGCCCCTGCCGTCGCTACATCTAGTTTTCCTGATGCTTATTCGTCGGAGTAGAGGATTTCCAATCGCAGGGTGATCGACATTTAGTAGCCTTGGCACGGAATTTATTATGATAATAGCAGAGTTGACGACCTTTACTATTACTTCTACTGCGAGGTCCAGTTGAAGAAGTTTCGAGTAAGGTATGTTGTTCTCTCCTCATTTCCAGAGCTGCTATTCGTTTCGTAAGTTCTTCTATGGCTGCTAGTAACGTTCCACTCGGATCAGTAGGTCGGGAGGTTCTCATCTCAGCTACCTCACAAACTGCAGGATCATAAATCTCTGAAATACGGTCGGCTATATGACTAAGTTTCGTGAGATCCCGTTGCTCCGTTGTCGCTAGTGCCACCTGCATGTTATCAGGTAGCCCTCTCAGCCAAATCGACTTGAGTAGGTCATCCGATACCATGCTACCCCCTAATCGCTGCAACTCTCTCAAAAAATGCGATGGTTTCCGATCTCCCAGACGCTGGTTCTCTAATAATTTTCGGATGCGGACATGCTCAGATTCGCCAAAACTTGCCATTAGTCTTTCCTTTAAAACTTCGTAGGCGTTTTCATTAGGTGGAGATCTAACCAAATCTATCACGTCCCTCACGGCATCTCGATCTATTTGTGAAATTACGTATCTGAAACGTGTTAGCGGAGCTTTTATATTGTGGAGAGCAAAAACTGTCTCACATTGAATGAAAAAAATCTCCGGATCTTTCTTATAAAAGATAGGGAGCTGGGCTTTAACAGTTGCGGCCGAAGTAGCTTCAACCTGCTGTGGTGCAAGGACCAGACCTTTATTTCCCTCATTTTCGTCATCTAATGTAAGTAGATCGAATTCTGAATACATTGTTAAAAAGTCAAGTGCTACTTACAGCATGTAGAAAATCTCGTCGGGGTCACCACTTTAGCGTGTTGCTAATAATTCAATAACGTACACAGTTTCACACAAACAACACTTTATTTAATACCAGTATAACCTCCTAGATCTTTTTTTCCAACCGCCAAAATCCACCATATGTTTCTAACAATTGATAACAATTATCAAAAATACTATATCATTCTGAGGAAGGTAATAGTTGGTTTGCTAAAATAAATTTATAATTAGAACAATAATTGTAAGAAAAATAATGAATAATTAAACTGAAGACAATAATTGAAAATTTGGAGATATTAAATTTATATAAAAATCAATGCTGCATTACATTAGCAAACCAACTTTACTTAACCGCTTCGGCGTCATGTGACACCGCTGCTACAAAGCATTTGCTTTCTGAAATGATTTTTAAAAGCGATTTGTTTAACTACAAGCTGTCTGGAAAAAATAGAGCTGCAGAAAACGTTTTTGACATTCTAGTTGCAACATCTTCACTATTTAACAGACCGATTGGCTTGAAACCAGAAAAGAAAAATTGAGCAGTAATGGCTTGCTGCGCTTTACTCTTTCATGATAAGAAAACGTCATGAATATGAATATGCTCTTCCAGAATACTTTGATCTACATGACCACGAACTGGGAATTACAGAGGATGGATTCAGGCAGTGCTTTAATATCGTATATTCGCAGTGTGGACATCAAAGGCGTGGAAAAGAAGACGTAAACCATGTTCGCAATTTATTTAAGGTGATCTTTAATAATAAGGGTTCTGTACCTTGGCACGATAATTTTAATCGAATTCTAATAATAGCTTTTAAACTTCATAATACTGATAATAAATCGAATAGAACAACCGTTTAACATAGCAAACGAATAAACTAAACCAGTTTTAAATTTAATTTTAACCAATTTATCTTTCAATTTTCAACCGATGATTAAATATTACAACGGATAGAGGTTATAAAATAAACATAATAATTTCCTGCTAAGAGCCCTTCTAGTTAGATGAACTCATAATCCTAAATTGATAAACTGTTAATTGCTTAATATGAACTTTTTAAACATAAATGACAAGACGTTTAAATTGCATCCGTGCAAAGAAAGTGCGGATCGAAAATTGTTCAACATAACACAATGACTTCTTGATACAAAATAAAAAGTCAGGTAGGAACAAATGATATTTAAAAGTGAAATCAATTTAGGAGCTAAAATAAGATCCATTGACTTCACAATATTCTAATAATATAATACTGATTGAACGATTGTTTTTAAACCTTAAACATAATTTCTATCTGCTTCTTTCATTTTATCATATTTAAATCCAGTATCACATATATACGCCATAATAGTTGTAATCTTCCTAGATTAGAATACGAATTTTGATTAATTGATTTTAATAAACTGGTTACAATTCACAATTTACAGGCCTAACAAGTGGAGAAATAAAATGTTGTAAAACCGTAAGTCATTAGAACGCTTAATTTTACACAAACAATGAAATATTCTCCCCCTAAGCGTAACCAGTGAGCACGAAGTTGAGCTAACTTAGTTAAGTATAAAATGTCAGTTGAGGAAGACTTTTCTGATCTGATTTGGACCACGAGAGGACGGCACTCTCAACCTCACTATACAACCCACCTCCAGCAAGGGATAGATTTTTTTTCCCCTTTCTTATCGCCGTCGGGAAAAACTCACCCCTCTGGTAAAATTCTACTCCTTCAAACCATAGAAATATTACAGATTCACCTTAAGCCATCGAAAGAGAAAATACATAAAAAATTGATTAAATAAAACAATGGTCTTTAAAAGGATTGGGAGAAAATAAATTAAAAATTATTCAAAATACATTAGTTAAACGTTTTAAGAACAAAGAGAACCAGTAAGGAAACTATTTTTGCGATAAAATGTTAAGTTTAAACCTAAGTATAAGGGTCATCATTAGAGCCTTAATTAAGTCAGCAATATAAAAGTAAGAGGTTTGCATAAAGAGACTAATAAATGGAGTGATAATTCATAAAAATAAATTATTAACCAAGTCTAACCTTATATTAACATAATAAAAATCAAGATTTGTAGGAAGTAATTCAGACAAAGCTGAAAATGTATTTAATACCTCTTAATGGTAATAAATAAAAGTAATCTTCGTTTGGACAGGAAAAGGTAGTGATCTTAACTTTTTAAAGCGGGAAAACCTCCGCTTTTTCGCACCTTTTTTCTGTTCCTCTATCTATAACTCCTAAACGGTATTTTTTTACAAAAAATATCTTACTTTTTAAAATGAATGAACGTTAAATTTCCTTTCTAAAAGTCATCTTAGTTATTAAATTTGATTTAGTAATATTGTTACAATAGGTCGTCAGAAACAGGCACAATTTTCTATTTTTGTTGAAAAGTAGCACAAGTAGGACGGTAACCCAGAAGCAGAAAGTCAGTTTACAACGGCGGTGGAATGAAGAGGTGTTCATTCCAGTGTCAGGGGGGTCTGCTTTCTACATGTGTTGCTTTCCTAGCATTAGTTCTTAACAGAGACTGAAGCACGCTCGTAGTTCAAAGGCTTGTTGGAATTGCCTTCGGAGTGGTCACAGTGTATCCGGGCGTCATACATACATATGGGAAGTCATACCTGAATCCACGGAATAGATAGAAACTACAAGATCACAAAGCCAGTTTCGAGTCATAGGAGCAAGGAATAAGCACTTGCAGAAACCTTCATTTGGCTTTGGTTCCGCGCCCTCAACAACGTTCGAACAGCACAAGTCATGGTAAAGAGTCAACGTGGGGACTACCATCTCGCGCGCGCTGTGTTCGATTCAAGGAGCCAGCACACTCAAAAACCAGTGGACTCGCTCAAAGATTTGGTGCCTAAGTTTCTCCATTCAAAGGTGATATAACCGGTCTTGGCGAAACCACAGTTCTTAAGTCCCATCTCAAAGGATCATCATCTGCACCATCCTCTCGTGTGTAGAGAAGCTGAGTAGGAACTCTCGCCGATAGTAGTAAACCGCATTACTTCGTCCCTATCTGGCCGTGATCTACCACCGTAAAAAATACCCGCATCATGTGCCACCCGTTAGCAGACCAAGAATTTGGCAAGTCAGGGCCAATTGACCTACCAATCGGAGGAGATTTGTATCCGCGCCTGCTTAATGACGCACCTTATCCTACGGGAGTTCAAGACCTATACTTGACTCCCACAGTATTCGGGGCGGTGGTTTCAGGAGTGGTTCACGATGTAGCCGCAAGCAATTAATGTTTTCTCTTCTCCAACTCCGAATGCCTGAAGAAGGACTCGGTCTTCTCTGAGATTACCACAGATACCACCTACGATTAAAAAAACAAAACAACAACTAACACAACTCATGAAAGAGTCTTGGCCCAGATCATATAGAGATTCGTACTGTTTCAAGGATAACTGCAGTGCAATGACGTGTTCGGCCGAGATCACGCTCAGCCGCCAGGTTTCCCCCCCATTGTTGGGTACTCACTTTATAGAAGCTGGGTCTTCCCCAGGAGGGTCTCCTTACTTCAGGATCGCCCCCCCCCCCCCCCTCGCTGAAATAACAGAATAAATAATATTCCGACACAACCGGAATTCGAACCCAGTACCCGGAGCACAGTATACTATCGCTCTATCCACTGGAACACGCCTCTCCCACCTGCGATTAAACTGCTGCAAAATTTAATATAAATAAATAAAAATGTACATAGAGAAGTGAATTAGTAAATATCCATCAGTTGAAGAGCATTATCATCTCGCACCAACAGATTATATGAAAAGATGTTTTATCTTCTTGTCTACTTAGTCTCACACAGGAGTGCTTGAAGTCAACTTAAATATATGGTAGTTAAATATAGATTTTACAGTGTCGCGTGTAGATAGCATTGTATTAAAGAGTTCACCGCATATTTATAGGCACTTACTATTCATACTGGGACCATCTAAGAATCTAATGAGTGTTGTCTTTAAATTAAAACCATTATCAGTAGCGATGCATTTCTTGATGTACATTTATTTAATAGATTATATTATAGATTGCAAGATAAAAATACTTGAATTATGAGAGATTTTTCACAGAAGTAATTTTTTAAGTTTTAATATTTTTCTTGCTGTAGACTACAAATTGTCAGTCAAAACATAATATTAATGTGGCAAGCTTGAGCTTAAAAAATTCACAATTTAAACGGATCTGTCGGGAGACCGACTATTCGGAAAATGACTCCCATATTAGATAATTATGATTTTAAGCTAAAAACGAAATTACAAATCGTATTGACACAAATTACAGATGCCAAGTATTAAACATAAATTTTCTGGGACGACCCGGACCGATTAGAGAATGAGCGGTCTTGTATGGAATAAAGTATACCGGTTAGCCGTGGCATTGTAATCATCTGCCTATCTCCCATGTCCGCATCATC
The DNA here is from genome assembly GCA_023052935.1 of Piezodorus guildinii. NCBI lineage: Eukaryota > Metazoa > Arthropoda > Insecta > Hemiptera > Pentatomidae > Piezodorus > Piezodorus guildinii. Next base: position 172,758,344 of record CM041292.1, on the reverse strand, counting down.
ATAGTATCATCGTAAGCCCCACCTTAAAGAAGCAGGGTCTTAACACACTAGTTCGTCTCAAGACTGAAATAGAGAATAAAAATATTCTGCCTTAGTCGGTATTCGAACCCAGGACGCGGAAAAACACATACGTTTATGTATTACAAAACCAACACCTTACAATGTAGATATCAATTTAAAAATAACAAAAGGCTGAGTAATAATTCGTAGCACATTATTAAGAAAGATGATTAACGGTTTAACCATTAACCATAGCCGGATAAGTTATTAATATCAACAGAAAGCTGAAAGTGTAAAGGTCAGAAGGTGATTTAGGATAGAGTCCATTTTCCCTCTGGAATGTTCCGCCCCGTCAATTTCCTCCACATAATAACCATGAGGAAGGAAAACATGGCTAAAACAGTTCTTTCAACAACAGGGGTATTGTACAAGCCAAAATAGCTCCTTTAGAGATGGCTTAATTATACAGTTATAAAGAACACGGTTATAACGAACACTCGTTTATAACGAACTATCTTTGCGGTCCCTTGAAAAATGAATAGAAAACTATGCTTTCTCCTAGTTTATAACGAAATATTCTCTTATAAAGAACTACTTTTAGGCCCTCAAAATTGAATTTGTCCAGTTATAACGAAAAATGAAGAAGAAAAAAATTACGGTACATCTTAATCCCTGGTAAAGAGCGGCGCCTTTCTGTCAAAATCCTTCGTCCCTCACCCTCTATACAGCTGAATTCTGTGATTCACAGTCTGTGACAGCTTCTGGTTTTTGGAGTTTCAACCTGTCATTGCTTTTATTCGAGGTCAAGTCAGTCTCGCTTTTTTAAGTGCGCTTCCGCTCCGTGCACTATGTCAAAGAGAAAATCCATTTATTTAAATACAGAGTTGGGGATTCTTCAAGAAGTGTATAAAAAAAATTGAGTAAAAATCGAAAATTTTGGAAAAATATGGGATGTGAAAATCTACTTTTTTAACAACTATCGCTAATAAAGATAAAATCGATGCCTCCAATGCGTCTTCATCGGGATGTGCAAAAAAAATTAGGAGAGCAACACTTTAAATTCTTGATTGCCATGTTCTCCACTGTTTTCGAGACATAAGCGCCAGAGGAATACCCATTTCAGGACCTAATATTAGCTCACGTCAAATAGCTTATTGATTGAGCATCTCAGACTTATAATGCCAATTGGCTGGCTTTGGCTTTTTCAGAAACGTCATGGGAAAACATCACTGGTAGTTTGGGGCAAAAAAAAAAAGTTAACCAAAGCGACTTCGATAGTAGCTTGAAAAGGTTTTTGCCAGAGTACACAAAATATGATGCAAGAAATGTTTTTAATATGGACGAAGCTGGTGTATTTTTCAACCTGTTATCCGACCGTGACTTGGAATTCGTGGACAAAAATGTCATAGTGGAGCACGGAACAAGGAAATCTTAAAGTATTATTTAAAATGTGAAACATGATAGATATGTGCATAGTGCATAGTTTTTGTTTTTTGTAGTTTCTAAAAGCTGCTTTTGTATTGGGTTGATGCAAAATTAATGCAGGTTTTTAGTAGGTATTGTAAATACGCCATATCTTTACTTTAACCATATATATTTAATCAAAATAATTTCCATCTGAATCAATGCACTTTAGCCAACGTTCAACAAGCTTTCTTATTCCACCAGAAAAAAAATCCGAATCCCTGGACTCAATGAAATCACGAAAAGAATTTTCAATGTCGTCCTGGTTTTGAAAATTTTTCTCCCTCAAAAAGTTGTCCAGATGCCTGAAAAAGTGGAAGTCTGTAGGAGAGAGGTCAGGTGAATAAGGCGGATGTTGGAGAACTTCGTAGCCCAACTCGTGCAGTCGTCGAAGCGTTGGTTGTGCAACGTGTGGTCTGGCGTTATCGTGGAGCAGGATCGGCCCCTTCCGATTCATCAATGCTGGGCAAAGACGTTGCAATTTTTGAGTTCTGAGTTCCGCCGCCATTTCTCGTGTGGTTTTGGTTGGGTCTTCTTCCACTTTTGACCTCAGCTGGTCGTTGTCCAGAGCAAGATGACGGCCCGACCTTCCTTGTCTTCGAGGTCGAAATCTCCTCTGCGAAACTTCTGGAACCAACGCTGCACCGTGCACTCATTAATAGCCCCCTGACCCCACACTTCATTAATATTACGAGCCGTTTGCGCAGCGCTGCGCCCTAATTTAAATTCGTAAAAATAAATTTGACGAAAATCGCACTTTGACATTTTCGATTCAAGACCTTTGAACACACTGAACAAAACGATTTTACTAAACAAATTCATAGTGAAAGAGAGGGTATTAGATAAGGTTTGTTTTGGTATAATAATGATCAATGTTAGGATTAGCTTTGTTTACACAATTGGAATTAAGATATTGCAATAGAGGAAACCTGCATTAATTTTGCATCAACCTAATAGTTTCTAAATAAACATGTGCCTCTAAGTGACTGCTGTATTGAAAATATATCTTTTTAATCACCTCAATTTAAATCAAGACATATATGTACATACAATATATTTTTCTGTTATAACTAATTCTTTTATAACGAACAGAGAATTTTCTAGTCACTAGGAGTTCAATATAACGAGGGTTTATTGTACATTCATGACTATAAAAACAAAACAACGCCAATATTATAGCAGTAAATAACCTAATCGACAATTCATAAGAGTCATAATCCAGGCCCAAAATGCATTAGATTACATAATATAAATTTAGTAACCATTAGCCAATTCAAACAGTAAAAAGGATAATACTTCTTCATCCAGTCATTTTTTTTTTTTTTTTTTAAAGTTTACTCGTAAAAGAAGGCTCTAATATACTTTAAAAAAATAAATACCTAATTAAATAATCAGTCTGTTTCATTTGTCCATTAATTATTTATTGTACCTTTTTCCTAACCCATTTTCATCAGCTCAAGCAACAAAAATTTTAGTCGTCTGGTATACAGAAGCTTAACATTTTGGAATAGAGTATTACCCGTCATGTTTATTGTTTATTATGTTACTAAGATAGATGCCAATAATATGTGCTAGGTTTCAAGTTGTAGATAATGTATCCATAAGAAGAAATTATTTTTTTGAATAATTGAAGTTTAGATAAGCGACTGGAATAATTTCCGTAAGTAGGTAACTATTTACATCAAAAGGAAATAAATAATCTTAGATTTTTCAGCCTGGACTCAGCAGTGCAGATGTTTTTTTGGATTCGTTCCAATTCAAGAATAGTTTTTTTACAACGATCAAGAAGCCAGACAAATTATTTCTTTCGTTTTTCATATTTTCTATAGTAGATTCTAAAGGGCGCGTGTGAATAAAATATAAACAGCTATTGTTAAAAATTGTAGTGGCTTTACTAATGCATTTACTATTTATTTACTGATCAAATAGCGTCAAGATTTCCACCATTCCTTATAATCAACGTGTTGGTAAAAAGAATAACTTTCATTCAAGAAAGTCCGTTGCCAGATCCTACGAAGCAGTTATAATATTATAATAAATATTTCAACATTTGAAACAAAAAATATAGAAATCTCATCATGTCATATACTTTATCCTAGGTCACATCAAAATTTGTTCTGTTAAGTCCAATTTTGTTTTTCTAATTTTCGTTAAGTGTCAATTCTTCATTATTAGCTAACTAGCTAATGCCGAAGAAAATTGACTTGTTCTGCTAATTGTAGTTAGCCTTAGAGTAAACATTAATTTTTTTTTTTCATTCATTTAAATATACCAAATAATTACAGTCTTTTCAATTTAATTCATTTACAGAAAATAAACAATTTTAATTCATCTTAAAGTTCATTACAGAGTCCATAGATAAAAATTTTTTTTATAAAAACTAGACTACTTTTTACAACAACTAGCCTTATCAAACTAGGTTATTTTAAAATGGAAAATATAAGCAGCTCATCCAGCGCTTACATACTCTTAAGTATTAGAAATTTAAATGAGGTGGTGCTCCTAACCTCTCACCAGTTGAATAACAAGCGACTTATTAACAAATATAAACAAAATTAGCATAATGTTTGTGCATAGCATGCAGTGACACTATTAAAGATGACAGAACCCTAATGCAAGCTTTGTTCCAATGAGATCTTCTTCCTCAACTCAATCCAAACCAAACCACTATACTATATATATTCCTACACATTCTATATACCTAAACCCGAATTCTCCCGAGGTACGACGATGTTGCAAAGATATATCATCAGGCGATTGGTGTCCAAAGAAAGTTATTAATGAATCAATACCATATTACCAATACAAACCTAAAGAGCTCCTTCAAAGGGAAGGTATAAAAATGTATTGGAATCAGTCATTTATAACTGATCACACGGTGATCCACAACCGGCCTGACATCGTACTGATTGATACCAATAAGAAAAATGCAGAGCTAATTGATGTAGCTGTCCCAAATGATGGCAACACTAGTTCAGTATGCGCAGAAAAAAATCGGAAGTATCAAGCTCTAGCAGCTGAACTAAAGCAACTGTACAGGCTGGATAGTGTTATTGTAAGGGCGATTGTGATATCCAGCGATGGTTTGATACCAAAGTCCATTTTGGAAATCACTGAGGGGCTGGGCCTATCTAAAGCTGTTATAAATGAAGCCCAAAAAGCTGTAAGTGAACACAGTTAGAATTGTTAGCAGTTTCCTAAATATATAATACTATTTAACTAAAAGTACCTGAAGTGGTTGGAATATTCCTTGATAAGAAGTGTTGCTAATAAAATGAAAATAATAATAATAATAAATTGGGCAAACGACTGCAGTTATTTTTTAAGTATAGTAAAAAGAGTTCTCTAAGGTAACATCAAAAAATTATCCTTCTAGATCAAGGTGTTACACTGTTTCATAGACTCGAAGGTCTACAGCACTCTAGTAATCTGCATTAAACAGAAAACGTTAAGCTCTTTAACTTAACACTCACTTATTTTTATAAATCTATCAAAAAATTGGTATGCACTAGGTTATGAAATAAACGAAATAATTATGTGTTCGTTTTGGAGGTTTTTTATACATAACGTAACACTTCTAGATTGTACATCGGGATTTAATCTTTTTATTGCACATATTTTGGTTTTTTACTTTACAAAGATCAGGTCGTCACTTATAATGTTCTAAAATATATTATCAGAGTATATATTAGATATTATTATAATTATCATTAAACTTTTATCACTGCTTTTACCAATCATTACAAATAGAAAATGGAACTGCCAAGGATTATTTGCTGTATTCACATTAGAGATTGTGAAAATGGATATGTATATAAATTTTCTCACTACACTTTGCAAAAATTCAAAAGCTTTGTTAGCAAGAAAATTCTACTAACTGAATTATTCCAACTTTGATTTGCCGAAAGATATAACGTCTCAGAAAGGGTATCACTACAATTGTTACACAATTCTTCAATCAAGACAAAGCATTTAACTTCATACCCTTCGGTTGATTTTTCACCTCACCTCCTTAGCTCCGACATCCAGCTACAAAATTCTGTACGAAATAGACCCTTGAAGAATAAAATAACCGCATCTACAGGGGAATTTAACAAATTATGCATTGTTTTTTTTGCCAAAGACCATCACTAAGAAAAGAAGAGCAACCCTTTATTTCCTCATTCACAAAAAAATTTGAACATCGAGTTCGTGGGCCGGCTGAAACGTTGAAGCTTATGTTTCTGGTGGTGATTTTGTAGGGAAAGAAGTTTCTTATCATCGAGTTTGCAATTTAAGATACCAGAATAAAGCTAGGCGAAAAATGCTTTACCATCCTGGATATTGGAATAATTTTCGACGGATCAATTTAAGAGCTTATGAAATTCTGTACGAGAACTAATTATTGGAAACGAATGTGTGTTAACTCTATCGGAACTGTCAAAAATATTTTGTGAAACGGTGTGCGAATTGATTTCTAACAAAAAATAAACGTTATTTAACTAGAAACTTAGAGAGCAAATTGCTACGGACATTTATAGCTTTTATGATAGTTGATACTTCTACTAACATTAAGAAAACAGAAAATTCAAGAAATGAAAATCAATAGCTCGACGCGAACAGCAGCAAATACACTAAGAGCAGAAATATTAAAATTTAAAAAAAATAGTCATTCTGTCGGTAGCATAGCATCTCCAACATAATAAAGGGTGAGTGTGAAATACCTTATCACTACCTGTTTGGGAGCTGTAATCAATGGCTTTTATCACCCAAGAAAAAAATATAACTAGAATATTATCCTAGGCTTAAGACCTCATGTTTTCCATAACCAACGGAAAGATAAAACCACGTAAACAACCAACTAACATTAGGTATGTGTTAATAAACCACATCCAATCATACAGGGAATTCGAAAGTGACACAAGAGAGGAAAGATATAGAAAACGATGAAATTTTGGATTCAATTGATTTTTATCACCTTTTTATCCGAATCATTCGCATTGGACATATTAATGGACTTGTAAATTATATTTTAAAAAATAACCGACATATGTTTTTGCTTGAATCACATAAATTACGCGCGCTGGTGTTTTTCGTGACAAGTTGGTGAAAATTTTAGAAAACGGAGGCGATGGTGTTGCTCAACAATGGAGGGAAGGACTTTTTTCTTCAAGGACTGAAAAAATTACTCTCGAACACCAATTGATTTGGGCTTTGAACAAACTATTGATTCCGATGCTGGAAACAAACAAGCTGATATTTTAGCCTTTACAAATTCCATATCCGCTAGGCAACGTTGGGCAGTTAAACATTCTGTAAGGACGAGTATAATAAACAATTCGTTCGATGAAGTAGGTCTAGCAACTAAGAAAGACGCAAAAAAAGAAGCAAGAATTCACAGTATTGTTAAAAACAATTTAGCAGTAAAAAGACTGATTACATCCATCGAACATTATTTAAATCCGTCTGGCAAGAGTTTGAGCCAAGAAAGTTGTCCCATATTTCTACCGGCAAATCTGCGAACGAAGAAGCAGCCCATTTCTTATTAAACATAGTGCCGTTGGAAAGGTCTCATCCTGCTAGAATTAGGTGAGAAAGTTTTAAAGACAAGAAAAGGTTTTATTACCGATTAAAAAAAGTACTGACGTTTAATGCGGAGGGTAAAAAATTGCTTCTGAAACACAAAGATAAATGTACTTAGATTAAAATGGAAAAAAAATCTGTTTGGACGATTATTAATTTTATCATTGGAATATGGGATTTTAAAAAAAATATTTAATAGTGCAACAGCTCTCGATTCACAAAGTTTGAAGGATGTTCATGCGGTAACACAGTGATGAGAAGGTAAGAAACATAGAACTATACGTATAGTGAACTGTACTCGCAGCCATGACACTTGAAACTGGAATTTTAGATAGATTTAAAACTAGTTATACACTATCCTTTGACTCTCATTCCGTTATCATTATGCCATGGGGATGTCATTAAATAAAGAAACGGTCAAAAGTTCATTGGTCCATCATTTAGAAACTCTTGGAGGTTATGCCACTCCACTATAAATAGTTAATGTTATATTAATTGATGGCTTCTATTTTTTTAAAACAGTTTATGGATTTACCAAAATCATTTGGTGGCCTGACTAAGATTGTTCTGCAAAGGTTGATGAAGACTTTGAAGTGCCCAGAAATTCATCTAGTTTTTGATACTTACAAATCTCCTTCTATTACAGACCCAAAAAGAGGTTTGAGAGCAAATAACGAAGATAGACATACATAAACGTTCCTAATAATAAGCCTAAGCCAAAAAAGGCCCCACAGATATTATGAAAACAATGAGAAATGACTTATTAAAAATAAACAGGTTTCCTTCCTAGCCTCAGAATGGTCAAAAGAAGAATATTCAAGCTACTTCGGCCATTTTAACTTGTGTTAACGAATGTCCAATCGTGTTTTCATTCAACTCAAAACACGGTAAAGTGGTTAAAAAATAAATTTCCCGTTTATAAAAGACGTATGAAGAAGCAGATACAAAATTGGTTTTCCATCTCAGCAGAATCACATGCGGTAACGTCGTGATTAAATCTTCCGAACAGACGTATTGGAGAAATTATTAGGAAATGTCCATAAAGTTAATTACATGGTTGATGTTTTGATGAAAATTGGAACAAAAAAATAATAAACAGCTTTTAAACATACATGAATTTGCAAGTAAAACCTACAATGTCAATGAGCTTTAGCAACATTCCATCCATTAACTGGTTGCGACTACACTTCATTGTTCAACCGGTTAGGGAAAATTAAACTTAACTAAGTACTTGAGGCTTGCTTGCCCTTAGGCAAAAAATGTTTTAGCGGAATAAGGTTATACAACAATATTAACAGATACCGTAGGTAGCTATTTAATTAGATAAAATGGCTTGCCAATTTTACGGTAAAAACAATTTTAATCAAATTAATAACTTACGACTACATATATTTATGGAGGTATACGGTAAAAAAGGAAAAATACATTAAAAAAACATAAAAGGTATCGAAGGCATGGAGGCAAAAAAGTCCTGAAAATAAAATATTAAGAACAAAATAAATTACGTCCATTGGTCGAATTTCCACCATCCACACCCTCCAGCAATATCTCCTGAATTCTATGGCTGAACGAACAGAGAAGAGGAATAAGAATTTGTTTGGATTGAAGGCAGCCCAACCCCTGAAAATTTTATAGAGATACTAGTACGGATACGGGAAACAAGAAGGAGCTGAAGATTCCGGGCAAAACTACGATTCCAGACAAGGATTTTTAAGTTCAGCAGGTGTATTATTATTTTTTGACAATAATATAGCCAGTTAAAGACAAAAACTGATTCTTATAAGAACTTAAAACACTACGATTACAATTATTTTTCATTGTCGAGTCATTGATCATGTTTTAGTCCTTAAGCGTGTTTCTGCATTTTATCTGCTCTACTCACCAAACAACCTACGATGGGCAGAAAAAGTTTTTTGAATGAGTAAAGTCAAATACTTAAAGGAAATCGTTTGTTTTCCTTGAAACGTTCGTAATCTAGAAGATGTTTATTGGATCAAGTTAAGAAAAGAAATTAGTTCAAGAGCTGGGGCCGAAAAATGCCAATTACAAGGAGAAAATGTTTAATGTGATTTTAACATTTTGACCAACTTGTACATTTTTTTCGTCTGCCACCTCAAACTGGTCGAAATAAAAAATAGCGGTCATCTAAAACGGTCACTAAAAACCGAAAAATGGTATTATTTGAAGAAGATTCTTTCTTTTCATCCTGAAGGCTCAAATTAAGTGGATTTGGAGAGAGCAGAGAGATAAGAAGATAAGAAAATCAGTACAATTTGACATATCAGATTATTCTATGGACAGTACATCAAATAAAGATCAAACATCTTGTTAAAGATTTTTTCAAAATATGGCCCCGAAATAGAAATGTTGGAAACACTTAATCAAAATTAATAATAGTAATGCCAAATGTAAAATTTACGATTTGTTAAAACGTCAGGTAACACCGGCTATTTTTAAAGTTCTTATTAACAAGGCCAACCCAAAAATAGTTATGAAGTACGTACCTAAAAGAAAAGCAGAAAAACCTTAAAGCTCAAATTAAGTGGATTTGAGAGAGCAGAGAGATAAGAATATAAGAAAATCAGTACAATGACATTTCAAATTATTCCATGGACAGTACATCAAATACAGATCAACCATCCATTTCAAGATCTTTAACTAACATAAAAACAGCACTGAGTACTTTAGAAGAAACGTTAGAAGCTATAGTTTCCCACCAAGGGGTGGCAAAAAACAGTCTGATTATAAATTGCAAAATACACCTACAGTGCAAAGCAGATTTACCATTTTAATTAGTCGAACATAAAGCTTTCATCAGCTATAGAAATACTCTTTTCAAACAATTAATTTTTACAAATTACGATCCAAATGCAAGTAATTTCAATATGCGAGCAAATAACAAATAAATTGTCTGACCATGAGTATTTTCCAATGACGACTGACTTGTGGACAGAGACACAACAAACTAGAAGCTGTTTAGGATGACGATTCGCTTTGTAGATAATAAAAAGTTACATCTTGCAATGTAGGTGTGTTTGAAATACATGAAAACTTGACAGCGGATAATATATCAAATAAAATTATTAATATACTTCACAACTGGAACCTAGACAAAGAAAAATTAAATCCTGTCGTAACCGATAGTGGCGCCAATATTGTAAAAGCAATATAAAAGACTTTATCAAAAAACAAACATATCTGCTTTGCGCACCTTCTTAATCCTGTAGCATATAGATCTGAGTAAACGGTTTTAGTGTCTCAAATATTAATTGACAAGGTTAAGAAAACAATCTTGATGGTTCAAACAGCGTAAGAATTATGAAAGGAATCTGAACTTATATTAATCTAAAGCATAGAAACAAGGTAGAAATCTACTAATTATAAGATTCAGAGATTTCTAACAATGCGTTCAGTGCTAAACACCATAGTTCATCGAAATAATACAGCACCTACAATTGTCAACAACTGCAGAAAAGAAAATATTACTTGAAGCTTTATAACTTACAACTAGAGCCACTGCTGATAGCAACCAAACAATTATACCGGTGTAAATATCCCACTATCAGCTTGGCTATCGAATTAGCATGGATGATCGATAACAAAGTTATTAAATTGAACCCTACTACAGGCATTGGGACACGGTTCAAAAGTGCTGTTTTAGAGGCAATGAATATGTTTCCCCATTAGCTATTAGTACGATTCTCGATCCAAGATGGAAAAAATTATATTTTCAATTTTGTAATGTAGGTGTGTTTGAAATACTTGAAAACTTGACAGCGAATAATATATCAAATAAAATTATTAATATATTTTACAACTGGAACCTAGCCAAAGAAAACTTAAAATCTGTCGTAGGCGATGGCGGTGCCAAAGTAGTAAGATCAATAGAAAATACTTGAAAAAAAAAACAAACATATTATCAGCTTTAGGCACCTATTTAATCTTGTAGCATATAAGTATGTGGAAGCGGTTTTAGTGTCACAAATAATAATTGACAAGGTTAAGAAAACAATCTTCTTGGTTGAAACACAGCGTCAGAGCTGTGGACTAATTAAGAAAGGAATCTGAAATTAAATTAAGGAATTTGAACTTAAAAAGAAAACAAGGTAGAATTCTACTAATTATAAGATTGAGAGATTGCTAACCATGAATACAGTGCTGAACACTATAATTCGTCGAAATACTACAGCACCTACAATTGTCAAAAGCTGCAGAAACCAAAGTATTACATGAAGTTTTACAAATTCCAGAGCCACTACTGATGGCAACAAAACAATTATACGGGTATAAATATCCCACTATCAACATGGCTATCACAATAGCATGGATGATCGATAACAAAATTAATAAACTAAACCCTAGTACAAGCATTGGGACACGGTTCAAAAGTGCTGTTTTAGATGGAATGAATATGTTTCCCCATTAGCTATCAGTACGATTCTCGATCCAAGATGGAAAAAATTATATTTTGAAAACTCCGAGGCGTTGGATCAAGCTACTAGGGAAATAAAACTTCTAATGAATCACAACATTTCACAAAAAAGCACACATGGTTCTACCTCGAATCAAGGGATAGAACCCGAGCCTTCTGTAGGTGGAGAGCACGCCAAAATAGAACAGAGGACTTGGAAGAAACGGAGCTCTACAGGTATGCCATTTTACTTCTTATTATTTTTAGGTTTATTTATATATATATTAATAATAATTAATGTTTTAAGGTTGCCTTGATCTTCCCGAAGAACTTATTTTATATCTGATATCTCCAGCAGAAGTGGATGTCAACAAATGTCCATTGGAGTCCTGATGCAACTCAGGGCTGTACCCAGAGCTTTCCGGAGTTATTGTTCCTCCACTCTGGGTGAAAAGATTAATTTTTTTAATTACGCTAATTTTTTTAAATTAGTATGTGTATTGTAATATGAACCATTACTTTCATTATTTCTATTTACATGCATTATACTATTATCATATTATATTTTATTACATTAAAGTTTATTAGTTGTATATGTTATTCTTGATTAATATTTGTATGCTATTATTGTTTATGTCCTTATTAAGCTTGTTTTATTTTTATATTACTTATATTATTCATGTTTTACGATTTAATTATGTTTATTATCATAAAATGTCATGTACTTTATTTTTATTGTTTTTGTATTCATTAAATATACTGTGTAATGATGTTTTTACATGATTTTTATCTGTTTTTTTTTATCAATATATTTAATTACTCATTGAGCAGCATAACTTTTACTTAATAATATTGATAATATAAGAATAAATTATTTCTGAATGCTTTTTTATTTCGTCAAGTACTTTTTTCTTTTAATTTTAAACATATTAAAAATACCTGTCATGTTCTTTTTAGATTTTTCTATAGTAAATTCTATTAATTTATATATTAAATAATAATTGAATATGTATTAATGACAGTTATAACTTATAGGATTTAAACCTCCTCTAGAGATTATTATGCTTAAATTACATTTGCAATATTTAATGCTCTGTTTCTCTACAGGAAAAGCGCGCAGTACTCTCCAGGACTTCCTTCTTCTTCGTCTAAAAGCCGGCTCATGCGGATCTACACCCAGAGTCAGAGAACACAGCATCCGTGATCGTGCAGTTTTCTTAGTGGTTTTTAAAAAAATGGCCCCGAAATCGAAATGGTGGAAACACTTAATAAAAATTAATGACAGGAGTGCCAAATGTAAAATTTGCGGACAATTCGTTAAAACTTCGGGTAACACCAGATATTTCAAAGTTCATATTAACGAGCCCCACCCAAAAATAGGTATTAAGTACGTACCTAAATGAAAATCAGAGACAAGAAGATGAGAAAATCAGTACTATCTGCCATTTCAGATTATTCTATGGACGCACATCAAATACTCACCAACCTTCTGGTTCAAGATCTTCAACTAACATAAAAACAGTACTGAGTACTTAAGAAGAAACTTTCAACTAATTATATGATTGAAAGATTGCTAACCATGAGTATAGTGCTGAACACCTTAATTCATCGAAATACTACAGCACCTACAATTGTCAACAGACGCCGAAAACAAAGTATTACATGAAGTATTACAACTTCTAGAGCCATTGCTGATGGCAACTAAACAATTAACCGGTCTAAATATCCCACTATCAGCTTGGCTATCACAATAGCATGGATGATCGATAACGAAGTTGATAAACTGAAAACTACTACAGGCAGTGGGAGCCGGTTCCAAAGTACTCTGTACTACTTTTGGAGAAACGTTATAAGTTGTAGTTTCCCATCAGGGTGGTAAAAAATAGTCTGAATACGAATTGCATGATACACCTTCTATGCAAAGTAGATTTACCATTTTCATTAGTGACAAGAAGGTTTCATCAAACTGTAGAAAAACTATCAAAATAAATACTGTAAAAGTGAGATGAATATTTTGGCAACACTATCAATCCAAAGGAACATTTGAAGAGAGTACACCCTACCGTTGATCTCTAACTGTGTCTCAATCCTCCTCAGATTTCAGAAAGGATTGACTCCTCCACCAAATTATCATGTCCTGAAGTCATCTAAACGATTCCGGGAGCTAAACCAACAACAGCGGAGACGAATGCTCTTGCTGGGACCTCTGCGACTGCGACAAGATCTTCCAGCTCTAATTTCCACAAAAGAAAAAGACAATTACAACTTTTTGGAGCGCAGTATTTTTGCCGTTGTTCAACTATATTAATTAAAATTTTTAGTTTGTTTTATTTATTTTAGTTGTTTAATATTATTAGTGCATTTACTTGAGTTTGTATGTTAAAAAACAATATTCGTATGCTCAGTAGCCAAACGATCCGTGACAAAAAAAAAATTTAACCTTAAATAATCCTTCGAGCAGAAAAAAGTTGACTAATGATTTACTTCCGAGGACTTATGGTGAAATTAGAAAAATGGTTAATGAATAACTGAATAAAATTACATATGTATCTACAACAAATGATATATGGACATCTTGTAGGAGAAAAAGTTTTTTGACAGTGCCAGTTTTCTGGACTCAGAAATAAGAAATGCCGTCATAGAAACTTTACAACATTCCAGTGTTTATTTGTCTGATACTTTAAGAACTGTGCTGATGATACTGGGATTTATTGATAAAATTTCTACAGTGGTTTTAGTTGTGTTAGTATGTTAAAAAACGATGTTCGTATGCTCGATAGCAAACGATCTGTGGTTTGGTGGTGGATATTGGGACTTATTGATAACACTTCTACAGTAGTTACAGATTATGCCGCCGATATGAAAAAAAAACCTTCAATGAGTACTTGTGCATAAACCATCATCCGTGTTGCTCATACTATCAATTTATGTGTTAATTAATCTATTGTAAAAATTGAGGTCTAAGTATCATATTGAAAAAGAGTAAACAATTTTTTTTGTTTTGTTTTTTTAAACGAAGCACTTCACTTCAGCTGCTGAAACTGAAACTTTTGTCAAATTCCAAAAGCAATTAAACTCAAAACTTCTTTAAGCTAAGAAGGAGGTTCTAACAAGATAGAATTCTAGGCCCCACATGATCGAAAAATTGATCAAGCCGAAAAACATTATTATCAGCTGCAAATAACTTCACTTCCATGTGCTCCTGAATCTTTATCGACAGAATAATGGAAAATGTTTTCATTTGATGACAGAATTGTCGAAGAGAAATATCCTACCTTGTCGATGATAATTCCTTTATCAGAGGTCTTCAGTGTTCTGTCAATAGATGTGTTACTACTCATGAGATAAACCATCATCTCAAAACCTTCTTGAAATCATTACCAGAAAATGGGCAATTTAGAGAGCAGAAACTTTTTGGATCCTTCCGTAAGAAACAGGCATTTTAGTTGAAGGGAATGCTTCGGAAGCCGAAAAATTGATTAAAGAAAATTGGGGAGTTTTATTTTGACTAACATAAAAAAAAGTTAACCAAGTAAGATTCAGGAAAAAAAATAGTCCAATTAATAAATCCTCAGCTAATTCTTTATGAGAGTACTTTGATGCCAAAGTCAGCTAACAGTCCGAGTGATAATTCGATTATTAGTTTAAATGAAATTTCGTTGGAATTATCATGAGCTAGAAAGAGTAATTCCTAAAGCTATCATTAGTTTTTTCACGGAGAAGTTGCATATAACATCGCTAGATAACACCACTCAGACTTAAAATTCACTAAACTATTTAATAAGAGTTAATTGGATACATTTTAATATGTTTGAATATATATTTTTATGTATCTTAGAATATGTATTGTTAAAAAATGAGTACGAATGAGTCATTCATTTCTCCAGACCATAATAGATTAATTCGAATTTTTGTTTTATATTATATATATATATATTTTTTAAATATATATATATTTTTTAATAAATTAAGGATTTTTTCTTTATAAATTTTACTTATATTTCCTTGATTACTTTTTTATTTTAATAATAACACAATTTTTTTTTTTTTTTTTTTTTTTACCAACAATAAAAATTGATGTACAAAACAAATTTAGCGAATAAGTAGCGCATTGTAATGGATTTCCAATCAATGTTTCTAAAAACTGTGCAGATGTATTCTATATAAATAAAGATTGATATTGTTGTAAATAAAATAAAATAATAAAACAATACGGAATGGGAAAAAATTTCAAGTGACGACTCAGAGGTGGGGGACCCCTTTCTTCGAAATCAATGACAGAATTGCAAGAACTCTTTAAAAAATAAAATCCTGCTAGCAATTGCACAGACCAAAAAAAATAAAGGAAAACAATCCCGCCGCCTTAAAAAATTATCAACATAATACACGCAGCAAATCTACAAATTCCTCCAGGAGAAATGCATCAGAAATCAAGATCGTAAAAACGCCTTCGCAAACCTCATCGCCACTAGAGCTAAGGTGTACACCATCATAAATAGTTCAGTCAACACGACCAGCATAAATAGCTCGTTTCTCTCTAAACAAATGTTTTTGCTTTTAATGGTTCTAATTTCGATTGATTTTATAATAAAACAGTTATGGTCTTTTAAAGTTTAAGATAAAAAACGAGATTATTTTTGCATCAAAAAATCTCGGATACGTAACTGCAAACGGTATCCAAAGAAAGTAACTAAAGAACATGAATAAGAAAAATACCATCAATGCACTATTAACAGAAATGAAAAGATTCCGAGATCTATGGAGAACCCGACTACTAAAACCTGTGGAGAGAAATCTATTTTTCTCATATGGTGGGAAGAAAGACTATTTTTCTTCCACGTGTAATCAAACAAAGAAAATATTTTGACACTGACTAACGGGCTATATATTTTTGGACGAAATTAACTCCTGCCCAACCCCCTTCGACCGAGGAAATACAAGGGAAAGAAAAATAGAGGCTAGTGAAACAAATTCCTGCAGCTTTTAATGAACCGCTGTTTGGAGGGTCAGCAGGTCCACGTAATTAAGGCTACCTTCACATTTTTTTTTTGTATGAAAAATAGCGAACGTCATTAATTTTTTTTTAATGGGATTAATATAAAAAAAAGAGCAACAAAACAGAAAATTTCACAAACATTTTTTATTGACTGCAGTCATGTTATAAGACCTATCGGGGTGCAATACGATCATGCATCATTTAAGTGTGATGCTCTTTAACTCTAAAACTTCGTTCCTCGAATAGTCTTTATGTAATGTCCTTATTTATACTGGAGACGATTAGCTAAGAGTAGAAAACGGATTTCTATGAACTTGTTGATTATTGTTAATTTTTTGAAATTATTAAATTAAATTATGAAATTAATGTAGGGTGATGTTGAATTGTTATTGGTTTTTGAATAGTGATAATGAAGACGAGACATATGGACCTCGAAACGTTGTAAATGCATTATGGATGAATAGATTAAATAATATTTTTAAAAAAAGAGATGGTTCTGGAGAATATATTTAAATATAATATACTCTTCATAATTAGAAATTGAATCTATAAAATTGATAACATTGTTTTGAAACTTCATATTTGAATTAGTCACATATGTGTTGTACTGAATTCCCACTAGGTCTACAACCCTTCAATATTCTCTCAGATTTTGTAGTGCTTAGTACAATCTCCCAACTCAAGTTTCTTCAGAATTAGTAGTAATTATTGTTATTAAAAAAGTTAAATATTTATTTTTAAATAACGCCAAAAGCAGGAAGAAGTGTCTCATCAAAAATTAAATCAGTTATGATTTAAGGTGTAATTAACAAAATGTATTATTTTTTATATTGTTTTTAGCTTGACACGAGCTCTATTGAAGCTGAAAAAAAGTTTTCGGAGTCTGTGCCCTCTAATCGAGTGATAAAGTGCCCTCTAGTCGAAACCAATTTTATATAGATTTCTACATACTTTAGCGGAAACGTAGAAGTTCAATTATTTGATTTTATCTGATGGAAATTGTTAATAGTGATTAAATATGAAAATAGAATGAAAAATTAATTCAGAAAATAGCCTGTCTAATTTCAATCCTAATTTTGTTACACGATAGCTAGGAGAGGTGTGATAAAGACAAAGTGAAGTTTTGTATGGAGTGTTGGTAGTTCGATAGTTGGAATTCGATGACTGTCAAGTTTGGAACTCTTTGAAATGCAAATACTGCACACTTCTGTATAGCACAGTGCATTATTTGTGCACTCCTGTAGCCAACACTAATGATAATTAGAAATACATTGCGAAAGTGACATGTATCATTTTGATTAATTTGTTCCTGAATTTAAGGATAATATTATTGGATTGTAAATTAGTTATATTATAGATTAGCCAAGCGCTATTGGGATATTTTTTATATGTATAGTACTACTTCTTTCCTAGATTTTTAAATAAAGACAAATATACATAGCGATTAAAAAAAAAAAAAAAAAAAAAAAAAAAAAAAAAAAAAAAAAAAAAAAAAAAAAAAAAAAAAAAAAAAAACGGGAGTTTTCGTTAAAACCAAATGTATTTCTATGTATTACAATTATGAAAACCAATTGAATGACTGAAACCATATCAATGATTTTTCGTATGTTTAAGGTATATATACCCTTAATTTTATATTTTCTGTACTATTTCGAACATTTCCAGATTTTCACCGCACGATTTTGCAAAAATCCTGTATCTAGTTTTAAATAACTAAATATTTTCTAAAAATAAATTTACATCACCTTAATTATATTTTTAAAAAATTAATTAATTACTTGCATTAAAAGTGAAAAACAATTTGACTTTAGTATTTCTCCTTGACTAGAAAAAGCGATAGACAAATGATATGTTCAACAGATTGTTGAATTATGAATGAAAAAAAAAGGAAATAATCTACTAACAATTTAAAATAAAATATTATTATTAATTATTAAAATGTATTTAGACAAAATATAATCTATTCCAACCCAATCTGGCTTCTAAACGGTAAGTAGCATTACCCATAAATACGCCTCATTCCAGGACCTATTCTCATGCCTACTAAATAAACATAATAAATTTCATAAGAATCGGTCGAACTGTTTCGGAGGAATAGGACCACAAACTCTGCGACACGAGATTTTTATATATTAGATAATACACCGTTAAGAAGCTATAGGTTTCAGAAAACATTCTATCTTATATACAAAATGTCAGGTATTTGTTAAAGATCCCAATATTGTTTATCCAGGAAAGGAAAAATGTTTTAACTCTCACTGTAGCATCGTCCGTTTGGCCGCAATATCATATGACATTAAATGAATAAAGAATAGAGAATCTAAACCTCAGATCACCCCGCCATTCTTTTCCTATAGAATGTTTCAATGAAAGAAACACTAACAGAGCTAATAACTAACTAACTAAAAGCTTGTCGATTAAGTCTCAAACTTAACAAAATAGAAAACATGACTTATTTTCTTTATCGAACCAGTATGACTAATGAACGATAGGTCTTAACAACAAATGTAAAATAACAAATATTCCCCACTAAATCCCTGACACGCGAACGGTCGTTAAATTTCTGATTCGAGCAACACAAAAAAGATTGAGTGTGTCAAACTAAGGATGAAAAAAAAAACAATGTAAGTTACAGATCAGACCAAAAGAAATATCCATGTCAAAATATCGTTTTTGTCCCCCGAAAAGTAGTTCAATTCGCTGCGATGAGCTGAATGTAGATACAATGGCAGTATCATAAAATATTATAGGCGGTGATGAATACGCCCAATCGGGTGTTCGATCAACTAGCCCGTCTCTATCAGGCAATTTGAATAGTAAATTATGCAATGTACTAAATGTAAACATGGGACGACGGACCTGGCCCGAAGCAATACTTCGGGATATCTGCCCTCAAAAGAATTTTATGCTGATAGAAGCAGAGCGTAAAAACTGTGAACAGCAACTTGATGTTTCAAAAATGAAGAAATATTTATTAAAGTAATAATGAACACCTCTGAATTACATTCCGACGATGCACAGAGGGGCGAACCTATGTATCTGGTGGACATAATACCAATATCTCAAATTCCGAATTCTTCTTCTTAGTTACTTTTATCATTATCGATCGTCAGTTTTTTTTAATTAAAAATTTTTACCGAAGATAACTTATTAAAATGACCGTCCATGGAAAACGTCCTTTTTTAAAAGAAGTATCATAACTTTTTTGATGAACCAAAATTAAAGAATCATCTTTATTAAGATAATTTAACTTTATTATCATAATGTAAGTTTATGGAGTTATAACTTTAATAGACTCTCACAGTTGTTTTTAATGAAAAACATAGAAACTATTTAAATTCATACATTCATAACGAAAACCGCTCAGAAATCTTACCCCAACTAGAAGGTGTATAGTTTACTTTCCATTAACAATTACCTATAAATTCGTGTCGGTCAACGAAAAAAAATATTTGTTTCCCATTTTAGCTCTTGCTTTTTGGTTTATTATTTTTAATAATCGGCCTTTGTAATCGATCAACAACAAAAAAAAAAATATATCCCTGCTTAAAATTAGAGGGTTTACGTTTCTAGATGCGTAGAATCCGAATAACGAATAAAAAAAAAAATCCGTTTGTCCGCCGTCCGCGGCATATCTCCGAAACTATTGGACCATTTTTTTTTTTTTTAATTCGCCACAAAAATACTATTCCATTCAACGAAGATCCTAACACCTATACGTTGATATCAGCTGGCTAGTTTTAAAATGGCGGCCGATTAAAAGGATTTTATTCAATAACTCAGTTATTTTCGAAGATAGAAAAAAAAATTATTAGTGTTTTTTAACCAACAAAACCGCGAATAATTATATAAAGGAGAAAAAAAAAAAAAATTGATATTTTTCATATAAATACGCTCATAACTCAGTTATTTTTGATGATAGAGAAAAGTATGTGTAGAGTTTTAGAATTAGTGAAATGAAATGAAATGAAGAGCTAGTCACCCAGGAAGTGTTAAAGACTATTACTCCTTAAGGAAGGCCTATGCAAGATAGCAAAAAGTTTTGTATAAATTATAATGTAAAAAAAAGAAAAAAAAAAGAAATTGTTTTATTTTGTTTTGTTACCTTTTGAAATTGTAATATTAGTGCATAAATAAGGCTATTTTCATTTCATTTTACTTTTTATAGGTACCTACTCTTCTATGGAAAAACGGGGTTTTGGATTGTCGAAAAGCTCCGGAACCATTTCTTAGGGTTGCTACAATCAAAAAATGACCTATATAAAAGTTGCTGGAAATAGTGTGTGAAATCAATTTACGACATCAAATTAATCATAGAGTTTCAATTTAAACAAAAAGTGTATTCTAGGCCATCCTGAGCACCAAAATAAAATTCTGAATACAGAAATCGATTCCTCGTTAAAAAATAATGGTTGTCTAGTCTACGTTTATCGTATTTCCCAACAGTCTGGCTAGAAAACTACGATGTCCAATAATTTGGTGTTTCGCCCCAGTATGCGATGATGAAACTCATTGTTTGATGCAAAATGTGCTCTTAACTCAGTACTTAATATTAAAAAAGAATGAATTAATATAAAAGTATGTAATAAGTTTGTTTTAAACAATACAGTGCCTAACCTAATTAAAGACGATCTTATAAATGTTTTATAAATGATTGATCTTTATTAATATAAATATTAAAGTTGTTATCAATTTAGGAAAATGAAGTAATGTTCTTCGAAACGTCGAAAACAGTTCAACATTTATTTATCCATAATACTAATTTTAATAAAAATAAGATTACAATAAGAAAACATAAAAATCGCCATCAATTTTTATATTATTTTATGTAAATAGTATTTATTTGGATTAAGTTTTTATTTTATAATATTAAAAGTATGTACAAGATCAAAGTAAAGCCATAAAAATGTTTTGCAACACCCTTAAAAACTATTTAATGACTCATGAACTCAATAAAACACATTTCATAACGTCCAATAGTTAGTATTGCTTCAACATGCAATCTTTAACACATCCACACGTACTTCCATGTCCATACTGGTTAACGGTTTCTAGGAGCAGGTTTGCCTATTCTTCCACATCTTGCATTACATCATTTTCCAAGGAGTAGTCGACAGTTTAGTTATATGTTGGAGACTCCTGTGAAGAATATAGAGACATTATTGGGTTCATGCCAGGAGACAACGATCGTAGTTTTATTTTTTGTGTACCTGCCTCACAAAAAACCTCATGGTTGATCCGACACCGGTACGAGCGACTAATTACTTAATTACTAACTAGGATCCAGTTCTGTACATACAAGCAACTTTTTATAAACAACTATGGGTGAACAATGAACATTGATCTATGGGTAACACGTTCAGCTTTTGTAACCTGCATAATTCCAATTTATAACATGACAATCTTGGCCTGCCAAGGAATTTCTTCCTCCCGCCGTGGTCCAATACAAGCTCAAGGCTTGTTTCATCCGAGAAAAACAATCTTTGAATCATATAATAGCCAAATTTCGTTGTTTGCTAAGTTTTGAATGATCTAGCCTTAAAGCTCTAGTTATGGGCAGGTAGAATATTTTTTTCTTCGCGCAGAGTTTTACTTCAAGCCAAACGGCATCATATACTGCGGCTGATGACACTTCTCCATTTGTTGAGTTTCGGTACCTCCTTTTGACACTATAGATGATAAAACCGTATCCGTTTCGACTCTCTGGTTTTGCATGGTATACCACGACGAAAAACCTCCACCGGTGCGAGTGACCATTAATCACTAACTAGGATTCAGTTCGGTCCATACAAGAAACTTTTCAAATAACTATTGCTTAACATCGATCTATGGTTAATATGTTCAGCTTTAGTAATATGCATAATTCCAAATCAAAACATGACTGACCTGGCCTGCCAAGGAATTTCTTCCTCCGGCCGTGGTCCGATACCAGTTCAAGACTTGTTTCATCCGAGGAAAAACTATCTTTGAATCATATAATAGCCAATTTTCATGGTTTGTCAAGTTTCGAATGATCTAGCCTCAAAGCTCTACTCATGGGTAGGTAGCTTAGCTTTTTTTGGAACGGCTTTCACGACACGTCATCATACAGCGGCTGATGACACGTTCCCCCATATTTTCAGTTTAATTTGAATTTAATTTAAATCCATTTCTTCATTTAAGCGTTGAGACATAAGATCTGTTGCTTCTTATAAATGTTTCAATGATTCTTATACAATATCACAGGTATACTTGAATCATATTATCACAACTGAAGATAAAAGGCCAATATCACTGATAATAGCATTCTTCTAGAGTAATCTTAATTTTGTTCCTAATCTGGTGGTAATCATGACGCTGTGTTGCTGAGATCAAAAGGCGTCTTTGCTGTATCTTACTGTTATTTTTTAAAGATGTGGTGCTAAACTTTTTTCTTTAAATGCAATTTGTACAGGTATTTTTACTATTTTTAGAACATTTACTATTCATTCTATATCATCATAACCACTTATTGTCCAAAAGGACGTAAACAAACTAAAACTAAAGGCAAACGTATACCTATTACATACCTTTATAAAAATGCAGACAAAATTTAACAGAAGAAGTTGAAAACGTTTTAAATTTTACAATGTTTAAGGAATGCCCTTATTCTCATAATTTTACATTCAAAAGGTGAATTAGAAGTGACCGGAGGATTAAGATCTACTATATATTCAGAAAATAATGACACAAACAATGGATGATGATATTGAACTTTTAAGTCAGCTTGAATAATGAAAATAGAAAAAAATAGTAAATTATAATGAATAAAACCAAATTAACACTTAAAAAAAAACGCTGCAAATCATTACACAATAGTTAATTATTTCCGAATAACTATATTAGGGTATAACTGTTTATATAGCTATAGGTAGGTAATTAACTAATATGAAAATCAATTAATAATTCAAAGAAAAATGGTCAATCACCACTGCTAATTTCAAAACGAAACATCTCTGCTATTTCTAAACCGATTTTAATAATTCTTTTTTCTTTTATTTCCTATAAAATTCAAGTCTCAGTCGAATAGCATCAACAAATAAATTTAGTATATATTTTATTCATCTTAAAAAATAACAGAGTTAAGGGCGCATATATAGGTGAAATTTCAATTGATTATATTCATTTTTTTTAAACTAATAGCAGTGTACTGATTCTAAAGTTTAATAGATTTTTTCTCAATCTTCGAAAAATATAAAAGCACAAATATAGGAAAGATTCCAATTTTTTCCTTTTATTTATTTATTGTTTTTATTCTTCGCTCTATCTTGATGTAAAACTCAGTACAATGTTTTCTCTATCTTAAAAAACAACTGAGTTATGGGCGTATTTATAGATAAAATTTCAATATTTTTTTCTGTTTTATAATTATTCGCGGTTGTTTGGTTAAAAACATTAATAATTTTTTTCTCTATCTTAAAAAACAACCGATTTATTGAATTAACTCGTATCTAATCATATATATATATATATATATATATATATATATATATATATATATATATATATATATATATATATATATTTTTTTTTTTTTTTCTATTACAAATGTTCATTATTGAAAATAATAAACCAAAATAGTAACTAATGTTTTTTGTATTTTTTTAATATTTCAGTTTCAATATACTTGATGTGCACGCACAAAATAACAAGTGGTACATGTGAACTTTTTTTTTATAATTAAGGGCTAGTATAAGCTCTCACAACATAAGACATTTATGGAAAAACTGTATATAAGAACTGCCTCTCGTAATGAGGAGTGTTTGCATCTCCACCTATGATTATTGGGAGAAGAATACTGTTCCAAAGATTATCGCAATCATCTTTTCAACTTGTAAAAGATAATACCTTAAACGAGTAATTTTTTTTTTTTTTTTTTTAATTCATTTATTGAAATTTACAACTGTATGTTCATACATCAAGTAAATCGGCTACAATGATAATACACATGAAAAAAAACAAGAAGAGAAACTGCCCATTGGCAGCACTCTAGTAGTGAATCTACACAAGAAGGTCTCGAGGCCATCTTCTTTTCAGACGCCTCTGCGGATTGTCAGGAATTGAAGTGGAAGCAAGGATTGAAACTAGTGGATTAGAGTGGGAGTGGAGTTTTTCATGGAAGGAGTGATACCTGGTACAGGCCAAATCAGCAACATATGGAACATTTAGGTCTTTGTGGATGATTTTGTTGGTGACAAAGTAAGGAGCTTTAAGGATTTTGCGAAGGATTTTGGATTGTAAGGATTGGATACGGGAAGAGTTTGATGGTTTAGTAGAGCCCCAAAGCTCAACTCCGTAAGTCCAGATAGGCCTTAGGATTGTCATGTAAATTAGTCTTTTGTAGTAAAGAGAAATGTTAGAGCGTCTGTCAAATAAATGTTGAAGTAACCGAAATCGGCGAGCAGTCTCTTGTCTTTTCAGTCTTGTATGCGGATTCCATGTAAGACGTTTGTCAAGCAGGAGGCCTAAATAACGGATCTGTTCAACAGGGACAAGCGGAATATCATTAAAGGACACTGTAGGGAAGGATGTCATAGGTTTGCGACGAAGGGTAAATGTAATCTGGTGGGATTTATTGGAGTTGATTTTAATTCTCCAATTCTGACACCATACCTCAAGGTCTCTGATGTGGGATTGGAGGTTTTGAGAGGCAATACTAGGATCGTTATTAACTGATAGCACGCAAGTGTCATCGGCATATGTAGAAAGGAATGTGTTAGGATGGGTTGGGATATCAGCTGTATAGACTGTGTAGAGAATGGGTCCTAGGATACCGCCTTGAGGAACACCAGCAGACTGAGTAAAAGTGGATGAATAGGAACTATTGTGGTTGATTTTAAAGGTTCTATCAGAGAGGTAGGACTGAAACGAGTAATTTAGTTATATTTCAAGCTTGTTAATATAGTTTGTAGTATATAGGATCAACATTAGGTGGCCTTAAAATTTATCATGTTTTTAAAATCGCTGGTCTCTATCGATCTGAAGAAAGATTTTAATAGCAGCTTAGATGACGATACGTGACGCCAAAGTAGAACAGAAGAAGGGAGCGAAAACAGGGAGAACTCCGGAGGAAGGCGAGATTAAAGCCATAAATATCGTTTTAACTTGTCCTTTCGTTAGATTGCTTTGTCTTAAGTGCCGTAAAAACAATCTACTTAGGGTGGTTCCGCTTTCCGCACAGGTAACACCAAAGTGACCAAAAATGGAATATAATTCTATAACTAAAACAGGAGAGAAGATACTAAATACTGATGAAAAATCAAATTTAATTTTATAAGGATGTGAACTTCAAAAAAGCTAAAAGCGGTGTATGAGATTAAAAATGCTTTTCCTCATTATACGTATCAGTTTTCTAGACAAATTTAAATCGCAATTGGTTCTGCTGTAAAAAAAAACGGAAATGGAAAAAATATCTACGAAGATTCGAAAGAAAAGGAAAAAAAATCGAATGAAAACAATCATTTTTTAAACATTCCAGTATATCCAGGAAGAGTTAACAAAATAATATTTAAAAAATATATATATATTACACAAAAAAGAGGAAAAATTCCAAGTCTGTTAAGTTAAATAAAAAAAAAAGGGGGGGGAGAACTAAATGGGTTGGGTTTAAATAACAAACCTATAACCAGAGACGTTTTTATCTAAAAAGAAAATAATAAGACAATCTATTTTCAATGTGGTTTAATTAAAGGGAAAGGGATTTTAACTAAGCTCTTAAAGGGAACTATTTCGAATTGCACACATATCGATTTTTGTCGAATACTGGTGTTATGATTGGCGTATTAAGGTGAACAAAAACAAGTGCTCACACGTCACATTTACCCTTCGATGCAAATCCTGTCCAACGGTTTATTTCAATTCCATACCGCTTCCTTCCTCTGACACAGTCCGGTATCTTGGCTTTTTCAAGACAAAAGACTGACGTGGAGCCCACACACAAAACTTGAAAGAAAAGCACTCAACCGCAGATTCGACCAGTTATACAGACTACTAAACAGAAAATCTCATCTTACAGTTGACAAAAAATTACTAATATACAAGACAGTACTGAAACCTATTTGGATCTACGGACTTGAACTGTGGGGGACAGCGTAACATTTTAACATCAAACGCATCCAATCCTACCAATCCAAAGTCCTCCGAACAATAGTTTGTGCTCCTTATTACGTACCTTAAAATTCCGTTTATTTTAGACCTGGTACCATCCAAATTTCATCAGAACCTTAGTCATCATCCTAACCCTCTAGCACAACCCCTATATCCAGTACCACCCATCCCTACAATCCTCCTCGAAGATTGAAACGGCAGTGGCCGCGAGACGTATTGTAAACATTTAAACTGGAGTTCTGACTCTGGTCATATCCTCCACTAATGTAATGTATGTTAGTGGCTATTGCGCCCTAGTTCGGCCTCCACTGAGTCACACCAGTGACGCGGCTGAGAGCGAGGCGCTAGGATCTCTTGGATTCCGCTTTTTCCGTCACAAGCGGAGGGAAAAGCCCAATCTGAGGTCCCTATAGCAGTTGTATATAGTTATGTTTGTTTATTTGCCAACTTTTTATTTATCTCAATTATAAGTTGATGTTTTGTTTTTATATTTATTATTATTTAATTCTATATATATATATATATATATATATATATATATATATATATCATTTATTATTTCATTTATTTGTATTTATCTCAATTATAGGGTGTTGTTTTTGTTTTTTTTAATTTTGTATATATATTATATTTTATTTAATTTGACTTTATCATTGTATACTGTATATATTGTGTGAATGAGATCTTATATCACTATTACTAATGTTCATATGGAAACAAATTGTAATATATCTCGATAAAAAAAGAATAAATAAAAAAAAAAACAAAAAAAAAATATATCCTAGAAATAGCTAAGGTGAAAAACAGGAAATGAAAAGAAAAAACCAGAAGAATCCTTCGTTGTGTAATCCATCAGAGGAGACGTAAAATAGTGGTCCAGACTCTGTGCTAAGTCAGGTACTCGCTAAAGATACCCATCCTAATTAAACCTGAGCTACTAAGCTTTTTATTGGACGTCGACGCACCAAAGTCAATTATTCAGTTATTCAAAAAAGACATTACCGATAGATAACTATCACCCGTAGCCAAATATCGCAATGTTACTAACAATCTCACGCGGATGTTATAACTTCCCGAAATTTGATTTCAATTTTTTTATCATTGGAGAGATCTTTTCAAGTAAGAATTGAAAGACTTCCTTTCTCATCCATGTAAAATTCTGAAACAATTCGTCATCGTCGGCAACCAACTTGTTATATAAATTATTAAGGATTGCTTCATCATTGACGTATAATTCTTTTCTCCAACATTTCGGGTCTATCTTTTCTTTTTTCTGTTTCCATTTGCGATTACCAAATAAGCAACAGCCGCGATTGTTTGTAATGACATGATTAAAGTTGCCTTAGTGGAATCGCTTTGTCGTATGCTACACTCATGGACGACAAGGTGCATGCAACGTGGGGCAAACAATGCCGCATGCTACCTCGCATCAAAAGTCGGACGAGGGCAAAGTCAACAGCAGGCAACGAGAATCGAGCTACATGTCACTCAGGGTCGCCTCAGTGGAATTCCGACTTTAATCTCTGGGTTTTATGGTATCGTTAATTTCACCAGTTTAACAAGAGACCTATTTTCTGCATTTGCTCACGCATATTAAGTAGCAAAGTATAACATTTTAAACTTATAAAAGTTTTAAAGCATCTTTTCGGAAAGATATATAAATTGTTACAATACAACTAGTTGCTCAGTTAAAATTTGAATCTTTTTTTTTCAACTCTTTCAAAATAAGTTTAAACTTGACAGCAGATTGACACAACAATTGAACTATAAAATTGTTCGATAGTAAGTTTCTCGTCTTAGTCTTCATTCAGATTGAAATGATCAACTTAAAATGGTTCAATTAATGGAGAAAACGTCTCAGATACGATGAATACAACTTCAAAATCTTAAATATTATTATTCTCCTTTAAAGAGAGACTTTTCAGCAAGGGCAAAAAAAAAAAAAATAATAAATAAAAAAAAAAATACAAACCTGTTTCTCGCTGTCTAAAATTATTTTGAGGAAAGTCATTAGATAGCAAAGAAAACCGCTTAGATTTTTTTTTAGAATGCCTAATGGGAGAAAGGCAAGGTGGGCAATATCCGGAAAGCCTTAGCGCTTAATGAAAGCTGGAGTGGAGAACAACTCGCTAGATTGTTCCTCTTCTTACATACTCCAGTTATAATAATGCTTTGTATTTATCTACCAGCATATTACATTTTGAAAAGACGGAATCACATAAAAGAAGTAAACCTTAACAGTAAAATTTCTTAATTCGTATTCATATACTGTCTCTTAAGAATGAAATACTGTCTCTTCGTCAAATGAAAAATAATTAAGCTTTCTTAATCAATGTAATCAATAACACTACAAAAGTCACTTGCCCACTCAACTGGTAAATACAAAATAATAAATTAAATTTTCTCATCATTGTCGTAATTGTTCTTTTGTTTGAATATTTGTTCGATAAATATTCGGCCGTTTTACAAAAGAAATTCTTGGTTATATTTTCCCACAAATTATTCCCCACCCCAAGTTCAGTCGCGCACGAGAACACCTAAAAGGCGGCCGAAAACTGTTAAGTAAGTTGGAAAAAATGTTTCTTTTCTTTTTTGAATAAATAGATCCCTTTCAATTGATGATGAAAAATAATATGATATTTTTGAATACAGGTTTTTTTTTTTAAATGATATTTTGAAAAAATTATGACGACGCTGCTGAAAAGCGGTGAAATGAAAAGATAATTAAGATGGATATGCATGGTAGGTGACATAATTATTAAAAATATTTTATTATGTGTTGTAATTGAATTGTTGAAAATGTATAAATGCAATGAAACTTTAATTGATTACAGAAGTTTGATAATGGCCCTAGAGGCTGAATCGTCGCGATGACTGGATTAAATAAATTGTTTTAAAAAAATATATCCAAGAATTTCTTTTGTAAAACGGCCGAATATTTATCGAACAAATAAATTAACATCACTTTATGCAAATGTGACTAATCGGAAGATGCTACAGTAGGAGTCCCAAATGTCACCTATCTAGGTTTAATTTGGATAGGGATCTTTAACGAGTACCTGAATTTTTTAATGGGAGTAAAAAATCCTTAGTTATGCCGTCCTTCAGGTGGTCCCGAGCCTGTGCAATGTCACATGTCAAGAAAATTAATTATATCACAAAAAAGTTGACCTACTTGACTATAATTATTTTGTCTAACGGCATGTTCATTAGTCTCCACATGTTTTCTTAGTTTCCCTTTTCATTTAAAGGAGAGTAACTAAATGTAGGCTAGTGCTTTATGTTTTATATGGTCTAGTAACAATTCTCGAAAACCTACGGTCAAAAGACGGTCGTCAACTTGATTTTATTACTCAGTATATTTACTTTCAATGGTATGATTGGCATATTTTTGGCTCATTTTCATGTCATAAAAATATACAGATTGTGTCGCTAAATTCAGAGAAATGTATCTGTAACCAATTATTCTTATATATATCTTTATATATCTATATTTCGTGAACATAACTTTTTTTAGGATCGATATTAGATAAGTTTAAAAAAGTTTGGGTTTTATATTAGGACTTGATTTTTCAAGAATTTTCGAAAAATGTCAAAAAAAATTCTTTCACTAGCCTGAATTTTCCTCATATATGATATATTCATTATGTTTAGAAACCTGAATTATGGGACTTAAACGTTATATTTAAGACAAATTAAATATTCCTTAATTTATTTATATTCAATTAAAATATGTAAAACAAATAATAATTTTTTAAATAAAAAAAATATACAGGGAAATTTAATTTTCAAGGCAATCTTGCGTTGAATAGCTAAGAATAGAGTCGAGTAGTATGGAAGTACTAGATGTCAGGTCAAGTTTTCTGCACCAACCCTATGAGTTTGTTAATTAATTTTAAAGAACTTTAATTTAGTCTTTTTAAAAGTTTTGCGTGAAGTATATTTTCCGGAATAAAATAATCTTTCACTTACCTCCGCTAATGAAATCAATTCATGAACTTTTAAAATGAGGTTAAGAGTATTCAACGATAAAAAAGTTCTAATCAGACCATCCCCTTAGAGATGTTAAATCATATCATTATTTCAAGTATCCATATGATTAATGCATTTCAACACCGCTGCTTGAAGGTGAACTACAGGAAAATCATTCGCTTGTACAAGGGGCCGATTAAAGAGGTGGCACAAGCTAAACTACCTCGAACTGCATGAATCCATAAAATGCATAGCTAATAGTTTTTTGCAGGGAGAAGAAAACCTTAGCAGAGCAATGCCGTCCTTACTCCACCTAACTCTAAATTAATAAACAGAAATTAGGGGAGTTTGCTTTAAGGTGGAAAGGATCTGATCCTGTAGTAAATCATCCCACTCAAGATCGCGAACAGCCTCCGATGGGCCAAACGACCATATCAGAGATCAACCAGACCCTCGGCACTAGAACCGCCACCACTACTATCCTCTTCTCTGAAAATTGTTATAACAAGAACAGCCTAAGGCCCGGTTGCACCAACAGCCTGTGTTAAAGTTAACTTTTGCTGTTAACTAACCCGGGTTAAAAGCTAATCATGATTAAAGTTTTTGTCCAGTTGCACCCACAAATTTTTAATTCGAGTTAGTTAACATGGGTTAGCGCGGGACGTCATCATATTCGTGACGTATTTAACAACTCCAAACCCTCTAGACAGAGACAGTTAGCTTATATTGAAATGATTGTTTTACTCTGCCGATTAATATATATTAATACAATAATGGATATAATTAGTTGACCGTTGAGAATTAATAATGAAACCTTTTTTAGATCTATTGAATATCAAGGAAGCTGGATTGTATAGTGAAACCAGACAGACAATGAGTATCTAAATGGAATAAAAACTATAGTATATAAAATGTTATTAGATGTATTCGAAAAAAATAATAAATTAAATCAAGTACAATGAAATTAAAAATGAACCCAGGACAAAAAACCTTAACGTTAATAACAATAAATTGATCAATAATAAACCAAAAATTGATGACAATAAATAGTAAAACCTAAACAAAAAACTATAACAGATCTTTACCAGAATGAAAATAATAAAAAAACAATTATAGGTAATATCAATAATGGGATAAATATAGACATGATAAGTGGAAGAAATAGAAATATATACCATAATCAAAAAATGCAATTTATACCTCATCTATCCAAAGAAATTAAGAGAACACTTGTTGAATTTAATTCACCACAGACAAAATTAGGACTATATAACCATAATAAACTAAGTAATCATTTATCAAACATTAAAGATTTTACCACACGAAAAACTGAATGTTATTTATAAAATAAATTGTATAGATTGTGATAAGATATACATAGGAGAAACCTCTAAAAAGATCACAACTAGAGTCAAACAACACAGCAATAATTGTAAAAATATAAACACTACAGCATTTGCACAACACAGTCTTCAGCTTAATCACAATTTTGATTTTGAAAAACCTACAATATTGGATATAGAAAAACAATCGAATCTATATATAAACAAAAATATAAAAGATACCATAAATTATAAAACAGATTGAAAACACCTCTCACAAGCAGTTCTTGCTACAATTGGGAAATTAAAATTTGTAAACCTTACCTTAGTGACCTATATTTAATAATAAATCAGTGTATACTTACTACAGTAAATAGTATGACCCTAATTCATCAGGGGCCAAAGAATATGTCAGTTAAATGGGTATTTTTTCTTTAGTGTTAATTTAAAAAACAAACCAATTTTATGACATAAATTTTTGACAAAATTTTAATCAAAAATGGATAATTTTTTAAATTTTAAATGAATTTCGGGTAAATATAATTTTTTTGTAACACTGTTATGCATATTTTTGGTAATGTTTTTAGTTAATATTTAAAAAGTTATTTTATAATGTTAATTGACAATTTTTTGATGTATTTTAGTGAGTCCTGATGATGGGGAAGGCCCTCGAAATGTTGGCTCGTTTTAAAGTTAATTGTAATAAACTGTTTTTGGAAGATTTAGAAACCTACAAATTATTTATTATCATTTTTCATTCTTCCAATTAACCTAATTCTATTATTAATCAATTTACTGAATTAGAGGGAAAATAATATGTAAATAAAATTCAAAAATCAGACTTTATTGATAAATATAAACAAATAAATTACCACTTGACAACAAAAGAGGAAAAGGTTAATTGATTTAATAACACAGATTGCAATTTATACAAAATTATGTCATTTCCTTTCATCTTGAAAAATTTGTGTCGACAAGTGCTCTGTGAAAAGCTATATCACTTTCACATATAATTTCTGAAACAACATCAGGAAAGTAATCTTCTGGTTCTGGTACGTTGTAGATGTCCTGGGTTTCTATTGAAATGTTGTGGAGGACAGCTACAGCTACAATAATATTTAGGGCTTTTTTTGGATCCATTCGAATTCCATTGGCAAGGCAAGGAAATCTTCTTTTCATAAAACTGAACGCTCTCTCAATGATTGTTTGATTTTTGTGTGACAATTGATTTTTCTTCAGCAGCATTTGTTGGGTTTAAAATTGGTGTCAGTAAATATGTTTTGCAGCCATAACTACTATCTCCTAGAAGCCAAAAATCTCCAAATTCTCTTGACTCAAATCTCACTCATTGCACTTTAATTGAAAATCCAACTGTCATGCACAGAGTCAGGATTTTCAAGTTCCCATCGCACACTACTTGTATATTTAATGAAAACCACCCTTTTCTATTTCAAAATAGTTTTGTATTAGCTCCACTTAGAGACTGGATTTTAATATGAGTGCAGTCAATCGCACCAATTACTCAAAGAAAACATTTTATCCTGTAGAAATCTGACACTGTTTTGTTTTTATCAACTTTTGTTATGGACATTTTAATTAAATCACTTAACTTCCTGGCTATTAATGCTGTTATGCGTGGAATAATTCTATAAACTGTAGATTTATCAATATTAATGATGTCGCTAAGAACCTGCTGGTAACTACTAGTAGCATAATCCTCTTGAGGTTAAGTAGAATATGATGCAAAATCATTAATATTAAAAATGTCAATCATATTTAGCACTGTTTCTTTTTGAAATCTATACCTTCTTATGAATTCCACATTATCCTAAATTTCAAAGGGATTTCTCCTTACTTTGTAAAGCTTGTTCCTAGGAAGTATATATATATCAGTTGCATTATATCTTTATCTGATGTTGAGTATTCATCTGAAGAGATTGTGTTCATTTTTCTTCGGTGTACTAGAATAAATATCACGAAAATATTCAGAAAAAAACAAACTGAAACTGACACAAACAAAGTTTCAAAGAGTAACTGGTTTGAAGGTGTTATGGATGTTCCTGTTTGTAGGATGATTC
The DNA here is from genome assembly GCA_023052935.1 of Piezodorus guildinii. NCBI lineage: Eukaryota > Metazoa > Arthropoda > Insecta > Hemiptera > Pentatomidae > Piezodorus > Piezodorus guildinii. The sequence goes on along the minus strand of CM041292.1, from coordinate 172,724,414 downwards.
AAAATCATTAATATTAAAATTGTCAATCATATTTAGCACTGTTTCTTTTCGAAATCTGTACCTTCTTATGAATTCCACATCATCGTAAATTTCAAATGGATTGCTCCTTACTTTGTAAAGCTTGTTCCTAGAAAGTATATCTACCAATTGTATTATATCCTTATCTGATGTTGAGTATTCATCTGAAGAGATTTTGTTCATTTTTCTTCGGTGTATTAGGATAAATATCACGAACAACAAAGTTTGAAAGCTAAAGTAACAGTAGAAAGGTAACATTGACATCGGATAATCGAGGTAGGAAGGTGAATTAACTTAACACCATCACTTAACATAGAGTTAGGGCTAATTATGATTGGTGCAATGGAATTTCTGCTAACCCGTGATTTACTTATCCAGATTAGTAAAGTTAAAGTTAAACACGGTCAGTGCAACCGGGCCTAAGGGAAGACGAAACTGCGCTTGTCTCATCTGGGCAGCAGGAACTGGAGAAAATTTTATACAACCCCTCAGAAAATTCACTATATATCAGTGAATCTTTGACAATTAATATCTTGTCTTTAACTCCACAATAGACCTTGATTTCCAATAAAAAAAAAATTAAAAAATTCCATTGAAATCCAGAAACAGAAATTATTATCTACAATAATCACATAACTTTATGCCCTTTTCGTCTTTTTGCAGTTATACACTTTTTTATATAAAATAACAATTCCTCTATTTTTATTTCAGTTTTCCAACGATATATAATACACCTAACCTATATTATATTATCTAATCTTATGTTAAAAAAAAAATTCCTTTTTTCTGTTTTAGATGGTTATCAAATCCGTTTAACTTTTATGCCTAGGCGTTTTTTAGTAACGCTAACAAAATGAAATATTTAATTTTTTCGAGGATACGAGCAGTGGTCCGCGAGTTGCCATTGGAAAATATTATTAAACTAGCTTTATAATCCTATCCTAAAAACCTTAGAACAAAAATAACTAACGCGTTGCACACGTATTACATGGCACGTGGTAAATAGTAGTAAGTAGGTACCTTTAATACATTTCTAAATTTTAGTAATTCGCTTAGAATAATGTTTTGCGGATTGTGATCAGTTCTTATAGCTTGAGTCTAGAGCATATAGCATTTTAGGTTATCTTAACAATTTATTTCAACTGCGGTCACTTAATCCTTAATCCATTATCTCAACAACAAAAGGTTTCTGTTAGTCGGTTGCGCCTTAAAATTAATACAATGATTTGGAACTATGCTACATATAATTATAGAAAATATTTAGGTTTTTAAACTAATTTACTTGTCTATTCATTAATTGAAATTTAGAATAGTTTTAAACGTTACGGGAGGAGATGTTTCAGTATGCCTTGTATTGAGATTAAATATTAACTTCGTAACTTCCGGAAAAAAAACTGCAATTTTCTAACGCTCGACTTTTTTAATTTAGAGGGTACTAGAATTTTTACTTTCACTTACTATATAAGTTTTCAACGGAAATACACGTTTTAGGGTCCCCTGAGTCCAAATAACCAAGTCCCGCAAAAAGGTCTGTGTGTGTTTTTTTTTTTTTTTTTTTTTTTTTTTTTTTACGAGGGTAGGTGGAAATCTTCAAAAGACGCGGATAGGCCCGTACCTATCCGTGTGTGGGATTTCTACCCACTAAAACCAACCTCCCTACACCTGTTTCTCACCCTCCACGGGACCACCGTTAGGCATTACTTCGTGGAGGAGAGAGGCTGTGTGCCGCCCCGTTGTTAGGCGGCTTACCCTATATTTCTAGGCACGCCTCTCCTTCTCTTCCATTCTCAATTTCTTGATGACGTCCGCAGCCAGACGTTGGCCCGCCATCCAGTTCTCCTGAGAAAGTAGCATGAGGTTGACGATGTTGTCAGGTGTAGCTTCTGATCTGCACATTTCTTGAAATTCTTCCCTCTCTACTTGAAAGCGAGGACAGCAGAAGAATACGTGTTCTACTGTCTCATCTATTGTTGGGCATCTTGGACATTCTGCTGTATTGTCCAACTTAAACCGTAATTGGTAGGCTCTGAAGTAGCCATGTCCAGTGAGCATTTGGGTTAGGTAGTAGTCCACTTCCCCGTGGCATCTATCCATCCAGGGTTGGATGCAAGGTACCAGCCTATGGGTCCACCTTCCGCTCGCTGCCAAATCCCAACGTCCCTGCCACTTTTGGACTGTCTGCTTCCTCTCTTCGGTTCTAGGAGTGTGGACAACACTTTTATACGTACGTTGCCTTTCCTCCGACAGCAGTTCAATGGGTGGCATCCTGGCCACCACACATGCAGCTTCGTAGGATACTGTGCGAAATGCACTTATCACCCTCAGAGCGCTTCGGCGATAAACTGACACAATGGGTCTCTTGTAAGAAAGTGTGTCCAGGGCATTATTCCATATTGGGGCTGCGTATAAAAGAGTGGATGAGACGACGCTCGCCATTAATAGTCTCCGACTACTTCTAGGTCCGCCAACGTTGGGCATCAATCGGGCTAGAGCTGTGGTCACTCCTGCTGCTTTGATGCATGCTTTCTGGATATGCTCCTTGAATTTTAGCCTTTCATCAAGTATAACCCCAAGATATCTCAGTGAGGGCTGGGACCGTATCTCTTGCCTGCCCACTCTCAGGATTATTTCTTCTCTCCTTTTACGGCTACTTATAAGAAGGGCCTCTGTTTTCCTTTCTGCCAGTTGGAGCCCCACCGATGTCAGCCAATCACGGATCAGAGAGATACTCTGATTTGCCTTCAAGGCTATTTCGTCTTTATATTTCGCCTCGATTACGACTGCGACATCATCAGCAAAACCTATGATCTTGGCACCTTCTGGCAGGTTAAGCCTAAGAACTCCATCATACAGGATATTCCACAATAGAGGCCCCAGTACTGATCCCTGGGGTACTCCACCATTCACCCTGAACGTCTTTGGGCCGTCCTCTGTTGAGCATAGCAGGATCCTGTCTGCGAAATAATTTCTGATAATGCTCCTGAGGTACATGGGAACGCCCATTTTCTGCAGAGCTCTAAGAATGCAGTTCCATCTTGCCGTGTTAAACGCGTTTCTCACATCTAATGTGACGACGGCACAATAACATTTCGCACCTCTTCTCCACCTCTTCCCTGCAATAGCTTTCTGGGCAGTTTCAATCACCAGGGTAATTGCGTCCAGCGTGGATCTCGCTTTTCTGAAGCCAAATTGATTGTTCGATAGGCCCTCTACTCCTTCGGTGATCTCTTGTATTCTGCTGGCTATTATTTTCTCTAAGACCTTGACGGTTGTGTCCAGCAGACATATCGGTCTATAAGCTGAGGGTTCTGAGGGGTTTCCTTTTCCTTTTGGAACCAGTACAAGGCGCTGCCTTTTCCATGGTCGCGGAAAGGATCCCTCACTTAAACAGGAACTGAAGACGTCCTGAAAAAGTTCCGGCTTGGTCTCCATTGCCACCTTTAGTGCCACGTTCGGGATGCCATCTAAACCTGGGGCTTTACCAGTATGAAGGCTGGAGCAGACATCCTTCAGCTCCTCAGCAGTTACGGATGGTGCGTCAAATGGCTGCACCTGCCCTGAATCCTCAAGCTCTTCTTGTTCAGGAAAAAGAGAAGCAACGATTTTCTGCACCGCCACAGGACACGTTGGCGATCTCGTAGAGCTGCCCTTCAATTTCTTCATGACAGTCCTATATGGCCTTCCCCAAGGATCCTCGTCCACCTCTTCGCAGAGTTCCTTCCAGCATTTCCTCTTGCTTAACTTGATTGCACGCCGTAGTTCGCGCCTCGCAGTTTTGAATTCCTCTTGTAAAATTCGGAACTGAGGGCTACCTCTTGCACGCTGGTACCTTCTTCTCGATGCGTGACACCGTGTCCGACAGTCAGCGATATGGTCGTTCCACCAGTAGACCGGATGTCTGTGTATGTCCGGATGTCTGAAGGTCTGTGTGTGTGTCTGTGTGTGTGTGTGTGTGTGTGTGTGGTAACTTCCGGGCGGAAACGGTAAGTTCTATGAAACTTAAATTTCATATTTAAGACAACTATACGCCCGAGACGTGAAAAAACTTTTTTCATCAAAATGAGCCTACCAGAAGAGGCACTTTATACCATGCATTTTGCACCTTTTTTCGATTTTCTCAAAAACGGTTCCGACGATTTTGATTAAACTCGCTATATCGATGTAAAATTTAATGGGCTTTAATATCATGTCGGTTTTATTTGGATAAAAATGGTCTGACAGGGCTAAAATGCCGATATTTTAGATTTTCTTACCCTAAAGTACCTTTAATTTTGTAGATTCAATAATAATAACTAGATTATCTTGTTAACGCTGATGAAAAACAGGTAAGTATATAAATTGAATAAATTCGATACCCGACTAAAGGAGAAAACAGAAAAAATATTTTTTTAATGCAATTTTTGGTTTTTGAACTTAAGAGCAGTAATATACATGTATGATATACCGTTGGAAAGCTAAAGATTTTAGAAAAAATATCATCTCATACACAAGCTTTTAGAAGTTAATAGAGAGTGATGAAAAGAAGATAAAACTAACTGATTATTTTAGATAATAATATAATAGAATTTTTAATGAAACACATGTTTCTATATAAATTCAATTTGATTAATTCCTTAATAGTTTCACGTATTTTTATCTTTAATTGTATTTGAAAATTCTTTCATTGATTTTAAAAATGGAGTTAAGTGAAAGTCGTGTGTTGCCCGCACCAGATTTTTTTGTTTGCAACAACTGCTTTAGAGTAGGGGCGGGCATAATCGAATGACGATAACCAGGTCATTCTATTATTTCAATCATTCGAATTGATCGGTCTGGAGAAACAAATGATCATTCTGACTTAATTATACATTCAAAAATATAAATATATTAGGAGTTGGCATAATCGAATGACTTTTTGTTCATGCATGTTAGCACGTAAGCTCTCGCAACCATAAAGGAGGAAATTGTGCCATATTGTCTTTCAGAATACATATGAATCATTCGATAATTCGATTATTGAAATCATCGAAGTCGACCATTCGATTATGCCCATCCCTACTTTAGAGGGACATAATAATAGCATCTAAAAAGCCACACTAAGTCAATTAATATTAAACTTATATGATATCAAATTCCATTAAATATTTAATCAAAATCGTATCAGCTGTTGTTGTTTTTTTGTATAGTAAAAAGATGCAAAATACATGAAATAAGAAACGGGATGATTGGAACATAAGTTACCCATAATAACTTAGTAGTTAAAAAAAAGTAATAATACAAGATTCTGAACAATTACAACATTAAATAATTAAAATGTTACCATTGGATTAAGCACTATTTAAATATATACTGTTGGTTGATTTCCCTGTTTATTTTACGAGGCATGTTTATTAAGTAAGTACCATTTTGGAACTAAAAAAAGACGTGCAAAGATATCGCAATAATTTTATTTTTACATGAAAGCCTGTACCTTAATCTACTTTTCTACATAATTTCCATGAATTTTGAGGCACTTGTTTTAACGCGGCACAAATTTTTGAATACCCTCCTCTAAACATTCTGCCGCCTGACTTGTTAACCACTGCATGACAAATGTTTTGACTTCGTTATCGTCTTGAAAACGCCTACCGCCCAGGTGTTTCTTCAAGAGCAGGAACAACTGGTAGTATTGATCGTCTCATTACGAGGCAGAAACTACAAAAAACTGTGCACATGATTTTCCGGGCATAAATTGTTTGCCTAAACTTCACTCTTTTGGGTGATGATGAATGTCGCCATTCTATGGACTATAGTTTTGATGCTGGTGTGACGTAGGCCATCCATGTTTCGTCAATGTCGTTCAACAAGTCAGGCGTCAGAATTTTTTGAGGAGGGTATTCAAAAACTGGTTCTGCGTTATGACAAGTGCCTCAAAATTTATGGAAATTATGTAGAAAACTAGATTAAGTATACAGGCTTTCATGTAAAAATAAAATTATTGCAATATCTTTGCACGACTTTTTTTTAATTCCAAAACGGTACTTACTTAAAAAACATGACTCCTAAACCCGGTTTAAAAATGAACTTCAACTCATTTTGACTGGTAATGAGAAACTTATAGGAAGGTACATCTCTATCTATAATAACTATTAGAGAGTGAGTATATTGTCAAGTAACAAATTATATTTTACATCTTCATGTATCGGTTTCCCGTACGCAATAGGCGGATAGCAGAAGCGAAAGAAAATAAATTCTCTGAATCATAAGAAAACAAAGGAAGGAAGGAGCAAACAATGTCTTTTATTATTCCCTTTGTTGAAGTGTTTCCGACGGCACCATTGGATGTATTTCAAAGATGATTAGAGCAGGAATTTAAGATTTTTTTTCTTATAAGCATTTTCGGTTTCAAATTTTTAAGAAGGAAATGTTTAAAAAAATTGATAACTACATACCCGGAATCTCCTCTTCACTACGAAAAAAACGAATTTTTAAAATAAAAATCGGACAACTATTACGATGAGATCAGAGGTTAAAACAAAATCGAAAGAGAGTGGTGCCATTTGTTGTCTCAGAAACAAATTAAAGTGTCGTCCCCTTTAATGTTCAAAGGACTCGAAATAGGCTTTGAATGCACACTATCTTTTCCTCCTGCCTCCACCCATACTCCAACAATACTACTAACAATGAGCCGTATCGGTATACCCCTCTCAGAGCTTCCTCTAAACTTCAACGTATCAATTCAAACTTCACTAAACTAGACTACAAGAAATGTCTTCCATTATCAAACCGACCTGGACCGGGAGTTGTGGATGTCAGAAATCACTTATTCAACCAGGAAACGGGTGTTAAAAAAGGAAAACGAAAAAACGAGATAATAGAAAAAGACCATTGAATTTCATGAAGGCTGGGTAGAAGAGGAGCTGTAGAGAAGGTTTAAGCTGGACATTATTGGTCCAGGTTAAAGGGTTCTGAGTAACTAGGAACCCCTTGAATCGATAGGGCTCTCCTTAGAGAGGGAGATAAATTCCTTAATACTGTTTCTCTATTGTATTTTCCACTGCAGTTAGCACAAAACAAATTAAGCGTATATGATCAAACAAGTGTAGAAAATGAAAACATTAGGGGTACTCACTACGTTTGCTATAGCATGCTATTTGTGTTATTTTGCTAAACCCGTCGAGTTTCTACAGTTATTTCCTGTATAAAATTGATAGGTTTAGCACAACAGCACAAATAGCATGCTATAGCAAACGTAGTGAGTACCCCTATTAATAGTGTGAAATGCTAAACACTTAGATCTATTAAAAAACCACCGACCTTATTAACTTGACAGCTACTTTATAAAGTCAAATTGTTCTTCAGTGGATCATGTGAACACATATAGAACGTATTTCACCAAAAGAAAGACACGTCCGAGGCGACAAAGACTTCCATTAAAATTTAACTTTTTTTACTTCCAGTTACACTACTACATAAAATACGCAGTACGGAAAAGTATTGAGATCGTGAACATTTTAGAATTCTTCACGGAAAATACACATGTAGTGTCCACAGAGTCCGTTATGACCCAGTGTCGCAAAAAGATCTGTGAGTATGTCCATGTGTCAATAAAATCAGTTAACCAGAAGATCCACTTTATACGATTAAAAATGATTTTGCTTAAACTCCCTATAATCGCTATATAACATCCTGATTGATATAGTCTGACAGGACTTAATTGCCGATATTTTAGTTTACCTTTAAATACGTAGATTCTATAAAAATAACAATATGATCGTTATAGCATTGGTAATAAACGAATAAATATATAATTTGAACGAATTCGATATAAAACTAAAGGAGAAAATAGCAAAAATATTTTTTTAAGCAAGTTTTGTATTTTTGAACTTAAAAACAGTATTAGAGATGTACCGTTGGAAAGTTAAAGATTTAAGAAAAAAATATTATCTCATACTGAGCAATAAAAGAAGATTTCTTCCTTATGTAAATGAATCCAAAGAACAATGATACAAATTTAATCAACAAAAAAAATAGGTCTAGCTTAAGCCAATATATGAGACAATAAAACACTTAAATAAAAATAAAGTGGCTAGCATACGCATTCTTATAAACCATGATTATATATCTGTGGCGGTCGTTAAAAACTGGTTAACTCCAGTTATATCAAAAATGAGTTAACTCCACGTATCGCTCCCTCAACCGGCTCCCACGTCGTGTTAAATTGGTTAAAGAAATTTCAGGTGGGAAGACTCTAACTCTATTTTGGGTATTACGTAAAGTTTAAGTCGCTCACCAGTAAAATTAAAGATTAACTTAACCACTTATTCACGACCGCAACGGATATAATAAAGTTTAAAAAAAAATAGTTACAAACACAGTGCACATAAGAGCTTCGTACTGTATCTAGGCCAACGGCTGTACTGTGTGGGTAAGTGTGTGTACACATAAGCGGTTAACAGATATTTAATGGATTTACTTTGAATGAAGTGAATAGATTAACAGTAAGATATATTAAATACAAACAAATAAGATAAATAGAGGAGGTTATTTGCTGTCGTTAGATGTGCAAATGTGCTTATAGTTAATTTTAAGTTTAAACAGTTTATTGCTTTAAGTGGTTCAATTTTATGTGTCATTTTTCTTTAATTTTGTTTATGTTATTGTTTTAAAATGTTTTTAACCACATGAATAGATCAATTCGTAAGTAAAAGTGTGAATAAACTTGCTAAGCCGCTTAGGTTAGAACTTAGCACGTGGTTGGCTGGCAGAAGGAAGTTAAAAATTGCGTGCGGACCAGTAAAGACTACACTGGAGTTGTGCTGAGGGAACCATCAGCGCTCAGCAGCGGATTAGTAGCGGGCAAAGCCCTTGCCCGCCCAGCTAAGTCATTAACATAATAAAAAAAAAATTTTTCTTTCTTTATTGTTTATTGTGAGATCCAGTTTGAATAGTTACTTATGTTCATTTACTAAAGAATTTGTAGGATTTAGTATTTAGTTTGGCAAAGTAATACAAAAAAACAACAATAAAATTAAAATTAAATTAATAACCTTTCACCAAATAGCTATAACCTTCGATAATAGTCATTAATAGCCATTCAAACATACTAATATGAATAAACCACCTGATATCCATTCATCAAATTTAAAAAGGAAAAAAACTAGTTGCGATAAATATGAATGAATTAAATTTAACTGAATCACCGGAACTTATAAATAAAAATCCATTCTTGATTATAGAAAGAGACGAAGAAGATCTTAAAAAAGTATCTCCTTTCTTGATATTTAAAACAATTAATAGCCAATGTGGGGAACCGAAAAATGTCAAAAAACTTCGAAACGGCAGTATTCTGGTACAAACAAATACTAAAGATCAATCGGATAAACTTCTAAAACTAACCAATTTAGGCCCTTGATGTTAAAACATAAGTCAAAAAATCAAAATTACGTAAGAAGTTAATTAGTAAAAGGGCGTAATGACCTTGCTGTTGATCGTCTAGGAAAAACAAGTAACCTAACCTAAATAAGATAAATATACGTTAGAGAGCTTTGAAATAAACTTAAATTAGACAAATAACCAAGTATAATCCTGTATACAAGGCATAATCCCGAAACCTTGCCGTTTTATTTTTTCAAACAAAACCGTAAATAAGAAAAATTGAAAAGTCGCATATTAATATTGATATTAAATATTTACGGTCACTATGTCCAACATGTAGAGTGTACATTCGCTACATCTACATATAATTTAGGGTTGAACATAGTACCGTAGTAATGGGACCAAAGGAATAGATGAAAAAGACATCATCGACCGGAGTAAATTAAGTTATAGATTCAGAGGCTTGCAAATGGGAAAAGGAAGATGTTTGAAGAGAGCCTGTAAGTTGGCAAACCGCAAACTGAGTTAGGGCCTTAAGGCAAACTTCAAAGAAATGGGTCTTGACGTACTTAAGGCGATTACAGCCTCTTCCTCGCTCAATTAGTACCGCCTCTTTTACAGCCATAACAATTTATGTCTTTATTTCCTCAACATTTTAATAAGAAAACCCCTAGAGAACAATGAATTAAAACAAAATATAAATATTACACATTTTTATATAAACGGCTTCGACACGAAGGCAGAATGGATCAGCTAACATTTAGCTAAGAACTCATAGAGGCCATAACAATGCTAACAGAGAAATTTCACTTTATTTCAACTGATTTTGTTAAACATCGTTGTATTTAAGGTCTCTGTACTTGCTAAATCCTGCCGTATAGCTTAGTTATGTCGGAACATAAGGCTGTTTCCTAGTTTCCATCAGATCAGATCCGACTACTTCAGACCGTCAAGAACCAAAAATTTAATTGAATTTTATAGGGAGTGCCTACATTGATTCCGAAAACATCCGATTAGATCCCTACCTACCGTTATTGTTAGAAAAACAGGTTTCTTATCTTAAATATACGTAATTACTGCTTAACTTTCCTATTACTTCCTACAGAAATTGAACATTAATTATAGGCCAGATATCAGCGACCGACCTATAGTAGAAACCAATAGATAAGATAATTGGAAACCTGAAATCGCATATTTTTATATCAGTTATTTTTTTTTTAAATAAATTACTTTTAAATTTCGTATTTTATTTATATTAAGTGACCCCATATCTATAGACAATTTTAAAATTCTGTATAGTCGGTCTCATATGACTTACTTATATTTTGTTGTTTTAATGCAATGTCCTTAAAGTCATTTTAGCTTTTTCAAAATACACTAACAACAATTATTTAATAAAACAGTAGATTTTCGGCGAAAAAGGACGTTAAAGCGCAAAACATTTTAGCTCCCACTGGCCAAACCCTGGTCCAACCGAAGCTGTAAATAACAAAGGAAAATAGACAGAAGCAAGTGAAAGCTGAAAATAGGCAACGTCACTGATCATAATGGTACTGCACGAACGTGTTGATCATTAATATATAACCAAAATTCGAAAATACCATAACTTCGTAATTTGTTTGTTTATTTAACGTCACACGTTTGCGCTCTTGGACATATCAAGCAATACAAATGTTAATTTTACTTCTATTTGATTAGTAAAACTTAACTAATAATAATACTTCATACTATAATAGTTGCTTTTTTTATAGATAATATTTAAAACTTATCTCTAAATTAGTTCCAATTAGTAACTGCAGATTTCTATTTGCTAAGGTTAATAAAGGTATAGTAACCTCGTTTGTTGAGAGCTTTAAGTGCGAATGCGATTTTAATTTGTAATTAAATATGTCCGAATCTATTAATAAAAAGCAACCTTATAGAACTTGTTACAGATGAGCCGCGGTGGTGGACCAGACAAACAGAAACGGATAGTAGAGATAGATTAGACAGCAATTGAACGCTTATTATACAGGTAAGTAAATATAAACGTCAGTTGTAAGATAGTAATTTCAGGTATTAAGTAATGAACAATACAATCATCGACGTATTGCAACATCTCTCTCTCTCTCTCTCTCTCTCTATATATATATATATATATATATATATATATATATATATATATATATATATATATATATATATATATGCTCTGTTTCCCTCTAGTTAGTTATCAAAATCGTCCAACTTTCATATTTACCTGTTTTTGGACAATTTAATATAATCGGCTTTTAAACCTAGTCAGAGTAAAACTTATAATACTTAAAAGTTTAGACGAGAGACGTGCGATCGGGTCTTCGAAACCACAACTGAAATAATTACACGCTTCTGTCTTGAGTAATCTCATTGGAATGTATGCGAAAATGGCCCTAGATTCGGAACGATCAGATCCACTCGCCTCTAAACCAAGAACAAATGATTGTGACGTGGAAGTCTGAAGAACTTCACGGGAGATTTTACCATGATCTGACAGCAACGGGCATAGACAAAAGTGCATCTCTGTAATTTGTTTCCTGAAACTGAAGGGTTTATTTTAGCCATACAGGACCAAGGACAGTGACGGAATCAATTCAACATATCACTCTGGCTGTCAAGTGTTTGCTGGGAAGGAGTACTTGCTGAAGGCATAATAACGTGGCAAAATTTTTTCACCAAGCACTGGCCAAGAAAGTTCAGATTCTGAAGGACACATGCCCGTATTATAAATACATCCCACAGCCAGCGATCGATCGACAGCATGTCAAGCTTTATTGGGACCTGGCAATTATAACTGACCATACGATTCCGCAAATCAACAGACGACTAATATTATTAGCGTTTATGATAAAACTTTATGTATTATGTAACGTATTTTTGTACCTTAAACAATTGTCTATTGTTAACTCATAAGAAAGCTCCGCTTAGAAGTTACCCTTTTCTCAGGGTCCGGTCACATTCTAAGATAATTAAGTTACTGATCAACTGTCACTGAAGTGACAGAACTTGTATGTTTATGTTTCCTATTGCATTCGTGCACATTAGTTTCGATCCAATTCAGAGATCCCCAGAACCTTATTCTAAGAACCCAACCGCTGGACCACCTAAGGATCTCACCTCCCACTCTTCCTTCCTAGAGCTATCCAAAGAACATTCTGATTAGCGAGTCTCAAGGTTGACTTCACATATGTATCATTTGAAGAATTAATACTATTTTTAAGCATCTACTGTTGTGAGTTCGTTAATTCGCATAACAAGCCTGATATATTACTAATGCTAAAGAGAGAAAAAATATGCGAAGATTATCGAGATAGGGGTGTTATCAGATGACAACCTTCATAAGGTGGTAGCAGAAAAGGTCTGAAAATATCAGGATCTGAGTGAATTGTACAAGCTCGAAAAAGTGAGAGTGCTGCCGTTGATCATCTTAACTAATGGCTTGATATCAGAGATGACCGTTAACTCAATTAAGCAGCTGAATCTTCACCTTAACACTCTGGATGAGATGCAGAAAGCAGTGTTACTCGGTAGAAAAGTGATGGAGAGAATAGAAAAGGAATAACTATCGCTAGCCTCACCCTTGACTTAAGTCCGGGTAGGTGTTAATGCCAGTGGAAGCTGTGATAAAATAAACAAATAATAATAATAAATTAATTCATTATTATTCTGGGACATGTCCCTTTAGAATAAAATATACAGAATGTAGTAAGAGGTATGGGTATATAATGGGTATAATGAAGGTAGTAAGAGAATGGGAGTGACGAATGGAAGGAGGGATGAATTCCATAAGATTGAGGATCATATAAGAAAGGATCTGTCGAAATGTGCAGTTCGGTGGGCCGTACTGTATAAATGTGAAGGCCTGGAGCGTGTACAGCGGGGATGGACAAAGGACATGAACTGCAGGAGGTCAAAAATGTATGATGGTCGGCGGGATTGGATTACTTGGTAAAGGAATGACGCAAGGAAATACTTGCGACAATTGGAAGGGTTAAGCAACTTCAACTCGCCATAAAATTGGGATAAAGATGTGTACCTAGGGATCCCGAAGATGAATCGAACGAAGCAATTAATTAAGCGTTTTACTAAGTTACTGTATTTTTTTTAGCTTTATTGTTACTGTATTTTTATTTAGAGAACGATATCACGAGGATTAAATTACCTGATTGATATCATGATATTGTTAATTCTTCTTTTCTTTGAGTTTTCCCACATCCGTAGACACTTCAGTAATTAAAGTACACAAAGAAATTTTCTCTGAGATTGTACAAAAACTTCGAGAACATGTGAGACGTTTATTTCCAAAAGTTACTAAAGGACATTTTTTACGAAATCGATTTTTTTTACATATTTGTATTCTCATCATTTAGTTTTATCTAAATATTCTACTTGATGTTATCAAATGAACTCTCAAGTCCTTAAAAAACGCGATTTAGAAATAGGGTAATTTTCTAAAAAGTACTAATTACGCATTTATTTTCGTTTCAAATCATTCTAAAAAAATTCATTTCATAACTTTAATATGATGTTATTATTATAGTAAAAAAATAATTCTAAATTTTAAGGCAAAAAGACCCACATTAGCTAGTGTTATAATATAGTAATGAGAGATTTTCGCGCTTCCTGTAAAATTTCCTAGATTGGATATAGTACCTTTTGGAAATCAACGTCTCATGTCACAAGCTAAATAGTGGGCAAATATTGTTTTATGTTTCCTCTTAACTTATGTTGTACAACCTTGTTGGCCAACTTGATTTTCCCTTCAACGACCCTAACGAACCAGTTGTAGCGTGTATGTGGTCATTCCCATTTCAATACGGTCCATATCTCAAGAAGTACCAAAAGAACCTAGGATCTCTTTAAGATCTCAACTGGATAGCTCTTAAAGAGAACAATAACATTTCTGCCAAGTCTTTTACTTACCAGACTAGTATTACCAAACCGTTCCTTCGATTAGCTAAACAAAGCATCCATTTTCTTTCTGGTGTGCACCAAGGTATTTTAATTTCTCTTTGAATTGTTCAAGGGTAATTTATATCTTCTTCTTTTACGACTCTCTCGGAGGTTTCTTACTATTACTCCCTCATTACTTAAGAGTTTACGGCCATATTTATTTTCAGCAATCCTTTTTACTTTCACTTACCTATAGTTGAAATATTTAGAAAGGGTAAGTATTGCGATCGTGAAAATTTTCGAATTCCAGTTTTCAACGGAAATACACGTTTTAGGGTCTCCTGAGTTCAAATGACCACATCCCGAAAAATGGTCTGTGTGTCCGTGTGTGGTAACTCTAGCGCAAAAACGAAAAGTCGAACGCAACTGAAATTTCATATTTAAGACTTCTATACGCCCGAGATGTTACAGCAACTTTTTGACTAAAATCGGCTGCCGAGAAGTACTACATTATCCAACGCATTAAGCACCTTTTTACGATTTTCTTAAAAAACCGCTATAACGATTTTGATTAAACTAGTTATATTGATGACAAATTTAATGGGCTTTATTATCATGTAGGTTTCATTCTGATTGAAATAGTCCGATGGGGCTTAAATGCAGATATTTAAAATGTTCTTCCTCTAAAGTACTTTTAATTTTGTATATTCTATAAAAATAACCATATCATCTAATTAACACTGATAAAAAACAGGTAAATACATAAGTTGAACGAATTCGATATCCAAATAAAGGAGAAAACTGAAAAACATATTTTTTAATACAATTGTTTCGCTGTCATCGCCTGACGCTCCAAGTAGTTTCAACACGGAGTGATGAAAAAAACATACTGAATTTCGTAGATAATCTTATAACATATTATTTAATAAAACACGTCTTTCTATTAAAATCCAATGTAAATAATTCTTAAACAATTTATTTTTTTAACCTGTTGACAATGTACTGAAGAATCCCTTAATGTAAAACTAACAATTTTAATCTAGCGTTTTATTTCCAAAATGAAGTAAAGTCTATGGTATTATTCCATTATTGATTACCTCTATTGCTCAAACCCCTCATAAATACATTAAGAACCAATAATTCCAGTTTCATTTTTAATTAACACAGATATTGAAATTGCAAATTGAAAACTGAACGATAGATGTTTTTATAATTTAATAACAATAAGAAGAAACAATTTCAAACCAAAATATACATTACCACATAAGAATCACCCTTCTCTAACTAATACAGCCTTCGAAAAAGTAAAAAATCATCATACGTCCACAAACTTTATTTCTTTCACTAGCAGTGACATTAGCAAACTTTTTCTTATCCACATGTGCAGAATATAGATTCGAGAAAAGGTCTTTCCGAGAGAAAGAAAGGATATATTACACAACCTTATCTCTTAACTCAGCCTGATAAAGTATAATATTTTCACTTAAGAAAACATTAATTAACATGAAGGTTTAAAGTAATTCAATACATATTTTCGGGATATAGTAATACTTCGATATTACTATAATTATTATTCTCTCTCACTCTCTCTCTCTCTCTCTTTATATATATATATATATATATATATATATATATATATATATATATTTATTGGAATCAGGCCTCATAAATTTTGTTAGGCTGATCTGTTAGAATGTTTTTGGCCGCTTCCCGTTCTTCGCTCAGCTCATAGAGAATTTTGAAGATTCTGTCTCCTGATCCAGAACATTAGATAAATACCTGTATCAATGTGGATGTGCTCCGTGTAGTCGACTGGCTGGCAGGCAAATGGGGCATTGGGTACGAACGACAGCTGGTTCTGAGTTCAGCTTGCATATGGGGGGCTTAATCCTCTTGCTAGACAGTATCTGCACCACCTCGACACAGTGCAGGTGTCGCTCCACGGGGTAGGGGTGCTCGATAAGTTGATACCGTGACCCATTAACAATTAAATAACAGAAGAAGAAGAATCAATTTAAGGATTTTCTAAATCCGGCACATACGTATCGAGAGAACCATTTACTACACGTATGGCTATAAAACATCCTTATAAAACCTCTTAGTAAACTATGTTTTTTGTTTGACGTCTCGGCAATAAAAAACTGGAAAAGCAGTCTTCTACATCAGCTACTTTTAATGTCTGACCTTGATATTTGTTTATTGTCATAGAAAAGCAGGGCTGGATTGGAAATTAGAGTATTTAAAATTGAACTTGATAATCCGATAGAAAATAAGGTACTCATGTAATAAATAATATATATATATATATATATATATATATATATATATATATATATATATATATAGAGAGAGTGAGAGAGAAGCTCCTTTCTCCTTTAGTTAGTTATCAAAACCGATTATCTTGCATATTTAGCCGTTTTTTGACAATTTTAAATATCGGCTTTTAAGACCTGTCTAATTATTTCATTCAGAGTGAAACTTACATGACATTAAATAAAAAAGCAATCGGGCCTTCAAAACCAAAAATAAAGTAATTAATTATATCTCTTCTGTCTTGAGTAATTTCATCGGAATGTTAGCGAAGATGGCAACAAAAATGGAAGACATGGCAACGTAAAGAAGCAGGTGATTCCCTAAAACTCTTCAACTCAGGTTTAATATATTTAGACCTCTAAAAGCCTCCATAAGAAAAGAGCCACTAAAAAAGCTGCAGGTAATGTCCAAATCAATAACAAGCGGTGTTTTAAATATGCCATATTAGTACACCTCATCGAGAAATACCCTGAACAAGTCAGCTAATTTCGATATTTGCAACATAATTATGATTTTGACTGCATTTTCTTCCCCTTACCTCGTCAGAAAATGGAAAAATATGAGTGACAGAATAACATTAGTGTCAATTTTTTGTGATAGGAGAATACAGAGAAGTCTACCTGCTGAAAGCAGTAAAGCGGAATAAGGCCGATCAACCTTATCTACTGCTCCTGACGGCGGAGTGGGTGAAGCTTCACTCAGCGAGTGAGGGAACATATGTACTGGAAATAAAATAGACTATAAATCGGTGCGTTTATCACTGCTTTTTCTCATACTCTTATCCAGGGTATGGAAGACATGTTGATACAAGTGAGTACCATTTTACTAAACTACTTTTTTCATTGAGGCTTTAAAGTGTAGATAATTAAAAGTTTCTTTAATGACTTACATTTTTTCCTGGGTTTCATATAAATTAATTATTTATAGAAAACACGTCTGCAAACGATGTTTCACATCCTTTAATATGAGAAGTTCACTGAGCGAGTGAGAGAACACATGTTGCATACGAGGAAAATAAGCCATCTGACATATTACACCCGCCTTGCGATGACAATTCTCAGAAAGTATCCTTTATTAATGTAAAACGGCAAGTGAGGATTCCTTCCGTTTTATGTTCTGATTGTGAATCAGATATGGCAAAGATTAAAGAAGAAAGATTCCCTACCAGAAACATCTTCACATAAATTTTACATGCAGGACGAATCATTTAAAATATCCCGAGCTATCAATTGAACTCAACCCCATTGAACTCAACAAATGCACACGTGAGGAAGTTGTCACGAGTATACGCCATGAAAGAGGTAGATGATACTCATGAAACGGCTGAAGAAAACCAGATTCTTATCCCAATCCTGCTACTTTAGTTCCCGTATGTTCACTCCTTATGATGATTGATCAGGATCACATTACAGGGATGTACTGTGGTCCAGCACATTCCAAATGATATCTCCTTTACCGAACCTCTTTTCCTAAATTTCACATTCCACAATCTAGGGAGGTTATGCGAGCACTTTATCGTCCGAGAATTGGAAGAGAGAAGAGAAAAAATAAAATGAAATTAATCTCCTCCGAAATGACAGTGGGCACATAAATTGTCCAGTTTGTGGACATCTTTCTGGTTCATGGCTTTGAATCTCGAAAAGTAGTCCATAAATTTGTCTATGCCTAATTTTTAAGTGGATAAGTGAATTCTTCCTCGCCGATCATTTGGACCTCGTAATCAGAGAAGTGGTATACCCTACCTAACTCCTCCATGATCACATGGACTCGTTTGAGAAATTTAGAGGTTGAAAGAGAGACGATTATGCCAACATGGCAAGTAATTTAGATGAGGACGTAGCGCTTAAGCGATATAGGACTTTAATATCAGAACCCAGACAGACTACGGTGAACTTAATATCATGATTTACGTAAGAAAAATATGTTTGACATAGTATAATTCTACCAGGGTCAGGGATTCTGCTTTAGTTCTTGCTACTTTAGTTCCCGTATGTTCACTCCTTATGATGATTGATCAGGATCACATTACAGGGATGTACTGTGGTCCAGCACATTCCAAATGATATCTCCTTTACCGAACCTCTTTTCCTAAATTTCACATTCCACAATCTAGGGAGGTTATGCGAGCACTTTATCGTCCGAGAATTGGAAGAGAGAAGGAGAAAAAATAAAATGAAATTAATCTCCTCCGAAATGACAGTGGGCACATAAATTGTCCAGTTTGTGGACATCTTTCTGGTTCATGGCTTTGAATCTCGAAAAGTAGTCCATAAATTTGTCTATGCCTAATTTTTAAGTGGATAAGTGAATTCTTCCTCGCCGATCATTTGGACCTCGTAATCAGAGAAGTGGTATACCCTACCTAACTCCCCCATGATCACATGGACTCGTTTGAGAAATTTAGAGGTTGAAAGAGAGACGATTATGCCAACATGGCAAGTAATTTAGATGAGGACGTAGCGCTTAAGCGATATAGGACTTTAATATCAGAACCCAGACAGACTACGGTGAACTTAATATCATGATTTACGTAAGAAAAATATGTTTGACATAGTATAATTCTACCAGGGTCAGGGATTCTTCGTCTACTAGGGAGCGTTGCAACTTCGTAAGGGTTTCGGAGCTTTGCCAGATTGCCTGAAGGCGGAACACGTGGTATAGCAGTGTCGGTCGACATTTTAGTGCACCTTCTACGGTTCGAAATACCACCGCACGTTGCATGTGGCTAAGTGCCTGTTTATACGCACGCGTTTTGGGCGATCCAACCGGTTGCTGGTTCAAAGAATCCCTACAATTTAAGGTCATTCCAGGAACTCGCTACCGCTTAAGCCGCCCAAAACGCGTGCAGTATAAAAAGGCCCTGAGACTTCCGACGCCGGCTATCCCACCTCAAACTCAAAGACGCCAGCAATTTCGTTAGTCATGCGGAGACATGTACGGCCTTGGTAGGCGGACCGCATCACTTCCGAGTTCCTAAGACGAGCCATCCCAGCCAGGATGGGTCAAGAGTTTTTACATTAAGCCCTGGTTGAACCTTCTCTTGGGTGACCCAGGGTCAATCGAAATATTGGTTGGTGTGGACCTGTATCCACGCCTGATTACTGGTGCTCCCACCAGGGTGTTCGATCATCTTCTGCCCACGGTCTTTGGTAATATAGTAGTGGGTATATTAGTTATACATATAGTTATAGCACCGATATCGCTCCCGCCGGCCTATTGATTGATTTTCTATGTCGTTTTCGCTACTAGCTTTCGCCTCCGATTCTAAGTAATAATTTTTTTATTTGAAACACTCCATGCTCTTTAATCATACCACTATCTTTAGTACTTATTACCTTATCTGATATACTGCCTGCGCAAGCCTGTAGTTTAAATTATCTAAATTTATAAGCTTAGTGATAAGGATTAATTGTTGTTGTGAATGCTGGAGAACTTTCTTTTGATTTCCGGCTTGTCACTAACCATTTTATATTCGTCAATCTGGCAGAGCCAAATTTTGGTGGGCGGTATGTCGGATTTATACGATCGGATAATTAAAATTTTATAAATTAAACATTAAAAAAACGTGTTTTAAAATAAATAACTTTTTTTTTTTTTTATGTATCCTTACCATTTAGTTGTTTTTAAGGTTTTATTAAAAAATATCAATATCAATCTTAAGCTATTTGAAAAACGACCAACTGCTCATGCCGGTCCGTAAACCAGTGGATAGATTTCTGGCATAAACCTAATCCTCCAACCCTCCACCACCACATAACTTCTATATATCTAAAAAATGCGAGCTCCAATAAATTTGGGAGATCTTAAGCTTGGTAACGGCACACGATTTCAGACAAATCACTGCATAAAAACGTTATAGAAGCAACAATATTCATTGGATTAGACCTTAAGAAAAGTCTTCATTCCACAAACACAGAAAATTTCAACGAATTGCCAGTTTCAATTTAAAAGACTCTAATTTCTAATCAAACGCTGCTTTGCTTTAAATAAAATTTAAGGTCAGAAATTAAAAAAAAGCTGGTGCAGATCAAAGGGAAGACAGCTACTCTTAAGACCAGTTTTATATTCCTTAGGATTAACCTCTCCAGACACTATGGAAATTCTTGAGAACAATAAACGAAAAACGTGGTTTACTTTGAGATTATATGAAGGTGTCTAAATCATGTTTAACCGGTCTAAATAGTTTTCAGGTATGCAAGTTTTGAAAAAAGTATTTATTACATGAGTACCTTTAATTCTATCGGATTATCAGGTTCAATTTTAAATACTCTTAATTTTCAATCCAGCTATGCTTTTCTATGACAATAAACAAATATCAAGGTCAGACATTAAAAGTAGCTGATGTAGAAGACTGCTTTTCCAGTTTTTTATTGCCAAGACGTCAAACAAAAAACATACGTTTACAAAGAGGTTTTATAAGGGTGTCTTAGCCATACGTGTAGTAAATGGTTCTTCAATACGTATGTGTCGGATTTCTAAAATCCTTAAATTGATTCTTCTTCCGTTATTTAATTGTTAATGGGTCACGGTATCAACTTATCGAGCATCCCTACCCTGTGGAGCGACACCTGCACATCGAGGTGGTGCAGATACTTTCTAGCAAAAGGATTAAGCCCCCATATGGAAGCTGAACTCTGAACCAGCTGTCGTTCGTACCCAATGCCCCATTTGCCTGCCAGCCAGTCGACTACACGGAGCACATCCACATTGATACAGGTATTTATCTAATGTTCTGGATCAGGAGACAGAATCTTCAAAATTCTCAATGGACTGAGCGAAGAACGGCCAAAAACATTGTAACAGATAAGCCTAACAAAATTTATGAGGCCTGATCCCAATGATTCCAATAAAAATAAATTTAACGCGAACTTAAATATTCTATTACAATATAAGATATACAGGTTGTTGTAGGCTCTATGGAAAACTATCGGTAATGTTCTTTTTTTTCAAGTAAAAGTTGTAGAGATGCTATGTTTCATAAATATTAATTCAAATGTGTATATATATAGGTACAAATATTAAAAAAATATAGAATGTTTGATATAGTTTCGCAGATTAATATTCATTTTTAAATTTTTTTTTTTTACGACACGTAATATACAATTTAAACCCCTTTGATATCAAAATATCAAGATAGACCACCAGTTATGGGGTGTATCACCTGTAGAGGGGGCCGAAACGTCACGGTTTGAAATACAGAGAAGACGTATTCTACATCGTCCTTAAAACTAGTTCTCCAGTATAATATTAATTCTAATTTGGGTTTTCAAACCTCATTGTTCGGTTGTTCTAAGAACTAACAGCTTTAGCAATTACACGCGTATTCAATATGCCAATTCCTACGATATAACCATCTTCGTAGAACCTCAAGGTCCAGCATACTATTAAATAACAGGCTGGAAAGGAAAAATAGTTCACAGAAATAAGGACAAGAAGGAAGAGTTCTCTCCGCCCAATTGTACAGAATCCAATTTTATCTGACAATAGGCCAACTACCCTTGGGAGGGTGGGTTACATGTCGGGTCGTGTATTCACAACTCGTCACCTCCCATCATCATTCTATTTCTGCACCCTGTTTGCTCTCTTGTCAAATAACTGTAATACAGCACATGGAATTAAGCGAACATACTTCAAATTAAGGAACAAAATTAAAAAAAAAAAAAAAAAATTCATTTAAAATTTAACTTTAAAGTAGAGAAGAAATTTATCGATCGCATAAGTTTAGTTACCAAATGAGAATTAGTCGGTGAACTAGATAATGATGCGATGATTTGTGGTGAGTGCAAAATGGCGTTTTATTGTGTATATATAGGTCTGCGGAAGCTGAATTTTAGATGACACAGTCGACTAAAAATGCATAGAAGTGCGTCTCCTGTGAAACTGGTAAGAAGAGCCAGATTGAAGGTGGATTCTGTGAGAGTAGGACTGCAGACCCGGACCAATTTATATTTTCTGTGTCTCCTTGATAAGTACATCACGCCGGTTAAAGAGGACATGAAGGATATAAAGAGTGAAATATCCGCACTAAAATCTTCAATTGCAGGCATGGTAACAAGTATTTTATAATGGAGGTAAAAGTAAACAGTGCTGTTACTGCCTTGAATGAATTTAATTTTTTATTCAAATGCCTTAATTTTAATATGACTTCTACTTGAACTGTAAAAATGTCTGTAATTTGACTAAAATACAGATGTTATTTAAAAACACAAAATTTTTTTTTTTTTTTTTTTTTTTTTTTTTTTTTTTTTTTTTTTCTTACCCTCTGGTTTTATTTTCGAACAAAATACAAATACAAATATAATATGTATAGCTGTCAGATTTGTCCTTCTGTTACCCGGAGGTATTCTAAAGAGGATTGCTATATGCGCTGGATGCACTAGTAATCTTTCAAGGGCTTCTTCTAAGCCTTTATTTATCCATTGCAAAATGGGAGGGACCATTCTTCAGGGTTTTGGCAATAAATTGAGTTCAGACATAGTCCGAACTCCTTCCCTCGGCGACAACGTCAACGAGAGGTAGTGATCCTTGCCACCTCCCAGGCTTGGGTGGTGGGGTGATATCAGAAAATAATGGATTAGCACAGACCTTCAGCCCATCAAAAAATTTAATGTGCCTCCGGCTGATATATTCAGGCACTGTTGGCAATACTAATTCCTGATTAAGGATATGGTTTCTGGCCCTCTGTAAGTTGGTACCTCTGACAATCCGCCGAAGGATGGAGTTCTGGAACGTCTGTAATTGTTTGAGAGTGGACTTAAACAGATGCCGCATCAAGGGCGCACCGTAGAGCATAGTCGGACGTATTATAGCCTTGTAGATCTGTAGTTTCAGCCTCAGTGAGAGCTGAGGTGACGTGAGTAGATGATTAAGTCTATAGCTCTTTCTCCTGGCCAGTTTGAGTCGTTCCCGTACGTGACTAGATAAGGTGAGGTGCCTATCTAGAGTGACGCCCAGGTAGAGGATTGAATTAGAGACTGGCAGTGTTTCTCCGTTCACTTTAAAATCAGTGGGCAAAGCGCTCTTCCCCTTCTGGAACGACATGACAATAGCATCTGTCTTCTTCGGGTTCACCCTAATGCCAATCTCCTTCAGCTCATCTACAATAGTGGTCGATGCTCCTTGTGCCAGGGTGAGAGCCCTTTTCGGTCTCATACTAGAAGCATAGATGCCAATGTCATCGGCGTAGGCTGCTACCAGTGCCATTGGGTGCTTCATTGAGATCACTTTTGCTGTAAAGATCACAAACAATAGTGGTCCCAATACAGAACCTTGAGGAACCCCACAAATGGTGTCCTTTGAAGTTGACAATTTATCGCCTACCCTTACGACGAAGGATCTCCCGCTTAAGTAGCTTCTGATCAATCGGCATAATGAAGCTGGAAAACGATAGTCTTCCAACTGGCGAAGCAGTAACTCGTGGGATACACAATCAAACGCCTGTGTGCAGTCCAGCGAGATGAACGCCGTGGCTTCATTGTTCTTCGTCATACGCTCTATGGTGTGCCTTTGAAGTTTCACTAAATGATGATCGCAGGCTACGCCTCGTGAGAACCCGGTCTGTTCTGGTGGAATGATGGACTCCTCACTGCAGTGCTCTAGCAGATGGTGATGGATCAGCCTCTCGAACACCTTGCTCATATGCGAAAGGAGACTGATAGGCCGATAATGCTCTGGTGAGTCTCCATTCTTCCCAGGCTTAAGTAGCGGCACTATGATCGCTTGCTTCCAGTCATCGGGGAAGTATGAGATCCGCATACAGGAGTTAAAAATGTTTAATAAGAAGGCTTTACCCCTCCGAGGTAGCATCTTCAATAGTACATACGGAATATCATCCAGTCCCGAAGCCTTGTTACCCTTGGTGCGTCGTAGTACCGACTCAAGCTGTCCGAAGGTGGAGAATATCCTCTTTTCATTAGGGGACGTTGGTCTTCCCGCAGGTAGTGTGGGAGCATTTAACAGCCGATCATCTTCCCTCGCCTTATAAGAATCGGCCAAGAGTTCAGCCTGTTCCTCAGGGGATAATAGGGTGCCACCTGATGTAAGGTGTACACTCTTCCTCTTAGTGACGTGTGACCTCACAAGTCTCCAGAACTGACGATGATCATCATGAGTCCTACGGAGTTGCTCGTGCCATAGGAAAGTCTTCCATTCACGCATGAGGCTGGCTATCTGCCGGGTCATCGCATTGATGGCCGGTTTCAAGCCGTAGTCACAAGTTCGGTAGAAAATATTCCTCAGGTTGTTCCTTTGTGCAATGAGAGCAAGAATGTGGCTCGGTGGTTTCCTGAAGGCGTTTGGCTGAGGACTAAACCTTGGTATGGTAAGATTGGCTGATACATGGACGGTGGTGGTGATATCCGAGATCGCCTTCTGCACCTCTGTAACAGTTCTTAAGTACTGTATCTTTGGTAGGGTATCATCCACACTAGCCCTATATCCTTTCCAGTCGGCCTTGTGGAAGAGGAACTTGCTCGCGGGTGGTGTTGCTGGAGTTCCCTCAAAGGCATATAGCACAGGCCGGTGGTCCGACGGTCCGTATGGGAGTGCTAGGCACTCAGTAACAGTGTGAAGGTCCCTGGTCAGGAGTAGGTCAAGTGTGGATGTCCAGTCAGGTCGGGCCGCATGCCTAAAGGTGTGCACTCCGGGGTGGAAGACAGCCATCCTGGTCTTGGTGATATAGGTACCCATCGGATTGTTGCTACCGCACAGCCAGGCAGTGTGCCGGGCGTTGAAGTCCCCTAAGATGACAAACCGACTCTTATCCTGGGCGTGCTGCAGCAATAGCTTCATAGATGTTAATATAGCCTTGGGTCTCCTATAGACACAACAGAAAGTAAAACGTTGTTTTAATCGAACATCTACTGTGACTATATGAGTACCCTCTGTAGAAGCTACTGGGTTGGGTACCAACCTCGATGGGATATCTCCTCGAACCAGAATCACTACGGCCTCGTTAGCCCCGGGTTGACAAGCCTCCCGGTATGCAATATACCCCTGAAAATACAGTGAAGCAGAGGTGGGTAGTATAGTGTCGGTCAGCGCCACCACCGATGGCCGGTGCTGCTGCAGGAGGAGTTCTATTTCAGCCTTCTTCAGTAGTAGGCCTCGAATATTATAGGAAATAACTAAGTGCTCAGTCATAATGCTTAGCGATGATCTTCGTCAGCATCTTCATCATTTCTCGAACAGTTGCCATCATCTCTGCGAATTGGGCGTTGAATAGAGCATTGCTTGGATGTGCTTGTGTATTTAATGTGAATTGCGGTGTTGAGGAGTGAGCGGGTGCTGTCATTGGTTCAGCTTCTTCATGATGCGATGTTGGGGATGTTCTCTGTAGCTGCTGCTGCTGCTGTTGCTGCCCGGCGGGTCCGCCAAGTAGTTCAGTGAAAGCCAAGTTAGGGTTGATTAGCCTACTTGTCTTACTTGAAGGGGCTGCTACATTTATAATTGTCCTCTTTCTCATCTGGATCAGTTCTTGCCGGCGGGGACACTCTTTGGAGGAGGCATGATGGGCTCCACTACAGTTGGCACATTTGATTGGTGCAAGTCGTGGGCAGCTTCTTTCTTCATGAGTTTGGGCGCACCGGGGGCATTTTACTGTCCTCCCGCAGTATTTCATGGTGTGCCCAAACTCTAAGCAGTTTCGACACTGTGCTGGGCATTTATCTTCTTTAAAGGGGGTTACCCTAAATCTAATCTGGTTCACATGGCGAAGAGCCTGTACATTTTCGATTTTTACCGTAGGCTCAGTGATGAGCAAGATGGCTTCAATCGGGTAGGTTACTTCTCCTTGTCGTTTGGTCAGGCGCTTGGCCATCACGAATCCTGGCAGCCTTTGTTTCACTTCAGTGGCGAACATATTTAAATCACTGTCAACATCGAAGCCATGAACCACAAACTTCTTTGTCCTCTTGGTGCCGCGAGGTGCATAGGTGTGGAATTGCACCTTATCATCACGACGGAATAGTTTTACCACGGCATAGTGATCGGCATCATTATCCAAGTATAACCTCGTCTCCTTTGCCGAGGTATTTGCAGTAAACTTTGTGATCTTCATTTCCAAGAGAGTCGCTCTGAGAATGGGTTGCGACAGTGGTGGCCTGATTATTACTGGTGGCGGTAACCTCTTCTTGGGCTGATCATTGCCTGACTGAGTGGGAGCAATTGGCGCAAACTGGTTAGAGACAGGTGTCGGTGGAGGCCCGGCGACTGTCCTCAGTTTTTGGGAATTTTTCTTTGAAACTTGGACAAATCCCGCTTCATCAGCTCCACTTGACGGGCGCTTCTCGCCTCTAGCCTCTTCCATTATCATGGCCGTCGAAGTCGATGGTTCACCCATATCGCTAGATGGCCGCGTATAGGGGCAAAAACTCTTGTCAGCGCTACGCTGCCCGATTGGCTGTTAAAGATTATTTCCACGGGATAAGTGTGGTCTTCAACAGCATAAGGCGCAAAGCTAAACAAGAGCTGACGTCAGAAAGTCTTCAAGCGGCAGTTCTTACTTCTTCCACTGCTCGTCCCTGCTACTTAATGCTAAGCGATAAGGTTTTGTGGCTTGTTACCACACAAAATAATATTCACGAGTATCAACTAAATACCAAATTGAAAATTGTGCTACAGAGGATGACACAAAAAAATTAACTTATTCCGTTATTTTCGATAGTTAAGACTTAACATAATCCCCGGGAATCAATGTTTGGAAATTGAAAGTGAGGTCAGTTTAGAATTTTTGTTCTTCATAAAAAAATTTTTTAGGTACAAATGTTTGTTGAGGAGCCAGACGGAAGCCTCAAACCCTGAGTTGACTACAGAAGCATGAATTAACAGACAATTCCCGATAACTATTGCATCCAAAACCTAAAAAAAAAAAAAACTGGAACAGCAGAAAGAAAAACAACTCAATTGCAAAACAGTTCTTAGTAGAGTTCGAGTCGCTAAAAAGGACCGCGAAAACAGCCTTCAATAATCTGTTGGGATAGAAATATTAATTGGGATAGTAATATGGGACAAACATCCATCGCGAAGTCACATATCTTCTTCTAGATCAATGGTTCCCATAAAAAATATCAGGGACCCTATTTCGTATTCGAATATAATAAACTAATAATTGTTAATTTGTAAAGTTTTTTGGAAAACCGTCTTGCTGACCAGTTTGATGGTTCACAATGGCACGGAGTGCTACTTCGCAATTAGTTGCTATACACCAGCTGCTTTCAGGTGGCGACAACGATGCTGAGTCTAAAGCAATACTCGATGCGCTAAACCTAGAGTACATAGATGTACAATCACACTAAACGAATTCTTACCTCATTGTGGAGTTTCTGAAAGATTTCGCCGCACGTGTTTCCGACCTCACCAAAGAACGTCTAAAGTCAAGTGTTTTGACACTGGCCTATTTTAGAGGTCTCGTACGTGCCACATAACTGACAGATCAAGAAAATATTTCTTTGTCCCTCAGTCGCCTTACTCTGGATTCGGCTCCTGTCCCATCAGGCGCATCTAACTGGGAATATCAAACACGGCGTAGTGATCGTCCGCACTCTGCGGCGAAAAGATAATGAGCCCGTAGATGTTTCCAGCGTGAAAAATGGCTATACGCACACAACAGCCAAACGCCTAGGTCTGGCCTCTTCTATCGACTTCGTCCACTGTGACCAGAGTGAGGGTGGTCCTTGCCACGTGTGTGCAAAAGCCCAGAAAATTGTGCCTATAACGGATTTGTAAAGTTCGAGTTTTCACTTGAATATTTCCCTACTTGTTGTTCAATTCATATATTTTTAGAATTTTAATTTTCTGTTTCATGTAGAACAAGTAGGGGCGCGCTGTCATTTGTTTGTCATGTTTTTTGTTTTTTTTTTGTTCGTTTTTTATTTATATAACTTTCCTTTATGTTGATGTGGCTAATCGGATTATTAGGATAGGGATCTTTAACAAGTACCTGACATCGCACGTCACAACGTCTCCTCCAAAGGACGGCATAACTAAGGATTATTTTTACTCATATTAAAAAATCCCAGGGCCACCTGCGGGTTTGAGGACCCGGAACCTCCGGCATAGGAGACTGTTATGTTAACCAGTAAGCTACAATTTAATTAACCCCAGATTTTTTTTTTTTTTTTTTTTTTTTTTTTTTTTTTACAATTTGCTAATTAACAGTTAATTATAAAATAATTCAAAATCCTTTTAATCGATTATGTTTGGTTATTTCATAAAAATGGTCTTACGTGTATTACAGCTTCCAGTGATTTTTAACTTAATTAATAATTAATTAAAGTTAACAATATCCCATATACACACATAGCGCATATTCCTAGACAAACTAGCCATAAATAGTACTAATTATATAAAAATTACAGAATTATCACTTGGGGGTGTAATAATGATGCAAGTATGTTATATCTTTAAATCCACCTTCCGATTTCACCTTAAGAATACATAAATAATAGATAAGCCCATTTGAAACTTAAGTTATTTTCAATACTTCATACTAAATTCATATTCAATTTTCAAGCATACTTATAACATTGCCTTCCGTAATGAAAAAAAAAAAAAAAAATTCATCAACATACTAAAAAAATAACTATTCTAAATTGCATTGATAAAATAATCATGGAAATTGTTTCAATAACAAATTACTTTGTAAAAGAAAAGGAGTATACAATACTTAAAGTTTAAATAAGTTTCTCAAGTGAGTAGATTAAGAAACTCGGAGGAAAGAACGAGATGAAGACATGCTGGAGAAGTGGTTGTTTCTCAAGAACATTTACACAGCGGGGTGGGTGTAGCATTCTGAATGACTTTATGTAACCTCATTATCTTGCAAACCTTTTAAGGTACCGAAGTTTTACTGTTAATCCTCTATAAACTCTTATCATACTTGGTTCTGGTCCAATAAAGGGAATGAGCGAAATATGAAAACTTCAAGCGATCGGAATAAACCGTTTGGTTTTTCTCTATTTTGGTCCATCCTTAACACTATAACGAACACGCCTGTTACGAGCACCACGTCACAGGGAAACTAGAACATAGTTACATAGTTCTAGTTACCGTGCGTCTTGTGGACCAAAGCGAGCGTATTAGAACGCTGCAGCGGTTACCGGCCAAAACTAACTAAATCGGTTCCATGGCCCAAAACATTATAATCAACTATTTGTGTTGTATTTGGCCCAAAAAACACAAAAAACTAAAAACAGTGAAACAAGTAACTTTTAGTTTAAAAAAAACATTAATAAATGAAGCGGGCGACTGCGCCAGATGAGGTCCCACGAGGGATTACTCCAGTATGTATTAACCCTCTGATAAAAGAGATGTCCTTATGCTCTCTACTAAACACACGGAGGAAATGACGAAGATTTGACTCGAAGTGGAAGAGCCATTATAAAACCAAGGATGATTGTTGATTACAACAGTAGGAAATCGTCAATCGATACGTCATACGAAATGTCCTATTCTACAAGTTTACGGCGAACCCTTAAGTGGGTGGTATTACAAATTCGCAACTGATCTTGTTTTTGGGGCATCTCTACTGAATTCCCTAATTATTTATAACAGCTTTAGACGAAAAAAATGTCCATAACAAATTTTAAAGAAGAGGTTGTAAGGGCACTTCCTGAAAAAGATCGTTTGAGTGACACTACTCCTTCACCTTCGATGATCTCCTCAGTCGCACAGATTTGATTTAAAAAACTAGGGCTCTTTAATAAAGTTAAAAAATACTGTAAGGGGTGCTATTTAAAATTTCAGGAAGAAAAAAGTACAAAAAATAAAGTGAAAAACGTTGTTACATATTGTAAAGATTGTATTGATGAGTCCCATAACTACATTGATTGTTACCACATTTATCATAGAAATAATTAATTATTTTTAATTAATGAATTTTCTATGTATTCATATATTTTTATAAATTTTTTTGTTGATTTTTGAATATTAGTTTTTTTATATTGGCCTTAACGATTTACTTAATTCCATAATACCTCAGTTTCCTGATGATATTATCCTAATTAAAAAAATATGTAGACGGCCTCCTCCTTGTTCTTAACCCTGATACATTTGCAGACTTCCTTTTAGCTTTTAACTCTTACCACCCCCGCCTCCATTAAACCGCTGAATCCGAAACAAACAATTCCCTTCCATTTCATGACCTCCTCATCATTAGAAACACTAATAACACAATATTCACTGACTGGTACATTGAAACCGACTTACTCTGATGGACTATTAAACTCTCATTCCCAACACCCCCATCATCAAAAAATTAACGTTGCCAAAAACCTTATACACCGAAGCTTTTCCCTTTCCGATCCCCGTTTCCGCGACATCAACATTAACCGCATCAAGACGATTCTCCTGGCCAATAACTTCCCTCACGATATCATAAACAAACTTGTTAATAACCACAGGAATCAGCCTCAACCCCTCTTTCTTCTCCATCATTACCCAGTCTAACTCCCTTATATAGATCCCTACCTTACATTTTCTCTCTTGCAGAAAAAATTCAATCATTAAAATACTTTAATCCAAACCTCAGACTTGCTTTCAAATTCCACTACAAACTCTTCAATATTTACAGCCGACTTAAAGACAGTATATCAACAGACCATCGAAAAAAAGAAAAAGGACGGCCCAAGTTCATTAAAATGTTTTTAGGGCCCAGCGTGGTCGGTTATCAAGAGAAAATCAATTATCTAGCGGGCATCTGGTCCTAAAGAAAAGGTTTGTGCATGAGGAAAACCGATTGCATAGCGGGCGTAGACGACGCACCGGGAGACTAGTGGTGGTAACGGGGGTATACGTCCGCTTCGATATTTCTTCATAATCTGTATGAAATTTCAGTACATTCTCAATCAAAATTGTTATTTTCATTAAAACCTCCTACCTACATCTTGCTGGTGAATTATATTCCCTGATGTAAGTAACCAACAGAAGGGATGGTTGTAATTCAAGTAAGCAAGCAATATTTCTCAAACAAGTACCTTACATGTCAGGAGTAAAAGAAGCAACTGTTTGATCATCGCATGGTTTCATTGGGTTTAATACGAGATAATGTTTGAAAACGTACACACCAAAAACTCAAACCATTTTAGACTGAACGAAAAGAAAATGAACGTAAAATGTTTCCACCAAAAAAAATACACAAATCTGCAACAGTAACCAAGAAAGAAGCTTGTCACAGTCGGGAATACAGAGACGCAAGAAATAAAAGCAAAACGACGTGTATGTTAGGAACCTCCTTATTTTTGATGTTCTATTTTTCTTTCGTTTATTGTTTTTTACGATGATATTTTTAAAATCCATGTATGAAGCGTAGTTAATTGTTATCATGAATTTAGCAGCTTCCTTAAGTTTTCATCACCATAGTGTATGATTTAAAAGGTTGTACTTAAGTTTTAAAGCATCACTATATAGAAATAAAACAGTAAGTTCTTCAAAAATTTTCGGTTGAGTAAAAATGACAAGAAATAGTTGATACATCTACTTGATTTTTTTTTCAATAATACCAGTACATATTTTCTATACTTCAACATTAATAATTTAGAGTGATCAAAATTTTAATAAAATCTGCATTCATTATTTCCAGCCACTAGTTAACCTTTAATGTCTAGAATTAATTTTAAAAACGCACATTTGATTTCACCTAAAAGAAAACTTTTTAGGTCCAGATTGAACTTTCAAAAACCGCACATTTGATTTAAATTTAAGTAAAAGTTAATGTTTCATAACACAAATTTAATTGACACACCTGCAATAGCTTCGTTTATTTAATATCAAACAACAGAATCTACAAAGGATTAAAGTAAAAAAACCAAGTCAATCGGAGGAAACGAAGTCAATTAAAGGCCGAGGAAACCAATATCAGATTTCACTGGCAAAACAGAAATTTCTAACCTATAGAGAACGGATTGCTTTCAAAAGGTGCTTTGATGTGAGCCCAGCCACACCCTACTGGATGCCTTTTATTACATTTTCAGTACTAACAGCTTTGTTCCTACCTTGTACGAATGTTTGGTTTGTGAAATAGAAAGGAATAACATCCAGTGAAATTATCCCTTCCAACTTTCGATTTTGACAAGCTTGATAACCAAGTATCTTCATAATAATCACCATTACATACAGACACAATCTAAACAAAGAAATTAAGAATTATAGCTTCTCGAACAAGCTTTAGTAGTCGATAAGGTGGATAACAGACAGTTCACAGTAAGAGCAATTACATGTAGTGTAAACGGGAGAGTAGATATCACTATCGCGACAGTACTTAATCTCAGTAGGTCAAAATGAAAGATCGATAGTGTACAGTGTCATCAGTTGCAAATATAGTGTTGTAAACTGTAGCCATACGAACGAGAGTAAAATAAACAATGGATTATTTTTTATATAAAAAACAAAAATAATTGGTAAGGGAACACTGCCCTAAACTAATTTCAAGTGCTGGCATATAGTGTGGAGCAATGCAATCAAGTGCACAAGGGCGATCTGGTGGCAGCAGGAGGTACCCCTTCTAGAGCCATAAACCTCGATGAAAGAAAGTGAGAATTTTGGAAAGCACATGCATCCATATCGCAGCGAGCTCCATCATTTTCTCATGATCATCTTCCTCATCATCATGGCGGAGGAGTAGAAGAATAGGCGCCGGCCGGCCCAGGTACGAAGGAATGACCCAAGAGAAGAGAAAGCCCCACCCCCGCATCAGACAGATATGTTTAGTAATAGGTAAAATTTAACCTCAGTCAAAATTTGTAATAACCTAACCGTCATTATATTTCCCTTTAACTCTTAATATAGATTGTAATCTTATTACCACATTTTAATCCCTATTTTGAAATACAGCCCACTATATTATTTAAACATCCAGCCCTTATAATTATTAATAATGTTAAGAACACACTGAACGCCCCAGGTCTCGGAATATTTACAATAATGTTAACTATGAACTAGATTATAGTTCTGTGGTTCTCATTAATTGGCCAGCAGAGGATGTTCATGGGGTCCGTGAGATGTCATTGGAAAATAATTTTAATTTCCGTTAGTGAAAAATATTTGCGAAGCCTTGCTTTTACGAGAATCACACATGCATTGCACTAACATATTAACAGACCCGGTAACTGTGTTACGGTTGCAATTATTAATAGCACCGGTATATTTAAATAATATTAGTAATATATTCTGGCCGTACCTAAATACGCAAGTAAGTAGTGGTGGGGAGGCGCAGAAGGTGCATGCAATAAGACAGAGAGGCGCACGGAGTGGCAGTAGGAAGACACCTGAGTGACAGGCAGCTACGCTGGATTTGTTCTCCTCCACTATACATCCCGACGACTTCGTGAGGAAGCCGGGAGATTTTTCCGGAAAGGAGATCGGAGGAAGGAGAACTGTCACACGAGGACTTACGGTAATTGGGAGAGCGCTATTAACCCGCCTCCCTGTGTTGTGTTGTTGTAAATAATCCTACTGGCCAGAGGAATAAGGACTATATAAATAAGCAATGTATATAATTGATTTAATAGAGGATATTATGGGTTTTTTTTATTTTTAATTTGTTTATAAAAATATAATTTATGTATGTAAAGTTGAGTTTTGTTTACAGGGTTTTCTTTAATTAAGTATAAATAGTTTTTTGTAATATTCTAGAGTAGGTTTTTTTATTTTGGTTGATGTAAATATATTTTGTATGTGTGAATTGTTTTTTTTATTTTATCCTTTAATTAAATATACATGTTTTTTTTTATATCTTTATTATATGGGAAATTTTATGTTTGTTTATTTATGGTATGTGTAAAGGTACAGCCAGAATTAAATTTATTTACTTCTTTATAGCCTAAAATAATAACTGGTTTTACTTTAAAGTTTATGTTTAATGTTTTCGTTATTTACATTAAAACAATAACGTGGCGCCCTGAATAATAGACCAGGACAAATTTGAACCCACACCCTTCTCCACTGAGTGTGGGCAATCTATGAGGCGAGGGTTACAACTGATAGCAATCTATATTTTAGTAATCCAGTGAGAACAATAAGGAGATGTTTGTTTTGTTCATTCGTTTAACATCACTTGTACGCTATGGTTAGTCGGACAATGCTACGGTGGGAGTTCTAAATTTTGCCTATCCAGGCTTTATTATGATAGGCATCTTTCAGAGTACTCGCACAGGCTCGGGACCACCTTTCTACGTCCCCTCTAAATGACGGCATAACTAAGGACTTTTAGTTAGTTTTTTCAGGTTTGAACCCGCGACCTTTGGCATAAAAAGCTGTTCCGCTAGCCGTTACGCTATAGAGCTTAGCTGAGGATCATAAATTCTAGATTCTGCATGTACTATCTTGAATCATCTTTAAGAATTTATTTCAATCTCAATCACGATATCATTACTTCATTAATTTATTAACTAAGTCACGAAGGTCACTAAGTTGGACGGACACACCTAAAAAATCAGACGATTATTTTAATAGGTACTATCCATTGCAAGAAATTTAAGCTGTTTATTGAACCAATTTATCTAATTATTATTAATTGATGGGACTAGTATATTCTTTTAGATGAAAGCTGATGAATATAACGCATATATCGTCGGCACCATGTTAAGCTAACGAATGTGATGAGAATTAGATTATCGCATTCGAAAATATAGAATGGTGCCACGATATATGCACGATTTTTAGGAAGATTTCAATTTGAAGAGGACCAAATAGTAAAAATTGTGTATTTGGTGGAAAGAAGGTGCCAACCAGGTTCTTCAACTTGAGATTCACATCTCACTACCTTTTTTCCAGATGACTTATGAATTTGAAATTAATGATTAATGGTTTGTGAGATAAGCGTGAAAAGAAACAGGAAAGTTTAAACACCTTTTAAAGATAACTCAAAGTTTAAAGTTAAAGATTTATTTTTATTTTATTTTTAATTTTTATTTTATTTTTTATTACTTTCACTTACTATATATAGTAAGGAAAGTATTGCGATCGTGAAAATTTTCGAATTCCAGTTTTCAACGGAAATACACGTTTTAGGGTCCCCTGAGTCCAAATAACCAAGTCCCGCAAAAAGGTCTGTGTGTGTGTGTGTGTGTGTGTGTGTGTGTGTGTGTGTGTGTGGTCTGTGTGTGTGTGTGTGTGTCTGTGGTAACTCCCGGGCGGAAACGGTAAGTCCTATGAAACTGAAATTTCATATTTAAGACAACTATACGCCCGAGACGTGACAAAACTTTTTTCATCAAAATGAGCTTACCAGAAGAGGCACTTTATACCATGTATTTTGCACCTTTTTTCGATTTTCTCAAAAACGGTTCCGACGATTTTGATTAAACTCGCTATATCGATGTAAAATTAAATGGGCTTTAATATCATGTAGGTTTTATTTGGATAAAAATGGTCTGACAGGGCTTAAATGCCGATATTTTAAATTTTCTTCCACTAAAGTACCTTTAATTTTTTAGATTCAATAATAATAACTAGATTATCTTGTTAGCGCTGATGAAAAACAGGTAAATATATAAATTGAATAAATTCGATACCCAACTAAAGGAGAAAACAGAAAAAATATATTTTTAATGAAATTTTCGTTTTTTAACATAAGAGCAGTAATATACATGTATGATATAGCATTTCCAAGTCAATTGTAACCTTTTCCAAGTCAAATGTAACTTTTTCCAAGTCAAATGTAACCTTTTCCAAGTCAAATGTAACCCTTTCCAAGTCAAATGTAACCATTTCCATTTCAAATGTCACCTTTTCCATTTCAAATGTCACCTTTTCCATTTCAAATGTTACCTTTTCCAAGTCAAATGTCACCTTTTTCTTCACTTCTAGTCTTAAATATTCAGTTTTATTTATTTATTTATTGAAAAATAATTAGTTTAATTAAAATTATGACTTTTTTAATAATTTTGGCATATCATATCACTGTTTTTTTTGTTTGTTTTTTAGATATTTGATATCAAGTTCTGTTTTTTACGAACAAATATTTAAAAAAATATTTAGTTTTAAAATAGTTGTTGATTTTGAATTTTTAGAGGGGAGGGATAGTTTTTGGGAATAATTAATGTGTTTTCGAGTATTATAATTAAGTTTTTCGAGATAAATTTTTTTATCGCTCGCGTGCATATTAACTCGCATTTACTTTTAATGTTTTTTATTGATATAGGGATTAATTAATGTGCTTTCGGGTATTATAATAATGTTTTTCGAGCTGTATTTTTTATCGCTCATGGGTATTTCAACTCGCGTTTACTTTTAATGTTTTTTATTGATATAGGGATTAATTAATGTGCTTTCTGGTGATTATGATTACGTTTTTTGAGCTCTATCTTTTATCGATTATGCGTATTTCAACTCGCATTTACTTTTTATGTTTTTTATTGATATAGGGATGAATTATCGTGCATTCGGGTGGTTATGATTACGTTTTTTGAGCTCTATCTTTTATCGCTCATGCGTATTTCAACTTGCATTTACTTTTAATGTTTTTTATTGATATGGGCATTAATTGTTGTGCTTTCGGGTGGTTATGATTACGTTTTTTGAGCTCTATCTTTTATAGTTCATGGGTATTTCAAATCGCGTTTACTTTTTATGTTTTTTATTGATATAGGGATTAATTCATGTGTTTTCGGGTATTATAATAATGTTTTTCGAGCTGTATTTTTTATAGTTCATGGGTTTTTCAACTCGCATTTACTTTTTATGTTTTTTATTGATATGGGCATTAATTGTTGTGCTTTCGGGTGGTTATGATTACGTTTTTTGAGCTCTATCTTTTATAGTTCATGGGTATTTCAAATCGCGTTTACTTTTTATGTTTTTTATTGATATAGGGATTAATTAATGTGCTTTCGGGTATTATAATAATGTTTTTCGAGCTGTATTTTTTATCGCTCATGGGTTTTTCAACTCGCGTTTACTTTTAATGTTTTTTATTGATATAGGGATGAATTATCGTGCATTCGGGTGGTTATAATTACGTTTTTTGAGCTCTATCTTTTATCGCTCATGCGTATTTCAACTTGCATTTACTTTTAATGTTTTTATTGATATGGGCATTAATTGTTGTGCTTTCGGGTGGTTATGATTACGTTTTTCGAGCTGTATTTTTTATCGCTCATGGGTATTTCAAATCGCGTTTACTTTTAATGTTTTTTATTGATATAGGGATTAATTAATGTGCTTTCGGGTGGTTATGATTACGTCTTTTGAGCTCTATCTTTTATCGCTCATGCTTATTTTAACTCGCATTTACTTTTAATGTTTTTTATTGATATATAGGTTATTAATTGTCTTTGTAATTTCGGTTTTTGAGCTGTATTTATTGTTGCTTGTTCGCATTTCAACTTGGATTTACTTTTAATCTTTTTATTGTTATAGGGATCTATACTTGTGTTTTTGGGTTGTTGTGAAAAAAAATTTTTTGGACTACTTATTCTATAGCCCGCGACTTTAAATTTAGTGATAATATCATTTTATATTTTGATAGAGTGGTCTTTCTTCGTTTTTGTGATTTAGGGGATTGTGATTACGTGTTTTGAACATTATTTTTTTATGCGCTTGGAAATTTCCACATACCGTAGATATTATGTTATAATTTAAAGTAAAAATTATTTGCTGTGTTTTTGCACGTTCTTATTACTTTTTTTAACTGGATGTTACATCGCAATTGCGCATTGTTCTAGATCACTTTTTATTTAAGTTAAAATGTGCACTTGCTATAAAAAAATGTCATAAACTGTATTAGTATTCCCCAAAACACTATAAACGATCCCTCTAACAAATATTTATGAAATCGGAACAGTAACTTAAAATGAGTAAAAGCAATAACAAATAAGGTTCAAATAATGTTATAAGAACACCCAAAAATAGAATAAACGATTCCTCAATTAAATTATCAAATAATTGCAAGAACAAGTGATGAAGTGAGTCCACTATAAAATATTAGTTGAAAAAACTTACTCAGGACGCTAAAAAAGGAACTATAACTGATCCTTTTATAAAAAAATAATAAAAATTTTAAATAAAAATAAATAAAAAAGCTAAATGATGTATATTCCAGCAACGTTATGAGAACTAAAAACAAAAAAATCAATCCCAATATCAATCAAAAACTTAATCATAACCACTCGAAAGCACAATAATTAATCCCTATATTAATAAAAAACATAAAAAGTAAATACGAGTTGAAATACCCATGAGCGATAAAAAATACAGCTCGATAAACGAAATCATAACCACCCGAAAGCACATTAATTAATCCCTATATCAATAAAAAACATTAAAAGTAAATGCGAGTTGAAATACGGATGAGTGATACAAAATACAGCTCGAAAAACGTAATCATAACCACCCGAATGCACGATAATTCATCCCTATATCAATAAAAAACATAAAAAGTAAATGCGAGTTGAAATACGCATGAGCGATAAAAGATAGCGCTCAAAAAACGTAATCATAACTACCCGAAAGCACAACAATTAATGTCCATATCAATAAAAAACATAAAAAGTAAATGCGAGTTGAAATACCCATGAGCTATAAAAAATACAGCTCGAAAAACATTATTATAATACCCGAAAGCACATTAATTAATCCCTATATCAATAAAAAACATAAAAAGTAAACGCGATTTGAAATACCCATGAACTATAAAAGATAGAGCTCAAAAAACGTAATCATAACCACCCGAAAGCACAACAATTAATGCCCATATCAATAAAAAACATAAAAAGTAAATGCGAGTTGAAAAACCCATGAACTATAAAAAATACAGCTCGAAAAACATTATTATAATACCCGAAAACACATGAATTAATCCCTATATCAATAAAAAACATAAAAAGTAAACGCGATTTGAAATACCCATGAACTATAAAAGATAGAGCTCAAAAAACGTAATCATAACCACCCGAAAGCACAACAATTAATGCCCATATCAATAAAAAACATTAAAAGTAAATGCAAGTTGAAATACGCATGAGCGATAAAAGATAGAGCTCAAAAAACGTAATCATAACCACCCGAATGCACGATAATTCATCCCTATATCAATAAAAAACATAAAAAGTAAATGCGAGTTGAAATACGCATAATCGATAAAAGATAGAACTCAAAAAACGTAATTATAACCACCCGAATGCACGATAATTCATCCCTATATCAATAAAAAACATTAAAAGTAAACGCGAGTTGAAAAAACCCATGAGCGATAAAAAATACAGCTCGAAAAACATAATTATAATACTCGAAAACACATTAATTAATCCCTATATCAATAAAAAACATAAAAAGTAAATGCGAGTTGAAAAACCCATGAACTATAAAAGATAGAGCTCAAAAAACGTAATCATAATCACCAGAAAGCACATTAATTAATCCCTATATCAATAAAAAACATTAAAAGTAAACGCGAGTTGAAATACCCATGAGCGATAAAAAATACAGCTCGAAAAACATTATTATAATACCCGAAAGCACATTAATTAATCCCTATATCAATAAAAAACATTAAAAGTAAATGCGAGTTAATATGCACGCGAGCGATAAAAAAATTTATCTCGAAAAACTTAATTATAATACTCGAAAACACATTAATTATTCCCAAAAACTATCCCTCCCCTCTAAAAATTCAAAATCAACAACTATTTTAAAACTAAATATTTTTTTAAATATTTGTTCGTAAAAAACAGAACTTGATATGAAATATCTAAAAAACAAACAAAAAAACAGTGATATGATATGCCAAAATTATTAAAAAAGTCATAATTTTAATTAAACTAATTATTTTTCAATAAATAAATAAATAAAACGGAATATTTAAGGCTAGAAGTGAAGAAAAAGGTGACATTTGACTTGGAAAAGGTAACATTTGAAATGGAAAAGGTGACATTTGAAATGGAAAAGGTGACATTTGAAATGGAAATGGTTACATTTGACTTGGAAAGGGTTACATTTGACTTGGAAAAGGTTACATTTGACTTGGAAAAAGTTACATTTGACTTGGAAAAGGTTACAATTGACTTGGAAATGCTATATACCGTTGGAAAGCTAAAGATTTTAGAAAAAATATCATCTCATACACAAGCTTTTAGAAGTTAATAGAGAGTGATGAGAAGAAGATAAAACTAACTGATTATTTTAGATAATAATATAATAGATTTTTTAATAAAACACATGTTTATATATAAATTCAATTTGATTAATTCCTTAATAGTTTCACGTATTTTTATCTCTAACTGTATTTGAAAATTCTTTCATTGATTTTAAAAATCGAGGTAAGTGAAAGTCGTGTGTTGCCCGCACCAGATTTTTTTTATTTTATTTGTAATTTTAATTTTATTTTTACAAATGAAAATATTGAGTGTATTTTTGTCGGGTTTAGTTAATAGGCTGTTTTATCTTGGGTTTTTAATTTTACAAAAAATAGATGGGAATAAGGTGTTAATTAATTTATATTTTATAAATAAAAACGAAATAACGTTGAAATTGAGGAATAAATTTTAGTGATTCTCTATTTAACTCAAACTTGAATTTTATTAAGAAACTTCATTAACTTGATTAAGAAAATTTTCATTATATATCCAGCAAGAGAACATTCGTGAGGATTTCGGCGAAAGATCATTTACAGCTCAAGGGCTTTGGTTCGGAAGCATAGCCCCTTTGCCGCTCTCAGGTTAGAGCATTTTTGGAAAAGTTCGGACTTGAAAAGAACATCGAGAACAAGACGAAGACCACAATTCCTGGACTCTGGAATCTTGCACCAACTACCACCTACATTAGGCCTAGGATAGATTTTTGATCAATTCTTTATCACAAAGTTTAAATACAGCTTTATATATTTCTCTAGAAATGTCTCTCTTATTGTTTCTTTAGGATTACCTTCCAGATCAAGTGTGTTCTCGAAGTTGAACAGCAACCCGAATTCGGGATGTTTTTTCTCGATTTTTTAAAATTGTGTTTTGTTAATCGGGGATGGTTTTCATAATTCGTAATTTGACAACAATTACGATAAAACAAAAGAGAAGAAATTATTATCTAATAAGTATTTAACCAAATCAAATTTTGGAACGTAGAAGACAAGAAGAAATACCTCCGCTTACACCTCCCTCCACTCCCAAAAAAACTACCTTTTTAATATTTAAATCACTTCATACAAAAGTAATTACCATGAATGCTAAATAGAAATCCCTTATAATTTTAATTTGTTTCGCTCCAGGTTCTTTCGGCGAAAGAAAAAAATCGCTTGAATTGGTTAATTTTGGTCACTTTAACAATTAGTGGCAAAATATATATA
This sequence comes from Piezodorus guildinii, assembly GCA_023052935.1. NCBI lineage: Eukaryota > Metazoa > Arthropoda > Insecta > Hemiptera > Pentatomidae > Piezodorus > Piezodorus guildinii. The sequence continues at coordinate 172,682,569 of CM041292.1, read as the reverse complement.
TATATATATATATATATATATATATATATATATATATATATATATATATATATATATATATATATATTACATGGTATTTTCTTACTTGTTTTAAGTTATCCAAAGCATCCAGCTACCCGTAGTGCCTAATGATGTTATACTTCAAAAGGAAAAGATGATAGCCATAATTTTTATGTTAAAAAAAAAAACAGTTTCATTGATTTAAAAAAAAAGAACCGGAGTAGAGATTTGGGGCTCTACTAAACCATTAAATTCTTCCCGTATCCAATTCTTACAATAAAAAATCCTTCAAAAAATCCTCAATGCTCCTGTTTTTGTCACAAATAAACTGTGTCATATCCCCTATGTTGCTCACTTGGCCCGCACCAGGTACCACTCCTTTCCCATTCCAACCCCCTAGTTTTAATCCTTGCTTTCTCTACAATTCCTGTGGCGTCTGAAAATAAGATGGCTCCGGGACCTTCTAGTTAAGCATAGTTTTTGGAGAGCTGCTAATGGGTAGTGTCCCAACATGTGAATCAAGACAGTATCACATTTACTGAATGTATTTTATAATACAGTCGTAAATATCAATCAACACATTTAAAAAAAGAAAAGAAAAAGGAAGGAACAGCACGGTGTATTATGCAGCACTTACTGCAGTACTCACCGATTCCGAGACCGCTCACAAGAGGTTGGACGAGTTGAACAGATGTGTTCGGCTGCTCTACCACGTCCCTGCCCATACAGCACTGATTACAAAGGCCTCTTATAAGCACAGCGAAATCCAAGAAATTCCTTAATCTACCGACCCCTAGCAACTTCTTCCCCTTCTCTATGTGTGACGATCTGAACATTTTAACAGACGAAAATTGTTGGCTAATAAAAAAAAAATACATTTTTTCAAGCCATAGAAATGTTGTTTCGGCGTTTAATCAAATGTGAAAAACAATTTGTCATTTTCGTTCACCTTTAATTTTTTATCGGACCGGAAACTTATAGACTAGACATTTATTTGTAAGGTGTCGAAACTTGGATACACAAGACTTCATCTGCCAACATCCTTCATAATGTCATTAATACCTTCAAGGTTAAGTATATTGCTTTCTTCTCAAGACATAGCCACCAAAACAGCATCTATAAAGTGGTCAGGGACCTAAATGAAAAAATGGCCAACTCCTATCAGATCGACCAAAATAAGCCTCCACGTGATCCAACACCGTCACTTGAAATATCATGTAACGAACACCTAAACATCTTACAACTTGCAGAAACCTTATATCCTACAATTGAGACGTTGATTTCCAAAAGGTACTAAAGGACATTTTTTACGAAATTGATTTTTTATCATATTTGTATTTTCATCATTTAGTTTTATTTACATATTCTATTTGATGTTATCTAATGAATTCTCAAGTCCTTAAAAAACGTGATTTAGAAATGCGGTCATTTTCTAAAAGTACTAATTACGCATTTATTTGCGGTCCAAATCATTAAAAAAAAAAAATTTCATAACTTTAATATGATGTTATTATTATAGTAAAAAAATAATTCTAAATTTTAAGGCAAAAAGACCCAAATTAGGTAGTTTAATAATATAGTAATGAGAGATTTTCCCGCTTCCTGTAAAATTTCCTAGAATGGATAAAGTACCTTTTGGAAATCAACGTCTCAATTCTGAGGCATGTGATTTTTTTTTTTCCCCTCATTGCCCCACCACATCCAATATTAATGTTTCTTTTAACAAGCTCCTTAATAGCTAGTACCTTTTTAACAGGAACAATTTTTACTATGTCCACAATTTCTTTCGACTTTAATTATTCTGATCATTATAGACTTTTCTCTTTTGATGTTGAGAGTTTATTCACCAATATTTCAAAAGATTAAGTGCTCTGAATAGTTATAGCTAACTGGTAATCCTTTGAACATCGTACCTCATTCCATCATTTTACTAGATATTAATCTTTACAGGCTTTTTGTATACCAGGCAATCCGACAGTTCTTTTATTAAATTTCACGACTTATCACAGGAAATCTACTCTACTTAATCCTCAACATTTCCAACATTACTTACTTATAAACTTAATTAGTTACCAAAACCTCCTAGTCCAAAATTAAATTTTTTTTTTGTATGTATTTCTTTATTTCCAGATCGGCTACGAAAATTAAATTAATTGTTGGAAAAAGTATTTACCTAAACACTTTCTCAGTGAAAGGCTCATTCCACAACCATTGTGAAAAAATATTTTAAAAATTAGTTCGAATCAGCTGATGCGCTCGATGATAACAGTCATACGTTACATCGTCTCTCAGATTTTTGCTTTTTTCAGTAGGAATTCGCTTGAATTCAGTCTGGAGAACATCACTAGACCTCAGGAATACTACGGCAGTGAATATTGGAGAAATTTCGGTAAGCAAAGTTATAATTTACTTTGTAAAATCACGAAAAAGTGAAAGGAGGGTCACTGATCAGCTGATTGCCGCTAGCTCGGCAAGCTCGGGCTTGCTTTTCGTTAACTTATCTTTCTTTTATCTTTAATTCTTATCTCATTATTTATATATTATTATTATTTTCTTAATCAATGAGATATTTTCATCAAGTCATGTCCTCAAAGTCTGCAAGTAAAAGATCTAGATCTGCAGGTTCTAACTCGTCTCCTACAAAACAGAGACCCCGCCGTGAACAAAATAAAAAAATAATTCCACCAGCGACCGCGTCGGCTACCTCATTAGGATCTGAACCACAGCCCAGCACATCATCACAAGGAATAACTGATGAATCCCCGTTTTTTACACCGAATCCATTTGAGATCCTCCAAAATGAAAAAGAAACCATGGAATCTTCTCCTATACCCAGGGAACCACTACCTCCACCAATATTTGTTAAAAATATTAAAAATTTTAAACTGATGTGTGCGCATTTAAACAAAGTAACTGATCCTGATAGTTATTATTGTATAAGTAGAACCAATGATACTAAAATATCTCCGACTACTGCTGAAACCTACAGAAAGATTGTAAAATATCTGACTGAGACCAAAGCTGACTTTCATACTTATCAGCTGCGCCAGGAGAGAGCATTAAGGGTCGTAATCAGAAACCTACATTCCTCAACACCCGTTGAAGCTATCAAAGAAGAACTGACAGAATTAGGATTCCAAGTGAGGCAAGTCACCAACGTTCTAAAAGATAAAAGTCCACTGCCTCTATTCTTCGTGGACTTGGAACCATCAGCAGGAGTCGAAAAAATCTATGACCTCAGTAGACTGTACTATACCCGTGTAAAAGTTGAAAAACCTTACACAAAGAGGGAAATAGTTCAGTGTCATAACTGTCAGACATATGGTCATACCAAAAGTTATTGCCATCACATACCACGCTGTGTGAAATGCGGTGAACAGCATAAAACCGAAGAATGTACAAGATCAAGATCTACACCCGCTGTATGTGCTCTGTGCCTCAAGGACCACCCGGCTAACTACAAGGGATGTGAAATCTACAAGAAACTCAGAACCAGATACCAAAAACCTCAGGATCCGAATGAAACAGCTGTACCAACCAGAAGCAGAAGAGAACCATCAAAACCTGTAAATTCTAACGTATCATTTGCCCACTTGCTTGGAGGTGGAAACCAGAATCATGAAGTCGAGGCACTGCCGGAACAACTTTTTCCTCAACTTTCTCAATCTATTGTACAACAATCTATCCCTCAAAGTTTACCTAATCTTCAAAAAACTCCTCAACATCAAATTTCTCATATCCCTCCACCATCAAACGTCACAGATCTTACCAGTCTAATGACATCGTTCATCTCCGAAATCAAATCTCTTGTTATGCCGCTTATATCACTCCTTACAAATCTAGTATCAAATCTAATCCCTGCCTTGAAAAATCCTTAAATGAATTCACCTAACTCCTTATCCATTCTCCTTTGGAATGCGAATGGTGTTAGAAATCATACTGACGAACTGACAGCATTGTTGCAAGACAAAACAATCGATGTTGCACTTATAACTGAAACAAGACTAACGACTAAACAGTACTTCAAAATACCGCAATACATCACATACCGTACTGACCACCCAGACGGCAAAGCCCATGCCGGTTCTGCTATCATTGTCCACCAATCCCTCTCTCATCATTTACTCCCACTTCCCACCTATGATTTCCTACAAGCCACAGCCATAGTAATCAAGACTTTTTCCTTTCCGGTAACCCTCACATCTGCATACTGCCCTCCTAAACATTCCATTTCCAATTCCGAATTTGTATCCTTCCTGGATTCCTTAGGAAATCGTTTCATTCTGGGTGCAGACTTAAACGCCAAGCATCAGCAGTGGGGTTCCAGAACCACGAATTCTCGGGGACGAAATTTGCTGTCTGCACTCAACTCCCGAAATTTTAATATCCTGCCTCCTGACTCCCCTACCTACTGGCCAACCGATCCTAACCGCAATCCTGACATCCTCGACTTCTTTATCCACAGCGGATTAGGCTCCCTCAACTTTCTGTAACTCGCCTTGATGAACTATCCTCAGACCATAGTCCACTGATCCTAAAAGTATCTCTCACTCCAATTCCAAAACCCATTCCACCATCATTCATCCGAGGCCCTGTCAACTGGAACCTTTTCCGCCAAATCCTGACCGATAATATTGACCTCAGAGTAACCCTCAAAACCCCAGATGACCTAGATAATTCCGTCTATTCCTTTACCACCGCCATCCAACAAGCTGTCTGGACTGCCTCCTCTCCTAAACACCCCAATATAAATCCTCACCAAAATCATTTTCCACAACATATTATAGACCTCATCCATACCAAACGCCGAGCAAGATCACTATGGCAGCGCACACGACACCCAACAGATCGCCGCTCCTATAACTTCTATTGTAGACAATTGAAGAGGGAGTTGGCGACCTTCCGTTCCCAGTCCTTCAATTCCTACCTCTCCTCTCTATCAGCTCGTGATAATTCCCTGTGGAATGTCACGAAAAAGATCCTAAAATACCATCAAGTTTCCCATCCTCTCCGACGTGGTGATGACTCCTGGGCTGCGTCTGATGAAGATAAAGCCGAGGAATTCGCCACACACCTCTCCAAAGTTTTCACTCCTCACCCGGAATCCCACGCCAATCACACCGCAACAGTGCAAGACTTTCTTATTTCACCAATTCCACTTTCCCTACCTCCTAAAGCTATTAATCCCTCTGAGGTCAAATATCTTCTCCAAAAACTTACCCTCCGTAAATCTCCTGGACACGATCTCCTTACTCCCCAGATCCTCCGACAACTTCCGCAGAAAGCTATTATATTCCTTACTTATATTTACAACTGCATCCTACGCACCACCTATTTTCCTCTGTTATGGAAACATTCCACTATCATACTTTTTCTAAAACCAGGCAAACCTTCCAACAACACTTCATCCTACAGGCCTATTAGTCTACTCCCCATCCTCTCAAAAATCTTCGAAAGGCTTCTTCTTAAACGTATCCTACCCATATTAGAATCTCAAAATCTTCCTTCCCATCAGTTTGGATTCCGTCCTCAGCATTCCACAGTTCAACAGGGGCTCCGAGTTGTAGACCATATTTCCTCAGCTCTTGAATGCAAAGAGTATTGTTCTGGTGCGTTTCTGGACATTGCGCAAGCTTTTGACCGGGTATGGCACACTGGATTACTCTTCAAGCTGAAAACCCATTTACCCCAGTCTCTATACCTCATTCTCCGATCCTATCTCTCAAACCGTTCCTTCCGCGTTCGCTGTGGTGTAGAATTTTCTAACCTTTATCCCGTTGAGGCCGGTGTTCCTCAAGGCAGCGTCTTGGGACCCGTCCTCTACATCCTTTACACTGCTGATATTCCTACACATCCTGATACCTTTCTGGCAACTTTTGCAGACGACACCGCCATCCTATCATCCAGTTCCAATCCTGAAACAGCATCCTTAAACCTGCAAAGACACCTTTCTCTTATCGAAGACTGGTGTAATGCTTGGCGCATTAAGGTGAACGAAGCCAAATGCAAACACGTAACCTTCACTCTTCGACGAAACTCCTGTCCGCCAGTTTACTTCAATTCCATTCCAATTCCTCCTTCAGATACAGTCCGGTATCTTGGCTTACTATTAGACAAAAGATTGACTTGGAACCCACATACAAGACTTAAAAGACAAGAACTCAACCGACGATTCGGACAGTTATACCGACTACTCAACAGAAAATCTGAACTTACAGTTGACAACAAATTATTAATCTACAGGACAATACTGAAGCCCATCTGGACCTACGGACTTGAACTGTGGGGGACAGCTAAACGTACTAACATCAAACGCATTTAATCCTTTCAATCCAAAGTCCTCCGTACAATAGTAAATGCTCCTTATTATGTTTCCAACTATACCTTGCACCACGACCTTAATGTTCCTTTTATTTCAGACCTGATTCCATCCAAATTTTCCAAATTCCACCAGAATCTCATTCATCATCCTAATCCTCTAGCTCAATCCCTATCCAGCCCCACCCATCCATACAACCCACCTAGAAGGTTGAAACGGCAGTGGCCTCGTGACCTCTTATAACATGTATATTGGAGTTCTAGCATTGGCTAGATTCTCCACTCACGTGCTGTATGCTTGTGAATTGTATATAGGTATGAGTGACTATTGTATATATTTTTATTGATTTTATTTTGTATATATGTATATTTTATTATTATTATTATTATATAAATTTATAGTTTTGTATATATCGTGTGAATGTAGTATGAATGTTGTACGTTATCACTATTAAAAATGTCCTGAATTGGACAGATTGTAATATTGCTCAATGAATAAAAAAAAAAATAAAAAAAAAAAAAAAAAAATTAGTTCAACCTATTAAGAACATATAAGGATGCATACGAGACATAAATTTCCTAAAAGTTAAGATTAAGACATAAAATTAGTTTTTTATTATACCAGATAATGGAGTAGATCGAAATAATAATGTAAATTACTTTGAAATATTCTTCTTAAGTATTTATTGCTCATGCTCAAAAAATAAATTATTGACGGGAACAAAATACTAAAAAACAGCTAATATGCAGAGAATTCAATTCGCTATCGATTGACTAGTTGGTGTTCATATAACTTACGGGCAGATGAATTTCTTTGTAATAGTTATTCGGGTTCTTCGTATTTTGAAACGACAAACCTTACATTAAGAGGGTAATTTTTTCTTATTCTTCGACAATAACAGAGGTTCATTATTGAAAATAAAAAAAATATATGAATGATATTGTCATCAAGCACAAAATAATCTCGAAAATTTATTAATTTAATTTACCCACTTTATTTCCATTGAAAATAATAATTATATATACAAAATGAATCCCTTTTTCCCTTGGTGATGACTGGACTATTTGGCTAATTATTTTTTTCTTCTTTTTTAACTGTCCGGAGAAGGTTTAAAAAAAAAAAAGATTAATAAAAAAATTAAAATGGATTAAAATAAGCTTTATGGATCGGTGAATTAGCTAAAGCAGCCAGAACTGAGTGAATTATAAGAGTTTAAGGGAGAATGGCAGTAGTGACAAATTATTTTGAGTCGCACGGTGATACAAATAATTCGCTACACAATATCATATACTACATCTATTTATTATATTTTTTCCTTTGTAGATTCAGAATCAAATACATTATCTAACAACTTCCTGATTGCCACCGCCGGATTGTGATATTTACTGTTAAGACAGGACATCGCCTGCCAGGTCATCTAATAGTGATAAAATGGAGGTATAGATTGAATATAATACGACGTAAAGTAGCCATATTCTCATTAACATACTACTGATTACTTTATACTATCTCAAAAGTATTTTACTTAATAGTAAAAAGTATTTTACCTAATAGTATACTAAAACGTAAAAGGGGGAAAAAAAAAAAATTTTTAGAAGAAGATATACCTAAAAAATAAGTAGCGGAATTGATAAAAAGTTATTTAGCATAGTATATATTTTAACTCACTTCCCAATAGGTTTGGTCACCGGGGAAGTTAGACCATCACCTCCGTAAGGAGAGGCCTGTAAGGATAATATTTTGTAAATATTGTAATCAATTAAGAAACATTAATTATATAGTTTTGTTCATTTATTAAGTATATGCATTATTATTTGTCACTTATATTAGAACTCAAAGAAAATATTATAATTATGATCATATCGATTGGAAATAATCTCTTCCTTATTTTGTTCATATGTATCCTTTTATTAACACATGTTAAACTTTATTACGTTTCGAGGCTTCACTTGCCTCATCTTTTGTGTGTGTGTGCGTATGTGTGGATGCAAATGTTTATGTATATGATATGTGTATATGTATATGTATGTAGCTGAATTTGTATATATGGACGTATATTGTATGGTTGTGTGTTGTGTGTATATATGTAGGGATGAATGTTGTGTGGGTTTTAATAACTGACCTGGGTAGAAGTAGTATTTTGTTTGTTTGAAAACATTGAGTGGAATAGGAAGGCATTAGATAGAGACCAGTTTAGAACACATTCAAATGCACAGTGCATATTGACATATGTGATAATGAAGTATCAGGATTTAATGTTGTGATTTAAATTTATTTGAATGACCTATATTATATAAAAATATGGTAATAGATGTGAGTATATATAAAAATTTTATACATAGTGTAAATAGTTAAATTATAAATTATTTCTAATTTATAAATAATATATACTTAATATTTATATAATTAGTTGAAATAATTGTACAATTATATTTTAGATAATATCTGAAGATGAGGCAAGTGAAGCCTCGAAACGTAATAAAGTTTAACATGTGATAATAAAAGGATACATATGAACAAAATAAGGAAGAGATTATTTCCAATCGATATGATCATATGATATACTCTTCTATAATAGTGAATGATATATTATAATTATATGTTATCCTTGCAATAAAGGCTTTATTCATTCATTCATATTTTAACTAGATCAAATTTTGAGGAAAAAAGACTAATTATGAAGTTATTTCATTTAAAAAAAAATAAAATTGAAGCCCATATCTTAATTATTGACATCGTACACTATAAGAAGAAAATTTATTAAAATGGTTGGCGTATATTAATAAAAATATGGAAGATTTTATCAAATTTATGAAAATGAAAAATATCTTTAAAAATTCAAACATTATTGTAAAATTTAATAATTCTCATAAATAAATGTTTGTTTTAGAAGAGAATGGTCCTACATTAATTTTAGAAGATAATTTAATAAATTAATCTAAATAATAATAATGTTTAAACATCATGATTTAATAAATATATTTGAATAAATTATGTTAAAGTAATTATTAAAAGCGTAATAGATAAAGGTGTATTTATTAATAATTGTTTCGAACAGTTTCTATTAATGATATTTATTAGGTATTCAATGAAGTGAAAAAGTGTCTGAAAATTCATAATATAAATACAAAATACTAAGGAACTAATGAAACTGCCAAAAATTCTAACTAAAAGATGTTTGTTACGACTCAAGAATGCTACGATTGCTTACAAAAGATGTACGACGAGATTTGAGAGAGGAGCTCAGCGAAGCAGCCTGGCGGGAGATACGAAGCCAACTGGATGCTGGGCCAGTGGAAGCATGCGCCACGGCCAGCAACAAGTTTATAAGCCCCTACGTCTTAATGGCAATCCACCTCCACTTTCGTCAAACCCATATTTTTCTTCCTTTTTCTTCTAAGAGCATCTTAAGCGAAAGATCATTTTCGATGAGATACCACTTAACTTTGTAACGGTGCCTTTAACTCTCAAGCGGTTAGAGCAAAATTAAGCCCTTCATTTCCATAAGGTACTATATCCACTTTTGACAATTTTACAGGAAACGCAATAATCTGTCATTTATTTATTAATTGACCAATTTACGTGATTCTTGTTTTTATTAAAATCTTAAGTTGATTTTTAAGCGTGTTAGCAACTTATTTTTCCAAATTATTGCACTTTTCCGATGACTTTTGAACAATGTAATATGTATATAGTACTTTTTGGAATGAAACGTGGATGTTAATGGCATGTACGAATTTGTAAAGAATTAAAAGGTATTTAGTATTTTTTGGAAGAATATAACGTGCGATTAATTGTTAACAGTCACTATAACCTTCATGATACATTACCGATAACTAACGGCTTTATATTGTTAATTACTAAGTAATGTTTATTTCCTTATTCTCCCTTTGAGAAATATCATTCTTTGTTGGTTAATTACATTGATTATCAATTCTTCATAAAGAAAGTAAATATTCAAAGGACAATTTATCTATTTTTGGCACTATAATAAAAAAGGATGTAATTATGAAGTTTGTTTTAAACTTGTATTTACTATTTGTGTGAATTTAGCAATTTTATCTATATTATTAACTATGTGTGAACAAAATTTAGCTATAGACTCATAAATAAATAATGTTTGAACTTTTATTTTACATAAAAAAAAAAAAAATCAAATAAATCTACTATTAAGTTAGACCAGGCACGGTTTATCCTCTCATATTTAGCAAGTTCGTGGAATGCTAATTCCAACTATTTACTGGATCAACTACCATTATTCTATTAAAATGTGAGTTTCTGAAATTTTTTGAACTAAATTTATGTTGCTGCAAGAAGAAATACTATAATTTTTTTTAAATTTAATTGACAACCTACAAGAACCAAAGCGACGCAGCTAATTTGTTTAAAACAGCCTAAAAACTGATTATTAGGTTAAAACCATTGATCAAAATAATAGCGGCGATTCAAGGCATGCTAAATGAGAACCAATAAAAATGCTCAAAATGAAGAACTAAATAAATTATTGGTAATATATTATGGGATTAGATGCTTCTGTATAGCAGGAAATATAGTAATAACTTTTCGAAGGAAATATAGTATTTTGGAATGAAATGCAATTTTTAAATACGTTTTTAAAGGATTTTTGTGTTTTTTAAATAAAATTTGATGACGGAATTATATAAAACTAAATCATTATAATATAAATATGTAAAAATATCAATTTCGAAAAAAATGTCCTTTAGTACCTTTTGGAAATCAACGTCTCAATTGTAAAAGATCGATTTTATATAGCAGTGCAGTGGTTACATAAAAAATAAATCGGCATATTTTGATTTGATCAACTAACCGAAATAGGTTTCCTGGCTCCTGACTAATTTAATGAACATTTTATATTTTTGTATGAATAAGAGGTCAATTCAAGCAAGTAACAAGAAAATAATGAAATTTTGTACTCAATAAGTCTTTTATACTCGAGTATTTTGTATATAAGACTTTTAAAGTGATTTCCAAAAAGCAACATAATGGTTAAAAAAATTTTGGTTTTGGAGAAAACCTAATTTAGGATTTAGTATAAAAGAGTAAAGGCCTGGGGGTCAGCGAAACACAGAAATAAGAGAATATCAGAAAATACGAGAATAATAAAAGAGGTGAGTGGATTAAATTTATGTAATTGTCATTGATGATATTATGTTGTTGCAATTCAAAATAGGTTATATTTCGGTATCAAAATACCTCCTTTAATTGTAACTAAAAACCATTATTATATCATCAAATTATCTTAGTTAGGTCCTTCGGAACAATACTTTCATTTATTCTAATTAACTTTACAGTGACAATGTGTTTCGCCAAATTTCAAATCTTAACTCTATATTTGCAAGTGTGAATTAGCACTTATATTATTATTGCATGAACTTGTATTATTAAAATGGTTTTGTGTTTGACCGAAAACAGTGTTAATTTAAATGTTAATTTGTAAACAAAAAACCTGTAGTAGTATTTCCCTTTTTCTATGCATTGTTGGTAGTGACACACATTAAGCTCCCTTGTAAAGTATCAATCTGTTCATTTTGAAATGTTTTCTTTTAAATAACTACTACCAACACTGTAGTTCATACCTAAAAGTTTTATTTTATGTCAACAGCAGGAATCGAAAAGAAAATATCGTTAGAGGAATCGAACCTGGCGAAGCTAGAGGTGGCTTTTTAGAAAAAATTATCTTTGAAGAGGAGGAAAATGAGCTTCTTGGAGTAATCGGGCCTCAAGCTCTACGCCTACAAAACAATTTAACGACAGCGATGGTGAGTTCTATAATCATGTACCTGAAGTTTTTTTTTTTAATTACGCCTTCCCATTTCGGCTTCCGCCATTAGGCGCGTACCTGAAGTAACTTGTATTATTTATTCATAATAATCAACAATACCCCTTTCTTTTTATTTCAGACCCAACGGTTAATAGCGAAGATGTTGCTGCCTATAAAGATAATGTAATAATATTACAAGCGAATAGGACTGACATTCGGATGTTAGTAGTACCATCGACGAGCTCAGCAAATTTGAATAGAAGCTCAATTGAAAAAGAAAATATCAATCCAAGAACCCCAATGATAATGAATACTTATCCCCACCCATTCTTCATTGAAGAAGAAGAAGAGGAGGGAACTGATGAAAGAGGAACATTTGAAAAAATATCTCCCTCTGTGACTTAAAACAGAATGAAATGAAGAGATATACTGACGCGCAAATCCAGTTTCCAGAAGAAATAAGCAAGGAAAGGATTAAAGCGGAAGAAGCATTTAGATTGCTAAGGAGGGAGTCCATAATAGTCTTTTGAGTCCATAATAGTCCGTGAGCCAGCAACGAAAAATGCAACCCATTTTACCAAAATTTGTAGTGTTTTATGCAAAGCATCTATCTTGGTAAAGCAAAAAATACAGGTCTGCCACCTAAATACGGGTGGACTACAAAATGGCTGCCATACAAAAAGTGACTAAAAAGACGAAATTCTGACTCATTTGACCACGATTTTTCTTTTGACCTCATAATACTAGGCGATAATACGAATCTAACGACACTAGCCTGCCATTTACAGGTGAGTGGGAAGCCGCGGCAGACGCGTTTTTAGGGACAGAATTCTGAAAACATGTAACCATTGCACTGACATTACGAGTAACATGTATTTCATAAGCATATCAACCAAATTAATGACAAAAATAAGACAATTCAAGGTTTCCATTTTTTTGTAAGAACCATATATATTAGTCATACAGACGTGTTTAACAAATCAAATTAAAGGTGATTTAATTGTTATAAGGATTATCCACATAGGATGAGTCGTTTCCATGATAGTATCTATAATAATGTTAGAAAAGAGTGATATTTCGTGATATTCCCTTTTTGAATGGCTGCCATTTTGTAATCCACCCGTTTTGAGATGGCAGGCGTTTATTTTTTGCTTTACATAAAACATAATAAAAATGTTTGTAAAATTGGTTGCTATTTTCGTTGCTGACTCATACAGTGATTAACAACTTCGTTCTTATTAAATGTGATATTTTAAAATTTACATGAAATATAAAAGTAACAATTTCTATGCATCATTGTTCTTAAATACAAACTGCACAATAACAGCATCCATTACAACTTATAATTTGGGCAAGTACACGGTCCAGTGAAACAACTTAGTTCTAATTTAAGAGCTTGAATAAGCATGGAAATGTTTTCCAATACTCGATGGGGTCAATCATTTACCACAAAGCAATTAAACGGTGGTGGGGGCATTCTTCAACCGGATAAATCCTGGAACTAAGTTTAGCTGGAAAATATTTTTCCATAAAGAATTATTAAATACATTATTCTAAAATTATCGGTTAACATTTTTATGTACGGATGTATTATTTATGCAGTATAACAGCATGTATACATAGCAGTAAAAAATAACTTTTAAATATAGGATCTTAAAATAACATGACTCTATTGAAAGGTATTATGTGTTTTATAATCCAATGAATCCCATATTTAACACACAATTGAGCTGACTGAACTAGTACAAGTGCGTACATTGTAATTGACTAATCACAATAAAGCACTACTAAATCATGCAAATAAGTCGATTAGTTGAGTATTTTTTAAAGTATTTAAGGTTAATGGTAAGGAAAAGCGGATATTATCGAATAAGAATATTTTATCAGCAATTTGTTTCGTAAATAAAATAAATTAAAAGAATATAAATAGCTAGAACCCGATTTGAATAATAGTTCTGCAATGTTCCTCTAACTAAAAAAAAGTATTTATTTTTTTTTTAGGGCTTTTCAACCACAAGGGACATTTGCACCCTATTTTACAACTACCATCCCTAATTAAATTAAAAAAAAAAACAATGAAAAAACATAAAATAAGTTTATTTTAAACCGACATGTAAATTTCAAACAGCTTTTAAGTTTCTAAGATTCTTCACATTATATTCCTTTATGATGAGATAATTTTTTTTCTATAGATTCGTTTTACTATTAACTCTTAAAAAAAATGTGTGTGTGTGTGTATATATATATATATATAATATATATATATATATATATATATATATATATATATATTATATATATATATATTATATACATCTGACAAAAATCTCTCAAAAAAAAGACACTACTTACAAGCGTTTAATTAATATTAATGGATACTTTTTGGGCAGCTTCATAAATGAACGTTAACTGAGTTTTTGATATTCCTTTCTGATGTTTTTAATTACCAAAAACAAATTCGCTTTTTAGCCCATAATTACCTTTATGTGAAACATGTGGAAAGAAAAAGTATTGCAATTGTAAAAATTTTCGAATTCGAGTTTTTCCTGGAAATACACGATTTGGGTCTCCTGAGTACAAATGACCAAAACTGCAAAATGTTTCTGTGTGTACATAGTCTGGCTCAAAACGATAAGTTGTAAGTAATCACAATTTCGTATTTAAAGCTAGTATATAACCAGGATGTTACATCAACTTTTCCATAAAAATTTACCAACCACAAGTGCCACTTTATTTCATGCGTACTAGATGAAAGAATTGATAACCAACTAAAGGAGAACAGAGAAAAAATATGTTTTAGATAAATTTTATTTCTTTTTATAGTAGGGAAGAAATATTAATAATTTAATGTAAATTAAATTGTTATAAGGTTAAGATTTTAGAAACAATGTTATCTTAAAACAAAAGCTGAAGAGTGGTTATTACATCAATAAATCATGAATAATCTCTATGAATACCTTAATAATATATAGGTATCTTATTAAAATTTTTATTTATAAACAAATTTGCTAATTGGGTGTAAGAAAGGTTTGTGAATATCTTAAATAACAACAAATAATTTGATTAAATCTGATTATTAGTAAAACCTCTAAATTATAAAAAAAAAATTATAATTTTGTCTCTGGAGCTATATTTACAGTATTTTAATCCCCTGAGGAGAATTAAAAAAGACAAATTTTATTCTTAGCTTGATTTATTGGTTTCCCGACTACCTAAGTTGTAAGAATTTCACAACACAGCTAATTTTCTTTTTTTTTTTTTTTTTCATTAAACAATGGTTAAAGACAATACATTTTTAGTTTAATTGCGCAGTGCAACCCACATAATACACAAAGAGAAAAAATGAGCGAATAAGTGCCGTAAAAAAATTTAAATAGATTAATTGATGTTAACCATTGGGGGTTCAACTTTTGACCGGCAGTGTAAACAAGTGATTGTTGTAACTAATAATTTCTATTGCTAGATTATTTAATTTGGGTTTTTTTGGTTCATCGAAATTAGGTTTGATAAAAAAAATTTGGGTACTGTTTTGTTTTTTGTTTTTCTTCGTAGCGTTAACAAAATAAATATTTGGATGAAACCGTGTGATAATTAGTGTAACATTGAAATAATGATATAAATTCTTCAAACTGGACTACTGTTACAAATTAATATTCATAAATATTTATAATTTTTATAAACGAGAGACTCAGCAAGATCGAAAATTACCTTAGGGGACAGTCGAAATATATGAAAGATTTATCTTCTGAAAATAAAGCTTTAAAGTGCCGAGTAGGCGAACTGGAAGTCCGGCTGAACAGGGCTGAGCAAGGACTACTGTCTAAATCATTAGAAATTAGGGGCATACCGGTCCGTCCGGGGGAAACCCCCGCGGGTCTGGTGAACAACATAGCGGCAGGTCTCGGAAATAAAATTAAAATGGAGAATTTAGACGTAGTGGAGCGGTGTTGGCAGAAGAAAGATGACCCGCGACCACCCCCTGTCATCGCTGGCTTTGTCAGGCAGACCATCCGGGACGTGCTAATTAGGAGTAGAAAAATTAAAAGGGACTTTTCTACGAGGGATATCGGTACGCAGGAAAATGACTGCCACCAGATATATTTAAGCGAGGAGATGACCCCTACCAACAGGCATCTCTATTGGCTCGCCCGGCAAAGAAAGACGGCGGGAAAATTGAAATACGTGTGGTTCGCTGGCGGAAGAGTTCGGTGCAGAAGAGACGACGTCCACCCTGATATCTACATCGGCCAGGCACAAGATCTCGAAGGTTTAGACTGACATCCGAATTCCCATCTTTTTCATTGCTTCAGTCAAATTTACCAACGGTTAACAATTATACGGTTTCAATCTATGCCATATTATTTTTGCACTTATCAAATAGTACAGTGATTTTTATTGATATTAGTTCTTCAAATTTAAATTTAATTTTTAACCTCGAAGATATCTATATGTGTATGTATGTGTGTGTGTGGGTGTGTATGCAAACACACACGCACACACATATACATTTTTTTTTTTTTCTCTTACACATTTTTTTCTTTCTTTCTTTCTCTTCAAATTGTCTTCAATATAGTTTTATATGTCCTCTCTTTCCTATTTCACCTTCTCTCTCACACCCAGCATGTCTAATATCCTAACTACCTGCCACGTTAACGCGCAGTCCTTACCTGCTCATTATGACGAATTCCATCAATATTTCACCCAAAATTTCTACCATATTGTTGCCTTTTCTGAGACATGGTTAAAACCCTACATCCTTTCCTCTTCTGTTTCCCTTCCGGAATATTCATTTATCTGTCACGACTGTATCGGCCGAACTGGTGGAGGCTTTATGTTCACAATCGCCTTAGATTTCGAATTCTTGAACTTACATCCCAAACTGAGCATCCGCATATCGAATTCCTATTTATCGAAATCCTTTTCAAAGAAAATCCTCTCCTATATGTTGTAGCCTACCGCCCTCCTTTAGTACCTTTCGATGAATCCTTTACAAATACGTTCCTTAATACCAACCTCCTTTCGCATTCCAATGACAGACTTTACTAAGAAAATCTCTTCTTCTCCCTCAATCTATTCATCGTTCCCTTTGCCCCTACCCATCATACCCGCTGGACTTACACCTGGTCGGACGTTTATGTTATAGATACAAATGAAAATCTTCTTTCCTCCTACCAATTGCCGGTTCCATTTTTGTCATCCCACGATTTAATCTAAATATCATACAATATTCAAAGTCCAGCAACCCTTCCTAAAACCAAAACATTCAACAACTTTGAAACCTCACTCGTGAAACCATTCTACCAGATCTTGAATCCCTGAAATGGTACCTGGTTTCTCCACCCAATCTGCTCTTACTAAAATTACCAATGACATATACACTGCAATAGACAACAAACAGCAAACAGTACTAATACTCCTCGAATTTTTCAAAGCGTTCAATTCACTGAGCCATTCTATCCTCTACTCTAAACTAAAATCTCTTTCCTTTTCCTACAGCTCTGGTTTCAGTCTTTTCTTTCTGACCGTACCCAAGCAGTTCACATTCCCAACCAGCCTTTATCTTCTTTTCTTACCCTTTCCTCTGGGGTGGCCCAGGGTTCAATTGTTTCTCTTATCCTTTTCAACGCCTTAATAAACGATCTTCCCAATTTCGTCTATCACCGCTTTTACCACCTATATGCCGATGACTTTCAGATTTACCTAACCTTTCCTCCCACTGAGTTATTAACAGCGTTTACTAGTATTCAAGAAGACCTAAACAGGTCTGTCATTTGGCAAATAAGAACAAACTAAGTTTAAACGCTGCGAAAATCCAGGCAATCATTATTGGATTCGATTCCCACCTCACATGTATTCCATCTCTTCCTACACTATTACTAAATAACCATCTCATCACTTTCAGCTCCTCTATAAAAAATTTAGGTATCCATATTGACCAAACCTCATCCTGGAAATCTCATGTGCCCCCAAATTTCCCGAAGGTCGATAAGCACACCAAAGCTATTCCATCGCACCCGTCATGGTCTCCCACAGTCCACTCGTAAAGCCCCTCGTATCCTCTTTAATACTCTAATGGATGTGCGGTATAAGGTGGCCTCTCGATGATGCTAGAGAAGAGGTTGAAGCAGATAATGAATTGTTCTTTAAGATTTGTTTATGGCACGTCGAGGCGGTCTCATATATCCTATCTTTATACCGAATCAAATTGGTACCGCACCCTTAGGCAATACTTCCTTGGATCTTTCCTATACCAAACCATCAACTCCCAACATCATCCCTCCTTAAATCTATAATCTTCTGCAGTTCAAACCCTCAATCCATCCACTAGAAACGAGATCCCGTATGTCCAACCTTTATATACCTTCCCACAGAACAAAAAAATATGAATGCTCCTTTCTGGACCGTTCGAATTGTTTCTGGAATTCCTTCCCATTAAACATCCGTCATGCTCCCTCCCTCTCCACATTCAAATACCTTCTATTCAAGCACCTTTCAACATCCCAAAATGACGCTGCCTGACAATGTAATCATTTTTAATAAAATTGTATTCAATATTCTTTTATTTTTTTTATTTCTACAAGTATTTTTTTTATAATTTCTCAAATTTTTTATCTTGAAAACGTTTTTTTCTAAGAATTTGTTTCTTATTTTTGTAATATATTATTTTCATTTATGTTTTAATTAGTTTATTTTTCATTAATTTTTAGCCTATTAAAGATCCTTTATTATTGTAAAGCTTATGTTATTCTTAGAAGACTAAGTATCAGAATAAGTTCATTCACTTATTTTCTTCTTTTTGTTTTATATTTAAACTAATTTATTTTTCATTTTGTTCAACACAATTATTTTCTGAAGATTGTTTTTATTTTAATTATTTTATTTGTTTATTTTATTTTATATTATGTATATATTTATCCATAATTGTAAATATCAGTTAATTATGTTCATTTTGTCTGTTGGCCAGACATATTGTATATTATAAAGTGTACAAATGTTCTCAAGGAACATTTCTATTCTATTATAATTTAGGACTAATGTTTATAGGTGTTAATTAATAACGGATCAAAAGAGGTAAGAACTAGTAATAATAATAAAATGTTAGTTTTTCTTTTATGCCTTTCTCCGGTGAATTTAAATAACGTGGTATAGGGTCAGGAATGGTGGAAATTGAGAATTGTCACATGATATATGAAGCTCTTTTCTGGGATAGGAGCAATAGGTTTTCGCCTCTATCCTATCCAATAAACGTCCTCTATTTTGTCACTCGCCCAATATAAAATGCGAGAGGAAACATTCGAAAATCTAGTGTGAAAGGACCTATCAAATATTTAATATCCTACAACCCATTGTAATCCAACAGAGTGGAAAATAATAATACCGAAAATATATAAAATAGCGAGGATAATGGAGGGGACGTATACGGATTTTATATAAACATATTCATTGTTCAACTTCTACTTAAATGTTGCTAAAAATATTAAGTTATAATTCTTTTTAGGCGTAACTAACATAAAAGCGAAAAAATATATATAAACGTACCATTACTGAGCCATGTCCAAGCATAAACTGAGGAAAACCATATTTAACCATTTTCCTTTAACAATAATCTAAAATGCTCTTGCTCTCCAAATTTATTTCATTAACCTACTATTATACAAACCATTCCTCTTTTTTGAGGGTGGGGGGAAGAAAAGGGGTTTGAAATTTTTCAAAATTTGTGTATATTGGAGAAAGATAGGGGATAAGAGATGGAACAAAAAACAGAACAAAACTGTATATTTAGCCTATTATTTTTTAATTAAAAATAGTTTCGATTTCAACATATTTGTTCATTTTTTCGATATAAGAGTATCTGCATTATTTCATTATTACTTAACTGGACCCAAAAATAACTATTGATAATTACCACGCGATATATGATTTATTTTACGTGATAAAGTGCAATATTTACAATATAATTCTGTTGTGTAAATGAGATATGAATAAAATCTAACAGAACGTTGATTATTGGAGAAAAGGCTTCCACACAATCAGAACTGACCGTTAATGTTTACAAGAGTTTTTTATTCAACTATGTCATTTATCTTTAATTGGAATTGTTGTTATATTATATTTCTAGATTAAAAATCATCAAGGTTCAAATCAGACGTGATTAACATGGTAATTTTTCCCCTTATTTTAAAACTAGATGAATTAAAAAGATAATGTAAGCATTCCTTTCAATATTTCTTTTGTTTTCCATAAAATATTATATGGCTTATCTTATCTTATCGGTTTGATCCAAAAGAGTTATTCCAATTATGGCAATGAGGTATCAATCATGTCTTTTGTGTCTAATTTCTTTAATTATTAGAGAAACGTGTAATACCTATACTCGTATATACCTAAGCCACAGAAAAGGCATAAAAGGTAATTTATAGTTTTCAATTTACAATACATGTTATATTACATTATCATTTATTATATCTATTGTATAATATCTTTCTTTTTTTCATGTTATATCACTATTATGAAGAACAATAAATTAATCAAAGAAATGTGGGATATCACCACTGCTAATTTCAAAACAGTAAATCCCTAATATTCTTTATTTTTTTTTTTTTTGTAAATTAACTCTCTACCGAATAGCTTTAACAACAATTTTGGTATTTATTTATTTACTAATTCGTACGGCGGACAGATATACCTAATAAGCCCTCAAATTTTGAGGGTGAGACAATTGTTTTTCTTTTTAGGTCGATTTTTTTTACAAAGGTTTCTTACTAGAAATGCAACATTAAGAAATTAGAAGTTACAGCAACTGCACTGGTAATCTGAGGGTAAGATATTAATTTAACTGTTTAAAAATGCCATTTCTCAAGGATCTCTATAAAGCCAGATTTCATAGACTTGTGTACCATGACTGAAGAGATAATAACAATAAATTTAGTAAACCTTGTAGCGATCTGGCTGTTAGAAACATTTAATTAAGTTAGAAATGGTCAAAATTACTCCGAGAAGTTTGAGGTAGATTCGGATTTGAAACAAGGCGACTCCCTTTGGTTAACTAGGCAACATTTTATGGTATCAGCATTGAACCTTTCCGGTAAGCCTATTAAATTGTACATCAGCTTTTCAGCAATATTATTATATATTATATTATACACCAGCTTTTCCGCAATATTATTATATATTATACTATACATCAGCTTTTCCGCAATATTATTATATATTATACTATACACAGCTTTTCGCATTATTAATATATACAATACATCACTTTCGCAATATTATTAATATTAACTATACATCAGCTTTCCGCAATATTATTATTTACATACTCACTTTCGCAATATATAATTATAACACACAGCTTTTCCGCAATATTATTATATATAATACTCAACTTTCCAATATTATATAAACTAACATCAGCTTTTCCGCAATATTATTATTACACTATTACATACTTCCGAATTATAGTATTTAACATTAGCTTTTCCGCAATATTATTATTTATTATATTATACATCAGTTTTACGCAATAACTTGCTAGCAGTACATTTTAGGGTAAAACATAGTCGCTAGAAATCTTTAAGACATTTCCGGCAAGTTCGAAACAACATAATTAAGTTATCGAAAGATTCTGAGACAAGGGGCCGTCGTCGAATTCTGACAAAATGCTAAAAACCATAAAAAGTTGTGTAATAAAAGCCGGATAGTCGGGGAGTCAAAAGATAGAATAAACAATTATAAAAAATGTCTTATACACTAAAAAAATCCTCCTGCTAAAGTAAATTTTTTTCAAGTCGTTCCCCCGAGGTTGAGATTTCAGGAGTCATTTAATAAAACTCCTATCGAAGATACTTCAGAAAATTTGTTCTTCTTGAAAAATCAATAGTTTTTTACCACTTCAAGGATACTGATGAAAGTTGAATTTGTTAGGTTGATCTAAATTAATTTAGTTAAAATCCATGAATGAACATACATTAAGCGAGTTAAAGCAATTATAATATTTTTTTATTTTGCTCTACTTCTACAACAAACAAAGATACAAAACAGACACATGATTTCAGCAATGAATCTTAAACGTGCTCAAATGGCCACCACATCTTAAAAACAACGTACTAAACTAACTAAAATCTAATGACCCGATTGAAGTCCACAGCATCAAACCATAGAAAAAGGGTTTCTGTTTTATAAAGGGTAAATTTTAGTTAATTTAATTAGGTTTATTTTTAGTGGTCATAGACACCTTTAAGACTAAACGTTGCTAAAATAAATTTTAATAGAGTCACATATTGTTTCCAACAAACGAGAAATCAATGGTGCTTAATATTATATAGGTCCATATCTCACCTCTCAAATGGAAGCTAATTACATACACTTTAAAGTAGCCCATAATGATTACCTTCTTATGAAAAATATCGGTTTATTTGCCTAAATAATGTAATTAGTCAGTGATTCCTCGTTTCTACCTAACATGAGGAATAGCGGTTTCCAGGAAAAAACAATTGGTAAGGATTGCGGTGGCCTTAACGATTAGTCCCAGGAAAAAAAGAAAAAATGTTGAGCTAAAGATCTGTATCTTCAACGCCTTAAGTTCAGCCATTTAAGAATTGAGACGTTGATTTCCAAAAGGTACTAAAGGACATTTTTTATGAAATTGATTTTTTGTCATATTTGTATTCTCATCATTTAGTTTTATCTAAATATTCTATTTGATGTTATCTAATAAATTCTCAAGTCCTTAAAAAACGTGATTTAGAAATGCGGTCATTTTCTAAAAGTACTAATTACGCATTTATTTTCGTTCCAAACCATTCTAAAAAAAAATCATTTCATAACTTTAATATGATGTTATTATTATAGTAAAAAATAATTCTAAATTTTAAGGCATAAAGATCCAAATTAGCTAGTTTAATAATATAGTAATGAGAGATTTTGCGCTTCCTGTAAAATTTCCTAGAATGGATATAGTACCTTTTGGAAATCAACGTCTCAATTTCAGAAGTGCTAGATGGTGAAGTTCTCAAACATTTTTCTGAGCTTTTCATCAAATGTTTATATTAGTGCGGCCGCTAATATTAACTAAAACGCAAAATTAATAGATTATTTTGTTAGCTTAAAAAAAAAAAAAAAAGAAGAAGATAAAGCTGAATATTTTAAAAAGAATGTTAGAAAAACTGAGAGATATTCCATGGATGAAAATTGTAAGGCTTGAAACGTTTCTCCAAGGCAATAAACATAAGACATTCAATAGATTGGGTTGAGACGTTGACGGATTGTGACGTACGTAGGTGTCAAACTCCCCGTCCCGTAGCGCTTTTACCCACCTTTTTTTTCCACAACTTGTCTAAGCAATTATGTATCGGAAATATTCGGGACATTTTACGTTGTAGACTTTATAACCTAAATTTTATCAAAGAATAATTAAAATCTTTTAAAAAACTCCACCTTTATAAAACAGGAAAAAAAAAAATTGAGCAAACATGAAATAAATAAAAAATTGCAAGAGTATAATATAAAGATTTAACAATTTACAGCAAACAAGAACTTCGAAAGTGACAACTAAAAGCAGCATACAATCAAAAAGGTTTAATGAAACTATTAACGTAGCAGAAGATGACCAATTAACTAAAATGTGGAAAATGTGATGTGAGCCACACCTAAATAACTGAAAAACTAATGAAGAAGCAAAACATACAATACGGTTAAAACAATTTCTAAAATAAATTTCATATATTAAAATTAGTAATAGTAATAATATACATGTTTAAATATATCAACATATATGGACTTGTAAAAATATATATTATACAAGTATTACCCAACCATAGCATCGCCAATAAACATAAATTTAAAAAAAAAAAAAAAACCCACAAATTTAAATACTGAAGAGAAACAAAAGAAAAATTTTAAAAGCAACATTTTAATATTAAAAAAAAAACAGCATTAACTACGCAGAAAATATATATTAATTGAAATTTTAATTTAAATAAAAATTAAGTTATATATACATCTCAATTTTTTTTTCCTTTTATTGAAATGTAAATGTGGCAAATGTCACTTTAGAATAGTAAATAAAGATTAAAGGTTAGTATCTTAGTGCAATAGCCATGAAATAGATGGTTAATATGTGTTATAGAAAAGAAAGAATCTTTATGTAATAAGTTTATATCAAATCAATATAGTGACAACTTAAATATAATGACGATGGAGTTTTGTTGACCGTTGAGAAATTAGATGGGGAAGATGGTTGAGGGTGCGGTCATAAATTAAAAACACACATTTAAAATAAGTGTTATTTTAATTATGTGCCGACGTTTCGGCCTACAATGTGGGCCTTCATCAGGGGTGACTCGACATGAAGGCGTTGCCTACAGGAGTCACTTAAATATAATGACGTTTTTGAAAAACAAAAGAAATGATTTTAATAGTTATAGACCTATATAATGTTAAATATGGAAGGTATGTTAAAAAATAAAGAAATAGAATTTCAATATGTGAAATGTAGAATCGTAGTTTAAAAAAAAAAATTATTTTTATCTAGATTTCAATATATATTGTTGTTTTTAGTTTGTATAATTTTTGAAAATTAAGCATATTAATTTTCATTTTTTCATTTTAAATTCAGTTTTTTCATGGAGTTTTTTTCATTTAAATTCTTCATTTTCATTTTAAATTAAGCAATAAGGTCACGCCAATTTATTTAAGTTTTTAATTCATTAATTAATGTTCACTTTTAAGACGATGTAACCGTAATTAAAGTGGGATTGGTACAACTGTTTTTGTTGAAACTAACCATTAGATTCCATACATTTTACATATGTATTCCCATACATTTTTATGTGTATACAGTTAAGACTTAAAACTCAAGAGGAAATTAGTCCGGAAGGCGGTCCGTAAAATAAAAACAATTATATAGTTTTAACTAACTTCTAGCATTATTATAAAAATCTTATTATTGTATATATCTGAATTTTTATAAACTACATGCCAATAGCTGAAATGCCAGACAGAAGAAGGCTAAAGAAAGCTGGATGAGAGACCTCCTCTGCTAAATTAAAGCCTAGAAAGGGATGCTGCTGGGCAATTTCCTTTCCCATGCCTACTAAGAATGTTGCTGACTTCTTTTATACAGTACATTTGCTTAATGTAGATATCGTCTAGCACGTGCAATATGAAGCATATCTTTGAAACGTTAAGTGAAAAAAATATGTTATAGTGGGAATGAATAGAAAACAAAATTTATGAGAAGAAAATGGTTCCAATTTTAATTAAATAAATTTCAAAATTAATACAAAAAACTAGCCACTAAGCAAAATACTAAGAAGCTCAGAACAGACTAAAGAGAAAATTGATACTATAATAACCTCTATAATTTTGTTTTTATTTTCTGTATAATGATGGTTCAAAAGTTTAGAATATACAGAATTATCAATATTAAAAACAAAAACCATAGCACTAGACAATAAGAGAGAAAGAACTTGTTCTTTAACATTGGTATTATAATTTTATTAAGGAATTATCTAAGATCTTTTAAGGAACATGAAATAGATTATTCTCTATATTTTTGGCCAAGAAACAAAATTTAAAACCTAATTATATATAATGAACTTTATAAAATTAATAATAGGGTTGAAAATAGAACAAAAATCGATATTCCTAACAATATAATAAATTTATTATCTTTAGGGGAAAAATTTAATTTTGAATTTCACAACAATGATAAAGATATTGTTAAAGTCATAACTGATTTAGAGAATATGTATAACAACTTAAACACTTCTGAAAATCATATAAATGCTTTAAGAAACAGAATATGCACGCTTATTAATAATTATGTAGAGAAAAAAAACACCAATAATAATAAAAATAAAAAACTCAATAATAAAAACTCAATCTTAAAATCACTAATTATAAAAGATTTATAAAAATAAAGATATCGTAATTAAATCAAATAAAACTAAAAAATTAGTATTTATTTACAAAAATGAGTATAATGATAAAATGTTAATAGAACTTAATGATAAAAATACCTATAGGAAATTAAGAAATGACCCATTTAAAGATCTGGTAAATAAAATAAATTTATATGTCACTAAATTGTTTAAAAATGGCTATATGGACAAAATAACTAAAAATAAACTACAAGTTACTGATTTTTGTATTCCTAGAATACATGGCCTAATTAAAACCCACAAAGATAAACAAAATCTCAGACCTATCATCAATAATATTGATGGTCCTACAGAGGCTTTATCAAAATTTTTATACCCTTCTTTAAATTTTTTAAATAATGATAATAATTACGATATCAAAAATTCATTGGTACTGAAAAAGATACTTAACAACATCCAAATACCTGATGAGAATACCGAAATCATCAGTCTAGACATTAAATCACTATTCACCAACATTCCAATAGACAATATCCTTAAATTAATTGAAGAAAACTGGCACAAAATAATAGAATATACAACAATTAAAGATAAAAAAATGTTTATAGAAGGTTTAAATTTATGCCTTAAATATAATTTTTTCAAATACAATGGAGAAATTTACAAACAATTATTTGGACTACCAATGGGTGGAGCCATGTCAGTTAATCTCAGTGGTATTTATTTAAATGACCTAATTTCACAATATGAAATAATAATAACCATATACAAGTTAAAAATTGGTCTAATCCTTAATCCAGTTGAGGACAAAGATCTGAGCAATACTCTTGCTCAGATCTGATGTATTTAGATATTGACTTCGTTTTTACTTTTTTACCTGGCTCAATGAGTGATTAGTGAAAATGTTGGGATTACAGAATATATAACGAGGTAACTTTATAATATTTATTTATTTATTTAACTAAGTACTATGTAACATTGTTAAATTTTTGCTTTTAATGCCTCCTTATGATTTTAAAATTTGTTATTTAATAGTTTTAAATTTTTTGTTATCAATTGACACCTAATTTATAAACTTTTTTAAACCATTCACTTCATTATAGTGATTTTTAATGTGATGGTAAATTGCTTAATATAATTTTTTGTAGACTTCTGAAGATGGGAGAATATCTCGAAACGTCATGAAATAAAAGAATGAGTATTAATGGAAGAATTATTCAGCCCAAAATCAACCTTAATAACAAAATTTAAAATTATTATAGCAATAATAATGGCAAAATGCAGAATAAATATCAATCACGAATGATGTTAAATAACATTTATCAATTTCCTTGCAATGTAAGCAGGTGAAATAGGCAACACCTAAATGATAGATTGTACCAAGTTCATATTATGTCGAATTAAAAAAACTGAATGGCTTTGGCACACATATAAATAAAAAACATAATTAGGAAAACATAAAGAAAAATAATACCTTTAAAAGAAACATTGGTAACTATTTGTATTCAATATTATCGTAATTATCAATATTTTAACTACTTACGACCAATGGACTTAATTTTATTGAAAATGATATTATTAGATGTAATTTACTTGGGAGAATTATTGTGATATTAGATAATTAATTTATAATAATAATTTTAGCTGGGAAATAAATGTTAGTAATTAAATTTAAGACAAAACTATTGTTTGGGTTAATTAATTCATTATTAAGATTGATTTAAATTAAAGTTGTTAAATGTTTAAACTATCCAAAGGTACACAAAACTTTTAAAAAAACAGTGAAACTATTCAAAATGTCAACAATAATAAGGCAAAAATTTTGTCCCTTACTAATGTATTTAGTTCCAACACTGGAGAAGATATTGACAAACTTAATAGCTTCATTTTTAAATTTGTTCTTCTGTGAAGTAACATAAAAAAAGATCACTTATCTCAAAGCTTCAGATCTTGACAGAATCTTTGAATACCAAAACTTACCCATTTTTATTAAAATTTAAAACTTTCCGGGGACATTTTACGCTGTAGTCTTTAAAACCTAAATTTTATCCAAGAATAATTAATATTTTTTTTTAAAACTCCACCCTTATTAATCAGGATAAAAATAAAAATAAAACAAATAAATATAAAATAAATAAAAACATTACAAGAGTATAAAATAAAGATTTAAATACATAAAAACAAGAACTTCGAAAGTGACTACTAAAAGTAGCAAAAAACCAAAAAGGTTTCATGAAACTATTAACTGAGCAGATAACCAATTAACTTAAATGTGATTTCCATACTTATAACATACTTATCACAAAAAAATTAACTCATCTTAGCCTTTCATTATCTGACCACTAAAAAAAACAATACTCATTCAAACAAGTATAATTTCTCAATGGATTCCTGTTTAACTTTATTAAAAAAGTTTAAAAACCTCACAAAACTGCAGATGAGAGTAAAATATCAGAAATATTTATTTTCATCTGCAGTTTATGAGATGTCATAGGCACTTTTCAATCATATTAACAATGCCTGAAAGTCTACTCTAGTATCCGTTATAATCTGGGACAAAATCACTCATGTAGTAGTGGCTTGTTTTCACTGAATTAGATACATTTGAAAATAAGCAGCCCTCAATACAAATCCCTAAAAGGCTATTTGGCTTCATGTTTCCACTATTTTGTTGGGTGGATGCATTTTATACCTACTGCCAGGTCCATACTAAGTAAAGGTACCTTTAAGGTTTGTATTGTATATGATTTTTATGTGAGTAGTAAATGAACAAGTGTGCTATTATGTGTGTGTGTATTTGTAGGTGATGTACTGTACTCAGGGTCTGGGGGATCGTAAAACCCCAGCAACTGCACCTATCAGTTGCCCCTTGCGGGTTATTAGAATCATTATTCATTATATTCATAGCAACATACTATACATCTAGTGAATGTGATTTAATAATTTTATTAATTAATCAAATAGACCTCTCGGTCACTTTCTTTAAAGATGCAAAATAAGATGCGACAGTTGTTAGTAACATCCTTTAGTTTAGTATGTATGTCCCAGGTTACTATTTTATCCAACTATAGTCCAAGATATGGTAAGTAGTTATTAGAAGATACTGGGTTGTTAAATAAAACATTTAACAAGTTTAATTTTAATCAATATTAATAATGAATTAATTAACCCAAACAACTGTCTTAAATTTAATTACTAACATTTATCTCACAGATAAAATTATTATTACAAACTAATTATGTAATATCACAATTATTCTCACAAGTAAATTACATCTAATAACATAATTTTCAATGAAATTTAACTCCATTGGCCGTAAGTAATTAAAATATTGATAATTAGGATAATCTTGAATAAAAATAGTTACCTATTTTTCTTTATGTTTTCCTAATTATGTTTTTATTTGAAATATGTGTGCTAAAACCATTCAGTTTTTTTTAATTTTAACATGATAATAACATTGGTACAACCCATCATTTAGGTGTTGCCTATTAAATCTATTTAGATTGCAAGGCAATTGATACATGGTATTTAATGTCATTCGAGATTGATATTTATTCTACATTTTGTTAACTAACTAATAGTTTATAACCAACTAGTTAGCTAATTAATAAACATAAAATAATTACGTAAATGTAATACAAATATGAAAATGATTTTATTGTAATAAATTTGATTTAAAATATTAGAGCTGATGATACAGGTTAAAATGATTAATAATATAAAAGTGGTGACAATCTGGTCTGCCTTTCTGGCTCAGAGTAGCACTTCTATTATATTTAATGTTCTGTGGAGCAACCTAAATCAGAGTAGTTTTTTAAGAAAATTTATTATAATCTCTATTTTGACAAGATATTTTTATTTATATTTTATTAGAGTTGCACGCTGACTAGAAGCACAGTAAGACAGACAGTAAGTCTAAGTCTATAAAGCTATAATTTATTTTTTTTATTCTGATTTACTTGAAAATTTGTGTGAAGACAGTAACTATGGATTGGTTTCTCATTTCTCGCCAAAATTTCCAGAGAATCTTGGAAGCTATTAAAAACCTTAGAAATTGTTGTAGAACAGAGAAAGGTCACTAATCGGTTACAAGTAAGGAGGAAACCTGTAACCCCCTACCACCACTACTTCATGAAGTTAAATGTTATATTAATACTATTATATCTTTTGATGACGAATTTATTCTTGGACCCTAATTCAAGATAATGAATAATGGATCAAAAAGGCAACTAAGTAAAGTGTTTTTGTACTGAAAAAGAAGTATAAATTCACAGGAAATTGAGGCTAATCTCAAGAAACATCACGAAGAGATGGACAAAAATATATTAAAACACCTATGTGGATGCCGTCGGACGAGAAGTCTGCTGTGGTAACAGAGATCAGGAATGATACAAAAATTATCAATGACAATTTAAGAGTGATTAATTGCCGAAAATCAAGCAGTAAAGACAGTATTTTTTGACATGCAAAAAGCTTACGACAGAGTATGGAGGAGAGCAATTATGGACAAATTCTTGGAATGGGGTATTACAGGAAGAATAGTGAGATTTGTAAAAAACTTTCTGCAAAAAAGAACTTTTCAAGTTAAAATTGGTGATGAGTTGTCAAAGACATTTACTCAAGAAAATGGGATACCGCAGGGATCAGTCTTAAGCGCTACCCTTTTCCTAATAGCAATAAATGATATAGTAAACTATGTTCAACACCCAGCCATCTGTACATTATTTGCTGATGACTTCACAATACTGATAAAAAAACAAATCTCTAGCATTTATAGAATGGAAAATGCAAAACATTCTTAAAAACCTGGAACATTTTTCCTCAACTTCTGGTTTTTGTTTTTCAACTACGAAAACCAAATGTGTTCATTTCTGCTGGAAAAATAAATGTACAGTAAATCCTTTACTAAAACTTAAAGGAGAAATATTACGGTTTGTTGGAAAACACACGTTTTCTAGGGTTGTGGATGGACAGACGGCTAAGATGGACCTATCATATAAAAAGACTAAGGACAGAGAGCTTAAAATTACTAAATATTCTCAGGGCTGTTTCAGGAATGAACTGGGGAGCTAATAGAAAAACACTTTTTACTCTTTACAGAACTCTGATCAAGAGTAAACTAGAACATGGATGCGCTGTCTACAACTCTGCTTCTGAAAGAACTCTCAACCAATTAAATACTGTACACAACGCAGCAATTAGAATATGTACTGGAGCCTTCAGATCTTCCCCCGTTGAGAGCTTATACGTGGAAAGTGGAGAACCAAGTTTAAAACTAAGAAGAACTTATCTCACCCTTTCCTACATCTCTTCAGTTGTTTCTAGACCGGAACACTCAAATCATGATATGCTAATCAACATTGATACACAAAACGAGAATAATTTAACAGGCATTGCAGAAAGAGCTCAAAACCTTCTACAACTTTTTAACTTGAAAATAAGTAACATAATAACAATAGACGACACACTTTTCCCTCGATGGAAGAAAACATTCTTAAAAATAGACACGTCGCTTGCTAAAGAAATAAAAGTCGGAGAAAATTCATTTGTAAAAAATGCCTCTCTGCAGAGTTAACACAAAAGTACCCTGGCTACACAACACTGTATACCGATGCATCAATAACTGACAGTGAGGTAGGCTGTGCAGTAGTTTTTAAGAATGACTGCATCAAGTTCAACTGCGATTTTCTTTTTCAGCTTTCTCATCTGGATTAGAAATACATCCACAGTCGGGAGACCTTGGATGTAATAATCATACCGCCTATATGGATACTACAACAGCATCGCTCTGCTTTGACGTGGTCTTGGATCTTTGGACTGATTGTAAGAAAGAAACCACCCTTTCTCTATTCACGAGTCCAGAAACATCTACTGAGTCGCAGCCCAGTGTTCAAAACACTATAGCTCCTCTACAAAACTGGACCACCATCGCTACTACCGTGGCGCCAATCAACCGGGATCTGGAAACCACCTCCTACGTCCTGCCGTTATTGGTGTTGATAGTGGTATTGCTTCTCGTTCTTGCCATCGTGCTGATAATAAGAAATATCACTTTATGGAAGATAAGACGAACCAGGAACGCCATCTTTCGGGAGGGTTCAGTCGAACTCTTTCCAATGCACGAAGAATAGATCAAGAAAAACAGCGAGAAAATGAGTTGCGGGTTAAGAACTTGAAATCCCAGCACTCAATAATGCAAGCCGCCTTCGCCAGGCTTGGATGTCTAAATACACCTGAAGCCAAGATCAGCTTAATGCCATTCGATGTTGATGTATCTACTCGTAAGAAGAGGATATCTGCAGCTTCAGCTCGTAATCCTTCTTCCCATCCATCTGGATATACTCGAGCTCAACGTGCTGAATATGAATGACTGGCCCTCTGTCGTCGTCAAGTTCAACTTGCCGCCCATGAACAGCGTCTTCACAGGCGAACTCTTCGCCATCTACCAAGGTTTGCTTCTCATCAAAACACATAACATAAAACATGCTCTAGTAGCCACCGACTCCCTTAGCTCACTCAAGACCATAGCCAATGGAACCTCCGAAAATGCAATAGTATGGAAAATACACAACTGTATATGGGAAACGCTAGAAAAACAAACTATTGACATTGTGCTAGCCTGGGTACCCTCGCACTGTGGTATCCCTGGAAATGAAATAGCTGACAGGGCAGCAAACCTTGCCAGAACGACAACGAATGATACCACTATAGTGGATCAAACGACCATAGGAGACTGGAGACACTGGTGCAAAAAAGCCTTAAAAGAACACTGGCAACAAACATGGAACCAAACTCCCAGCAAGCTCCAAGAAATTAAGCAAGACACTCTTCCATGGAAGACCTCTTCCAGACAGTCTCGCTCTGAAGAGGTTATCTTAACAAGACTGCGAATTGGACACTCGGCATTCACCCACTGATACCTTATGAGAGGCCTAGAACCACCTATTTTCCAAACATGTGAAACACCTCTGACCATAAAACACATTGTAACCTCATGCAAGATATACACTAACACCAGAACAAAACACGATATACCCCTCTCTATGACCGAAGCACTCACCGACGATGAAGAAAAAATAACAAAAGTTATCAAGTTCATAAAAGCTATAAAAATGAACCATCTTATATAAATACTATTGTAATGTAATATTAATGTAAATATTGTAAAATTGTAACAGACTGTAAATGTAAGAATCTGTAAATAATTTATGTTATAAAGTAATGTCCGTATATAATGTAATGTAATATATAAAATTTAAGCCGCTCATGACCCGCTTGGGTAGATGCAGAATATTATAAAATAAATAAAAAAAAAAAATTATCACAGCGATTCAGTTTTTCAAAGATTATTTAGAAAAAGTATTAATGCAGTTTTGTAAGAAATTTTTTAAATGCACAAGACGATTATTGATGGAGCATATACTTTAAAAGATGAAAAGACTATTTTAGTGGACTTCATATAACAATGGGATGCTCCCATGGGGGCTCCCAGTATTTTTTAAAGGGGATACGGAAGTTTTCTTTTTACAAATGGAAACAATTTTCTCGCTACATGGTATTAGAAGTAGCCTAAAAATATTTTAATACACTTAGCGCATTTAGACCAATTGAAGCCAGCATTCCTCCTCCAGGATCAAGATACAAGTTGTGCCCAGCCGGACCCTCTGGTTTCAACAGAGCACAATTACTCCGCCAAGCCAGTTTGTGAAGTTCCTCACCCAAGGATAACTCGTAGTGGAAGAATTGACAGACCACTAAGCCGATTCCCCGACGCAGTCATTGGGGGAAGGTAATGTAGCAGAGTGAATACTCTAATCTTCAGTTGATCGTACCACTTATAGGAATAAATTGCGTTAGCCACTTGTTCACCTAATTTGTACATTTCATATTTTTGGTAGTAAATACTTTTGATATTTTCAATAAATTTATTAGAATATATTTTAAAAATTCTGGTCACAACACACGACTTTCACTTAACTCTGTTATTTATATCAATTTAAGAATTTTTAGACAAATTTAGAAACAAAAATAATTTGTTAGAGAATTATTTATTTTGGATTTTAAAAGAAACATGTGTTTTATTAAATACTCTATTTTATTATTATCTATGACAATCAGTTTGTTTTATCCGCTTTTCATCACTCCCTGTTAACATTTACAATTGTATGTATAAGAGAATATTTTTTTTCTAAAAATCTTTAGCATTCCAACGGTATATTAGACATGTATACTACTGTTCTTAGGTTTAATAATTAAAAATTGCATTAAAAATATTTTATTTTTTTCAGTTACCTTGTTTAGTTGGATATCAAATTCATTCAACTTATATATTTACTTGTTTTTTAGCAATGCTAATCAGATGATATGGCTAATTTCATAAAAACTAAAAAATTAAAGGTACTTCAGGGAAGAAATTTTGAAATATCAGCATTTAAGCACTGTCAGACTATTTCAATCAGAATGAAACCTACATGATATTAAAGTCCATCCAATTTTACATCCATATAGCGAGTTTAATCAAAATCCCTACAGCCGTTTTTGAGAGTCGTAAATAGGTGCAAAATGCATGATATAAACTGGCTCTTCTGGTTAGCTGATTATGATGATAAAGTTGCTGTAACCTCTCAGGTGTATAGTTGTCTT
The DNA here is from genome assembly GCA_023052935.1 of Piezodorus guildinii. Classification (NCBI taxonomy): domain Eukaryota; kingdom Metazoa; phylum Arthropoda; class Insecta; order Hemiptera; family Pentatomidae; genus Piezodorus; species Piezodorus guildinii. Next base: position 172,647,939 of record CM041292.1, on the reverse strand, counting down.
AAATATGAAATTTCAGTTTCATAGGACTTTTCGTTTTGCATTGGACCTACCACACAGACCTTTTTGCAGGACTTGGTCATTCGGACTCAGGGGACACTAAAAAGTGTATTTCCGTTGAAAACTGGACATTCAAAAATTTTCACGATCGCAATACTTCCTCTACTATATATTCCATATATAGGTAAGTGAAAGTAAAAATGTATACCAGGTGGCTAACCAAAAAGTAACCTAGTAAAAAAAATTGCTGTTGATAAAAAGGTTGGATTAAAAATAATAAATGTGTTTCTTATCTTTTATAATAGAAACAGAAACAGTGAGCCAATAGATATATATTACAATGAATAGCAGTAAGCTAGATATGTAATAAAATGGGTATGTTAAAAAGTGATAAAAAAAAAAATCTAGGTAATGGGGAGAGAATCCCAAAACGTACAAAAACAATGTCATAGATAGTGAAAGAAGAACAAATGTTTAAGAAAAAGAAGTTAATGAGTGCTTTTTTAAATATTATATAATAATATTTTGGTTAGAAAATGTTTATAATACTAAATAACATTTTGTTTTCATGAAACTCATTAAAAACACAAATAACTCAGTAGCAATACTGAATGGTTGTGATTGCTAATTCAGTATCAAAACAAAAACAATGACAGTCTTTGAATTAGTTGCCACTACTGTGACTAAATGAATTAAAACAATGAAATATATTTTCTAACTGAAAATTACTGACTTCTAAATATTTATATCCACTCATCTGTCTCTTCTTAACTAATAATTTAATAATAGATGTAATAAGAGAAAAATGATAAAACTAATATTAAAAATTTATTAATATATCCATATATTTCTATTACCAAAAGTTTGGTTTGATCAGTTTGTGATATTAAAATTTTACAATCAAATTAAATTCAAAAGTGCAATTTAATGCACTAAAAATCATGCATTTTAGCGCACAAAGAGCAAAAGGTGCAATATAAAATTGTAATATATAATTTCCTATTCAATGAATTGGATAGCTGCAGGGGATTAAAACTGATACATACAAGCAAATAGAATGTTCAAAATAATGGAAATCCTGTCTCAAGTCATTTTAAATGAGAGATTTATATTTCTTTATAAGAAAATTAATCTATAATGTAGAGGATATTATTACTTTGATTCAGATGTTGCACTGGAAAGGGGTTAAGAAGGGATCTTTTTAGTCAGAATTCAGGAATGAATACTTCAAAGAATTTAAATTAATAAAGAAGTCTTCCTCAATAAACTAAAAGTGGTTCACAACAAACTAATTTCATATACCCCTCATCTCATCAATTCAATGGCAAGGAAAACCCTTAATCCTATTTATTAGATATACATTATGATTTTTATTGGGGAAAGCTGCATCACATAAATTTTATGGGAAATACCTTTAACTACTACCTAAACTCTCTATGCCAGAAATGCCCAAGTAGAGGAAATGGAAATAAATAAGAAAAAATAGGCTGTATTTACTTTAATCCACAAATCATTGAATTACTAAAATCTATAACTAATTTAAGGCAGATATCTATTAAAATACTCATAAAGAAATCATATATTGTTTATTACCTTATGCAGGGGCAGGGCATCTGTCCCTCAAGCTTATTATTTTCGAAATAAGAGAAGCAACCAATTTTAAGAATGTGATCATGCAGTAGCATTTACTTGTTAGTGATCACTAGCTACATAATTTGTAATGTTATATTTGTCTGTGCAGAACATGTGTGATTCTTATCTTAAAAATCTAAGATAACACATATAAAAGCCAAGACAAAATTTTACTTTAAGGTTATTCGAAATTGTGGATATAATTAGTCTTTCTTCCGAATCACCTTTCTCCAGTACATTCTGATAATAACCACCATATTTTCTCTTCACTGAAATCGCGATTCCCCCAAAATAGGCAAGCTTTTAACAATCTCTGTAACCTCCACAAACGACTTGCCAATAAAATCTATCTAAGAATTTTTCTATTAAAATTTCGATCTCATTCTGTTTTCCGAAAATTCATTGAGAACTGTATCTTTGTCAAACTCAACTCACTTACCTCCAAATTGACTCACTCCTTGGACAAATACAAAAAAAACATTACTGAACTTGAAACCATACAACAAATGTAGGGAAATCATACAACAAATTGACCACATAAACAAAAATATCTGATCTTTAAATTCCTCTTTACATCCTATCATAGGCGTTGTACATCCCACAACAAGTACAAACTGACAAGTATTCAGACAATTTCTGCATCCACTAAACAACTGAAAAAACTTTCCCTCGCTAAAAAAAAAACCACTTATGAAAAGACTTAATAAAAATCCGTAACTTCAAGGCTCAAATGATTGGGCCAAAAATATTTCCTTCACCTCCGTCCCCCATAATGTAAACAATATTATGTTAACAACACTATTTCTCAGTGATGTAAAAGCAATATGATCTCCAACCACCTCTGTCTCAATAGATTGATGGTCTCTTTCCCCTCTCTTCTTCAAAGATCTCTTATTCACCCGCTCATTCCTCAGATGCAATGACCAAATTATAGTAACTAGGGGCGACAAAGGTAATGTAACAATTATCATGGACAAAACTGAATACAATGGCAAAATAAACTTACAATCAAAAATCTCCTAGAAAATAAATTTATTAACCTAACAACTTGCAGTATCTTGTACAATTCCTTACCCCCACATTTGAATGGAATTCCAAAAATTCATAAACCCTGCAATCCACTCCGTCCCATCATTTCTAATATCAATGCACCTTCCTCAAAACTTAGCGAATTTCTTCTTTTTCAGTGGCGATGTATCCTGGGAGATTACACTCGTGTTTCTTGATGCATTTTGAAGGGTAGAGTCATCACTCCCTACGCCTAATTTTGTGAGTGGCCACCATTTGGCTGACGGGTCTCACATACCCGGGGGAGAGGCTGTGAGTGAATCCCCATTGATATACATCCTTATAAAAGCCCCGTCCGTACTGGGATTCGAACTCACAACCTGTAGCATGAGAGTCTAGCGCACTAGCCACTCAGCCACGGGCTCCCGAATTTCTTCTACCTTCACTAAAAATACTCAGCTGAACTAACCCCTATGGCATTAACAATTCCTTTTACCTACGAGAACAGTTACTATCTATCATTGCATTTTCTCCCAAAACACATTCTAACATTCTTTGATGTTTCTATTCACCCACGATATGCCCTAATGATGACCCACAATTGGGGTCGAAACGTTGGCTAACTAAATAAACTATCTAGTTGATTGATTTATTTATTATTGAAACTATTTAGTTGTTTCATTTACTGACCGCCACCCAGACCATTCCTTCCAGTAATTCAAAATTATTTTCCAATGACTCATCACGGAACCCCTAAACATTATTTGGAGCCCCAGGGGTCTTGCGGACCACATGTTGGGAACTGGGAACCACTGACCTGAAAGAAGACTGTATCATTCTTAATTTCATACAACATTAACTCAAGTTCATGAAACATCCATAATTTAAGAATTCTATTAACTATTTACAAAACATTAGTCAAGAAAACAATAGTAACAAAGTTTTAAAAGTTTAAATTAAAAGCCTACCTTAACACAAGGAAAGTGCACCATCCACCTAAAGAAAAAAAAAAATCAATTATTAAGCAAGTAACATAATGCAATAAGAATTAGTTTAATAGGGTATACATCACAAGTTATAAAAATTTTACATAGGAGGCTTACATTAATACAATGTATTTTAAGCAGATTATAGCCTTCTGATTTAACCCTTTAACTGCCAATGTCGATAAGAAAAAGCAACTAACTCATACACTCAGAGCAAACCTTTAGGTTGTTTAATGTTAATGTTGTTTAATTGTTTAATGTTAGTTATTTTGTTTACTTTTTTTTTAATTGTATGAGAAACAATGTTTTTTTGTGGAGGGAACAGCAGGATTGTAATTACTGCCGAACATGATGACAAGTTCTTACTTTCATAATAGGAATAAAAAGATAGTAAAACAAAATTATGAACATTTTGACATCTGCTATAATAAACCGCATAAAAATTAAATTATTAAACAATAGGTATTAAAATAAATATTTAATGGTTACAAAAAAATCCTTTAGCTCTAGTTCACAGACTGAATCAAAATGAAAGATAAAATTGAAAAACGTAAGGAAATAGGAGTAAAGGGCCATCATGAAGGGTAGAAAGTAGACAAGAAGTATGCAGGCAGCCTTCATACTCAGCACTGTAGTTGATCTTAAGTTTGTTACTATACAGAAAATTACCTTCAGTGGCACAAAATAATCAGTGGGCCAGGACCTCTTTCAGAAGTTTTCTCCATCTCTTCCCTATGGTGTGGTGTACTGTGGTAATCATATTCCACAAACCAAGCAGATTTATTAAATCATTCACAACTCCATCTCCACCAGTTTTTTTCTTTCAGTACCTCTTGGCATTAAGTTGATCAGGCATCATCTTAGCAGCACTGTGATCTGTCATTCTCGCAGTTTGTACAGCAATCCCAAACCTCCTAATGCCAATGTAGATGACTCTCATTGTGTCCAGCAATGGATAGAGCAAGCAGAGCTACAGGTTATTCAATAGCGGCCAGTTCTCACATAGTTATAAGGAGTCTTTGCTTGGCCAAATATTGAGATAACAATTTAAAAAATTGAATTAGGAAGAGTGGATGGAAATATAAAGGTCTCCAGAAGATACAGAAAAAAATATTAATATTTAATAAAGGTAAAAACAAAAAACACTCATCATCTTAGGGAGACTTTTTTTAAGTCTTCCTTCATTATTTACAACAATAAAAATTAAAAGTGATGCATTTAATTGAATAAAATTTCATTTCTTCCCCCTTTTTGAATTATATTTTCTGTTGAACTGATACAATAATGTTTCTACATTACATTCTAAAACCTTATGATTACAGTGTTTTGCAAATATCTCGCAATATATTGCTAGGAGGTTAATAGCAGTCAATATAAAATTGTTCCTAATAAAATAATCTACAAAAAATATCTTGCATTTTTCTCTAAAATCAACTGTTTTCAGAGTAGAGCACTAGAATGCACTCACATACAGTATTGTATACGGTACACCAAGGCATAAATCTATTGCTTTTTAATATACTTACTTATAGAGATTAAGGAATTTAGTAAAATCTACTATAACTTATATAAATGACCTTCACTGGCAGAATTCTCTATTTCATTATTGCAAAACCCATACCTATATACCTGCTACTGCCTGTCTGACTTTGCTTAGTTCAGTTGAAATTATTTATTGAGTGTTAAACACATTATTTTAGTTGTTTTCTGCTCTTACAGTTTTCTTAATGATACATATTTTATAATGAATTATTATCAGATGGTGATGTAGAAGTTAAGCGTAATCTACAAACATTAAAAATTGCTAGTGTCGCTAGAGGTGATGGTAATTTTGAATATTTAAATAATCTGGATTTGGTGAATGTGCGTAGTAATTGTCGTAAATTATACAAATTATTTGAGTATAGCAGCTTTTAAATGAAACCAAGAAGAACTGAGTACATCAACATCTCCACGTAAGAAAAGAATCAGCACTTTTAATATCAAAAAATTATGTTAGTTTTGTGGAGAACAAGAGAGTGAAGTGATTGAGAGAAGAAAAAGAGAAAAATACAGAAGTGCTATAACAGAAGTGAGTACTGTTACATTTAAAGACACTGGATTAAAAGCTGCAGAGGTGCGCAGTTATAAATATGGAATAAGAGTAAAGGAGTGTGTTAATTTTTAATATGACTGTTGTAGCCAAGTATCACAATAAATGTATCTTCAATTTTTTGTTAGTGGAAATGGTGATGCAGGCAGACCAATGGATGAAATTATAGATGTCAATCAAGAAATGAGTTGAAAGAACTGCAAGTTCGATGGATAGAAAATTCATTTTCCTAGCGCCTCATCAGAGATATATAAGTAGTTTCGTCCCTTTCAAACAATTTTTATTTGAAAGATGTTCCTTGCTCCAGTAGGAGTAAACAATCCATTTTTAAATAGATATATCTCTTTAGGAGGGGAGGTAAGAGGATAAAAAAGGATAAGAGAAGTAAACCTTTAGTAAAGTCATATATCTAAGAATCAAAGGTCCAGTTGCACCAACCGTGGTTATCTATAAACTTACTAATCTGGATAAGTAATTCACGGGTTAGCAGAGATTCCATTGCACCAATCATGGTTAGCCTTAACTCAATGTTAAATAATCGTGATTAATTGAAATATTAAATAAATTAGGTAAGCCTATCAATAACTCTTATTCATAATCTCTACTAGAATACATTTAATCAATTGGAAATAGAACCCTATTAGAACTATATTGTTGTTAGATGTGCCTTAGAAGAGAGACGGATAATAGATCAGCCAAGATTCAAGGACATGGTGGTCATGGAGCTAAGGCATGATAATCGAGCCTTTATGCTTAAAATTAAGCGTCGACATGTTGAAATTTATTTGTTGAGGTCTTAAAAAATAAAATTGAACTTCCCTCTCTCTCACCCAATTCAGTCTAGACCATTAATTCCTAATTGGACACCTACTCCCCCGGGGCCCTGAAGCATATAGATGCTTTTGGGAGGCAAGATAACTAAGTATAAAAGAAGGAAGTTAAGAAAGATTGATAAATGTATTCTATGATAAGACTTAATTGTTTTTTAGATCAGTGTATTAAAAAATTTGGCTTTAAAAGGATATCTTAAAGCTTATCCTGAAAAACTAGCTTAATTCAAAAGTTTTTAAATAAATTTTCTTATAAATTTAATGGATTGTGGATTCAGTGAGGTAACCAATTCATAAACAAAAAAAGAAACCAATTGCTAAGAGTCAATCGTATGACTGTTAGCGAAAACAGAGGTAAGGATTACTAAACTGGTGTAGCACGCTAGGTTCATCGTCTCATTAACTCGAGTTTGAAAGTTTAAACTTTTTGTACTATACTCTGTTCACAGTTCAAAACTAGTTCATAATGTCTGTAGTCTTAACTATATTTTGAGAAAAAAGATTGAAACATTAATAATATTTTATTTCTTGTTGCATGACAGGCACACTGTGATTCTTGATATTTTGTTAGCAGGGAGATACTCCATAAGCCTAATTTTAGTAAGAAGCCACGTTGGCTAATAGGCCTCACATACCTGGGAACAGTCCTGCCGAGGCTGGAATTCAACTCACAACTTTGGCATAGTATAACGCGCTAGCACACAGACATGGCAAAATTAAAATTAATTTCCAGGGGCACTAATTTATCTGAAAAGGGGGCGGACAAAGTACAGAAAAAAATATATAAAAGATTAAGTTTCCGATTAAGACTCAATTAATGGTACAAGGGTTTCAATTCAGGAAACCTTATCTTACCAAAAGCATGATGGAGAAGTAAATTAAACAACAGTACATAATAACTACTTGAATGACAAATGTTCAGATATTGCAACAATGAGTTTAAAGAACTAACTTTAACAAAGAGAAAAATGTCACATGTATCTTTATTCAACTACAATGAACATAAACCATGAAAATTTACTTAATTTAAGATTGTATTTAGTTAAAAATATGATGACTATTAATAGGGTTCATCAAATTCAATATTTCTGAGCACTGGATGTGATGAAGTATAATGAGTGAATAACTTGACACATGATTGGGGGAATACTGCTTTAATTCAATAATTGCAGGACTGAATACAACAGCATAACTAAATGTGGTTGGAAATAGAACATTAAAACGAAAATCAGAGTCTACAAAACGATAAAACGCAAAATATAAATCACATTTTAAATGAGTTGAATTGAATCAATTGTACTTATTTGTACAAATATTCGAACATAGGAAATGAAACTAATAAAGATCGGCTAATAACTAGAGTAAAACACAATTAAAGTTACAAATAAGTTATTTACCAATATTCGAGAACCAACCGAAGCGAGTGGACCACAAGATTTCAGCCGTTTGTGAAACAGGAACTGACAGGAGCGGAGTCCAAGAGTGCCAGTGATGCACATATATGGATTATATTCAAAACAAGTAATTAGATTATATAATGAATGAATCGCAGATTTTTCTAAAATTATAAATAGTTTAAAAATGATAAATTAATTTATTAAATCAATAAAAACATTCATATAGATATAATTTTATAAAAAACCAACCACTATCCCATTTCTTTCGTTTGAATAAATCACATGCCATACTGGCCTACATCATTTTCAATTTCAAAAGTAACGTTTTAGTTAGTGAGCTTGTGGAAATGTATATTTCTGTATTTCTGATTGATTTTATTTATATATATGATATCTGAATATCAAAGAAATAATTCCGTTATTCCACAGTCAAAATAATTTATAGAATTTACATTATTATTTTTGATTTATGTTCAATGATATGATGCATCATTGCATTTATTGCACTAGAAATAAACTGCATGTCCTGATGACGGCTCTTATGAATGGCCCTAATGGGTATTTAAATGAATAGTTCTACCGTCCTCTAAGAACTCTCTTGCCCTGATGATGGCAAAACTATGTTATATATCCAGACTAATTCCTATGAAATTTCTGGTTATCTTCTGGCCCACTTTTAAAATTATTAATTACTATTTATTGTTCTCGAGTAATTGTAGGTTAAGCATTTTAAGTTAAATCCCAAACAAGGTTTATTATTTGTTTCCTTATTGTTTAGACTTAAACAGCCATTTTTGTTTACACTTATACATTCAAGGGATTTATTAATTAGTAAACAAGTTTAAATACGGTATGTTTTTTATTGAAACTTCAAACTATAATTGCAAGTGAAGAATTTTTTTTTCCTCATAAGTGTTGTTTGATAAAGTGTCAAAATTTAATCTCTACATTGGAATTCGGATTTTAAAAAATTCAATTTGGTTTGCTTTAGCATTGAAAATATATTAATATGACTTTGACTTTCAGGTCGGTAGATAATGAAAGAGAAACCGCTTGTTTCCTATTATTCATAATTTGTACGAAATAAAATATGTACATTTGTATATACATAAAATATATATATTTTACTTGCGGAGTTAAAAAAATTTGCAACTGTCCGGGACTACGTATTAAATTATAAAGGAGTTATGTAAAATTGACCACAAAATAATTCAAGAAAACTTTGGTAGAATTAGGGGAGCGGTTAGCGAAAAAAACAACTAAAATAAGATGAGAAACAAACATGTATATGTTTAAGTTCATATATAATAATAATAATATTTATTTGTTTTCGGGGTAATCCCCATACAAAGGAGTTGGTCAGTACAGTTCATAAGTTATAAATACAAAAATAAAAAAAAAACTGGAGATTATTTACAGACATTGTGAATATACAATAAACAAATAAAGCGTATTTTTTAAAAATCAAATATAAAAATGAAAAACAAAACAAACAAAAAACACACATACAAAACAAAAAAAGAACAATAATGGAATTTAAAGTTATCCTTAGTGAAAATATAAATGTTTCAAATTTAATAATATTTAATGCTATCAATATTCAATACAATGAAACAATATTAACAAGTAAAAAAAAAAATAAACAGTAATCTCACTTCCATTTTTAACCGAAAATCTATTTTTATAACTTATGTGTTATTAAAATGATTCATTTTTAAACTTACCACTGTGTGGTAAAAAATGTGATTTAGTTCTGCACATTATCATTTTTAGTAATTTCCTAAAATTGAATTATTGTTCTCATTAATATATTATATATATATATAGTGCTTCCTAAGGTCTTTATACATTGGGCATTCTATCAAAAGATGATATCGATTTTCCGGCTTTTGTAAATTGCACACAGTGCAGTTTTCATCCCCCTCCAGTTTATGGATTTACCCTCACTATACATACACTACCGGTCTTGTCAAGTTGGCTATCCTAAGCTGGCTCACTATTCTTCGGTGCTTCTTGATTGGTGTTCTAAAATTTAGGTATTCTTCATCTTGGAGAAAGCTGCTTATGTTTCTGAATTCTGGATTATATTTTGATTAAAAGCGCTGAGTTAATATCTATACTCAGACAATGATTTTTAAATCTATTGGTTATGTCTTTGAGACGTCGTCGGGCTTTTTCTGGTTTTAGATTATTTTCTTCTAAAATCATCGATAAGTCTACTTGTGATAATTTTGTTTTTAATTGTGAATACCAATTGCATATATTTTGTATATGTTTAAGTGCATATAAGATATGTTCCTCTTGATAAATATCAGACTGTCAAGATTCCTTATTGAGCTAGATATCTTATATCAGAATGATTTAAAATCAGATAACGCATTTTTTTTTCTTTACCTTTTCAGCAATAGTAGGTAACAAATATCAGATAAAGATTTGCTACTTACAGGCAAAGAAATGAAAAATTGGAGAACATTTTTTTTTATAAAGAGGATCGGACTATACAGCGGCTTGTTTACTGACAAGAGAATCTTTTTCTCTAGAGGTCGAACCAGGTCTGAAATGAATGTAAGAATAATCGTCTAAAACAACCGAAATGGAATCCGGCTCCAGAAAATTGTTGCACTGTACTCACTGATGTGAGTTACTACCACTTCCTATTATCACACTGATTCAACCTCTTATGAAGAATGGCCAAACTGCATTTTTTTACAATTGGTTTACTTTCAATTTAAAAGATCACAATTGTATTTCAGTGATATTGCTTACATCTCACATTTCTTTTTATCTGTGAGGGTAATGAAAACAAATATTTTAAGGATGAAATACAAACTTAAACATTGATCGAATATCAAGTTGGTTGGTGATGCGATCATGGAAGAAATTACAAAATGAGAAAGCTTATTTCATTGTATAAATCCTTTTTAAAAGTAAAATGTTTTGTTATTTGAGTTTGGTGCGTTTTATGATCAGACCTCTAAATAACGTTTAATTTTTTTATTGCGATTAACCCTATCTACAAAGGCATGTTGCCAAGTAACCAGGCAGTAATAACAAAACTTTTCGGAACCTTGCACTTTTCATGAGATTTGATTTATCATTCAACACCATAAGAACGTTTAAGAAATATGTTGCAGTCGAATATTATAGATTCCGATTCTACATTTAACTTAAACAACTAGATTGTCCTTTCAAAAGGTATGAATATGTTGCTTACTCTAAGGAGGTTTATAAAAAAACAAACATGCGTTTTTATAATTGCATAATCAGTAACGCATAGCTTAACTATTTGAAATAAAACGGAATTGAAACAAATAGCGCTAATTATATCTATAAGGTAACATCATCTGCTGTTGCCAAATAACGATTAAATTTTATTAATTAAAAATTATAAACTAACTATTATCTGTTTTATTTTATTATTTTGGTTACTTTTTCATTAACACTATTTTTCATTCAAACATTTATATTCAAATGTCCCCGAATGTTCTATGAATGTACCATATGAGATTATAAATCGAGGTGGTGTCAAATTTGTTCACTTTTGACAACATAACCTTATCACTAGCACTCCTGTAAATATAGAGGTAAATACTCTAATTGGAACCTCTAGATTTGTTCAATAAGACTTACTGGTATATCATCATAGTTTTTTCATTACGGTTTTTAAATTTGATGTGCTCATTATTGTTATTTATCAGAGACCATTTTTATTTGTTTCAGATTATGCCAGGCTTAACTCAGGATTCAGTTGATCCTCTAGATTCATTAGAATCACAAATAGAAGAATTGGAGAGAAGAATTTTAGGAGATTGTGAAATTTCTGAGAAAGATACTCCCATTGTAGATTCTCTTATTCAGAGTAATAATGCCATAAACAATGCCATATCAAGTCACAATACAATTAAAGCTCTATTTGATAGATTAGATCAACTAGGAAAGTTCCTTGACCCCTCATTTGAAGACTCTCTTATTGATTCAGCATGCAAGAAGAAAGTTGTTTTAGAATCCGAGAAAGAACTACGTCAATTCTTATTGCAATCGAAGAAACTTAGTGAATTAAATAGTACTCTTAGTGGTGAGCCATTTAAGAAAGTTCCTAATTTAGTAGAACAACTTCGTAAAGTTTCTGAAGAAACATTAAGAACTCAAGCTGAATATGATAAGTTAAAAATTAAGGTTAAAGATCTCTCCGAGAACTATATTACAGCCGTCAAAGCATTAAGTAGATCATTCTATGTTTTTGAAACCCAACTTTCTGAAGCTGAAGAGGTGGATAAAGTGAAAAAGCCAATTGATGATTAGGTTTTGAATGTAAGTTGAGATGAATCTGCAAAAAGAGTCAATGTACATCCACCTACCTGTTGAAGAAACTTTAGCTGCTTTGAAGGAATACAAACTACTATTGCTATCACTTATTAATAGAAGGGTTTTATCTCTGACAACTATTGGCGGCAATACAGATTATTTGTGTAATAGTGCATTGGAAGAAATTATGTTAAAAAATGAAATCTCATCAATCATAAATTCAACTGTGATTAAATTACCTTATTTTAGTGCATATGCTGGTGTTATCATTTCTTCAATGCTCATTAAGTTATGGTCTGAGGGAATCCAAAACAATGGACTTCTAAAAATGACTGAAAACCTTATAAAATTCAAGAGTGTTGTTGAAGAAGCCTTAAATAGTTTTAAAGTCTCTAGTGCTAATGTTTTAAATATTGCAGCTCTTCAGCGTAGTTTGAATACATTATTGCTTCAGGAGCCAGCATTAATGTTGTCTACAGAATCGTTAAACAAACTTTCTTTTGAAATCGTAAAAGGAGTTTTTTCTAAAGTTGATGTGGATAAAGGGTTCAATGTTGGACATATTTATATTCATGTTAAAAATGGTCATGAATATTTTACTATGATCAATGGTGTTGTTTGTGAAGTTGATGATGCAACAAGTTTCCTGATAAAAAGTGCTATTTCTAAATTAAGCATTCAGAATAAGATGTTACTGTTCACGGAAAATATATGCGAGTCTGACAGATTTACTCTAATTCTTAATAAAATGTGCAATGCAGTTAAGTTAATCATGTGCCAGAAAACAATTTCTGATTATTTAAAAATAATGTTTCAGGCGGAATAATATCATAGCAGTCGAAAGGATCGGACTCGAATAGCCCAAAGTATGCAACAGATAACTGGTTGTGTACCGATCGACAATATAAACAGCTTGGAGGTTAATAGCATTCTTTCTTATTCTGGGGATTTCTCCACACTCAGTCTGAAAAATTTGAATGGATTGAATTATATTGTAATTGAGAAAGAAGGATGCAGTGTTTCTACATTGTATGTTAGTTGCAGGTCGTTCAGTAATTCATCTTACACAAAGAAAATTTGTTCCCGCAGCATAAAGTTTGTCTACTCTATGATTGCAACTCCCCACTTAATACCAGGACCTATTGCTTTTGAAGAGAAACTAATTAAATGCTTAAAAAATAGTGATGTAAGTGGTGAACTAATGACTAAAATAATATCAGTATTTTGTAGTACATTAAATGAAATAAAAATATCGTACAAAGATTCAAAGTGTGGATATGGTTCTTCTGATCAGACTGAATCTGATTTGGAATGTTATCATGTCAAGAAAAATGCTTTAATTAATAGTATAGATGGAGTTATTAATTGCCTCAGTATCGGTATGATTGTGAGAATGTAAAATTACCTTATGTTAACATTTTGTTATTAAAATGACTTTTCTAACCATAATATTACTTTCTTACCTCTAAAACAATTTTAAATTTTTGGTTTGCTTTATTTACCAATCTTGAAACAAATGAAGTTTGTGGAGATTAGGCCATGCTAAAACAGTATGATTTTTTTTCAAGGAGTACTAATTCTGTGTGCATTAAGTTTATTGTTGAATTGCATTAAAGCTGTTAAACATAGTGATAAAGTTTCTGGAAATCGAAGTTTGAGAACATTTTTAAATTTTTTATTTTTTGTAATTAAATAAACCTTCGCATGTTTATCAGTTATCTAATTAAATAGTTGACTTTGTGATTTATATGAAGGATGAAATGATTCGGTTGGCAGTAAAAAAATATTAGAAAATAGCGAATCCTTCTTATGTTTTACTTATTTCAATTTTTTTTAAAATATTTCTATGTAGTAACACCAATGAGTAGTTTCTCTGCTGTTGGTTTCAAATTGTTTCATCATTTTGTCCATGACCCTGGGATATGGAGACCCTCTTGGGGCAGACCCAGCCTCTGTAAAGTGGATACCCAAAATATTGGGGAAAAAACCTGGCGGCTGAGCATGATCAAGTTTTAATCACCTCATTCCATGGCCATTCAGCCTACAGTACGAATTTCTATATGTACTGAGCCCAAGACCCTTCATGGATTGTAGGGTTACAGGTATTTTTTAAAAGATATATTTTTGAAAAAGTATGCTTTGAGTACAATTCTAGACCTTACTGATTGGTTATTCGATTCTCGTTTTGAATAATACTTATAGTTTTGCGATAAATTTTCTAACTTTTTAAAGGATTTCAAGATAGTATTTTTTTTTTTGCTTCAGCGATATTTCCACCCTGTTTTTAAAAATTAGATTTACCCTGATACTGGTACCCATATAAATGTATATATTCTTTGAAATTACTTATAGCTAGTTTGTGTCCACATTTGATTGAATGCAATTTAAATTGTCAATTGTGCACTCCCCACCCTCATTAGCACTATCTCCACCCATTGGAGTATCAAGTTTTGTATAGATCTAAATATACTTCAATATCTAGACACATGTTTAGCAGTGTCCACCCAGCAGTGAAATAATTTTATCTGTACAAGCTCTACTTGAACTAAAATTGGTTAGATGGTTTTGATTTATGAAGGGACTTTAAAGGTTTCGAATTATTTACCTATTACAAAATTACCTGCCATTTTCAAAGCAGAATGTCAAATAAAAATTAACTGCCATTATAAATTTATGTTAAAAGAATGAAATTTCTTACTAGGTGATATTACATTGTATTGTACATTGACTTAAATAAAAACAATATAAAAATGTTTGAATGTAGCCATTCATAATTGGTTAAGGGAAAACTAACACTGAACTTAGAGGTGTTTCTGAGTAATGCATAGGATGAATAATTTTAACTTACCATTTGTTTCATGAAAAGCACTGATATCAAAATCTCATGGAACAGGTTTATCTAATATCATAACAAGTATTACAGTGAAACTGTACAAAACAGCACTGATATTTAATAGAGATACAGAAAATGATGGAACAAACTCAACAAATGGACCAAATGAGTTAGTAATAGATCCAAGAAGGTAACCCTATCAATATTAGTGCAGTAATTTCTCTGCCTGACCTGCCATCTCAGTTTTAGTTTACTTTTAAGTGTGTTGTTTCTTCACTACACAGGCATTCTATGTATTAAGAATGTCAAAAGATGCATTATTTTAGCTAGTTCACCATAGTTATGAGGAAAAATAAATAACAAATTGTAATAAAATTAGAGGCTGATATATAACTCCACCACTCTTTTATTAAAAAATTAATACACAAGGTTTTGGCTAAAATGCCATCTCAGGCTTCTGGTTTTAAGCATCGACTCACACTAGGTAATTTGCACATTTTTAAAATTAATTGGTTATTGTTCATATTTATGTAATAAATTTTAATCATTTTAATTGAATTTTAACAATGATGAGCATAGTACATCATATTTAATTTTTATAGTGGAATTATTTTCATTGTCCCTTTTTTAATGTTTTATTTTTAAATTGTTGTTATCTATTTTTAGGAATCTAACGCTAATCTTATAGATTATTAACATTTTTAACTGCATAAATTTTATTTTTTATATACATTGGTTATTGTTATATAATTTTCATGATACAATTGTGAGATTGATTATTTTTAATTGGACGATATTTTGTACTTACAGATAAAATTGTTTGCTTTGCACCTGAAGATGGCATTTTAGCCGAAATGTTGTGCATTAATTTTTAGTAAAAGAGTTGTAAAGTTACATATCAGCCTCCAATTTTATTCACAGAATTTAACCATAACTTTGAAGAATCTACACCTTATTAACAACTCGTATTTAAAAACAAGCACTGATTATGTATAATCTATACACTCATTACATATATTAGTGAAGCGGCATGAACTAGTGACACTGTACTCCAGGTCTTGGGATCAAATCCTGGCTGTGGCAGATTACTTATTCTGTTATTTCAGCTGGAGGATGACCCTCTTGGGGCAGACCCAGCCTCTAAAGTCAGTACCCAAAAAATGGGGAAAAACCTGGCAGCAGAGTGTGATCACAGCTTAATCACCCCATTGCATGGCCGTTGGTCTAGAAACAGTATGAATCTCTATAAGTTTTGAGCCCAAGATCCTTCATGGGTTGTGGAGGTACAGTTTTTTTTTTTTTTTTCTAAATATAATATTCAAGAACCTTACCATTTCATCTATCAAGAGAGAACCAGGAGTGGCTTACTACTTGTTTGTAACACATGGACACACAGACCTTTTTGCGGGACTTGGTTATTTGGACTCAGAGGACCCTAAAACGTATATTTCCATTGAAAACTGGAATTTGAAAATGTTTACAATCGCAATACTTTCCCTTACTATATATTTCATATATAGGTAAGTGAAAGTAAAAATATAGCACTCAGTTCAATAGGAGTAGATAGACGAGCATATGTAACAAATTATTGCTATTCTAATAAAATGGCTAAGGATTGGGAAGGTGTCAAAGAAAATTATTTAAATATCACTAGAGCTATATTTTACAGTCATTTTCTCAATTTTTTTTTTTTTTTTTTTTTTATAAATCATAGATGCTTTTCCATACACATGTGTTTAGCTAAACAAGCAGAAATCCTAATATACATAACTTCATTTTCCGACCTTTTAATCCCTATCCACAGAATGACTCAACTGCAGATACCTACCATCTCAAATATAAAAAGCTAAACATAAAATAAGAAATAAAAATAAAAAAAAAAAAACAATAAAACCCTTTACATCTATGAAAATATTTAAAAAAAAAAAAAAAAATAGCCCAATTCACTATCTTTAAAAGGCCACATAAACTGTTAAAAGTTTTTTTTTCTTCACAATTCCACATTTAAAATACTATTATCAGAAAGAGAAAAAGAGAAGCATGTTTGATCAATAACATACATTTCTCTCAATACAAGAGCTTAATTTTTTTTTTTTTTTGAAGGCATTCTTATTGAAATTTTATAGAAATATATTGATGTAGTTCTTGTTTTAATTATGATTAAAGATGGAAAGCTCAATAATATCTCTTTTGTTAACAAATTAAAATATATATTTACAATTATTCAAAGTTATGAAGAACATTACACATTTGTGATTTTTGTGTGTAGTATTACATATGGTATTTTCCTTCTTGATGAAGGAGGTTTTTGACCACAGCTACAATATATTATTTCTCTCAATACACGAGCTATTGACTTCAAAGTCTATTAAAAATAATACATTCTTTTAATGCACTACATTCTTTTTTTTTTTTTCTCTTAAAATTATTTCCGATTTCTATGTATTATAGTCTCAACTAACAAAGAATACAATCAAAATAGAACTTAAAAACAGTTATCACAATATTTTAATCGCCTTTAGCAATTTTTTATAAGGTTTTACAGTACAGTACAAAATTTGATCACTACTCGACATAACAAACAAATTATGTTATTTCAAGGATACTATTTTAATATATCTCAATGCATAAAAATATTAAAAAATATATGTATATATATACAAATAATTCTAAATTTGAATTTCCTAAGAGAGATGAAATAAAAAACACTCAATATGTTTTGTTCATTAATTTTTTTTATTTTCTTGTTTTTCTATTTCATTTTACTTAAATATTAAATATATATATGCTAATATATACATATATATATTTCATAAGAACATAGTGTTGCACACAATATTTACAATCAGAGTGATACTTGTACTTGAGTGAAAACTATGTAACAAAAAAGTCACACGTTATGCCACACAATACAATTTAAATACACTAATACCCAAACGAAATATTAACAATAATTTATTCATAAAATATAAACATAATAAATACTAGTTGGATTAACTAATTTTTTAAAAAGACTAACTATACAATATGAGACCTAAAAAATAAATTGGTCGATTCGAAGAGCTTCACCTTTTACTAACAATAACAGTAAACAAACAGAAATAAAAAAGAAATTGCACAGAAATTGTTAATAAAAGAAAAAAACAAAATATATCAGATGAATTAGGCGATGAAGTTTTTAAACTAAAACATGGCAAAATAAGAGGAAAACAATTATAAAGAGTTGCCAATAAAGTTCATTCCACTTGATTATAACAAAATGTACCTGAAAATACAAAATAACACAACAATAATAAATAGAGAACACAATAGGCTATAATGAACTTTCAAGTGTGGATTTTGTGCTAGGCTCTAATTGAATATCAGCTTAACATATCCAGGGTAGCCTTGAAGGGGTGTCGCGCAGAACGGGCAGAACGAATCAAAAGCTGAAGTCCCGTGTGGGATCTGAACAATAGCCCAATACCTGCAACATGATAATTACATATATAAATTAAAATATTTCCAATTCATTGATAAGAAAATTTATTTTTAAATACTAAATTCCTCGGCCATCAAAAGATCTCTAGATGCACATTTAATTCATGTACAAAGGTTACAACTAAAATTTGGCAATACAACTTGACAGAAAGATTCAGTAACACATTTCAGGGCTCAGTTAATCTGAGAACGGAGAAAAACATTTCTGTGTCGAGGAAGATGCTAAATGAAAACAGACAAGTAGTATATTATATCAAAGGATAGAGGAGACATTATATTATAACTTCATGTACCAGCAATTCAATCGATTCTAAGAGACCATTTGAAGGTAAAGAAACTTTTTCATCTTTGGGTACCCCATAGTCTTACAAGAGAGGAAATGACTTTTTTTGTGACTTAGTGCAGAAAGGTGCTGAAACTATTTGATAAAGGACAATGGAAATAGGAGAACAGGACTATGTTGGCTTATGGTGACTAAAGTTGGCTGTACTATCATATATGTGCCGACTATGGCTTGAAACAAGCTTGGGGTCTTTTGATGATGAGGATGCCAATCTCCAACTGTATAGAAAAATGATGATTCCTGTATTTTTCAGACAGAGAATTGTGGAGCATATTGTTTTGGAAAGAAAGGAGACAGTCAGATCTAAGTGGTGCACTCAGCAGGCACACTGCAAGTCATAGGGCCCATGAAAAACCTGCAACCCTAGTCAAGAGTAGGAAATCATGCAGTCAAGAATGACATCTTGTATCTCCACCTTGGCAACGCTCCAGCAGCTCACCGTGCCTGAGCTCGCACTAAATATTTTGCCACTACTGGAATGAAAATTCTTGAGCAACCTCCTAACCATCCAGACCTTGTGATTTTACACTGTACTCGCATGTAAAAATGATGACAAAATGTAACTTACAGTGGTTTTGACGAATGGAGAAGTGTATCGAATATGGAGAAAATTACTTTGAGAAAACAAAATAAATAAAACTGAATTGGAAAACTTTAGTAATATCCTTTGTATTTATGTAAGTATCCTTAATGCAATTTAAAATATTTAGGTCAAATAATATTTAAAAAATTCGTACTTGACAGTTTTTTCAGTTGCCATATGACCACAAGGGTTGAAAGCGTAAAATGTAGGTGGTCCTGAATCAACATAAAATGCTGGCTCTATTCCCATTGAAAGTTTTACCATTGGTCCACTCTGGAAAAAAATATGACAATATCCATCAGTACTAATCATAAATTAAAATCAATATTTAACAAAATTCAAAATAAATTTAAAGTTTAAATATAAATAAATGACAATGGAACGTCAAACCATAGCATTAAATCATTCAGAATACTTATCATTGATAACAATATCTTCTTCGAACATATCAATTATAATTTGTAAGCTTAAGACTAAGTTGGAGTGATTTATGGACCACACTCCCAACCAACTTCTTCAAATTTATAATTAATATAAAATTAAATTAATTTGAGGAGAAGATAATTCGGGGTGCACTCATCAAAAGTATAAACATAATTTAATGTGCCAACATTTTGGCCTAAATTTTAGGCCATCTTTAGGGCAATTGAAGGAGGGAGATCACAACAATGATGTTGGCACATTAAATTAACTTTCTACTTAATTGTTTTCACGACTGCAACCCAAATTATCTTCTCCTTTATATATACATACAGTAAACTGTTCCGACATCATTAAATAAATTTGTTTTATTAATAAACTATTGTAATCAATCAGGAAAAACAAATTTTAACCCTCCCTAAAAATCTGAGGATTCACGTTTTTCAATATGCCCAATACATCATCCAAATTTTGAAGTAAAAAATTGCGTTTTTGTGCAACTTTTGTTTATGATTACATAACTTTTGGTGATGACATTAACAATCAGCCTTAATGTTTCAAAATGGGGCCAATAATATATATTTTCATCCATTACCCGGGTATATATAAATAAATTAAAAAAAAATGTAATCAGTGCACAAAGAATGATAAATAAATATTTAAAAAAATATCAAAAACTATAACTGAATGGTAATTGATGAAGGAAGGATATTACACTCCCATTATTCGATAATTTATATAGTTAGGGAAAAATTCACATGGGAAAAAGTTTATAGGAACAAATGCTTAAAACAAACCAACCTAGTTGTGTTTCATTTTGTCTGTTAGTTATCACTGTTTGATAGTAAACTAAATTTTATATTATAAACAAAAAAAATTAGATTGGATAAGTATTAGCTGAAATATGTCATTTTTTTGTAAATCCTGTTAATAGGATGCAAGACAAGAGTGACATTATGGGTCAGTTGTGGATTACTGGCTACCATAACAGCCTTCTATGCTTAAGGTCACAGATTCTAACCGGGAAGATGGCAATAAATCTTAGTTTATGTCATCCTTTGGAGGTAATGTAAAATGGTCTTGCGCCAGTGTTATGGCAGGTGCTCTTAAAAGATCCCTATTCTAATTAAATCTGGATAGGCAAAATTTAGGACTGCCACTGTAGCATTGCCCAATCACAGTGGCAAAAAGTGACATTAAATTAATAAAGAAAAGTGAGGTTACAGTAAATAGCCAAGTTATTTTTACCTTGAAACACATGGAGCAGGTCCTAGAATTAGAACCTTTCTCAACACCCCAATCATGCAGACCCTGTACATGACCGCAGTTGAGGTAAACATAAGGCTGCTTGTCCTGTTTATCTGCGTCCTGGCTTGATTTGCGAGGAATGACCAGGGTGTTTAGCCCAACGGGGCACATAGGTCTTTCTGCATTAACCTTATCAACAAGTGACTCCAAGTATTCTTTTGTCTGAAAAAAAAGAAAGAAATTTAAAAAAAATAAACTTTTTTTTAAATATATTTTTATTGAAATTTACAACTGTATAAAATACAAGTAAATATGCTGAAATTACAAAACACATGAAGAGAAACTGCCCATTGGCAGCACTCTTTCTTTAGTAGTGAGTCTAAACAAGAAGGTCTTGAGGCCATCTTCTTTTCAGACGCCTCGGAGGATTATCAGGAATTGAAGAGGAAGCAAGGATTGAAACTAATGGATTAGAGTGGGAGTGGAGTTTTTCATGACAGGAATGATACCTGATACGGGCCAAATCAGCAACATATGGAACATTAAGGTCATTGTGGATGATTTTATTCATGACAAAGTAAGGAGTGTTAAGGATTTTGGATTGTAAGGATTGGATACAGGAAGAGTTTGATGGTTTAGTAGAGCCCCAAAGCTCAACTCCGTAGGTCCAGATAGGCCTTATGATGGTCAAGTAGATGAGCCTTTTGTAGTTAAATGAAAGGTTAGAACTTCTGTCTAGTAAGTCCAACACTTACTAGTAGCCGAAATCGTAGAGCAGTTTCTTGTCTTTTGAGTCTTGTATGTGGATTCCATGTAAGGCGTTTGTCAAGCAGGAGTCCTAAATAGGGGACTTATAGATGTGGATAAGATACATGGAGTGGATACTTTATTGGTTCAGGATTATTGGCTGGGAGCTGAACTCGCTGTGGGGTACGAAGCTGTTCAGTCCGCAGAGATAATAGAGGTTGGTGCTTTGGCTGATTTGGTGGATTATAAGGATGTTCAGGAATTTTGTTAGGATGCTCAGGAGGGATTTTCACCCGTGAGGGTAGATTTTGGGGAGGGGTCGGTTGACGGGAAGCTTGTGGTTTAGGACGGGAGACCGGAGGCTCGAATTGGGAGTTCGGAGGCACCTGACTTCCAACAAATTAAAAACAAATATGTGTTAAACGAACAAGCATTATTTTAATATTTAATTGTTTTCAATAAAAAGATACGAAGATCATACGGAATGTTTTTCACTTTATAAATGTAAGTTTTATTATTATTTAAACTAACAAAAAATGAGGTAGTAATTTTATAATTTTCATAATCTTGTAATCATGTTCAGAGCATAATATGTCAACAGTAACATAAAATTTTAGTAATTAATAAAATAAATCATCTTCACCTTCTCCATCAATGTCTTAAAGAAAATTCATCAAACTCAAACTTTATCTCTCCTTTTTTTTAAAGCATAAAAAAATTAGAATTAATTGCTAGCATGAATAATAAATTTAAATGATCTCTCGGTTTCAATAGTCACTTGTCTCACTGTTTCGAGACAATATTTATTTTGCTTTTTTTTAATTAAATAATCTAGAAAACAGCTTTTATGATCTTTTTAAAAAGTTTTTGGCTTGATGAGTTATAGGTGATCTCACTCAGAGTCATCATCAGATAAATCATGTATGAAAAAAGAGTAGAACTCTAGAATAAAAAAAACGTCTCAACAAACCAAAATTCATAGAAACAATCACTTTCTATTATCTCTCTCTCCCAAAAGGATAACAAATTCACATGTAAAAAAAACAAAAACACAAATTATTGAAATAACCAAATTAAAGCCATTTTATACATATTAACAGGAGATTTTCTAGGGACCGTCTTATTCATAGGAATTATTGAGTTATACGCATTATCAGGATATTAATTATTAGAATCTATGCACTATTTTGGGTCAGATAAATAAAATAAAATTTTCAAGATGAATACCAATAGTTGACTAATGGGAAATTGAGGAATATAGTCTGAGTAGAGGTCAAGAAAGAAAATAATGAAATCGCCACAATAACGCCACCCAAACTATCTTTCTTCTAAAACTGTAAGACTTTTTTTTCTCAACTATTTTTACTTCCACTTAATTATATATGAAATAAATAATGAGGGAAGTATTGAGGTCATGCAATTTTCGAATTCGAGTTTTCACCGGAAACAAACTTTTAGGGTCTCTCTCCTGAGTTATAAATTAAAATCATAATTATTTCAAACAAAAATACTCACAGGTGATTTGGCAAGACCTTCAGCAGACCTCCACAACAGCGTAGCCCCACATAAATCTATTAAAGTTCCATCCTGAAGCACATTACTAACGCCTTCCACCTGTACAGGAAATATAAAAAAACTACATTAGGTTGGGGTAAACAAGAAAATGTTAATCTAATTATATTGACTAATATCTGGCGTGGCCATTGAAAAATCAGAAAATAATAGTATGATATCTAACATTTAAATATTGCAAATATTAAATTTTAAAAATAATCACATTATACTTTAAACTTGTATTTACTGTGTCAAAGTCACAACACAGATCTGAAATAGATTTTGACCTTATAAATTTAATGAATATTAATAGCTGAGCATTCAGAAGGATTAGCCTGGATTATGGTCAAGAAAGAAAACAATGAAAAATTCGTAACGTTTGTTGTTCAAACAATATTTGCACCAACATTATTGTCTTAAGATGGTAACATCTTCGTCAATCCTTTCCTAGCTCCTGCACCTTGCGGTGCCCTGATGATGATGATCAACAATGTGAGTAGAAACGATTGCAAAGCAATAAATAGACTATTTTCCTTCATAATAAGCCTATCGATGAGGTTTCTCATTCCATTGGACTTAATGAAATTATTCTTATCAAATAAAATATAGTTAACTCATTATCAAAATATGTTTTCTATTTCTTTAACAAACTAAATATTATCTTTGAAATATCCACACCGTGATTTAAAAATCCACTTGCTTTTTTCAATCATATTTATTGATAGTTACCAATAAAATTAAAAACCACGAACAATTAATAAAGAACGAATCAAAGAATGCAATAAATTAATAAAATATTTTAAAACTATGAAATCTGAACTTATAACAACTGTTATACTGACAACAAACATATTTCCGCTAGAACCCTGAATCCTCAATGAACCATAAATTTAAGATTTTATTTTTATTAATGGATGTTATTTTTCCCAAAAATACAATCATGACTAATTTAAATTTGCTTGGGTCTCACTACATAGTTTTTTTATCCAACCTATTCCTATCCTGCACTATGTCTCTTACTGAACTCCAGCCAACTTTCCTTTTACTGCAGGCCTTCATGATCTCTTCCTCCCAGATCTTTTTAGGCCTCCCTCTTGGTCTCATTCCCTCTATAACCAGCTCATTCGTCGCCCTTGCCACGCGATCCTCAGACATTCTTGAGACATGGCCAAACCATCTTAGCTGATAGCCATTAAAGGGCAATTGTAATTTAAAAAAATTCTCTTGAATAAAAACAATAATATAATTGAACCTGCAGAGGTAAAATTTAGGACTCCCACAGAAGCATCATCCGATTAGCCACAGCAGCATAAGTGACGTTAAATGAATAAAAAATCAAACAAAACAAAAATTGAAATAAAAAATAACAGGGTGTCTAGCAAATCAGCCCAAAGATATTCCCTGTCTTTTCCACATTGTAAGAAGTCTTTTATCTGGCTAAATTTCGATGAAAATCGACAAAACAAAGAATAAATATAATTAATATGGTATACTAGATTAAAAATATATGTAATGACTAATTACTTTACGATAAGATTCAACTATATCTACCCGACACCAGCTGAAATTGTAGTTGTTTAAGTTGACTTACCAATGAATTATGATGAACTTGAATACTGTTGTTAGTAATAATCAATATTTACAAATCTGACTACAAATTTATTTACAATCAATATATCTATATAAACTTTAAGAGCATTTCTTTAATGTTGGAATCTCTGCAGCCAAATCTTCGGATTTCAGAAGAGCTTCTTGGAGCAGTTTTGCTTTTTTTGCCTCCAATTCCTTCACAAGAAGGTTGAATTTTCTTTTTCTTTCTTTGAATTTAGCCCTCCTGTTCTTTTATGATATTAAATATTAAACTCGCTTTATGATATTTGCAACATCACAAGTAGGCATATTGGAACTTTTGTCTGAGTGATGAAGAAACGATGATATTTAGGCATTTCCTCTGACCAAAGAACAAATTTCCTGACTTTTTCATATGTTTTTAAAATCCCTGACTTTTCCCAATTTTCCCTGTTGCTAGACACCCTGAATAAGGATACCCAGTAGGTCTTTCCAATCAATTAATAAGCCATAAAAATATAAATAATTGTAAATAAATGAATACTGACTGCTTTGCCTTTCTGTTGAGCCGATCTTGATTCCCTAAGAGTGTAGACACCACCGCCGACCGATACCTCCTTCCAAATGCCTGGTTCTGCATCACCCCCACAGAATTGGCCTTGTGGATGCATGATCAACACTCCATTTGTAGTTAGGCCGTCTATATCATGTCCTTCTTGCCACTTCGTTGCTTTTTCCTAAAATAATAAATATAAATTATTCTCAACTAGCAGACCAGTCTCTGCTTTGCACAGGTGTAATTTGAATGAGGTGTCATTTATGTTTAAAAAATCTCTGTCTGACCGATTTAGAGTTTATCACTTTGGTAGTTTTAGTTCATTGTAACGAAAAGTGCAATTAGCAAGAAAACATGCTTATTTTATAAGGTCAAATAGACTATTTAAAATACATTTTAAAGGTTTAACTTAGTTATAATAGGAATCTCATAAGTTAACAGTGAAACTAAATTTATTTTTTATTTTATAATTATTATTATTATTTTTTTAAATATATCTATAGATATTTACAACTGTATAATAAAATACATTTAGTAAATGGGATACTAGATTATACTGTTATGATTCACATATAGAGATACTTCCCATTGCCAGAACTCCAAAAACTATGCTAAACCAGAAGGTCTTGGGGCCATCTTCTTTTCAGGTGCCTCGGAGGATTGTAGAAGTAGCAATGTTTAAAACTAGTGGATTAGAGTGGGAATGGAGTTTGTCATGAAAGGAGTGGTACCTAGTTCGATTCGATTCAACAACATAGAGAACATTTAGGTCTTTATGGATGAGTTGCTTCGTGACAAAATAAGGAACATTGGGGGTGGGAAGAATTTGATGGTTCAGTAGAGCCCCAATGCTCTACTCCGTAAGTCCATATCGGCCAATTGATAGTCATGTAGATGAGTTTTTTATTGTTAAGTGAAAGGTTTGAGCTTTTGTCCAGTAAGTGTTGAAGTAGTCGAAAACGTTGGGCAGTTTCTTGTCGTTTCAGTCTTGTGTGAGGATTCCAAGTAAGACGTTTGTCCAGATGGAGTCCTAGATATCGGATCTGTTTGACTGGGACAAGTGGAGTGTTACTGAAGGATACTGTAATCTTGGGGGTTGCTTGGAATGACGCCGCTCGCAACACCAAATACCAGCTTGCATCCAAGAAAGGTGATGCTCAGTATTTGGTGGGATTGGAAGGGACCCATACATTTTGAGCTCCTTCCTCAAAACCAAACTATAAATATGGACTTTTACTGCGCCCAGTTAGATTGATAGAAGGCAGCAATTGAAGAGAAACGGGCAGAGTTGGCAAATCGGAAAGGAGTGCCATTCCACCAAGACAATGCTAGGCTCCAAAATAAAATATAGTTTATCTAACAATGAAAAAAAAAACTGAATCTACATGATTCAAGATTAATGAAAATGTTTTTGCAGTCTTAATGGTAAAATATGTCAGAGTAGCACACAAACTCTTTCGAGTCACTAAAAGTTATGTAAGATAAGTTCTTATTCTGTGGGGGATTTTAAAAATAAAACACTAACTTTTTAAAAATTTAAATAAATCATTCTTATTGGAACATGTCAGCAACCAGTAGGACAATTTGCTCCTTTCTCCTTAATTGGAGTAATCCAACAAACAACATATACCTCTTATATTTATATTTAATATTAAATAAAACAATGATGTTTGTTAAGGTCAACTTACACCGAGGAAGATGTTTCTAGAAGAGTCAAAACCAGCTGCATATATTCTCGATTCCTTTGGGTTGTTCCTGTTTGCGAGAATTCTGCAAGCGAACCTCGAAATGGTACTAGCTAAGACTCTCCCTTCAGAACACTTTTCGCCTCCTGGTACTGTGTCCATTACAACAAAATCTATCGGAGGTTCTGAAGATCTACCAATCTGCGAAAATAATTATTATTAATTATGTACATGACTTACATAACCAAATAATAATAAATTAACTATGAGTATTATTCAATTGAGTATAGGTTTATTTAGGTAAAGGTTGAAAATAGTAGATGAATAACAAGGATTTTGATTGAATCCATCACTTAATTAAAAATACGTTTCGGCTAAAATTCAATTTTTAGTAAGATATAATAATAATTTCTTTGTGGCGTGTAGATCATTTGAGTGTTGTGATCAAAGAAATTATTATTAGATGGAATTGAAGCTGAAACGTAGTATTTTTAATTAAGAGGTGGAGTCAAACAACAGCTTTCTTATTCATCAATAATGTTTTTATTACAATAATAACTTATCTCTATTATACATCTCAAATTTCTTTACTTATTTAATTTGTATACCTTTCATATCTCTAATTTGATTTTAGATATGTTTTGATTATAACTTCTGCCTTTAATATTTAGAAAAAAAACAAGATGATTAAATCCTGATTATTCATGACATGAAGCTAAAATTATGTATCTAAGTTAGGTTTATATTAGGCTATCATTACATCAACCTATTTACATATTAACGAGCAACAGAGGTAATTTTTTCATTGTTCAAATTCATATTTGATATAAACATCTAGAGTTAGAACCCATCGCTCCCATTACTTAAACACTGATCTTGATTATTAAAAAAACAAAAAGTGATAAATAATCTTTAATTTAGTTTTATAAAAATTTAGTGATTTAACGTTGCTTAGAACTTTTAATAATCAACCATTGCCAAAGTAAATAGTCACAAATCTAATTTAACTACATTTATAATTAAGCTGGATAACACAAGCTAGCCTCAGTTCAACTTATTTGATCTATACCAGGGGGAGTTTTCAGTGTTAACCACAAAATCCATCATAAGAGTCAATTATTTGAACTTTTATTCATTGTCAAACCATATAATGTCTTTATTTTTAAGATACACCACAGGAAAGATACACCTTTTTTGAAAAAAAATTGTTCTTTTCAAAATTCCTCTCTTGAAATTTTAATTGAAGTCAAATTAAAAAAACAATAAATAAGACAACCTAAGACTATCTTTGTGGTATATGACCTGAATCATAGGTAAAATTATAAATATCAAATGAATAAAGGCTAAACATAAACTGCCACGTTTTCAGACTAAGTATTTTTGAGAAACTGCCTCAATTAGAAATCATACACTCATAGAGAAGCAAGCTTAAAAAAAAAAGAACTATAAAAATTAAATTAAAGCTCCCCCCCCCCCAAAAAAAAAAAAAAACGGAGAGAGAGAGGTCAATGGTTTATCATCTTATAGTCAATCCTCCAATAATTTAATTGTAATACAAAACCAACAGCAGAAGTTTGATCTACCATTTCTACTAGTATTACTAATTTCTGTTGAGAATTTACAAAACTTACGGTAAGTATTAAAATTATAGTTTTCCTTCACGGGATGATGCATATGACATAATTTGGATTTTTTCTTAAAAAGAGCAAGGCTTCAAGTAGAATGAAATAATAACAAGAATAGTACCTGAAACATGTCCGTGTCTTCATCTGGCATATATTCGACGATAATTGCTTGATTTCGTGAAAGCGTATAGGAGATCGAATGCTGAGTTGTGTCCAAAATAGCCTGTAACATGATATTGAAAAATTAAATAATAGTCAAAATAATATAACTTAAAATTTTGGATGAATATATACATTTACAGAATTCAATATCAGAAAATATATATATAATTTTCTCAGATCTCAGGGGTGAAGGCAGGGTATTAAAGTCAGAGTTATTCAATAATATACTAATAATTATGTCATATACATTAATAACAAGTTTCAAGATGGTTGCCTCATCTTTAGGATTTAACCTTAATATTGATTAAATTGTTCTTAAGCCTTCCATGGACATTATTATTGATGTCATTATAGTTATTAGTTAATGGTTAAAAACAGAAAACTGTGAAGGCAGCAATATTCATTGTTCTTAGCAATTTTTTTCAAGCATTTTCTAATTTAAAACTATTCAACTTTGTCGATAATACTCTGTCAATTATTAAAAGTAAACATTTCAAAAGAATAGCATAAAGTGATGTTAAATAAATAAACAAACAAACAGTCTATTATTTTAGAGAAAGTTTATTTGATTTGATTTTCTTTCTTTCTCTTTTATCTTTTAATGGGCAATCAACAAAATATAGCGGGGTCACCCATAGCGTAGTTGCTAGCATAACAGCTTTCTATGCCAAAGGTCGTGGGTTCAAACCTGCGGGTGGCCCTAGGATTTTTTAATGGGAGTAAAAAATCCTTAGTTATGCCGTCCTTCGGAGGGGACATTAAAAGGTGGTCCAGAGCCTGTGCGATGTCAGGTACTCGTTAAAGATCCCTATCCTAATAAAACCTGGATAGGCAAAATTTAGGACTCCCACTGTAGCATCGTACGATTAGCCATAGTAGCATAAAGTGACGTTAAATGAATAAACAAACAAAATATAGCAATACAAGACCCAGTGCAGCTATTTACTGTTTAACAGCAATATTATAAAATATTAAACAGCTGTTGCAATTAATATTTCGCTACAGTCCTGCAAGAACCTTGGCCTGTCTTGAAACTCTTCTCCATTCTCTTGTATATAGATATTTATCATCTTCTTTAGGATTTCTTCCACTTCATCAACCACCTAAGGTATGGCTTCCTCTACCAAGTCAACTATCAGGTTGATCCTTGAGAAGGTGTATTGGAATCGATTCCCTGAGCATAGGTGCAACATTCCCCAGCCATTAGACATGGTTCCCCCTCACGATGGAGACCACAAATCAGGTTTTCCATACATTCGGCTCAGCTCTTTGTTTGTACGTTTGAGTTGTAGTATGGTATAGAACTAAAGTATATAATAGTTCTGATATAAAATAACCAATAATTAATAAATAATAATAATAAACCTATTTGCCAGACACAAATTCAGTTGTTTAAATGGAGCCAGACTGGGTTATATGTGAAAAAATAAGGTAGTTTAGAAGAGTAAGGTCATGGGTTAGAACCTGGAAGGTGGCCCAAAGATTTTTTAATGGGATTAAAAAATCCTCAGTTAAGCCATCCTTTGGAGGGGATGTAAAAAGTTAGTACCGAGCCTGGGTGATGTCAGGTATTCATTAAAGCTGGATAGACAAAATTTAAGACTCCCACTGAAGCATCATCTTATTAGGACTCCGACAGAAGCATAAAGTGACCAATAAAGTGATGTATACTGCAAACAAATTCTAACATAAAATGAAATTCAAGAAATTTTAATATTTCTTGATATTTAGCCATCTCTCCCATATCACCAACTATCTCACAGTGGATTAAAGGCGACCACAGGATTTTCTTAGAGAACTTTATTTGGTATTCATAACTAAAATAGCGCCTGGAAATGGATTATCAGCGCCATTTTCATATACGTTTTCTTTTGAGATAGACTTACTAAACAGGTAACCTTTTTAGGGAATTTTGGACTTAAAAGATCTTAAAACTCATAGTAGATTTTGGCTACGGAGTTAAGTAGTACATTGCGCCCATAAAATGGATGTGTTACAAGTGGTGCATCTTTATCAATCTTCCATAAGTAAATAAATATTAAAAATCTGAAGCGGACAACACGCGAGTTTCACTAACCGCCGTTGTTAAAATCGATTAAAGAATTTTCAAATACAGTTAGAGATAAAAATGAGTGTGAAACTAATAAAGAATTAATTTAATTGAATTTCGATAGAAACATGTGTTTTATTAAAAAAATCTATTAAATTATTATTTGAAAACATAATCAGTCAGTTTTTTAATCACTCTTTATTAACTTTTACAGGCTTGTGTATAAGAAAAATTGGAATAAAAAAATATTTTTTCAGTTTTCTCCTTTAGTTAGAGATGTAATTCGTTCAACTTAAATATTTTCCGGTTTTTTTTTTAGTTTATAACAATATTATATTGTTATTTTTTTAGTATCTTGAGGAAGAAGTATAGAGTAAGAAAATTTAAAATATCGGCATTTAAGCCTCGTCAGAATTTTACATCGACATAGCGAGTTTAATCAAAATCGTTAAGGCCGTTTTTAATAAAATCGTAAAAACGTGGAAATTGCATGGTATCAAGTAGCTCTTCTGGTAAGCTGATTTTTATGAAAAAGTTTCTGTAACATCTCGGACGTATAGTTGTCTTAAATATGAAATTTCAGTTTCATAGGACTTCGCGTTCGTCCGGGAGTTAATACACACATACCTTTTGCAGGACTTGGTCATTTGGACTCAGTGGACTCTAAAACGTGTATTTCCGTTGAAAACTGAATTCGAAAATTTTCACGATCGCAATACTTTCCCTTACTATATATTTCATATATATAGGTAAGTGAAAGTAAAATTGAGCCATACTAAAATGAACTGTCGAAAACATCTCTCGTAATACAAGGTTCGGCGGTGCACAGTGGACAAAAGTTTGGAATGTTCCAGTGCTTCACCTTTTTATTATTAGTATAAGAACTAATATTTCCCGCCATACCGTGTTTACTAATAAATAATAAATGAGTGAATCATTCCTGTTCACACAAGTGCCTAATAACCGGCAGTGGGATTATATTTATTCGATGGTCATTTATTGTATTCAAGGTGTATTTAGAGCAAAGTATTTTTGCTTTTACTGGAAGGAATTAGTCCGGGTGGCGATCATTAAATGAAACAACTAAATAGTGTTTTTAAAAATTGACAATCATATGTTAGCTTCCTCAATTTCGACCGCAGTGGTTGTCAGTATTCTTCTCCACATTGAATAATTAGACATACCTAATTTGAGCACATTTATAAGGTGGAGGATCCAAAACTTGCAGGGCGCAGGAAGATCCGATTTAGCGGGCTCTCGTTCAAGCAGGTAAGGGAATTAATGAAGTTTCTTCTCCAAAATTACCATAGATAAGAACTGGTTAAATGACCGCCACCCGGACTAATTCCTTCCAGTAATTCTCAACGGTCAACTAATTACATCCACAATATTTTTGCTTTTATTTAACAATGGACTTTGCTGAGACAGGTAAGACATTATATTTCGAAACTCGTTATTGAATCTTACAATCTCACCTGTAGAGTTAATTTAGCAATTGGTAAATGTATGCCTCTATTCAATAACGAAAAACTATATAACTCGTTCATTCAAACGTAAAATGTAGGGAAGTTTTAGATTTTAGCAAATAAATTTGATGGGACCACTGTGCCTCGCCAATCGTGTGAAAAAATTAATTAGTTTTTATACTTTTTTAAATATTTTTTCCGTAATCTGGGATCCCAAAGGTTACATATAGACAAGTTTCAGAATTTTGTCCACCTAAATCCGTCATATTTTCACTGTGCGGCGGTTGAGAACATGGAAGACTGTCACTACTATTAAGAAGTCTTAACAAAAAGACAACTGCCTCCTGAATCGATGGGCAAGAACTAGAACCGCATTAAGATCAAGATCAGCTGGAAGGTTTTATAATTAAAAGTAATTTATATTAAAGTGGCACTGCTAATTGAGGCTTCCTTATTAAAGATGTTTGTACACGAGCTGACTAAGGAAGAGGGTGGGGAGAGGGGTGAGGACAGAGAAGCTTTGTCCCCCGAGTCCTTGGCCGGGGCCTTTGTTGCCTTCCAACCAGGTCGATCCTCTTCCATTCTTATCGCTTAGCCCACGTCTCTTCTTATTTCCCTCTCTCATACGAGAAGTAATCGCTTATTTTAATGAAAAATTGACAATCATATGTTAGCTTCCTCAATTTCGACCGCAGAGCAGTCCCACTTGTCAGTATTCTTCTCCAAATTGAACAACCAGACATACCAAATTTGAGCACATTTATAAGGTGGAGGATCCAAAACTTGCAGGGCGCAGGAAGATCCGATTTAGCGGGGCTCTCGTTCAAGGAGGTAAGGGAATTAATGAAGTTTCTCCTCCAAAATTACCACAGATAAGAACTGGTTAAATTTTTTTTTTTTTTATTAAATACTATAAAATATACTAAAAACCAATAACTCTTTTGAAACAGCACAAGTTCGAGATCACCATTTTGAATTACCACAGAAGGACGGCATAACCAAGGATTATTTGATCTTTGTTTGTTTATTTGTTCCTTTAACGTCACTTTATGCTACTGTGGCTAATGGACGATGCTACAGTGGGAGTCCTAAATTTTGCCTATCCAGGATTTATTAGGATAGGGATCTTTAACGAGCACGTGACATCGCACAGGCTCGGGACCATCTTTTTACAACCCATCCTCCCTGAAGGACGGCATAACTAAGGATTTTGTACACCCATTAAAAATTCCTGGTACCACCAGCGGGTTTGAACCCGTGACCTTTGGCATAGAAGGCTGTTATGCTAGAGCCACCCTGCATCCTGTTGATGCTATTTGATCTTTAAAATCAAATGTTGTTTTTTGCTGATACTATTTTATTTTTTTTAAATTCCCAGGGACATCTGCCGGGTTTGAACCCGATATCATGGGCAAAGTAGGCTTCTATTAAGTTGGTAGGTACCTTGAACACTCCCCTCTCTCCTAAAAAGTACCCTCTCTGGAACCAGAAAATAACCCGTTGGGTTATTTCCCAATTTCCGGATAACCATTTTATAAAGCCTGAATGGGTGTTCCAGGAGGATTTTCCAACATCAGGACCGACCCACGGCTGATATGACAAAATAAGAAGTATTCTGCCTCAACCGGGAATTATAATACTCTTAGCATCCCAACCATAACTTATAAATTTAATGACGTGAGAGAAGAGAAATGATATTACCTGATTATAATTACCAATGTTTTTATTACATAATTTTAATGCAGTCTCCATTATAATTTCAAGAAATACTTCAGAACTGAAAATTTCATCTAAAAGATTGATGTCAGGTACTCGTTAAAGATCCCTATCCTAATTAAACCTGGAAAGGCAAAATTTAGGACTCCCACTGTAGCATCGTCCGATGAGCCACAGCAGCATAATGTGACGTTGAATTATTAATTAATAAACCAACATTAATTTCCAAGCAAACTTCTCTATATAATCTAAAAAAATAAACAATAAATTAGTGAATGGATCTGTTTTCACACTCTTAATTACTTTTATTATTAAGCATATTAATTTTTTATAAAATCATGCACTTTCCAATTGCATTTCACGTGTCTTTATTACCATTCCTCTTTCCTGAAATGTGTTTTAAGAAAGAAATCAACTATTTTTTTTCTGCTTTACTTAATTCTCAAAGATAAATTAACAAACAAACATCTAAAAGATTAGGTTTTGAACAGCAATGATTTAAAATAAAGCGAAAGTGGAGGATGGTACTTAATAAAGTTGAAATGAGACAATGTATCTAGATAAACCTAGATCTATGTGTATCCAGATAGACCTAACAAGCCAAAAATTTCACAAAATCACATTAAAAGGAGGTTATGCCTGGCATACGGATTTGACCAACACAAAAAAAAGTACCGATACGGAAACGAAGGCCTCTTTTTATATCACGGCTTAATTTATTTCAAGTTATGTCGAAGGGCGGATATTTCATTTTTTCCCTCTCGTATATATCAATAACGTACTTAAAAAAAGTTAGGAAAGGGCAACGCTCCGGAGTGTGAGAGAACCAACTAGCGCCTAATCACCGAGCCGATTTACGAACTGGCTTCGGGCGGATCTACCAGTCGTTGACATCTATTCGTCTCGGCTCCCATCAAACCTGAAGGGAACACAGTCAAATCTGTTAAATGGACAAATAGGAGACGGTTGGTTTGGAAAACCTGCCGCTTATTTAATATGAACTGTTTTATAACCTTGTGCAGTCCGGACCGAGTAACAAGCCGCAGTTAATTTAACTTTGTTATATTATGTACGATTTTACTAAGGTGTCCAGACGTCCCTTTTTTTCACAATTTGTGCCGCGTCCCGCGACGTTTTTCAATACTCCTGACATATTGCTTTTGCAACACAATTACATTGTATTTGTCTCTCGGATGATACACTTCGTGTTCGTACTGCGCGCTAGCAATTTAAGTAAAATAAATATTACAAATCTGCTACTTACCATAGAAAATTAAGGTAAGTAATTTATTTATGTATTTCATAAATACATAAATTGTCTTTAACTTAGCTTAAAATACTCGTAGTCTTCATATTGCTACGGTCAAGACAATGACGGGTGGACCACGCCTGGAGGGGCCTAGATGAGGCTAGAGACTTCTGGACCTGGACAGTCCTCGAAGTGCCTGGAAAGGCCCACCACCCTACCTGCGCCCGGGTCTAGAAGATTCGGCGGTGGTACAAATAGGGGTCCCCTGAGTCTAAGTGAGTCAGTCTTAATCCGGCTCAACAAGCATCTGGGATGTATCAGTGAACAGTGACAGTGAACAACTCGTGACAGTGTGACAGTGTAGTGAAACTGTGTGTCAAGATTGTGATAACCGGTCGGTGGGAAATTAGAAGACTGTAGTTTATATACGTGTTTTATAGTTGTAAGTTCTAGAATAAGTCTAACAGATTGTATGAATTTACGTAAGTAGTTTATTTGTTAGGAATACCTCATTTTTTTATGTATACTGTTTAGTAGTTAAGCTAGTGATTCCATAATTATTGTTAATATAGTGGTTAATAATCTCTTTGTATTTGTGTTTTCTGTATTTAATAAATATTTGTAATTTGTAAACTGGAGTAGTTCATTTCGCACACCCCGTAGCCCGTAACAATTTGGTGTCAGAAGTGGGATCATTGTAAATGGTTATAATTTTGGTTTTCTTGTTTTTGTAATTATTGGGCTACTGTGTGGAAAATGACTTCTCAGAGTGTTAGACTGAATGATTTAAAAGTTGCAGACTTAAGACGGGAGTTAGAAGAACGAGATCTGGATACTTCCGGAACGAAATTAGTACTGCAACAACGCTTGCGCCAATTTTTTGTTGATTCAGGGGAAAATCCAGACGAGATTACGTTTGAAAATGATTTCAGTAAGTTGTCTGCAACTTTTAAAACTGAATTAGGCACTGTTAAAAATGAGTTAGGTACTGTTAAAAATGAGTTAGGTACTGTTAAAAATGAGTTAGGTAATGTAGAAAAGAAGTTAGGTAATGAATTAAGTACTGTTAAAAATACATTGGAGGCTAAGTTAGGCAATTTAGAAACTAAGTTAATGGAAAGTGTAGATAATAAGTTAGCTGATGTAGAATCTAGATTAGGAGAAAAAGTAGATTCAGTAGAAAATGAACTTAGGGTAAGAATAGAAGCTCTAGAAGAACGTATGAGCAACCCACCGACAATCGACACCGACCAACCCTCTGAGAGAAGCCCTCACAACACCATTCCCTCCGCCAATGCTGGGATGCCACCAACGCACAACACCATCCCATTGTTCGACGGGAAGACGCCGTGGGAGGACTACATGACTCTCTTCGAGACAGCAGCTTCGATCCACGGGTGGTCAAAGGAGACGCAAGCATCAGCGTTGTGCCTAGCCTTGCGTGGAGACGCA
This sequence comes from Piezodorus guildinii, assembly GCA_023052935.1. Taxonomy (NCBI): domain Eukaryota; kingdom Metazoa; phylum Arthropoda; class Insecta; order Hemiptera; family Pentatomidae; genus Piezodorus; species Piezodorus guildinii. The sequence goes on along the minus strand of CM041292.1, from coordinate 172,610,954 downwards.
TTAAGAGTGCTACAGGGGATGCCCATGTCTGAGCGGTGCAACTACGGTGAGCTGATGAGAAGACTGGAGATGCGTTTCGGCCATCGCCACATGGACCAACTATACCGTTCCCAGTTAAAGAACAGGGTCCAGAAGACCAACGAGACGCTGCAGGAATTTGAAGCAGATATCGCCCGGCTAGTGAGGAATGCCTACCCAACGGTCACCGACGACGTCTACGAGAGCTTGGCTATCGACAAATTCCTGGATGGACTTCGAGACCCGGAAACCCAACAGGCAGTGAAACTCGCACGCCCTAAAACTTTGGGCGATGCATTGTCGCAGGCCATGGAATTCGAGGCTGTCAGGCAGTCAGTCCGTGGACATGCACGAGTTCGAGCGGCAGAAGCGGAGCGTAACGCGGCCTCCACCATCGAGGGCATAGTAACAAAGGTTTTGGAAGCCCTCAGGACACGCAAAAATGAGATACGCTGTTGGAGCTGCGGTCAACTTGGACACCCCAGAAGCAAGTGTCCTACCAGAAAGCCGGAAAAAGCCACAGGAAAACTAAGGAGGGTTGATGGGAAGGGGCAACTGTCAACCCGTAGCATCGAAGGCCCCAGGGTCGCCGTGAGAATCGCGACAATAGGGAGCAAGACAAATAGTTTTTATGTGGATGGAATGGTGAACGGGCAGCTGCGGAGTTTTCTGCTGGATACCGGCGCAACCATGACAATACTGAACCCGAAGGCAGTTAACGCTGAGAAGATGTCACCTACCACTTGGGCGTTACGGACAGCCACAGGACAGCCAGCCGAGGTCTACGGGGAGACAGTTGCCACTTTCTTCATCGGGGGCCAACGTCTAGAGCACCGCGTTCTCGTGGCGGAAATAGATGAGGAAGTCATCTTCGGCATGGACTTGATGATCAAATACGGGATCAAGCTGGACATGTCGAGAGGTGTGATGACGCTGGGAGACGAAGAGGTCATCCTTCGGCAGGGAAAGGACCTCTATGCACGAGTACTCCTACTAGAAGACACCACTTTACCTGCACGGAGTCAAATTCTGACGCATGGGACGATCAATGGACGACTACCGGAGGGTCAATGTCTTCTACTTGAACCTGGGAAGCACGAGGAGCAGGAAGTCGGACGCGGTGTTCTGGTTGCAAGGTCTCTCATCAAGGTCGGACATACCACCCCAATCCGACTGATGAATCTGAACAGCTTCCCGGTGACACTAAAGAGAGGAACACCAGTCGGAGAATGTACGGCCGCTACCTCAGTAGTCCGACAGCTACAACGCAACCCCACCGAGCAACGAGGACTACCCGAAGAATTAAAAGGATTCGTGGAGGAATCATGCAGAGAACTTTCGCCTGAACAGAGCGAAATCGTGAAGAGACTGATTACCCGATGGCAGGACATTTTCGAGATCAGCTCAGGACCACGGGGTAGAACGAACATCGTCCAGCACAAAATTGACACCGGGGATACAAAGCCCATCCGACAGATCCCGAGGAGGCTGCCGCTAGCTAAACGAAAGGATGCCGAGGAGATTATTAAGGATATGGCGAATGATGGTGTCATCGAGCCCTCGAGTAGCCCATGGATGTCTCCTGTCGTACTGGTGAAAAAGAAGGATGGGACGACAAGATTCTGCGTAGATTACCGTCTTTTGAACAACGCCACGAAGAAGGACAGCTACCCACTCCCAAGGATTGACGACACGCTGGACACACTAGAGGGTTGCAAACTATTTTCTACCTTGGATCTCCGCAGTGGTTATTGGCAGGTTGGATTGGCACCGGAAGATAAGGAGAAGACGGCATTTTCAATCGGCACTGGCCTCTGGCAATTCACGGTAATGCCATTCGGGCTTTGCAATGCTCCTGCAACGTTCGAGAGGCTGATGGAAAGCGTCTTAAGAGGCCTTTCTTGGGAGATATGCCTGGTTTACTTGGACGACATCATTGTACTGGGAAAATCCTTTACTCACCATCTGGAGAATCTGGAGCGGGTCTTCGAACGGCTGCGTGCAGCCAATCTAAAACTGAACCCGAAGAAGTGCAATCTCTTCCGAAGGCAAGTCAACTACCTGGGGCATGTTGTATCAGACAACGGAGTTGCTGTTGACCCAGAGAAGATTACAGCGATCACCAATTGGCCAGCACCTCGAGATAAGCACCAAGTGAGAAGTTTCCTCGGACTCTGCACCTACTACAGGAGGTACGTGAAAGGATTCGCCAACATCGCAAAACCTCTTACCAGGCTCACTGAGGAAAAACGGACTTTCCTTTGGGATCGCGAGTGTCAGGCTTCATTTGAGGAGTTAAAGAAGAAATTGAGTAGTGCGCCTATTCTAAGCTATCCACGTCCCGAGGGCAAGTTCATTCTTGATACAGATGCCAGCAACACTGCTATTGGAAGCGTCCTTTCCCAACTCCAAGACGGGGAAGAAAAGGTTATTGGGTACTTCAGCAAAGCACTGTCGGCTCCAGAACGCAACTACTGTGTCACAAGGAAAGAGCTTCTGGCAGTGGTTAAGTCCATAGAGCACTTTCATAAATACCTGTATGGAAGAAGATTTCTACTGAGAACGGACCACGCAGCTCTAATGTGGCTGCTGCGATTCAAGTCACCGGAGGGACAAGTTGCACGGTGGATCGAGCGCCTTCAGGAATATGACTTCGAATCTGCTCATCGTTCTGGAACGAGTCACCGGAATGCGGATGCGCTCTCAAGGAGACCCTGTGATGGGGAATGCAAGCATTGTTCTCGACAAGAAGAAAAGCAAGCAACAGTGTTGCGGACTACGGTCGTTACCGACGGTTGGCAGGACACACAAGTGGCAAAGGAACAGGACGAGGACCCGGACTTGAAACAAATAAGGGAATGGAAGCTATCAGGCCAAAGGAGACCAAGCTGGCAGGATGTTGCTCCAATGTCGAAAAATATAAAAACCTATTGGGCTCAATGGGACTCCATTCTACTGGACAAAGGTCTGCTGAAACGAGCATTGGAGAACACGGAGGGAGATCAGCGGAGACTACAACTCATCGTACCAAAGATTAAAGTGCCCGAAGTACTGAGGGAACTACATGATGGAGCATCTGGTGGCCACCTTGGAGTTCACCGGACATTAGAAAAGGTTCGGGAACGCTTTTACTGGGCAAACCTCAAGGACGATGTGTTAGATTGGTGCCGGCGGTGTGCAACTTGTGCCGCCTCTAATGGACCGATAAGGAAAAAGAAGGCACCTATGAAGAAATACAACGTAGGAGCACCATTCGAGAGAATAGCGGTAGACATCGCTGGCCCTTTTCCTGTGACAGATAATGGCAACCGATATATTCTCGTGGCCATGGATTATTTTTCAAAGTGGGTGGAAGCTTACGCCCTTCCGAATCAGGAGGCCGCCACGGTTGCCGATGTTCTCGTGAAGCAGCTCGTCAGTCGGTTTGGGGTGCCCATGGAACTTCATGCTGACCAAGGAAGAAACTTTGAGTCGGCAGTCTTCACCAGGATGTGCGAGGCTCTAGGAATACGGAAGACCAGAACGACGCCTCTTCACCCTCAGTCCGACGGCATGGTAGAGCGCATGAACAGGACGATGGGTCGATATTTGGCCAAGGTAGTTTCTGACCATCAGCGAGACTGGGACCAATATCTTCATCTGTTCCTGCTAGCCTATCGTAGTTCAGTTAATGAAACGACAGGGCAGACCCCCGCCAATGTCGTGTTCGGCAGGGAACTACGCTTGCCTTGCGATCTGAAATTCGGTTTCAAGCCTGATGAGGAGGTCGCCGGAGAAGACTACGTCACGAACCTACGGAAGCGAATGAACACTATTCACGAGAAGGTTCGCACAAACATCCAGGGAGCAAGTGACAGAATGAAGGAGCGTTATGACATCAAGGCAGAGAAAGGTGGCTTCCAACCTGGAGACTTGGTCTGGCTACACGATCCTCGAAGAAGGCAAGGCTACTCACCGAAACTTCAAAACTCCTGGGACGGACCGTATGAAGTCATCAAGAGGATCAATGATGTCATCTATAGGATCAGGAAGCAGCCCAAAGGAAAACCCAAGGTAGTCCATTTCAACCGATTGGCTCCATACAAGGGAAACCATGGCCCTACAGAGGAACAGCAAGTGAGGAACCTCACCGGCAAGGACCTAACTCCCCATCCTAAGGCGCCAGACTCCCGTAGGGTAACGCAGACAGTTTACAGGGACATATTCTCGTTACCGGTAGACTATGCTCTAGCACACTGTGTCGCCGAACATCTGAGGAATTCCCGGGGATTGCGACGGTCTTCAGGAAGAAGTTCGCTGGAATTGAAGAGCTGGAACGCCAGGGACCAAGAGTTGGGAAGACTCTCCATCAAGAGCATGAAGGCCGGCACCTGTTTTACTTGGTTACCAAGAGTTCATCAGAGCAGAAGCCGACATACGACACACTGCGCCGGAGTCTTGACGACCTGCGGAGAAAGCTTCTGGAACTGCGTGTCACCAAGCTCGCCATCCCGAAGTTGGGTTGTGGATACGATGGCCTGGAGTGGAGGATTGTCAGGAACATTGTAGAAGAGACGTTCGCCAACTCTGGAGTCATCATAACGGTATGCACGTTCAACCCCTGGAAAGACAAAACACCTACATCGGAGGAAGATCAGCATCGCTCAGCTTCTGCAATCTGTGCTCTGGGGCAGAGCACGTCTAAGGAGGGGGTAGTGCTACGGTCAAGACAATGACGGGTGGACCACGCCTGGAGGGGCCTAGATGAGGCTAGAGACTTCTGGACCTGGACAGTCCTCGAAGTGCCTGGAAAGGCCCACCACCCTACCTGCGCCCGGGTCTAGAAGATTCGGCGGTGGTACAAATAGGGGTCCCCTGAGTCTAAGTGAGTCAGTCTTAATCCGGCTCAACAAGCATCTGGGATGTATCAGTGAACAGTGACAGTGAACAACTCGTGACAGTGTGACAGTGTAGTGAAACTGTGTGTCAAGATTGTGATAACCGGTCGGTGGGAAATTAGAAGACTGTAGTTTATATACGTGTTTTATAGTTGTAAGTTCTAGAATAAGTCTAACAGATTGTATGAATTTACGTAAGTAGTTTATTTGTTAGGAATACCTCATTTTTTTATGTATACTGTTTAGTAGTTAAGCTAGTGATTCCATTATTATTGTTAATATAGTGGTTAATAATCTCTTTGTATTTGTGTTTTCTGTATTTAATAAATATTTGTAATTTGTAAACTGGAGTAGTTCATTTCTCACACCCCGTAGCCCGTAACAATATTTTATATTGATGACAAAAAGTACCGACCTTAACATTAAAAGAAATATACGAATAAAATTTTGCAAATATTTTAAGTCAATCGAACTAATTTCGTTATAAACAACAGTCAAATATGTTCATGTAAATTATGTTTAGGGCAAATTAATTCGGCGATATATTTCCGATGTGAAACGAATATTTGTAACTGTAAGTGTTAACAAAATTTTAGTATTTTTTCAACTCCCATAGACATATAATATTGTAGTTTACTAAATAACAGTTAGATAATCACAAATTAATTTAAAATTTAAATTTAAAAATCTTTAAGAATCAAAACAAAATTATACGTTTCTTCTACAGTAAATCAAGAGTGGACATCGGAAAAATCCAAATTAAGTATTGAAACTTTGAAAGCCATTTTATGTATCAAATATAATTCGACAAATTCTTGTGAAGATTTTTTCAATATTTTAAAAAATTACAACAATCTACTATAACAAAGTCACTCAGATAAAAATTATGTCAAGGAATAAAATATTATACATTTTTTTATTTTTTTTTATTTATCAATTGTACTTATGTTAAAAATAAAAAAAATATTACGATATTATTTTTATTCTGTATGAAAATTTTTGTTGATTTGACAATTTTATAAAGGATTTGAGTGTTCTTTAGATGAAATTGATTGACGAACTTCGGTAAAACTATACGATTAGATCACAAATGTGTCAAAGTATTATTTTCGTAAAAAATTTCTTTTAGTTACTTCTCAACTCAAATCAAACGTCTCAGCCCTGAATAGATTATAGCTATAAATACCCACAACGTAGGTCAAAAGGTCGGGTAATAAATAGTTTTCTTCACTATTTGATCGCTACTGATTCTGTGATGAAGTCAAAATCTTCAGTTTACAGGTGAGCGACTTAAAGTTTTACGTAATACAAAAATAGAGCTATTAATAACAGCTTTCTTCCACCAAGAAATTTCTTTAACCAATTTAACACGACGTAGAAGGTCTGTGGGAGCGATACGTGAAGTTAACTCATTTTGAATATAACTTGAGTTATCTAGTTTTTCACGACCGCCACAGAATTTATGAACACCACCCGAATCATCTATCCCATTATCCCATCCTATCTGAATAGATTTCAATGTGTATCAAAACAACTGAATTCCGAAATACAAGAACTGCAATACTAACAAAGTTTGTAGATACTACTGGAAGAGAAGCCAACTCCTTCAAATCCCACCCCTTGAAATGCACTTCGCTCCCTTGATAAAATCAGATTTTGCGTTATCTTCCCTCCCTCGTTTTAGTCCTCCTCCTCCTCCTTCGCCCTGTTTCGTGTCGCCCTATCTTTATGTTCTTTAATCAGTATGCGGCATTAGGAGCCCCTTCCATCCTGCCAGCCATCTTCAAACCCTTAAACAGCAATCATCTTTTAACATCGTTGAATAAACCGTTCATATTCTAAAACTTTGTGAACTTAACAACTTCACTCTCAGAAAATAAAATGATATTTTTAAGATTATTGCTTCTTCTTACATATATACACTGGCGGTCAAAAGTTTAAGACCGCCAATGCTTTACACAAATTAATCTGTTTGATTTATTTTGTTTTACGGCACTTTGGTGCTTGGAGTTTTTCTCTTTATGTATTAAGTGTTTTGCTATGCGCAATAAAACGGAAAATTCATTCTTTTTAACAGTTCTTTAATGAAAAAGAAAACGAAAATTACCAATGCAGTTAACTTCTTATAACTTTGGCAGTCGAGAAATCATTAAATCAAACAAAGAATAAAATTTATCTTCCCAATCCCCTTAGGAGATTACTAGACTGTAAATAAATCTTCAGGTACAAAATAATAATAATAATAATAATAGGCTTACCGAACCCGAAGGTTCGATGCTGATACCACCAAACTTCGCCTGCACAGACTCGTCCACAAGTTCCGCGTTGTGCAACCTTCTAAACTCCTCAGTGGCCTCATCTCTCTTCGGACCAAATATTTTACGCAATACCTTATTTTCGAAGACCTTAAGCCGTTGTTCATCCTTCAAAGTAAGCGGCCACGTTTCACATCCGTAAAGAACCGTTGGAAGAATAATAGTTTTATAAATTCTAACCTTTAAGTTTTTAGATAGAAGCCGCGAACTATGTAACTTAGCAACTGAATAATAACACGCATTTCCCACCTTTAACCGGGACTTTTTCTTCCTGGATTTCATTTTTTTTAGTTATAATTGAACCTAAATACTTGAATTTCTCTACGTGTTCAAAAGTATGCCCTGATACATCAATATCACCAAAATCGCCACCGTTTCTGCTACTAATCATATATTTCGTCTTATCGGTATTTAATTCGAGTCCTATTTCTTTACCGGTTTTTATTAACACACTTGTATTTAGTTGTATGGTTTCCGTGTCTCCACCTAGCAGTACCAGATCATCGGCATATCCCAAAACCGGAATCTTGTCACCCATATTTAAGCCTTTCTCGGTACACATCACCATTTCTATGACATATTCTAAGGCTATATTAAACAAAACAGGTGAAAGAGAGTCACCCTGTTTCAAACCCGATCGCACCTCAAATCTCTCGGGGTAATTATGACCGATTCTAACTTTATGAAATGTTTCCGACAAACACATCTCTACTAGGTTTACTAACTTTCTAGGTACAAAATAACATTGTTTATTCTTATTTATTTTGATCACCTTAGAAGTTCCAGTATTAATTAGATTTAATAAAATTATTTGTTGTTATTTACAATACGATAAACCTTTCTTACGCCTATTAGCAAAAAGTTGTTTGTAAATACAAAAAGTAATAAGATAGATATATTTTATTTAGGTATTCATAGAGGTCATTCATGATTTATTGATGTAAACCATAGATTGTCACAAACTTTTGACCGGCAGTGTATATGAAATATGTAGTAAGGTGTTGCGATCAAGAAAATATTGGAAATCCAGTTTTCAATAGAAATATACGTTTTAGGGTCCTTTCAGTCAAAAATTCCAAATTCTGCAATAAAGTGTGTGTGTCGTAAGCCTAGCACGAAAAATATGTAACTCGTACAATAAAGAAAAAATTCATATTTAAGACAACTATTCGCCCGAGATGTTACAATAACCTTTACATCGAAATCGGCTAACCGGAACTGCCACATTATACTAAGCATAATATTGCTACGGTCAAGACAATGACGGGTGGACCACGCCTGGAGGGGCCTAGATGAGGCTAGAGACTTCTGGACCTGGACAGTCCTCGAAGTGCCTGGAAAGGCCCACCACCCTACCTGCGCCCGGGTCTAGAAGATTCGGCGGTGGTTCAAATAGCGGTTCCCTGAGCCTGGGGCAGTCAGTCCTAATCCGGCTCAACAAGCATCTGTGATGTATCAGTGACCAGTGACAGTGAACCGTTCGTGACAGTGTGACAGTGTAGTGAAACTGTGTGTCAGTATTGTGATAACCGGTCGGTGGGAAATTAGAAGACTGTAGTTTATATATAACTTATAGTTGTAAGTTTTAGAATAAATCTAGCATATTGTATAAATTTACGTAAGTAGTTTAATTGTTAGGAATACCTGATTTTATATGTATACTGTTTAGTAGTAAGCTGGTAATTCCATTATTATTGTTAATATAGTGGTTAGTAATCCCTTTGTATTTGTGTTTTCTGTATTTAATAAACATTTGTAATTTGTAAACTGGAGTAGTTCATTTCGCACACCCCGTAGCCCGTAACAATTTGGTGTCAGAAGTGGGATCATTGTAAATGGTTATAATTTTGGTTTTCTTGTTTTTGTAATTATTGGGCTACTGTGTGGAAAATGACTTCTCAGAGTGTTAGACTGAATGATTTAAAAGTTGCAGACTTAAGACGGGAGTTAGAAGAACGAGATCTGGATACTTCCGGAACGAAATTAGTACTGCAACAACGCTTGCGCCAATTTTTTGTTGATTCAGGGGAAAATCCAGACGAGATTACGTTTGAAAATGATTTCAGTAAGTTGTCTGCAACTTTTAAAACTGAATTAGGCACTGTTAAAAATGAGTTAGGTACTGTTAAAAATGAGTTAGGTAATGTAGAAAAGAAGTTAGGTAATGAATTAAGTACTGTTAAAAATACATTGGAGGCTAAGTTAGGCAATTTAGAAACTAAGTTAATGGAAAGTGTAGATAATAAGTTAGCTGATGTAGAATCTAGATTAGGAGAAAAAGTCGATTCTGTAGAAAATGAACTTAGGGTAAGAATAGAAGCTCTAGAAGAACGTATGAACAACCCAACGACAATCGACACCGACCAACCCTCTGAGAGAAGCCCTCACAACACCATTCCCTCCGCCAATGCTGGGATGCCACCAACACACAACACCATCCCATTGTTCGACGGGAAGACGCCATGGGAGGACTACATGACTCTCTTCGAGACAGCGGCTTCGATCCACGGGTGGTCAAAGGAGACGCAAGCATCAGCGTTGTGCCTAGCCTTGCGTGGAGACGCCTTAGGAGTGCTACAGGGGATGCCCATGTCGGAGCGGTGCAACTACAGTGAGCTGATGAAAAGACTGGAGATGCGTTTCGGCCATCGCCACATGGACCAACTATACCGTTCCCAGTTAAAGAACAGGGTCCAGAAGACCAACGAGACGCTGCAGGAATTTGAAGCAGATATCGCCCGGCTAGTGAGGAATGCCTACCCAACGGTCACCGACGACGTCTACGAGAGCTTGGCTATCGACAAATTCCTGGATGGACTTCGAGACCCGGAAACCCAACAGGCAGTGAAACTCGCACGCCCTAAAACTTTGGGCGATGCATTGTCGCAGGCCATGGAATTCGAGGCTGTCAGGCAGTCAGTCCGTGGACATGCACGAGTTCGAGCGGCAGAAGCGGAGCCTAACGCGGCCCCCACCATCGAGGACATAGTAGCAAAGGTTTTAGAAGCCCTCAGGACCCGCAAAAAAGGAGATACGCTGTTGGAGCTGCGGTCAACTCGGACACCCCAGAAGCAAGTGTCCTACCAGGAAGCCGGAAAAGCCACAGGAAAACTAAGGAGGGTTGATGGGAAGGGGCAACTGTCAACCCGTAGCATCAAAGGCCCCAGGGTCGCCGTGAGAATCGCGACAATAGGGAGCAAGACAAATAGTTTTTATGTGGATGGAATGGTGAACGGGCAGCTGCGGAGTTTTCTGCTGGATACCGGCGCAACCATGACAATACTGAACCCGAAGGCAGTTAACGCTAAGAAGATATTACCTACCACTTGGGCGTTACGGACAGCCACAGGACAGCCAGCCGAGGTCTACGGGGAGACAGTTGCCACTTTCTTCATCGGGGGCCAACGTCTAGAGCACCGCGTTCTCGTGGCGAAAATAGACGAGGAAGTCATCTTCGGCATGGACTTGATGATCAAATACGGGATCAAGCTGGACATGTCGAGAGGTGTGATGACGCTGGGAGACGAAGAGGTCATCCTTCGGCAGGGAAAGGACCTCTATGCACGAGTACTCCTACTAGAAGACACCACCTTACCTGCACGGAGTCAAATTCTGACGCATGGGACGATCAATGGACGACTACCGGAGGGTCAATGTCTTCTACTTGAACCTGGGAAGCACGAGGAGCAGGAAGTCGGACGCGGTGTTCTGGTTGCAAGGTCTCTCATCAAGGTCGGACATACCACCCCAATCCGACTGATGAATCTGAACAGCTTCCCGGTGACACTAAAGAGAGGAACACCAGTCGGAGAATGTACGGCCGCTACCTCAGTAGTCCGACAGCTACAACGCAACCCCACCGAGCAACGAGGACTACCCGAAGAATTAAAAGGATTCGTGGAGGAATCATGCAGAGAACTTTCGCCTGAACAGAGCGAACTCGTGAAGAGATTGATTACCCGATGGCAGGACATTTTCGAGATCAGCTCAGGACCACGGGGTAGAACGAACATCGTCCAGCACAAAATTGACACCGGGGATACAAAGCCCATCCGACAGATCCCGAGGAGGCTGCCGCTAGCTAAACGAAAGGATGCCGAGGAGATTATTAAGGATATGGCGAATGATGGTGTCATCGAGCCCTCGAGTAGCCCATGGATGTCTCCTGTCGTACTGGTAAAAAAGAAGGATGGGACGACAAGATTCTGCGTAGATTACCGTCTTTTGAACAACGCCACGAAGAAGGACAGCTACCCACTCCCAAGGATTGACGACACGCTGGACACACTAGAGGGTTGCAAACTATTTTCTACCTTGGATCTCCGCAGTGGATATTGGCAGGTTGGATTGGCACCGGAAGATAAGGAGAAGACGGCATTTTCAATCGGCACTGGCCTCTGGCAATTTACGGTAATGCCATTCGGGCTTTGCAATGCACCTGCAACGTTCGAGAGGCTGATGGAAAGCGTCTTAAGAGGCCTTTCTTGGGAGATATGCCTGGTTTACTTGGACGACATCATTGTACTGGGAAAATCCTTCACTCACCATCTGGAGAATCTGGAGCGGGTCTTCGAACGGCTGCGTGCAGCTAATCTAAAACTGAACCCGAAGAAGTGCAATCTCTTCCGAAGGCAAGTCAACTACCTGGGGCATGTTGTATCAGACAACGGAGTTGCTGTTGACCCAGAGAAGATTACAGCGATCACCAATTGGCCAGCACCTCGAGATAAGCACCAAGTGAGAAGTTTCCTCGGGCTCTGCACCTACTACAGGAGGTACGTGAAAGGATTCGCCAACATCGCAAAACCTCTTACCAGGCTCACTGAGGAAAAACGGACTTTCCTTTGGGATCGCGAGTGTCAGGCTTCATTTGAGGAGTTAAAGAAGAAATTGAGTAGTGCGCCTATTCTAAGCTATCCACGTCCCGAGGGCAAGTTCATTCTTGACACAGATGCCAGCAACACTGCTATTGGAAGCGTCCTTTCTCAACTCCAAGACGGGGAAGAAAAGGTTATTGGGTACTTCAGCAAAGCACTGTCAGCTCCAGAACGCAACTACTGTGTCACAAGGAAAGAGCTTCTGGCAGTGGTTAAGTCCATAGAGCACTTTCATAAATACCTGTATGGAAGAAGATTTCTACTGAGAACGGACCACGCAGCTCTAATGTGGCTGCTGCGATTCAAGTCACCGGAGGGACAAGTTGCACGGTGGATCGAGCGCCTTCAGGAATATGACTTCGAATCTGCTCATCGTTCTGGAACGAGTCACCGGAATGCGGATGCGCTCTCAAGGAGACCCTGTGACGGAGAATGCAAGCATTGTTCTCGACAAGAAGAAAAGCAAGCAACAGTGTTGCGGACTACGGTCGTTACCGACGGTTGGCAGGACACACAACTGGCAAAGGAACAGGACGAGGACCCGGACTTGAAACAAATAAGGGAATGGAAGCTATCAGGCCAAAGGAGACCAAGCTGGCAGGATGTTGCTCCAATGTCGAAAAATATAAAAACCTATTGGGCTCAATGGAACTCCATTCTACTGGACAAAGGTCTGCTGAAACGAGCATTGGAGAACACAGAGGGAGATCAGCGGAGACTACAGCTCATCGTACCAAAGATTAAAGTGCCCGAAGTACTGAGGGAATTACATGATGGAGCATCTGGTGGCCACCTTGGAGTTCACCGGACATTAGAAAAGGTTCGTGAACGCTTTTACTGGGCAAACCTCAAGGACGATGTGTTAGATTGGTGCCGGCGGTGTGCAACTTGTGCCGCCTCTAATGGACCGATAAGGAAAAAGAAGGCACCTATGAAGAAATACAACGTAGGAGCACCATTCGAGAGAATAGCGGTAGACATCGCTGGCCCTTTTCCTGTGACAGATAATGGCAACCGATACATTCTCGTGGCCATGGATTATTTTTCAAAGTGGGTGGAAGCTTACGCCCTTCCGAATCAGGAGGCCGCCACGGTTGCAGATGTTCTCGTGAAGCAGCTCGTCAGTCGGTTTGGGGTGCCCATGGAACTTCATGCTGACCAAGGAAGAAACTTTGAGTCGGCAGTCTTCACCAGGATGTGCGAGGCTCTAGGAATACGGAAGACCAGAACGACGCCTCTTCACCCTCAGTCCGATGGCATGGTAGAGCGCATGAACAGGACGATGGGTCGATATTTGGCCAAGGTAGTTTCTGACCATCAACGAGACTGGGACCAATATCTTCATCTGTTCCTGCTAGCCTATCGTAGTTCAGTCAATGAAACGACAGGGGAGACCCCCGCCAATGTCGTGTTCGGTAGAGAACTACGCTTGCCTTGCGATCTGAAATTCGGTTTCAAGCCTGATGAGGAGGTCGCCGGAGAAGACTACGTCACGAACCTACGGAAGCGAATGAACACTATTCACGAGAAGGTTCGCACAAACATCCAGGGAGCAAGTGACAGAATGAAGGAGCGTTACGACATCAAGGCAGAGAAAGGTGGCTTCCAACCTGGAGACTTGGTCTGGCTACACGATCCTCGAAGAAGGCAAGGCTACTCACCGAAACTTCAAAACTCCTGGGACGGACCGTATGAGGTCATCAAGAGGATCAATGATGTCATCTATAGGATCAGGAAGCAGCCCAAAGGAAAACCCAAGGTAGTCCATTTCAACCGATTGGCTCCATACAAGGGAAACCATGGCCCTACAGAGGAACAGCAAGTGAGGAACCTCACCGACAAGGACCTAACTCCCCATCCTAAGGCGCCAGACTCCCTTAGGGTAACGCAGACAGTTTACAGAGACATATTCTCGTTACCGGTAGACTATGCTCTAGCACATTGTGTCGCCGAACATCTGAGGAATTCCCGGGGGATTGCGACGGTCTTCAGGAAGAAGTTCGCTGGAATTGAAGAGCTGGAACGCCAGGGACCAAGAGTTGGGAAGACTCTCCATCAAGAGCATGAAGGCCGGCACCTGTTTTACTTGGTTACCAAGAGTTCATCAGAGCAGAAGCCGACATACGACACACTGCGCCGGAGTCTTGACGACCTGCGGAGAAAGCTTCTGGAACTGCGTGTCACCAAGCTCGCCATCCCGAAGTTGGGTTGTGGATACGATGGCCTGGAGTGGAGGATTGTCAGGAACATTGTAGAAGAGACGTTCGCCAACTCTGGAGTCATCATAATGGTATGCACGTTCAACCCCTGGAAAGACAAAACACCTACATCGGAGGAAGATCAGCATCGCTCAGCTTCTGCAATCTGTGCTCTGGGGCAGAGCACGTCTAAGGAGGGGGTAGTGCTACGGTCAAGACAATGACGGGTGGACCACGCCTGGAGGGGCCTAGATGAGGCTAGAGACTTCTGGACCTGGACAGTCCTCGAAGTGCCTGGAAAGGCCCACCACCCTACCTGCGCCCGGGTCTAGAAGATTCGGCGGTGGTTCAAATAGCGGTTCCCTGAGCCTGGGGCAGTCAGTCCTAATCCGGCTCAACAAGCATCTGTGATGTATCAGTGACCAGTGACAGTGAACCGTTCGTGACAGTGTGACAGTGTAGTGAAACTGTGTGTCAGTATTGTGATAACCGGTCGGTGGGAAATTAGAAGACTGTAGTTTATATATAACTTATATTATAGGTGGAATAGTCAGGAATCAGTCATTTTTGAAAAGTTTTTTATTTTGCCAACGTTTCGGCTCAAGCTTGTGAGCCATCATCAGGGCATTACTGAGCCATGTCCAAGCATAAACTCTTGGTCCCAGTTTATGCTTGGACATGGCTCAGTAATGCCCTGATGATGGCTCACAAGCTTGAGCCGAAACGTTGGCAAAATAAAAAACTTTTCAAAAATGACTGATTCCTGACTATTCCACCTATAATAGTTTCTACAGTCGACTATACACCCTCAATATATAACTTATAGTTGTAAGTTTTAGAATAAATCTAGCATATTGTATAAATTTACGTAAGTAGTTTAATTGTTAGGAATACCTGATTTTATATGTATACTGTTTAGTAGTAAGCTGGTAATTCCATTATTATTGTTAATATAGTGGTTAGTAATCCCTTTGTATTTGTGTTTTCTGTATTTAATAAACATTTGTAATTTGTAAACTGGAGTAGTTCATTTCGCACACCCCGTAGCCCGTAACAATATTTTGTTTTTTCCCCCCAATTTTCTTAATAATAGCTTTCACAATTTTGACAGAATTCGCTAAATTCATGAAAAATTATATGGGCTTTATTTGTACCTAGGTTTTATTATCATTAGAAACTGTCCAACAAGGCTTAAATGCTGAATTTAAAAATGTCTTACCTTAAAGTGCCTTTAAATTTTTTTGATTCGAAATAGTTACCCATTTCTGCTTGTTAGCTTTGATGAGAAAAGGGTGAATATGAAAAATTAAAAGATTTGAGAGTTAAGTAAAGAGGAAAAAAAAAATGATTGATTTCTTTCTAATAACACATGTCAGGAAATAAGAATGGTAATATAGAGACGTGCAATGCAGTTGGAAAGTGCATGCTTTTATAAAAATGAATATGCTACTAAGTTATAAGAGTGTGAAATTAAATCCATCAACTAATTGATTGTTTTATTTAATTGTTTATCCTTTTAGATTATGTAGAGATGTTTGCTTGGAAATTTATGTTTGTTTATTCATTTAACTAATTTATTAAGGACTGCATTGGGAGTGCTAAATTATGTCTTCCCAGATTTAATTAGGTTATGGATCTTCAACAAGTACCTGACATCGCCTTTTTACGTTCCCTTCGAAGGAAGGCATAAAAAAGGATTATTTACTACAATTGAAAAATCTTAGGAACATCTGACCCAGTAAATGAACAGAAGTAGATAGCACAAAACTGATAGAGGTGATGAATGGTCCGCTTTCCTCCACAACTTGTAGGCAAGGCTATGCAGAACAATCCCAATCCAAAGGAACGGAATTATTTGTAATGCTAAGTAGAGATTGTAAAACACAGCGCGTGGCGGAAGGGGCGCGTCACAATTTAGGGTTTATTTAAATTTTGTAACTTCCTTGTTTAAGTTTTAATACGTTAATGGTGCGACGTTCAATTAAGTTTTAATCAAAAGCTCTTGTCGAGGTCAATTACGTCTATCCGCAAATAAATACGTAAAAAATTAAACTATTTTGACTCATTTTTTTCTGAAATGTGTAAAAAATAGATAGTTACTCTCTCTATCTGTTTTTTTTTTTCATCTCAGAAATCCTATACTTTAAGAGTTATGTTGTTATGGGAGATTTTAAAGTTGGTAAAAAATCGATCAATAGTTAATTTTAAGACATGAGATTCGCAATAAAACACTGAATCGCAAGTGTAACTCCAGACTGGTGCAGAATAGGTCAATATAGGACAGATGATAATATTGTATAGAAACAATCTGGTTTTTTGTGACTATTGAATTGTATGGCCAGTTTTTGTTTTGTTTTTTACATTTTTGTCTCTGTTGCATTTTTTATATAAGTGTTTAGTAAAAGTCAAGTTGCACAAATTTCATTTGATCGCTCAACTCTCAATTAAAATTTTATGGTTAGACTAAAACTTTAGCTAAACTGAATAGCAGACTTGGATCAAATGATTTTTTATTGTTTGAGAAGCGCCAGATTGATAATATAATGAAATATTGAAGAACTTACCTGACTTGCATGAGGAGTCTTGACAACGTAGTGCTTGGACCTCTTGATTCCGTTGGGCCGGTCGCGCTTGTACAGCACGAGTTTGCTCCGCCTCCTGCCTTTGTCGCCCTGAGGCAGCGAGCCATTGTTCCTGAAAAACAAACAACATTACTCCTCTGTTACTTTAAACTACATGGATTAAGTTTTGGAATACAATTTTCAAAAATATCGACTTGCTAATTCCTACTCGACCCGTTAGAGAAGGCCGGACTATGGAATGGAGGAGTCCGGGAACAGGTGATGCGTAAAAGGGGAAATAAATCATAATGCCGCACTGCACGGTGAGAGAAGAGGAAGGTGAAAATTCGAGAAAGCGAGTTCTTGTGAGAGTTCATGAAAGTAGCGGGAAAGGGGAAAAGCATAATTTATATTTATTCGAATAATAACATCAAATATGACATTTTAAAAAATCCTATAATATCATTAAATATAAATTAATAAAAAGGATAAGAAAACTAAATGAGAAAAGTATATGAAACCAAACAATTGTGAAAATATGTTTTTGTAATATAAAATCTACAATTTAAGAAATTCTGCCTATCCAGCTAGGTTCCCTTTAAGGATAGGGATGTTTTAAGGGATGAGTATGACATCGCACATGCACGGGACTCCATTTTTACGTCACCTCCGAAAAATGGCATAATCAAGGTTTTTTACTCTCATTCAAAAAATTCTTAGCGCCACCTGTGCCCAGTACGACCTTGTGCTTAAAAGGCTGTTATGATTAAATATTTTGATTTAAGATGTGCGGACAGAGTACAATTTCTAATACGTAATGCCCGAATACCCTTACTACTTATCCCTTATTACCTTAGTGTATGGGAGGAAGGAAGTGGTTGGTCCAACCCACATCCCTTTGGGCTGAAGAAAGGTGGTATACAGGGGAGACCGCCCAACACTGGAACTATAGAAGAGTGGACGAACTCAACCAAACAATGAAACAAGAGCAAGCTGAGAGCACAGCTAGGGATATAAAGTTTTATTTCCTGCAGGGGGTTACAACGCCTACCCCCCTTTTTTTTTCAATTGTTTGCCATAAAAAGAACATGAACAATCTAATTTTAAGCGAGCCACTTATTTTTATAAGAGTTCTCAAGAAAAGGAATTATATTTTTTTTTGTTTTCATAACCAGAAAATCTTTAAATGTTACTTGATATATTGATCGAATAATAATAGTTTCTTTACCTTTTAAATTACATGTATTTTCATTAATATATCACCTTCTCCTTTCTCTACATAAAATGTTAAACTTTTTTGTACGGTCTTGAAGTTTGATAGTTAATATACAACTACATTTTAGGGGTGTTTCGAGATTATATTGTTTTCATATCTATGCCCCAAGAGATTTAAAATTCTTAAATTGGGCAACAACTATATGGAACGTATATTTACATAGCATTAATCTCCAAGAGACACGGATGCTGTTGGGTACGTCGTTCTACCCCAAAATAAATAGGATTTAATCCTACAGGAATTTAGAGTATCGTTAACACGAAATTTACAGATTAAAATATGTACAAAAGGCTTCAGTTTCGGAAAAAAGGATATATATAAAAACTTAAATTATGATTATGAATCACATTACATTGATGATAATAAAATAAAACTTTAATGGGATTAAATGGATATTCAAAGTTAGATGTGAACTTCTTTATCTCAACTACAACAGATTTTATTCAAATAGTAGTGTGATGTATTCTTTGTGCAATAAAAAAGAAACAGAAAATAATTTCATTTCTGGTGCATGTCCGAATCTGTCTGAATTAGAAAAATTGTTTCGGATAACTGGGTGTCTGTATACAATTTTTGTAAAATTGCATGGCCTTATAGATATAGGCTTATTAAGGAATTTAATTATAATTATAAAAAAAACACAAAAAAAAACTTTCTAATGTGTAATATTATTGATATGATTGATTATTGTTATTTTTTTCTGCTGTTTTATTTATAAGTAATACAGTTAGAAGGTGAATAGAATAAGTAAGTAACCTGCTTGACTATTGTATAATTTTGTAAAACTTTTCAGATCGGCTCCGGGCTGACGGTCTAAAAGACCATAGTTCTACAAATGTTTTTTATACTTGTAATATTTGTTTTTGTTGTTGTAATATGCTTGAAAAAATAAGAAACAGTTATCTATCTATCTATATGGAACGTATAAGCTCAAGTAATTTTTTACAGCTCAGTATTAAAAAAAAATTTTTTTTAAATATTTATTGAAATTTATTTATTACAACAAGTAAATATGCTAAAAGAAAAATCACATGGGACAGACTATATTAAAAAAATTTTTAACGTTGGCAAAATATATAGCATACACTATATAATAGGGGTACTCACTACGTTTGCTATAGTACATTTGTTGTGCTATTTTTGCCGAGTTTCTACAGTAGCATGCTCGGCGGATTTAGCAAAATAGAACAAAACATGCTATAGCAAACGTAGTGAGTACCCCTAATATAACTTTTAAAAAATACTTATTTACGAATACTTTTCTGTAGAGTGGATAGAGAAACTAGCCTACTTTTCTCCGAGTCCTTGATTCAAATCCCGGCTGAGACAGAAAATTAATTATTCTGTCATTTCAGCAGTGATGCGATCCCTGGTATGGAGATCATCTTGGGGCACACTCAGTCTCTAAAAAAGTGGGTACACAAAATATGGAAAAACCTGGCGCCCGAAGCCATTGGCCAAGAAACAGTACGAACTATATATGTACTGAACACAAGACACTTCATAGATTGTAGATTATTATTATAAAATACTAGCGACCCGTTCTAGCTTCATACTGGGTCAATTTAAATGTGGTGTCATTAATGTTCAAAAAAGTTCAGATTGACCAATTAAATGTCATAACAGATTATGAGTTTATTGTAGCAAAAAGTGCAATTAGAAAGAAAATATATTTGCTGAGGTTTATTCATTCTTATATTGAACCATCGGCAGAAATTAAAAACATAAAATGGGGAAAAAATCAAAATTGCTTCAGTTTATTTGTTTGTGATGTTAAAGGTTTATTTGATTCGATTTATTACTTACTATTTTACACTACAAATTTTTTTTTTCTAAATACATCTAAAAAGTTTTTCATGAAATGATCTAAAAGTACAAATAACGAATACCAGTAGAAGCTTAGGGCTTTATAACAATTATCCATTTATTTTAACAACTGACGTACGATTTCGACCACAATATCTTTTTTCTAAAATATTGAGTACTGTATGGAAGAATACGAACTGTACGGTGGTATAACTAAATCACCGTAGCCTCCCACATCGCAACATTACAAAATAAAATCGGTTCATAAGTTTATGCGCTTACAACAACTTTCTATTAACTTGTACGACTTATTTTATTGGATATTAACTTTTTCCAAGATCTTGCTCTTTCCACGGGTATATTATATATCTATATTACTTCTCATAATTCATAATTAATTTTTTTATGACTTGATTACAGAAAATTAAATTTTTCCTCTTAAAGATGAACTCACAACAATGTATTGCTTATAAACCTTAAAGAAAGAATGTCCAGGATTATAGTGAAAACCGTATTAAAACCCATCGTAAGGTTCAGGAGTCCGCCGAAACCAGGAATGGCAATATTATTACAGAGAGATTTAACACTTTTAATTAGCTGTTAAAAAGCTATCATAATTAGTGGTCTCGTGATCATTTTTGAACTTGTGTTGATGTAGGAAAATACCCAAACCTTCCCTAAAGCACCCTTCGAAAATTATTGATCAGGCAGGCTGGTGATAAGCTGCGAGAGGCGGATAAGTGGCCACTAGACCCTCTGGTCTCCTCACGAGAGAGTGAATTTTTTTTTATCAAACCCAGGATTTATGAGGCATGTGTGGCTCTATAAGAAGGAAGTATTCATAAGCTAGAGAAAATGCTAGGAACATAAAGTCAGTAAAATTTAAAAATAGATTCTAAACCAGCCAGAAGGTTTATAATCTTCATATAAAAATATTAGCAGATTGACAATTAAATGCATAAATCATACGCGGCATCATTCAATCCAGAATTTCAAGGATTTTTTTTAATCCATTGAATCTATATATATTCAGCTGTTTTCTATATCTTTACTCGGTGAGAGATTTTTTTATTTCACAACATATTATATTTCTATAATAAAATAATCCGGAGCGCACAACACACCACTCTTACTCGCGATAAAATCAATTTAATAATTTTCAAATACAGGTAGAGGTGAAATATATAAGTGAAAGTAAAAATAATTGAAGTATTAATTTAATAATGTTTCAATAGAAACATCCATTTTATTAAATAATCTATTATATTATTATCTACAAAAATCAGTAAGTTGTATCAGCTTTTCATCACTCTGCGTTAGCTTTTACCATTTTCTCCTATAGTTGAATTTTATATATTATCATTGGCGTTTATATATTTACTCGGTTTTTAACAATGCTAACAAGATGAAATGGTTAACTTTTTCGAATCTAAAAATACTTAAGAGGAAGAAAATTTAAAATATTGACATATAAGGTCAGACTATTTCAACCAAAATGAAACCTATATTAATTTAAAGCCCTTTAAATTTCACATCGATGTAGCGAGTTTAATCAAAATCGTAAGAAGCTGCCAACTGTGTGGCATAAAGTGGTTTTTCTGGTTCGTCGATTCTGATGAAAACATCTTGGGCTTGTAGTTGTATTAATTATGAAATTTCAGATTCGTACGACTTTTCATGCTAGACTTACCACAACAGATTTTTTTTGCGGGATTTGGTCACAGGACCTTAAAAGGTGTATTTCTGTTGAAAACTAGAATTCGAAAATTTTCACGATCGCAACACTTTCTCTTACTATACATTCCATATGTAGGTAAGTGAAAGTAAAAACAAACTATAATAGTAATTAGTAACTGCAATTTTTTTCAGATTGGTTTATTTTCAAATAGTTTATAGATAAAACTATTAATAAAATATCATTATCGCTCTACATACCGATAAATGAGAGAATAACATATCTACTCAGCCACTATTTCGGAATGAAAGGGCTGATGGTAGTGTCATGTTCTGAGGATCATCTCAAAATAAACCTATATGATAATGATTTTATAATTATTTTTATGTTAATTTAAGAAAATAAATAGAATTTTCAATCAAACACATACAAAACTTCACATAACTTTAACACTTCACATAGTATTATTGCAGGAGAGATACACTTTATTCATAAATAAATAAACAAAATGATGCTGCCCAACTTAATTGGGTTGCTATAACACAGCATACCGATTTTTTTTCCTACAGGAATATTCTTAACATTTTATTTAACTATAAATACAATATTTTTTTTTTTTTTTTACTCTTAAAATTTTTTTTTTCCTACTTATTTTTCCTGTTTTTCCTTTTTTCTGCTTTTTTTTCTCTTTTCCTTCTCTACTGTTTCACATTTTCCAACCACACTTTCTGCTATCCTTGCTACGTCTTTTATATCGACACCTATGTCCTCCATGAAGCTGCTTGTTGAACCTGGCACAGCTCCGCGGGCTCCGAACCAAATGCCTTTTACGTAGAAGTCTCTCTCGCCTTGGCTCTCGCGGAACTTTTCCTTGAGGAAAGGGATACATTTTTCGTAGATTCCTCTCTTTTCCCTTTCCACTTTACTTGCCTGTTCAAGGTCGTTAGATTCACATCTCACGGTGGGATCCAGAATGACAGCCGAATTTCCGGTCTTAGGAAATGCCACGATATCAGCATATCGCGTGGATCCATCCGTATCCACACAGTAAACTTCCTCGAAGCAGGCAAAATCTCGTTCTTTAAGGAGCCTCATCAACTCATGCTTTACTCTATGGTGACGGCGTGTTATCAGGAGAGAGTTGTTGGGACATTTTCCCAGCACGTGAGCTGGTGTTTCTGGCTCTCTGTTGCATTTGCATCAGTTATTAAGTGTAATATTTAATTAGCTATTAAGTTTTCAATTTGGACAGTGACGCTTATAATAAACTAATAATAATGATAAAAAAAAAAAAAATACTCATACGCAATATTAACTGACAGAAAGATAGGAATGGAAGAAAAGAGATGATAAAGGAACACAAGGTTAGAAGCCACATTCATAAAAATTCCTGAATGTGCAGGAAGAAAAACAACGTAATGTCGTAATAGACAATAGATCAATGGCTAGTGGAACTATCAATGACACGGGATAACTATCGTAAAGCTAAAGGCATTAAGTTTAATCAGTATTAGATATCATATGCTATTATATAATAATATTATCAATTTTATATGATATTATATTTATTTTTTAATGAAATATCCATTATAATTAAACTAACTCGAGAAAGTATTAAATTGTACTAGGCACGCCTTTTAATCTACTTATAATAAGGGTAATATAAGTTTAATTAGTTTTAAATTAATTAATTAAAATTAGCTATGGGTGGAATAATTAGGATTCCGTCTTTTTCTAAATATTTTGATTTTGCCGACGTTTCGGCTCAAGCTTGTGAGCCATCATCGGGGCATTACTGAGTCACGTCCAAGCATCCGAGTTCATGCTTGGACATTACTCACAAGAGTCATCTTTAATAGTTTCTACAGTCGACTATACATCCTCAATATAATTAAAATTTGTAATTAATTACTCAATAGATAGAAATATGTTTCTAGTATTATACTATCTGTAAATGTGATAAACAATAAAAACAATCTATTCTGAATTAGTGAGAAGGACTTTTTAATTAATTAAAAACTTTATCGATAAAATTATGTTTTAGTACTTCTCATTTATACTGAGAAGTATTCATCATTTAAAAACTAAAACTACATAACTATATAAAATATATTAAGAATTAAATAATTATAATTATTTAAAACTTAAATTGGTCACCAACGATAAAAGAGATAAAACAAAATAACAACCGCTCATTGTGCTGAGACAGAATTAATTGTTATAAAATGCAATGTTATTAACAATCAACTAAATTAATAAAAAACATAACAAATTTTAAGTTAATCAAAATAATGATAATCATAAAAAAAATGTCTAAGCGAATAATGGACTAATTGGCGATTATTAGGTAACCCTATGCGTGTTTGAATATGAAATTTATGAAAGATAATGATGATTAATTAATAGCTATAAAACGAAACCCCGACTTGGGATTTTATGTTTAACAGCTTCGTCTAAAACCGGTTTAAATATGAACCTGATTTTTTTTTTTTATCAAGCTGGGTTATTACAGCTTTTTTTTTTCTCTCTCTTATTTTGTACTAAAGCCACAACATCCCTTTATGTAACGACAATTTTCGCATGACCTTCAAGAGTGGTAATTTAAATCGATTTTCCTGTTTGGGAAATGTTGAAAAAAATATGGACCTTCGGCTATCAAGTTTTAAGCTAGAGAGTATAGAGCACTAGCAATTTATTTGAATTAATATTGATGGGGTTGTTAGCGTTTTTTAACTGATTACTGGAAGGAATAACTCCGGGTGGCGGTCATTAAATGAAACAACTAAATAGTTTTAACTATTTATTGTTCGCCAACGTTTCGACATTTAAAATAAGATTAAATATACTATTTTAAAAACTATTGCGCTAGAGAATGTCAGTATTATAACATAAAAAGAACTAGATGTGTAAAGAAATCAATTAATTAAATTACAATGACAAAGGTATACTAATAAGAGGGATACACAGAGCAGATAATGGCTAAAGATAATGTACAAATATATAAGAAAAAATACATGAAATAAAAAAAAATTGAAAAATGGAGTACACTGGAGATACGTACCGTGTTGTAGGCGAATGGAAACTAGGTACAATTTGGTAGTATGGAATATAGGCAGGTAGATAGGAAAGTACGTTCAAAAGGTTGGGTAAAATGGATAATACGTACCGCATTTTTAGACGGTATCTTACAACATTGTAATATTAACATAAACAGAAGTAATCAGATTAAACCTATAATAGTAATAACATCATAAGGTACTAGAAAGTGTTTTAACAAGATTGTTTTAGTAAAAACCTATATAATACAATAGTAAGAATAATAATGTATAAATTATATGTAGTTTTTACTGATGATTTAAAAAAAAAAAAAAACACTTCAGAATCTTGTAAATATTTTTAATCAATTATACATGTACCTTGTTAATCTATTTCATTTTGCCATCTTTCAGGTAATTTTTGAAATTTGGTCATCATCAACAGCTGAAGGATGACCCGAGCGCTTTGCGTCTTCCAAGTCGAAATTTCCGGTTATAAACCGAGCAAACCACTTAAGAACGGTTATCCTAGAACAACATTACCATACACACTGCAAATTTCGTTAAACATCTGTGTACCGGGTTTTCCTTTTCGAAAATAAAAAAAAATCATTAAATGACGGAAATGAATTTCTTTCTCTTCCATTCTGAGTAAGCAAAATACCACTTAAAGATAAGGAATCTCTGTTGAAACTGATACATGAAAACACCTCAACTGATACTTTTTTAAAATATGAAAACATTATTGACCAAGTAAACGTGATTTTATACACACAGAAAGGATTAAATGGAAATATTGAAAAACTCAAAGAAACTTATTTCACAACCGCATATTAGACGAAGTGTACACATATATTTCGGAATAACTTATCTAATGCAGAGAAAACTATGTTTTGTCCAATGTTAGAAGTATAATGTGATAATATTATTGAAAACAAAAAATTGGAAAAAAAGTTTACGGGTGTTTTTTTTTATAAAAACCAGATCACCTTTCGATAAATTCAATCCTTAAGTTATAAAATGGAAAAGTTAAACTGAACAAAATAATTTGACCCATGAGGAATTAAGGAAATATATACAGGATTTAAGACATTTTAATGCCGTTTTTTAAAATCTCCCAGCAAAAGCCAGATAATAACTTATCGAAAATAAAATCTGGAGCACGCAACACATGACTTTCACTTACCTTCATAGTTAAAATCAATTTAGGAACTTTAAAATAAAGTTAGAGATGAAAAAAAACTAAAGAATTACTTTGAGTTTCGATAGAAAAATGTGTTTCATTATGTAATATATTATCATATACAGTCACTTAGTGTTATTCTCTTTTCATCACTCGCCTTTGCCTTACAAAACTTAGTACATAAGATATTATTTTTTTCTAAAATCTTAAGCTACCCAATGGTATTTTGTACTTATATTTTAATTTTCTTATACTCAAAAATAAGAAATTTACCTTAAAAATATGTTTGCACTTATCTCCATATGATGTTAACATATACGTTTAACTTGTATATTTACACGATTTTTTTATAAATGCTAACAAGATGAAATAATTAACTATTTAGAATCTACAAAATTAAAGATACTTTAAAGGAAAACAATGTCAAATATCAGCATTTAACCCTGTCCGACTATTTCAATCAGAATGAATTAAAGCTATACACGATATTAAAGCCCATTACATATTACATCGATAGGACAAGTTTAATCAAAATCGTTAGAGCAGTTTTTGAAAAATCGGCGTAAAGTGGCTCTTTTGGTTAGCCGATTTTAATGAAAAAGTTGCTGTAACATCTTAGACTTATTATCTCCAAAATATAAATTTCTGTTTTAGACACATTATCGTTTTTTAGCTAGACTGACTAAGTACACAGAAACTTTTTTATGAGAATAAGTCATCTGGACACTGGAAATATAAAATTTTCACGATCACAACACTTTCCGTAATTATATATTTCATATATACGTAAGTGGAAGTAAAAAAATGATTATTTATTTTACACACCAAAGTTTATTACCATTGGACCCAATTATATTGATAAATGGGTATATCACTGTCAGATATTGCAACACATAGCATCACAGAAAGCATTGCAGCTTGTGCATTCACTGCGCAATATGTCTGAATAAATATTGTATGACCTCTGATAAGCCTAACCCCGGCAAGGACGCAATAATCAGAATAACAAAAACTGACACGTAAGAATTGAACAAACAATAAGATCATGCATAATCAAAATTATACCAGAGGTAAATAATTACTAAATAAATTAAACGTTACATTCGACAGATTGAGCAATGTTGAAACTGTCTCGTTGCAACCGTCGCCGTTATGTACAAAGTAATGAATGTATGTTCACTAAAAATCAGAATGAGTATTCAGGACATTTATTCTGAAGAAACAGCTTATGTATTTCACAAGGTTTAGGTCCGAAAATTAACCATCCAGGCGCTATATAGTCTATACATATAGGCGCTCAATCCGAGAGACATATATCAATGAATATTTTCATTACCAAAATAAATTCATTATTAATTTCACTTATCCGTATATGAAATATACATTAAAGGGAAAGTCTAGTGATCGTTAAAATTTTCGAATTCGAGTTTTTAACAGAAATGCACGTTTTAGGGTCCCTCGAGTCCTGCAAAAAGATCTGGGTAATATATCCTATATAACAATTTTATACTGTTATATTATTTAATCTAAACTATTTATTTCCAACGAAACTAAATATAATTCTTTAAACTTTTAGTTTATTATTTTCAATGCCCGTACGAGGTATCATTCCTTCCATGACAAACTCCACTCACACATCAACTCACTAGTTTCAATCCTAGCTTTCTCTTTCATTCCTGACAATCCTCCGAGGCGTCTGAAAAGAAGATGGCATCGAGACCTTCTAGTTTAGATTACCTAGTGGAGTGTTGCCAATGTGCATATTCTCTTCATGTATATTATCTATTTTATCAGCCAATTTACTTGATGTATTTACTAATACAGTTGTAAATTTAAATAAATTAATAAAAAAAAAAAAAAAATATGTTCAATGATGAACCATTTTAATCGCACAAAAAAAAAAAAAAAAATTATCTCCCATTCAAAATATGAGGGCTTAAGTTTCAAAATACGTAGAATCCGAATAACGAATAAAAATAAAAAAATAAATAAAGAAATCCATTTGTTCACTGTTCAAATAAATCAATACAATTTTTTCAATATTTAGGTTGTTAGTACTGTTTCGATAGAGAATTACATTTTCTACAAAAAAAAAAATCATTGAAATCAGTTTAGAAATATCATAGATATTGCGTTTCGAAATCAGCAGTGGTGATAGAACATTTTCCTTTGAATTATTTATGCCTTAAACAGCTACATAAATTGCAGCGTTAATTACTTCTACTTAACTCTAACTTTATTTAATAGTTCTTGAATCGGTGTTAACAACCGTAGTAAACAAAAGTCGTGTTATTGTTATTACTATAAATTTTATTTAATCGGTTACGATACATGGAAAATGGTATGAGTAAGATACATGTATATATGTGATCATTAAGTTTCCAATTCGAGTTACCAGCGAAAATGTACTTTTTTTATGTCCCACGAAGGAAGACAAGGAAAAGCTTTGTATGACAGAATGAAATCGCTAGCTGAGAAAGAGAGGTGGTGCAAAACTGAAATTAAATATTAAAGACAAGCCTTAGATATTATATCATCTTAGATATAGTTTAATAACCCATAAATTATTTCTTACGTTTCAAAATTATTTTAGAAAACCGATTTGCTGAAAGCATCGACTACCATGCGAAATATGAAAACATGGAAGTAAGGGTAGCAATTTACTCTGTTGTTAGAAAAAAAAACCCACAAAAAAAACAGTATGTAATGATTCTTTATAACATATCAATTCATAAACCACAAGGAACTCTTATTTTCCATTGACAGATTTGATATTAATGTTGATCGGAAACTACCATTGTATATAAGGGTCCTATACAATACCACCCACCAAATTTGTTGGGCTTCGAGATTTAAACTTAATATTAATTAAACGTTTACAGCATAAACTGCTTTAATTGGGACTATTGGTTTGATAGTTTGTTTTCCTGATGACAGGAAGAAAGAAGAAAGAAAAATAAATTTTATCCTAAGACCTCCAGTGCTCTATAAATGACAGTAAAGTACAAAAACGAAGAGTCTTGTGCCTGACACGGAAACAATAACATTAAAAAAACAAACTTAAGGCTATACTTATATTATTTATAAAAGTAGTAAACACAACTCTTGTACGACATACGACTACGACTTACTTAATTTGTAAAAGTAGTGATATATGATATATATTAGTATATGTGTATGCAGAGATAATATAATTGTACTTCTCACTAATATAATGAAATCCTAGAAAAAAAAAAAAAAAATTTACATATTTGTAGTAATCCTCATTTCAGAATAGAATGTGACCATTATTCTAACTTTTAGTTTACAATTACTTGGAAGATTGATGGTTGCGGATATGAAGGAATAATTTGTTTTAAACTGAAGATAAAGAAGATGCATTGCGTATAGAGGTAGGTACGGAATTCCAGAACGAAGTGGCACGCGAAGTAAAGGATTTTTAAAGGATGATGTTCGATGAGAAGAAAAATATTAGTTAGCCTGAGATTAGATGTTTGTAAATAGTGTTAGTGGGCTCAGATCTTGAGTTAAACGATTGTACCGATGAACAAGGAGGAGAATAAATGATCTGAAATAAATGCATTAGTCTAGACATAATAATGACGCCATTTAATTTCTCAAAACAAGAAGTGTCCTGATGTTCTAGAAACATGGTTGAGAAAACGTGGAAAGAAGACGAACATTAAAAGGCAGAGACAAAGCCGAAGGAAGAGATGATTACAGAGGCTGGAAGTAGGGCGCGGGGAAGTGGGGGTACCAGCTGTCTCACAGCTCTGCTTCAACAACAGTCCATAACAAGAATTGTATTCACAGAAAAATAATATTGGTTCGGCAAATAAGTCCTTCCAGTTTTCAGAGTGACATAAAACTCAAAGTATTATAGGAATAAAATTTATTTTAATTTAAATTATATTAACCATTATTTAATATAACATTTCCCATCTTTCCACTAACTGCATAATGCCATAGAATGTCTGGAGTTCCAAGACAGTATTTGATGTCCTTTTCCTTTTGGAAT
The DNA here is from genome assembly GCA_023052935.1 of Piezodorus guildinii. Lineage (NCBI taxonomy): Eukaryota > Metazoa > Arthropoda > Insecta > Hemiptera > Pentatomidae > Piezodorus > Piezodorus guildinii. The sequence continues at coordinate 172,581,115 of CM041292.1, read as the reverse complement.
TTCTTTCCATTCATTGAGTTCTGCAGAGATGGAATAAATGGTGGTACCCAGTGAGCTAGGTCTGGTGAATAGGGAGGGTGGAGCAAACGGTCCAGTCCAAGACTCAATCTTTTTTAAGGATCTTTAACGAGTACCTGACATCGCACAGGCTCGGGACCACCTTTTAACGTCCCCACCGAAGGACGGCATAACTAAGGATTTTTTACTCCCATTAAAAAATCCTAGGGCCACCCGCAGGTTTGAACCCGCGACCTTTGGCATAGAAAGCTGTTATGCTAGCAACTACGCTATGGGTGACTCCTGGACCCTGACTACCCCAAATTATTAAATAGTTTTTGGATTTAGTTACCGCTCATGTCTACCTTTTGCTAACTTTTCTTAAATGGTTATTAAATTATTAAATAGTTTGTGGATTTAATTGAAGAGACACCTCAGGCATATATGATTCCAAAATAATAAATTCTGCACAAATGACAAATAAAATCCGTACTCCATCCCATCGCAGCATTTTCGTTAGAGGGAAAGAGGAGGAGGAGGGGAGGGGACGATAGAGTAAGTAGAAATCATTAGGTGGTGGTCTACTGGGTCGAAAGTAAAAGCTTATATTTTTCCAAATAATCTTCGTATAAATGTAAAATTCGAACATTAAGTTAAGTCTTGGAAGTAAAATCAGTCTCAAACCACAAATTTATTCTTATACCTTATTCCAATTTTTAATCTTAATTTTTTTAAGTAGCATCAACCATTAGAAGGTGGGCCCTCATTCAGATTCCCAAACAAAAAGATATTCCTTAATTCCTTCATAAAATAATCATCAAAATAATCACTTCCTTTCCGAGTTGGATTACAAGAGTGTTTTTCAGTGAGGTATTTAAGAAGTCTGACTTACTTAAAACTTGACGATAAATTTAAATAATTGAAGTGTAAATTTAAGTAGTAGGTAAGTAACACTTCAACTTATTTCTGGAGAGCTTGAGAAGAAAGAGCAATAAAGTCCCGATTATCCGATATTCGATATACTGAACGTCCGGATTAAACATACGCGTGATTCACTGAACCGCATCAGTGCTTAGTGTCGATTTCAATCGATTGTTAAGCTAGACAATCGCCAATGTTTTTTTTTTTTTTTTTAATATAATATACAGATTAGGTTTGTGTTTTTAATTTATTATTTAGTTTTATTATTATTATTTTTTGCACTTATGTAAAGTATTTTTGGGGTTACCTGTAGCAGGTTGGTTAGCATAACAGCCTCCTATGCCAAAGGTCCCGGGTTCAAACCCGCAGGTAGCCCTAGGATTTTTTAATGGGAGTAAAAATCCTCAGTTATGCCGTCCTTCAGAGGGGACGTTAAAAGGTGGTCCCGAGCTTGTACGATGTCAGGTACTCGTTAAAGATCTCTATCCTAATAAAACCTGGATAGGCAAAATTTAGGACCCCCACTGTAGCATCGTCCGATTAGCCATAGTAGCATATGGTGGCGTTAAAAAAATAAAATAAAACAAACAAAAAATAAAGTATTTTTAGTTTTAGTTTGTTACTTATGGGTCATACACTCTATTATAAAACATAATATTTGGTTTTTAATTTCTTAACATACATTTTAAGACTGGTTGAAAGGAATGTAAACAAGTTTATTAGTGGATTTTAGTCTCACCCAGATGATGTATCGTTTTAGAATATTTTTAGATTATTCGAATTTCATATTAATCGAACCTTCGGGTCCTGTCAAGTTCGTATAACGGAAACTGTTTAGAAATTATCTGGGAATTGAGCCAATTAATAATTCAAGATATTGGTTATATGGACGATAGATGTATTCCTGAGGTACTCCCACTTTTTATTGTTTTATTTTGTAAAACACAGAAAGTATTTAAACCATGCTAAATAAAAATAAATTTAAACAATTTGATAGACACAATTAGTTCACTATACTGAAGAAACATTCCATAATCATTTAAATGAATAATTAATCATTAAAGAATGCTTTCTAAATCTACAATTAAAAGTTTTACAAGATGAGAATATGAGAATTCATTTCAAAATTTAGTTTTAACAATAAAAATTAAGTGTCTTTGGATGGACAAGCATATTACAAAAACAACGTTACAGCTGTAACAGCCATCTGTGTGTTGGGACGACCATCTGAGCATTGAGGACTGCAACCGATCGCAGAAATTGGATCAATTCGTTCCGTTGCATAACTCGACGCCATTTACTATCATGAACCGTAATGTTTCATTGTCGAGGTCCACTAGCTGTAATTTTATGAGTGAGTATTTGTCTATACATAATGGTAAATAAGTAATAAACATAAACGAGTGTAGAGAAAAGTTAATGTAAACTGTGATATAAAAGAATAAATAGATAAAAGTATGCAACCGTTCCATTTAGAAGAATGCTGACATAATACATGGAAAAAAGTGAAACGACCGATAGCACAGTTCTCACAGACAGCGTGACGCAAATGTTAGTTAAATATTTGAGCGTTGAAGTGAAAACAAATAATAAAAACACCTGCGGAAGTTGATGACTGGTTTATCTCCGCATTCGCCTCCTGTCCAGAATAAATTATGTCAAGAAATATGGCTTAATGCCTCCAACAGGCGTAATTCAACCTCTTCAAAATATTTACTAAGGAGTTCATTATCACTCACATGAGATGTAGGTTCGTATCTAATCTTATGTACTCCCTTATACGCAACAAACGTTATCAGATAATCTCCCCAGTAGGAGGATCGAAGATATCTTAATCTGAACAACTTGGAAGATGGTACTTTTTAAATGAAGTATAACGGTTCGGTTTACACAGGTCAGGTCAGAGTTCATCGGTTTGCACGAAAAAAAAAAAAAAAAAGCTTTGTTTTTTAATCAGTCGATTAAAGAAGAAATTGTGGATTCAGAAGAAAGAAAGAAAGATTTTTTTCCTTTTGCATTGCGTAGCCAAGGTACTATTATGATCTACATTCTAAGACAAAAAAAATTCAAAATTTTAGTAATGACACACAGACGATTAGACCCCAATACAATACTTTAGACAACTCAGAATATTATTTGAAATGATTAATATTTCAAAAATTTAAGATAATATATATTATTTAACATATTTTTTTATATCTTATTATTATTTTAATTTAATTTTTATATATATATATATATATATATATATATATATATATATATTTATATATCTTTTTTTTTGTTCTCGTGTTAACAAACATTTCTATTTCTTGTTTGTACAATTGTTTTAGAATTAGTTTTTAATGAGTTAATTCATTCGTTCATTTTATTAGTTTAATTTATTGTTTATTGGACTGATTGTAATATTACTAAATAAAGAATTGTTTCTGAAAAAAAAAAAAATATATTCTATTTACAATAATTATATCTACTCTAGGACTCTAAACCCCAATTTTTATTTCCTGTTATATTATTCTGAAGGTACTTGTCCCAGAATCAATAAAGAATTATTATTATTTTATATTTATTTCCACTAACTAATGAATGTCGATATGAGATAGCGATAATCTCTTGGGATTTCTTCACTAATGTCGAAATATATAAGACAGTAAGTAAGATAATGTAATAACCTTCACCTAAATGGAATGGCACAGATCTGGAGAAAGGCGCCTAAGAGGCAAGGAATTAAATCAGCTCTTCCATTCAAATGACTTGCAATTGCAGTGATTGGAGTTCATAACTAAAATAGGCCATTCCGGCCTCTCCGTTAACTTGAATTCCATCGTGCTCCTCCTCCCAGTAACTACTTCCTCTTTAGCTTGACATCAAGCATCAAGGAGTACGCTGGATTTTTCTGGATTCGACTCAAACTATTGGGTCTACCCCGACACCATCTTTACGTCCACGTTTTGTCAAATCATTCGAATGATCAAGACCGTTGCTCTTAGCTAATTATAACGAAAATCGGCGAGAACAAACGCGGTTCCTTCACCCTTGTAAGAAACAGGAACTAACGGTAGCATGGTGTAGTGGCAACAAAGGAGGATGACAATGGCAGTTATTAGTAATTCAAGATCGCACTCGCAGGCAAACTGTTCCTAGAGTCTTTGTCCTGTATAACGAGAGCTTCCTAGTTGTATAGATTAGTAACATTTCACTTCCCTATTTGCTATAATTTTCTTCTACGGATATGTAGCATTCGCAATGGTGAATTTAAATGATTACTCTTCGCATCTCCGTACATCGCAAGTACCAAAAACTCCAAAAAACAAAAAACAAAAACAAGAACATTAAATTAACTATTTTTGCTCTTTTATCCTTAAGTTGGTCATCAAATTCATTCAACTTGTTTATTAAGCCGTTATTTGTCAATGCTGATGTGATGACGAGGTTAATCTTTTAGGGCGTACAAAATTAAAGTACTTTACAGGAAAAAAATATAAAAACACACCATTAAAGCCCTGTCACAGTATTCCAATCAAAATAAAACATATATCATATTAAAGCCCACTAAATTTTACATCAATATAGTTAGTTTAATCAAAATCGTAAGTACCATTTCCGGCCAGCGGATTTTAGTGTAAAAGTTGCTGTAACATCTCAGCGTATATTTGTCTCAAATATGAAATTTCATTTTCGTACACCTTTTCGTTTTCATGATGGACTTCCCACAAACAACGGACCAACATACAGACCTTTATGCGAGAATTAGTTATTTGGACTTAGGAGACCTAAAACGTGTAGTATTCCAGTGAATACTGGAATTCGAAAATTTTTAGGATAGCAATACATTACCTTACTATATATTTCATATATAGGAAGTGAAATTAAAAAAGAAAGAAAATTAAAATTTACAAAATATCTTCACAAAGGAAAACATAAGACAATATCGTTTTTAGTCAGTAGTAATTCATTTCCACAGATGTTGCTTCTTTATATAATATAAATCATTTATGCTTCGTTAAAAAAAAATGATAAAGCAAGATAGAATGGTATATAAAGGAAAAATGAGACTTTTGTTTTAAATACATCATTTTACTTCACTCTTATTAAACTTGATTTTTCGTAAGACAGAAGCATGACAGCTGATACCGTATACTGGCCGCTAAGCTCCATGCGGTAGCCAGTTAGACCCATTCTTGATTATTAGCTTCAATTAAGGCTTATGGAAACCCTCCTTAATAACACTCCATAGCATAGGCATGTCAAGTAATATCTATTATAAAATAAGTTACTTTATAGGAACCGGTAACAAGAACAATTTGACAAAAAATCCTTATTTTCTCAATTTTTCCCCATATACTCCTTCAAATCAAGTGCTTAACACTTATCGAATTCAATCTCATTGGAAAATTATTTTAAATGATCTAAACGCAAAATATTCGTAAGATCTATATTTGACCGTTTCACAATAGAAGTTGTTGATATATTTTTTTATTTATTTACTTTTACACATCACAACGTTTCAGCCCCTGGGACCCATTTTCAAGCATCTGCAACAATTAAATTTTTTTTATGGATGGTGGAAGATGTAAAAAGTATATAAATGCCATACAATTTTTTTAATTGTTACAGAAGCTTGAAATGGCCCTAGAGGCTGAAACTTTGTGATGTATAATAGTAAATAAATAAAAAAATATATTAAAAACTTCTTTTGTGAAACGGCCGAATATATTTCTTACAAATATTGAACCAAAAGAAAACTCAAAACAATAATGGCAAAATATTCGTTGTTTCGAAATGTAATTGGAATCCCACGCTATACACAGACAAATTTAACATCATCAAAATGATCACTGACAAGTGGCTGCTACTGCAAAATCAAAACCTTAAAATTTGACGTTTTCGAACATTTTGAAACAAAAATACGCTTCAAGGTGTAACATATCGTACGATACTGAACAACATTTGATTTCCTTTTAAGTATTTTACATTAGTTTTAAATTTTAGTGATTCAATTAGTGTTTCGCTGATAAAAGAGAACCATGAGGAGTTTCGGTAGCAGCAGTATTCCGACAGTGTGCAGTCCACTAAAAATCCAAGTATACGTATAAATTAGAAGGTGGTCTCCGTTGAAATGATCGAATGAAAGGGTTCACTAAAACTCTTTGTTGGGGACTGTTTTTTTTATTATTATTATTATTATTTCCAAGAGCGAAACCTTTTGTTCATAAATTAATTAAACCAGACCCACTGCTACTTTTCAGGAAAATTATTCAGGAAAAGTTACATCACCAATGAGGCTTCCTCATTTAAAAAACCAAAAGGCAAATTAAGCGACAAATTAACTAATAGTATAATAAATAGAGAAATTAAGCTGTAGATCGACGGGAGTAAAATCAGTTAGTTCGGCTCCGCTCCGGCTCGTTAATCTCTTGGGTAAGCGATTGGATAACCCGAGTGGTGTACCTTTTTCCAGCTAATGGTTTCCGAATTTCCACACCAGCGGTTAGAGATATGATCGTTATGGCCCGGCTGGGATAATAGGTATCGCCTAACACGAGATCCATCACCTGCTTATTAGCTCACATAGAGGACACTCTATCTTTGCCCTTCGCCGGAAGCCCACCACATCCTGGGCTCTAGCTTGTACCCAATAATAATGTACCGCTCGTTCTGGAGGATCACAACCTATGGCTAGGGTTTCATCTAAAGGACAGGATGTTCAAGTCCTAATCCTGTCAGCTGCACTGCATTGTGAGAGAAGAAGTAAGTGAATATTCGTGATAGCAAAGCTTGCCTGTAAGAGTTCACGGAAACGACTGGGGCGTAAGAATGCACGAATACTGTTTTCAGAAATATATTAGAACACATTTTCAGCATTATATATTGGAGGTAAATCATCAAAAGCCTGAAAAAGGAAAAATGTTATATTGAATTGTGTGAACATTTCAAAGTTTTTAAAAAAATATTCTTTTAACTTATTCAAAAATGGTTAATGTTGATAATTGTAATATTTATTAATTTTTTTATGAGTTTATTTTAAGCAAATTAAATATATAGGCCGCGCTACACGATGTGAGAAGAGGTAGAAGAAAATTCGTGAAAGCATGGGCTTCTGATAGTTCACGAAAGTAGCCAGAGCGGGAAAAGGCATAATTTACTTTAATGAATTCGGATAATAACATCTCGGGGACCCTCGCACTTACTAGATAGGATATTAAGACACCACTTTCTATTTTCTTAATGCTTCTGATATCTCTAAGTACCCTTTGTACCACAATGTGGATTTATAGACAATGTATAAATTGTTTCATCCCCCATACTCTAATCTAGCTTTATTTGTTTCCTCCAAAATCATTTATTCCATATAGAAAAATATTAATAGATTTTAATTATAGTAATCAACAAGTATCTCAGTAGATCAATCTATTTAATGTATTCGGGCCAGAAGTGCTATATTTATTTGAAACATCAATGTTATTCTTAAGGGACTATGTCTCAGAAGAAAGTTCATTTTCTATTCTATTCTATTCTAGATGTTAAATGTATTAGACAGTAGGTTGTTTAATACCACTCAAATTACAGCAATTTAAACGCTCTAAAAATGAGTTTATTATACTTATCTTCCGAGGAAAAATAGTTAATGTTATATTAGTCTAAATTATAAGTGGACGTGCAACTCGTTGTAGGGTTCTTTATTGTATACGATACATATATTCGTAAAACTGAGTGCAGAACGAATTCTAATGATTTTTAATAAATATCGAAAAGTTTCATCATGACTTCATCCAGCCTTACATAGGATTGCTACTAGCGAGAAAACTATAAAATTCAATAAATGCAGGCGACCGTTTTTTCTATCCTTGAGTCCGAGAAGTGACTTCTCAATGGCCCTATTAGCTCTAAACGTCGGGGATTTCCCGACTGAAGTCATTGTACCAAAGTAAACCCCAGCATTGACGACTTCCTCCTACCCATTTTATCAAATACGTCCTCCAAGCCAAACGGTAAACAGAATGATATTCTTCATTAATGTCTATACTTGGAACTGCGTTGCGAGGCATCTAGCGCATTCCAAGCAGACGTGGCTTCATTTTAAGGCGTTAAATATTTTTCTATATGGGATAAATAATTTTTGAAATAACTAAAGCTTATGCTTAGTTTATTAAGATTAATAAATCGTATGCAAATCCACATCATGGTGCAAAGAGTACTTTGAGATATCAGAAGTATAAGGAGAATAGAATTGATGGCTTAATACGCTATCTTGTAAGTACGAGCGTCCCCGAGAACCTATATCAAATTAAGAAATAATTGTAAAAGGATTACATTCAGTATACATTAATACATAAACCTCAAGTTAAATATCACTGGACATCAACATTCGTTTTAATTTCTCCAGAAATAAAAATAAATTAAAATATTACGTCAATTAGGAAAAATATCATATATCTAAATGGAAACGGAGGAAGAAATAACAATACGATAATAAATTGAATTCACATAAAGTCAAAGTCAACCAATATAAAAAAAAAAAAAAGTATTTTTTAACCCTAAAAAGTAAACATAATGGATTAAAGAGACAACGTTTTCATTATTTTAGGCTGGAGCACGTCCAATCGATCAGGAGTACCACAGGGTAGCGTCCTGAACCCTATTCCCGTTTATCTAAACACCACTTAAATGTATAAAAAGAGACCTTAAGTTCAACATAAAATTCCTTCCATTTTGTAATTTATAAATAAAGGCATAGAAGCTCTTGAAAGGTTAAAGTGCATGCAGCGCATATAGCAATCCTCCTTAGAATACCTTCGGGTAATAGGACAAAATGTGACATGAGTGTGCATATCATATTTCTATTTGTATTTTGTGTAAATAAAACTAGAGGGTATGAAAAAAAAAATTAATATATGCAACAAAAATTTATAAAACTACTCTAAAACAATTTGTAAACGCTCGATTGTCATTAAATATATACCAATCATCATGACGAAAAGCGTGGAAGACGTACGCAGGAAGGGCTTATTCTTGCAGCGAATTAAAATGAGTCAATATATATATTCAGCATTTAAAATAATAATAGTTTTTAAAAAAAAAATGAGTCGATATCCAGCAAAAGCATTACTAAATTTAAAGCTTTTCTTTTAACTAAAACATAAACATAAACATCACGGGAGAATGAATACGAAAAATAAATTACGAGAAATCGGGACTAAAGTATTTTTGAAATTGTACAACCTACAAAGAAGTGTCCATTCCACTGATGTTCAAAAAGAATTACCAAACATGTCCAACGGGGAATTCCCAACGGGAATAAATATCTACCGCCTGAAGGCCAATGCAGAAATAATTAGTTTCAGATCATGATAATTACTGTTAATTTTAATGCTTACGTTCATCCTGGCATAAATGTAAAAGGTTTTCATTTTTTTTTTCTAATTGACGGCGGAGAAAGAAGTAAGTTGCTATAACTCAAAGCATGCAACGTAATAAACTCTCCTGATGATTTTATAGCTGAGAACTGCCGTGACTTATTAAGAGAAACGGGAAATAAATGAAAATAATTGAATTACTGCTTGTCTAATTACTACAAGGGATAATAACTCGACAAAGATAAGAAGCGACAACGAAGCATGACCATGTTGAGTGCAGCCCTGACCCAATAGTGCAGGATGGAAGTCGAGGAACCTGATGACACAACCCTATCATCACAGATCCAACACACGATTAGCAATATCTATTGCATCATAGTCTTTTACAGGATCCGACAATAATAGAAATTCATAACATATTACCAGCCTAATTTTTAATTGACATTCGAAAATCAGAGTTACAAATAATTCCGAAAACGTAGCATATCGTGCCAGCGAAAACGTGTCAATCCATAAAGAAGACAACTTCTTAAAACCAGGATTAGATGTAAAAGCAGATGTAGAAGCATTTGATATCATGCTTTGGTTAAAGATTAATAATGAATAAAGTTTGTATTTAAATCTTAGAGCGGCGTGGTCAAGTGGATAGAGCACTAGTCTACTGTGCTCCGGGTAATGGGTTCGAATCCTGGCTGAGGCGAAATATTATATATTCTGTTATTTCAGTCAGGGGGCGACCCTAGGGTATCGAGATCCTCCTAGGGCAGACCCAGCCTCTATAAAGTGGGTACCCGAATAGAGGAATACCTGACGGCTGAGTGTGATCTCGGCCTAATCACCTCATTGCACGGCCGCTGGCCTAGTAACAGTACGAACTCTATATGTACTGAGCCCAAGACCCTTCATGTGTTGACGTGGTACAGGTTTTTTTTTTATCATTTAAATCTTATGGTGGGTTCTACATAGTTATTATGGTATTGCTTCCATATGATAAATTAAGAACTGACTAATAGCAATATTGCTTTATTAATATTAACATTGAACTATAGATAAATGGTAATGGTATTGAATTAAATAATGTGTTAAAACAAAATTACTTCGAACAATTTAAACATGTAATAAAAGTTGACTAATTTTATTTTTATATTTAATTACCTATAAATGAAATGTATACTAAGGGAAATTATTACGATTGTGAAAATTTTCGAATTCAAGTTTTCAACGCAAATACACATTTTTAGGTCCCAGAGTCCAATTGAAGTCGTGCAAAAAGGTTGTGTGTTTGTGGTAAGTCTAGCAGGAAAAGTCGTACGAAACTGAAATTTCATATTTAAGACAACTATACGCCCGAGATGTTACAGCAAGTTTTTCATTTGAAATCATCCCGCTAGAAGAACCACTTTATACTATGTATTTTCCACCTTTTAACGATTTTCTCGAAAACAGCTCAAACGATTTTGATTAATCTCGCTAAATCGATGTAAAATGTATTGGGCTTGATATCATGTAGGATTCATTATGACGAAAACAGTCTGACAAGGCTCAAACGCCGAATTGTTTTCTTTTTTTCTTAAATAATTTTAATTTTGTAGATTTGAAAAAAATTACCATTTCGTTCCCTAAAGATTGATAAGAAACGGCTAAATATAAAAGCTGAACGAATTCGATGACCAACTAAAGGAGAACAGAGCAGAAATATTCAGGTAAATTTTTTTCTGAGCATTATTTATTTTTAGAAAGTGCATTAAATAAAATAAAATATATCAGAATTTAAAAGGCCCTCTTTTATAAAAATAATTGTTTTTATATTTTCTTCCCTTTTTTTAAATTACTAAGGGAAGATATCAAAAATAAACCTTGAAAAGGCACAGGCGCCCCAGCTGTTTTCTCCCCAGGAGTTGCCCTGCTGTGTTGACCCCTGGCAGTCCACACGTGCCTACTGTAATTTCCTGTAACTGATATATTGTGTTTACACAGCTTCGGCTCTGTATACGCTTCCAATTACCAATAACATTAATTATATTTTGGGTAAAACAATTTAAACCACCTAAGTTTTAGTTTAGCCGTAACGGAATCCTTTTATTAAAAAAAATAACTAACAAAATAAACAAATCAAGGTATGCCACGCAAAATAAACGACGCAGTTTTAATACCAATAAAAATTTAAATATGTGCTATTAATAATCAGTCTCTGAAAAGTTTCACAAACATGTAAAGAATGATGTCTTAATTTATTTGTAGTTTTTATTTTATTCTTGAGAATGTGACAAGAACCCGAAACGTAGATATTATATTTTTGGAATGTATTTTAATTAAAGCATAATGGGAGTTAAAATGCGATCATTTATAAAAATACAAGAAAACTTGTAGAAAATAAAAATAAAATAAAAAATATTTACATTATATTGTCAATAATCATACATAAAGTCTTTAGACTAAATAATCAAGTGTTATATAAAAATGCAAATTATGATATAAATTTCAAAACATTCTTTGAGTAGATTTTTTTCTGATTTTACAAATACGACTTTTATTAAACTTTCAAGCTTAATTAAATCAATCAAACGTTGGATAAATGAAAGGATCGGGGACAAAATTAAAAAAACGAAGAAAATGGCAAAACATCAAATAACGATCATTTTTAAAAATTAACTTTAATGTCTATGAATCATAAAACGTGTGAAAATAAGGAGCGCTCTAAAATTTTCATTTTGTATTACTCTGAAGATGAATGACAATTTGATGACTTCGTCGTCCAAGCCGTAGAATAAGTCAAAAAGTAACGAAAAAGTGTTTGTTTGTTTATTCATTTAAGCTACTGTGGCTAAACGGAGATGCTACATTAGGAGTCCAAAATTGTGCCTATCCAGGTTTGATAAGTATAGAGATCTTTAACGAGTAACTGGCATACCACAGACCCGGGACCACTTTTTTACGCCACCTTCTAAGGACGGCGTAACTATTTTTTCATTCACATTAAAATCTACACCTAAGGTCACATGCCAGGTTTGAACCCGCGACCTTGGGCATAGCATAGAAGGCTGTTATTCTAGCCACTAAAATACTGGTGATCCCCACATAATAAAACTAGTAATATATGTTTATTATAAATATAAAGGGAATAAAAAATCTTCAGTGTAAGAAATGACTCTTATAGGAATAAGAATGTCCATAATTACAGGAAAAAATCACCCATGAGGGTAACTAAGGAATAACTTCACAACCTGGGCCATTTAGATATGACAATATCAACGATTTAAATGTTAAAACAATTTGTGATTTGGTTAATTTCTCTCGAATGAAGCGGTGGGGACGGTATGGCCATGAAACAGGGGGTAATGTTGCCATGACGACACAAAAACCTCTCCATAGCTCCCCTATCGATTTCCCAACAGCTCAGGTTATGTCCCTCTTTGTTTATCCCATTAATGGCATTATATATATTACTTAATACGCCATGTACTAAGAGAAACTGCGTATCACTTAAACTGATTAAGTGAAAATTCTTTAATGCATCTTAGTGATCAACATTTTTCAAGGCAGTGTTCATTTTTCATACAAAACATATTTCATTATTATTTGTCCAGTTCGTATAAGTATAAAAGATAAAAATTAAGCTTAGATTTCTAAGTTATAATAGACATATTGCAAACATTCTGTTGTATTATTGAGTTGTAAAATAAGTTTGCATAGTTTTTCAATATTTCAATTTAATCCTCTCTGTGTTATATATATATATATATATATATATATATATATATATATATATATATATATATATATATATATATATTTATACTGTAAATAATAATATATATATAATATATATATATATATTATATATTTATATAAATTTATATTATACTTAGTCTATAAATTTATTACATATATTCTAAAAAAGGATTGGTTAAGGTGCCTTTGTACATCAGTTTTAACCGAGATTCCTTAACTTTAAGTTGTATTTTGCTTGCCTAAAATTCATTTTCGTCATTAAATGACCTTATATTTCCGAAAACGAAAATCCACTGCACAGGAGGTAACACAATTTTAAGTGTGTATGGCGATTATGCCTTAGGAGAAAGCACCGTCCATAAGTGATCTGCCGGGTTCAGAACCAATTTTGACTTGGAAGACGCAAAGCGCTCGTGTTGTCTTTCGACTGTTGATGATGACCAAATTCAAAAAAATACCTGAAATATGGCAACATGTAATAGACCAAAACAGGTGATATATAATTCATTAAAAATATTTACAAGAATCTGTAGTTTTTAATGAAAATAAAATCACCAGTAAAAAACGCTACGAACTTTATTTTACAACGCAATATTTAGTCGAAGAAACTTATTTTAAAAATTTGAAGTCTTTGTCTTTACAGCGATATGATAAGAGGCTGAGATTTTTTGTGACCAACGATTACTCTAATGTAGTGGCGTCAGGGCATAGGAGGGTTGATATTAGGAGTTGGGATGCCTTGGTCCCATCCAACCTCCTTCATAAAAAATGGTACTGAGATGGTCATAGTCAGTGAGAAAAATCTTTATGGTCAAATAATTAATTTTTTCCCCTAATAATATATGTGATATAGATATCCCGTCACCTCAAAATGACAATTTCTTCAAATAAAGTATATAGTAAGTAATAAAGTAGGCAAAAAATGCGAAAATTTTCAACAATAAACTAGCAAACAGCCAGCATATTACAGCGAACATGTTAAATTTTTAACATGAATATTGGGTTCTCCTTATTTACTCGAGTAATTTTGTTTATTAATAGTAATTTACAACTGTCTAAAGAAAGAACTAACCAGTGGTAGGTAGCTCTTCAGTAACTATTTTAAAGCCTATCGGAGTACTTAAATTTGTTAAATAAACGTAAATATGTTTATTGTTTGTCTATTCATTTAACGTCACTCTATGATAATGTGGCTAATCGGACGATGCTACAGCAGAGTCCTTAATTTTGTCTTTCCACGTTTAATTAGTTTAATCTTTAACGAGCCAATAAGGACCACCATACGACGCGACGCTCCATTCTAAGGACGGTATAACCAAGATTTACTCCCTTTACAAAACCCCAATGGCCATCTGCCGAGTCTGAACCTACGATATTGAGCATAGAATGCTGTTTTGCAAGCCACTAATACATACACTTTTGTTTTATAAACATCATATTAAAGGGGTTTAGAGAACCGATAATTAAATTACTGACAAGGAAAATGTAGTAACATGCGAACAAATATACAGAGAGGACGGATTTTCCTTGATATATACTGTGAGTGAGTGAACTGTATAAGATCAACAATAACAAGTGAATCAGTAGGAGGAACAGTTATGCAGATATTCCAAACGGACTGCGCAATTCCTTGTGCTCATGACTATTGAGTTTGACAATTTGATGAGTACCAGAGCTGTTTTGAATTGTAAGACACAGCGACCGGATCAATGTATGTTCACGGTCACGAGAAAAACTCGATACGCTTCGCAAACAAAAACGGAGGGTGGACAAACCAAGCAGAATGGCCAATGTCTTCCTCTACCTGCAAACTGAGCCGGAGATTCGCCTTTGCATAATGAATAATTCATACGAATCCGATTTACAGCAAGGCTACCCGCATTAGCGGACAATAGTAAAGCGATATCTGGACCAAATCCTTTGTCGGCACGTATTTAGTCCTCGATACAATACCTTTTTATAGTTTCGTAACCAAGTCCTATTCTATAACTATTGACAATGCAAACAACAGGCCAATTAGTCCTTGAAATTTTAATTAATTATAATATTCGAAGATCCTATAACACCTGCACAAGAAACGACGTTATCGATGAATAATTATTAGCGGAATAATAATTAACCATCTTTTGATAGAAAACAAAACTTCCTAATGCTATGTTTGAATAAAAATCCTTATACAAATTTCATTTTAGAAGTATTTTCCTGGAAAATAAAAGACTATTGATTGCAGTGTTACTCATCTTAACATGAAGAATCATGATGTTTTTGTTTTGTCTTTTTTCTATACATTTAATTATCTCAAAAACACGATTATAGAGTTTTCTAAAGTATCTAAACATATCGTCCCTACCACTGTTAACTATCGATTATGAAAAATATCGTTTTTCAGATTTGATACTTCTATTGCGGACGATACGGCTTGTGGAAAATTATAAAAACTCCAGCCCCTACGGAATTCCCGGAAATGCCTTGAATAAAGTATCGAATATGACCATTTTAAATATATTACATCGTTTTACTTGCTTTATCTTGCTCTCTTGAAAAATGCCAATTTTCCTATTGGATACTTGGAAATGGTAGGGGCGATTAGAATGTACATATTTACAGTTTCATTTGGGTATTTCCAGCGGCTCACTTTGGGTGAAGTTATCTTGAATTCGAAATTTAGAGCTATTTCTGAAAGAGAAAGAAACATTAAGTTACACCCCTTATCAATGTTTTGCATTTGTATGAAGCTTTGTCATAAGGAAGGATATTGTATATGACATAGATAGGGCATTTTTAATTTCTTCATTGATGGTACCTTTAATATTTTTAAATTTAAGATAATTAACTACCTCGAATTATTTAAAATTTGTAATATTAATTAATGATTAAAGGTAAAAATGAAATGATCTGATGATAAACCAAAGAAAAGTTACCTAAATAAATCTATTTTTCTATGTAAGGAAGTTCTATTCTTGTTCATAAATTTTATTAAAGCATTTGATTCTTCCTGTACTCATTTTATTTGTTTGATTATTTATTGCTATTGGATTTTAGTCTGGGGAAAGGATCCCGGAACGTCGATTATACAATGTATGAAGTTGTTAAAATAATAAAATGTGTACAGAAAGAATCAAATTCTTTTACATAATTTATAATACAGAAAAATATAATAATAAAACCGTAGAAGTTAATGGATAGGGAAGACCAAAACATAAATTTAATTTATTGCTGTAATTATATTGAGGGTGTAAAGTCGACTGTAGAAACTATTATAGGTGGAATAGTCAGGAATCAGTCATTTTTTTTTTAAGTTTTTAATTTTGCCAATGTTTCGGCTCAAGCTTGTGAGCCATCAGCAGGGCATTACTGAGCCATGTCCAAGCATCAACTACAGTAATGCCCTGATGATGGCTCACAAGCTTGAGCCGAAACGTTGGCAAAATTAAAAACTTAAAAAAAAAAAATGACTGATTCCTGACTATTCCACCTATAATATTGCTGTAATTAGTATTTTCGACCATAATAATATTTCCAGGTCCATGAAAAGTAAATAGGATTTCTAGGAAAACATTTAATGTTAATGGTGCTGAACTTAAAAAATGTATTAAATTTAGAAAGGTGAAAGAATGTTGGTGATATGCGTACAAAATTTTATAAAATAAGTGTTAGAATGTGATATTATTCATATGAATGTAATTCTCAATTTAAAAATCATGATGATTTGCTTAAGTTATATACAATAAAAAATAAATAAATAAAACAAATACCAACCTAAAATCATATGAAAAAAAGTTATGGGACGTGACTCCAGACCTAGTAATTTATCGAAGTGATTTTCGAGAAAGGCCGACAATCAAGCGAAGGTAAAAATCAGCCTCCCTAAAGGACCCACGTGCCTGGCTGTAGCAATCCCTAATTATACTTTGGCGGTGGTTTTTCTGTCTTGTCATAAGAAAATATCAAAATTATAAACATTAAATCACCTTTTATTATATTAATAAATATAATAAATTGGATTGTTATCTAATGCAACAATACTTTAAAAAAACACACCATACACACAAAGGACATTTACACTGGCCATTATCGTATCTCTTTGGCCAATCGGAGTCTAAATGAATCGCAGGAGAGAGGAGGGTCCACGCATTTTTATTGTAAAAATCTGCTGTGCGCAACACACATCTATTCATTACTTATCTCCATAGTTAAAATCAATTTAAGAACTTTTAAATAAAGTTTTTATTTATTTTTTATATTTTTATTGAAATTTACAACTGTATTTTGTAATACATATAAATATGCTGGTAATGATAGAATACATGAAAAAAAAACATGAAGAGAAAATGTCCATTGGCATCCCTCCACTAGGTAACTAAACTAGAAGGTCTCGAGGCCATCTTCTTTTCAGACGCCTCGGAGGATTGTCAGGAAAAATAAAGTTAATAATGAAAAAAGGTTTAAAAAAGAATATATAATTTCAATAGAAACATGTTTTTCATGAATCATATTGTTATCTACTACAATTAGTAAATTGTATCCGCTTTTTATCACTCTCTATTACCTTTTACAACTTTTTATGTAAGGGAATATTTTTTTCTAAAATCCTTAGCTTTCCAATGGCATGTTATACGTCTGTATGACTTTTCTTATATTCAAAAACCAAAAGTTAAAATTGCTCTTTTCTCCTTTAATCGGAAATCAGATTAATTTTTTCGAATCGACAAAATTAAAACTACTTCAGAGGAAGAAAATTTATAAAACATCTTTCAATTATTTTTACCAATTGATTCCTCATAAGTCTAAAAGAAACTGCATCTCAGGACCTCAGAACATATAACTGTATGCAGTGTTACCAATAGTCAGAAATACCTCTAAAGACTGTAACTATTAAAGAGTATATATACAATACTTATTTTGTTTTTACTTTACTTACAATCGAAAATCTTAATTTTTTTTTTTTTTTTTTTTTTTTGTGCCAATTTAACAACCTTACATCAATTTCCGGACTTAAAGAAAATACTACTACAAGGAAATATATTCCAAAGAAAAATAATTCGTTTTACCACATATTTCATACTAACATAGTATAACCTAAGGTATATTTCAAAAAGAATATTAATTGTTTATATATTTTTAAAATTATTATTATTATTTTCCTTGACGTTTTATCAGTTTTTGTTCTATATTTCATTAACTTCGGAAATTAAATTGTTCGTATAAATAAATATGTCTCCTCCATTCTATATCATTCTAGATTTATTTACGTAGCGTATGTAGTAATGTAATGTTCTTTAATGTTATAAATAAAACCTCAAAAATAAAATAATATATTAATGATGGAATATTAACTTTCGATGAAACGTTGAAAAACATTATCATAAATAAGAATGATACTGGACATTCAATGGATGACCGCACAGATACTAAGGATAAGATAGTTGGAATAAGGGTAAAGAAATGGGTCTCAAAATAAATAAACTATTTATGATAAACCAACGTTTCGACCCTCATAGCAGATCACCATACAGGCTAAAAAAAAAAAAAGATACAAAATAATATAACGGGATAAAAAATAACACATATATTAACCTGGTACAAGGAGAAACTTATTTATTAAGAACTAGGATCATCGAAAATGAATTAATAAACTCTTGTAAAATAAATAGCATAGCAGGCAGTAAACAACAATAATAAATATGCTTGAAACTGAAATGTTATTGAATGGAAGACTCAGTCGTAAAATGCTGATGCTGAAAAAAATCTGGTCTTAGAAAGAATATTAAACTGTAATGTTCGATTTAACACGTTCACGCCGGCGCCGATTTTCAATGTCAACTTTGTTATATCGATTATTGCATGTTCAGACCTGTATACGAGTTGTACGTTTGCTAACAGTCTAGTGAGTGCTTATTTTGCAATTTGCGGGTTTTTCATCTTAAGCTCAGATTTCTGCCAGTAAGTACTACTCGAAAGGCAGTAAAATGTTTTATTATTTTGCCCTTATAAATAATAGATAACATGGATATGGAAATACCAGTGGCACGCGCCGTCCGATAAGAGAGACTAGCGCGGGCCAGCGGTCGTACGCACCGGCGTAAACGTGTTAAGGTATGGTAACTAACTGCACGTCGAAAGGAAAATCATTTAACTGACTAAAATTTAAACATTATATTACACACTACTAAATACGAGTATATATTTTTTTTATGTACGTCCCTATATTTTATTGAACAACTAGATGGGTCTTGAGAAATTTAATCAACGATTTTATATTATGTCCGTCATTGCATAATTATATTGCTGGTCTTGTCTTATTCTTGATCTGTTTGCAAAAACGTCCTTTTCGTGAATAAGCCACCCTCCCTCCCACATATGGACAGTTACCTTTACGTAGGAGGAGGAGAGATTGAATATTAAGAAGTGTTAATTTTTGAGTCCCTATAACTATCTTACACTAAATGCATTACTTAACGACTATTATTAGTATGGTTCTCAATTTAAAACATTCTGAATATGCCATACCCATGTCTTTCTTTTTTCAATATATACTACAATCTTCCTAACTTATTGATATGTCAAGTCCAGATCAAGATATACAACATACAAAAATTATGTATTATTTTATAAAGAAATGTTTTAACCAAAAGATTTTCGGGTTTATTCTGTTTCCAGGACTCCAGTTATATATCAGTAACTCATTTAGATGAAAATGTTACAAAAGGCAAAAACCATTGTTGATACACAAAAACACATGGTATTTTCTATGGAATTTGGCCGCAACAGAGTGTTTCCGGAGGGATAACGAGGACTACAAAGGAGTGTTTGCTATTTGCATTTTCCGATATATGTGACCGTATGCTAGTTATCAAGACAAAAAACGACCCGGAACAACTATCACTTCGGATCAATGGAAGACGTCTGACGCATTAGGTCAGGAAGATTATAAGCACTTAAACCGTCAACCATTCCATACATTTCGCCGATCAGGGCTTTGGGGCTCACACAAATACTGTAGACAGTATGTGGGCATAAGCAAAAAGGTTCATCAAGGTTAGTTGTGGAACCCATCGGGCCCTCATAGACAGTGGTGCACGAGCCAGATGCATGGTTAACTACCTCATCGAACATATATCTAGAAATATTTTTAAACAATTCTTTCTACCATACTTATTACATAATGCCTATTAATATAATACCTAAAACTGACGTACCGCAAGAATAGCAAACGTCCATCAAAACCACATGGAGGCTGGCGGACCAAATTTTAAGATAGCCCGTGGTGTTACTATTTCAGTGCAAATTGACTTAAAATAAGACTAGATTGAATTAATAATGATTATCCTATGCAATGTAATTGTGAGATTATAGATTTTGTTAATTTATATAGATATATGTTCGAAGAGGTAGTTAACCATGCATGCAGTCAACTATGTATCTTGTTCCTGGACTGCAGCTACCTCAGCGAATTCATGTTGAGAAGGAGGAACGTAGGACAGGATTCGCTTCAAACAATTTAAAAAACTTCAAGGACTTCACTGCTGCTGACTTAAAATTCACAACTTGGATGTTTTTAGATTATAATTTTTAATAAAATATATTTTGATTTGTTTATTTACTATTATTTTGATTGGTTTGTTTACTCTTAGTAGCAGTTTCGTCATATAGAAATGGTATCTGGAGACCTATAAACAGAATAGACTCCATTTCTATTACGATATGATGACTTGGCAATAGCGACAAGGAATTTTTTAAGTATTTTCGACTCAAATTAAAAGCTTTGCGTTCGAATAATTATACATTTTAATTGAATATACTACTGTGAGTACGGTAATAACGCAAGACGTATTATGCAAGTAGGAAGTACCGCGAAGTGGCGATCTGATAAACAGCACGAGATCCCGACTAGAAAGCAGAAGTACAATGACACAAAGATAAGACCACAATTGAACACAACAATGGCGGTCAAATACGAAAATATAAAATTACTATAATTTCATTAAAAAATCATTTTTATTTAAATACAAAATAAATTCTCAAATCTGGAGATCTATGATATTGTATTCAGGGCGACAATAATAGTTAAGAATGACTAAAGGTTAAAAAAAGTCAAGCTGACAGTGTAGCCAATAGATACGTATATAGATAGTTTGTGGTTTAAAGAGAGAAGAAAGTTTATAGAAACTAGATAAGATATGTACATAAATGGGATATTTAATGTATTTTCAGTTTTAAAGAAAATAACTTAATAAATGTGTGCCCATATTCATGGGTTATTTCAGAAGAGGGTTTATTTCTGAGCAACATGCATAATGGATTGATAGAAATAATCAAGATACTAGTTAAATCCATTTAAATACTGATTATTTATTGGCTTTGAACTGAGAGGAAATCTTGTAGAAGATATTAAAAACATTACAAAAAAAAAATTGTCTTCTTCCTTGTTATTATTAAAATTATATAATTATATTTGAAAATGGCCAGATAAAAGGATTCAAACGTTCTGTATTAATGGCAATAAATTTAAATTAATAAATATAAAAATCTAGCAGGTGCAAAACACGACTTTCACTCACCTTGGTTGTTAAAATATTTAAGAACTATTAAATAAAGTTAGATAAGCAGAAAAAAGTTAAAAGAATACGTCACATTCGCCACTTTATATTTCCTTCCACAACTTTTTATATAAAATAAAAACTTTTCTTAGAATCTTTGGCTTCTCAACGGTATACTATACATAGAAATTACTAATCTTATCTTCAAGAAAAAAAAAAAAACCTAAAAAATATGTTTGCTTTTTTCTCCTTTAATTGGTCATCAAATTCGTTAAATTGTATATTTGGCCGATTTCGTCAATGATAATAAGATAATAAGAATCTACACAATTAAAGGTACTTCAAGAGAAAGAAAAAAAAAAATCAGCTCCCAAGACCTGTCAGACTATTTCAAACAACACGACATTAAAGCCCATTAAATTGTCTACCGATACAATGAGGTTAATCAAAATCGTTAAGAGACCTTTTCGATAAATCGCCAAATGAAATATGCCAAATGCAGTGTATAAAGTGGCTGTTTACTGTTTATCGGGACTGATTTACCACATATACCACATACCATTTTGCAGGACTCGGTAATCTGGACTCAGGTAATCCTAAAACGTTTATTTTTAGTGAAAATTCAAATTACGGAATGTTCACGATCGCAATACTTTTCCTTTAATATTATTTCGCATAAAGGTAGGTGAAAATAAAAATAAAATATATGTAAGTTTTAGCGGTAAAACCATTCTTATAAATAACTTCTTATTGAGTTGTTTTTATAATGATTAAACCCAAAAATAAGATTGTCTAAGCATCATAAGGATTAAAACTTTTACCTTTTCTCTAGCGGTCATTAAGAGATGATCCTCTTAAGTATGGGAAAGAGTTGAAATAGGACAAAGACAATAGTAAACCTTGGCCTAGGGATGAAGAAGGTCGTGCGATAATAGCTCTCAAAGAGGGCCGTGGCAACCTGATGCGGGAGGCCAAGGCGGGGCTGGGTGGGAAAAGCATTCACACCATCTGAGTTCTCTCCGTCTTATCGAAGGTAAGTGCTAAGGAGGCAACCTCAATCCCCAATGCATTGAAGAGCCAATAGTAATTGTTTTGAAAGAGATTGTTGGTTTAAGAAAAAGAACTAGTAAAAATATGAAAAATGTATTGGTACTTTACTAGTACGTTGTTACGTCACTAGTACAATACTTGCTTCGCAGGAGTGGTGTCATTTACATCTAAAAAAGTACAGTTTGGTCAATTTAGAGTAAACCACTATGAGTTCATCGTAACGAAATGTGCACTTAGTAAGAAAATATTATCATTACTTAAAGCGAAAAAAATAATATACAAAATGTTTCGTTACTTTAATAGAAAATCCCGTTTGAGTCATCAAAACAAATTAGCAATATATAAATCAGTCATCCGCCCGTTAATCACATACGCCTCTCCAGTCGAGTTCATTCTGCTCGACTAATTTCCAAAAACTCGAGAGAATTCAAAACTTGTCAATGCGGATAATTAATGATTTCCCCCGATACACGAAAATATCATCAATGCTTCAAGACTTCCAGCTTCCTACAATCAAACAACTTGTCCATTAATAAAAGAAATCGGTAATTACAATAAATTTTCACTAAAACGATATACTCATAAGAGAACAAAACATGTATTATTAAATTAACTTACTTTCTTATGTTATAAATTTCTAAATTTGATCATTTCCAATCATATTATGTATTTTCTATTAATTTTTGTATTTTCAATTATTTCATGTATTTTCAATTATTTCATGTATTTTCAATTATTTTATGATCCTCAAATATTTTATGTATTCTCAATTATTTTATGTGTAGTTTTTTATGCGTAGGTTTTTTGTATAATTTTTCCTACAATCGCAATATAACCTCAATTTTATATCACCATATGTTTGCCATTTAGGCTAATGTACTATAATCACAAAAAAACAAAAATATTTTCTGATTGTACGGATGACTCATCCAAAATCATTGTTAACATTAAATATGTGAATAAATTTTATTTTATATTATTATCATTATTTTATATAATATATATTTAATTATAAGGAAAACTTTGAAAAATAATTTGGTAAATAGATCAAAAATGGTTTAACTTTTTTTTTTGTTATGTTAAACAGTTCCTATTCTATTCACCTAATTAATATTTTATATTTCAAATAAACTATTCAAAATTTAGTGAGTAAATAAACCGGTGCCGACGTTTCGGCCTAAATTATAAGCCTTCTTCAGGGCGCTAGAAGGAGAGCGTCAGAACAATGAAGCAATAATAGCGCCCAGGGTGAGGAAATACCGAAAGAGTATTTATTTAGTTTATATCTTAATTGTGTGTTCTTTTGACTCCAGCCTGAACTAACTTCTCTCACTTACTCACACAGTCAACCATTCTCACTTCACTATTAAAAATTTAGTTTGCAGTGGAACATTGGTTTTCAAGAAATAATGTAAAAGTAGAAAATATAAACTTTCGTTCGATTTGGCACTAAAATCAACTGTACGGTGGCGACAATGTATCACCATAACCTTATTCATCACAACGTTACAAATAACATCCATAAGGTTTTATTATGGGATTATATTAACTTGTATGACCTATTTTATTTCATATTAACTTTTCTAAACCGTTGCGCTTTCCAACGGTATATTATTGGTCTATATTTTAACAATAATGTTTTGATGACATGATAACAGAAAATTTTCCCTTCCAAATAAAATTTTAATTGCTATTTATTTTACATATAAATCATTAAGAAAGAATGCCCAAAGTGAAAGCGGAAACCGAATTAAAATCTGTTGCATGGTTTATAACAGGGTATCTAGCAATTCAGCTCACAGAGATTCCCTGACTTTTCCATATTGTAAGAAGTCTTTTACCTAGCCACATCTCGGTGAAAATCGACAAAGCAAAGAATAATTATAATTAATATGGTAAATTAAAAGTATATATGATGCCTAATTATTTTACCATAAGATTTAACTATATCTACCCGACACCACCTGAAATTGTAGTTGTTCTAGTTGACTTACTAATGACTCATGATGAACTTAGATACTGCTGTTAATACTTATCAATATTTATAAATCTGACTACAAATTTATTTAAAAAATTATTAAGAATTAATATATCCATATAAACTTTAAGAGCTTTTCTTTAATGTTTGAAAAAATTGAATGTTTAGGAGAAAGTTTACTCCCCGACACGGTGGTTTTAAACTCGCTTTATGATCACATCACATGATCACGCAACATCACAAGTAAGCATATTGGAACTTTTGTCTGAGTGAAGAAACGATGTTATCTAGGGACCATTTTCTCTGACCTAAGTACAAATTTCCTGACTTTTTCATATGTTATTAAAATCCTCAGTATTCCCGATTTTCCCTGTTGCTAGACATACTGTATAACGAGTTCGCGGAAGTCATATATCGCGACATTATTTTATTTATAAAGAAAAGAGAAGTTACAAGCAAAACACAACTAAAGAGCGAAAAGAAAAAGCAACCGATTCCCTGATGGTATTTGCATAAGCATAAGCTAAGAAACTCTAAGTGAAGCACAATAGTACGCAACCCCAAGAAAACTCAGATTTAAGGGGAAAATAGAAAGCTGGTTATCTGCAAAGCAGCGCGGGTGAATAGAGCAATATCCCAAGTAGGTCACGCAGGAGAGGTCGGTTGCCATGCAATAAAGGATGAATGGCTTATCCAATAGGCATAAAACAGATTTCGCTCAAAATAAATTACGCTGTCATAAAAATTAAAGTAAACTTTATGATATATAAAAACCTCAACTAATGGAAATTATATGCAAATGTAACTTTATAAATTAGAACAAGAACTAAAATTAAGATATTTATTAATACATTAATAAGATGATTCTTGTACAAATTATATACATACAACTTAAAAACGAATCTCAATTCTAGAATAAATACAATAATTATCAGTACTTTTTCTTAGAAAAATAACATGATTTCTTTATATGGGCTTTAAATGATAGAAGTGTTTCGGGATTGTGGGAATTGTAACTGCATACTGTACCATATACAGATAATTAGTAAAATTTAAAGATCTTTCTATGTCGGCGAACTTTTCCAATTATTTCATTTTTATATCCAGAAGTCCATTTGCCTGCTGAGTGGAAAGCTCTTCATCAGATGCATTGAGCTCAGTAATTGCTCTAACTTGAGAAACCCAATTGTAATCTGTGTAAGGCTTATCTTTGTACCAAGTTTTAAGTTTATTAAAACATAGTTTTTAATTAAATTATTAAAACGTTAAAAAAATATATTTTTTTGATAGAATATACCAAATCCATAGCAAAACACCCAATTAGTATGAACCATAAATTATTCGATTAGTAGAAAACGGCTTATAAAAGTTTTTTTTAACATATCTGTAATGTGCAAGGGGGAATAGCAATTGATACAATATTTTTACTATTTTATCGTACAATAATTTTTTTTTTTTAAACAAACTTACAACTGATATGTTTCCTCTCACGACTTTCTTTACAAATTAATTGCAAAGCAGGACAAAATTGCTGCAGCTTAGTAGACAATTGAATTACACTTCAAACGAGCACGTGGGATTTTTATAATGGGAGGTATGCAAAAAAAAATAAGAATTACAAAGAATTAAAAGGTTTTATAAACCAAAAATACGTTTAACACAGTCAAGAAGTTCAAAACCCAGAATTTGAAAGGAGACTTATACGATTAAATAAATAAAAAACGTTTCGAGATATGCGTCAATTAAATTTCTTTTCGTTTTAGGTGCTACGTTTACTGCATGTTTTGTATCTATCAGTACTATAAACAAATAAAATGAAATAAGATCAGCATTCCTGTTTAAGTCATAATAAAAGCGATATCCAAAAATGCATTCATAGACTCTATGTATCAAGCCTAAAAGATTAGCGCATTGGCCGAAGCGTAGTACCATTTTAAATTAAATGGGGAAGTATCAAGGCAGCCTTTTATTTTACTATTATTATATCTACAATCTTTAGAAAAATACAGTAACTGGCTGACTGCAAAAAGTGATGAAGTATGGAACAATTTCAAAAAGGCATGATTGAATTTTAATATTATCTGTTTAAGTCATTAAGTCTAAAGTATTTAACCTTTCTGGCAAATTTATAAGAGACAAAAATTGTTGGCAGCTGAAGATGGCGTACCAGCCGAACATGTGCAATTAAGTGGTAGAGTAGCAAGACAGACTTTTATTTTACTATTGATTCTGTAAGCGTAAATCCGTTGAAAACTGAATATAAAAATTTTGACCAGATCACAGTACTTTTAATCGTATTAGATGTGATTTTTTTTTTTTTTTTTTTTTTTCGTACTTTAAACGGAGAGAAATAAAAATTAATAACTAACGCCTGCGCAATAAAATGTTGAGCTTAACAAGTCTGTTAGCTTGATAAGGATCGGTTCAGAAAATCGCTCCATTCACTCGAAGGGAAAAACTAATCTAAAGGCATGAATAAACTAGTAACGCATTGAATCCGAAAAATAGATCTTGAATAGCTCATGACTGAGGCAGAAACCTATGGTCGGGGCTTGCATCCCACAAGTAATATCGGACCGCAAATTTAGTTTTCTCGATGAAAAAGTAGTTCCTCCAAATAAATTTAGTAAGATACACTTGAATAAAAGGTAGTACACCTTGATTATCCTGATAAGGTAGTTTCAAAGAAAAGTACATCACAGCAAACAACTTGTGTAAGGTTGTTTCTACGACTTGGAATTGACTGCGTACACATGACTAATAGCATACATCTAGGTCTATTTTATAGAAATGTGAAATATAATGAGAGACGGAGGACAAGCCGCGGACGGGTACATCACCTTGAAAGGGGTACATTACCCGACACTTCCTGAGCAGGCGCGGGAAGCCGGAACCGAGCCCTCCCACCAGGCCGCTCTTATGTAAGTGAAACAACAGGGCCAGTACAAAGGCCTTTGTCTGCCCCAACAAGATCCCGCACCTGCCTTTCTTTGTTCCTGTAGCAGCCAAAAGTAAACGACGGCACTTAACGGGGAGTCTTGATAGGAATCATTTCGACCTAGTTCAACACGCTTCATAGCGCTGAAATCTTCAATACAAGAACATCCATCATCCACTTCAATTCTAAAACTTTTTCCTGACCGAACTAACTCCGGATGTTCAGTAGGGCAGAAGTCTTGCTCAATGAACTTTCCTCCCACACACGAGAGACTTAGAAAGAACGCCGAAATTCAATGTATTAATCAGTTCCTCAGAAGCCATAGCCAACAGGGATATAATAATAGACTTACCGAGCACAAAGGTTCGATGCCGATACAACCAAATCGTTCCTACACATTTTTTCCAATGATCGCCGTTTAAGCTCAAGATCAGGTTTAACACAATCCTCCCATCATAAGTTTGGACTATATCTCGGACGCCTAATAGTCAGTTAAGCACAGACAATCGTCTTCGGAAGCTGTTCTTCACTGAGCCTACAGCTTTCTACACCTATTTGAGACGCCGCGATGCTATTACCTTCATTATACTGACAGCGTACAAGCTCCGCAATTTAGCGTTGTGCAACCTTCTGAATTCCCTAGTGGTCTATCTTCTTTTTGAACACATACCTTATTCTCGTAAACCCTAAGGCGCTACTCATCCTTCCAAGTAAGTGAAAACGTGAATAATAACCAAGAGGAATATAGGATTATGTATTAGATCTCCTCCCCCTATTTTTTTTATCATATTTTTTTTTAATATCTGGCAGATTATGAGCTGAACTGTGCTGGCTGATCGAGACGTGTTGGAATATAAAAAAACAATGCACTGCTTACGATCTGACTGATATCAGACCTTTTCATTTAAATGTCCTGAAATGACTGGTAGGCATTTTCATATTACATAAATACGTCACCAACAGAGATTTGAGATTGAAGACAAAATAAAGGGTTTTGAAAAATAATCTCATGTAAGTAGTTATTTTTTTCGAAACAACCTTTCGGGTTTTTTCTTCGTCTTCAAGATAGAAATAATTATTTTCTTCTATGGCACACATTCCATGAAAATAATTATATCGAGGTATAACTGAAAATCGTCAAATAATGATAAAATATACTAATGTAAGTGTGTGTGGCATGATATTGACTTGAGTCAATAAATATGAAAATATTTTACTGAACTATGCCCAGCCACCGAGGATACAAGGAGTTGTTTCTGCCCATCCTAATAATAATAATGTTCTTTTGCTTTTAATATTTTCATCTTTTAGCAAGAGGTTTGGCCTCTATTTCATTTAAACAAAATCATTTTTACATCAAATAATTAAAAACTATGAATATTAAAATAAAAATTGATCTGACTACTTTAGAAACAATAAGAATTATAAGAACAAAGAAAAATAATTATTGATAAAATTACTAATAATACAAATCTTGGTCAAATCTGAATGACATATGCAATGCCACTTGAAAACAAAATTAAGAACAAAAGGCAAAAAATTTAAACAAGACATAACATAACAATTCTATATAAACAAAAATTAATAAATCTTGCACTAATCGTACATATCTGCCAATTCTAATACCCTAAAACTACCACTGTGTTTTGGGCTCGCTATATTTCATTTGCTTATAATAAACCCATGCAAGCAGTCATAAAAATTAGAATTATCAACATTAGCCATTTCTGAATATGCAAGAAAAAAATTGTTTATAACTTCAAAATTTTCAAACAAGTCAATATAATGTTTTTCCTTTTTCAGATTTTTCACGATTTACTTCCAGTATACTGCAAAGGTACTCCAATATACACCTCAGAACAGTATTCTTGTTAAGTTCTTAACTAAAGTCAGAGCTTCCTGAAGCTACTAACATGGTATTACTAACAAGGTAATTACATGTTGGCCACGGCTTATGTTTACAAATGGAATAAAATACTCTGCTAATAACATCGTAAGACCGAGAACCTTGTTCATACTAGGCAATCTTTATTTTCTCGGAGAAGAATCAAGAAGACAGCAGATGGACCTTGAGAAGCCCGACTCCCAACAGGTGGGACGCGACGCAGGGCCTAGCCAGGGCACCTGTTGGCAGCTGGATACAATGGTCCGCTCGATAATACGCCAAATCACCTGTATTCAAAGCAACCACGGGACAGAAAGGAACAGCATGACAACGAAATAGAAACATAAAGGTCTTTCGATGTATCTAATTTCAAAATAATACATTATCAATCGAACAAGATGGAATTAGTTCTTGTTCATATCATCCTACAACTAACACCTGTTCATACAAAATTCCATGGCGAGGCAAAACAGCTTTAGCGTATGCTCTTCCAATATAAATAATGCAGCCAACATGTCCATTATGTAAAACGAAGTGAAAAAATGCAACTTTTGTTCCTTATATAAATTTAATATCCTTTTTGATACGTGATATTAAAACAAGATTGATGCTATTGGGTATTTCCCAGGACTGACGTACCGTCACATTCTGATTCTGAGTGCGCACTTAAACGCAGATAACAATCACATCACCAAGGAGATAGGATTCAGCGTTCAAATTACCCTTCCGGTGCAGATTAACAGGTGTGCACCTAATAGTCGGAGGGAGCCCTCGGCCACCCACTAACTACAAAGAAACGGTCATTACCTTAAAAAATGTACAGCAGTATTTTTAAGCATATTGACATTTTAACAAATTAAGGTTAATGGACAGTGATATCTGAAAAAATAAAAACGTCGTTGCCTAACAAGCACTTTATTCCATGTTCCTTACAAGTTTTAGAATTCGATTGTTAACTGACTTTATATTTTTATAATGTTAGATATATTACGATAATAAAAAACGTTTCAGACTAAAATAACAATGAATTTTTTCTATTTTAGATTAAAATACTAAATATTTTCTTTAAATAATGGTTAGGTTCAACCAAAGCTAAACAGCATAAAATTGGTCAATTTTAATTAAACAGTGAATCAAAAGGGCCACATTCTTTTTTTTTTCTCAAGCCTAGCATCCTTTTTTTTTTTTTTTTTTTTTTTTTTTTTTTTTTCATTCATTTGCCTGTACAAAATTGTTTAAGACATATTTCAGAAACTTTTTTTTTTAATCACCTCAACGAAAAGCGAGCTAAAAAGCACTAATCATAAATCTATCTTTGGAATTTGGAGAAAATAATACTATTTTTTCCACAATCAGCCAGGAATAAAAGGCCTTATTTAGGTCATTTCTTAAAGCTCGATAACATCGTTATTATTTTCGATTTTAGCAATTATTTTTATATAAGCTTAGAATGTTAGTTATGTATATATATACTGTTTATAATACACTACTTAATGTTCTTCGGTTTTGAATGTTTTTAAAAGCCTCGTCTTTTTTTTAAATGAAATTTTTAGACTTTAAACTGGAAACATGTATAGAAACTTTAATTTTTTTTTAATGTACGAGGTAAAAATGTGACGTTATTAGTTACGTAAACAATGCTTCGATTTAAACAATCATCTTTAATTTTCCCTTATTCAACCTCAAGGATAGGAAAAACATTGTATTTTTAATTTCATTGAAATGCGCTTCAGAGTAATTACAACCAATTTATGCACCTTTTCGTTTTAATCCCTCATAAATATGACAAAGAAAATATTTTCCCACAGTCTATCCAAGTTCTTTCCAAATTGATCCTGCCTCATTATTGGATATCGCAGTTTCCGCTGTAAATATGTATTCATATTTACATAAATATGCAGTGATAAAATTAAAATATTTAATTAACAAAAAATCGTCGAAATTCTTGAAAATAAATACCGTACAAAGAAACCATAAAATGAACAGAACAGTAAAGGAGCTTAGATTCACTCTTTCAAAAGGTTTTCTAATTTTTACGAGAAATTGATGCTTTTGCTAATTGGCTAATACTTCACGTCGGTAAGAAAATAAATGTATTAAGCTATAAGAGATTTATTAACTACAAACATTTTAATTTGAAAATTGTCTGTTTGTTTATTTATTTAACGTCACTTTATGCTACTGTGGCTAATCGGACGATGCGACAGTGGGAGTCCTAAATTTTCTCTATCCAGGTTTTATTAGGATAGGGATCTTTAACGAGTACCTGGCATCGCACAGGCTCGGGACCACCATTTAACTTTCCCTCCGAAGGACGGCATAACTAAGGATTTTTTACTCTCATTAAAAAATCCTATTACCACCTGCGGGTTTGAACCGTGGTCTTTGGCATAGGAGGTTGTTATGCTAGCCACCCTGCTATAGGTGATCCCATTTGAAAAGTGTTTTTATTATGAAATGAAGGAATTAATACCTAGGAATCATGAACATACATTAGGAGAACTAAAAGGAATCCAGAGAGTAAAATCAGAAAATGTCTCCACTATTAACATAAGATAATCATATTGATTATAGATTATTATATAATGACCATCTGACCGAACTACTGGGGAATGATAAAAATTTTCTTCCAAAAGAAATAGAAAGCATCTACTATTTATAGGATCAGCAGATTTTTCATAAAATATATTAATTAAGTTACAATAGTAGCTAAGAAATAAAGTTATATGCCAAAACCACTAATCTCTATTAACACAATTCTATTGATGGAGTAAGCAAGCTCAAATCCTTAAGGTTACTGCTATCTCTATACTCAATTTCGGTATACCTCTCAGACGCCTACCATTCATTTCAGGACATTTAAATATATATTTACTCTAACCTTCCATTTAAATACAAAAGGCTAATTTACATAACAATCATAAGGCCTATCTGGACCTACGGAGTTGATTTTTGGGGCTCTACTAAACAATTTCCACATGCAATCCTTTCAATCAAAAATCCTCAAAGCTTTTCAATATTGTCACGAATAAAATCATCCATCAACACCTTATTGTTGTATATGTTGCTGATTTGCCCCTTACCAGGCATGAATCCTTTCATGACAAGCTCCCGCTCTAAACCACTAGTTTGAAACCTTGCTTCCTCTTTCATTCCTGATAATCCCCTGTGCAGCATCAAAAGAAGATGGTCTCAAGACCTAGTTTCTATTACCTACTAGAGTACTGCCAATGGACAGTTTTTCTTCATGTATATGTATCAAATATAGTTGTAAATTTTAATTTATAGATTTATATATATAAAATTTAATCAGACGTTTTCCGAACAAGAAATGTTATAAAAATAAAGTATTGTTTAGGGATCACCTGTAGCAGGGTGGCTAGTATAACAACCTCCTATGGGTAAGGTCACGGGTTCAAAACCGCAGGAGGTCCTATGAATTTTTAAGGGGAATAAAAATCCTTAGTTATGCCATCCTTCGGAGGGGACGTTAAAAGGTTGTCCAGATCCTGTGAGAACCTGGATAGGCAAAATTTAGGATTTTGCCACACAGTAGCTTAGTGACGCTTTATAAATAAACAAGCATTGTTTTACCGATTTAAACTCCTTGTTCTAATTAAATAGATACGAACTGAAGTAATGTTATCCCGAAGCTATAAATATCCTGACACTGACTAGTCTAGTCCGTTATAGCCACCGACCTCATAACTCCAAATTCCTCTAAATTTTAAATAAATACGATAATAGCTCTTCAAAATCCTGGCAAACTTGATTGAAGAGATGAAAACGTTGCATGTACAAAAAGTTCTTAATGTTAGCAAACTGGCGTAAGATATGGCCTTCTATCATATTACATAAATCTAAAGGTGAATTACACGCTCAACTCAAGTAGCAATAAGAATAGATGACCTAAATAAAGAACATATTCACTATGAAGTAATGGACCACTGTGCGGGCCCGAAAGGTCATTTATTTATTGCTAAACTTGCTGTATAACGGATCTTCTCTTAAGAATTTATATGTTTGAGATTATACGAGCATCCATACAAACACATTAATAAATAAACATTTATATATAAAGATACCCACTTGACCTTATATATGTCTGTACATAAGAATAAGAAGAGTTTTATATATACATTAACTTTATAAAGTATAAATTGAGTGTTATAAGGAACTTTGGCCTTGTGATCAACATATAAGGATGTTGTCTACCCGTGGTAAACAATTCAAGTAAATCCTAACGTGATTTACTACTGCAGTCACAGGATTTATAAACTTTAGACTAAGACCTACCATCCTAATGGCAGCAGACTGTTGACAAAGGGATCTCCAACCAAGCAACTTGTCTTTGAGAAATGCAAGAATTGTTGAATGCAGATGTTGAGCAAGCATGGGTAACCTCACATTGCGGTATGCCCGGAAATGAAGGTGCAGACGGTGCTGCAAACCATAAGGAAGAAAACTGGACCACAGCACTAGTTTAAACCACCGCTGCTGATTGGAGATGCTGGTGCAAAAAAGCTTAACGAGAACTGGAGCAAAGAATGTGGGATATTAATTATCCATCAAGCTTCAGAAAATCAAGCAAATCTAAAGAAACTGAGTGATCCTGTTATTTCTAAAAAAAAATAACCATAAAAACTGTGGTAAATCTATAATTTTCATTTAATGATAAAACATTAAATAGGAGTGTTCAATAATTAGCCGTTTCGGTAACTCCGAAAAGGGTGGTATCCATTCACAAACAGACGATTTAATGAGTTCAGCTTTCCATCGGTAGTAAATCATATTCTCCTTCTTGAAAGATAAAATATCATCTACCACATCTTTACATTTTCTTTAATTTTCCGATAATCAGTTGTATGCTACATACATATCCAGCACTCGAAATAAATGAACTGAATACAAAATTATTATTTAAAAACTGAAAGAGTACCAAACTTGACTTATATACTCCATATAGACAATATACTCAAGATGTTATAAACATTGTAGGCTCTTCGAATTACAATATTCCACAGAATAAATAATCAAAACCAATTATTATCATTAAATTTAGATGCACCATTTCGTGGCCGATAAAGATCATACAAGATCGTTTCAGACAAATATCCTTAAAAATATTTAACAAGAGGTTACGTACAGGAAACAGGATACCCGATACTATTATGCATACAGGAAATAATATTTTATCTAGCACACTACAACTATGACTGGTTTTGCTGTATGGTAAGGGGTTTAAGCTTCATACACCATCTACTCCATCAGTTACCCTTTACGATTACTGAAAGCTTTTTTTTATATTAAATATTTTATACCTATATGTTTAATAAATTATTAATATTACATTAATTAAAAAAAACAGCTTATAGGTGTTTACCCTCTTTTTTATTTAATTGAAGAATAATAATGTAACAGTGAAAGGAGTAAGCTCGGGATATGTCCATCAATCACAACACAAAGATTGCCGCATGATCTTTTGTCTTATTTATTTTTTTAACAAACAAGAAGGACTGTTAAAGTGTTGATTTCCGTCCATCAAAATGCACAACACACAACTAGGTCGTATACAACTGAGAGAACACATCAAACTAGTTCAGTTATAATCAAACTTAAATATATCAAACCACAATCCACGTGTCCCATGAGTTGCATAGTGGCTAGTGTAATGCCCTTCCAGGCCAAAAGCGTGGGTTCAAACCCGGTGGTCCTACGATTTTTTATTGGGAGTAAAATGTCCTTAGTTATGATGTCCTTCGGCCGGGACGTAAAATAGTGATCTCGGGTATGTCAGGTACTCGTTAAAAATGCCTATCCTGATTAAACCTGCATAGGCGAAATTTAAGACTCATAATGTAGTGCGAATACCCACAGTAGCATAATATGGCATTAAATAAAAAAGACAAATTTATATTTAACTGTCATAGTTAAGAAATTAATTATTTTAAATGATATTATATAAAGTTAAAATAAATACGTTATTCCTAATACAATTAATTACAACTGCAAATATTGTGGCCTTAATCTTTGAGTAGCATGTGAAAAATGAATAAATATATATATATATATATATATATATATATATATATATATATATATATATATTTTTTTTTTTTTTTTTTATTTTTTTTTTTTTTTAATTGTCGGTAGTATTGAAATCTCAAAGAAATAAAAATACTCAGAAATAAACGAAATATTTGTACTAAGGTAGAAATTTAAGTTTAATGCTTGTCTTCTGAAACGTATTTAAACGACGGATTCCTATAAAATTACAACTATAAATAGAAAATTTTCAAAAATTTATATTTTTATTTGAATTTCTTTATTTACTTCATATGAAACGATTTGGATGTAAACAATGTACATCTTCAGAATAAATGTGTAAATAAAAATAAAAAAGACTTACCCCAATATTACAAGTTCGCCGTATTTAACACGGCCCTTGTCCTCCACCTGCTGGTTCCGCTCCTCTAGGTGGGGGGTCTCGCTGCTTTCCGACCTGTCACAAAAATAATAAAATTAGTACTGATAATAAATAAATACAAAAATTATATAAAAATAGGTTCCCTTTAGGTATGTTTCCAAAACTGTAGGTTTGAGTGACTTGATTTTTTACTAAGATAAAAACGTACAAATTAAATATAAAAAAAATTTATTATTATACAGTTATGCCTAGTAGGCAGTTGACTTTGTAAAAATTTTTAATATAAATGAAAAAAAAAAATAGTTGTTTCAAGGAATGGAACTCCATTATGAAGTAAGACGTATCGTAATGTAAGATGTATAACTTTAAATTACCTAAATTTCTTTAATTTTTTTTTTAATATGTACTTTTTATATTATAAGAAGAAATTTTTGTTTCTTCCGTATTCAATATTGACTTCTCAGTTAGTTTTTCCTTAAGATTTTTTATTACTGATTCAAACCATAATAAAATCGTAATCATCCAAATTTTCCTGATACAATGATTGAAGGGTATGGTTTGTTTATGAAATATTCAAGTGACTAACTGTTTCAATATTTCATCACCATCGTATGACACAGAAAAACTATTTTCTAACGGTATGCTATATATTTTCTACCACATTTTATTTCACATGAGAGGGCCTTGGGGGTTGACTATTTCAATCTGAGACACTAATTTTTCTTTTACTTTTTTTCATCAACACTTGATGTAATTTAAAAAATAAAACAAAGAACCTAAAATGGAAACTAGTTGAAACTGTTAACTGTGTTGGTGGAAGTGGTTTTATACATAAATTAGATTTAATTCCTCTCTTGCACAACAAAGATAATCTTTAATTATTTTTACGTAATAGATTTCGGATTAATAACATTTTAAAATACAGTATGTACCTAGCTTAAAACAGTAATATCGACATATTGCTATAGATACAAGAGGTTACTTTATTTATTATACTGTACTTCTCTGAAATTTATTGTTATATAAAGGGTTGATATGTATAATAATCTACTAAAATATGAAAAAAATCTCGTAAATTCGTCAGTATCGTCATTTCATTAACTAGGTCTGTGAAAGTAGACGTCTAGGAAGAGCAAATGGCACAGAAACAGTTTTATAAGGGCAGGTTTACATTGGTAAGGTGGCAAGCTTGAGGGTAAGTGGTGGGTGGGTAATCTGACGGATGTCATACAATATGACCTTACACATATAAAATGATTGATATGTATATTTGTTTATTTATTTGATGTCATTTCGTATTGCCGTGGCTAATCTGACGATGCTACCTACAGTGGGAGTCCTAAATTTAGCCTATTCAGCTTTAAATTAAATATCTTTAATGAGACCTACTACAGTACCTAACTGATATTGCCCGAAGGACGGCATAATCAAGTCCTAGGGTCATTTGCCTTGGGAATGACTAAATACAGCACGTGGTTGTTGTGCAAACCACTACACCACAGGAGACTCCTTGATATGAAAAAATAATCGGATTTCATTTTTCAAGACTCCAGATTCTCTCCGATTATCTATCATAATTTAAAAATTAAAAAATCCTTAAACGTGTGCTAGAAAATTACTTTTTTTTTTACCTAAACAAGATCATCAGTCATTTTTTCAATAGATGCTGAGAAAATAACTTTTAGCTAAGAAATATACGTTTTCAACCAGGTTTATTATTTATACCAACATTAAAACCGGTTTGATAGCAACCGAGACATCGCTAATTATTAATAATATTATATGGCTACACCACAGGCATTCATTAAACTTTAGAGTATATCACTAAAGACATAAACTACATTATATTTGTGATAAAGTCTCCATTTTCAACCTCCATTTATAAACTTTCCTATGGTATCGCTCCTGGATTATAGAAAAACAAACACTTCATTCAATTTTAGGCATAAACAATTCATCACACAAAGATAAATGTTTTTTTTTTCAACAACGTGCCGAAACTAAAGCTTAAAAGCTGCTCAAGATGGGCTCTTGACCCATGAGGTGATCACATAGTTAAATATCGGCTAACAAGAGATTGATTAATTTTTAAAAATTAATTAATTAACAGGCATAGCTAGTGTTGCGATAATAGTACGGACATCGCCCGTGAGAGTAGCGATTAGCTTGATCCTGATGGCGTTCTAATTAAGAGCGAAAGAGAATTATACCGCTAGAGGAGTCCGTGGGAATGGGTGGAAGGAAGAGGAAATGAAAGTATTTCTGCCAGGGAAACGGTCAGATCCGTCTTCAACAGTCTGAAAAGCAATTAGGTTTCAAATTTGACACAATCATGGTTTACGTTAGAACAAAAATAACAAAGGCGTATTCATAAGATCATGGGAACCTTACGGGTCTCATAGTGTCTCATGGGCCCGTCCAATGGGAATTAGCTTTGTCTAAAATTCACATGAAATTATTTATTGACATTCTTTCGGCGGTCGATCAGGAAATGTGTTGAATCAATTGTAATTAATGAATCAATTGATACCTGCAATAATTATACAAAAAAACAATAGAAGAAAATAAAGTTTTATTAGGGACAAAATTAAGAAAAATATAATCAATAAAAGGACATTCAATTTTCGTCATTCAGCCTCATGAGAAACTGAGAGACCTACAAAATCTTGTCTGAGGAATTAAGCGCTTGGAATCCGAGTTTGGTAGATTTGTATTTGTAATTACTGAAACTAAATAAATGGTTCAGGGACCAGCATTGTCTGTATAGTATATGTGTTCCTATTTAATAAACATCTGCTGCGCAAAACACAAAACTTTTATTTACCTCCCTTCTTGAAATTAACTTTTACATACACTTTAAGTTGAACATAGATTTATATTGCTGGAAGGAATTAGTCCGGGTGGCGGTCATTAAATGAAACAACTAAATAGTTGAAACTATTTAGTTGTTTCATTTAATGACCGCCACCCGGACTAATTCCTTCCAGTTATTCTCAACGGTCAACTAATTACATCCACAATAGATTTATATTGTTTCAATGGAAACAGCTATTTAAGATTTAATAGTTTAATAATAGAAATAATTATCTACAATCACTTTTCGTACATTTTTATCCCCTTTTGTCACCCCGCATTACTTAAAATGTGGGTTTAAAAAAAAAGACCATCAGCTTTTCACGGTACATTATATATCTTTAAAACTATCCTTAATTGCGAAAAAAAAAAAAAAAAAAAAAAAAAAAAAAAAAAAAAAACCATTGACCTGGAAAAAAAATTTCCTTTAGTTGCTTATGAATAAAATAAAATCAAAGATACTTTTTTAAATATTTAAAAAAAATATATATTTTGTTGAGTTTTACAACTGTGTATACAATATATACAACAATTAAAAGGGCTAAAATAAAAAATATAGGCGTGAGATAATCTCGTGAATAGGCTAACCAGTAGTAGCACTTCAATGATTCTTTTAGGTAAAAATTTGATATTTATTTCATTAGGAGATTTTGAAGCCACTGTCTTTTCAGGATCCTCGAAGGATTATCAAGAAAAGATGAAGATGAGAGTTTTCGAACTAACGGGTTTGTGTGGGTTGGTAGTTTGGAATTAAAGGAGGTGTATAGATTTTGGGAAACAAGTGGGTTATATTGCGGTTTCTATGGATGATTTTATTAGAAAAAAAGTAAGGACCTTTAAGGATTTTTCATAGGGGTTTGGATATCAAGTATTAGATGTGGGAGGAACTGGACCCCTATAGCTCAATGCTTTATATCCAGATGGGTCTGATAATGGTAACATAAATGAGTGGCAGTTTTGAACGTTTGTCAAGTTAGTGTTGTAGTCATCGGTATCTACGAGCAGTTTATTGTCGTTCAAGTCTTGTATGAAGATGCCAAGTAAGACGTTTGTCAAGATAGAGTGCTAGGTATCGTATTTTTTTACAGGAATCAGTGGGATATTATTAAAGCCTACAGTAGGTTAGGAAATCATAGGTTTACGACATAGAGTAAATGGGATTTATTTGGATTTATGGTTCTGTAGGATTTGGGATTGCGGCAACAGCATCGTTATTAACGGAAACACGCATGACTCATTAGCTTAAGTAGTAAGGACAGCGCTTGGATGGATAGGAATATCAGCTGCCAAAGGTACTTAATTTAGAAATTTCGAAAGTTCCGCTTTTAAGTCTAGTAACACCATTTCAATAATAATAAAACGTACACGAAATTAATAGTCATTTAGTTTTACATCAATAAATTAAAACATAAGAGCTATACTATACAATAATATAACAATGCTAGGAACCGAGGACTGTTCAACCAAGACCTATTAAAATTAGCGTGGGTTACTAAATATTTCCTATTCAAAACCATTGTAGTAAAATAGAAATTAACATGTTTTTATTTTGTTATTTTTTCCAAAGCCTCTTGTTCATGTATGTGGGTTTGAAATTCCTAGTATAGGAGGAGATCTCTTCTGCTGAACAGGGTACATTATAAACAAATGCTTTTCTATTATCGTCTTCAAGAAAAATGTATGCATTAAATTTACATAATCGAGAACATAAATAAGTCGTAAACAGTATCTATTTATTGTATTGAGCAACTATTATTATAATAGCGAAATAAAAAGTTGGAATGCCAACACTAATGTTAAATTAAAGTGCTAAATGTTAATTGAACTTAATTAGTTAATCTCACTTAAAAAAATTAACCCAAACTGCTAGGGTATTTTTTGGAACAATACAAGCTAGTGTATCATAAAACATGGACGATAATGGGACATCCTTATGCATTATTTAAACCATCTATTAAAGGCCAATTATAAAAGTCTTGTATGAGACTTCGATGC
The DNA here is from genome assembly GCA_023052935.1 of Piezodorus guildinii. Classification (NCBI taxonomy): domain Eukaryota; kingdom Metazoa; phylum Arthropoda; class Insecta; order Hemiptera; family Pentatomidae; genus Piezodorus; species Piezodorus guildinii. Next base: position 172,540,442 of record CM041292.1, on the reverse strand, counting down.
TCATGTTACTCTTTCTTTCTATTTTGGTCTATTATTTTCAATAAAGGACTTTTGTCAGTAGTACATACTAAATTGACACAGATAACGTAATAGTTTACTTTGTATGTATACTCAGACGTAAAAATATGGCTGATACAACTGGGAATACTCGACAGTATTAACGGAACTGTGATTTCCGAGTTTCCAAACTAGGTCATCTGAAACATTAGTCAAGTGAAACTTGCAATCTGAGACAGTAAAAACTTGTCAAGCCTTTCTAAATCTCACCAGTCATCAATAACAAAAGAAATAGAAAAAAAAAAAACAATACATTTACCGAAAATTACATTTAACAAAAACATCAAAAATGAATCACTATATAATATCAACGGCGATAACTAAATTATTAGTTTTTTTTACTTTCACTTACCTTTATAAGAAATATATCGTAAGGGAAAAAATTGCGATCATGAAAATTTTCGAATTCCAGTTTTCAACGGAAATTCACATTTTAGGTTTTCCTGAGTCCAAATAACCATTAAACACCGCGGGAAACGGTCTGTGTGTAGTGGTAAGTCTGGTTCGAAAATGATAAGTTGCAATAAAACTAAAATTTCATAGTTTACGAACATATATGCCTGAGATATTACAACGACTTAATCACAAACACAAACCAGAAAAGCTACTTTAACGATTAAGTACTTTAATTCCGATTGAAATAGTCTAACGGCACTAAAAATTAAAAAATAAAAAAAAATTAAAAAAAAAAAATAAAAAAAAAAAAAAATTAAAGTTAGCATTTATAAATAAAAAAAAAAAAAAAAAAAAAAAAAACAGAAGAAAAGACAAAAATATTTGTTTGTTTTTTTTCTTTTGGTGTATAACACAAGGACAGTATTGAGAATGTACCGTGAAGAAGCTAAAGATAAAAAAAAATACAACCTTATATGAAAGGCGTGTGTTGCGCGCACCAGATTTTTTTAACTTCCTAAATAGTTGTTCATGATAACGATAAAAGGTTTAACAACAAAACAATTTTATTATTTTTTAAAATAATAAAAGAAAAGACAAAACACCTCTTCGTATTCGACCGTTAGACAAATATCAATTCTTTACACAAAACTATAATGGTTAATATAAGATTAATTCTAATGCGTTTTAGTGATGTTTTTGTATTATAATTACTAGCAATGATTTTTTATTTTAATTGTATAAACTTTACAAGATTTATAAAATCGTACTTATTGGGTTGCATGCAATATAAAATTGAAGTAAATAAATTATATAATATAAATAAATTATAAAATATAATTATAATGAAAATTTGATTTTTCGGACGAATAACTTGATATCTATCATAGTGATAAGGAGGCAATGTCATAAGTTAAAAGTTAATAACTAATAACTAATAAAAATATCAACAAAATGAAGAGTAAAAGTAAACGAATAATAATATAAAGTGTTTTGATACAATGCAGTTAAGTTTTACAAATACATATTTTACATTACAGAGGAGGTACGAAGTGCCCACGAGTCATGGAACTCATGCCTCTGAGGTAGGGGTGGGGTGGGCATAATCGAATGATCGTCATAATCGGATGATCTAAATGATCGAATGATTAGTAAGCATTGTGAGGCACGATATGTCAAATGTCACAATTCCCGTTCTCTATAGTGGCTCAGCTGGCTGAGCCTAGATGCGAAAAAAAAGTCTTTCGATTATCAGAGCTCCTTATAATCCCTCGAATATCGTGAAACAGTTCAGTTCGAATGATCATTCGCTTATCCCACCGATTAATCCGATAATCGAATAATTCGAATGATTGAAATAATCGAATGCCTCATCGTCATTATTATGCCCACCCTACTCTGAGGTTCTTGCCGGTATTTGAGCAATGGATGAGTAAATAAATTGCGAATAATGAACATTAAAACATATTTAGTTGTTTAAGTAAAAAGTTAATATATAGTTATCTTCTTCGTAAGCCCACAAATTCAATTTTCTACGATTCCAACATGACGTCATTTAATTTCTTGTTAGAATCGATACTGCCCAGCCGTTAACTAGCTGTTAGTGTAAACGAGTCTGGAAAATCAATACTGTTTCAGGACTATTGACGAAAGGAAACCAACAGAATAGAATTTCACGGCTCTAAAAACCGTGGATCTATTTTATTCGTAAAGCCAAACTAAGTTATTAGAATATAGATAATTACAGTTAACATAGTTATATATATTTTTTTCAACGATATTCCCCAATTTTGAAATTATTATTATTCTAAACCTAATCTCAAGAACCTCTTTTTTAACCGTCAAATAAAGAAAAAATAATAAACCTATGCTTTTAGAAACAAAAAACGCAAACACCTTCCGCAACCGTAAAAAACCTAGTTGTGCATATTTGATTATTACCTCCAGATACAAATGACAAAAAACAAATAATATATATATATATATATATATTATATATACACACACAATTATTTATATATACAACACAAACAGATAAATACTCAAAGCGTATAGTTAATTAATAATTAAAAATCAAACATCATATTTAAAAGAGTGTAAATAGTTGTATTATTTAAACATCCACATTTAAAAATATAATGAAATAATTACAAAGAAAGTTCATTAAACTACAAAAGGCCTTTTTTTATTTACAATATATGTTACTCGTCTCACTTTTCTTCACCTTTTCTTCTTGAAGTGAGGAAAAGACTGACTAAATAGAAAGTACATCATCACAAAAATTTTCAACTGATAGTATTTTTAGAATCTTGAAGTAAGATGTAATTAAAGAGCTTTTAACAAGCTGGTTCTTTTTAGTCTTGATTATGCTTGAATTAGTGAAACGTTGATTACTCTCTGTTGCTTACAGCTATTTGGAAAGCTATTGCTGTTAATTTAATTTAGGTATTAATTGGTGAAAATGTATCATTTTTATTTAATATAAAGAATAATTATACAACTTTTGGTATTTACTTAGTTACCAAACTATCTCTTCAAAATTGTAATTAAATGAAGGGTGGAGAAAACATCCAGCTAAGACACTCCTATCATGGAAAATGTCTAGAGACGATTCAAATTACCTTTGGATTTTGTTATTTACAACAATATTCGTATATAAAATCTAGTGCGCAAAACACGCGACTTTCACTTACCTCACGAGTTGAAAAAAGTTAAAGAATTAAATAACACTGAGTTTCGATAAAATGTGTTTTAATAAATAATCTATTATATTATAATATATAGCAATCAGTTAGTTTTATCGGCTTCCCATCACTCTCCATTAAGTTTTACAATTTTGTGTATATAATATAATATTTTTTTACTAATACTTTGGTTTCCAATGGTATATTATACGTCAATATTAGTATTGTTCTGTCCAAAAGACTAAAAATTACATACAGAAACATGTTTACTCTTTTCTCTTTCAGTTGAATATCGAATTCGTTGAACTTCTATATTCACTCGTTTTTATCAATGCTAACAAGATGATATGACTATTCTTTTCGAATCTACAAAATAAAAATACTTAGAAGTTTTACAATATCGTATTATAGCCCGGTCTGACTACTTCAATCAGAAATTGATATTAAATGCCTATATGACAACCTATATGATATTAAAGTTCGTATGATTTATTTGTAATCAAAATTCTTAGAGCCATTTTTGAGAAAACTTTAAATAGGGACAAAATAATTGGTAGAAAGTGGAACTTCTGGTTCACCGATTTTGATAAAAAGTTACTGTAACATTCTGGGCTTATAGTTGGATTAAATATGATATTTCAGTACGTAAGACATCGTAGTGTTCGAGTTTTTCACACACAGACATTTCCGACGGTTATTTGTCTGAGCGAATCCTAAAACGTGTATCTCCGTTAAAAACTGTAATTCCAAAATTTTTCAATACTTTCCTTTATATATATTTCATAGGTAGAAATGATCGGAAGTCAGTCTTTTTTAATATTTTAATTTTGCCGACGTTTCGGCTCAAACTTGTGAGCCATCAGCAGGGCATTGCTGAGCCACATCAAGCATAAGCAGTTTATACTTGACATGGCTAAGTAATGTCCTGATGATGGCTCATGTTTGAGCCGAAACGTCGGCAAAATTAAAATATTAAAAAAGACTGACTCCCGACTATTTCTACCTACGATAATTTCTTAGTAATATTTATTTATTGAGAAATATTACAATCTGTTTCAGAATAACAATAGTAATAGAGATATAGGACCACATTCATACAATAATACAGAAAATAACGACAAAGTCAAATTACATAAAATAGAAAAAAAAAATCATTTATATGTACAATAAAATAACCAAAATAAAATAAAAATAAAACCTATAATTGAGATAAATACAAAGTCGGCAAATAAATAAACATCATACAAACAACATAACTATATACACGATAATTTCTACAGTCGACTATACATCGTCAATATATATTTCATATGTACTAAGTAAAAGTATAAAGCCTAAAACGAGGGATGAGCCATTTAAAAAACAACATTAAAATGGAATCAAGAATAGCAAAAGAAATGAATAGGCATCGATAGGAACATTAAGACATAAAGGAGACTTTCTATTTTTATTTCGGGTAAAATCAAGGAAGCTCATCAAAGGTCGATTTGCTATAAATTAACCAACTTTACCAAATTAACTAACAAACAAAAACTTGATTAATCCGAGAGAGACAAGACTAACGGACTATAGCGCACACTAACCTTACGATGAAGGTCAACGTACATCCAGTGCAGGCAGGAACATGCTCGCCTCTCTCTCCACCATCTGACATCTTACCATCCATCTCTTCTCTGTGTATTTGTATTTATTAAGTACATTTTAATACATTAACACAAATGTCATAAAGAAGATACATATTCTAAAACATTTCCATGAGAAAAAAAAAAAAATAATAGTACGTAAGGAGCGAGAACAGCACAAAACACCCTAAAAATCTGAAGGGTCAGTTTAAAATCGATATGATAGACTCAATACCTCAACCTTAAAAGATAAGGACGATACAACCGGTGACTAAAAGGTCTAACACTTATTTATACTATAAATCTATTTGTTGAGATTATGGATACCAAATTAACATAGCACCGTTATCGATAGGACACAAATCTTGACAGAAGTGTCAAGAATGCGGGACTTTTTTTTTGTTTTTCTACTCCGACACTGTCCCAGGTGTTTCGGCGGCATGGGAGTAAAGCAATAAAGAACCTTAAGTAGGACAAAAAAACGACAAGAGATCAGCTAACTCCACGGCATAAAAAAAGAGAGAACCAACTGTTCTAGAGTAAGATGTCAAACTGCAAAAAAGTCCTCAAATCCAAGAGAATAGTAAAGCCATAAATAACCAGCAATTTATTTAAACTGTGGACAATGAATGTTTACCAGATTCCGTTCAAATTAGCAAACAAAATGTTTATTAAGATACAGTTATCATATCTTCATGTATAGCTGCAATAAATCATTTTTAATTTCTTAAATAAACCATTGTTTAATGCACATTGAAACAATACCTTGCAGATGTAAGTAGAAGAAATTTAACAGTGGAATAATAAGCCTTTACAACATGAAAAATCTGGTTCCCTCAACACACGACTATCACTTCCCTCCTTTGTTGTACTAACTTTTAAAACAAGTTAGACTTGTAAAGGTTAAAGAATTACGTTGAGAGTCCATTGAAACATGTGTTTCAGGTTTAATAGTCTAACAATAAAATTAGTACGTACAATAATCACTTAAGCCCTTTTCGTTTTTCTTAATTACTTCTTACAGCTTTGTGTATAAGATAAGATAAGATTTTTTTTCTGAAATTTCAAGGTTTCCAGCGATATGACTATTCTTGTATTTGGAAAAAAATAAAATAAAAAAAATAAATAATAAGAAAATGCGTTTGCTCTTTTCTCCTTTAGTTTTTTTCATCATATTCGTTCGACTAGTATATTTAGTCGTTTTTTATCAATGATAATAAGATGATACAAAATTAAAGGTACTTTATAGGTGGAATAATCAGGAGTTATTCTTTTTCTAAATATTTGTAATGTTGCCGACGTTTCGGCTCGAGCTTGTGAGCCATCATCAGGGCGTTACTGAGCCATGTCCAATCATAAACTGCTTATAAACTTGTCCAGGGCAAAATAAAAATATTTAGAAAAAAGACTGACTCCTGGTTATCCCACCTATAATAGTTTCTACAGTCGACTATACATCCTCAATATAAAGGTACTTTAGAGGAAGAAAATTTAAAATATCGGCATTGATGTCCAGTCAGATCATATTAATCAGAATGAAACCTACATGATAAAATAAAAAAACAGGGCACTGATGACCTTAGGGTTTTGTGCCTTGCAGCCCTAATAAACACCAATCTACATGATATTAAAGCTTATTAATTTTGGCATCAATTTAGCGAGTTTAATCAAAATCGTTAGAGCCGTTTTTTTTAGAAAATCGAAGAAAGGTGCAAAATGCATGGTAGAAAGTGGCTCTTTTGGTTCGCCTATTTCAAAGAAAAAGTTGCTGTGACATATGAAATTTTAGTTTTGTACGACTTTACGTTTTCGTGATAGACTAGGAATGTGAACATGTTCCATCAAAGAATTAAACCTTGCTGAAATAATTTTTGGATCAGAGATTCAAGATCTTCAGGTAACTTTAGACACATCTTTCGGAGGAAAACATGACATTCTTCTCTTTTAAATAAATACTTCTTTATTATAAGCCATGAGTGAGCAGAATGTACGAAGCACCTTAACTTGGAACACAGCGACAAAACACCACCGCTGTTATGGATTGAACCAATGGCAGAATTTCGTCAAGGCTTGCCTCAAGTCAGTCTTCTCATGGTCTACGTTATACTGAACAGAAAATAAAGTTTACAGCGCAAGAGGGCAGGGTAGTAACGGGGACACGTGTGACGTACCGTTTTAGTGTAAACAACTCATTTTATTTCACATGTGTGATACCTAGTCAAGTACCGTGAGAGTACCGTTCGGCTCATCCCGCTTCATTATTAGCTTTTATGGGTTCACTTATTGAGAAGACAGAATTCTCGTCAAAACACATAAAGCGGAGTTCAAATGTCTTGAATTCTATTATAGGTTTGCACAATTAAAACAAGAAGAGAGTACTAGTATTCGAGGAAAATCGCTAAACAATATACTCTGAAATAAGAAAACAAAGAAAATAAGAAAATGGGAATAAATTCAATAAATATTTATCAGACTTCCTCAATATGATTGTATGCAGTTTGCTTTAGCATTCATAAGATACCAAAACTCAAAGGAATAGATTTATAAAAATAACACAAATAAATAAAATTATAGGATAAATCATCAAGATTAAGCCAACGTCATCTTTTTAGTTGAGAAAAACGTACCGGCTCAAGAGTTGAAACACGTTAAATAGCCAAATTAAATAAACAACAAATGTAAATTAACATCAAATAAATTATTTTTAAAAAAATACAATTACAATTACGCTGAAAATTATCACACAGTGGTTTATTATTTCTAGCTGTTAGGTCTGTTTTAGAGCTTATTTTATCTTTTTCCTGTGTATTTTTTTGTAAAAAAAAAAAAAAAAAAAAAAAACAGCGCTGCAAATTATAACAAAATGGTTCATTACTTCCAAATAACTATATTAGAGTATAACTTTGTATAGTTGTTTATAGGCAATTAACTAACATGAAAAGGAAAATGGCCTATCATCACTCCCAATTCAAAACGCTGTATCTGTGCTATTTCTGGACCGATTTCAATGAATCTTTGGTATTTATTGATTTATTAATTCGTACGACGGACCAGTTTTTTTTTTTTTTTTTTAGTCATTCACATTCTACTTATCCTGAATCGTAAACCCTCAAATTACGAGGAGAGATAATTTTATTTTTTATAATTTTATGTTTTTGTAGATTACTGAGGTATCATGTGGCCCAGGAGAGTCTCAATATTCCTGAGGCTTCCTACGGCAGAATAACAAAATAAATAATTATTCCGCTACAGCCTGGATTCGAAACCGGACTAGATCATACTTATGTAAAAAATAGATGACAGGCAAATAAATCGTATCTATTATCATTCGTTAAGGTTCTTCACATACTTGTTTAATCACCTTTTCCTTCTTCCGATATTAACTTATTTTATTTATTAATGTAGACTTACATCTTAAATATAGGTCTTTAGTACTACTTCATTATTACTTGTTATATTTTATCATCAAATATCCCCAAATTATTTTTTAATCTCTTATTCTTCGGCCTCTGCAACCATGTTCCGCCGAAATGTTGGATTTTTTAAAATTATTTATTTATTGAAATTTATAACTGTATATATATATATATATATATATATATATATATATATATATATATATATATATATATATGTAATATACATAAAAAGACATGAAGAGAATATGCCCATTGGCAGCACTCCACTAGATAATCTAAACTAGGTCTCGATGCCATTTTCGTTTCAGACGCCTCGGAGGATTGTCAGGAATGGAAGAGGAAGCAAGGGTTGAAACTAGTGGGTTAAAGTAGACTGGAGTTTGTCATGGAAGGATTGATACTTCGTATGGGCCAAATCAGCAACATATGAGACATTAAGGTCTTTATGGATGAGTTTGTTGGTGACAAAGTAAGGAGCATTGAGGATTTTGGATTGTAAGGATTGAATACGGAAAGAATTTGATGGTTTAGTCGAGCCCCAAAGCTCAATTCCGTACATTAAGATAGGCCGCCTTATGATGCTGATATGGATGAGCCTTTTGTAGTTAAGTGGAAGGTTTGAGCGTCTATCCAGTAAGTGTTGAAGTAAACGAAAGCGACGGGCAGTTTCTTGTCGTTTCAGTCTAGTATGCGGATTCTAAGTTAGACGTTTGTCCAGAAGGAGTCCTAATAATCAGATCTGTTCAACCGAAAAAAGCGTAATATTATTAAAGGACAAAGTTGGGCAGGATATCATAGGCTTACGACGAAGGATTGGATTTTAAAAATTAAAAATTGTGTTTGCGATATTCCATTTCATTAACATTCCAGATGGCTATCCATCATCAAGAAATGAATAAAAAATAAGTCACGAGATAAATATACATACATCATTATACAATAATAAATGAAATTAGCATCCTAAAAAATAAATAAATGTTTTTACTAGGTTATTATAGGCAATGTGAAAGGAATATCCTGTTGGAACTGGAACAGACGATAACGCCTTTCTTACGAGCTTTGAAGAGCATGAGCTACTGTGCTCAATCTTATCAGTCCTGTTTTACATCTCGCCTTCAGCCGTGAAAAAGTGTTGCATTGTTTTCATTTTTTCTTATGGCTGCGAGTGAGTTAATAGCTGGACGGTGCACCGTAAAAGTGTACGTTAACAAATCATAACCTGCCTTTCACAAGCAAGTTACCGTTCTGAGTCCCAACTGGCAACTGGGTCATGGCGGTCAGTACTAAACTGCTTTCAGTCCCATTGCGGAATACGACATTCGACCCCCGGCCCTGACCTCTCCAGGGTCCTTCCAGTTTATCCTTTTCCGATAGTTTATATTATAGCCAATAAAATTGGAGTGATGCATAGTCAGCTGTAAACATGGATCTACGTGTCTAGCAGCGTGAGAACCCAAGGTTCAAACTGCTGGGCCACAGAGCAAGAAATACTCCAGCGTTTTTAAGCCCAATCATAGTGGAACTATTTATATATTACGATTGGAATCTATAAGGTTTATTCCCTCACCTCTAACAAACCTATCAGTCAGCACAAGAACACCTTTATACTTTCACTTACCTATATATGAAATATATAGTAAGGGAAAGTATGCGATAGTAAAAAGTTTTGATTTCGAGTTTTCAACGGAAATACACGTTTTAGAGCCCCCTGAGTCCAAACGACAGGTCAGTGTCTGTGTGTAGTAAGTCTAGCCCAAAATATAAAATTCGTACATAACTGAAATTTCATATTCAAGACAACTATACGCCTGAGATGTTACAGCAACTTTTTTATCAAAATCAGCTAACCAGATGAACTACTTTATACCTCATTTTGCACCTTTTTACAATTTTCTCTATAACGACTTTGATTAAACTCCCAATATTGATATTAAATTTAATAGGCTTTAATATCATGTAGGTTTTATTCCGATTGAAATAGTCTCATAGGGGTAAATACCGATATTTTAAATTTTCTTTCACTAAAGTAACATTAATTTTGTATGTTTCAAAAAATTAGGCACACCATCTTATTACCGCTGATAAATGACAGCAAGTTGAGCGAATCTGATAAAAAAAAAAAATAAATAAATAAAATAAAGGAGAAAAGTGAAAAAATATTTTTTAATGCAATTTATTTGTTTTTGAAAAGAAGAATAGTAATATAGTTGAAGTATAATATACCGTTTGAAAGCTAAAGATTTTAGAAAAAATATTATCTTAGCTTATATAAGGTAGTAAAAGTTAATAAAGAGTGATGAAAAGCTGATATAATCAAATGATTATATTATATAATAACATAATAGATTTGTTAGTAAAACACATGTGTTTATAGAATTTCAATTAATTAATTCAGTTTCACTAATTTTTATCTCCAACTGTATTAGAAAACTCTTCAATCGATTTTCAAAAACTATGGTAAATGAAAGTCGTGTGTAGCCCGTACCACATTTTTTATCTTCGAACAAATGGGAATTTAGAAATACGTATAAAGACTACAATCGAATACCCACATTTTGCTTTTGGATTAATTCCTTAACTTAGCGCTTTAGTTTATTATTATCCATCATCGTTAGTGAAAGTGGGTTATAATTTAGAAAGAAAAAAGCTATTTTCCCCTTGATAATAAACTTTTTTTTTACATAAAATTGAAATAACTTCACACAGAGCAAGGTCAACTACGCCTAAATGGTAATCTAGCAATGTAATCGTTGACCAGGAGCAGATACAAAATTAACACAAGTACATCTTTTCTCAACAATATAAATAATAATGTGAAAATTAAATTAAGATAATATGCAATACGTTGTAGGAGAGTATCTTCTGATCTGAATGCTATCTGAATTGTGCAGCTTATGTAAATAAAGAAACTATATAAATAAAGATTTTAAATTTTTAAAAACGAACACATAATCCCAAACTAGTTAATCAGTGATGAGACATTTCTATTCATATCCACTTCTGATTCCAAGTTCCAATAGAAGCAACAACATAATACAAACATATATACATATCGCTGATAGTAGTGAAGTAATGAGGAAGTTAAGGAGAAGAACAAATGTAGATGACGTTTTGAAGAAGTTAATAACACTATACATTCTTGTCAAAGAAATTTAAAAAATGCAATACATTGTGCATGAGTGAATTGAATTTTCAAGAACGGTATCCTGAATTCGCTTGCTTAATATTTATAGAAGCCGTCCAAATTCCGAGAGCATTGTAGTATGTTTCAACAGAACGTTTCAGAATACACAAAGCACGCCTTCATGAGAACCGTTACACATTGCCATTGTTCAAACTGTAACAGGCAGTTATAATTAACATTAGTTTAAAAATAGTTTTTCTTTCTTATTCTTTCGCCTATTTCACAACCCTACGTGACCAAGCAAACAAAGATGCTCCCATTAACTATAATAAGAGAAAAATATCTTTCTTAAGACTTATTTTGAAAATGAATGAAGAGTAATCGTTATCTTGTGTCATAAGGCCCTTAAGAAAAGAAAAAGGTACAAGCTAAGCGGCACTTGACTGTTTGCATTGTAAATACCACATTAAATTAATTACAAAAATAATAGAAACAGGTGATAGGTTCAGAAAAAAATTCAGATATATTCTTTCCAAGAAAGAGGAAAGTAGTGAATTTAAGGAGGGAGCATTACCGATAAAGAATTCCTAAAAAGGATAGCTTGAATGTTTAAGGAATCGGAAAATTGAGTCCTTGTATTACTCAGGTTACAGAAGTATTGCAGAACGCAAGGGGAGGAGATCAAAAACATGAGGAGTTTTTGTACTGGAATAAGGCGAAATATTTTTATACACGAAGAAAACATTATCGGCTGAAATTGGAGTAAAATGTCTGTTTAAAATCATGCAGATTCATCAAAGGATTTTTTAAGTTAATAGGAACTTTATTAATCGAGCAAAAGCGAGATCTAGTTTCAACTATAACGAAAAGCATACCCAATCTTAGTCAATTGCAGGTTACAATTTATTTATTTATAAGTTTCGAATTTGACGTACATTACCATAAGAATTATGATTTATAATTCAGATACGCTTTTATTTATATATTCGTGGTCGTTTTGGCGCGACAGGCTGTGTAGGCCCTGGGCCTCGTGTGGTGTAATCTCCTGGGAGATTACACTCACGTTTCTCGAAGCATTTCGTAGTGTTGATCCATCACTCCCTAGGCTTAATTTTGTGAGTGGCCACCATTTGGTTGACACATACCGAGGGAGAGGCTGTGAGTGATTCTTATTCCTTATAAACGTTCCGCCGGGACTGGGATTCGAACTCACAACCTTCAGCATGAGAAACTAGCGCTCTAACCACTCAGCCACGGGCTCGCCAAGTTTAGCTATCTAAAAGTAAATCATTTTCTTTTTTTTTTCTTTTGACAACCATATTATATTCTAAAAGACTTAAACTAATTACCTACATATAAGTGGAATAATATGCAGACATGTCATTTATTTAGGTTCGTGGGTTTTTCATCACTCTATTAACTATTACGTCTTTATTAAGTTTAATTTATTTCTAGGGTCTAGATTTTTCCAAATAATACATTTATATTACTATTCTCATTTCCATAAATTTGTATTAAACTAAGAAACATTAATCCGTAAGATGATTATTTCTTTTATAGTGAGGGACGATCAATTATTAAAAACAAAATTAAAATGTACTTAAGGGGCAAGCTTTTCGGAAATTTGGCATATAAACTCTGTCAGACTATTTCAATGAAGATAAAACCTACTTACTAAAACACATTCAAAAGAGCAAGTAAATCGAATTAATATATTTAAAATTGGTCATATTCGATACTTTGTTCAAGACATTTTAGGGAATTCTAAAAGGGCTAGAGTTTAGACAATTTGCCACAAGCTGTATTGTCCACAATGCTAGAGCAGAGTATCGAATCAAAAAATTTTTTTTTTGAGATTTTTGATATTCGATAGTTGGAAATGGTAGGGACGATATAATGAGATTAATCAAAATCGTATGTGACGTTTTGGAGATAATTTGTAAAATTGTATCTATCATCTATGGCATTAACAACTTACAACACAAATACACACTCAGACCATCTTTCAGCAAATGTTAATTTATAAGTGTTAATTCATTTAACGTCACTTTATGCCGTTGTGGATATAATGCGATGTCATATAGGAAGTCCTAAATTTTGCCTATCCAGGTTTAATTAGGATAGGGATTTCTAACGAGTATCTAACATTTCACAGGTTCGGGGCCAACTTTTTACGAAGGACGGATTTTTCACTCCCATTAAAAAACCCTATGGCCACCTGCATAGCAGGCAGTTTTATACTAGCCATAACACCACAGGGACCTCACATTTATTTGTACTTAGATCACACTAACCTGTTTCCGTTTTAAACTAGGTTTAGACATTTTTCAAGATCGAAATATTTTCACTTACTATTCATGTTGTATGGTAAGTGTTACAAAACTGTGTTAATTAACTTACATGTTACATGGTAAGTTAAAAGAACGTAATTTAGGTTTCAATCAAGGGCCAATTTAATTTAATTAAATATTATTCAAGTCTTTGGAAATAAAGTATATTCCTATTACGATCGCTCACTCTTTCGAAACCAACCTATATTTACGCGGAAGTACTGACTTACAATCTCCAGAAAAAGGGTGATGTCAGAACTGTGCAAGCCTTCACCTGTACGAAGCTTCATCAAAGAGGAATGGGCCTGAAAATCAATCCTTGGAATGAATCACACACAGGTGGACTCTCCCAGTCACGCACAAAACTTTCAATTATATTTGTACAAAAGCTTTGGGATCAATACTACGTTATGGGGGCTGGGGAATATCAAGAGAATCCTTATAAATTAAAATAAAAGTGAGCGTATGTATTATTTTAAAACTTTAGCAAATGTATGTATTCAGTCAATATGACTCGTATAAATACATAAAGGAATGGAACATTCAGAGATAGAGAACAAGGCGACATAAATCATTCAATGAAAGTTCAAGGACGGACAATACCCGCTATGGTTTTCTTAAGATAAAAAAAACAAAAACAAATCCTACTGTTTTGATTCTCATCAGGACGGCATTATAACGATGAGTAAAGATTTAATTTGTGTATTGAATGTAATAGAATTGTAAACACGTCGATGCACAACATGAAAATCATTGAAAATAATAGAGATAAAGTAATATTGAAGACCGATATAGCTACATTTAGTTACAAGGAAAAATAAATAAATCCATCCGACGAAATCCACTCCGGACAATTTTTTATTTGATAAATAAAATTGATACGTATTAAGGAAATTTATTTGATCATTAACATTTTGAAATCGAGTTCTCTACACACGGTCCAAAACATATATTGTTAAGATGTTACTTTTTTTATAACATGATTGAATGCCGTCATTGTCAGCAGTACTATGAGGTTACATATATATATTTATATGTTTGCTTATTATTCATGTATTTGGCAATATTACTGTTTGTCCCAGTGATATATTACTAGTGAAGTGATTTAAGATTCATTCACACAATATTTACAGAAACCTAAAAAAGTATAATCTAAGCAATACAGAAGGAAAAAAAAATGAAATAATTCGTATAACAACTAAGAGAAAATAATTATTCAGTTTGAAAACATAAGTCCAGAGATATGATTAGTAATATATATGGGTCAATACATTTGGATTCTTCCAATTTTCATTAATTTTAATGTTCTACATTTCGATTTTCATGAAATTTTTAATAGTTATTCTGTATCGTTTTCTGGAACATAAAAGTGTGGATATAATATTTTTCTGGCTGATGATTTTAGTGTTGCAGCCGTTTTAAGTGAGCTTGGAAAAACCACGTTGAAAACGTGTTGGAAAAACCTCTCTAATTCTTGTAATTGTGCAGATATCAAATCAAAAATATGATCACTACAAAATTACTAGAATCAGAGAGATTTTCCCACACATGTTTTAGGCAACTATGCTGAATTAAAACGAACGCAACACTAAAAGTATTGGCGAAAAAAAAAAATATTTTTTTATAATGATAAATAAATATTTTTACTTTTACTTACCTATATATGAAATATACATTAAGGAGAGTATTGTGATCGTGAAAATACCAGGAAAGGATAGATAGATTTTTATCTTTTGATGGATTGACCAATATATGTATTACATACCTTGGGGAAGTTTATGATTTAGGTTAATATTGATGGGTTAATAAAATGACGTAGAAGTTCAAAGAGTGATTAAAAAAAAAATCTGGTGCGCGCAACACACGACTTTCACTGACCTGCGTGGTTATATTCTATTTAAGAATTTAAAAAAACATTGAGACATAAAAATAAATTGTTGAAGAATTATTTTAATAGAAGCACGTGTTATTATATTATTATCTATAGGGATTAGTTAGTTTTTTCGGTTTTCCATCCTCCGTTAACTTTTACAATTATGCGTATACGATGATATTTTTCTAAAATCTTTAGCTTTTCAACGGTATATTATACATACATCTGTAATCCTCTTTTTATGTTCCAAAACACAAAAATTGCATTAAAAAATATTTTTGCTCTTTCCTCCTTTCGTTGGATATCGAATTCGTTCACCTTATGTAGTATTCCGTTTTTTATCTATGCTAACAAAATTATATGGTTAATTTTTATTCAAATGTACGAAATTAAAGGTACTTTAGAGGTAGACATTTTAAACTATTGACATTTAAGCCCTTCCAGACTATTTCAATCGGGATAAAACTTAAATCATACTAAAGCCCATTAAATTTTACATCGATATAGGGAGTAAAATCAAAATCGTTAGCCGTTTTTGAGAAAGTCATAAAAAACATTAACTCGTAAATACATTGTTGTAATTAATAATTTTTACTTCTAGATGTTTCTAAAAGATATTTTCGAGGATTTTCTAAGAATAGAATTTTTAAGAAATTTAAGGGTACAATTTTTCTTGTGTATACATATAAAACTTAAAAGATATTTTGAGTGCGGACATTTTTTTTTTTTTTTTTTACAATTTTGTATTTTAGTTCAAAAGCAGAGAAGAATTCCTTTGAATGGACTACCTAGTTACGAGACGGATTTGTACGTTGGGCGTGGCTTTAGAGCGAACAGGTAGCAGGGGAAGCCTTCTGAGAACTGCATCCTAGAATGGGGATATCTACACGTGCTTTTAACCTAAAAGGCCTTCCGTTCAACCTGTCTTCGCATCTTAGCATCAATGCTTGTCGCAAAAGAATTTCAGAAACAACTGGAATGCATTGTTGAGAGAGAGCACACGAAGATGGTAGACCACACGAGATTAATAACTAACAGTGAAGAAAATCTTAAAAAGGACCAGTGGTCGGGTCTGTTTCTTGGAGGTTATTTTATCTTTTTCCTGGATGTAAAACGATGTCCAAGGGGTCCACGAGATGTCATTTGAAAATCGTATTAAATTAACTTAATATTTGTGTAGCCTTGGGTTTTAATAACAATAACACGCTCTACAGGGTCAAATTTAAGAGGCATAATTGCATGTGTTTATTGCTACTTTTTATTATCACAGCCTTAAAGTTGGTAATTTTCTAACACATTCGAAAATAATTATCTTTAAGATCAGAAGATGTATGTTGTATCGCAGAGGATAATGACGAATAATTGATTTATTTATAAGTATTTAAATAAATACCTTTTTGCATAAGTTTTAAATTTTAGCTAGTTTTTATTCATTTAACATAATTTTACTATGTTCTGAACCGTAAAATAAAGGTTACATTCCTTTTTTTTCGTGAGTCCTTTTACGTTATAGTAACTCCAATCAGTCGCTCAAGGTCACGGATTGAAACCAGCAGGTGGCCCTATGACTTCTTGATGGGAGTAAAAAAATCCTTAGTTATGCCGTCCTTTGGAGGAACGTAAAAAGGTGTTCCCGAGCCTGTGCGATGTCAGGTACTCGTTAAATATCCCTATCCTAATTAAACCTGGATAGGCAAAATTAAGGACTGCCACTGTAGCATCGTCCGATTCGACACAGTAGCATAAAAGTAACTTGAATCAGTCGGAATTAGGTATTCTTATTTATTATTTATTATTATTGTACAGGATACTTATTTTTATTTATTTATTTTTTTCAAAGAGGACTGAATGTTCCTGAATATTTATTATTTATGATACATTTTGGTCATAGAGTAATAAGTGAGAGGAAAGTTATAAGGTGGCCGTATACCGGTGAACTGCTATCGATTTTCGGATTGAGAAAACATGGCCTCCCCGGACTATTAGACCCACCTCAGAGCCTTGGTACAAGTACCACACCCCCACTCGGGCCGCTCACAAAAAAACTTCCTGCCATAAAATCGTTCCAACAACTCCGGACGGGACAAACTGACTTGAATAACGGCAACCACGACACTCTCTATGCTAATACACAGCTCAAGATTATAGCAATCATCGGCGAAACAACGTCATCCCATCCAAGCTACTAGTCTTTAAGTGGCCTAGTCCCGGGGAAGCAATGCCTTAATTACCTCCTCCAATTATTGAGAGCTTAACAGAAACAGTTAACTTCCAATATTAAAAAGTCAACAGAGCCAGTTAGAGTAAACAAAGATGCAACAGTATCAGCGAAACCTGCGCTGCAACCCCAAACGAGAGGGGAAGAATTGAAAATAATTTCCACATGGAAGTTAATCAGCTATTTAACTTCGGAGTACGGAATCCACGATGTATATTCTCATAAAAATCACTAATAGAGCATGGGATACTTCAAGGGGCGGTCAAAAAATATTTTCTGAATAGTTATAATTATTTATTTAATTTTTATTACAATTAAGATTAGTTTGAATGAATAATTGTATTATTAGGTTCCTTTAATTAAAATGATCCTTTTCATTCAACTTATTTTATTTTCTTATTTTTTTGTCCCTACGTTTCGGCTCTTTGCCATTCTCAAGGGATCTACAAAAAACATTTATTTTAAAATTAAAAGATACACAACATTATTTTTTAAAATTCTTATAAATCAATTTACATACCTCTTTATACTCCTTTATACACTCTATACAATATATAGATATATATTTAGTCATAATTGAGTAAAATAAAAATTAAAACTATTATAGGCTGACCAGCCCTGTCCTGGTTGTTATCATCTACTGGATTAAAGAAATCTATTCCCTCACTCTTAACTATTGATATCAAAACTAATATACACACATATATTGTTTTATTATCTCCTCCTCAGTCAAGTCTACATTTATTTTCACAGCCAAAAATTTTTTCTTTTAAAATTCTTTAATAAATTATTACCATACATAAACATATACATACACACACACACACACACACACACACACACACACACACACATACACACCCACATACATATACATATATATATATATATATATATATATATATATATATATATATATATATATATATATATATATATATATATATATATATATATCATAAACACATAAACAAATATATTAATATCCAATTAAAAACAAGATAATTTACCTAACCATAAAATTCCAAATATTATTCTATTATATTGTTATTTAAACTTTATTCCAGAAATTCCATTTATTTAAATTATACTACTTATTAATTTTGCTCAAAATCTCAGCATAATGGTCATTCAAATTCTTTGTGTCTGTTTTGTAATTTATACTGTAGTTAATGTTTTCTGATATATATATTGCCTCTAAAATTTTTCTTCTAAAATCATTACTTTCTTTATGTATTACTATAGTATTTTCAAAGTCAAATTGGTGTTTTTTATTTATTACATGTTGTACTAAAGCAGTCTTATTACTATCTTTTTCTTTATTTTTAACATCATTTTGGTGTTGATACATCCTATCCTTCAAGAACTGTTTTGTTTCACCAATATATACTGCAGGACAATTTACACATGGTATTTTATATACCATTCCAGATTGGGAGTTTTTTTCTATTTTATCTTTTAGCTCACTATAATAATTTTTTATTTTGTTTCTTGGTTTGAAGGCAAAAGTATATTCTTCCATATCATATAATTTGAAGGATTTTTTTATTTCTTCAGAAAGTCCCTTTATATAATTGCAGCTTTGGAATTTTTGGGTTGTCTTTAATTTGTTTATTTTTTCACCATTGCTATTATTTTTATTTTTAGTTCATTCAATTAATTATATTAATTATATTTTATATTTGTCAGGTATGGTATTGAATGAATTAATTAATAATGCTTTAAAAAATTCAGGTATAAAAGTAAAGTTATTAGTAAAATATGTTGATGACATATTTTGCATAATAAAAAAGAATGTAGTAGGGGATTTCCTAAAAGCTCTTAATAATTACCATGAAAGATTGAAGTTTACTATGGAAATAGAAAAAGAAGGCAAATTAAGATTTCTAGATATGATGTTGATTAGAAAAAAGGAAAGAATCAGCACAGAATGGGCCAAAAAAGAAACTTGTAGTAACACAATTCTTAACTATTTTTCATGTCATCCGTATCATATGAAGTACAATATAGTAAACAATTTTTGCAAAAAAGTTATCACAATTACAGATAATGAAAGATTAAATAAGGTCAAAGAAAAGGTTTTTCAAATTTTTTCAGAAAATTTTTACCCCAAAAAAATAGTAAAAACCATATGGGAATTGAATATTAGAACTAAAAATAAAAATAATAGCAATGGTGAAAAAATAAACAAATTAAAGACAACCCAAAAATTCCAAAGCTGCAATTATATAAAGGGACTTTCTGAAGAAATAAAAAAATCCTTCAAATTATATGATATGGAAGAATATACTTTTGCCTTCAAACCAAGAAACAAAATAAAAAATTATTATAGTGAGCTAAAAGATAAAATAGAAAAAAACTCCCAATCTGGAATGGTATATAAAATACCATGTGTAAATTGTCCTGCAGTATATATTGGTGAAACAAAACAGTTCTTGAAGGATAGGATGTATCAACACCAAAATGATGTTAAAAATAAAGAAAAAGATAGTAATAAGACTGCTTTAGTACAACATGTAATAAATAAAAAACACCAATTTGACTTTGAAAATACTATAGTAATACATAAAGAAAGTAATGATTTTAGAAGAAAAATTTTAGAGGCAATATATATATCAGAAAACATTAACTACAGTATAAATTACAAAACAGACACAAAGAATTTGAATGACCATTATGCTGAGATTTTGAGCAAAATTAATAAGTAGTATAATTTAAATAAATGGAATTTCTGGAATAAAGTTTAAATAACAATATAATAGAATAATATTTGGAATTTTATGGTTAGGTAAATTATCTTGTTTTTAATTGGATATTAATATATTTGTTTATGTGTTTATGTATATATATATATATATATATATATATATATATATATATATGTATATGTATGTGTATGTGGGTGTGTATGTGTGTGTGTGTATGTGTGTGTGTGTGTGTGTGTGTGTGTGTGTGTGTGTGTGTGTGTGTGTGTGTGTGTATGTATATGTTTATGTATGGTAATAATTTATTAAAGAATTTTAAAAGAAAAAATTTTTGGCTGTGAAAATAAATGTAGACTTGACTGAGGAGGAGATAATAAAACAATATATGTGTGTATATTAGTTTTGATATCAATAGTTAAGAGTGAGGGAATAGATTTCTTTAATCCAGTAGATGATAACAACCAGGACAGGGCTGGTCAGCCTATAATAGTTTTAATTTTTATTTTACTCAATTATGACAAAATATATATCTATATATTGTATAGAGTGTATAAAGGAGTATAAAGAGGTATGTAAATTGATTTATAAGAATTTTAAAAAATAATGTTGTGTATCTTTTAATTTTAAAATAAATGTTTTTTGTAGATCCCTTGAGAATGGCAAAGAGCCGAAACGTAGGGACAAAAAAATAAGAAAATAAAATAAGTTGAATGAAAAGGATCATTTTAATTAAAGGAACCTAATAATATAATTATTTATATTAACCCAGTTAGGTCTTGCCTCATCAGAACTAAAAAAAAAACAACTAAATACACAACAATAATATGTCTACATAAAAACTTAAACAATAACCATAAGTTTACATAGAGATATAATAGTTCTTAATACCATTATGCACTTTTACACTAAGTTATGTAGACCACCTAAAACCTCTAGACCAGTGTTTCCCAAATAGTGGTTCAGACGATGTTCAGTGGCTACGCGAGGTGTCATCGAGAAATTATTTTAAATAACCTAAGGCCTTTGACCGAGTCTGGCACGCGGGACTGTTGTACAAACTCCGTAAATTCCTTCCTCCTACTTAATTCCTAATCATCCAGTCATACCTCTCTGAAAGATCCTTCAAAATAAACCACAATAGTTCCTATTCATCTCTCTTCACCCAGTCTGCTGGGGTTCCTCAAGGCAGTATCCTAGGACCCATTCTTTACACAGTATATACAGCTGATATCCAACCCATTCTAACACATTCCTTTCTACCTATGCCGATGACACTTGCGTGTTATCGGTTAATAACGATCCTACAATAGCCACTCAAACTCTCCAATCCCACATCAGAGACCTTGAGGTATGTTGTCAGAATTGGAGATTTAAAATCAATTCCAATAAATCCCAACAAATTACCTTTACCCTTCGTCGAAAACCAATGACATCCTGCCCTACAGTGTCCTTTAATGATATTCCGCTTGTCCCGGTTCAACGGATCCGATATTTAGGACTCCTGCTTGACAAACGACTTACATGGAATCCGCATACAAGACTGAGGAGACAAGAAACTGCACGACGATTTCGGCTACTCCAACATTTACTAGACAGACGCTCTAACCTTTCACTTAACTACAAAAGACTCATTTACATGACCATCATAAGACCAATCTGGACCTAAGGAGTAGAGCTTTGGGGCTCTACTAAACCATCAAACTCTTCCCGTATCCAATCCTTACAATCAAAAATCCTTCGCAAAATCCTTAACACTCCTTACTTTGTCACGAATAAAATCATCCACAATGGTCTTAATGTTCCATATGTTGCTGATTTGGCCCGTACCAGGTATCACACCTTCCATGAAAAACTCCACTCCCACTCTAATCCATTAGTTTCAATACTTGCTTCCTCTTCCATTCCTGATAATCCTCCGATGCGTCTGAAAAGAAGATGGCCTCGACACCTTCTTGTTTAGGCTCACTACCAAAGAGTGCTGCCAATGGGCATAAATTATTTGGATATAAATTATGGGGATAAAATATTTGTGATGCCTCGACTTGTAATAATAATAACAACAAAAGTGTACGGACAAATGCAGCATTCTGAGACAATATTTAATTTCGTAAAAAGGATTTGAATACATATCTAGTATTAGTTTTAAACATTAGTAATTCAGTGTTTTTAAGTAAACTTAATGCTGGTGCAATCCTATCCTGATTCTACTGTCTCTGTTTCTGCAACTCAAAGACTGAATTTCTCTTCTAATGCCACTCTCTCATGCGTTTAGAAGTGAACATAGAACAGGCGTCGAATCATGCAGAATCCTACCTTTAACGACTCGGGTATATATGTATGTGTATGTGTATATGTATACATACGACAAGCGAGGTTTGCATGGATTGAGTCAAATGTCGGAAACTCAATTGGTCAAATGAGAGTCCTTGCAGCGGAAGAGAGGAGCGTAGGAAAGAAGTCATCGGGAAGAAGGGAAGGATTAACGAAGTATGGAGGACAAGAAAGGAAAATAAAAAAGACTAAGTCATATATTTGTGATCCAGAGTTGGCCTATATCAGAATATTTATATGTTTATTTACGTATGTATGTGTTGGTATTCACGATTTTTAGAATTTGGGTGTCCTTGCAAAGGAAGTGATCGAATGAAGGGGTCCACGAAAATATTTTTATGGCAATCAGTGCTCAAGACTAAATCATCCTCCATTACATACACTCTGGGTAAACTATTCAATGCTTGATAAAAATGAGTTACTTTTATCAGAGTTACATAAATCACAGAGACCGGACGGAATAATAAAATATTTGATTTAAAAACTCATTTCATAACAAACATTAAGCAAAACCTTAAAACGCAAACGCAGCAACTCTAACCAAGAAAGAAGTATTTTAACTCATAAAAATAACACGTACTGTGATTATATTGGAAATGAATACACGTTAGAAGTGAATCATTTTGAACCGAAACCCACTCAGGCTTCATATCTCCGATCCCTAAATAAGTAACACCATCTTACACGCCCTCACAAAGTGCACCCCGCCAGAACTGTTAACAAACACCCTTTCTCTACTAAAAACAAATAAAGCTGACGCTGACCGAAGATACGATGCCGACGCCACCAGCGACTGTTATATACAAAGCTCTCTCCAGTTAGTATGATCTTTTCAAACGCTCCTCAGACATTTACCTCTTGACTTAAATCAGACCGTGAACAAATTCAATAACGATTTATGCTTGTCGAAAAATTATTAAGTCCGAGATTGATAATGTTAAATATTAGACATAAGTAAAACAATGCATTAGATTCCAGAGAGATATCTTTCCTTTGATTTCTTGAAGCATGACATAAAAGTATTATTCATTATTATCCGAGTACACAAGTCTTCGAGACACACTACTTAGTCACTTTCAGGTTTTCAGACCTGCCCCGCAAGTTCTTATAATGGGCTAGTTACCAAGTTTAGGTCGCAAGGCTAAATGAAGCTTGTTCCAGACTAACGGATGATAAATCCTGGCTTTTGCGGAAAACGATGGAGACAATGAAGTTTATTAAATTCCTCATCATTGCCAATAAAAGCGTGGCAGTTATTTTTAATTGGAAATATTTTACGTCGAATGCGACTTAATCGGTTATAATATACATAATTGGTACAAGATGCAACTATCAAAGTGGACAAATCGGAGAAGTCATAAATTAAAACTAAGTTTTAACTTAAAAACATACTTTTTGTTGAATCTGATCATTCTTTAAAGAATAAAAACTACTTAAAGCTATACTTGTACAACACCCGACTTTCACTTACCTCTGTTCTTTAAAATCAATTTTTTTAGCGATAAGAGGTTTTAGATACACTTAAAGATGAAAATGAATAAGCATTAATACTTTTAATTTCAATAAAATCATGTGTTAATTAAATAATTTATTATATAATTATCTATAACAGTCAGTTAGTTTCGTTCTCTATTTATGACGCTCTATTTCCTTTTACAAATTTGTGTAAAATATAATATTTTTGTCTAAAATCTTTAGCTTTCCAACGGTATATTATATGTCTATATTACTATTATTTTGTCTAAAAAACTAAAAAGTACGTACAAAAAGATTTTTCCTCTTTAGTTGGTTATAGGATTCGTTCAAATTACATCTTTACCCGGTTTTGATGCTAATAATGCTAAAAAGATTATATAGTTAATCTTTTCGAATCTACAAAATTAAAGTCACATTAGAGGAAGAAATTTTAAAATATCGGCATTTATGCCCTGTCCGACTATTTAAATCAGAATGAAACCTACATTATATTAAATCCCATTTAATTTCACATCGACATAGCGAGTTAAATCAAAATTGTTAGATCCGTTCTCGAGAAAATCGTAAAAAATGTATGGTATGGTATCATTTCCTGTCAGCCGAAAAAAATTGCTGTACCTTTTCTGATATATACGCTTTTAAATATGAAATTTCATTATAGGTAGAATAGTCAGGAATCAGTCATTTTTAAAAAGTTTTTAATTTTGCCAACGTTTCGGCTCAAGCTTGTGAGCCATCATCAGGGCATTACTGAGCCATGTCCAAGCATAAATTTCAGTTTCGTGTTACTTCTCGTTTTTGTACTTGACTGGAAATTCGAAAATTTTCAGGATAGCAATACTTTCCCGTACAAAAATAAAAAATAGACACACCATAGGATACAATTTTTATTATTAGAATTTTGCAAAAACGTGGTTTAGAATGACGTAAAATTCATATTAAATTAATAATAACTAATTCATACTCTGATAAAAATCAGTGAACAGAATTTATAACGATGAGATCCCCATTTCTTCCTCAGACACGCTACAGTCAGTAAACTTCAGATAAAGAACGCGTGATGTCACATTTACATCATTTAATGTCATCCAACCTAGTCGGACTTCCTTACAAAGATGTCTTTAACGTCGCAATTGTTTTATTTTTTCCTGAAAACCATTAACTAAGAAATATGATGTAAATAAAACTATTGTAGACAAGTCTTCATTATTAGCAATCGTTTTTTCAGCTACGTTCAAGGAATCAGCAAACTTTAACCTTTGTGTAAATGCTTAATGGGTTCAGATTTAGTTGTAAAAATGAAGTTATAAACGAAGTGTATTTCCCGAGTTAGAATACCTCCTTAAAAGTTATTAGTAATTAGTTAATGTATTTGTATTTGATTAGGTAATGTATTATACGATTATACTTTGTTGATTAAAAATAAATGACTTTAGACAAAAAATAATATGCATGCATGTTAGTAAACTTTTATTCATACTAATTCGATTGGGAAATTGTCCTTCAGACCAGTTTTATATCACGGAAAACTGGCCCGAAAATGAAAAAAAAAAAAAAAGGTTAAAAAGCATACTTGACTTTGCTATCATGTTTTATCGTTATAAAACGATTCGGTAAGACGTGAAAAAGGATAACTTAAATTTTATATTGCTTTTTTATTTTTCGTCATTGGCGTTGAAGATTCAAAATAATGACTCGATTGGTTTTAATTGATTATTAAAAGATATATCGAATATCGCAAAATAATAAATCCCATTAATGATACAATAATAAACAGTATTTATCTGTGCTTCAGCTACTTAAGATGAGACCCAACAGATGTTAAGGTCTAATTTAGCTTTAAGCCTTATTTAGCCTACTTGATTGGACATTTGGCATACCTACTCCCACTTCAAATGTCTTCATGATTTAAAAAAAAAAAAAGATGATTTAAAAATCTCGATTACAACCTAAATATTATTGTATATTCCTGAAAATTTTATAATTTAAAATAAAAATTATACCAAGAAAAATAATAAGAATACTAGAACAACACTATAGGTCAAAAGAGGTCACCTGTGGTGTAATGGCTAGCATAACAGCTTTCTAAGCCTAAAGCGGCGGGTTTAAACATGGTAGATGGCCCTAGGATTTTTCAAAGGGATTAAAATAAATCCTTGATTATGCCGTCCTACCGATGTAAAACGACTATGCGATGTCAGGTACTCGTTATAGATCCCTTTACTAATTACACCATGATAGGCAAAATTTACTCATTGCAGCATAACGTGACGCTCAATTAAGTACTATAGATCAAAGGAAATATTTTTAATATTATAATAAATTAATAGGACAAAGAACAATTTCAAAGTTTTAATTTTTTTTTTCTTTCAGCTTCTAAAAACCATTAGAATCGATGGGAATTCCCAACAGGGGAGAAAATAGAGAGATATAGTAAATTTAAACTGGGTAAGTTTAAACAAATCTTTTCTTATAAAACAAAATTAGAAATATTCTAAAAGTAATAAAATTATTTATTACACAATAAATTGGTTTTTTATCAATATAAACTCGTTTTAATCGAACAAGATTATTATAGAATTTGAGTAGAAGCATTAATAAATCATGTAGAGCATATTTACATTTAAGAAATGGTTATAACGCATTTCATAGTTGTTCAAACAATAAGACAATAGTTAAAAACAGAAACACACAAAATCAACACTACTAACAAACCGATTAGGAAAAAAAGAAAGAAAAAAAAGTCATAAAAACATGACATTAATAATGTAAGTACTTTAAGTAAAAAATAAAGGTTATGTTAATGTAGATTAATAGAAATACAAACTCAAGAAATGAAACTTACAATACCATATGCACTTCTTTAATACAGCACCCAGCTTTCAAAATTATCTGAACGGCTTAAGTCTGTGAGCACTATCGGCACTTACCTGAAAAAGAAAATATAAAAAAGTATTTTTATGGACTATTTTAAAATGCACTAAAATTATTTTAAAAATTAAATAAATTATAAAGTTAATTGGGTTTCTTTTAAATTACATATATCATTAACTTGTGCTCCACTCAATCTTTCCGTTACTTAACAGACTTTCAAGGCGAGGCTGATTTGGTAAATAGCATGCAAATATATAAGTGTCCATGAAACCACAAAACAACACATTATATTAATTTAAATAAATGTCCATTTGTATAATTATATATTATCATAAAAAAGTAAAAAAGCTTTTATTTTTTTTTTCAAGAGATCAAAATTATAATGCATTTTCCCAGGAGATACTATAAACATAGTAAGTAAATATAAATACAGTAAAATTATAATCTTTTGTTTTTTAATACCAATGAATGAAAAAATGGATATTCGAAAAAAAAGAAAAAAAAAGAGAAGTTACTTGCACCTTTTCGTACACTAATACTTTCCTGTTAACCTTCTTAATAAACAAAAAAATTAAATATAATGAATGAAAAAGGCACAAAAAATGGATAACAGTAGTAAAATAATTAAGATCTATTATGAACAAAAAAGAAAAAACCCAGTAAATTCCTACTTTCTTATATCTCTTACTCTACATCTTCATAAATATAGATTTTTTTCTTTTTTTTTCTATTCATTCAACATCAGGGTAGAATAAGAAACACATAAAACACATAGCCTGTTTTTTTTTTAATACAGTGGACAAAACAAGACTGAATGTTAACGAAGTAACTTCCATGATGTTTAAGGTATGAAAATATTTTTAAAATCAACAATAAAGTTGATAATCGACTAAGTGATCAAAACGACGCAAAAATGCTACAAAAGTTTGTAAAATGGATCATAAAATTTCAATAAATCGAAATAAAACTGAAATATATAACGACTAATTAATGAACCTAGCGGAAGAAAAATAAAATTATAATATATATATATATATATATATATATATATATATATATATATATGTATGTATATATATATATATATAAGGTTTGTGTTGTTCTCAGGCTTCAGTCAATGAATAAACAATTTTATCTATGCGACGTTTCGAAAAATTTTTATTTTTTCAGTGATCTTTCAAAGCTTGTAGGTTAAACATGCCTAATTAAGACACTATTTTCTCCAAAATTGTAAGTAATTTTATAATAATATCTTTAATGTAAATCCTAATTTTAAATATCTATGTACCTACTGTATGATTATTAATTGTTCAATGTACTCTTTTTTATATCTCTAACAATAACATCATATATTAATTATTGTATAATATTAATGTTCTGTTTTTTTGTTTTTCCACTGTTAAGGCATGATTATGAGAACAATAAATTCTCGAAACGTCGCATAGATAAAATTGTTTATTCATTGACTGAAACCTGAGAACGACACAAACTTAAATTATCAACAGTCGAGAACTGATCAAACAATATTATATATATATATATATATATATATATTATATATATATATATATATATATATAATTATAATAAATAAACTTAGAGAGCACAGTACAAGAAATACGTCTAAATATCTCCTCACAGTAGCTCAACACGCCATCTGTCACGAAGGGTAGAAACAACTGGTTGCATGACTCCGTACTTTTTATCTAAAAAACGGGTTAATTATAAATATTTAGCGTGCAAATGTGTACTAATGTCTTTTTATCTAAGAGAAATACTTTTCTTTTACCAGAATGATAAATCACCAAATATCCTATGTCGGAACTTTTGAAATAAATAACATATGCTAATATCGTTAAATAACACACACCCTTTTTGCCTGTTAAAATAAATAAATAAGGATGTAAGAAGCACTGAGAAAAGGAGCTGACGCCTACGATATTGAGGGTATTACATCACCTTTAGTAGCACAGTTAAAGAGTTCAATGAACCTAGATTGTTATTAGCGTAATGTTTATCTGTTGTGCATTCATTTCCAGAGCCCAAAAAATAATAAACATTAATATCTAAGGCGCCAATGTCTTCTCTATCTAGTGTGGGCAAGACGAAACGACTTCAACAATGCAACGCAAATTAGTGCGAATATAGAGGGATAGATCCGCAAGCGGCAAAAAAAGGCATAATGTATATAATTCAAAAATACATCCATTTATAACTTGTTTCCTGTTTATTTTTATTGTCGTATCTTGTCTTCTTGTCTCTCAAAACTACAATTGAGAGTCAATATTCAATTCTATTGTTTTCTGATTTTAATAAACGTCCAAGAGCTTTTTATTTCTTTCGATATTTTTATAAAGAAACTTATCCCTCAATGAATTAAGAATAGATGATTAATATAAAAAGAAAGACATTTTTAAATACATCACACATAAAGTAATTAATCTATATATACGTATTAGCTACACTAGGAAAAGTCAGCAAGACGAAATTAAAATGAACATTAAAATGTAAGTTCTAAACTGGAATAATTAAACCATTAGTGTCATTTAAAAGTAAAAACAAAAACATTTATCATTCGCGAAGAAGTAATTTTTTCCAAAATGAAAAAAGAATTATTGAAATTGATTCAAAAATAGGAGAGGTTTGCCGTTTTGAAATCAGCAGAGGTGATAAACAATTTTCTTCCTTTGAATTATTTATTGCTTTTAATATTAGTTAATTGCCTATAAACAGCTGTATGAACAGTTTTACCCTAATATAGTTATTTGGAAAGAATAAACCCTTGTGTAATAATTTGTAGCGTTTTTCCCCCTAAAATCGAAAAAAAAAATAAATAAATAACTGCGGCGATAGATAGTTATTTCCAAAATACCTCAAACGATTTTGATACTACTTGCCCAAAATCGTCTGACAGCCTTTTTAATCTTTTTTAACAGTAGGAGTGCAACTATTTCTTAATTAATATTTCAACTAAATGTCCCCATAAAAACTAAGTGGTATTTATCTGCTAACTAGTTCAAAACTTTTCACATCTAGTTCAGCTTCAAAAATAAAGAGAAACTACTAAGCACCAGGGGTACTAGTTACATTGTTAGCTAACTAAAAAGTAGTTTTAAGGTTAAAGTAAAAAAGTGGCAAATGATGAAGTTACATGATCCGCGCAACATCTCCGGCGTTTTTAGTTGTGCAAGGTTAAAACTACGATACATTTAGCAGAAACTACTATTAGCTCTATTATAAGGACTCATTTACTAAATAAATGGTGAAAAATAAGATTTTTCTCACCTAAGGTGAATAATTAGTTTTGACGTTTAAGTGATAATATTTTCTCAACATAAGGACCCTATTGGTACCAACGCTATAATATAAGGAAAATACCTCTAGCCATTGTTACTACGAATCTATTCCACCGATAGATCGAGGTTACCAGATCCTTCTGCGGTGCGGCCTTCATAGTAAAATGGACAAGATTCTGATTCAACAGTAATTCTATCCTAAGCTCCTATTTATAATATTTATTAATTCAAACGAGTTTTGTTATAATTAAATAAACAAAAGAAAGGACAATGATACCGGTTTTAATATCCGAAGGACGTTAGTCTTTTTATTTTTCAACCGACGAAAGATCGAATAGCCAGAACAAAAGCGTCCGGAGTTACAATTTGTTAATTAAACATTTTTAATTTCCATTTTGGGATGGCCTTAGTTTCGCAATGCGAAGCCACTTTTAAAGGCAGAAATTTTACTGCAATGATTTCGTGTATGAACGTTCCGAACAAAACATTTGTTTGGAGCACAATGAAAAGACAGAAATGTAGTAAAAGAAACATGTTTTATATTTATATAATAATAATAATAGGCTTATCGAACCCGAAGGTTCGATGCCGATACCACCAAATTCTGCCTACACAGACTCGTCCAATGTTCACCAATCAAGCCCAAGTTCCCGAGATCAGCCTTAACGCAATCCTCCCATCTACGCTTCGGCCTACCTTTCGGACGCCTACCAGTCGGATCAGCAAATACCAACTTTCTCGGAATCCGCTCGTCATCGAGCCCAACAACTTTACTCGCCCGTTTGAGTCTCCGCGATGCAATCAGCTGAATTATATTCACAGGATACAAGTTCCGCAATTCCGCGTTGTGCAACCTTCTAAACTCCCCAGTGGCCTCATCTCTCTTCGGACCAAATATTTTACGCAATACCTTATATTCGAAGACCTTAAGCCGTTGTTCATCCTTCAAAGTAAGCGGCCACGTTTACATCCGTAAAGAACCGTTGGAAGAATAATAGTTTTATAAATTCTAACCTTTAAGTTTTTAGATAGAAGCCGCGAACTAAGTAACTTAGCAACTGAATAATAACACGCATTTCCCACCTTAACCGGGACATATTATTTATGACATATTATTTATATTTATATATTTAATGTTAAATTTAACTTTCAAGAAATAGAGTATATCTTTGAATCATGTTCGATAGACACTTAAAATGTTCAGCTCACGTTTCAAAAAAAATAAATCTGTAAGGCTGAATATGTTTATGGGGAGCGGCGTGGCCTAGTGGATAGAGCACTAGTCTACTGGCTACGGGTTCTGGGTTCGAATCCTGGCTTTGACGGAATATTTATTCTGTTATTTCAGTCGGGAGGGCGAGCCTAGGGTTTGGAGACCCTCCTGGGGCAGACCCAGCCTCTATAAAGTGGGTACCCAAATTGGGGAAAAAACTGGCGAATGAGCGTGATCAAGGCCTAATCACCTCACTGCACCGCTGTTGGCCTACAATACGAATCTCTATATGTACTGAGCCCAAGACCCTTCATGGGTTGTAGTGGTACAGGTTGTTTTGTTTTTTTTGTTTTTTTTTTCCTCCGAATATGTTTATACTTCGTCAGAACCATTTACTATCATCCTCAAGTTTATCTTTTCGTCTAAAACAATATACAAAAAACATTTCTCTATTATAAGGCTCACAGCTATGTTCGCACTTAACGGAAAACCGAATTTAAAAACAAAACTGTATATTGAGAAGTATTGTAAGATCACATAGACATCTAAAATATACGAAGAATTAAAAAAGCCGTAAATTTAAAATTTCTCAACTGAGCTTTTCAAATCAGCGATATTTATAACAAACCTCTTATTTAATCAGATCAACCTCCTGGAATACTCCAGCGATAGCAAAAATTATTTTATAATGAAATTTCTGTTTATGTTGTAAGGCCAATACAAACTAAAAGATGTATCATCATCTGATGTATTAATTGCAATGATTATTGTTATAAATAACAAGAAATGACTCTATAAAAAGTAAATTGAAGAAAATGGAGAACCTTTCTGTATAGTAGAAGCGTATGGAGACACAGAAAAAAATCAATGCTTAGAGAAACCGCATATCCGGTCGATGTGATCATGAAACGGTATTTAAATATCACACCATTCCCTATTGTGCAGCACAAAGTAAAGATAGGATTTTTTCGGTAGGTTTATTAGATAAGAACATTTATTGTCAACTGACTGACAATACCCTCATAAAACAAATTAGTAATTATACTAACCAACCTCTAAATATAGACATATGAGAACTAAACATATACTGTTATAAAATTCTAAATTACTAAATCCTATCTTATGACTTTGATAACTGTAATTTTATTAATTAATTTATTTTATTTTTTATTTCTATCTGTTTATTTCATTTTATTTTTTGTTTTCTTTTCTTAGTTGGGGTATTTTAAAAATTTTTACCAACAATAAAAACAATTGATGTACAAAATAAATTGTAGCAAATAAGTAGCGCATTGTAATGGATTTCCAATCAATGTTTTAAAACAGTGCAGATGGATTCTATACCAATAAAGATTGATGTATAGAAAAAAAAAAAAAGAACATTTATTGTGCATTAGCCCTGAGCTGAAAGTTGTTTAAACTGCTTTAAGTTCAAATAATACTTTCTTACGGGCTCCATAGCTAAGTATGGTTGAATGGTTGAAGTATGCATACAGAACCTGGAATCATACCAACCGAGAGGGATCAGAAGATAATTATGACCAGCAAATTATCCTATGTTGCAAAACCTACCGCGCGTCCAGTTCCAGCACATAGCAAACGATCCTCCCATCGGTAAGCAGAATGATAGGTCGAGAATCTAGCTGGCGGGAACACAATAGCAAGTATTACCAGAGCTAAGTATAGCTAGTCAGCAAGTCGTCATTCCCTCAGTAGCAAATCTTCCAAAGGAACCATCACTTTGCCTACGATCATTCAGCACTTTTTGCTCTATGCTAGAGTGCGAGGCCCTGACCTCAAACTGGAAAACCTTAAGCTAACGGTAGAGAGGTTTTTAACCCTTGGAAGATGATGAAATAATTAATTTATGAGAAAATACTAAATCCCTTTATGAAAAGGGCCTTTAAAAAAAAACATGATATGCAAAGAGATTTTATGGTTGACAGACCAACCAGAGAGAAAAATGACAAAACAAAGGTTTACTTGAGAGGACATGAGAATAACCAAAGGGTGCTTATAAAAAGAATTTAATTTAATCAAGGTTTCATACTTTAAATTGATAATTAAGATTCGTTATAGTCCTTCGGTAAAATAAAAATAGAATAATTTGATGAATAAAAATTATAGACGAGATTGAAAAGCATGCTTAAGGAATAAAAACCATAACACGTTTACATTCCAGAAAAACCCTAATATGTTTCTTATGTTGCTACCAATGCTATATTAATGTTTGGATATCGCCTACCAACTTTCCTTACATAAACATAAGAGAGAAATAATTATTAATTAAATTAAATGTTACGAATACAATCTCATAGGGCATACTTTTTTTAATTAGTTTGTTTTGCATTAAAGACCTTTTTATTTAATACTTCGTACTTGGTTTCTATATAAATATTACCGAAAAGTGTTTTTGATCTTCAGATATTGTAAAGAATATTACGCAGCATTTGTGACAGTCTACAAAGAATTAAGATTTTTTTTTTATCCATAGGGCTGTAAAATATTGACATATTTGGCAAGCTTGCTTAATTACATTGCTCACTTAAACGAAACCATAATATAATTGTACCAATAAAATAAAGTCATTTTAACCTGCATCACCTGTAATTGGTACAATTTAGATTTTATGAGTACGAAAACTGTAAACATTGTCATCGATCAATATAAAAATGCTGACTCTAAAAGATGAATAAGAGTGATAAACTTAGAAAAAGTTATCATTGTTGTATCATCAAAAAATTAATCTGCCAATAAACTATACATGGAGTTTATTTTTTCATATTAGTTCTTTTAAGATAAAACAAAATCAATCTAGAAAAAGATGAAGTATTGAAAATAAATGCTGTTCACATCGACTTATCATCGTTACCCTAATGAACTTTTAATGTTAAAAACTAATGAATAAGAAAACCTACTTTTTATGATATCAAAAATATACTTTGTAGGTGCTTGCATAATATAATTTTTTTTTTTGCAGTTCGAAGAAATATTTCGTTCTTATTTTTTCTGGCAAATTTGTTGATTATTATTAAATAATTACTTATTTGTCAATTGCATTGTTAATTATTTCAGTTTTCTTCCTAGATATATCGTCTCATTGAGTTCAAGAACTTTATGATTTCGTCGAGTTTCCTCGATGTCAAAAAGATTCTAAAAAGATTTACATTGTATTATGTAATTAGTTGGTTCCTTAATCTTCCAATACAGTTTATTACACATAAACATCAAAACCAGTCAACGTTTCGGGGATCTTTCCCATCATCAATTTTAATGTGATGAATTATTGACAAAATTTTAATTAAAAATGGATAATATTTTAATTTTTAAATTATTTCAGTGAGTCCTGATGATGGGGAAGGCCCCCGAAACGTTGGCTCGTCTTGTTGTTTATGAAAGATTAAGACACTAAGTAATTATTTAAAATCAAATTGCATTCTTCCGATTTACCTATTTTTATTATTATATTATGCATTTAAAAAAGCTAGAAACAACTCATTTCTTTAGTTATTATATGCAGGAATATCCATATCCACGGACTAGAGAGTTTCATTTTGATTACAGTTATCGCATTTAGAGGAGATTAGAACTACGCGCTGTCGTTATATACACATGGCTTATTACGGGTGGGAATAATCGAATGATCGGACTCCGATGATTTCTATAATCGACTGATCGAATGATTCACATGGATTCCGAAAGACAATATGGCACAATTCCCCCCTCTATGACCATAAAATTTATGTGATGAGAAAAAAAAAAAAAAAATATATCGTTAAAAAATTGAGTTTGAATGATCATTCGTTTCTCATACGACCGATTAATTCGATAATCGGTTAATTCAAATGATTGAAATAATCAAATGATCTGATAATCGTCATTCGATTATGCCTACCCCTATTGCTTATACACCATGATTAGATTGGATTCGAAAAAAAAAATATAAACATTAGACTTATGAAACCACCCTGCAACAGACTTCTACTTCAAATTAAAGTTGAGTAAATAAAATAAAATAATGTTACTAACAAAATTCGTATGTATTACCTATTTTGATTATCTCATGATAATCCACGGTATGTATATATTTTTACTTAGCTGTAAAAAGAAAAATACGAAAAATTCGCTTGAATAAAAGTAAAACAGAAGAGAAAAGTTCGTCAGTATCACACTCCAACTCAACGTTTCCCCCAATCCATTAAAGGGTCAGGCCCCTAGTTTATAGGCTTATATCTGTCCCATGGGAGGTTTACCCCAGAATACAACCACGCCTGACAAAACAGAAAATAACGTGGTGTCCGGCGAAAAACTCAAGGACAATTCCAAGACACTCAAGGCTGTGAAATGTAAAATTCAAGGCACTTATCGCCAATTTAAAACAATACAGGAGTCAGTTTTGGGAAAAAGTGAAGGATAAAACGCCCTTAACCCAAGTAAAAGATAAAAATACAGAGGAAAACGAACTTGAATAATCATACTGGTGGTTCATTCTGTTTATAAGAAAATAACTTTATAAACTTACTAAGTTCGTCCCGAGTCTGATTATTATTTTTAAAATAATAATAATAAAAAAACTTTATTCCGGGACTATGTCCCTTAAGAATAACAAAAACGAACAGTAGATATTAATATTTATGTCTGGTCAAGAAAACAATAAAATTAATTTTTATTTACAAATGTGCAAAAAAGAAAAAAAAAAATGAAACATTACTAAGACTTACATACGTTTATGTACATAAAATATGGATAATAAACACTTACAATAAAATAAAAAAATAATAAAATTAAAAAAAAGAAAGAAAGAAAAGAAATCTCCCTAAGGCTACTAGGGTTGAGGAAATTATTAAAAAAAACAACTAATTATTCCACAGCACTAGGATTTGGGTAAGATAGATAATTATAACTAGTATTAAAATTAAGATAAGTCAGTTGCAGATTAACATTTGTTGTGGGATTCCATAAGATGTTGGAAAAGGTGGGATTTGAATGAGAGAAGGGAAGAAGCATGGCGAATATGAGTAAGTAGAGAATTCCAGAGGGTTGCAGAACGGATATAAAAGGAGCGATCAAAAGATTTAAGTTTTATTTTAGACTGTTCACATAGCTGTATTGTGCCCTCTTTCTGTACATCAGGCTTTGCCAGATTTTTATGATTAATTCTACAAACTCTAGAGTTCATAACTAAAGCGCAGAAAGAATAATTCCAAAATCAAATAAATATATTCAACCGTTGATTTACGATGAAACTTACATTTAAAAAAAACAACAATATTTCCTTATCTTATATTGTACTGAATACTTTGGTAATTTCTGTACAAGGAATAAAAACTGTATGCTACTAATCTAATACATTAAAAAAAACTCTACCATCAGCACTCGCAATACACACAATATTGGAGGATGTTACAAACATAATTATTAAAATAAATGTATTTTTTTAGCTCTCAGGTACATTTTAACAAACCTATTCATTCACATGAAGGGGTTTACTACAGGTACTAAAAGGTACCGGAGTACAAGAATGCCAAAAATCCTAAACGTACATAATGGAATTCCGTTTCCCATACTATCAACTAAGCATAACTACAAATAAAACTAATAGCAGGTTACAATTGCAATACCATTCATCCTATACAACTGTGTCCTAGGGAAAATTGTAAGAATTTGGAACTTAAAACTGTCAAGCCGAGGAACAAACCAAATCTGCGCCGCAAGAAAGTCGGCAGGAATTAAATTCAGCAGCTTGGCGTTTGCGGGTGATTTTACGGTATTACCGGAATCCACGGAAGATGCAACCATACAAATAAGTCTCTAGAAAATAGTGCTAGCCAAACATAAGACTTTTCGTTGAAAAGACTAAATTTATGACGAATGACAAGCATGATCCAAACTTCCTTTTAGGAGATAGGGCGGATTGAAATGGTCAACAATTTCGAATGACCTAGGAGAGACTATCCAGGAGAATGGGTTAGAAAAAGCAGCTATTGGAATTCCAAATCTAAAAATGGAAAGGCATATGAATTAACAAAAACTATCTACAAAAAGAAGTCCATCTCATGTAATACCAAAAAAAGGCAACTGTTGTAAAAACGTTATGTCTCTATGACAGTGAATGCCTCTTTCTGAAAAATCTTAGGGTGCTAGTGTCAGAATAGAGATGAATGAAAACTTCGAAGTACAGAGAAGTTTAAAGAATTAAAAAGAATTTCAGAGACTATATTAAACATAAATTAACGAACAAATATTCAACTATCTCTGGAAGAAGAAGCCACAACATAGATAAAAAAAGGTTGGAATGATTTCGTAAAACTGAACACCTCAGAGTTTCAAATGCTAGATAAAAGTAAATTTAAAAGCCGAATGAACAATATGAATGAGTTTCGAGATACAATAGTAACTTCTTTCGGTTCATTATATCACAAATCGTCCTAGACATATAATTTGTACTATAAATTTTGACCATTAAAATATCAGTTATAAGGGAAACTAATAAAATAAATAAGAAGAAATAGTTCACATTTCATATTTCATTTCAATATTTTAAATAAAGTAGTGTACCGTATTACACCTACCTTCGATTAAAACTCTGAACAGGAAACCAGTGAAACTTCAAGATCAAAATGGAAGAAAAACTGGGTACATCATAGCTCGACGGGACCTATTTTTACATGTCATCAAAGAAATCGGTAATTGCAGAAAGGAATAATAAACAAAAAAATTGGAAAATGTATCGGGTGACAAAAAGGAGAGCGGGGAGTCAACAATAGAACGGAGAGAAAGTGAAACCCAACTTCGACAATAGCTCCTGTAGTTTGCGAAAGTCGATAAAGACCGTCTAAGGCTGCCCATGTAGCCCCGTTTAAAATATACCAAGAGATAAAAGGGAAAATACTTTTTTAAAAGCAGTTTAAGGTAATAGAATGAAACTGATTTGAGGTATAAAACAAAAGCAAATAAATCCTCAAGATGCCCTAAATCTTGGAGTAGAGATTGAGATTAAGGTTGTTCGGGCTCCACGTTGATTTGGACTGAATAGTAGCCAACTGTCTCTACCCATTTCCGGGTTATGAATAATAGTCCATGAGATTTGGCTCAAGAAGAAAAAAAACTTATAGCCGAGAAACAAGAAAGTGATTTCAATTTTTTGTCTACCATTGTATATACTGAACATCACGAAGGAGGAAACACAATTTTTTTTTTTTAAGAGAGGGGAAAAATACGTGAAAAGGAAAAAAAAAAATAAATACATGGAAGGCAAAATCGTTAATCACTACTAAATATAAGGGCAAATAAATCAAAATATAAAAATAAAAAAAAACTATAATACGAGTATAGGCCTACTTTTTTAATTTAAAAAAAAAAAAGTCAGAATAGTCCTATCTCATCAAGGAAAAATTTGTTCATTCAGTTATTTTAGAATAATGAAAGCATTGAAAACAATTAAATAAAACACATACCTGAGTAATCTGAATTATATAAAAATTCCATCATTCTGAATTAATCAAATCAATTATTACTGGACAAAATTAAAATAAATGAGATCTGTAATATTTTAATGCACTTAAAAAATCAGCTGTCACGACGTAAAAAAAAACCTTATTAGTTTATAAAATTTAAGTGTAGGCAAATGCATGTATATTACTACGGAACTCCTACTTATAATAAAATATGAAATTTTAAAAACGTATAATGGACTTAAACATTACGATTAAATTAAAAGTATTGTATCTTTAATGATTCTGATATTAATAGATAATACATATAAAATTATTCTTTTTTGAATTTCCAAAACGTACTTCGTAATCTGTATTGAGTCATCAGACTGAAATTTGACTAGAAACGTCTTAAAAGAAATGTGATACCATGATTCATTAATGATACGGCACTATCTACAGTCGAGACCAAGTATACAAAAATTTCAAATCTCTCAATCTTTCAGTCACCATAACTTGCAAAGATATTCAAAGAAAATGCATTATCAATGATGATTCAAGTCCATACATCAATTAATAATATCGATATAATTTAAGATAACGTTTTAAAGTTCAATAAATATTATGCGATGGTATAGAAGGAGGTTAAGACAGTATAGGTATTTGTTAAGACGAACTTAAATTCATTCAAGTCATTTTTTTTTTTTTCAATTATAATTTTATTAATTACTATTGATATTATAATTTTTAGTGTCATAAAACTAAGAGAATAAGGTCTAAATGAAACGTCTTTCCAATATTCGTATAAATCATGAAGAAAAAAAAATAACAATAATAAATACACGAATCCCGAGATATGCTTAAATCACAAACAAATTAATAACATGGTAATTAACTGATTCATTAGGATCATTATGTAAATTATAATTCAAAACTACTGGTGATAATAAATCATAAAAAAAAGAAAAGGATTGTAAGTACACAAAAAGTAATGAGTAATTGAAAATACATAATCAGGACTAGAAAACCTATTATAATGTCATATCTATGTCTGTGGCAGTCGTGAAAAACAGGATACCTCGAATTATATAAAAAATGAGTTAACTCCACGTATCGCTCGCTCCCTCAGACCGTCTCCCACGCCGTGTTAAATTGGTTAAAGAAATTTATTGGTAGAAGAAATTTCAGGTGGAAAGAAAGCTGTATTTTAAGTACTTGTTATGGGTATTACATAAAGTTTAAGTCACTCGCCTGTAAAATGAAATATTTTAAACTTAACCACTTATTCACAACCACCACTGATATAATATAATGTGGAATATCTAGAACACGAAATAAGTAAAAATAACGATAATACCACTTCAATGGTGGTTTTTATGTAGTGCAGTACCCTATTTTATTAATTTTGAGTAAATCTTGGGTGAAATGATGCACAAATGTAAAAAAATATGACGTAGCTATGCATAACATAGAAAGCATAATCTTAATGTAACTTTGATTTTAGAGATAAGATTTTTATGTATCTTCAGGAACATCAATATAGATTCTCACCTGAGTTAATTGCGATCAAATACAATTGCTCTTTCACAATATTTCTCACAGAAAAAAAAAAAAATAACAACGCATATGATTTCGCTGAAATTACACCACATACATTCAAGCAAGTCATGGGTACTCACTGCGGTGACATAACTGTAACAGACGATTCGAAGAAATTATATAATAATACCAGAAACTGTTGAATAGCAAAACTATTTCTCAACTTAACATTTGAGATATATTTTCAGAGTTAAAAGGAAGTCTAGTAATAATTATATCGCTAAACATTAAATCTACGAAGATCATCAAAGAAAATGATATGATCCAAACGAGGTCGTAACTAAAACGAACAAGAGTTGAAGGCCAGATTCGTTCATGTAACTGCACT
The DNA here is from genome assembly GCA_023052935.1 of Piezodorus guildinii. Taxonomy (NCBI): domain Eukaryota; kingdom Metazoa; phylum Arthropoda; class Insecta; order Hemiptera; family Pentatomidae; genus Piezodorus; species Piezodorus guildinii. The sequence continues at coordinate 172,499,467 of CM041292.1, read as the reverse complement.
TATACCAATCAGCCCAGGCGCCAATGCATCCAGTAATTATAATTTAATTTTTTGTAACAATAACAATTTATTTATTTTTCTGCCTAATAAAGTAGATTATTATTTATAATAAATAAACTATAAGAATAATATTTATGTCTACCACTCATAATGAAGATTGTTTGTTCGTGGAATTTTTTAATTAAACGAAGAGTAAATCCATGAGAAATCGTTCAATTCCAACTAATTTTATGGCTCAACAGTTTTGATTTTTATAATTTGTTTACCAGTTCTTTACTACCTTTCCTTGATTTCAAACGTAGATAAAACATTTTTGTTGAAAATGCTTTTATGATGTACCAGTATGAAGTCGGCTTCGCGACTGAAAAATATGTTGGATACATTTCTCAAATTCTGGTAATTCTAATCAAAAGGAAACCTTTAACGTTTTGGTTTACATTTTTTGTCATCCAACACACACATAATGATTATATCTTCTTATATAACTTAATCAGAATCATAATTCCTGCGAAAATTTCGAATCTCAACACCACGAAAATGAGGAAGCATATAGCTAAACAAATTGTTGAAAATTAACAAAAAAATGAAAAATAACTAGGTTTTTAGCGAGGTAATAGGTCATAAATTAAAAACCCAACAAAGATGCTTCTAAGGCTTCTAAGAACATCTGGACGACATAGCTTGCTATACATGGAAAATCTAAATGAATCAATTAAAGAGCCTGTTCGTCACATTTTCTCTAAAACATAACTCCAGCCCCAGGTCTTCTACAATAATATTTCAACACCAATTTCAGACACAGTACGTTATTTAGGACTTTATCTTGACTAACGGCTAACATGGGCATACCACATCAAACGAAAAAGAAAGGAACTAAACCAACGATATGGACTTCTTTCAAGATTACTAGACAAACGTTCAAAATTATCATTGAAAAACAAATTAACTATTTATAAAACCTTGGACTTATGGCATTGAGTTATGGGGAACAGCAAAAAAGTCAAACATCAAAATTATTCAATCATTTCAATCAAAATTACTAAGGAAAAATAAATGCCCCTTTTTACGTATCTAACGAGACACTACATACTGACCTAGACATTCCATTCGTCATCGCAACTGCCACTGATCGCTAAAATGAATTTCATGACAGACTGACCCTTTAATTCAAATCCGTGACTCAAAACCTATCCACTGCCACAAAGCCATATAATCCGCCCAAAGACTATGGAGGCGCTGGCCAAGAGACCTGAAATATTGAAAGTTATTAGTTTTTTTTTTTTTTTTATCTATCTTGTGTAGTTTGTTACATCATTGTTATCATATTTGCTTCATTGCATAAGCAGATAGCAAATACAATTGTAATGCCAAAACTTCTATGAATAAATAAATAAATTAAAAATAGACGTTTGATAATGTTTTCTTATAGAGATTAGTCAGCATCCTACTAGCTGTAAAAATTTCAAATACCGTCCTTTTAATAGTCTTCAGCCACTAAACTGGCTAGTAATCGCTATAAAACTATCAACCAGATAAGGGTTTTATCCACGCTAGTAAATTCAAGAAAGGATAGAGATAACCGTTGAAATATTATGGAAATGTCGAGTGGTCTGGACAATTTTTGATGGATTGAACACAAACATATAATTGAGGATGAATAGTCTACTATTAAAATTAACATGGGTAGAAATAATCGGAAATCAATAACTTAAAAATATTTTAACTTTTCCGACGATTCGGCTCAAGGATGTGAGCCTTCATCAGGGCATCAGTAAATAAACTTAATTGTTGTTGACATGGCTCACTGATGATCAACATGCCTGAGCCGAAAAGTCGGCAAAATTAAAATGCTTTTACCTAAAACTACTGACTCCTGACTATTTCTACCTATGACAAACATATACGTTATTTTTTGAGCTGAAAAATATCAAATTTCTAATTTTGAAACTACAGAAACTTTTATAAAATAAAATATTCTAATTTAATAAAATGATGCCATACAAATGATATCCTTCGATAGATAGTAACGCTCCTGAAATTTCGCATAACTTGCTTTGGTATACGAACATAATATTGAGAATTTATAAGTAGGTTCTTTGTATATTTTTTCCTACAACTGTACATAATTTCAGTTTCAATTTATTACTTATAAGTCATTTAGGCTAACGAATTATAATTACCAAAACATAAAAATACATTTTGTTGATTGTAAGGATGTTTCATCCGAAATAATATGTAAATGAACTTTATTTTCTCCCCGTTGTTAAAAAATCATTGAGGACAGAATTTGGATGAGCAGGGTTCGCATTTGATGCGGTACAAGGTAAACATGTATTTCACTTAAGGGAAAAAATTCAAAGGAGAGTATGATAAAGGCTTCTAGCCTGGTGCAAAAAAAAAAAAAAAAAAAAAATCATAGAGATTACGCGTATTGAAGAAAATTATCAGACAAAGTTCATCTACATGCTTACAGAGTTAGAATTGGAAAACATAATTAAACCAAATATCAATGTCCATGTCATCTGCTTCAAGCTAGAGGATCAACGATTCTTAAAGCTGAGTTACGTAACTGTCTCAGTTCACTGTCAATGCACTTTTAGGAAAAAAATAACGAAAAGAAGCCTAATTATACCCATTTTGGAAACCACGCACCGAACCGTTAGCTAGTCAGAATGGAGAGTAATTTGATGTAATTACAAAAATGTCTGGTTCCTCTCAGACATAACATTTTTTTAATTTTTTTGGTCAAATGTTTCTCGGTTATTAACGAAATATCGTTAAATTTCAACATTGTGAATCCATCCTCGATAAGAGTTTTTTTTTTCCATTCTGTACAGATTAAATATATAAATATAAATTTTATTTATATTAAATACATCTTTATTGGAACCATGATAATTATAAAATAGAAGCAATACTACAAAAATATTACAGCCTAGCGTAGCATGAGGTTTTCCAATACCACCACTTCACAACATACATAATCCCTTTCAATGAAACCTATCAAAATCTTAATCCAAAAGGTGAGATCTGATACAATCCTCCAATCAACCACGATCGTTCTGTTTCACAATTATAACTTTTCATTATAACCTCATCAGATCTAGAAAAAAACATATATTTCCTAGTAAATTTGAGAACGTCCGGTGACAATCCCTGAATAAAATATTATTTACAATTCAGTTAAAATTTTGACGTTTTTAGATATTTTTTTTAATTTTAAGATTTGAAGGTGAATTATTAGAGTGGTGTTAATGATTTTTGGAAGCCTAGAAAACATTAGGCTACGAATTTTTTTTCTATAACATTTTTAGTCTTCTTTTTAACGAAAAACAACCATGGTGACAAACGAACACTTCTGCCCGCGTAATTTTTCTTTGCAATCCTTTTATGATGTCTGAATCCGTAAAACACCAAGTGCTAATTTATTTACTAGTGTTCGAGAAACCAAGGCTGAATTTATAATGTATAATATACCAGTATAACTTCTTGTTGGTCAGAAGTGTAATAAAAGAACTTGGTTGGTCCGTATAGTTCATAAATCGACAAGGGTTATATTTTTTTCAAGAGAATCCTAGAATAATTCTTACAAATACATTAAAAACTTAGTGAAATGTTAATTTCATATCTCATTATTTTTTTTTCAATTCATTTTACATACTTATTTTTTATGGCTTACTTCTTTAATAATAACATTTTAAAAAAAATATAATTGCCTAGGAAAAAACAATGCATCATGGGTATGCCACTCTACTATCTACTGATTTTACCAGACATAAGAAATTGAGTTAGCGAACGGACGAGCGGATTGATGATCCTGCTTAACTGCAGGTCCTAGTCATAAATATTATACGACAAATAATATTTTCCATTAAATTTATTATAAAGAAAGTATTAGCAAATTTGCAATCTAAATAACACTGATATAATGTATTTAACATTTTTGAGAGTAAAATAAAGTCACAAAAAAAAAAAAAAAAAAAAAAAAGTTGAAAGATTAGATTTTTAGATTAAGATTCTTATTTTTCAATATTTTACAAGTTGCCACATGCCTCAAACTTTATACATGTTGTGGTAAAAAGTTTAAAGTTTTATTTGAAACCAATATAACTCTTAAACGGTAGGTCCTACCGATAAATGTTACATGATAAACAATATTCTCCACTGAATTTCTGATAAGAAAACTGTCGTCAAAAGTTTGATTCGAGTAACACCAAACAAAATTTATTAAAAACAGTCTAGCTCCTAAATAGCGACAAATGTTATATAAATAACTTCACATTTTTAATACAAGCAACACCGATATTTTTTTTTATTTTTTTTTGACACTGAGCATTTCAATAAAGCTCCAACACTAAATAAATGTAGCAAGAAGTTACTTTCTTAATTTAAACCAGTGTAGATTTAGGATCTATAGGATCTGAATACGATTTAGGACAGAAGGTGTAGCGACACATGTTATATAACAAAAATTGTTTATTATCCACAATGAAAGTTATAGACCGCCGCCGGAAGACATATTCATGTCAAAAACACTAAAAAATATAAGAAACAATATGTATTATCAACATTAATGAAGGCAAATGAGTTCTACGCCTGAAACTAAAAAACTGATCTACTTTTTTTTTAAACTATTTTTTCAATAAATTAATCTGTTTATTAATATTAATTTAATTTACGCCCAACAAGAATAGTGCACAATGAACAGAACATATAATATGCCATGCTCTGGCCTGCTTTACTAAAAGTTAACCTTTAAAACTAGCATCGCCTTTTCAACTTTTCAAAGATCAAGGATGAATGCTTAATAAGCCCGAATACAGTGTTCGTTAGAGAGTTTAATCTAAGATAACGCGTAAATAAAGTAGTAAATAATTAGGATTCAGGAAATTTCCAGAAGCTGGATAAGGTTGAGCCAAACGCCTTCATACACTCCAACTAAGGCTAAAAAGGTGGGATGTAGTCTCCCACCCATAAATAATTAAGCCACACAAATTAAACTACCGACCCTCATTAAAATCCTCTAGCCTAGAAGAAGGTTTTAAAACGTGAAACTATATACTGAATAAGCGATATTTTTTACCACAAAAATCTTTAAAATAAAAAAATACACGACTACAGATGCTATAATATGAAGGAAAAATATTTGCAGATCAAAATGTGATAAAACTCGAATTTTCTTACCTTTATTTTTTCCCTATATTAAATTACTAAAATATTGCGGTCGTACCCAAACCTCTGAAGGAGAAATTGTATTTTTATGTAACTAAATCCTCCTTAATAGCTGAAATCACTGACATATTTGATATAAAAATATGTTTTTTCCTAGCATTATTTGTGACCTTGAGTAAGAAAAATAAAATAAATAAGGTATCCTAGAAGTCATGAGTCAAGAATATTCAGTAATTTAATCCTGAAATATTTTAGATTAAAAAGTGAAACCATTAGACAACCCATAAGTATTTAATTATAAATTTCAATAGCTGGAGGAAAATGTATCTTTCTAAAATTATTTCACTTGATTTGTTGAGTAAGGTCATTCCATTGTATATGAATAAATTTCGCATTTTTTCTGCGCCAAATATATTCTAAGAAAATTCTAAAAATTCGTAAAAATAGATTTATTCTATTGAAAAAAACAAACAAAAAAAAACATCGACAATCGCTATTTGGTCCTGAACTGAGGAAGAATGCTTTCATTATCACGCTTTTGATTCCAATACATTTAAAAATGAAAACAATTGTGTTTTATTTTTCCTTTACAATTTTTTACTTACGTAAATCATTCTTATTCCTTAATACTATCAAAAATGCAAAAAATATAACAGAAGAGAAAAATAAAAATCGTTAGCAAGTTATTAATGAATTTTAGCTTACTACTAAAACTTGACGAGATTAAGTCACGAGATTGGTAGGACGATTCATCAGGAAAGGGAGAAAATTTAAGACAATAGGACATTCCCTTAAATGAATATTTTTGAATTATATAACTCTCTGTTAACATCTCCAACTCTGTTCTAATTGTTTAGCTTATCTGGGGCGAATGCAGTGTGGGTATAATAATAAATTGCTGTAACTTTTGAAAAGTTTGAAAAAAAAAATAATAATGATATTTTGCGAATTATAGAAGTAAGTTTTAAAATTACAAATATCTAAACTTTATTATTTTATGCGGAGAGAGAATTTCATCACCGAATTCAAGAATAAATCTCAATACCACTGTAAGTTCAAACATTATCATCCAGCCACAACGATATTCATAGAATTTAAAAAAGGAAGATAATTCAAGAGCAATTCTAGACATTTTGCCAACTGTCTGTCAAATTATTAAATGAAAATTAAACTAGAATATATTTTGAAGGAAAGACTGAGATAACTACTTTGACATTGCCTTGCCCTAGTGGATCAGGAATTCCCAAACCTTATCAAGCAAAATTCCCAGAGTGTCAGCTGTAACTGGTAGCTTATCAAGAAGCTCCTAGGGTTTCAAGACTTTCTTAGGAAAATAGATTGTGAAAAAAATAGGAAAACAAAATAAAATAAAAAAGAAGTAAGAAACCTTCACCTCTACAACCCATAAAGGGTCTTTGGGTTCAGTGCGTTCGTACTTGCGTTCTGATTTTTGTATTTCCAACGGCCGTGCAAGGAGGTGATTAGGTCTAGATCGGGCATGAAATGGAATTTCAGATATTGCATTTAAACCACACCCAGAAACCAAATGAAGTGATACTAGAAACATAAAAAAATTGTATGTAGGTTCATTTCGAATTTAATTAGTTACACTTAAATGAAGAAAAAATATTTATTACAATTATAAAGAATTAGTTTTAAAATGTCCAATTTGAGAAAATTGGACATGCTTTAAGCTCTTGTATATTTTTTTTTTCAAATTAGACTTGAAGCTGCATTGTAATTTTGAACTGAAATGAAAATAAGAATAAAAATATTAGAAACTTCAAATTTCGATTTTTTTATTATAACTAAAAGCCAAAATTGAGTATAGAGTTGACAGTCTGCTATAGTTCATTGAATTTTCAATTATCTTTTTATTTATTTATTTCTTAATAATTACCTAAGGAATTATTAAGAAAATATGATTTAGGCTAAAAATTGCAAACAGATAACCTCTTTTACATCAAATGAACAAAAGACATTTCTGATAGGTTGTAGGTAACCGAAAACCGATGTAGGTAACTCTATTCTAGTAAAACTGACGGATTTTTTTTTTTTTAAATTGTTTTTTAATTATTAGTCTGTAGGAAAAAGCTTAGTAGCGCGGCGCATAAAGTTCGTTAAAGAGATGATAGGGTTTTGTTTATGATACCAAATAGAGACCAAAATACTATGAAAGTAATTAAAATAAGAGGAAATTCCGTCTAAGGAAAAAAAATATTTATGATTATGTGGTTGATAAAAACAAGTATTCAATATAATGAATTATCGACGGTCATAATAAGCAAACGAACTTCCGGCGAATACAATAGAAAGTGAACAATTTAATTATCAAAAACTAATAAGCTTTAAGAATTTTTATTTTCCTTCTTCTCCACGAATTAAAGGTATTTTTGTAAGAGAAAGTGTATTAAGGGAAAATTACTTTCCGATTGCTGTTGTATAATTACTTCCTTGCAGACAGATAGCTCTGGGGAAAAGCCCCCACGAGTCTAAAACCATAACCCTTAGCCATTACTTTCTATTGCTCATTTATCCGTGGTGTTTCCAATCCGACTGTCAGATGAAAACCCCGAAGAAGCAGGAATCTTAAATGAAAATATCCATTAGAAGTTTAAATTAAGGAGTAATGTGTATTTGTGTTCTCTATAAAAATTGCCTTAAAATTTTAAAACCAAATCTTTTAATACGTATTCTTTATTTTAATAAAAATGATACAATACTATTAAAGTTATAATAAACCATCCATACGATATGTACAAAGTAAACAATGAAATAATTAAGTACTAATGAGGACTAAGAAAAAATAAATAACCTTAAACAATTCATACCTATTTACAATATTTACATACTGCCCCTGGAAACTGTGAACCAAACCCAGACACGTAGATTTCGAGACAAAACACCAGGGAATCTCGGCACCTCTCTTCAGTCAGTAACGTTACTGGTATAGTAATCCAATGGAGACCAAGTGAGGGGGCTAGAACCTTCAATACAGATTAGTTATATTTTGTTTAAATTTAGAAAAATTGTTACCGTTTACGCTATAAAAATTAAATAATAATATTTCTTTATTCAGTAATTATGTTTTGATATATTGTCTTTTAATTATTAACGAAGTAATCGTTTTCTTCTTTCTTCCAGTGGCGCGACAGGCCGTGTAGGCCCTGGGCCTCGCGGTGTAAACTCAGACGAGTTTACGCTGACGTTTCACGATACAATTTTTAGTGTAGGGTCATCACTCCCTACGACTAATTTTGTGAGTGGCCACCCTTTGGCTGACGGGTCTCACATACCCGGGGGAGAGGTTGTGAGTGAATCCCCATTTTTTTACATACTTATATAAGTCCCGCCGGGACTGGGAATCGAACTCAGAACCTGTAGCATGAGAGACTAGCGCGCTAGCCACTCAGCCACTCCTCCTATCGTATATTTGTCATAGTATATATTAGTAATCGTTTTATTTGTCCTGATTCCGTTACTTTTTTATTATATTTCGATTTTATTTAAAATGAAGAAATTGTTTTTATTTTTCTTTATTTAGTAACAATTTGTTGTTTATTTATGAATTAATTGTTTTATTGTTCTTAATTTAGTTCCTGCATTTTATTAAATTTTGTTTTTGTATATCAATATATTCATAATATTGTAATGTAAATATTATGTTTTTAATACGGTCACTTTTCATTGGGCAAGTCGCCTTTTGGTGGGCTATCTTTATAAATAAATGAAAACAATATCCAAATAGGACCAGTTCGCATGGCGATATATAGCATTTCCAAGTCAATTGTAACCTTTTCCAAGTCAAATGTAACTTTTTCCATTTCAAATGTAACCTTTTCCAAGTCAAATGTAACCCTTTCCATTTCAAATGTCACCTTTTCCAAGTCAAATGTCACCTTTTCCATTTCAAATGTTACCTTTTCCAAGTCAAATGTCACCTTTTTCTTCACTTCTAGCCTTAAATATTCCGTTTTATTTATTTATTTATTGAAAAATAATTAGTTTAATTAACATTATGACTTTTTTAATAATTTTGGCATATAATAATTGATATTTTTTTTGGGTCTCTTAGATATTTGATATCAAGTTCTGTTTTTACTAGCTAATATTTAAAAAAATTAATTATCGTCTGTTTAGTTTTAAGATAGTTGTTGATTTTGATTTTTTAGAGAGGAGGGGTAGTTTTTTGGAATAATTAATGTGTTTTCGGGTATTATAATTAAATTTTTGGAGCTGTATTTTTTATCGCTCGCGTGCATTTTAACTCGCATTAAGTTTTAATGTTTTTTATTGATATAGGGATTAATTAATGTGCTTTCGGGTGGTTATGATTACGTTTTTTGAGCTGTATCTTTTATCGGTCATGCGTATTTCAACTCATATTTACTTTTAATGTTTTTTATTGATATAGGGATTAATTATTTTGCTTTCGGGTGGTTATGATAAGGTTTTTCGAGCTGTATTTTTTTCGCTCGCTCTTATTTTAACTAAAATTTACTTTTTATGTGTTTTATTGATATAGGGATTAATTAATGTGCTTTCGGTTGGTTATGATTACGTTTTTCGAGCTGTATTTTTTATCGCTCATGCGTATTTCAACTCGCATTTACGTTTAATGTTTTTTATTGATATAGGGATTAATTATTTTGCTTTCGGGTGGTTATGATAAGGTTTTTCGAGCTGTATTTTTTTCGCTCGCTCTTATTTTAACTAAAATTTACTTTTTATGTGTTTTATTGATATAGGGATTAATTAATGTGCTTTCGGTTGGTTATGATTACGTTTTTCGAGCTGTATTTTTTATCGCTCATGCGTATTTCAACTCGCATTTACGTTTAATGTTTTTTATTGATATAGGGATTAATTATTTTGCTTTCGGGTGGTTATGATAAGGTTTTTCGAGCTGTATTTTTTTCGCTCGCTCTTATTTTAACTAAAATTTACTTTTTATGTGTTTTATTGATATAGGGATTAATTAATGTGCTTTCGGTTGGTTATGATTACGTTTTTCGAGCTGTATTTTTTATCGCTCATGCGTATTTCAACTCGCATTTACGTTTAATGTTTTTTATTGATATAGGGATTAATTATTTTGCTTTCGGGTGGTTATGATTACGTTTTTCGAGCTGTATTTTTTTCGCTCGCGCTTATTTTAACTAAAATTTACTTTTTATGAGTTTTATTGATATAGGGATTAATTAATGTGCTTTCGGGTGGTTATGATTACGTTTTTCGAGCTGTATTTTTTTCGCTCGCGCTTATTTTAACTAAAATTTACTTTTTATGTGTTTTATTGATATAGGGATTAATTAATGTGCTTTCGGGTTGTTATGATTACGTTTTTCGATCTATATTTTTTATCGCTCATGCGTATTTCAACTTCTATTTACTTTTAATCTTTTTATTTTTATAGAGATCTATCCTTGTGTTTTCGCGGGGTTATGAAAATGTTTAAAAGCTATTTTATTATCACTCGTGCGGATTTCAAGTCGCCTTTATTTTTGATATTTTTTTATTTATATTGGGATTGATTGTTTTGTTTTGGGTTCTCATTATAACGTTGCTGTAATATTCATCGTTTAGGTTTTTTTTTTGGTTTTTTTTATTATTATTATTTTATAAAAGGATTAGTTATAGTTCCTTTTCTAGCGTCCTGAGTATTTTTTTCAACTAAATCTTTTGTAAAGGATCCGCTTCCTAACTCGGTCTTACAATTATTTGATAATTTAATTGAGGAATCGTTTATTCTATTGTCGGGTGTTCTGATAACATTATTTGAACCAAAGTTGTTATCGCTTTTACTCATTTTAAGTTACTGTTTCTATTTCATAAATATTCGATAGAGGGATCGTTTATAGTGTTTTCGGGAATACTAATAGAGTTTATGACATTTATTTATAGCTAGTGCACATTTTAACTTGAATGAAAAGTGATCTAGAAGAATGCGCAATCGCGATGTAACGTCCAAATCAAAAATGTAAGATCCTGCAAAAAAACAATAAATAATTTTTACATCATATTATAACATAATACCTACGGTTTGTAGAAATTCCCAAGCGCATAAAAGAATAAAGTTCAAAACACGTTATGAGAATCCCCTAAAACAAAAACAAAGAAAGACCACTGCAAATGCAAGTTGAAATGAGAGCAAGCGACAATAAAAACAGCTTAAAAAACGTAATCACAAGACCCGAAAAGATAATTAAAAACGTCTATAACAATAAAAAATATCAAAAGTAAATCCGAATTAAAATACGCATAAGCGATAAAAGATACAGCTCAAAAACGTAATCATAAACACCCAAAAGCACATTAATTATCTCTCTATACATAAAAAACATTAAAAGTAAATTCGAGTTAAAATGCGCGGGAGCGATAAATAAATAAAACTAAAAAAACATAATTATAGAACCCGAAAACACAATTTTCAAAACCTATATCAATAGGAAACATAAAAAGTAAATTTTAGTTAAAATAAGCGAGAGCGATAAAAAATACAGCTCGAAAAACGTAATTATAGCCACCCGAAAGCAAAAAAATTAATTCCTATATCAATAAAAAATATTAAAAGTAAATGCGAGTTGAAATACGCATAAGCGATAAAAGATACAGCTCAAAAAACGTTATAATAAGAACCAAAAACAAAACAATCAATCCCAATATCAATAAAAAAATATCAAAAATAAAGGCGAGTTGAAATCCGCACGAGTGATAATAAAATAGCTTTTAAACATTTTCATAACCCCGCGAAAACACAAGGATAGATTTCTATAAAAAATAAAAGATTAAAAGTAAATAGAAGTTGAAATACGCATGAGCGATAAAACATACAGCTCGAAAAACGTAATCATAACCACCCGAAAGCAAAATAATTAATCCCTATATCAATAAAAAACATTAAAAGTAAATGCGAGTTGAAATACGCATGAGCGATAAAAAATACAGCTCGAAAAACGTAATCATAACCAACCGAAAGCACATTAATTAATCCCTATATCAATAAAACACATAAAAAGTAAATTTTAGTTAAAATAAGAGCGAGCGAAAGAAATACAGCTCGAAAAACCTTATCATAACCACCCGAAAGCAAAATAATTAATCCCTATATCAATAAAAAACATTAAAAGTAAATATGAGTTGAAATACGCATGACCGATAAAAGATACAGCTCAAAAAACGTAATCATAACCATCCGAAAGCACATTAATTAATCCCTATATCAATAAAAAACATTAAAACTTAATGCGAGTTAAAATGCACGCGAGCGATAAAAAATACAGCTCCAAAAATTTAATTATAATACCCGAAAACACATTAATTATTCCAAAAAACTACCCCTCCTCTCTAAAAAATCAAAATCAACAACTATCTTAAAACTAAATAGACGATAATTAATTTTTTTAAATATTAGCTAGTAAAAAACAGAACTTGATATCAAATATCTAAGAGACCCAAAAAAAATATCAATTATTATATGCCAAAATTATTAAAAAAGTCATAATGTTAATTAAACTAATTATTTTTCAATAAATAAATAAATAAAACGGAATATTTAAGGCTAGAAGTGAAGAAAAAGGTGACATTTGACTTGGAAAAGGTAACATTTGAAATGGAAAAGGTGACATTTGACTTGGAAAAGGTGACATTTGAAATGGAAAGGGTTACATTTGACTTGGAAAAGGTTACATTTGAAATGGAAAAAGTTACATTTGACTTGGAAAAGGTTACAATTGACTTGGAAATGCTATATATCGAACTAAAACTGGTCATTCTGATTCACCAATTTTTTTCGTATTGTGAACAATTTCAATTTAAGATTGTTTTCTAATTCTGGTTGTAGAACATCATACTAATCGATTTATGTTTCTAGGTGCCCTAGTGATCTAATAAGGAAACACCTTATATTTTACCTCTATCTTTATTCAACGGCTGATTTTGTGCGCATAAGATATCTAATTGGCAGCCATTGTACAAATGCAATATAATAGATTCTTGGAATATCGAAGTAAAATTAACAATTTAGAAGTTAGCATTGTTTAATATTGTTTTATACGGTAAGAATGTTAATCAGTTCAGAACATAAAATCTTAATTAACCTAGAATAAAATTGATAAATTAAAATAGCTTTGTTACGCGTAAATAAAACAACTGACCTGTTTGCATTCAAGAAAAAAAAATTAATAAAAACTGAATTAACACTACATAACTGCAGATGTCTCAGTCAGTTCAGAGTAAGAGAAGAAGCGGAAATGAAACAGCAGATTCAGAGAAGCCATCCCACCAACGAGGAGCCAACCAACGCATAACCACGTGGATTTAAGGTTTGGATTAGGTAAATATTGTATGCAATTTATAAAAATGATCCTATAAACATTTTAAAATTAACAAACACCACACACACACACATATTTTTTTTTATAGTATTTTTGATAAACATTAAAGATCTTTACACTATTGTAGATAGTAAATTTTTATTTTTAAAAATCGATGATTGTAAACCATTTTTGTTTTGTTAATATAAAATGAAAATACAATAAAATGTAGAATCTTAGCAATGTTTTGATTTAATCTTTTTTAAACAATTTTGTAAGAGGAAGGGTAGTATCTTTTTTTATTTTTGTTTTCTAGAATCTTATGTATTTAAAAAAAAAAAAAATCTACTAGAATCCAATACTAATTTAAAATTTTACTAATGGTCGATTGTGGGGTATTAAAATTTAGAAACACAAAACAGCAACACTTTCAATTTACATAGACATTAGGGTACTCACTACGTTTGCTATAGCATGCTATTTGTGCTATTGTGCTAAACCCATCAATTTTATACAGGAAATAACTGTAGAAACTCGACGGGTTTAGCACAATAGCACAAATAGCATGCTATAGCAAACGTAGTGAGTACCCCTAGTGTTAAGTTTAAAACTCTATGTTTCTGCTATTTTTAAACATATTTCAGTGTGGAGGTACGAAGTGCCCCTGAGTCATGAAACTAATGCCTCCAGAAGTCTTAACGGCTGAACTCTCCAAGTACATGTATCAGTGATTATTTATTTGTTGCAGAAAAATATATACACTATAAACATGTTTATAAATTCAGCGGACAGGTGGATGTTTGTATTCTTTATTTGGGTCCTACGTATCTTGAAACGAATGATCTCTATGTTAAAAGGGAGGGTTATATTATATTTTTTCTTGGTCGATTACAAAGATTCATTATTGAAAATTATAAAACATTAACTGTAGAAGACACATATACAATGAAAGAGCAATCTAAAATAGTTGGAAAGCATTTTTTCTTTAAATAAAGTATTTCTCTCTTTTATTTCCAGTTTTGCAGCTAACAAAGGGATCATTGCCAGTATAAGAAATTGTTTGAGAAATAAGAAATTGATCTTGCCAAAATTAAATTGATGGTTCACGGGTTATTATGGATTAATTTAAACATTTAAATTAATATTCGTCCGACAGAAGGAGGAATAACATATCTATATAGTGATATCCGCCTCTAAAACGGAATGAACAGCCTTTATTAAACAGTAACTTTGAAACTAAAGAAAAGGAAACGTTTAAGGGCTAGAGGTAGGTTCAGACTGAAAATTAACACACTTTTACAATAAAGCGTTAATGATATCCTGCTCGTAGATTGTCACTACTACCTTTGAAAACTAAATATTAAGTAATTCTTATGCTTACATAAACCTTATATAATATAATGGAAATCCTTTTTAGGTTCAATTAGATAGGAAGCTGGCTAAGTTGATTCAAGGATATAACACCAATATGAGCACTCCAATCACCACGACTCCGCTCGGGGAAAGGTTACCTACACGCTTCGAAGAGCTTTGCGAAAAGGTCGAAATGACAAATAGGTCTCAACGAATTTCAGCTGTTTGGTTATCTTTTAAAAAAAAAAAATGATAAAGATGATGAACTTCAGTAGGCAAATGATGTTTTAAAATCGCGATTTAAACAAGGACTTTTTCAGATGAGGAAGATGGTTGAGGGTGCGGACATCAGAAAAAAACACATTAACAAGTAGTACTTATTTTAATTGTGTGCCGACGTTTCGGCCTAAATTGTGGTCCTTCATCAGGACTAAGAGAAACAAGATAAATACCAATGTAATTATAAACTTAATAATAAATTAGGTGCATAATAATAATATGGTGACAGTAATATAATATGGGAACAAACATAATGATAAATTAAATGTAAAATGATAAGATTACAATTATAAAATATGGAAGCAAACAAAATTAAGATGATAATATTTCAATAAGAATATTTGAAGTCTATAAAGAGAAACGAAGCAAATGATCAAATGTTAGAAGAAAAAAAATACGTTAACAATTACATTTTTAAATATGAACAGTTTTGAAGTGATATTTGATAATTATTGAGTTGATATTTAAAATTGTTCATATTTAACATTTTAGTTGTTCACATATTATTTTTCTTTTTACATATTATCATTTGCTTAGATTCTCTTTACAGTCTTTAAGTATTTTTATTGAAATATTGTCATCTTAATTTTGTTTGCTTCCACATTTTATAACTGTCATCTTATTATTATTTTAAATATAATTTTATGGTTGTTTCCATATTATATTACTGTCACCATATTATTATAATGTACCTAACTTATTAAGTTTATAATTACAATGGTTGTTATCTTGTTTCTTTAAGCCCTGATGAAGGCCCGCAATGTAGGCTGAAACGTCGGCATACAAAATAAGTACTACTTGTTATTGTGTTTTTTTTCTCATGACCGCATCCCCAACCATCTTCCTAATCTAATATTCATAACGGCCAATTAAACACCATCATTATGACTATTTTTTTATGTTAAACCTTAGGACTACTAATAATTAATATAAATATTATGTACTACAGATGGGGATTAATGACGTTAAACGTTAGCACACTTAATTTTTACGATTAATACAAATTAGAAGGAAATATTTGACTTTTTTTTTTTTTTTTTCCATTTTTAGTCAATTATAGAATTCTTTCATAGTTTATATTTATGCACTATCCTTAGGTACACTAATACGTTGGTGAGATCTAACTGATTTGAAGAATTATCAATTCTCAAATGATATGCATAACTAAGAGTGTACGCACGATTTTCAACAGGAAGGGGAAGAGCAAGTAAGTTGAAAATCGTTAGGGATAGGGCCAAGTTGGTTAAAAATGTAAGTTGTTAATTCGGGGGGAGGGGTACCTGTGGTACAGTGGATAGCATAACAGCCTCCTATACCCTAAGTCGCGGGTACGAATCCGGCAGGTGGCCCCAGGATTTTTTTACGGGAGTAAACATTTTTGTTACGCCGTCCTTCGGAGGAGGCGTAAAATGGTGGTTCCTATCCACCTAATATCCTTATCATAATTACACCTGGATAGAGTAAATAAGCGTCGTGCGATTAGCCACAGCAGCATAAAAAGGTGTCGATTTAATAAACGAACCACTAAATATTTAAAAAAAAATAATGTGATAAAAGTTAAAAAAAATATATTTTATAACACAAGTAAATTTATCATGTTAGTGTAGAAAATGATTAAATAAAATTATAATACCTTATCATTAAAGCTACTCGATTATAGAAACTTCCAAATATAAATAATTTAATAAAGAAAAAATGAAAGAACGAAAATTTAACTGGAATCAGTAAAATAATAATTAAGTATCGCTTCATAAAACCTCGGAACGAACTGAAGCTTGACGGAGCTGCGTTGAAGTTTGGAGAGAAGACAGTACGTCACTGAACCCGGTCGAGACAGAACACAGCATGCCCAGACCTGCAATCTCAGTCCAAGGGGGTACCATAACAATAGCAACTTACGATCTATGGCATCATTCTCAATGGAAAATTATAGTTGGAATATAAACAAAATATAATATAAAAACTTGAGCATGAAACAAATGTAAACGGAGACAATAGTGATCGATACACGGACATGTAATGTACTTGTTTAAAGTCTAGAACTCATAGCATTGCAACAGTATGCGTGAGAGTGGACTGGTAGAGACGTGCAGAGCAGGAACGGATGCGAAGAAATGAGTCAACGGCAACATTTCAAAGAATTTGGTGACTAGCGGCAATTTAGGCAAATCACCATTTAGTAATACTTTAAGAATAGGTGACAAGAGAAAAAATCCATGTCATTACTTTATTTTCTCTACAAATTTGAAGATTAAATAGAGAAAAAATCATATTGTTGAAAATGCATTTATTAGTAAGGAAAATAAAAACGAAGATATAATACAAATAAAACTATGTTAACTCTTGAATATGGCTATAACAATTTGACCCACATTGTACATCTTTAAGTGCTATAAAAAGAAAGATACAAATAAGGATATTGTAAAGGTTAAAAAATTACACTATTTTTTTTCGAAAAAAGATCATTTAAATAAATATAATTTTTATAAAACATTTTTTTTGACATGGAAGTCTTACAAAAAATAACTACATTTTGTGACGAACTTCCTAACCACGTGAAATGTTCCTATAAATACATTTTATTTTAGGTTAAAGGCTTAATTAATTACAGACTAGGAATTTAAAAAAAAATGTTTGTATTAAAAAAGAACGACTGAACATGACAATAGAATTTCATTACATCTTTCTTTGATCACAGCAATATAAAAAGTGGACAAAAATAGAAAAAATCTATTGAAATTATACTGATTATATTATAGTACGCTCTTGCAAGGGGATTCATGTTTATTATTTTAATACCTTCTCATTTTTTTTTTCCCCCATAAAATGATACAACATATTTTGTTTCGCATAATTTCGGTTTTTGGCAAAAAAACATAGACAAATATTTAAAGTGTAGGAAATGCATGTGTAAATTCATACGAACGTGGATTATTAAATATATTTTATATTTTCTAAAATTAGTGTATACACTAACAATTTACACTGCAAAACTATTTCAGTTTCATTATTTCAGACGAATACGTCATTAACAATAATCTGGATGAAAATAATAATAATAAAGAACCACATAATTCATCAACGACAAAACATCCATTTATAATAGTTTTTGATTAAATTTAAGAAAAAGGTCATAAATTAAATAAAGCCTAAATTTAATAAGCATAAATGTTCTTTTCGTTATTATCAAACACTTATACTTTACCTTCTTTTTTAGCCTTGATGAAGACTCACAACGTGAGTCAAAACATTGGATAATAAATATTATTTTGCTATTTTATATTATTTTATAACCACCTATATATTCTATTATTTTATAAAAAATAAATCTAAATTTAGCAGTTAATTCTCAAATTTACACGGAAACGGCATAACAAAATCTAGCCAGTAGTCGAATGAACCTACAAATACGTATCCAGTTTAACACATCGTTATCTAATTTCGATAAGGTGATAAGACTGCATTATCCAGACTGCGCCACACGTCACGACGATCATACTGAGTCATCATTCATCAAGCGTCACCTCGTATCAGATGACTGTTCAGTATGACTGAATCTTACGCGACAAGGCAAGCCAATGAGGATGTAGGAGGGCAGTTGAGGATCCATTTTATAACTTCACATGCAAAACATCATTGAGCAGCCGATATTCCTTAACAACTCCGTAGCACATCGCATACGCAACCGCTATTGCGCGGTTAGGGCGGCGTGACTACCCACAGCTAAGAACTTAGATCGGATCGGTCCCTCTCAAACGAGAACCGGTTCTTTGAATACCCCACTCCTCCTTCCTTATCAATCTCCTGCCCTAACTATAGCGCTCTTCACTGCCGCCATAACAAATCTTACTTTTACAGCACACCTACAACGGAACGGCGGGCGCAACCTACATTTGTGGGGAAAGGTCAATCCGCTTGCTGAAGGGTAAAATGTCGAAGCTACAAGTTGCCGCAGTGTAGTCGCAATAACGATCCGAAGAAACTGAATTAATGCTTCGTGGTTATAAGACATTATTCTAGAGGATTCAACACCTTAGCTATGTACCACAAATTAAACCTTGATGGGCTCATTTACTTACTAGACTAATAAATAATAGATAAAAAGATGAATACAATATGAACACTGAATAGCACGGATTCCATTTTCTTGATAATAATTCTTCACACATAAGTGGAACATGGATCGTACATGAGACAGAGAATTAACCATGTTATGATTTTTGATGTTAAGAAGAGGCTTTACAATTGGAGATAGGAAAGGAATTCAAGAACTAGGTAGCACGAATAATAACGATATTTTCAAAAGTAGCAGCCCTACGCTAGAGAATAAATAAATCTTTAAGACGATATCTAGTATTTAAAGTATGGATAAAAAAAAAAGTTGGATGAAGAGAGCAAGGAAATAGGAATGTATTAAGGATTTAGTAGATAGGCACCAAGAAAACATTTAGAAAGTGAATAAACAAACGAAAAATCAGAGAGCTTAAGAGGATATACATATATTCAACAGGCATATCATTAAAATTTTCGGATTTATTTAACGTAGGGCAACGTGAAAAAAAAGGGTCTAAACACGACTGACTAATGCGGTCATTTAACAATCTTATAAAAAATTATAAGATTGCTCAAGTAAAATTGATAATTGATAACTTAGTAGGATGTTTTCAAAATACAACGTTAAAGAACAAAGTTAAAGTTATATAAATACAGCTCTTGTCAAGTAGTTATGACATATTATTCAAAATTATCACACATAACATGTAAAATTCTTTAAAAAATAAATTAAGATATCAGACACTTTATGAAGAAACAAAAAAAACGACTCAAATGTAAAATTGGAGTTAATTTTTATTGTTATTAATATAGTTACATATTCAATTAGATATAAGCTGACGATTTCCGCTAACTGCGCTCGCTATAAAAAATATATAGGTTGAAATTTACAACTGTCAAATAAAATAAATAAGGAAAAAATGAAATCCAGGAAGAAATAAAGTCCCGGTTAAAGGTGGGAAATGCGTGTTATTATTCAGTTGCTAAATTACTTAACTCGCGGCTTCTGTCTAAAAACTTAAAGGTTAGAATTTATAAAACTATTATTCTTGCGACGTTTCTTTACGGATGTGAAACGTGGCCGGTTACTTTGAAGGATGAACAACGGCTTAAGGTTTTCGAAAATAAGGTACTGCGTAAAATATTTGGTCCGAAGAGAGATGAGGCCACTGGGGAGTTTAGAAGGTTGTATAACGCGGAATTGCGGAGACTCAAATGGGTGCGTAAAGTTGTTTGGCTCAGTGAGGAACGGATTCCGAGAAAGTTGGTATTCGCTGAGCCGACTGGTAGGCGTCCGAAAGGTAGGCTGAGGCGTTGATGGGAGGATTGCATTAAGGCTGATCTCGGGGGCTTGGGCTTGACCGGCGAACATTGGACGAGTCTGTGCAGGCGAAGTTTTGTGGTATCGGCATCGAACCTTCGGGTTCGGAAAGCTTATTATTATTATTATTATTATTATAATAAAATAAATTCAGTAAATGTGATACAAGATTATACTGTCATAATTCACATGTAGAGATACTACCCATTGGCAGATCTCAAGAGGAAAAAAAAAAAATCAGCCTGACCTTACTGTAATTTCCACGATTTCTATTAAGTCAATTTTCAATTAAGTTAGGAAACTTTTGACATATAGGTATAACTATCTAATTGTGTCAAATTCAATTTGGAAATATTTTAGTAATAAACTCTGGATAAATGAAATAAATAGGTTAAAAAAGCATGCCGAAAACTAGCACAGGTAGTTAGCACAAGTAACGCATGAAATCGTGTGTGCGTCAATACTGATGATGGGATATTTAAAAGAAGTAGTACCGGACTTCTCAATTATAGTAAATTAAGCGGATACAGACACATATTCAATTACCGCAAACATTAGCGAAATCTGCACTAACATTCTAAATAATTAGACGCTTTGCTTCCAGGAAACAGACGTTGGGTGATTTTCCAACCAAGGTTTTGCTCCGGTGATTTCCAACAGAACGTGAACCTACCGAGACGGGAAGAATCATCCGACTGTCCTTAAGGCACGGTCCATCGCCTATGTCTGAAGAGTGATCACCAATGTCTAAAGAATTGTGTTTAGAGTAAACCTGTGCATTTTATTCTTCGTACGACATAAAAGACAAACAAAATAATCATTTAAGTAGGTATAAGAAATATTTAAAAAGAAATACTAGAAGTAAATGACTCACAAGAAAGGTATACAAATATTGTAATACATTCAGAGCAACGCGATTAAACAACAACTATAACTTTCCGTGCTAGATGGAAGAAATACACTTATAAGCAAACTTCTTAAGTGTTTTATGGCATATCGAACAAACACTATATTGGTTTGAAAGTTAGCAACCTAAAAAAAATAGGAATGCTTGAATTAAAAACAACTGATCAAAGACAAATGCGACATAAATTTACTTTTTTCATGCTCTTTTTCCCAAGCTAAATGTGATTTTTGTTAACTCGCCATTAGATTAAACTATTTGAAGTTCCGATAACTCTTCATTAGATATCTTAATTATCTAACATAGGCAATTTATTAAATGATTCGTACTCAGTTCTTGAATGAAATGGCGAATTGTTGTAAAGTTGGTTATTACTGCTATTGAAGACACGTAGCTTATTGTTAAGAAAGTTTCAATCGGAAAACAAAAACTAATTAAAAGTTCTTTCAAAAGGTTTCCGAAGACTTTATGCTTGTCTCCTCTTAGTAAATAACCTCAAATATAAACACCTACGGATATTGCCTCTGTAAGTACCCATTTCCTGTCTCTACGTTTAAAATCCACGATATTATGTTCCTTGCAAAGTTCTTATGATGATTTTATATAAATATTAATGTAATTTATCAATTTAATTATATTTTTTTAATTTTTAAAAGCCCTGCTGTGGAACATTTAATTCATTGACATAGACATGTAAGACTAACAGAAATACAATTTCATTCGTATATATATATATATATATATATATATTAATAATAAAATCATATACAAAATATTATTAATACATTTTTACTTAATGGTACCAGCGACTTTAAACGGAGCACGCACTTAGTTACCGCGGCCAGCTGTGGTTAGAAGTTGAACTGGTGCGCTCGACCTAAAAACGGAACATGTTCGATTCCGGTCTGAGAAGAACAAAACGGTTTCGTGGCGGACCAAGAGAATAAATATGGGCACCTTACTCCAGCAAGAACAGGCCGATAACCTGCAGATAAGCCGCCCTTCCTGTCCTAGATAGATAACGAAGAACCAGTGCCACTACAAACAAGAAAAAAATAAGTATGCATTCGAATGACGCTACATTTTTTTTTTTTTTTTTCACTTATCATTTTATTTACACCTGTAAAAAATATATCCACCAGCAAATGTGCTAAAATCTAAGAAAACATGGCGTGAGCAGGCATGAGGGAGACAGCACCCAGTGGTGCATCCTCCTGACATTAAGCACAACTATATTTTCAGGTCAGGAGGTCCCTCATCCAACTCCTTTTCAGTATACGCCGAGTTATGGACGGTAAGTCAGTTGTAGCCATGTTTTGTACAAGTTTGTTTATGTGTCCATTTAGTTTGTCGTGAAATCGTTTGTTTGTAAGTCGACCGAATGAGGTTTGTTGTAGTTGGAATACGTAAATCAGTATGAAGGGTATCGTTTGAAACATATGGTGGTGAGTTCATTGCCAGTCTTAAAAATTGCGATTGAAAGGTTTGTATTTTTCGTATGTGTGTCTTTTTAGCAGCTCCGTATATTTGGCAAGCGTAAGTCCATATTGGTTTTAATAAATAAGTGTATACGTTAAGTTTCTGTCTGATGGGTAATTTAGAATGTCTATGAAGTAAAGAATACAATAGTCTCAGTCGAAAATTGAGAGTTTTACGTTTAGTCTTGACGTGTTGGCCCCATGTCAACCTTTTGTCAAAAATAAGTCCTAAGTACGTTACTGTGTTTGATTGTGGTATCTGGTGACTGTCTATGTAAACTGGAGGACAGGTTCCATGTCTAAGTGTAAATGTAACATGTAGTGATTTGTCGTGGTTAATTTTTAATTTCCATTTCCTACACCAGTTCTGTACATTGTCTAAGTGATGTTGTAAAGTCATACTGGCCTCTGTAGGGTCTGTGTTTTTAGTAATAATTGCAGTGTCGTCGGCATAAGTCGCAGTTAGGATGTTTTCGTTTGTCGGTAAGTCATATGTGAATATTAAGTACAGAAGTGGGGCCAGGATAGAACCTTGGGGAACTCCTGCAGAGACTGGTTTGATTGATGAGGTCTCGGAACCCTGTCGGACAGAGAAGAATCGGTCATTGAGAAAAGATTGTAAAACTAAATAATAAGTACTTGGAAGTATGGGTTTTAGTTTAAAAAGAAGACCCTGGTGCCACATCCTATCAAAAGCTTGAGTAACATCCAAAAATGCCCCAGAAGCGTATTGTTTTAGTTCAAGTGCTGTGGAAATAAAGTCCGTTACTCTGTGTAGCTGTTGCGTTGTGGAGTGAAAGGAGCGAAATCCGAATTGATGGTCAGGTAATATGTTGTGGTCAGTCAGTATATGAATAATGCGTCCGTACAATAATTTTTCAAATATTTTTGAGCATACTGGAAGAAGGCTAATAGGTCTGTAGGAGTCCGGTCTGTGTTTGTCTTTGTTAGGTTTAGGTATCATTGAAATCGTAGAATATTTCCATTGAATGGGGAATTTGTTCGTCCTGACTATAGCATTGTATAGTGTAGTAAGAAATACTAAAGCTTTTCTGGGGATTTTTTGAAGCACCTCAGCAGTGATAAGGTCGTAACCAGGAGTCTTTCTTTTCGGCATTTTCATAATCTGTCTTGATACCTCGGAAGGAGTAAATGATTTTGGTGGAAGAGACATGGGAAGAGGAGAGTCCAAGAATTTCTGTACATAATTTTCGTGTTGTATGTCTGTTAAGTCTGTGTGAGGTTGAAAAACCCTTGAAAG
The DNA here is from genome assembly GCA_023052935.1 of Piezodorus guildinii. Taxonomy (NCBI): domain Eukaryota; kingdom Metazoa; phylum Arthropoda; class Insecta; order Hemiptera; family Pentatomidae; genus Piezodorus; species Piezodorus guildinii. The sequence goes on along the minus strand of CM041292.1, from coordinate 172,475,331 downwards.
ATAGTCAACGAAGATCTCAGATTTATCTCTATCCGACACAGCCCAAGAACCGTCATCGTTTCTCAATGGGGCAGAAACTTCACGTTGTTTCAGAATTCGTTTGGTATGTCGCCAAAGGCTGTTGTCGTCGGTTGTCAGGTTTTCCAGATATTTGTCAAAGTTAGTTTGTTGAAGATTCGTCTGTCTGAAGGAAGTCTGTTAGTTTGCCATTGTTTGCGTGATCGTCTCTTGGCTCTGATTAGGTCCCTGATATATTGAGGGTAGGATGGCGAAGTTATTCCTGGCCTTCTACTTATTTGTTGTGAGGAACATGCAGCTTCTTGAACGGTTGAAGTGAAGAGTTCAACTGCATCTTCTAAGTCTTTTTCAGTTTTCAGTGCTTTAGGGACAGTGAGCTGGGCATTAATATGCTTACTGAACAGATCCCAATCCACGATGCCGTGAGTAAGCGACTGTCTTTTTTCCGCAAAGAATTTCTCCACCCCCAACATCAGGTTCACCGGTAAATGATCTGAGCCAAGGTCCGTTTCAGTTGTAACTGTAATCGGTAGAGTCCTTAAATCTTTGGCTACAAATATGTCAAGTACGTCAGGCTTTTTGTGACAAGAATTTGGTAAGTAAGTCGGTTTGTCAGGAGAAAATACGTTCAATGATAAGTGGTCAATAGCAGATTTGAGTTTTCTGCCCCTTGGTGTGCACAAACGGGAACCCCAAGTTTTGTGTTTTGCATTAAAGTCACCTCCTGCCAGGAATGTTCTACCAAAGGAGTTAAATAGTTCAATAAACATTTGGTCGGTAATGATATATTTAGGGGGACAGTAAATAGAAGCTAGTCCCTCCGTGTGCAGTATTGTATATATAGCTGTCCCTCCGTGTGCAGTATTGTCAGGATGGTCTGTTCTGTATAAATTATAGTTAGGTATAGAAAGTTTGCTGCGTGATGTGAGATGAGTTTCTGTCAAAAGTACAATGTCGATACGTTTTTGATGAAGATAAATTTCCAATTCAGTCTTATGTCGAAGCAGTCCGTTAGTATTCCAAAGGAGGATTGACAGGGAGCCAACAGTTAGAGTACTAATGTCCATAAGTTGCTGCTAATGTTTGTGTTAAGTGCGATAATTGGCTAATTAGGCTGTAAAGGGGCTGAATGAGGGCATTTAAATTATTTAGTACGTTGTATTGTAAATAAGGCTCAGAGCCAGCTGGTGGTACCAGCTGACTACTGTCTTCCCTCATACCTGATCTTAGATGCGGTTGAGGCTGTGCTTCCACGTTGGGCCGAGGGCAGTTTGGGCGCTCCATTCTGGGGTTTACACCGACAGGTTCCAGGGGCTGATGTTGTTGAACGCCGTTCGGCAGGGCTGGAAAATGTTCTAGATCCGGAGGAGGTTGGACAGCCACCGGTGTAGTGCGGTAACTCTGGGTCCTCTGAGCTCGCAGGTTCTTGAGGGCCTGGCATCCTCTATAATTGGCGGGGTGTGCCCCTCCGCAGTTAGCGCATTTGGCCGGCGTCTCCCTAGTTTTGACGCATGTAGCACTTTCATGGGCCTCTCCGCATCGCACGCAGCGTGGTTGGTGATTACAGTAAGATTTTGTATGGGCAAATCCCTGGCATCTGAAGCACTGGGGTATTTCCCTCTTTTTTCGAATTTCTTCTACTTTTACCCTCGTATAATAAACGTAGTTTAATTCAAATATTTTTTCATTGAATGTGTTTTTAGAAATGTCGACAAAGAACATTTGGAGTGGTAGTTTGGTTCTGGCTGAGATAGCATTTGTAATGTTCACAGCTTCATAGCCCTTAGCTTTCAATTCTTCACTTATTATTGATGTTGGTGTGGATGGGTGAAGTCCTTTAATAACTACTCTTGGGTTTTTATCTTCCGACAGTTGATACGTGTGATAGTCGGCGTTTACTTTTTTTAAGCAGCGAACAGCTGTTCTGTAGGAGTCTGGGGTGGCTGGGTATACTATTAAATTTCTGGCTGTTGATTTGATACTAAAGTAACTAGAACCTATTTCTTTTTTTAAAAACGCAATCAATGCCTCGATATTCTGTATTCCTTTTAAGAATATGGGTGGTGGCTTAACTTTGTTATTTTCTATTGGGTTTGATTGTTTCTCGGATTCTCCTGCAGTCACATTTAAAAGAGGGTCAAATCTATTCCTGGTTTCAATGTTATTTGATTTTTTTTATGTATAGCCTGGGATCCGCTGACGATGATGGTCTTTTTCGTCCTGTAATCACCTCCCACTCGTTATTTTCTTCTGACATAGTTGAAGAGCCTGCCTCTTGTAGGTCCATATTGGTTACATTTTCAGACGCCATTGCTCCCTTTGCGTTTATTTACTTACCGGATCGCACGAAACACAATGTTTTGAGCAATATTTACACAGACACACAACGTTTCTTATAGTTTTAAACTTATTAAATTAAATAAACTAATGGTTAAAAAAAAAAAACTAACCTTACACACTTCACATGTTTTTCACTTTGTTAGTTGTTACTTCAATATAAATACTTTAACCTACTATACCTTCTAAACTAGACTAATATCTTGTCCTTTTGAGCTAATAATCAGTCTTAAATACAACTTATAAAAATGAATAAATCACATTTCCAATAGAGACAATGAGAGCACATGCTTTTCACTACACGGTCACCATGGCGATCTCCTGACGCTACATTAAAGTTATAATTCGAAATAATGTTTAAAAAAAGAAAAGTATACTTTACGATGTGAACTAATGCAAGCACGCGAAAAGACTCTCATTTAAGAATCAGTTTTTTTTTTTTTTTAATGATTAGTTTAACTTGAGGAAGTTCTTATTTTTACATATTAAACCAAGTGAGCTAATAGCCGACATCTAGAAGTGCCTGTAGATGTATGCTCCAAAAAAAATTAACAAAAAAGGTTAATTTGTATAATATTAAATTGTTATCTAATTAATGATTTTATAAAAATTAATGTATACAGATAAAAAATTTGTTAAATGGAACTAAAATCAAAATGTTTTTAAAGAATGTTAGTCTTGATAATGGGGACAAAGCCCCGAATCGTCGAAAAATATTAACGAGTTATATAGTTAATAATAATCATAAAGATATGATGGAAGAAAATTATGCTTTATTTTATATGTAAAAATAAGTTTTTTATTTGTTACCATATCTATTTTTCAACCTTTACTACATTAAACAAAATGTGATTTTGGCGCACAAAATTTCCGTTTTTTAACCCGCCTCCTGGGAAGCTTTGGAACCTACTATTTTGCGTGGTCTAATGGTTTAGTGTCCAGTTTTACCTAAAAGAAAACTTTAACAAACTGGAGAGACACCTTTGGGATCCTCTCTTTGTTAGTGCAAAACCTAAGGGAAGGTCTAAAAATTCTAAGTCTAAGAATTTATATACTCTATGTCGTTTTTAAAACTGTATTTTGTATTTTATTTTCCTCTTTTCTTTCTCCTTATTAGTGCTTTTACCTATCCATATATGAAATATATAGTAAGGGAAAGTATTGCGATCGTGACATTTTTTTTAATTCCATTTTTCAACTGAAATACACGTTTTAGGGCCCTCAGAGTCCAAATAACCAAGTCCCGCTAATAGGTCGGTCTGTTTGTGTGGTAACTCCAGCGCGTAAACGACAAGTCCTATGAAATCGAAATTTCATATTTAAGACAACTATACGCCCGAGACGAGACAAAACTTTTTTCATCAAAATGAGCTTACCAGAGGAGGCACTTTATACCATGCATTTTGCACCTTTTTACGATTTTCTCAAAAACGGCTCTAACGATTTTGATTAAACTCTATATATCGATATAAAATTTGACGGGCTTTAGTACCATGTAGGTTTCATTCTGATTGAAATAATCTGACAGGGCTTAAATGCCGATATTTTAAATTTTCTTCTCCTAAACTACCTTTAATTTTGTAGGTTCGATAAAAATTACCATATCATCTTGTTACCATTGATAAAAAACAGGTAAATATATAAGTTGAACGAATTTAATATCCAACTAAAGGAGAAAACTGTAAAAAAAATTTTAAAGCAATTTTTGAACATAAGAACAGTAATATATAGGTATAATACCCCGTTGGAATGCCAAAGACTTTAGAAAAAATATTATCTGATACACATTATTGTAAAAGTTAAAGCAGAGTGATGAGATGCCGATAAAACAAACTGATTGTCCTAGATAATAATATAATGGATTATTTAAGAAACATGCGTTTTATTTCTTATAAAATCCAATGTAAGTAATTCTTCAACAATTTTTTTTTCGTTTCTCAATTTGTTTGAAAATTCATAAATTGATATAAATAACGGAGGTATGTGAAAGTTGTGTATGAAAATCCATATTTTTTCAAGTTCGAAGTAAAACAACAATGTAAATGTATTGGCCGAGTAGGATTTTTTTTTAAAATCTTAAAGATCTTTTATACAGATCAAATAAATAAATCCTTAAAAACTAGTCAAATGCCTTTAAAATATGTGTCCCAACTAAATAGATTATTAAAATTCCACAAGATGATAATATTTCCAAAAGAAAAGGCAATATATTTATGACGGTGTTACAAAGAGATTTAGCCTCGCGGTACGGAGCTGGTAATTAGATACCAGATTTGACCTACATTTTCCTGCGGGGGTGCGCCAGGCGCAAAATCTAGAAAGTAGCAAAACCACAGGAATAAGGCCCAGCGTTTTCTTAAAGGCTCGATGCATTTTTACATAATTTTCGGTTGCTTAATAAGGGCGGGGAAAAAAATATTTAACAAAATTGAAAACATAAGTAAGGAAAAAAAAAAAGAAAAGAAAAAAAGCCTGTGCTAATTAACAATGAAGAATAAATATTAAGAAATGTGATTTCTATTCTTGAATTGTCTAACACTGCAGATCCGCTTAAACAATTTAAATTTTAATATAATTTTCAATACATGTGGCAAATTTTATAGCAAATACTTTAAAAGTTTCTTCATGACGCAGTATTATAGCTTCAAATAATATAGTACATGTAATAGAAGAGATTGTAATATTTAGGAGAAAGCAGTTAAAGAGTCAAGTTTTTTTACTTAAAAAACAATATGTGAAACAAAATATAATTTAATAAATTAACTTAGTTCTCATAATAATGTATTTTGAAGAGTTAAAATGTATTACCGAGGAATCTGACATAAGTAAATATCATCCTTATATTAAAGATCATTGAAGCACAATAATGCTACAAGAAGAAGAATTTTAAAATAATTTTCATTACAAATTTAAAAACTTAAAAAAATAAAATAAAATATTAAAACCTGTAAATGTAAAATTATTGGTTTTTTATTAAAATTCTGTATTCAAGACAATAATATTGTTTTATAATTTCAGATTATCCCCTGAATAAAACAGTTGATAAAAGACGTATAGAGGATGTATAGTCGAATGTAGAAACTATTATAGGTGGAATAATCAGGAGTCAGTCTTTTTCTAAATATTTTTAATTTTGCTGACGTTTCGGCTCGAGCTTGTGAACCATCATCAGAGCATTACTGAGCCAGCATAAACTGGCAGTTAATGATATTAAAGCTCATTGAATTTTACATAGATTTAGTAGCAATTCTTGTCAGCTCATATTGATGAATAAGATACTGGAACATCTCGGGCGTATAGTTGTCTCAGATATGATTTTTCGTTTTCGTGTTAGACTTTCCACACAGAAACACACAGCCTTTTTTCAGGACTTGGTTATTTGGACTCATGAGAACTCTAACGTGTATTTCCATTGAAAACCGGAATTTGAAAATTTTCGCAATACTTATCTTATCAGATATTTCATATATATGTAAGTAAAAGTAAAAACGAAATATTTGTTAACGAACAAAATAAACAATAAACATATAATCTTGGGAGATCTACTACTAACAACTTAGAGGTGTGAAGAAAGAAGATGTATATATATATTCTTTTATTACTGAATTCTTTGATTAAAAAACAATAAATGTATATGTGTGTATATATATATAACATTTAAATGTAAGATTGTTTTTTTTTATTTTTGATATTAACTTTTCATGATTTATCTTTTCCGCCATTATTTTAACTTTGTAACATGATAATAGGAAAAACCATGTGTTTGACTTTAGTTTAAAAAGGAGAGATAACAGAGAGGTTACTCTCAGTGTTTATATTAATTGTTCAAATAATAAATTACTTTTGTTGATAAATAAAGAATGCCTTCTCTAAGAACCAGACCTGTTACAACTTCAGTTTATTATTTTTTAAATATCATTAATACATATACTAAATCTTATTTCTTTGAACGTTATAGAATGAAATGAACATTTTGGAAAGACGAAATATTGTTTACATGCCAAGCAATGTAAGAATTACCAACTAATCTTAGAAGATAACCACAAACCGACAACATAAATTCATTACCGAATATTATAAATGTTAAATGGACGTAATTTTTGTGTAAATTGATTATTTTTAAGGGTAGACATTACAACAATTATATTAGAAGGAGTCAAAGACCCCATCCACCGCGCTAATGGCCGGGCCAGGAAAACTAGGTTAAGAGAACTAACCAGGAAAGCCGATTACGAGAATTTTCCCAACGGGCGATTCGATGCGTTTACGAAAACCCAACACAGAGATCAGTACACGCTTCGTTGCCTTTCATCCCGCGGAAAAATTGAAATAATCGGCAATGTTACAACAAATGTTAAATGGCACAATCGTAATGCCTCAATTATTTCATATAATTTAAGCTATAGTAAACAAGCCTAAAATATATATATATATATATATATATATATATATATATATATATATATATATATATATATATATATATATATATATATATATATATACCTGGTTATGTTTTTCGAATCTACAAAATTAAAGTTACTTTAGAAGAAGAAATTTTGAAATATCAGCATTTAAGCCCTGTCAGGCTATTTCAATCAGAATGAAACTAACATGATATTAAAGCCCGTTCAATTTTGGATCGAGATAGCGAAGTTTAATCAATATCGTTAGAGCCGTTTTTAAGAAAATGCATCTTGTAAGTATAAGATGTCTAGTATGAATTGATAGGTATACTGTGTAATGAATAACCCAATGTAATTTGACCATCATTGCTGATAGAAAAAATACTTATATCTCTCTAAAAATAATATATCGTTCACTGATACTGAAGAACACTTTCTCAAAACCATCAATGAAAAGCATCCTATAGTGAACAATAAGGTAGGTCAGATGCCATCATTAGTAATAATGTTACATATTATTATTAAATTTAACGAAAAATAGAAGTACTTGTAAGAAAACAAAAAAATAAGCATTCTGTACTAAGATATAATGTTGAAATGATATTAGAACTCGTTTATTTATTTAATACTTGATATGACCAGAACAATACTATGAGAGAAATTAAATACATACAGCAGCAACAGCGCCAAAAGATAAGAACTCCATACTTACCTGGAAAAAAAAAAAAAAGATAAATTAATAATAAATCAATAAATGAACAAAGTATTTGTATACATAGCTAACTACGGCCTATTCATCACTACATAGGAGTTGTCAGTTGTAGCATGGGGGTTGGCATAACAGCCTCCTATGCTTAAGGTCCCGGGTTCAAACCCACAGGTAGCCCTAGGATTTTTTAATGGGAGTAAAAAGTGAACGTTAAAAGAGCCTGTGCGATGTCAGATACTCGTTAAAGATCCCTATCCTAATTAAACCTAGATAGGCAAAATTTAGGACTCCCACTGTAGGATCGTCCGATTAGACACATCAGCATGAAGAGACATTAAACAAACAAACTACATAGGAAAAAATAGAAAAATCAGATAGACCAAGAAAATGCTAAATTGTATCCCAATAACATTAAAATCCGAGATAAGGCTACTGTAATGTTTAATAATTATTGATAAAAGAAATATTTTAACAGATTAAACAATTATTTCGAACAGTTATTTAATAGGAAACAATTACCTAATTACGACTCAATCGACAGTTTAATTACAGAGATTTCTAAGGGAAAAAAAAAACATTAATATAGGAAAAACAATTAGATTAATATTTTGAATTAAACGTTAAAAAGTTCCTTATTGCCGTCATCAATAAGAACAGAAATAGTTGTCACATATATTGCCAATAGATAAAATTAATTAATCTCTTTCTGATTAAAATACGTTAAGAAGATAATTTAAGTTGGCAGTTCAACGAATTGATTACGTAAATTTATTAATATAATTTTTTTTTTTTTTTAATGTAAGTAATATTATAAATATAATTATATACAGCGGAAGAAAGAAAAATTAATGATATTTGCGGGATTCAGGAGCCGGTTCTTCATATAAACAACATGTAATTAATTTTCTGTTTTAATTAATGTAGTTTCACAGTAAACATAAATTTAACTTTTTAGGTTTCTTTGATGTTACTAAAGATGAGTGTAATCAAGTTAAGCTTTTTCTATTTCAACAAAGAAATATTGCCCGCTATACATTTATTGTTTTTATTTAAACCAGCTAAGTGATAGCTTTTTAGTCTCACGGCCATCTTTTTTCAAAACTATTTAAAATACTACCGAGAATGAGTAGGGATGGTCATGAACCATGAGCAATTTATTTATTTTGAGAATAAACTTGATGAGAAAAAGCCAAATATTGAGATTTTTATAGATAAGTTGACAGAATAAGGAGCATCAATCGATTTGAATAAGGGAGTAATTTGACGATACTGTCGCTAATTCCAAAAGTTAATTTATTAAACCCAGTCTTCTGTGTCTTCAATGCTTAATTTTTCCACCAGAAATTCTTTAAACAACCGTTGAACATTGTACTTATTAATGCAGCCCTCGCTGCAGATTTGAATGACATTTATGGTCGTCTGGACCTGGTTAGAGCCTAGTTTAAACTCGTTAAACAATTTTTACGAATATCAAGTGTTGAAAAGAAGCTGAATGCTTCAGAGGTAATCAAAAATTATCCTTTGTAAGTCTCGACATTCTCACAAATGAATAATCCAGTAAACGTAAATAATTAGTTATACAGAGGGGGATGTTAAATAAAACTCAAAATGCATTATGTCCCGAATATCCCAACTAGAAAAGAACTGAAATTTCCTCTTCTGATTAACATTAGAAAAGAAATTTTTTACGTGGTTTAAATATCGATGATGTCCGAATTAAAATAGTTGATATTGTTTTTTCAAGAATTCTAATAATGGTGACGTAAATAACTTTCATTTATTGAGTTTATCATAAATTTATTGGAGAAACCTAGAAACGTGTTTTTCTTTTTAATATTTTATTAGAATACCATGTAAGGTGACGCTTATCAGAATGAAGTCCAAGATAAAAGTTCTTTTCAACGGGGATAAATTGGGAAGTTTAAAGTAAATAGAATACAACGTATGCCGCTTTTCTGATATTTTTAAATGACAACGTAGGACGTTCGTATACAATATACTTAATTTCTTTCCAGGACTTGACATTTCCAGAGTGAAAATACGTATAAATTCCCGTTTATTAACTTGAGTGTTTTCAGAAATATCCTTTAAGAAACCCTTCCCGAGAATAGTTTTAGGTTGTTTTTTTTATTCTCCCGGTTGTTAATTTTTTAGAATCTCACCAGAAAAACAAAAGTAAGGTTAAAAAGAGAAAAAAAAAAATCGAAAAAGGGAAAAAATGTAACCATAATTATCCGTTTGAAAATATCTGTCTTTATAATTAAAAAATACAAACAAAATTAAGCATGAGCTGTATATGGCAAACCTAGAATAAAGGACATGGATATCTCATAAGAAATAAACGAAAAAACAATAAGTAAACTAGGGATTGAAGAAAAATAGTTGTAAAAGTATTGAATCAACTATTATAAGATGATATTTTGCTAAATTTAATATACTTAAGAATCTCATTAACGATTTAACTTTTATTAAAAATATTATTAATTAAGGTGTATCCTATTTCCACAACCAGATCCCGGAACATTTCTTAGCTTTCATTAGCATTCATTTTTAAACATGTGTCTGAGCGTCGAAGATAAACACGTAGATAAAACCTGATTTCCCGTTTTTATTTATGTTCCGAGGGCCACAAGGAAACATCTAGGGAAAACGAATGATTTTAAAACTTCCACGCTAAAATTTCCTTTTTCAGCGGTCAGAAAAAAAGAAAGGAGAAATACTGGAAAACTTTTTAGCATACCCATATTTAGCAGCGAGGTCTCGCATAAAATTGACATTATAAAGTCCATTTTTCTTTTCTTTTTTTTTTTTTTTTAATGGTCAACGAAGTTTGCTATATAAAATACTGCAACAGACATTCTGAGATACCTGAGTTCCATACTCAAATGTCTGGATGGTTCTGTCCCATTCTAAGGGGCGGAACCCACAATTTCCAAGTTTACCTGGCGAGGGGTGTGTAGGCCTATAACCTGCTAAAGTATCTTTTGTAACCAAGTTCTTTCTGCGATGCTTCACGTGGAAAAAATATTTATTTAAATAGTACGAGTTAACAATCAGAATAAGACGAATAAAAAATAAACATAGTAATAATAAAACAATAATACAGCAATTTTAACTTAACAATAGAATGTTCCATGAATTTGGACCGAGCATTACTAATTTTACACGAACAGCCGTCTAGTACAAGAGTAAACTATTATCAGTATTCGATATCGTGAACTTCAAAAATAGAAAAATATTTCTGAAATGAAGGAGCACTAAAACTTTTAAAAAAATTGTTTTTCAAATAACTCAAAAATTATACATCTACAGAAACATCTAAGGCCCGGTTGCACGGACCGTGTTTAACTTTAACTTTACTAATCTGGATAAGTAAATCACGGGTTAGCAGAAATTCCATTGCACCAATCATACTTAGCCCTAACTCTAAATTAAGTGATGGTGTTAAGTTAATTCACCTTCCTACCTCGATTATCCGATGTCAATGTTACCTTCTCTACTGTTACTTCAGCTTTCAAATAGTTTGTGTCAGTTTCAGTTTGTTTTTTTCTGAATATTTTCGTGATATTTATCCTATTACACCGAAGAAAAATGAACACAATCTCTTCAGATGAATACTCATCAACATCAGATGAAGAAATAATACAACTGGTAAATATACTTCCTAGGAACAAGGTTTACAAAGTAAGGAGGAATCTTTTTGAAATTTAGGAAGATGTGGAATTCATAAGAAGGTATAGATTTCAAAAAGAAACAGTGCTGAATATGATTGACCTTTTTAGTATTAATTATTTTGCATCATATTCTACTTAACCTCAAGAGGTATTATGCTACTAGTAGTTACCAGCAGGTTCTTAGCGACATCATTAATATTGATAAATCTACAGTTTATAGAATTATTCCACGCATAACAGCATTAATAGCCAGGAAGTCAAGTGATTTAATTAAAATGTCCGTAACAGAAGTTGATAAAAACAAAACAGTGTCAGATTTCTACAGGATAAAATGTTTTCTTTGAGTAATTGGTGCGATTGACTGCACTCATATTAAAATCCAGTCTCTAAGTGGAGCTAATACAAAACTATTTAGAAATAGAAAAGGGTGGTTTTCATTAAATATACAAGTAGTGTGCAATGGGAACTTGAAAATCCTGACTCTGTGCATGACAGTTGGATTTTCAATTAAAGTGCATTACGAGTGAGATTTGAGTCAAGAGAATTTGGAGATTTTTGGCTTCTAGGAGATAGTAGTTATGGCTGCAAAACATATTTACTGACACCAATTTTAAACCCAACAAATGCTGCTGAAGAAAAATCAATTGTCACACAAAAATCAAACAATCATTGTACCAGAACCAGAAGATTACTTTCCTGATGTTGTTTCACCATCAGAAATTATATGTGAAAGTGATATAGCTTTTCACAGAGCACTTGTCGACACAAATTTTTCAAGATCAAAGGAAATGACATAATTTTGTATAAATTGCAATCTGTGTTATTAAATCAATTAACCTTTCCCTCTTTTGTTGTCAAGTGGTAATTTATTTGTTTATATTTATCAATAAAGTCTGATTTTTGTATTTTATTTACATATTTTTTTCCCCTCTAATTCAGTAAATTGATTAATAATAAAAATAGGTTAATTGGAAGAATGAAAAATTATAATAAATAATTTGTAGGTTTCTAAATCTTCCCAAAACAGTTTATTACAATTAACTTTAAAACGAGCCGACATTTCGAGGGCCTTCCCCATCATCAGGACTCACTAAAATACATCAAAAAATTATCAATTAACATTATAAAATAACTTTTTAAATATTAACTAAAAACATTACCAAAAATATGCATAACAATGTTACAAAAAAATTATATTTACCAGAAATTCATTTAAAATTAAAAAAATTATCCATTTTTGATTAAAATTTTGTCAAAAATTTATGTCATAAAATTGGTTTGTTTTTTAAATTAACACTAAGGAAAAAATACCCATTTAACTGACATATTCTTTGGCCCCTGATGAATTAGGGTCATACTATTTACTGTAGTAAGTATACACTGATTTATTATTAAATATAGGTCACTAAGGTAAGGTTTACAAATTTTAATTTCCCAATTGTAGCAAGAACTGCTTGTGAGAGGTGTTTTCAATCTGTTTTATAATTTATGGTATCTTTTATATTTTTGTTTATATATAGATTCGATTGTTTTTCTATATCCAATATTGTAGGTTTTTCAAAATCAAAATTGTGATTAAGCTGAAGACTGTGTTGTGCAAATGCTGTAGTGTTTATATTTTTACAATTATTGCTGTGTTGTTTGACTCTAGTTGTGATCTTTTTAGAGGTTTCTCCTATATCTTATCACAATCTATACAATTTATTTTATAAATAACATTCAGTTTTTCGTGTGGTAAAATCTTTAATGTTTGATAAATGATTACTTAGTTTATTATGGTTATATAGCCCTAATTTTGTCTGTGGTGAATTAAATTCAACAAGTGTTCTCTTAATTTCTTTGGATAGATGAGGTATAAATTGCATTTTTTGATTATGGTATATATTTCTATTTCTTCCACTTATCATGTCTATATTTATCGCATTATTGATATTACCTATAATTGTTTTTTTATTATTTTCATTCTGGTAAAGATCTGTTATAGTTTTTTGTTTAGGTTTTACTATTTATTGTCATCAATTTTTGGTTTATTATTGATCAATTTATTGTTATTAACGTTAAGGTTTTTTGTCCTGGGTTCATTTTTAATTTCATTGTACTTGATTTAATTTATTATTTTTTTCGAATACATCTAATAACATTTTATATACTATAGTTTTTATTCCATTTAGATACTCATTGTCTGTCTGGTTTCACAATACAATCCAGCTTCCTCGATATTCAATAGATCTTAAAATGTTTCATTACTAATTCTCAACGGTCAACTAATTATATCCATTATTGTATTAATATATATTAATCGGCAGAGTAAAACAATCATTTCAATATAACCTAACTGTCTCTGTCTAGAGGGTTTGGAGTTGTTAAATACGTCACGAATATGATGACGTCCCGCGCTAACCCATGTTAACTAACTCGAATTAAAAATTTGTGGGTGCAACTGGACAAAAACTTTAATCATGATTAGCTTTTAACCCGGGTTAGTTAACAGCAAAAGTTAACTTTAACACAGGCTGTTGGTGCAACCGGGCCTAAGTACTCATTTAAAAGATTATCAAATTTCAAAAACTATATCAAAGATAAATCATATTAATCTGACCTATACTAGCATCAAAACTATTATTTTAAAAAATTATTTATATCAACATATTGGGCTTCGTATCTGTATAAATGTATCCATGTATACGTGTTCAAATGTTATTGTTTTTCGTTTTTTTCAAATTAATTTAAGCGACTAAAAATCTTTAACTATTAAGAAGTAGAATAACTTAATTCAAAATTGAAAAAATACACTTTTAGTTTAGTAAAAATGCTTCATATACGAGTGGGATTTATTCACCTTAAGTTGCAAACGAAGTGTAACGGTATACGACGATTATGTTTAAAAGCTCAAACTTATTGAGTAATTATGGGCACGTCTACCTCTTATATTGTGAATTTGAGCGAATAAAATTAGGATTTGGTAGTAAATAATAACTTTATTCGTAGTAAAAAAAAATAGTTCAAAGAATAACTGATTACTGACAGCGAAGTAATACAAATTTATTCTGACAATTAATGCATATACGTAAATTTATTTCAACACAAAATAAAATATTCGCGACCAAAGCCGCAGATTACGATTAGTCAACACATAAAAGAGTTGTTTTTTTTTTTAATTTTTTATAATTATAATTTATAAGTTTTTGTAATAATTCCACAGTTTATGTTTTTATTTCAGAGACCGTATTCGTGATGTATTAACTACCAGTAATCTACTTCCATTTTTTTATAAAAGGTTCTGTGATGAGGTCAAGTTCCTAGGATCATTATGGGTGAATCGTGATTTAGATAACACATCTAAAAAAAACCAACAAAAGTTTCCAGAAAAAAACGCCAAAAGCAGACCTAATTAAGACAATGTATTTAAAAATAAACACAAAGGGGTAGCTATACCCTTTTTTATTGATTAAAATAGCACATTATTAAAAGCCAATAAATAAATTAAATAAACCAAAAGTACGTTCTTATAAAGATTTGTAACACTAATAATTTGTCACTGATTCCATAACTCAAATATTATTTTCCAGACAGTTTTATTGCAAAATTCAGATATGTTACTATAACACCTTAAATGTTTATTTATCGCAAAAAATACATAAAAATGTAAATAATAAAAGTAATAATTCCTTTCCTCATAGAAAATTATCGGAGTAAAAAAAATAAAATATATGTGTATATATATATATATATATATATATATATATATATATATATATATATATATATATATATATATATATATATATATATATATTATCAGAATATTGGGGGGAAAACAAACTTAGGTCGTTATGGGAAACAATCGATATGAAAAATGCCAGCTCCCTATCGATAGTAAAAATTGATACGACCTTGTGATAGGTACACGGCATCCACCCGATTTGCCATTTCCTATTTTCATCACGGAGGATATCACTTTGAATAATACATGTTGCGTCAGTATTCCTGCCATAATCATCGGAATGACAGTATTAAAAAAAGAACATATACAAAAAGTCAGTGTACATAACAACGGTCATTTTTTATCTCTTCGATAACAAAAACTACAGCATGGTTTTATTTCTCTTAATTTGTCAAACAAACTTTATTAACCTCATAAATTTCATACTATATAGGCGTTCTAAATTACTTATCAGACAGAAACTCAACGTAAACCCTTCTTCATTAAAACCTATATAGATTTACGCACCCGCTAAGAAGATACATATTAGAAAAAAACAAAATGTCTTAATCTAAATTGTTACTTTCACTTACTATATATAGTAAGGGAAAGTATTGCGATCGTGAAAATTTTCGAATTCCAGTTTTCAACGGAAATACACATTTTAGGGTCCCATAAGTCTAAATAACTAAGTCCCGCAAAAAGGTCTGTGTGTGTGTGTGTGTGTGGTAACTCCCGGGCGGAAACGGTAAGTCCTATGAAACTAAAATTTCATATTTAAGACAAATACGCCTGAGACGTTACAAAACCTTATTCATCAAAATGATCTTACCAGAAGAGCCACTTCATACGATACATTTTGCACCTTTTTTCGATTTTCTCGAAAACGGTTCCGACGATTTTCATAAAACTCGCTATATTGATGTAAAATTTAATAGGCTCTAATATCATGTAGATTTCATTTAAATGGTGTGACAGGGCTTAAATGCCGATATTTTAAATTTTCTTTCCCCAAAGTACCTTTAATTTTGTAGATTCTATAAAAATAACCAAATTATCTTGTTAGCATTGATAAATAACAGCTAAGTATGTAAGTTGGTAGTAGAACTAAAGGAGAAAACTAAAAAAAATGTTTAATGCAAAAATGTTTTTTTTAACATAGAAGCAGTAATATACATGTATGATATACCGTTGGAAAGCTAAAGATTTTAGAAAAAAATATTATCTAATACACAAGAGCTTGTAAAAGTTATTAAAGAGTGATGAATAGCTAAAGCTAAAGCTAACTGATTATTTTAGATAATAATATAATAGTTTTAATAATTTTTATCTCTAACAGTATTTGAAAATTTTTAATCGATTTATAAAACGGAGGTAAATGAAAGTCGCGTGTTGCCCGCACCAGATTTTTAAGACTAGCAACGAGCTCACCACTATATGTTTCTAACGATATTCATACTGACTTCCACACTTCAACTACAACAAACCACATTCGATTGACTTACAAACGATTCCACGCCAAACTGCATAGACACACATAACCGAATATTTCCGAAATATAACAGGTCTCTGGGTTTTCCCTCAATTTTCAAGTAGCCAATTTTAAAAACTGGATGGGGTCGAAGGATGTCTCCCAATCCGAAGTTGCCCCACGACTGAAATAACAAGGTGAATAGTTATCTTACCACAGCCGGGTTTGAACCCGGAATCCCGAAATTAGTATTCCAGCGCGCTACACCACTCCCTATTTGATTTAAGATAAAAAATAATTAGTGCAATATTAAATTTTAAAAACTCAATTATTTCGATATTATTTTTACAGGAAAAATAATGTATTTATGGTTAATTAATGGCTCTTAATGTTTTAAATTTATTTTTAGATCTATGTAGTTGTAATTGAAAATATAAACAATCCATTTCTGACCTTAATTTTTAAAAGCAGTGTGTACAAATGTACAGCTATAGAATCACCCTAATGCATTATTGGCAAATGAATGTTGCCCATTAATTAATGAATGAACATTGCTGAATGCTATAATATTAATTTTTTTTTTTATAAGTTTCAATTTTAATGTAATAATAATTCTTATTTATTCAAATATATCGTCATAGGTCCTAAATATGAGGAAAAGCCCCGAAACAAACTTTTTTTTATTTATTTATTTAATGGAATTAACAACTGTATACAGGAATACAACAAGTAAATTAGATGAAATATATAAAGGTATGTAACACATGTAGAGTACCTTCCCAGTGGAAGCAATCTAAAAATGTTCTTAACTAGAAGGTCTCGGGGCCATCTCCTTTTCAGACGCTTCGGAAGATTGTCAGGAATTGAAGAGGAAGAAAGGATTGAAACTAGAGGATTAGGGTGGGAATGGAGTTTGCCATGAAAGGAATGGTATCTAGATCGGTCCAAATCAGCAATATACGGAACATTCAAGCCTTTATGGATTAGTGTATTCGTGACAAAGTAATGAGCATTGAGGATTTTATGAAGGATTTTGGATTGTAGGGATTGGATACGGGAAGAGTTTGATGGTTTAGTAGAGCCCCAAAGCTCTACTCCGTAAGTCTATATCGGCCTTATGATAGTCATGTAGATTAGTCTTTTGTAGTTAAGTGGAAGGTTTGAGCGTTTGTCTAGTAAGTGTTGAAGTAGTCGAAAACGTCGAGCAGTTTCTTGTCGTTTCAGTCTTGTATGAGGGTTCCAAGTGAGACGTTTGCCAAGGTGCAGTCCTAGATATCGAATCTGTTCAACCGGGACAAGAGGAGTATTATTGAAGAAGACAGTAAGGCAGGATGTCATAGGTACATAGACCTAAAATGAAATTGCAGTTAAATAATATTTTGGAAGAAGCATATGTTGTTTGGCTTCAAACGAAATGCAGCAGCTAGTTACAGAAGGTAAAATACTTTTTAAATATCAATTTTAAATTTTTGCGAATTTAAACATCCTTTTTCTAATGTCGTATTTTCATAATCCAAGGCAAGATAATACATTAAAAAACTCCAGTAATTTAAAGGTAATTAATAAAAGTTCGATCCATTTACTCCTGCTACCAGCTGGCTTAAGAACATCCAATGAATGAGTGCCCTGGTATCCTAGATATTTGGCATAGGTACAGTGGTGCAACAAGGCTTCTACAGGTCAGGGTGAAGGAATGTGATACTATTATTATATAGACAATAAAACATTAATTAATTCGTGAATAATAATAATAGCTTTCTTTCATTCTTCACACAACAACAAGCCTCTCTCTTTTGAGAGGTATAAGTCTGTTTTTTAAAACTAAAATAACTACTTCCTCTACTTCATTAATGTTTTACTATTTACCACTTACAATATGAATATAATAAAACGTTTTATGAACGATTTGAACTTGAATTACATCCATGAAAGTTCTTTCGTAACATTATCCCGGATATTCCTATTTCTTTCCGACGTAGTCCAACAGTCTCCAATTAGACGTACTATTGATTCGGAAACGGAGAATTAATAATTTAAGAAAAGCAAAACTGAGAGGAGGCAGAACCTAATATTACACTATATTAAAAATATATATGTATATATAATAAAATATATATAAAAACTCGCCTTTAAAATTGAAAGAAAATAATTTTAAAAAAGTTTTACCAATCCCTGCCACCACATAATTTTTTAACTGTGATAATTATTAAAAAAAAAATTAAATATCATGAAATATATCCTTCTTTACTCTATAAAAACAGTCGAATAAAATAAAGCGGGATAGCCTACAATTAAACGTTAAAAGATGATTAATTAAAAATAATTGCCTATGAGGAAATTATTCTATTTAATTGATGTAGCTTAAAAACGTTTAGATTTAATTTTAAACACCTTAACAGTTATTAAAAACTTAAATTAAAAACTGAATTAAACCTTTTTTTTCTTCTAAAAACAACAGCATATGAACTTTATAATTTTTAAAAGTTTAAAAGCGTTCAGATTCGATTTTAAACAGCTTACAATTTTGAATTAAATAATTTCTTCCAAAACTCTACGGCATCTGAGCTACAGAATTCTAAAAATGTGTAAATTCTTAAAAAAAAATTACAAGAATAACGTTTAGTTTTAGCAAAACATCTGTTCTCTTACGTAACGTAATGAACGATTTTTTTTTTTTTTTTTTTTTTACAACAATCTTTATTTATACAACATACATCTGCACAGTTTTCAAAAACATTGATTGGAAATCCAAATCAACGAATCATATAATAAGATATTTTAACTATTAAATAAATATTTACCATAACTAGAAAAAGGAAACTTATTTAACAAGCGAGTTAAAAAATCTAATTATAAATAAAAATTTAAAGTTTGGAAAATAGGGCTAGAATACTTTTATAAATTCGTCCATTCATGTCATTTCAATGAAGAGAAATATAAATCTAAAAGTATAAATATAATTTAATTCTCTAATGAAAAAAAAAAAGAAAAAGAATACCTTTATGCCTAAAAAATAGGGATTTGTAATATTTAATTAGAATTAGTAACCTTTAGCATGGCGAAGAACTATTTTCTATTTAATTCTATACTCGTATATTAAATTCTAGAGCCTATAGGCATCAAATAAATTGATGAGGACTACTTGTATTCTAGGTTAAGTGATATTGAGTCCATTAACTAAACTTTGCAATAACAGGTATAAATGGGTGGGCGCGAGTAAATAGAAGATAACAGGGAACAACAAACATTGATAAAGACAATGAGAGCTATAAAATTACTGCCTTATCTGCATCATGTAAAAAAAAGTAGAGAAATCAAGAAAAAAGTAGGTCAAAGAGTAAGTCGCACATAGTCTTTTTCTTGTAAAAGTCTGTATACATCTACACAGATGAATACCGGATAACTGAAGATGGGATAACACAGAAATGAGACATTCATTTTCAAAAAAAATTGAGCAGTATGGTATGGTAGCAATAAAAATTAAATTGTCTGATAATTATACTTCATTATTTAAAAAAAATTTGGTGCCCGCAACACACGAATTTCACTTACCTCCGTTGTTAAAATCAATTTAAGAATTTTTAAATACATTTAAAGATAAAAAAAAAAAAAAAAATTGTTAAAGAATTAATTATTAATTCTTTAATTTCTTTAATTCTTCACTAAGGGATTTAATTTGCACCACTGTAACATCACTGACCTGACTGACTTATCTTCTGATCACTCCCCCCTTCTTTTAACTATAGATTCTAAACCGCTAATTAAAACTCCGCGACCAACATTAACGCCTGGAAAAATTGATTGGTGTAATTTTAGATTATGCATTGAAAATTCATTGTCGCTTAATACTGATATACGGACACCAGATGATTTAGACGATGCAGTATATCACCTAACGCGAACCATTCAAAAGTCCGCCTGGGATTCTAATCTGCCCAAGAAAACGACAGACAGACACCAACAAAATTATCTCCCTCCAGGTGTTCATCATCTTGTTATCACCGTGTTAATATACTAACACGTCAGCTTAAAGAGGAAATAAGACGTTCAAAAACTGAAAACTTTAATAACTTCTTGAAACGTACATCGACTGGTGAGAAACCATTATGGAATTTGACCAAACGGATACTCCAACATCACGAAGTTTCTCATCCGCTTCGATATCCTGACGGTTCTTGGGCAAAATCAGACGCACAAAAAGCTCAATTGTTTGCTAACCATCTCAGTGGGACTTTTAAAACTCATGATGATATTAATGACAGACTATGTACAACTCTTGTTCAATCCCACCTTAACGTGCCCTTACCAATGACATTACCTCCAAAAGCAATTCATCCGTACGAAGTTCGTGATATTATTAAGAGCTTGCCGAACAATAAAGCTCCAGGGTTTGACTTAATTACGAATTTCATTATTAAAAATTTACCATGGAAAGCAATCCTTTTTTTAACCAATATTTATAATTCAATTTTCAAAATCACGTATTTTCCAGTCTTGTGGAAATATTCAGAAGTTATCATGGTGCTAAAACCAAATAAATCCTCAGACTGTTTAAATTCCTATCGCCCGATCAGCCTTCTTCCTTCGTTCTCAAAATTATTCGAAAAAATACTTCTTCACCGTTTAGATTCTCTTGAAATATTAAAGTGTATACCCAATCATCAGTTCGGCTTTAAAAAACATCATTCCACTATACAACAATCTCATCGTTTAGTTGATTTCATTTCAAATTCACTAGAGTCAAAAAAATATTGTCCAGGTGTTTTCCTTGACATTAGTCAGGCTTTCGACAAGGTTTGGCACGAAGGATTGCTTTGCAAACTGAAAATTTTACTTCAACCTACGTTCTATTTAATATTCCTTTCATACCTTTCGGATAGACATTTTTCTGTCAAAGTCGGGACCGAACTCTCAGACATTCAGCAAATTAAGGCAGGTGTACCTCAGGGCAGTGTTTTAGGACCAATATTGTTTAACATTTATATGTCAGATCTTCCCCAGCACAATAGGACTCTTTTGGCTACTTTTGCTGATGATACAGCTGTTCTTTGTTCAGATAAGGATCCTTTACAAGCGGCAATATCCCTCCAAAACCACCTTGATGAAATTTCTGCTTGGGCTTCTAGATGGAAAATAAAGATGAACGAGTCCAAGAGTGCTCATGTAGTGTTCACCCTGAACCACAAACCTTCTCCTCCCATTCGACGAAATTCGATATTTAGGTATTCACTTGGACAAAAGACTGACCTGGAGTACCCACATTCGACAAAAACGCAAAGAACTCAACAGACGATACGGTCTTTTATCTAGATTACTTGACAGACGCTCTAAATTATCATTAACCAACAAACTAACTCTTTACAAAGTTTTGCTAAAACCAATCTGGACATACGGGATAGAACTGTGGGGCTCTGCCAAACCAACAAGTATCCAAAGAATACAGTCCTTTCAGTCGAAAGTGCTGCGCAAAATAGTGGACGCACCGTTCTACGTAACAAATGACGTTATGCATAACGACTTAAACATTCCGACTATTTCAGCCACTGCTACAGAACAATACAATAACTTCCACCAAAGACTAACATACAACACCAACCCTCTTACAGAAACATTAAAATGCTCTACGAATCCTTACAGCCCACCCCGACGACTACGCAGGCGGTGGCCAAGAGATATGCTGATCACTTAACGAACTCTGCTATGTTGAGCCACTGCTTCAGCATTCCACAAATTTGCTTATTGCAAAAGAAATGCAGATGGCAAATTAAATTCTATGTCAAATTTTTTGTTTTGTAATAAATAAATAAAATGAATCTTCACATCGAAACTGCTTTTAAAATTATTATCACCTATCTAAAGAATAACTGGCCAGTAAAATAAAATCTCTAGATTTGAATAAATAAGTGGTAATTCTTATGTATAAAATTATTTCAAAAGACTCATAAGATAGAAAAAGGGTTTATATTTGTAAAGAAAAGCAGAAAGTGAAGTAGTCTTGCTTTTTACTTCCACCTTCAAAGTTTCTCGAAATGTAGGCGAGAATAAATTTGAGACGAAGAAACAAGTGTTACAAGCCATAAAAAAATCCTTCGTGGATTGCTTTAATTTTTTTTATAATAGTATTATAAAACGACAACTATCACGATTCATTCCCGCAACACTCGTGTGCGGCCTTCTTAATTGTATATTCCTCCCCATCGAACCGCAGCTTTCGACAGATCTTTCATTATCCGATCCTCTTCCATATGGAACTCTATCCCTTCTCATATTCGTAACTCTAATACCCTTCCAACCTTCAAATCTCGTCTATTCAATTACATCCTATCCATTAAATTTCCTAGGAACCTCGACAATAACCAATTTTAAATGAAAATGTTCAAATAAAAAAAAATCATAGAAGTTATTATTTTTTTTTCTCTCGTTTATTTTTAAATATATAGGAATTGTATATAATTATTTTTTTATCAAAGCTCTGAACAGGAACAGAAGGATAATTGTATATTTTATTTATTTATTTTTTTAACAAACATCTAAATTAGTTTTATGTGCCTATATATTATTTTATTTTTTTCTCTCATTCATTAGAATGAGAAGTCGATTTATTATATCCGTCAGTTTGGTTTTCTATGTTATCTTTGTCTTCTGTATTTATTCTTTACCTTCCATTATTACTCTAAGGCATCAAAGACTTTCTTTACTTTCATATGTATTATTCTGAAGGGACTTATCAAATAAATAAATAAATTATTATTATTATTATTATTAACAATAAAGACCTTTTCATTTTAAATAAACGAATCAATATAATAAAACGAAAAGATAAAAAAATGTAAGAACAGGTTTGAAGAGTTGGGTATACGCTGCAGACTCAAACAATTAGAGCAGCAGTTCATTTAACTCTCATATCTCAGAGGCTAAAACTGGGAAAAGTAAACATTTTTAAAATGAACTGATAAGAATTAATTTCAATTTTATTACATTTCCAAAAAAAAAAAAAAATCTACTTCCTGATTCCACAAGTTTTTTTTAGCAGCGTCAGGAGTCCCACTTCATAAATCTTACTGATATATGTCCCATTCTCAACAGAACAAACTTCTAAAACTTTCACAATGTATTGTATAAAAAATAATCAGGAGCCCGCATCATACAACTTCGACTCCTCTTCTACATGATTTTTTTTTCTTCAAAGTGTACATTTTGTTTTCATGTAAATTTCACTTAGTTCTCAATGAAAAGATTATATTTTCTATTAAATAATAAAAGAATATAAATTGATATCTTAAACAACCAAAAATACTTAAAGTTTTCACGATCGCAATACTATTTCTTACATACTATCTATAAAAATCTGGTTCTGGCAACACAAGACTTTCACCTTACCTCGAGTGTTAAAATCAATTTAAAAACTATTAAATAAACATTTAGTTGAAAAAAGTGTAAAGGAACATATGTATTAGATTAAATAACAATAGTAATATGAAATTGTTATGTACAATAATTACTAAGATTTATGCCATATTCGTCACTTTACACTACCTTTGTATATAAGATAGCATTTTTTCGTAAAATCTATAAATCATTATTCCCTCATTCTATAATTTTTCATTATACCGTCTTACTACTTTATATACATTTTTTTCTTTACATGCTGTTTTAAAAAAACTGGTTGTTAGCCCTGAAGATGGCATGAAATTTAGGCTGAGACGTTGGCAAAAGAAATTAAGTTTACTGAGACCCCCACCGACTTTTTATATTCTACCTACAGTCAACTATGTTTCCACTATTATGAAAGAATTTCTTTTATTCTATTTTTTTATTATTATTCGTGTTATTGTTTATTTTAAGTGATCGATGTGTGATACGAGCATCGGATTTTTTTTTATTCCCACTTGGTTTTTACTCTTCTAAATAAAACCTTTTCAGTCGCAATGATTACGGCAATAGACTTCTGAGGCAAAGGAACCCTTATTGGAAAAAGAAAAATATTTTTTTTATATTGTATTTTTTTTATCTGAATATGCATGAGATGGTTCGGGTGACTGTGGTGATCGCAAAAATATTGTAAATACTATTTATTGTGCAACCTAAAACTATTTATAACTGCAAAAACTATTGTGCAACCATCTCATCCTTCATCATAATAGCACGGTAAACTTTTCAATTTTTTTTTTTTTTTTTAAGCTTTCACTTTACAACTGTTTGTTCTGATTTGACTTAACCATTTAGTTATTAAAGCTCTTACTAAAAAAGTATATTTAAATTGTAAGTTGTTATTTTAAGCCTTTATTAAACACAAAATACACCTTTTCCCGTTTTCTGTTATTAGTAGAAGAGAATTAGCAATCAGAACTATTTTTCTAGGGCGATAAATTGCTAGATTAGAACGCCCGAAAATGTAAGTAAATACGTTTAATTTAGCCCTATTAAGTGTTTCAACGTGCCCGACGTTTATACAAAAGATGTTTAACAATAGGTAGTTTTGAAATAATATAACAACAATTAGCATAAAAATTAAACATTATAATCTTGAAAGATGGGAGTCCCATTAGATCAAACATATTTTTTTTATTTGCTGTAAAAATTTATTTAACAAGTGAACGGTGTGTGATGCAAGCACAGTTTTTTTTTCTTTGATTAAAACCTTTTCAGTCGCACGATACAGCTATAGAAAAATACAAATATCACTAGACTATTTAGATCCACCTTCAATAAGGGTTAAGTCACGAATAGTCATGGCGAAATAACTTATGATTTGAACTACTATAAGTTAACTCTGGTGGATTTTAAATGCTTAACCTTGCTAGGAATAAAAAATCTTTTCTTCATCCCCTCTTGGAAGTAAGGTGTAAGAAAGGGACAAAGAAGAGGTGGCTTGAGAACGTGCCGGTGGGAATGACCGCAAGGGGCTGAGCTTACCGGAAAAGGTGACATCTTTTGCTTGTCCATAGAAAAAATAATTTGTTTCTCTTAAAAATTATAATAATTATTAGTGTTCCGTACGGACGATAATAAGATGGTAACTCACAACCCATGATAATTAATTTATTTTATATCTGACTGTGACTAAAGATAAAACCTTATGTAACTTACATAAGTGACATATTATCCTCTTACCTTTCTTCTGTATCACAATGCACGTAAACTATGTTGAACTGTGAAGCGATAAGGATGTCAAGGTGGACAGACCAATTACCGCGTGGAATGTTTTGATTCATGTTGGCAATTTATGGTAACTTGTATGTTAGATCGAATGGGACTCCGACCTTTCATCAAGCGCATAATGTTTAATTTTTAATACTGATTGTTATTGTTATTTCTGATCCACCTGTTGTTAAACCTTTTTGTATAAACGTAGGACACGTTGAAACACTTTACAAGGGTAAATAAAAGCAAATTCTTACTTTTATCAAGCTTAATAATGTAGCCCAGTGGTTACTAAGATTTTTTTTTGCGTACACCTTCATCTAATCATTACAATAGGAAGGACCCGGAAAATTCAAAAAATCAGAAAAGTGCAGTTCTTTTTGAAAGTTACTAAATAAATATTCAATCCCAATCCAAAGCATACTAAAACATCTCCTTCCCCATAACTTTAAAAACAATTCTAGATTTCAATTAAAAAAGTCTGGTGCGCGCAACACACGACATTCACTTACCTCCGTATTTAAACCAATTTAAGTATTTTTAAACGAAATAAATTGTTAAAGAATTATTTACATTGGATCTTAATAGAAACATGTGTTTTGCAAAAGAATCAATTATAATATTATTATCTACGCCAATCAGTTTGTTTTATCGGATTTTTATCACTCACTGTTCACTTTTACCATAGTATGTATAGGATATTTTTTCTAAAATTATTATCATTCCAACGGTATAATAAACATGCATATTACTGTTCTTAAGTTTAAAAAAATAAAAATTGCATTAAAAAAATATTTTTGCAGTTTTCTCCTTTAGTTGGATATCGAATTCGTTCAACTATGTATTTCCCTGTTGTTTTTTTTAGCAATGCTAATCAGACGATATCGTTATTTTTATAGAATCAACAAAATTAAAGGTACTTTAGGAGAAGAGAATTTCATCAGAATGAAACCAACATCCAATTTGACAAAGATACAGCGATTTTCTCAAAAACGGCTCTAACGATTTTGATTAAACTCGCTATATCGATGTAAAATTAAATGGGCTTTAATATCACGTAGGTTTCATTCTGATTGAAATAGTCTTATGGGGCTTAAATGCAGATATTTTAAATTTTCTTTTTCTAAAGAACCTTTAATTTTGTATATTCTATAAAAATAACCAGATCATCTTATCACCATTGATAAAAAACAGGTAAATATATAAGTTGAATGAATTCGATATTCAAATAAAGGAGAAAACTAATTAATTTCTTTTTAATGCAATAGTTTCATCGTTTGGCCACTGGATGGCGCTGTCATCGCCGGACTCTACAGTGGGTTAGGTTAGGTTACTTGTTTTTCCTAGGCGATCGACAGCAAGGTCATTACGCCCTTTCATTATTTAACTTCTTATGTAATTTTGATTTTTTGACTTATGTTTTAACATCAAGGTACTTAAATTTCTTATTTTGCTTTGCTATTTTAATTGTATACATTTGTCTTCTTACTATTTCACATCTTATTTATTTATTTAACTTAAATAATATATACATTATAAATACAATTTTCAAACTAACTAGCATTTATCTTAAGACAGTATTGTAGAGAACTTTTTTATTTATTTATTTATTTTTTTTTATTAAATATAATTTTTTTTTTTTTTTAAACAATATTGTGATCTCTCTTTTTTTTTTTTCAATTATTATTGATATTGTTTTCATTAAAAATTTGATTGGTTAAACTTTTACTTTCTTTCTTTTAAATTTTATTTTTTTATTTATTTTTTTTTATTTTTTTTATTTTTATTTATTTTATTTTTTTTTATTTTTTTTTTTATTTATTTTTTTTTTTTTACATATTTTTTGTATAGGTTTACATCATTGCCTTAGAATCTATTTTATATAATTAAACGGTTACTGTTAGATTTACATTTTTTGGTATAATTGTGTATCTTTTAACAGTTTTATGACGCTGTCACTTGATTCTTTTGAATCTTTTAGAGCTAATTCTATGAAACGAGGTATTTTATAATATACGAAAGCTTCCTGGTATACTGGACAATTCTCAATAATATGTTGTACTGTAAGAGGTAATTGACACACTTCGCAGTTCGGTCGATTTTCTTTAGTAATTAAGAATTTGTGGGTTAAATTGGTGTGACCGATTCTTATTCTTGTTAAAACCACCTCTTCCCTTCGGTTTCCTCTGACGGAACTTATCCATTTTTTTGTTGTCTTTTTGACATTTCTTAATTTGTTTGTCAAAGGAGTATCATTCCAAGCCGATTCCCAGCTTTTCAGGACTCTATCTTTTAGATATGCTTTGACGTCATTAGGCTCGTATACATGGAATGGTGAAATGTTGAGATGAGCTGCTTCTTTTGCTGCTTTATCAGCTGCCTCATTGCCTGGTATTCCGGAATGTCCTGGTGTCCAGAGGAAATTTACCGTTTTATCTAGATCGTTGAGGGTTTCTAAATAATTGTTTATTTTATTTAGGATAGTTCCAGTTTTATTGATGTTTACAATACTCTGAAGTGCCGATAAGGAATCTGTGCATATTAATGTTTTTGAATGATTACCTTCTATGGCTAGATGAAGCGCTGTGGCAATCGCCTGCAGTTCTGCAGTATGGATCGTGGAATATGGGGGTAATTTATATTTAATCGCTATTCCACTTTTTATGACGGCAAAACCAACAAACTCTCTTTGCTTAGATCCATCAGTGAATATTATTTCATGTCCAGAATATTTTTGAGAAATTTTTTGGAATTTATATTTATTGGAACCAGGTCCTATACCTTTAAAAGTTAAATCTATTTTTATGGGTTGGTATTTCCATGGAGGAGATCTAACGGTTGGCTCAGCAGGATCTATAGGCAGGTCGAGAATTTCTCTAACGAGTTCAATATGTCGTACACCTAATGGAGCAGTTTTTGTTGGGTTAATTTCATAGTTCCTGATGCAACGGGGATTAAATATATAGGAATAAGCAGGGTTTGTTTTTTGAACTTTAATCTTGGCGATATAGTTGTTAGTCAGTTCTTGTCTTCGGTAAGCCATAGGAGTTATGGAGGCCTCCGCACAGAGACTTTCTATTGGACTCGTCCTAAAAGCTCCTGTAGCAAGCCTGATTCCAGTGTGGTGTATTGAATCTAAGGGTTGAAGGCTATTTCTTTTAGCAGAGGAATATAGCATACAGCCGTATTCCATCTTAGGTCGAACAACACTAGTATAGACCATTAGCATTGACTTTCGATCAGCACCCAGTATGTTTTGGCTAGTATCTTCATCAATTGCAACCGCTTTGAACATTCATCTCGCAAATATTTTATATGGCTAACCCATGTTAATTTATTGTCCAATACCATGCCGAGGAATCTGATGTTTTCACCAAACGTCAGGGTTTTTCCATACATAGAGAGCTGAGGAATAGCGCTTGGAGTCCTTTTTCTTGAAAACAATACTCCTCTAGTCTTTTCTATTGAGAACCGGAGATTTCTACTCTCAGACCAAGCTTGGAGGTGGTTCAACAGGCGCTGTAGTGTTCTGCACATCCACTCGTAGTTGCTAAACCTTAAAAATATAGCCAAGTCATCAACATACAGAAATGCTTTGACTGAGCTTGGTATTACGCTGACGATTGAGTTGATTGCAATAGCGAACAACGTACAACTCAATACACTTCCTTGTGGGATGCCTTTAGATATCTCTTTTCGACTAGAGATTGATTGGCCAACTCTCACTCTAATATATCTTTTCATTAAGAAGCTTTGTATGAACTTAGGCATAGCTCCTCTGAAGCCCCACTCATATAATGTTTTCAGGATTGTTTCCCTATCTATAGTGTCGTATGCCTTTTCCATGTCGAAAAAGACCCCTACTGCTTCTTTTTTCTCTATAAAAGTGTCGAGAATCTCGGCTTCCACAGTCACAAGTTGGTCCATTGTGGATCTACTTTTTCTGAATCCGCATTGAATAGGAGTTAGGAGGTTAAATTTTTCAATCATCCACATCAATCGTCTATTGACCATTTTCTCTAGCAGTTTAGACAAACAACTAGTAAGCGATATTGGTCGGTAACTATTGGGTTGGAACTTATTTTTTCCTGGTTTCAGCACTGGGACAACTATTGATTCTCGCCAGGCCTGAGGGTATGTAGCGGTTTCCCAAATTCTATTAAATATTTTCAAGAGTTCATTATTTATTCTAGGAGAGAAATGTTTTATCATCATATTGTGAACTTGATCTATTCCTGGAGAAGAACATTTAGTTTCGTCAATTGCAGCTTTTAGCTCCCAGATCGTGAAAGGTCGATTATAGTCCTGCAGGGATATGCTATCCTGTGTAGGCGAAGTAAAATCTAATTCTTGGGGGTCATTATTTCGATTTTGATTGTTATCACAATTTGAAATGGCTGCGAAATGAAGCGCTAGACTTTCCGCTGTTATTTGTGGGTCTGATATTATTTCATTTTGGATTTTTAGGAATAGGGTTGCAGTATTGTTATTACCAGATATGCTATGGATTTTTTGCCAAATTTTTTTCATGGGAGTGTTGCTATTTATTGATTCCACATATGAAATCCAGGATTCTTTCTTTTTCTTTTTAACTAGATTTCGGACTAGAGCTTTTTGTTTTTTGTATCGTAATAAGTTTTCTTTATTTGGATTTCGCTGAAAATCTTTAAGGGCTTTATTTTTTTTGGTAATGTATTTCCGACATTCTTCGTCGAACCATGGAGTATAGTTTTTTTGTGGATTACCTTTTGTTTTTGGAATGGTTAGGAGAGCTGATTGTATAATCTTATGCGTGAAATTTAGGGTTAATTCATCTATGCTATCTGAATGATACGGTGCTGAATTGTTTATTTTGTCTTCAAATTCTTCCCAATTGGCTTTTTCGATAATCCATCTTTGATGCTTTTTGCTCTTAGGTATTTCGGAATAGAATCGCAATAATGTCGGAAAATGGTCACTCCCATATTGGTCTCTACAAACATCCCAGGTCACGTGCGTATAAAGGGTAGGTGAGATAAAGGTTAAGTCTATCGCAGATGTGGATCCTGATCGTGGGCAGATGTAGGTGGCTTCTCCTGTGTTCAGAAGAAGTGAGTCCGTACTGTCGAAAATCCTACGGATGATGTTTCCCTCGTGTTTGTTGTTGGGCTCCAAGTGTGATGTGATCCATTCATATCTCCTACGACAATGTAAGGGGAAGAAAGACCAGAAACAAGTTGTGTGAGAGCCAGTTCATTGATCGTTTCTGTCGGTGGTAAGTATATATTGCAAATCGTCACATCGAAGTTAAGCTTTACTCTTACCACTATTGCTTGTAAGGGAGTTCGAACATCAAGTTTTTCCGAGTATAGGTCATTTTTAACTGCAATAGCAACTCCTCCGTGAGCTCGTCCTTGTTCTCTTATCTCTTTGTCTTTTCTGTATACTTCATAGTCTTTTATGTTCAGGTTTCGTTCGGGAACAAGTTTTGTTTCCTGTAGGCAGAGTACAGCTGGATTGATGTCTTCTAGAAGTATCTTCATTTCCTCAAACTGCGTTCTTATGCCATTACAATTCCAGCTAATAATTGTCATGGTATCAAGAACATTGTGCGAGACCTACTGTTGTTAGTTGCTTTATTTTCAAACTTAAGATACCCAATATTAATGGTAATTATAATATAGCATACTATAACTAAGTAAGCAAAATAAGAAATTTTTATTATATTTTTAAGACATATTAAAATAGGTAAGGGCAACTTTCTTTTAAATAGGAATAGAATTTTTACTGTCTTGTAGAAATTTGTGATTATTGTTATTATATTAATTGACATAAGTATAATGTAAATATACCTTTTATTAAGAATTGACTTATTTATGTAGTGAAGTGGTGTAACTGTTTTGTAATATTTGTTTATGTCAACTATTGTTAGATTAGATCTATAATACATTATTATTTATTTATTATTATAGCTTTATTCAAGTGGTCTCCATTTCATCACCACTTTTTGAGGAGTCTGTATTTCTTTTTTGGTTTTTACTCATAGAGTTCCGCCGTGGCAGTGGCGGAGGTTTCATTATTTCTGATGTTTTCCCCCCGCTCTGA
This sequence comes from Piezodorus guildinii, assembly GCA_023052935.1. Classification (NCBI taxonomy): domain Eukaryota; kingdom Metazoa; phylum Arthropoda; class Insecta; order Hemiptera; family Pentatomidae; genus Piezodorus; species Piezodorus guildinii. Next base: position 172,443,785 of record CM041292.1, on the reverse strand, counting down.
GGCTGAGGGATGTTAGACCTAAATTCCGAATTCGATTTTGAACGATAGCTCTTGCCGCTACTTCTATTTGTAGTGCAAGGGACTTCGGAATCAAGTGGCGTTTCCGTTAAGAGTTGGGCGGGACGATGGAGTGGGGAAGGGAGAGGGGGTTGGGAGAGGGGAGGTAATAGGAGAGAGGAGAGGGGTAGGGAAGGTAACGGGATGGGATATAGGTGGTGAGGGTTTGATCATCTTGGAGGTTGAGGGAGTAATAATTTTATCTGCAATATTGGTGTTGTTTAGTTCGTCAGTCTGAATTCCTACGTCTTTTCCTACTTTTCTACTACCTTTAGCAGCATCAGCATAATTTAAATTACTATTAGTCGGGTGCGTTTCTTTATACTTTCTTTTGGCCTCATTGTAGGGCACCTTTTCCTTAAACTGTATTGTTTTAATTTCCCTTTCTTCTAGAAGCCTAGGGCATTTCAAATCTAAGCTGGAGTGGTGATTTCCACAATTTACACAGTTGGGAACAATTGAATCGCATGGTAGACCATTATGATCCGGTTTTGCACAGTGAACACATACAGGTGTTTTGGTGCATTTATCGGCAAAGTGCCCGAATTTCAAGCATGTTCTACACCGAATCGGATTTGGAACATACATTTTTATCTTTATTTTCTGAAATCCCACCGGAATAGTTTCAGGGAGGGTAGGTATTGAAAAAGTAAGGACATATAAATGTGTTTTTCTTTCGGTTCCCATCTTTCTATTAATAATTCTTTTTATTTCCTTAACATTGAATTTTCCTAATTCTTCCAGAATTTCATTTTCTTCTACCCCATCTAGGTCCGGACAAAATATTACCCCCTTGCTAATGTTTAATTTTTGGTGTGGACTTACTTTTATTTTGATTGTTGGGCTTAAGTTGTTAAGTTTTAGAAGTTTATCCGATTGATCTTTAGTGTTTGTTTGTACCAAAATACTTCCGTTTCTAAGTTTTTTGACATTTTTCGGTTCCCCACATTGACTATTAATTGTTTTATATATCAAGAAAGGTGATACTTTTTTAAGATCTCCTTCTTCGTCTCTTTCTATAATCAAAAACTGATTTTTATTTATAAATTCCGGTGATTCAGTTGAATTTAATTCATTCATATTTATCCAACTAGTTTTTTTCCTTTTTAAATTTGGTGAATGGATATCAGGTGGTTTATTCATATTAGTATGTTTGAATGGCTATTAATGACTATTATCGGAGGTTACTATTTGGAGAAAGGTTATTAATTTATTTTTAATTTTATTGTTTTTTCTTTGTATAATTTGCCAAACTAAATACTAAATCCTAAAAATTATGTAGTAAATGAACATAAGTAACTTTTTAAACTGGATCTCACAATAAACTATAAACAAAAATAAAAAATAAAAAAAATAATAATTTTTTTTTTTTTTTTTTTTTTTTTTTTGGATTATGTTTATGACTTAGCTGGGCGGGCAAGGACTTTGCCCGCTACTAATCCGCTGCTGAGCGCCGATGGTTTCCTCAGCACAACTCCAGCGTAGTCTTTACTGGTCCGCACGCAATTTTTAACTTCCTTCTGCCAGCCAACCACGTGCTAAGTTCTAACCTACGTGGCTTACCAAGTTTATTCACAATTTTACTTACGAATTAATCTATTCAAATAGCTAAAAACATTTTAAAACAATAACATAAACAAAATTAAAGAAAAATAACACATCAAATTGAACCACTTTAAGCAATAAACTGTTTAAACTGGAAATTAACTATAAGCACATTCGCAACTCTAACGACAGCAAAAAATCTCTACAGTGGGTTCATTCTAATTGAAATAGTCTGACACGGCTTAAATGGCGATATTTCAAAATTTCTTTCTCTACAGTACCTTGGTTTAGTAGTTTTTATGAAATTCACCATATCATCTGATTATTATATCTAAAAAACAGGTAAATATATAAGTTAATCAAGATAACCAACTAGAGGAGATATTTTTTTATGCGATTTTTTAATATTTTTTAGTGCAATTTTTTGTTTTTTAACTTAAGAACAGTAATACACAAGTATACATATACCGTTGGAATGCTAAAGATTTTAGAAAAAATATTATCGTATAAATACTATTGTAAAATTTAACGGAGAGTAATGAAAAGTTGTCAACAAAACGACTGGTTGTCGTATATAATAATATAATAGGTTATTTAATAACACATGTTTCTTTAAAAATCCAATGTTAATAATTCTTTGATAATTTATTTTCGATTCTAAATTTGTTTTATAATTTTTAAATTTATATCAATAACGAAGGTAAGTGAAAGTCGTGTGTTGCGCGCACCAGTTTTTTTTTCCTAGTTTTGTCAACAAGCCCACAGAAGGAGTTGAGCAGGCATTAGTCGACTTGTAAAAATGTATCTACAGAATATTATATAGTTCTTATATGTCTATACAGTCTTGGATAGTGATCAGGTTGTTTCGTAACAAGTAAATTAATCAATATATGACATAGTAAACTTCCAAGACAAACTTTGTGTAGGTAAAGTGATAAAATATAGTGAAAAGGGGAATTTCGAGGTATGATAGTGACAAAAGGAAAAGCTCTTATTTTAAAAACTTATTAGGGACAACGTTAATCCGTTTGACGGAACTTGTAAATTGATTGAACTTCATTCAATATGTCTCTAATTCAATTGCTTTATTAACAGGCTGAAGTTAATTTATCACATAATCCCATACTGTGGGGGAAGGGTCGCCTCTCTATACAAATGAAGCAACACACCCCTGAAAAAGTTAAAAATTCTATATATATATATACATCATGCAATACAATATATATATATATATATACATATGAATGAATGAAAAAAGAACTTTATTCTGGGACTAAGTCCCTTGAGAATAATACACATGTACACAAAAAATAATGATTACAACTGGCCAAAAAACACATAAAAAAAAACTAATAATATTAATGATTACAAAAATTATTTACAATTATTTTAATTGACGAAAAGAGAGAGAAATGAAAAATATAAATTTAAAAAAAAAAAAATATAGTAATATCTAAATGTAATATAGAACTAACAAACCAAAAAAAAAACAAAAAACATTAGAATAATTGAAAATAGAAATGAAAATAAACTTTACTATCATTTATGGTATGAAGTGTAGACATTTCTCACATCACTTTAATCGCTGTACTGAAATTAGTTGGCATCTGATTGGGAAGGAGCATGACGGATGTGTGATGTGTGATGACGGATGATATATTATTTATATATACATAACAACTTATTGATAATGACAACAGATATTGATATATCGTCGCAGTTATCCATTTGCTGAACCAATAGAATCATTGGTAGTAAATATCGCAACTGTCAAGCACAAATATTTATATGTTCCATAAAATAACATTGTTTTCATGTCATACATTTTAACTTTTTAATTATATTTAAAAATAAAGTTCTTTTATAATGTTAAGAGCATTTTGATACATTCTCAAAGAGATATACTTAGTGAACAAATCCGGTGCACGCAACACACGACTTTCACTTACCTCCGTTATTAAAATCAATTGAAAAAAAAAATTAAGTTTAAAAATTACAAAGAACTTCAATGGAAGCATATGTATTAGATTAAATAATATAACGATAAAAATAAAGCTCAATGAATTTGACATCGATATAGTGAGTTTAATCAATTTTTTTTTTTGATGATATGAAGTGGCTTTTTAAGTACGCAGATTTTGTTGAAAATGTTGTTGTAACACCTCAGGCGTTTTATACGATCCTTAAATATAAAGTTTCAGTTTTTATAGCTAGACTTATAAGACTCATACAAAACATTTGGACTCGAGGAAACCTGAATTTCTGTTGAGGAATCTAAAATTTTGGTAGTATAAAACTTATCGTTAACGAGACAGGCTTAACACACGCGCAGACCTTTTTGCGGAACTTTCGATCATTTGGACACAAGAGACCCTAAAATGTGTTGTTTTTTTTTTCGAAATTTTTTATAATCGCAATAATTTTCCTTGATATATATTTCATAAATAGGTAAGTAAAACATTTAAAAGCTGAGAGAAAAGTTAAAAATCTTGAAAAAAAAAAAAAAAAAAAAAGAAAAGAAAGTAGTTACACGTGTAGCTCACGTGTCACTAATGCAGTCAGCGTGGGTCTCCCTTAAACAGAATTTTTTAAATCAACCACTCCCAGCCCTAAACATGGCAGCGCTCTTTCATCAAATATCCTATTAAATCACAAAGTATAATCAGGAATTGAATAATAGTATTTAATTGTTTAGTACTTTAAGATTAATATTTTCAGGAATTTTCCTCTTATTTTTTTAACGATATTAAATCGCATTATCAGAGATACTTTTATTTTAATTTTCTTAAATGCTATTTTCTTTCCATCAGTTGTTCATTACACGATTATTTTATTTATTTATTTTTTTTTTGACAGATAAAAATATATTTGGACTGGTAAAAAAGATCTTTAATAAAAATTAAAGAAACCCACTTTTCCCTCCTAAAATCAGATGCTCTACCTCCGAATTAATCTGGCAAAAAAAGGCTACATCAGGTCGTACAAATTTAACGACACAAACTAAGAGGAAAAGCTATTGCTCATTTTGAAGAAATTTAAACTGGACCCTTCACAAACAGGTACCAAAGAAACCTTTAAATAACTTATGGCTATTATGAAATAGGCGTGCCTAGGAAAATACGTTCGCGTTTATGTAATGAAAGTACTCGATCAAAATTTTATAAAATTGATACTAAATATTTTTACACAAACTCCTAAAATTTTCTTACTATACTACACCAAATAAAGGAATGGTCTATATACGACTGTAACAGACATACTAGTAATAATTTTGTAGGTAATGGTTATTTTTGGATTAAAAAAGTTAGATAATAATTAAAAACGCAGCAAATTATTACACAATGTTTTATTATTACCAAATAACTCTATTAGGGTAAGTTACAGCAGTTCATATAGCTGTATACAGGTAATAACCTATACAAATTGTTCTATATCTTCAAAAATAACTAAGTTATGAGTAAAATTTCCATTTTTATAATTAATGGAAGTTTCTGTGATTAGAAAATGTAAAATGTATAAAAAAATGAAGTCATTAAAATAAATCTTTTAAATTGTCCATCATTTTAAAACTAATCGGCCATTTTCAGATGTCGGATAACCTGGTATTTATGCGCCAAATTGCGAACGAAATTGGTCAGTAGTTTCGGAAAAAAACCGCGGACGACACACGTTGGACAAACGGATTCTTTTTTAATTCGTTATTCGGGTTCTACGTATCTTTAGTTTTTTTGTTTTGTTTTTTCGTTTATAACAAAAGTTCATCATTGAAAATAATAAACCAAAATTATTTCCATATTTTTACTGATTTAAAACACTTCAGTATCATAGTAATATTGTATATTTGTTTGTTTGTTTATTTATTTAACGTCACTTTATGCTACTATGGCTAATCGGACGATGCTACAGTGGGAGTCCTAAATTTTGCCTATCCAGGTTTTATTAGGATAGAGACTTAACGAGTACCGACACGCACAGGCTCTGGACAAACATCTTTTTAATCGTCTCTCCGAGGTACGTCGTAACTTTTTTTTTCTTTTTTTTTTTAAGGTTTTTACTCACAATTAAAAAATTCCTATGACAAACTGCGGTTTGAATATTGTATATTTAAACTGTACAAACCTGTTATTCTAAAGGGACCCAGTCCCAGAATAAAAATTATTTTCTATCTATCTATCTAATAAACCAGCGGTTATTGTGATTGGTAGGATGTTTTAGATTAATACATGCCCTTTTTCGAAATACAGGTCTGTTGAGAAAAATACATTATTGTATGCTTATAAGTTAGATGAGGATAGCTTTTAATGAAGTTAATATTTAAAATCGATCAGACTCCAAGGAAACTTTTTTTTAATTTCCAACAGATGCTATAAAGCTTCACGGAACTGATAATTTGATTTTGTAATTATGTTAATATTTTGTTAATTAGTAATAATAAATAATGGATTATAGGGTTAATATCTAAATATTAATTCTTAATATCTATTCTTGTCAAACAATAGAATATACATACACCTTTGATATATTCCCTTTGTAATTCCGCCAGAAAAAATAAACCTACCTCAGAAATAATTGAGGCGAAAGACAACTTTAACACTATCGATCGTGAGATTATCAATTTAACACTAACCACACCAAGTTCAACAGGTGTGGCAGGGCAAATTCCCAAGGACGGACTTCCAACACCAACAAATGTAAAGAGCGACAAAATAGGTCTACTGAAACTCCATCACCATGATATCAACTTGTCTCTCCATTCAACTTCCAAAGGATCCGTAAGATAAACGATGTCTCTCATTGAAACATTTTCTTAAAACAATATATTTATTGATTGTTAAAAAAAAAAAAGGCGATATATCAATTCTCAGTTTGGTTGAGGTCGAAAAGTTTTTCCTGACGGGTATGGTAAGTATACTAGGTTTTATTTTAATTGCTCAGGATTTCTATGCTGTGAGGAAAATGCGTCTAGTTTTCAAGGAGATTAAATTGTTTAAAGTGGAAAACATTAAGCTTTTCCGGGTTATTAGTACTACTCTGAATGGGCTTCATACAAATTCTGAATAGAGGAACATAGAGAAAAATCATAACTTTTTTCAATAGTCGCAACATGCAGGTAGCTGTTTAGAACCTTCTGTTTAGGTTTTTTCTTTTGTACATAGAAATAAAAAAACTGGAAAATTCATACTTAAAACACCGAAAAACCACAACAGAAGACTAAAAAAAAAGATAAAACAAAGAAAGTGGACATTGAAATAGCTCAAGAGCAATTCACCTAATTAATTACTTACTTTGATATACTGCAGAAATTAATTTTTCTTGTGAACGTATTTATTTTTTTTAGATATTTATTTGTAATATTTAAGTTTTGTGATTTTTAGTCATTGAGTGCTAATTTGGTCGACTTTACCAGTCAACGAGCTAAAGACATACTCTTTTGATAAACTGAAAAATTAAAGCACTTACTGTCCACTAACAGACAATGTGAGCACGAGATCCAATAATAAAATGTTGACAAAACATTGTATTGTCAGTTTAACCTAGTCCAATCAATTTTTCGACCATATTAGATTCGAAGGTTACAGTGATCAGACCTTTGTGGATAATTACTTTTATATTATTGTAGGTTTAAACTGAAAAGGTATAATTTCTTTTTAATCTTAATGACAAATAATGAGCGAACAAATTCTAAAAAGGTAAGGTAATCCGAAATACATTAGTATCTAAGCTATTTAATTTAAGATGGATAATTAGATGAGAAGGATAGTTGACTTATTTAGTAAAACTGGATAATGGATAATCAGGAAATCATTCGAGGAGATTTTAAAAAACAAAATGTTTTTGATTGTTATTGCCATAAATATTAGCAAGGGAAATTGCCATTTAGCATTCCATTAAAGTGACAGGACAACTGTGATAGAATAAACAAATGTTGAGAGTCAAGTGTGTTTACACTGATACTTAAAACGCAGTTTTCCAAAATAATTACTTACAAAAACAAATATTTAGCCAAACCAAAAATCTATGCACCTTTACAAATGTTTAAATATTTTACGCATCTTGATAATACTGCTGTTCGAAACGAATGCTGTCGGGTTTAGAAAAAAAAATGAATCTTACAGATTACCATTTTTTAAAAAGATATATACTTAAGCGTAGGGGCCACCCATAGCGTAGTGGTTAGCATAACAGCTTTTTATGCCAAAGGTCGCGCGTTCAAACCCGCGGGTGGCCCTAGGATTTAGGATTTTTTAATGGGAGTTAAAAATCCTTAGTTATGCCGTCCTTCGGAGGGGATGTTAAAAGGTGGTCCCGAGCCTGTGCAATGTCGGGTAGTCGTTAAAGATCCCTATGCTAATAAAACCTGGGTAGGGAAAATTTAGGACTCTCACTGTAGCATCGTCCGATTAGCCATAGTAGCATAAAGTGACGTTAAATAAATAAACAAACAAACATACTTAAGAGTAAATTTAAAAATGTAATTAGGTTCATTGGTCGTAGAGCGTTCCTGCGCAGTACAAGTCTTACTATATCAAAAGTTTTTTTTTTTTAATTCAACTCATACCCCAACTCAGTTCCCGCGGTCTATAATTTATAAAACGATAAGGAGAAGAAAAAAAAATCACTTATTACAATACTCAGCATTTTGGGGGGTTACCAACCTTTAACATCACTACGTTTATTTTCACCGCATTAAATTATGTTTGTGCAGCTATTGTTTGTGTTTCCCATGTTTTTTTTATGAAACGAAGTAAAAAAATAAATGCGTTTTTGTCCGTCTCTGGGACCAGCTCTAACACTCTTTAATTATTAATATCTTATAATGATTAATTAATTAATTATAAAACTCGACTTATAGCAGGTTTTTGTTTTAAAGTCGCCTTGACTGATTTCCTGATTAAATAGATAAATGACCTGACTGTACTTCTATACCTTATCAACTTCATCGATTGCGATAATGATTTACTCGCTACATGAGGACTTAAGATTTAAAAAGATGAGGCTGTAAATAAGATAAAGTTGGGAACCAACATTGTACTGACAAAGCTACAGAACCGGTTGTCGCTAACGAGATACCCGCGCTAGGAATATGTTAGTTAGCTTGGAGTTGAGTTGAGAAGCCCTTTCTTCGAACTAAAGCTCTCGTGGAAAAAGTGACAGATTTCCTCTAAAAAAAACTTTTTATAAATTGATTTCCTTAATTCGTAATAATTAATGTAATAAATTAAACTAAACAAGAATCCCATTTAACATTTTTTATTTATTTGTATGAGTTTAGACAATAAAATGAGATTTGCTATCTGCTTATGGAATAAGCAAATATGCTAACAAATGATATAGAAGTACAAAAATACAACTATAAAATAGATTTACCACGACCATCAGTATAGCAGGTCTCACCTCGATAGTCTTCCTGGGGGGATCAGAAGGGTTTTCGGCAGTCAATAGGTTCAAAGTCAGCGGGTTTGAATTTAGAGTCAGTCGTGAAATTTATTATAGCCAACAATAGCAATTGCAATGACGACCGGACTGTCAAGGTCAGTATGTGGTGGCTCATAAGATTCATTAAAAGGGGCATTAACAATTTTCCTTTGATTGTAATAATTGGATAATTTTCATATTTTTGCTGTTCCCCATAATAAGTCATAAGTCCTAATAATAATAGGCTTACCGAACCCGAAGGTTTGATGCCGATACGACCAAATTCCGCTTACACAGGTTCGCCCAGTGATCACCGTTCAAGACTATACCCCAAGGATATAGTTTAATAACGCAATCCTCCCATTGACGCTTAGGTCTACCTTTCGGATGCCTACCAGTCGGTTCAGTGTATACCAATTTTCTCGGAATCCGTTCCTCACCGACCCCGACAACTTTACTCGCCCATTTGAACCTCCGCGATGCGATCAACATCAATATTCACAGGGTATAAGCTCCATAATTCCGCGTTGTGCAACCTTCTAAACTCCCCAGTGGCCCCATCTCTCTTCGGACAAGTCATAAGTCCTAATAGGTTTTATTTATGCTTTATGAATAGTCAATTTTTTTTTCAATGATAATTTTGAACGTTTTTCTAGTAATCTAGAAAGAAGTCTATTCAGTTCTTTCCTTTCGTTTGAGGTGGTATGTCCGTGTCAGTCGTTTGTCAAAGTTAATGCCTAAATAACGCACTGTGTTGGAAACTGGTATTGCAATATTATTGAAAAAGACCTGACGTCAAGTCTCTTGGACCTATTCGTTTTTATTTTTCATTTTTTTTACCAAGCAAGCTATGTCATCCAGACGTTCTTGGAGTGCTTGAGAAGCCTTAGAGGCATCTTTGTTGGATCTCAGGATAGCTGAATCGTCAGCAAAGGTTGCTGTAAGTGATTCAGGGTGCTGTGGGATGTCAGAGCAATATATATTAAAAAGGGTGGGACCTAATGCGCTGCCTTGAGGTACTCCTGCTTTTATTTGTTTAATATTAGAGAACTCTGAACCTACCCTCACTCGGAAAAAAAATATCTTTCAAGATTGTAAAATCATCAATCACAATCAAGTCTTTGGCCACTAATTTTTCCCTTTCGACCTCTACGATGCTCTTATTTGCAACTTGAATATCAGAAAAAAAATTGTGTTTAACGTGATGCAGGTCATATCCTTATTGAAATAATCTTATAGGGCATTTAATGACAGTTGTGGGATGTAAGCACCGGGTTTTTAAAAATATTAAACATTTGGATCAAATGTATAGTTCAATTTGCCACAATCCTGACTTAAAATATATTTTGAAATTATACTAAAACTAACATTAAAATTTTTTTTTACTTATGTGTTTAGATAGTTCTTAGGGATTTAACATTAAAGAGGTCATTGTTGTGAACTCGAGCCTAACAATAGCCCTGAAGATGGCCTACAATTCATGCTGAAACGTTGGCACAGTTAGTTAGGTTCGCTTAATTGAAGTGTTTATATGACTGCAACCCAACCAACTTATCCTTCATTTAGAATTGGTAAGATTGACATAAATTAAAAATCAAACAAAAAATATAGTTTGTTAGAAAAGGGTCAGGATATTATTACAGTGTAATATAATTCAATTTATGTTATGATTCAATTGATGATAAAAAATAAATGATACTTTATTTTTTGCTTGATAAAAGTTTTTATCGATTATATTTGAATAGTAAATAAAATATATTGTCACTTGTGGTGAAGTGGCTAGAACAAAAGAATTTTATAGCAAATAGCTATAGAATTTTTCAAAGGGAGAAAAAAACCTTAGTTGTGTCGTCCTTCGGGTGGGACGTCAAATGTTTCAGAATAAGCCCAGCCGGTTTGATGTTGAAGGTCCCTATCCTAATAAAACCTAGATAGTCCAAATTTAGGACTCCCACTGCAGCATCGTTCGATTAGCTACAATAGTATAAAGTCATGTTAAATTTATAAACACTCTCAGACATTAATTAAATAATGACTTGCATAATTAATAATTAAACAAAACTTGACCTATACTTCAGAGAACGAATTGAACGATACTGATATCATTTTTTGTTTTTGTTTTTTTATAAACACGAATAGAATAGAATAAAATAGACAAGAAACTTTATTCTGGGACAATGTCCCTTGAGAATAACATTTACGAAACAAAATAAAAATTATAACTGACAAAAAACAATTATGAAGTGTTTGGATTAAATTTGTTACAATTATAATTATTCAAAACTCAAAACAGATAAATCGGAAACTGTTCAATAGTTAAAAGGATAAGATGCACTTGAAAATAACAAGAGAAGATGATACTTATTTAGAAAAAATTTTAGTATTGCATTTGCGTATTTTCCTATTAGTATGACAAACAGAACCATAAAAAAAGAATACAATGACCGAGAAATTTTTAGAGCTATAAAAAAAGTAACCATAACGAGAATATAAGACTGATTTTAAGAGGTAACCTGTAGTATAGTGGCAGGGATAACAGCCTTCTATGCCCAAGATTGCGGGTCAAACCAGGCAGGTGACTCTAGGATTCTTAATAAGAGTAAAAAATCCTTGGTCATACCGTCCTTCGGAGGTAAACTAAAATGGTGGTCCCGAGCCTGTGCGATGACAGGTACTCGTTAAAGATCCCTATGCTAATTAAACCTGGATAGGCAAAATTTAGGACTCCCACAGCAGCATCCTCCGATTAGCCATAGTAGCATAAAAGTGACGTTAAATGAATAATCAAACAAGTATAATTAAAAAAAAATATTTTATCTAAATGGCGAATGTTTAAGTAACCTGGCACTGGATGCCTTTTAAGTGTTAATACCGCAATAGATATAGTTAAGGCAGTTTTTTTTTTTAAATCCTATTTTTATTATCCGCTACATCGGGCCCAAGATATACAGTATTTTGATGAAATGAGAAATTAACCCACCTACAATCCATTACCAGACTATTTATCAGATAAAAAATTAAATTTTTGAAAGTACATTGTTAGTCTGTTTAATTAAACACTGTCCTCCTCTGGAGTCATATGTAAAATAAAAAATCCTTAGTTATGACATCTATCGGAGAGGACACAAAAAAGGTGGACCCTAACCTGCGCGATGTCAGGTACTCTTTAAAGATCCCTATATCAATAAAACCTGAATAAGCAAAATTTATGACTCCCACTGTAGCCTCGTCCGATTAGCCACAGTAGCATGACAGTGACGTTAAATGAATAATCAAACAAGTTTAATTAAAAAAAAAAGTTAAATATTTTTTATAAATGATTAATTATAAGTATTTCCTCCACCTTGGGTGGTTGAGAGGAAATAAAAATAGGATTTCAAAAGAAAACTGCCTTAACTATATATATTGCGGTATTAACACTTATAAGGCATCCAGTACCAGGTTACTTAAACCTTCGCCATTTAGAACATTGTACAGCTGCCATAAAATAAAAGGTAAAAAAAAATAGCCTTAAAATATCTTATTACGTGTGGAAGAAGCCTGAAGGAGAAGTGGGCCCGTGGACCCTAATAAGATTACACAACTTGAACTGATAGGGCTTCAGGAGGAAACTCTTCTATTAAGAATGACACCGCTAGCTGCACATCCTACACCATAATCTAATACATATTCAATAAAATTACATAATCAGCAAAAATATATTAGCAACATCGTCTTAACCAAGTCTCTAGGCTGGGGGCCAGTAACTTTGATTGTTTCATGTTTGTTTGTTTTTTACCTTAAGTTGAACACGCTTACTCTGTTGGTTTTTCTCGGATAGAAAATCTGACATTTTCAAGTCAAAAATTTAGTGAAGAATATTTTTTTGTTATATAACATATGTCGCTAGGACCCACCGTGTAGAAGCTATATTGGTCCGAATGAAAAAAAAAAAAAAACACGTTTTTCTACACTTATCAAGTGTTGGAGCTTTTCATGACACACACTGTCAAAAAAGCTATATTAGTGTTGCTCGCATTGGAAATTTGAAGTAATTATCCGTGGTCCATAGCCTGTGTAATGTCAGATACTCGTTGAAGATTGATATCCTAATTATGACGATTAGCCACAGTAGCATAAAATTTGCGTTATTTGATTAAACAAACATTATCATAAGCTCTGTATGGCCTCCTATCTAAGAATCATTCTTCTGGCAGACCGTGTACCGATGATGCTTCATTTATTTCGTTATTCGAGGATCTATCTCACATTGTATTCTTCATTTATCTTTTTTCGATTAGTACACTTTTCTGGATAGTCTACTTTTTAAAAATCCATACTCAATCATCTAGTCTCAACATTGAAGGATGTTTCTGTCAACTTCCATCTATCAACATATAAATTCCCGCTATTCTTATCCATTGTGGAAGCTTAACGTTTCTTTTATAGTTCTGATTTCTGCAAGTCAATATGTTCAATATTACGTATTTAATATGAAAACAATGAACGTATTAAATATATGAATATTTTGTAAGGTTTTAGATATAATTTATAAATATTGAAATGAGCATATATATTACGTTTTCATCTTATGCAATCCTTATCGTTATTTACAAGTTGCATAGCGACTGAAAGTCAACAAGAACCAATGAAGACCATTATAAGATAAAATATAAGATTTAAAATTATACAATGAGAAAGCATGAAAAATATTTAGCGTTCCGAACTGTGAATAACAGATATAATTCTAAAACAAATATTTATCTAATTTGGTGTTACTTCAAATTCATAGCCCATAAATCTATAATCACACTTAAGATTTATAATATACACGTAGCGAAATCCAATAGAGATATAATATAAATGTTACAAATAAAGTTATTAGAGCTATAAATAAAAACAAAATCTAAATTCAGAAATATGCCACTGTTAGTTAAACGCGTTAACAGATAATCATTAACCCCAATAGTGTTTCTCCAAGGAGGCCAGAACTCGCTGATAGCAACAAATCATTACTAGGTCAAAAAACCTAGGGGCAGTTTTATCTGACTATTTTAATTTTTTTTACAACACTTATATTTTTTTTTACAACACTTATATATTTTTTTTACAACACTTATCAAATAAAGCTCTAAACGTATAACTATAACTAAACGTCTAAAATTATAATAGAAAAACATACCTTCGAATTAAAGTTATACTAATGACAATTATAATCTTATTTCAGTAATAATTAATTAATTTAGCAGCCACAAAAAATTCGACAGAAGTATATTTCGTATCATTCGTTTAATAGTTTAATTTCTAAAATAAATAACTATTTTCATTTTTGAATAAGTAATTACTTGTTTATAGAAAAATAAATAAAATTACAGATAAATACAAAGATAATTAAACTTTATTATTAGGTTCCTTTAATTAAAATGATCCTTTTCATTCAACTTATTTTATTTTCTTATTTTTTTGTCCCTACGTTTCGGCTCTTTGCCATTCTCAAGGGATCTACAAAAAACATTTATTTTAAAATTAAAAGATACACAACATTATTTTTTTAAAATTGTTATAAATCAATTTACATACCTCTTTATACTCCTTTATACACTCTATACAATATATAGATATATATTTTGTCATAATTGAGTAAAATAAAAATTAAAACTATTATAGGCTGACCAGCCCTGTCTTGGTTGTTATCATCTACTGGATTAAAGAAATCTATTCCCTCACTCTTAACTATTGATATCCAAACTAATATACACACATATATTGTTTTATTATCTCCTCCTCAGTCAAGTCTACATTTATTTTCACAGCCAAAAATTTTTTCTTTTAAAATTCTTTAATAAATTATTATCATACATAAACATATAACACACACACACACACACACACACACACACACACACACACACACACACACACACACACACACACACACACACACACACACACACACACACACATACACACCCACATACACATACATATATATATATATATATATACATAAACACATAAACAAATATATTAATATCCAATTAAAAACAAGATAATTTACCTAACCATAAAATTCCAAATATTATTCTATTATATTGTTATTTAAACTTTATTCCAGAAATTCCATTTATTTAAATTATACTACTTATTAATTTTGCTCAAAATCTCAGCATAATGGTCATTCAAATTCTTCGTGTCTGTTTTGTAATTTATACTGTAGTTAATGTTTTCTGATATATATATTGCCTCTAAAATTTTTCTTCTAAAATCATTACTTTCTTTATGTATTACTATAGTATTTTCAAAGTCAAATTGGTGTTTTTTATTTATTACATGTTGTACTAAAGCAGTCTTATTACTATCTTTTTCTTTATTTTTAACATCATTTTGGTGTTGATACATCCTATCCTTCAAGAACTGTTTTGTTTCACCAATATATACTGCAGGACAATTTACACATGGTATTTTATATACCATTCCAGATTGGGAGTTTTTTTCTATTTTATCTTTTAGCTCACTATAATAATTTTTTATTTTGTTTCTTGGTAAATAGTAATAGAGAATTAAACAAAACCTTTGTCTCTAGTAATAATATTGATCCAAAGTTTAGATTCTGTTTGAAATCTACTGAGTTTGAAATTGTTAACAGATACGAAAATTTGTATAAAATGAATTTAGTAGAAAATCTAACTAATGTAAAAATTCCAAATAATATCATTAATATTTTGAGTTTAGGTGAGAATGTGAATATATTTCCCAAAGACATTAGGAAGGACATTATTATTTTAATAACTGATTTAGAAACAATTCTCAGAAATATGGATACATGTGATAATCATAAAAATAGTTTAAGGAATAATATAATCAGAAAAATAGGTAATTATATAGATAACCTAAAAAACAAAAGTAATAAAGAAAATAAAGTATTTAAAAAGTGGAAAGAGGATTTAGAAGCATTGATAAAATTTAAAAAGAAAAATTCTGATCTATTAATAATAAAATCTGATAAAACTAAAAGAGTGGCAATAATAAAACATGAAGATTATGATAATAAAATGAAACATATTCTCCATGAAGAAAACACATATAGAAGGATTAGAACAGATCCACTACCCGAAATTGGTAAACAAATAAAGCAATATGTAGAAAAATTAAAAAAGAATAAGTTCATAGAAGACAATCAAACAAAAAAGTTAATAAATAAACATTGTTACCATCCCAGAATGTTTGGATTGTTAAAACTTCATAAAGAGGACAGAGCATTAAGACCAATAGTAAATGGAATAAATGGACCAATTTACAATTTATCAAAGTATTTTAAAAATAGTTTCAAAAATTCTTACAAAAGTAAAGAGTATGATGTAGCAAACGCTATGGAGGTAAAAAGCAAAATTAATAATATAAAAATTGATAATGATGAAATTATGGTCAGCTATGATGTAATATCTTTGTTTACAAATATTCCATTAAAATTAATGTATAAAATAATAGAAGATAAATGGGAAGAAATAAAATTGGATACTGATATAAAAAACAAAAAAATATTTCTGGAAGGGATAAAACTTTGCTGCGAAAATGGAATTTTCAAATATAAAGGTGAAATATATAGGCAATTATTTGGTTTACCAATGGGTGGGGTTTTATCAGTATATTTGTCAGGTATGGTATTGAATGAATTAATTAATAATGCTTTAAAAAATTCAGGTATAAAAGTAAAGTTATTAGTAAAATATGTTGATGACATATTTTGCATAATAAAAAAGAATGTAGTAGGGGATTTCCTAAAAGCTCTTAATAATTACCATGAAAGATTGAAGTTTACTATGGAAATAGAAAAAGAAGGCAAATTAAGATTTCTAGATATGATGTTGATTAGAAAAAAGGAAAAAATCAGCACAGAATGGGCCAAAAAAGAAACTTGTAGTAACACAATTCTTAACTATTTTTCATGTCATCCGTATCATATGAAATACAATATAGTAAACAATTTTTGCAAAAAAGTTATCACAATTACAGATAATGAAAGATTAAATAAGGTCAAAGAAAAGGTTTTTCAAATTTTTTCAGAAAATTTTTACCCCAAAAAAATAGTAAAAACCATATGGGAATTGAATATTAGAACTAAAAATAAAAATAATAGCAATGGTGAAAAAATAAACAAATTAAAGACAACCCAAAAATTCCAAAGCTGCAATTATATAAAGGGACTTTCTGAAGAAATAAAAAAATCCTTCAAATTATATGATATGGAAGAATATACTTTTGCCTTCAAACCAAGAAACAAAATAAAAAATTATTATAGTGAGCTAAAAGATAAAATAGAAAAAAACTCCCAATCTGGAATGGTATATAAAATACCATGTGTAAATTGTCCTGCAGTATATATTGGTGAAACAAAACAGTTCTTGAAGGATAGGATGTATCAACACCAAAATGATGTTAAAAATAAAGAAAAAGATAGTAATAAGACTGCTTTAGTACAACATGTAATAAATAAAAAACACCAATTTGACTTTGAAAATACTATAGTAATACATAAAGAAAGTAATGATTTTAGAAGAAAAATTTTAGAGGCAATATATATATCAGAAAACATTAACTACAGTATAAATTACAAAACAGACACGAAGAATTTGAATGACCATTATGCTGAGATTTTGAGCAAAATTAATAAGTAGTATAATTTAAATAAATGGAATTTCTGGAATAAAGTTTAAATAACAATATAATAGAATAATATTTGGAATTTTATGGTTAGGTAAATTATCTTGTTTTTAATTGGATATTAATATATTTGTTTATGTGTTTATGTATATATATATATATATATATGTATGTGTATGTGGGTGTGTATGTGTGTGTGTGTGTGTGTGTGTGTGTGTGTGTGTGTGTGTGTGTGTGTGTGTGTGTGTGTGTGTGTGTGTGTGTGTGTGTGGTGTGTGTGTATATGTTTATGTATGATAATAATTTATTAAAGAATTTTAAAAGAAAAAATTTTTGGCTGTGAAAATAAATGTAGACTTGACTGAGGAGGAGATAATAAAACAATATATGTGTGTATATTAGTTTGGATATCAATAGTTAAGAGTGAGGGAATAGATTTCTTTAATCCAGTAGATGATAACAACCAAGACAGGGCTGGTCAGCCTATAATAGTTTTAATTTTTATTTTACTCAATTATGACAAAATATATATCTATATATTGTATAGAGTGTATAAAGGAGTATAAAGAGGTATGTAAATTGATTTATAACAATTTTAAAAAAATAATGTTGTGTATCTTTTAATTTTAAAATAAATGTTTTTTGTAGATCCCTTGAGAATGGCAAAGAGCCGAAACGTAGGGACAAAAAAATAAGAAAATAAAATAAGTTGAATGAAAAGGATCATTTTAATTAAAGGAACCTAATAATACAATTATTCATTCAAACTAATCTTAATTATAATAAAAATTAAATAATTAAACTTATTCGTGAATTAAATTTGATGAAGAGCTCTTTTAAATATTACCGATATACTACTTCTCAGTAACATCATACAATTTTTGCTTGAAATTAGGAGATATACAATACGAAACTATACTTATTATAGATGTGTTGGGCAGAATTTAGCAGGTTTTATATTATTATTATTTTTTTTTTTTTGTGCGTTTCAATAATTTGTTAATAAATAAAAGAACATTAATTTCGAGACCTGGAATATTGGAGAGAACTGATATCACTCCACGACTTCCGAAAACTTCTTCCCCTATCTAATTAACTAAACCTTGCGATACTAAACCAGTTGCATCGAAGGAAATTAAACCTTCATTAAACTGCCTGTATTGGACTCCCTCAGGATTACCCATCATCATCTCTGTGGATCTTACTAGAGTTTCAAGTGTTTTCTTCATTTATTTATATTGTTTTGTTTTTTACATTTGATTATCAATTGATCTTGACTAGTCTTTTTTTTTTTAATGTTAATGTTAAAGAGAGATATAACATATTGTATTAACTGTAAAAAATCTGGTAAAAAACAAACGACTTTCTCTTACCACCGTTATTAAAATCAATTTAAGAACTTTTAAATAGAGTTAAAGTTTAAAAAAAAATATAAAGAATTACATTGATTAAACATTTATTTAATATAAAATAGATAATAGAAATTATTGTCTATAACAATCACTTAGATTTAACAGCTTTTAATGACTCACTATTACCTTCCACTACTTAGTATATTAGATAAACAAAAAATCTCAAATCTTAGCCTTTTTAACTGTATATTACACATCAATATAACTATTCTGATGTTCAAAAAAATAATAATAGTAATAAAATTTCCAAAAAAAATATTTCTGCCCTTTTCTCCTTTAGTTGGTTATCAAATTCGTCCAACTTGAATATATAGCCGTTTTTTTTATCAATGCTAATAAGATTAATTTAAAACTGAAGATATTTTAGAGGAAAACAATTTATAATATTGACATGTAAGCACTGTCTGACTATATAAGAATGAAACCTACATGATATTAAAGACCATTAAATTCTACATCGATTTAGTGAGTTTAATCATAATAGTGGCTCTTCTTAATCTCAGGCATCTACGCTTCTAAAATTAAATTTCAGTTTTTTACAATCATAGTTTTCGAGCTAGACTGACCACAGACACACACACCACTTTTTTGCGGGACTTTTTGGAGGTCATATGGACTTAAGAGACCCTATAACGTGTATTTTCGATGAAAGCTCGAATCCGAAAATGTTCACGGTCTTAATACTTTCCATACTAAATACTTCTATATACTGTAAAGGTGATTATTGATATCAACAAAACAGATAATATGAAACTAAAAAAATAAAATACTTTTAATCATTTTATTGGATTAGTAGACGTTATAAAGGAGCAAGCAAATACATTTGGGCAGTACTATTTTACATTGCTAGTAAAATAAAGTATTTTTATCTGTACATAAACAATTTTTTTTCTTCGGCTACTTTTTGAATACTGATTTTAACTTGAAAAATCGAACTTTTCAATCGCTAAAGTATGGTGGAAAAACGCTTTGACGTCAATTTTACAACCAAATTGGTAAGTTTTGCCAACTGTTAATAAGATAAGAAAGCAACTTGTTGTTGAGGAAAGAAGCCGTAATACTACTCCTGGAAAAACAATTACGAGGGTGATGACCCTATGATGATGAGGACCATTACTGAATATAAATCGCCTAATTTGGAACTGTTGAGTTCCTACAACTAGGGGTAACCTACCCTTCCTTCTTTCCCAAATGTTGAATATAGTTTCAGGAAGTAGTTATCTCTTTACAATCAAGCCAATAAAATATCATTAAGAAGAAAAAAAAAAAAAAAAAAAAAAAAAAGAGAGAGAGAGAGCGAAAACAATTATTGAATCTAATACATATTTGTTAAATAAATTAACATCCAGAATAACATGGATCAGCGTAAACAAAATTATTTTTCATTAAAAATTTAAAATAACAAACAATAGACGCTGGCATCATAAAACAATGATATTGAAATAAACAGAATTGAATGAATCTCCTTGAATAAAATAAGCATTAATTTTTTTTTTTTTTTTAAACTGATAAAAAGTTCAACTGGTCTCTTCAGGAATTTTATGAACAGATACCATTTATTAGAAAATTGGCATAATTATTATTTTTCTTTTTTTTTTCAGAATGCATTAAAATTTATTATTATTATTTTAAAAATAATTCACTTGTAACAATGAACTTTTATTTTAGGAAAATTTCTAACATCATACTTGTGATTGAATAAAAAGAGAAAAAAATACATCTGAAAGCATTCTTAAGAAGACAAGGATGTTGTTGTAAGTTCATACAGACAACAAACAATTACAGAGTGAGAATCCCATCAAAAAGACTTGTTATAAAATTACTCTTAGAATATTAACTACTCAATGGGCCTTTTTATAAAGCAAATCGATTGTTGAAAGAAATAAAACATGAAAAAGAAAATAAAAAGAACAAAGTAAAATTCTTTCATAAATTAACCCATCATCATTAGCCTGAAAATACTATCAAAGAGCCCATAGAAAAATTATAATTTAACAAAAATCTAAATATCTAGTTGGCTTGCCATTCAGATTCATATTCAACAGCAAAATTATCTGAAGATTCAACTGATGGATGATATTTGCCAATTCAATTTAACTAGTTATGTAGATTTATCTAAGAGCACTTCTTATGGTGATCACAAAATCATTACATTAATTCAATAATTAACATATACTCAAACAAATTTGTAAACCGTCTTATTGACAATTTACTACTTTATATTTTATCAAATTAACAAAGAAAAAAAAATTGTTAACAAAGAGACTCACTCGTCTGTCAAGATTAATAAATTACAAATAATCTTTCTGAATTAATTATTAGAAGATCGATAAATAAAATGTAATGTACAATCAATAAATTGATAAAACTAACTAAATTTCAATAGTTGGCGTTTAATCTCTTAAGCAAAATATAGAACCAAGAGATTCTTAGAGATTTCTTGATTCTTAGATCAAAATTCATGTTTAACAAATAATCTTAGTGAATTAATTAATAGCAGAATAATAAACAAGCTGTTAGGTTATTATTAAACTTTGAAATGCAACAATGTTTCAGCAAACAATAATATTATGCAAGATCCATTATAATAACTATCATATCACCACTATTCTAATCACTAATACAGTTTATTATTGTACCATAAAAACAATTGCAATTTAAAAACAGCTGAAATCTAAAGTCTTAGACAAGCTAAAAAAACATTTGAAATATAAAAAATAAAATTAACTGACCTTCCTAAACAACTATTGGTAGTTAAAGAAACTACAACAAACCGACTCTCTCAAATAACAATGGTATATAAAACCTATTTGGCCTAATAACACTATAGTGATAGATATATCAGTTATGTTAATAATAAATTAATAAATATATACTTTAGACGAGACATTAAACCTACTACGGACAACTGCAACTTTCATTACAAGTACAATTAACAAAAAAAGTTTATTTACAGGTCAAATATGATATGAATTGAGTACTTTTAAGATGAATGAAAAGCTAAAATTTATACTCAGGAAAAACTGATTTAAGTGATAAATACACAATCAGAAAAAAAGTAATATGATATTAACTTTATCGATAAACTTAATTAATTATACATAAATTGTTTAATAACAATTACCAAATCAAACAAAAAATATATATATATAATAAAATTAATGATCTAACACTAAAACAGTGAGTATTAGATGGAGCATAACGTACATTAATTAAATAAAAACAATTAAAATTAAACAATTTAACTAATTGTGCTTACTTTATCACCATGTTGGAGAAAAGATTCGGTAGGTTCGGAATTTTGGTGTTTTTCTGGTACTCTTCAAGATCAAAATTTATTGCCTCCACTGGCCATACTTCACTCGGTTCGAAAAACAATCACTGTTATCTGTTAGACGGATGAAGCTTGAGACAATCAACTCAACAAACCATCTAACAAGGACAAATGAAAACGGATAAAAACGAAAATCGGATTGACACACGCGAACCAGTAAGCCCGAACCTCTGTGAGGGTTTGAAGTTAAGAACAGAGAAAGGTGGACAAGGTATACAAAGCTACAGCGCATGCGCCTGATGGCCTCAAATAGGTCTAGTATATTCCTGCTCCATCTAGCGGTTTCCATGATAAACCACTTCAAAAGCAATAGATAACAGAAATAAATGATGGATTTGATTTATAAACTTCACCCAAAAATCAAATCTAACGGAAAAGTCGATGATTTACTTACTAAAGAATAATTTTAATTATTATGAATAAATTGTGGAGATAAATACTTTGATATAGGGATAATTTATTTGATGACATAAATTTCATCACAGGAATAAGTTATAAAATACTGACATCACTATAACAATGAGTATAAAATATGGTGAACAACGATTAAAAGTATAGTTAATTTTTCTAAGTAATCAGAAACTTAGAGTAGAAACAGCTACCAAACTTCACACTTTTAATAAACTAACAGATCATTTATTTATTTTTAAAGTTTAGTGAGCTAATAACAACATAACATTGATTAGAGATGATAAATCAGCTATTAATATTTAGTAAGCATAATAATATAAAATAACATTAAATCAAGAATGTTTATCAATGAACCCTTTAGTTCTATTTTCATTAAGTATTAGTAAACAAATTCATTAGTAGTGATAACTTATCACATTTAAGTTTAAACAGGTTGAAACATGTCAGTAACAGGAAGAATGATGACATTATAAAGTGTTCTAATCAGTACAATATATTTTGAAAACAGATGTTCAAATAAATAAACTACATAAATAGTGCACACATTAAACTACAACTTTATACCTATTTGGATCTTAAAAAGTAAAAATTGTCAAGAATAAAACCGAGAAATAATTCCTTTCGGTAGCAAAAAAAACTTAAGCATGTAAACAATAGAGGTGTTAACATCCATCTTATCAACAGGAATTTATTCCATGTCTTTAATCAATTGGAAGAATATATTTTCAACTAAAGAAATTTTAAATATATTTTGACAAAATTCTTAATTGAGGTCCTGAGTAACATGATAACCCTTACGATATTAAATAAAAAATCGATAATAATTACTATACATAATGAATACTCACAAAAGTCTCGGTCTCTGCATAATATCCGAGGGTAATCATATATTATTAGATTGTACATGTTCCAACATACTTTGCACATCAAATTAAAATAATAAATAAAAATACACTCGAACGAACATACTTCTAAGTTAGTATTCACTAACCTCAATGAGTGGCTCCCCACTCTTATCAGAATGTGGTGCTCTTTTTGATAAATGTCAATTTTTTGAAATGCTAGACGGGATCAAACACTTAAATAATCTATTTGGAGAATGTCAGTTATCACGAAAACTAAGGCGTATTTGCATTTGGAAAATAGTAAAAGCTGGAGTTATTACAAGAAAAATAGAAACAATACATATATTTTATCAACGATAAAATTGTTTATAAGAAAAAGAATTCCGCAACCAATGTGGAACATAAAGGTCTGAAAATGAAATAAAGCACTATTAACGACTTAATTATATTTATAATTATACGACTTAAACATATTTTTACTCAAATGAAGATTCTGTTAAAAAGAATATCTGTATTAATCCATAGTTTTCAAGTTGCTTTTCTTCTATACTATTCTTAATTATTTGATATTTATTTTGCAAAACCTTCAGAAATCATAAAATAGTCAGCATGAAAGCTAAACTGGATTTCAAGAGTTGAGATCCGACAGATTTAAGAGACATTCACCCAACCAACATTAAAATAGTATATTCTAATTTGAAATATTATTTACATTTCGTATCTGTATACCAGTCAAATTGCACGTATCAACAAAACCGACTTATCAAACTGTTAATACCTAAGTTATTGAATTTGTGTAGATGGTTAATGCAATCAATGTAGTTTATAGATATGGAATTATTGATTGACTTGAAATTCAGAAGTCTCAGTTAATAGAGATCTCTAAGTAGGTAATAGTTGTATTTAGAGTTATTAATAAACAAATCAGAGCTAGGATGTCACAATCGAATTCTGCTGTTCAGATACTTAAAACAAAGACGCTCAAATCATTGAATTTGTGTAATAGAAGTATTTACTTACATAAAAGATTTTTAAGGATTATGCTCCTTCACATACTGGCCATAAAAGTTATTCGCTGAGTTGGATAATATATTTGTTCCAATAAAAATTAAATCATTCTCTGCTAACGCCAAGGTTCTTAGGCCTTCTTAGAACACGCAGTCTACAAAAATTTCATTATGCCCTTCATAAACGAATAAAGTTTAGTTCTTTGAATTTTATGTACACTCCAGTTTCACGTTGCTAATACTCGAATTTGAAATGTATTTTCTTTGCCTGAACCATAAAAATTTCTAGTATTTATTAAAGAGTATATAAACACATAGTAAACAAAATTACCTGTGTTTAAACTTAAACATAATGCTTTTCTGTGGTCAAAGCACTTTAAGAAAGGGGCGAAATCCTCAATAACTAACAAAAATGTAATTTACTTCAATTTACCATTAAAAACATGATGTTAAACTTTAAAGGTACGTTTTAACCGTATAATACTCTATTAACATGTTTTGCAGCAAGAGTTTACGATAAAATTAAATATGAAAATACACTAAAAATTTACTAGTCACAAGATTTCCCAAATAAAAAGTTAAATTGTACACTGAAATTCGCTCGCTTGTCTTTCATTATCCTCGGCTTCTGTGCAGAGTTAATTATTTAGCACTGAAGAGAAAATAAAGATGGAATTGGTATACTTTCTAAATTGTATTTGTATTGTACATACCTCAAATATTTAGTTTAAGTTTTTCCTTGTTCAACAGTTCTTGATCGGTGGCATCATGCTGAAGCTCTAAAAGACGTACCATACTTTGTCTGAAATTCCCTCAGCACAGCACTATCTTCGTTTCGATTCATTAAAAAATTGGAACAAGAATACAGAGGCTTGTTATCGTTCCCAGTTACAGATTTCTGGTTCTAAAACTCTAATTTTCTACCCGTTATTAAATAACATAGGTAGTACATCAATATTTATGAAACTCTGCTTGTGGGATGCTCTGGTAATGTGCATGTTATTATATGGAAATACTAGTACTTTGGAGCAAATGTGGAAAATGCATTAATGTACTTCAATTTCCCTTTATTGGAAAATATCGAAGTTATATCAAAGCAGCTTTTCAGCGTGTTAGGACTCTACTTTTTAGCAGTTTCTTTCAATTACGTTGTCCCTTCCCTCTCAAGAGGCCAATGATGAATAGGTTTATGTCCTATTGGAATTCAACTGTGAATCGGTGTGGTAGGTATCAAAAATCAAGAGTTATTAGGTTGTTGTTCTAGTTTTCCAAAGTAAAGGAAGAGGTAAAAAATAAAAATCGTTGACATCTCTCATCCTGACTGTGATTTTTGTTCTAAATGCACAATACATAATTGTGTATCAATATTTCTTTAAGTTCAATACATTTAATGAAAAATAAGTAACAATCTGATTTGATTGAACCCATCTCTTGTCCTACAAATTAGGATATCAAAGATGAATTATTCATTAACATATTAGCAAGAACAAAGTAAAGGTTTTAGCTAATGAAATATACCTTATTGATTTAAGGGTATACAAATGAGGAGGATTTTCTGTTTCTTTTGAGGTGTATTTTTTTATTCTCAATGAAAGCTGAAATTTCAGCAAAATTTATACTTACTGCATGCTTAGTTTCTTTAAAGCACATTATACTAAGTTCATACATACTTGATGTTTCATTTAAAACATCATAACTCACAAATATTTTTTGTCCTAAAAGATAAAAAAAATTGATTTGGACATAGTTATAAATAAATAAATGTTTAATATTTAAGAGAGTATAGGCAAAATGTTACAATGCCTTTGATAACAATCCTCAAAGAAACATTTTTAAAAGAAAAGGAAAATATGAATACTGTAAAGTCACAGGTTAGAAAAAAAAAAAAAAAAAAAAAAAAAGCATAATAGATATATATATTTATAAAATAAAGTGCCATTTCACTTGATTTTCTGGTCATCGCAGTTTCTCAAAACCGACTATGGGTGTGAAGTTGAAAAAGGAGGTTCATCTTACCGTCTAGGTGAGCAATAGGATGGATTTGGGAAAATTCGTCCTCTAAGTGATTTAAAAAAATATTTTTCTAAAACGTAAAACAAAATTGGTTTTCGAATAACTCAAAAACTATAAGTACTTATTTCAATGACAATCACATTTCTAACTATCTAGAAGCAAAATTGTCCTAATCTGAACAGTAATAGCATAGATACTAAAATACTTATAACAAATATATTTAGGTATGTTCCGTTTCATAGCCATGTTTCGTGTGTAGGTTTCTATCATATTTATATGTTTCATTGTTGTTGGTTTTTAAAATGATTAATAGCCTGAAAAACATTCATTTTAAAAAGATACGATAAAATAGAACTTCGTTTTGAATCCTTTGTCCTGTTAGACATAGACAAGATAAAAGTTTAACTCTCTGCTATTTCAGGTATATTTATATTGTATAACCTCACCTAACACAGTTATTATAAACAACTTTCTTAATTCACAGCAATTAAAAAAAAAAAAAAAAATGAAATAGTCACGTGGAAAGCCGCAAGGTACAGCTAGTATATATATATTAATATATATTATATATATATATATATAATAAATATATAGAAGAGGAGAGGACAAAAAAAACAACATTATTGAGCACTTTTATTAAATATTACCTTTGAAAAAATAATGTATTGACTATTACTTCATTTTTTTAACTGTTTGTTTTGCCATCTGCTAAAGGACTTTATTTAGCTTTTCCTTGGTTTGCCACAGCTTCCATTGCTTTCTTGACAGTTTCCTCATCACCAAGGAATTTCATAGACACAACAGGTTTCATATTTTCATCAAATTCATACTCAAATGGGATTCCAGTTGGCAAATTGAGAGCCATTATATCGTCATCAGAAATATCTGAGAACAAGAGCAATCATATAAAGCATCGATAATAAAAAAGAACTAATTTAATTCAATATTACTGTTTTACAACACAGGCAAGTGAAATGATAATTGTTCAGCGCAGTGATTTCCAACAAGTGGTCCAAGGAGTCCGTGAGACGTCATTGGAAAATTATTTTAAATTACGATAATGAAAAACAGCCTTAACTTGTAACAAGAATCACTCATGCATTGCACTGATACATAAAGTTGTACGTAAAAACTGATGATAAATATTGTATTTATAAATTTTAGAAATTCACATAATAAACTTAAACATTTATAATAATAAAAAATGTGGTATATCCGGTACCTCTGATGATAAAAATAAATTAAAGAATTTTTAAATACAAAATGAAAATAAATTTTTAAAGAATTAATTACATTGAGCTTAAATAGAAACATGTGTTTTATTAAATAATGCCAAACCAGTTCAAATCTGCGAGTGGTCCTAGAATTTTTAAATGGGAGTAAAAAATCCTTAGTTATACCGTCTGTCGGAGGAAGCGTTAAACAGTGGTCCCTAGCCTGTGCGATGTCTCACTCTCGTTGAAAGTCCCTATCCTAAAATATGGATAGGCAAAATTAAGGACTCCCACTGTAGCATCGTCCGATTAGCCATAGTAGCATAAAAGTGACGTTAAATGAATAAACAAACAAACATAATCTATAGTATTATTATAAATGACAATCAGTTAGGTTTATTGGCTTTTCATCGCTAACTAAACGATTTTGTAAATAAGATAATATTTTTTCTATAATCTTTAGCTTTACAAGGGTATATCATACATCTACATTACAGTTTTTATGTTATGAAAATTCCATAAAAAAACACTTAAGCTCTTTTCTCCTTTAGTTGGATATACATTTTTTTCAACTTATATATTTATCTGTTTTTTATCAATGCTAAAAAGGTGATATGGTTATTTTTATAGAATCTACAAAATTAAAGGTACCTTGGAGAAAGAAAATTTAAAATATCAACCTTTAAGCCCAGCCAGATTATTTAAATCGGAACGAAACCAACATAATATTAAAGCCCATAAAATTTTACATCAATATAGGAAGTTTACTCAAAATCGTTAAAGCTGTTTTTGAGAAAATTACAAAAACGTCCAAAACGCATGGTATAAAGTAGATCTTCCGATCAGCTGATTTTGGTGAAAAAGATTCTGTAACATCTCGGGCATATAGTTGTCTTAAATATGAAATTTCAGTTTCATAGGACTTGCTGTTTTCGCCCGGGAGTTACCACACACACACACACAGACCTTTTTTCGGAACTTGGTTATTTGTACTCCGGGGACCCTAAAACGTGTATTTCCGTTGAAAACTGAAATTCGAAAATTTTCACGATCGCAATACTTTCCCTAACTATATATTTCATATAAGGGAAAGTAAAAATAACCCATGATCCATTGGGTTCTCTAGATACTATAGAATAATATAATTAACATAGATATTTTCATAAGTTGTTTCTGACCCCAAAATAATGAATGACATAGTAAAGCTTGATAAATTTCCTAGACATTCCTTAGTAGTATTTTATAGCTTCATAGAATTGAGCACTAATAAATAAAATAAAACAAAACCCAGCTAAGCTAAATAAGTGCTCCCCTAATTTTTTTTAAAATCTAAAACCACTTCTTGTCATTTAAAAGAAATTAAACAAATTTACAATTTTTTTTTCCTAGTGTACCTAGTAGTTACAGTTATTAGTTTTCCTAGTAGTTACAGTTATAATGATATAAACACATTTATCAATTTTTAATAAATCTAGGTTTTAAACAAATATTTTCCAAGACTACTTTCTTGGTATAGTACAATCCACAAAATAAAAATCAAACTATTTCAGGACAATACCCCCAGAAATTACTCAACTCCTACAAAATGAACCTGCAATTTCAACATTTTATTCATTCATTAATCAATATCTGAGACATACTAACTATGGTGAAGTACTTTAAAAGAACTTTTTTTTTCTTTCAAAAACTCGGAAAATGACATTTTGTTATTTTACTATGCAAAATATTATAAAAAAATGAACTTCTTAAGAAAATTATTAAGTTAAAGTAAATCACAGCCTGATTAATTAGTTTTAATTTTAGTGGTGATGAACATCTGTTCGTTTAATAGTTTAGGAGATATAAGTCTTTAAGTAAAAACTTTTTTTCTCCGAAAAATTCATAAATCAATATATTTTTACTTTATTTTGAAAAATACAAGCCTCATATTGTCTCTTAAATATCGATGCTACTATTCATTTTAGCAAAAACATCTATATAATCATTTTTGAAGATATTTTTAAATACTTTAATTTTTTATATAATGACGTTTTTTTTTATAAAAAATAACACTTTTTGAGATATTCACAAAAAACATGAAATTTAGTTTTCTGATTCTCTCCCTCACCCCCTACAAAACCTCACACAGAAAACTCTGGGACTTTTTACCAATCAAGAAGCGAGGAGTATTGAACAATTTCTAGTTGTTTTTTTTTTGTTTTTTTTTAGATGTTCAGGTTAAAACCTAATTTTACTGAAATAGTAAAGATGTACCAATGAATAAATAAGTTGATTGGGATAAGAAAAAAAAAAAAAAAAATTACCTCAATGAACCAATGAATACTTACTGTCGATATACTTTACAAGTGATCTCAAGCTGTTACCATGAGCTGCAATAATGATTTTTTTACCCTCCTTTATTTTGGGAACAATGGTATCTGTCCAATAAGGCACAGTCCGTTCTAATGTTAATTTGAGAGACTCAGTCTTTGGAAATTTATCTTTAGGTGGACCATCTTTATATCTAGGGTCATTTACGATAGTGTCATAATATTTATGATCAGGTTCCATATTTGGTGGTGGAGTGTCGTAACTTCTTCTCCATATTTTCACCTAAAACAAAAGAATTATATGAAAACATTTAACTACTTTTAAAGTATATTATATTATACAAGTCAAAGATGATTCAATTCTTTCTAAATTGGTATGACCTTCAATAAATCAGCAAATGAAAAAATGGTTGAGGTTATTCAAGATCTGGCTAGAAAATTTTCGTATTGATTATATATAAAAATGATCAATATAATAGAAAAAGAAAAACTAAATATTAAAAACCACCCTCATAAATTTAAATATAGAGCATATAAACAACTAAAGATACATTAAATTAATTTACAAGCAGTTTATTTAATTACTACCTTAACTACCCAAATAAGCATTTTCAAAAAAATATGTAAAATTAATTTATATTAAATTCATATTTAAATTTAATTTTGAAATAAAGTATAAAAAAACATATTAAAAAAAATTTGACCCTGAGGATTATAACCTGGACCTTCAGATAATAAGAATGCCACTGAAAGTTTCTTTTTGGATTTTTTTATACGCTTTTAGGATAGCAAGATAATATTTACCTAGCTTTAATGCTATTTCATAAACTAAAATGCTTTAATAATATTTACCCCTCTTAAACAATGGAATTGTCTTGATTGAGATGAAACTATTTACAGGATCTAGAAATGGGTTTTGATTACCTGAGCTTCACCATACTTCGTTGCTGTTTCGGCTTTATTTAAACCTGTCAACCCTCCATAGTGTCTCTCGTTCAACTGCCATGATTTAATAATTGGAATATTAGTTTGACCAATCTCTTGCAAAATGGTATCCAAAGTCTTCTGAGCTCTGGTGAGAACAGAAGTGTAGGCCATATCAAATTGATATTTCATATTCTTTAGAGCTACACCAGCTTCCTTAGCCTCTTTTTCACCTTTAAGTGACCATAATCATAAAACAATGAGCTAACTTGCAATTCACAAGAAAAAGTATTTTCCATAAATAATTTTGAGGATTTCAACAAACCTTTTTCACTAAGATT
Source organism: Piezodorus guildinii (assembly GCA_023052935.1). Taxonomy (NCBI): domain Eukaryota; kingdom Metazoa; phylum Arthropoda; class Insecta; order Hemiptera; family Pentatomidae; genus Piezodorus; species Piezodorus guildinii. The sequence goes on along the minus strand of CM041292.1, from coordinate 172,412,317 downwards.
AGCATCGAACCAACCACAAAAAAGGTTTTTTTGGTTCCACTCACTCTCTCCATGTCTCACCATAACAACTTTGAACTTCGTCATTTTGGCCCCTGAAAACACAACTGAATTAACAAAACCAGTACCGGCTGACACTCCTCTCACTGATTTCTAATCGGCAGGTTGGCCAACAACCTAGCACGATTAGACCATTGATTCAAGTCGTGATATTAATCCATATCAAATAAGAAAAACTCACCCCTTCTCTGACCAGATTTATTACTTTTTAAACGTACTGTTATGCTCTTGAAAATTTTATTTAAACCAGACATATTTATTAAAGTTTTTAATATGAGTAGACAACTACCATTTTATCAACTTTCTTATCTGCTAATGGCTGAAAGAAAAGATTTCAACACATCTGACCATTTGAAAATGGATCTGATTGTCAGGCATCAAACGTAATTTCAAAATAAATTCAGTCGATAAGAAATTTAGTTAGGGTCTATGGCCTTTCAGCGAATCTAAAAATAATTTGAAAATTATGAAGAGATATGTTATATTTAGTAGGCATTGCTGGTTATATTTCACACCCTTTACAGGATTATGTATGCACATATATATCGTAAGTCACGAGGAAAATGTTCATGAAGAAAATATAAAAGAAACATATGGTTTTAAAGACTGATTTTCTTCGTGAATAATAGGCTTAACTTAATTTTGAATAAAATGTGACGTTCATTGGATATATACAATTTCTTCAACTTTACAGAGATGTCTCGAATATTTGACATGAAGAAATCGAACACTTTCTTATAACAGATCATCTTTACAAATACAGTGATTGTCGCAATCAAACAATACATAAAGAAATCAATGATGGCTGCACAATGAACTTCGATCAGGTCTTCTTGGCAAGCAAGGGATCCATCACTTCATAAAATAGTATGTATAACCAAAAATAAGTCGGGATAAACAACGCCTAAGAGAAGGTAATTTTTCTCTCTCAAAGGTTTTAGAAATTGAATTTCATTTATAAGAAAAAATAACATCATATATATACAAAGTATTCATTATCCGATACATTTTACGGAACCTCTGCCAAAATAAGACAAGCTCTAGTGGGTGTTAATTTCCAAATTACCAGCAGATTGTTGACTTGAATGAAAAGGATTTTTAATGAGATACGAGACAAAAATAATTGCTAAAGAAATTTAAGCGATTTAAAAACTAAATACATATGAGTTGTTATTGATGCGATTATATATATCTGAAGTGTACTTCCTAGCGATTAACTTACCATTGGAATAGTGAAGAGGTAATTATATCCACCACTTGACACTGCGGACAGCAGAACCTATCTTAAAAGAATAGTCAATAACACCACCAGATATATTAATGGATAATTTTTAGAACTAACAAAACTTGGAGATACAGACGATTATTTCTAAGGAGACAGAAATTCCTTCTCCAAAAACAGAAATTACGACTTTTGAACGATGGCAAGAAAGACAGGATATTCAAGATGATAAATGGATTTGCTAAAAAGACATGCTATTGACTCGAGGTTGGCAATGCAGACCTGAAACTCTAGTCCAGAACCACATCAAAGTGCCGCCAGGCACTATTCTTCCTACAAATCTGATGTTATTTCAAGCTTGATTATTATAAAATTGTGAAGAGATAACTACTTAAGTATAATTTAGACCTGTCTTGAAACTACTAATTTAATTTTCATTAACTTCATTATAATGAATAGTTGTGATGTAGTTGAAAGAATCTAAGAGTATTCTTACAATAACAATGCTACCGAAGAAAGTTCGTAAGTTAAACATAAAACTATAAATCCCCACCCAAAAGAAAGATTTCAGTAGGGACTTAAAAATGTTTCATTACGATTTAATAACCTGAATCAAGTGCAAGTGTGTCTGAATTATCGCTACCATGGATATTACTCTAGCAAAATTATTTACCGCCGTTTGTCAAGAAATGTGTAAAACAGTTTGTTATTTTATTTGTGCTTATTAGTATGTTTTTCTTTAGTTTAATAAAATAGAAATAAAATTAAATTATATGCTTATTCAAGATTGAATAAATCAACAGAAAATGAATGTCATCATTCTAAGACGTACGTACCCAAGTTGAACGTTCATCTCTCGATATATGCAACGTGGTAGGGATACTTTCAGTAGCAATCGTCACTTTTAAATACTTTAGTTCAACTCTACTTTGCCGCTGAGGAGCAAATATATTTACCACAGCTAATTTATTCTACCTATATAATAACATATTCAATTATTGTTACTTATCTTCTCAAAGATGATATCATTTTTGGTGTAGTGGCTTGCAAAACAGCCTTCTATGTCCTTGGTTGCGGGTTCAAGGGGATGGTCCTTAAATGTTTTAAAGGGAGTGAAAAGTCCTTGGTTATGCATTCCTTCGAAGAGGAAGTAAAATTATGGTCTTGAGCCTGTGCGATGTCAGTATATCGTTAAAGACCCCTTTCTTCATTAAACCTTGAAAAGCCAAATTTATAATGCATCGCCCAATTAGCCACAGTAGCATAAAATGACGATACAGGACTATACAAACTTCTTAAAGATAAGTAAATTTCTCTTTAATTAGCCTTCTAGTTATTTAGAAACTGTCTGAAACTAAAGACATCTATTATTATTAGTGCGAATCTCCTCAACGGAAAACCAGACTAAAATATCGTTTACTGTTGTTTATCATGAGGAAACAAGGGGTACATCTGAAGCGAGCTTTGCTTACTTCTGAAGTATGTCATTCAAAAAATCGTTTTTTATTTCATTTGTTTTATTCGCTGAAGTTTTTATTTAAAATTGGTATTTGACCAAAATGACACATACATTTATCTGTACTATTGTATTATATAATTATTATTGAACTGTTTAAATTTAAAGTTTTGTATGTTATTTGTTGATATGTATTATCGGTTTATATACGATACGAATGTATAATTATTATTTTTGATTGCCCAAAAAGAAAAATATTGAAACTGAAGTTTTATTTTGCCTCAAGAAACTATTGTTTAAAATGAGTGAGCACCATTACCCCTCCTAGTGGGTTTATCAATTTTTACTTTGACGCTGTTTCAAGTATAAAATCCCATTTTCATATTGTGGCTAGAACTTTTGGACAATTCACACTTCTTGTCCCACTATAAGTGTATTAGAGCTTCAAAGTCAACAATGAATATTATAGAACGGCTTAAAAAATATTTAATTTAAAGAAGATTTTTTCACAAACCGCTACCCATGACCTTCACCTACACGTCATCTTCTTTTGGAGAGGCGTGATCCGGTAAATAGGTTCCAAGGTTGAAATTATTGCTACACTAGTTGACAGTTGCCCGGATAGGAAATGTCTTAGTGGGAAGTGTACCATTAAATTTCTTAAGGGCAATGGTTAAGGAATCAATAAGTCTTCAACCTAGCATTTCCTGTTCTTGGAATCCCAGTATCTCCGTTTTCACTTTGACCTTAGGTGAAAAAAATGATCCCGGCCAATGATATTATTATTAGTTATGTTTTCTGTTCCAGTAAAATAGGGCACTGGACTACTGTTCTCCAGGTCCCTGTCTGTTTCTGCTATGGAACGACAACAGAGTAGGAAAATCTTTCTGGGGCATTCTCCGCCTCTATAAAATGCGTAGTCAAATTTTAGGGAAAAATCTTCCGGCTGAGCGTGATATCGGTCTGAAATTCTGTACGGCCATTGGCTTAGAAACAGTAGGGATGCCTATATACTATTATGCCTATTATATTAACTATTATGCCTATATACTATTACAACCTCCTTGTGCTCAACCCAAGATCCTTCATGAGTTGTGGAAGTATATATATATTTTTTTGTTTCTTTCCTTCAATGGACGATACTCACTCCTTTCCTACCTCCTTGGGCTCAGCCGAGAAGGTTGCAATTATTGCTACATTAGTTGACAGTTGCCCGGTTGCCTGATTAGAAATGTCTTAATGTGAGGTGTACCATTTAATTTCTTAAAGGCAATGGTTAATGAATCAATAAGTCTTCAACCTAGCATTTTCTGTTCTTGGAACCCCAGTATCTCCGATTCCATTTTGACCTTAGGTGAAAAAGATGATCCTGGCCAATGGTATTATTATTAGTTATGTTTTCTGTTCATTATATAAAATTTACTACTATTTTAAAAGATTTTTATAGGGATACCGATGGTACTATTGCACATACAATGGTTGAAGACAATTTTTTGCACCTGAAAAATCCTGAGGATGAATCTTGTATAATTTGTATTAAAATTAATGACCCTTTGGTCCATATTACTAATATATCCGTTGTCTCTGAGGTAATTACATATTACTTTTTGCCACTTAAAATGTTCCATACAAAGGACTGTTTTATAATTTTTAATTTGTTTTAAAGGCTCAAATTTTTGAAATTTATGGAAAACATGAAGAATACATTAAAACCTGCCGAAGTGACTATTTTACTGAAGTACAAGGGGTGGATATTTATGTAGGCCAATCTAGTTTACTCACATCTCATGAAATAACTATAAAAGTAAGTAATTATACTATGAATTCTACCTCACTTTGGTCATCCTTTAGATATTCTATGGAAATTCAACTCAATTAACACAATAATAAGTTTGCATAAATCCCATCATGCGTCAATTTGTCCCTCATGAGAAATTGGTGTTAATGTTACCATAAATCCTAACTATCATATTTTATATTTATGTACTTATATATGAATTATATAGTAAGGAAAAATGTTTGAATTCCAGTTTTCAACGAAAATACATGTTGTAGGGTCCAAATAACCAAATCCTGCTAAAAAGTCTGTGTGTGTGGTATGCCTAGCACGAAAACAAAAAGTTGTTCAAAACTGGAATTTCAGATTTAAGACAACTATACGCCCAAGAAGTTACTGTATATTTTTCATCAAAATCAGTGTACCATAAGAGCCACTTTATACCATGCACTTCGCACCTTTGTACGGTTTTCTCAACAATGGCTTACGATTTTGATTAAACTTGCTCAATGTTAAATTTAATGGGCTTTAATATCATACAGGTTTTATTCTGATTATAATAGTCTAACTGGACTTAAATGCTGAAATTTAAAATTTTATTCCTCTTAAGTTCCTTTAATTTTGTAGATTCTAAAAAAATACCCATATTATTTTGTTAGCATTGATGAAAAACGGGTAAATATAACGGAACAAAAGAACAGATGTTAAATTTACCGTTGGAATGCTAAAGATTTTAGAAAAAATAATATATGAAAAGTTGTAGAAGGTATTAAGTGATGAATAGGGAATAAACTTTAGGGATTGTTTATTGCACATAACAATTTTATATTGTTATATTATTTGGTCTAAATTATATGTTTCCAATGAAACTGAATATAATTCTTTAAATTATTTCAACTTTTAGATTTTTATTTATTAATTCTTAAATTGATTTCAAGAGCTGAGGTAAGTGAAAGTTGTGTTGCCCGCATCAGATCTTTTACTTTCACTTACCTATGTAATCAAAGTATTGTGATTGTTTTGAAAATTTCAAATCTAAGTTTTTGTCATAAGCACAGGGGATCCTCAGAGATTCAAGATCCCCTGAGGCCACATAAACAAGTTTCATAAAATGTTCTATGGGTGTCTAGCTTAAAATGAACTAACTTGAACTAAGCATTTAAAAAAGATATGTGTCTAGAATAGAAAAAAGATATGTGAAAGTGATACACATAAGTACCATTATGTCTCACCAGTTTTAAATTTGATAAACTTTTTCTCAAAAATGGATTTCGAAATTTTGACCAAACGGAATGGTTTTATTATTGTATAGTTTTTTTAGTGCCTTTCAAATTTCAGCTGGAAGAGTGGCAGCAAGAAAAATAAATATTCACGGTCTATATCAGGGTACTCTATAGGGTTTAGTTCTTAGTATTAATAAAACATCTGAGTTAATTTTGTATTCAATTAAAAGAAAAATATTTTCCCATGTAGAAAAAATCTAAAAACATACGACTTTCACTTACCACCGTATTTAAAAGCAATTAAGGAATTTTCTAATACAGTTGGAGATAAAAATGAGGAAAACCATAAAAAAATTAATTAAATTGAATTTCTATAGAAACGTGTGTTTTATTTAAAAATATATCATATTGTTATCTAAAATAATCAGTTAGTTTTATCGGCTTTTCATTTTTATTAACTTTTTCAAGCTTGTGTTTAAGATAATATTTTTCTAAAATCTTTAGCTTTCCAACGGTATATTACTGTTCTTATGTTCAAAAACAAAAAATTGCATTAAAAAAATATTTTTTCAGTTTTCTCCTTTAGTTGGATATTCAATTCGTTCAACTTATATATTTACCTATTTTTTATCGTTGGTAACAAGATTATATTGTTATGTTTTTAGTATCTACAAAATTAAAGGTACTTTAGAGGAAGACATTTTGAAATATCGGCATTTAAGCCCTGCCAGATTATTTCAATCAGAATGAAACCTACATGACAAATCCCGTCCAATTTTACAAGTATATAGCGAGTTTAATCAAAATCGTTAGAGCCTTTTTTGGAATTTTTTAATTCCAGTTTTCTTCTGGTTTTCCAGTTTACTTCTGATTAGTGATTTTATGAAAAAATTGCTGTAACATCTCAGGCGTCTAGTTGTCTTAAATATGAAATTTCAGTTTCATAGGACTTTTCGTTTACACACGGGAGTTACCACACACTGACACAGACTTTTTTGTGGGACTTGGTCATTTGGACGCAGGATACTCTAAAACATGTATTTCTGTTGAAAACTGGAATTAAAAAATTTTCATGATCGCAATACTTTCCCTAACTATATGTTTCATATATAGGTAGGTGAAAGTAAAAAGATCTCCAGAATCTAGAATAGTATTCATAATATTAGAAAGTTCAATTTACGATACCTTGATGCCATTATTCCCGTCTTCCTAGAGATTACTCCACCTTCAAACGTCTCATAAACAGTACCCAATCCATTAGCCAAGCTAAATCCCAATATTTTCAGCAATCCTTATCTTGTGCTTCCAACTCCCAAGCCAAATGGACAATCCTGCGTAAACTATCCTTAGGAAAACACACCCATAACCAAGCTATTCCTATTTCATCTGATGATCTTAATACTCACTTTGCTTCCTGCTCCTCTCATTTATCATGTCAGACGTGGATGCCTTCACTCATGCACCATTTTAATCCGGATTCATTCTTTTTTTCCCATATCACCCTTAAGGACATCTTTAATTCTATTCGTAAATCCTGAACCAAAGACTACGGACCTGACAATATCCCAGTTAAACTAATCAAAGCCTCGCTTCCGTCAATCATTCCAATATTATATCATATTAATAAATTTTCTTCAGCGCAATCTTCCCTACTTCCTGGAAAACCGCTCTTGTCCGTCCTCTGAAGAAAAACTCAAATCCGGTATCCCCTGACTTTCGCCCAATTTCTCTCCTTTCAAACCTTTCGAGCGTCTGGTCCGATCTCAGTTATCCCTCTACCTCAAGCAAAATAACCTTTTGAACCCCTTCCAGTCCAGTTTCTGCTTGGATATTCCACTCACTCTCTCTCCCAAATTTTGCAAGATCTCCTATAGACCCTAGATCAACAATCCTTGTTTTCTCCAAAGCCTTCGATTTTGTCAACCATAATATTCTCCCAACTAAACTCCATAGACTCCCAGTATTATCCACAGCCGCTCTTCAATGGTTTCAATCATTCCTTACTGGCCGTTCTCAGTATGTTGTAGTTCCCAATAAACCCCACTCCGACTCACTTTCTCTAACAAAAGATGTACCCCAAGGTTCCTTATTATCATTCCGTTCCCCATTAAGCATTCCTAATACCATCTCTATGCCGATGATATTCAGATTTATATTTCCTTTACTCCAAATGACTTTTCTGATGCTATCTCTAAACTACAGGAAGACATAAACAATATAAGTGCCTGGGCAAACAGCTACAAACTCCTGTTAAGTGTTGAAAAAACATAAGCCATCCTGATAGCATCACCTGCTCTCCTTAAATCCATTCCCAGCTTCTCCAACCTTTTCCTAAACAATACTCCTATCACTTTTCATTCATCTGTCAAGAACTTATGTATTACTCTTGATCAAACTCTCTCTTGAAAACCGCACATCTTACAAATATCCTGCCGAACCATAGTTACCCTAAAGCAATTCTGTCGCCTCCATCACCTCCTACCATTCAATACTCGTAAACTCCTTGTTTCCTCCCTTGCCTATAATCAATTCAGTCCCGTCTTTTTGACCTCTACCCTTCTCCTCACTGAACTGCAGCATTTGACAAGTCCTTTCTAGCCAAAGCAACCCCTCTTTGAAATTCTATTCCTCCTTAGATCCGTCATGTAAGAACTGCTTCCTCTTTTAAATCGCTCCTTTTCAACCACCTTCTCCTTACCCAGTCAAACAGACAATAACCTCAAAATGCAGATGCTAGAAATAACAATTTTGTTTATATTAATTAAAATATCTCTGATGAAGTAGCTATTTGTTTTTTTTTTAATTTCCTTTTTAAGAGTCTGATTTGTAAATATGTACATATATTACAACCTTAATTTTTTTTTTAGTTAAGCAATTCATTGTTGAAAGCCATGACCACATTGTTCTGGTCAACAAGTCTGTGTTTATTTTATTCTTAAGATACTTAAGTCCCAGGATAATAAAGAAGTTTTTCATTTCATTTCATTTTTTCCTAATTTTTGATGAGTTACCAGAATTAAGATAGTAGTACTATGTACAAATAGGTAACTGTAACATATTGTTAAAGAAATTAATGATTATAGTAATGAATTATTCATTAATCATTGATTAGTAATTACAAATCACTTATTGTCAAAAGTCTCATTTAAGTCAGGATCATGACCAGGATGATTTTATATTATTAAAATGGCGAAAATTACTTTAAAGAGTTAGAATATAATTTAATTAGTTATTAACCTTATCATTAAAAGAGTATAAATTAAGTATTCATACAAACCATTAAGTATTAAAGTGGCAGTTAAAATAGGTTGAACACAGACTAAATTCCTATTTATTCGAGTTGAGTTCTGTTAAGAACTGAAATAAATTTCATCTACTCTCTATTTTATTATTAACAATTTAATTTATACATATATACTTGTAAACCAGTTCTTAGCAGATTTAAAAAAAAAAAAATTATAATGTAAGAATGAAAACGGTTTTATACAATGAACCAAGATTCTTTTTTTGAAAAAAATTGTATCTAATGTTTCAAACAATTCATTGAGTATTACACTTAATTTAAAATGATAAAGCCACTTTAACTTGGTAGAATACCTAGAAATATGGTCACGTCTATGGGCTCCAAAGATAAATCTTTTAAAACTATGCTTCAGACATTTTAATTTTATTTCCAATGTATATTTGATAAGTACCTCATACATTAGTCAACGTGGGGAAAGATAAGAGAGGACACAAGAAGTAGCTGACAGATTTTTAAAGGTAAGGATTTACTGAATAGAACTGTGAAGATGGAAATGGATTCATGGATGGTTATTGCAGGACAGCTTTTAGTTAAAAGCGACTCCGAGTTTTTTAACAGTTATGGAAGTATAGAAAGGAATTTGAGAGTGGTTTGGAGCCAATCAGAATAGCTTTAGTTTTATCTGTATTAAGCTGTAACAGGTTTTTTTAGCCCATTAAAAAATTTGGTTTATATCATTCAGTGTGTTCTGGGATGCCTTTATGAGATTAGTAGGATAGAGAGGTAAATTTGTAGATCATCTGCATAAAGATGGTTTCGGGAGTGATGGATGGAATCCAACTGATCATTAATGTAAATTAAAAAAAAAAAAAAAATGGTTAAATAAAGATACCTAAACAAGTAATATAGGATATACAGAAATATTAAATCACCTCAGCATTTTGAATTATCAAAGAAGTTTTCAAACTTTTATCAATGTAATCTCGACCTGTTAATTCAGTGAGAAAAAAAATTGAATATACATATGTCTTCTTTCTTTTACCCTTATAGTATGAATATTATAAATTTATTGGTTGTCATCACAATGGTCTCTGTTTTAGACGATGAATGATTCTTATTGTAAATTCAAGAATCAAAAGCAGTACTACTACCCAATACTGTCATAAATGTTGTTATGATATTATTCATTTATTATATCATTTGGGCCTCCCGAGGACCATGGGGCTCGTATTATGTATAGATATATATATTATATATAGATATCAACATAATAAATTATTTAAAATGCTTCCCTTTTGCCTTGACACAGGCATTTAAATCTCCTTGGTCAGTCATTAATTGCTCTAAGATTGTTTGAGGCTTTCCAAGTTAGGGTGTGCTCTGTGGCATGCCATCCGCTCAGTTCAGACCAAAGGCAATAATCTGATGGTTTGAGATCAGGGCTTTCTGAAGGCCTCTCTGAGGCAGAAATGAACTAACTCTGTTCTTTTGCAGCCACTGCTGGCTGAGCTGACCTGGCTTTGTGAGCTGGAGCGGAATTTGGCTGGAAAACTATTTATCATTTCCAGCAAACAGTATCATTTAGAGGGTTTACAACAGGTTCCAGAATATTTTCCTGATTTTAGCAGCTGTTTTAACTCCTTAGAATGAGTGACTCTTTCCACTCTTCCTAGGCTTCTTTGGAGCTTTGTGCATACTCATGATCATTTTGGCGAACACATTTTATTTCAATTGTCAATCTCTCTACAAAATCTTTCGATGAAGACCATTGGTGTAACGGCCAAGGAGCACTTTGCATCCATCCACTCTAATTTTTTCTAGGGAAGTGGTTAGCATTTGTCCTGTCATTCACTTCTTATTATGCGAGACATTGATCTGACAGATTCCCATTTTCTGAGACATGATTTGTTGTATTTGAATGGAATTTTTTCTGATTTGAGCAGTGCAGTAACGGTCCGGTCAAGGTTTGTCATATGCAGATAGGGTCTCATATACATTTATAGAGCAGTACGGGAATATACGGCTGATACCAGGTTTCAAAGTGTTGAAAATCTCTGATGTACATTTTCCAACTTTGGGCAAGGCTCTATGTTAACTGAGCAAAAGAAAAATACAAACTAATCAGGATTATTATCCTGACATGAAAAGAAAATAAGCTGATAGAGGTAAGGATTATCTAAATAATACCTAAGGATAAACAAACTTCAACTTATGTAACAGTATTTATGACAGAACTAGGTATATGTGAGAAAAATGTAAGGTTTTTGATTAAGAATCTGGTTTTGATTGCTGTCATTGTTAAGTTTTAGGTTTACTTTAATTAAGGCCATAATAGCGAAGAGTGTTTAGGTTTCATTTTAGCAGCTTTAAGTCTAAGGAGTTCTGATTCGGATCCAGCCTGGGTAGGTTAAAATGTAATCTGCTTTAATCGAAGTTAGTAAAGAAATTAACCTCTCCTTCCCTTCCCGCCAAAAAAAAAAAAGTATTAATTAGCTTGTTAAATAACAATGTTTTACCCTTTTATGCCAATTATCAGGAGGGTGGGAACTAATTTGGTAAGTATTTTCTATTGTTTAAAGATATTAAGCAAATTATTATTTATTTATTTACATAATTTCATGGTTACAAAACATGGCGACTCGCAATGGTAAAGTCCTAGTAATGTTGAATTTCAATTATAAAATATGTACATAACATGAAATTACAAATACAATAAATTGAACACATTTTTTCTAAAATTTAAATTACTTAACACCACTGATATCATAATTAAAAATATTTCACAGTTTAATGTCTTCTTTTAGGCATGTTTTAAACTTTCCTGTCATAATTCATAATACTGTTACAGTATGTGTTTAAGAAAGAATCACAATGAGATAAGATATATAGAAAATTAAAGGCATATATAAACAGTTTATCAATGCCATCAATGTAACTTATTTTCTGAATAGATATTATTGATCAAATCAACCGAGTTTTAGGGTAAAGGTAATTACTACTTAAAATTCACCTATATGATGGCGAATTCAAATAATTGTTTTGTTTTTTAATTAATGTGCAGTTGTTTGAAATGGAGTGAATAGAATCAAGTCCTTAGGCTCTTTATTTTATCCTGTAAAAATCATTTTTATTAAATTAAGACATATTTACATAATATGTATAATTAACATAATGAGTTCAAGAAAAATTAAACTGAAAATTTTAACTTCATTACTTAATGAACTAATTATGTTTATACTGAGGTAATTGTTTATCAGGCTTAACACTTGGAAAAAAATTAAGTGTGTAAATCTAAACGATCCATACAGTTATATCCAATGTCTCTCTCAGCAGATTGAAGTCAATATTTTTCTAAAAGTGGCGAGGAAGACAGATGTAATTTATAATTAAAAAATGTCATGTTTTAATGTGATTAATACAAGTCAGTTAAGATAAGATATTAAAGATCATTGGTACTATTCTTTGATGTATAGGCTAATAATAAAATTATTGTAAAAGAAATTCACACATACTAAGAAGTGCAAGTTTATTCTTCAATTAATTTATAAGAATATCAGGTTTTTAACCTCCACCAAATGAGTAATTTCATTAATTTTAAAAGCGAGTTAAAATCAAAATTTCATCCCATAGGATTCAAATCCTTTTGGACAAACTAATACTTATTTGAATTAATTAAAAAATAAATAATATTGTAAACAAAAAAAAAATTGACCTTACTCCCTCTCTCGTTAAGTAAAAATGATATGCTTGGATAGCTAAAATATTTATTTAAGTTTAATATTTTATATTCAAGAAAAGTAATATAATTGAATTGAGATTTTTCTCATTGCATCAATACAAGTATAAAAGTAAATTAATGGGTTAAAAATTAAATAATTAATAAAGAATAAAGGAAATTTAATTGCATATTATATTTTCGCTAATTGAATATTTAAGTACACGAATTGTGAAATGTGTTTTCAACGAAGTTTTATTTTTTAAAATTTTTATATAAAATATATGTACAGAATGGGAATGTCAAATTTTTAAATGAAATTCCACCTACAAAAAATATATATAATAATAATCATAAGAATTAGGTAACAAATGTGTTTGTTTTTTTTGTTTCAGTTCCCAGGATTGAAGAAAGAATTTTGGTTGTATGGAATAAAATTACTAGTGCAGAAAATTTCACCACAATCATATACTTTTGATTATAACCTCATTGATGAAAAACTCCAGTCTTCAAATGTTGCTATAACTGAAAAGGCTGAGAAATTTAAGAAATTTTTACAGGAATATGCTGCAAAGAAGTATGTTCCAAAAGACATGGATCCCCAAATGTTATTGAAATTCATGGAAGGAGAGTGCATGGCACATTTAAAACCAGTAAGCCAAACAAGTAAAAGTATATCTGACTATTTGTCGAATCTTGTACCTTCAACTTTGAGAATTAAAGATAGTAATGGTATACAAAAGAACAATTTTCATTCTGACGCAGATTCTATTCCTGAAAATTCTAACTTCTCGACTATCAAAAATTATGTAGACGAAAGTTTACAAAAAATGGAGGAAAAATTACAACAGAATTTTGAAAAACGGTTAAAAGACTTGGAAGAAAAACAAAATGAAAAATTGGATACAATATTGGAACTTTTACGAAATTCTGCACTGAGATAGATTTACTATAATACATTTTTTTTTTTTTTTTTTTTTGTTTATCAAAATATCATGTACAAATATACAGTATTTAATTAATAAATTATAAATTAATCCTTGTTTATTGTAACATAGTTACTGATTTTGACAGTTTTGCGAGGAACAGAATAATAGAACATATTCTTAAAAACATATGGAACAAACCAGAGAGATTAGTTATTGCACAACACATTCAGCATTATATACAGCAAGTATATATTAGGTACATTTGATTAAATTTGATAAATATAAGGGTTTAATTTCCCAGTCATTATCTAAAAAAGAAAAAAAAAAATTTGCTAAATCATCCTCATTTAAAGATAAAAAAATATTAGTCCAAACTAATAAGATTATATTAATTAATGTTAACAATTGTATAACATGAATAGTCTAAATCTATAAAAATATTCAAACTATTTATATTACAAGTGGAAAAATATCTACCCTATTCAATATGTGTACACATTTTAAGTATATATAAGACATTTCTTAAAGAAATTGATTACAATAAAACGTGAAAGCCCCGCACAGGCCCATATTATTGTCATACCATGTTACATGATAGCTAAGCCCATAGAATAGACTTTTAAATTAAATTGTCCTTCAAGGCATTTTTTCTTCAAGAGGTAAAGGTGTACATCCTTCATCATCGTCATCATCATCAACTGGTTGGTTCGATCGTCTTGATCCACGCTCAACTGTGATCCACGATTTCTTCCTATCTTGGCGCTTCTTGTCCTGTACTGGAGTATTTGGTAGAGATCCTTCTGTACTTGAGGTATCTGATATATCACTAGATCCCTCAAGGCTGAAAATTCATTATAATGTTTCTGAGGTTAAGGTAAATTTAAACTATTATTAAGGTGTAGGCATCATCAAAGAATAAAAGCAAGTTAAACTCATTGAAGATATAAAGTGTAATTAAGTTCATAACTCCTTACAATCTAATACTGCTAAGATCTCAAATTTTTATGTAAAACACAAGACTAAAATGACAATAAGGCAGAAAATAGAAAGTTCAATTAAAAAAACTTTTAAACAACTGGTGTGCTGTAAATGAATGCTTCTTCAATTTCAGGTAGATTGTTCAGTTTAACTTTTATTAAATGTAGCTACTATTAGAACCTTGAATAATTTTTCGCTCTTTTCTGAAATTGGCAACATCAGTACTATGGGCATTCATTACAGGAGGCAACACAATTTTCCAAGAATTATTCTCAGCAGGATTGGATTTAAGTGCATGTTACATCGCCACAGTTTAAAAGTTTTTTTAACATAGAACTAAAAATGTTGAGTTTTGTGCTCAGTTAAGAGTATTTGTGTGAAATTTTATTTGACTATTTGATTCAAAATTAATCTGAAGCTAAAGCACACAGAATACTTTTTGAGCCTACTCTATCGGAAACAGCTTTAAACACTTAAACATCAATGATTTTAATATTGGAAAGAAAGAAAACTATTGATCACTGAAAATGTTTAAGACGATAAATTTAGTTGGCAGAAAAGTTCATTTAATGAAGGCCCATGTTAAATGCAATCAAAAAGCATTAGAAATGATCCAGAAACAAGAACATAAGAGTGCCTTATAAATTGAAGATGAAGACAGGTCATATGTGAATATCTGCTTCATTAACTTTCAGAATAGAAAGTATTCGATTATCACTTACTTCTTTCAATAACCTTGCTGAGCAGTAATTTCATTCATGTGACAATGCAAACAAATGGATCAATCTTTAGATGGATTTATAAATCATCGTTTTTCTGACATTGGTAGTTGGTTATATGCAGTAGAAAGAGGAAGAAAGTAGAAGCTTGTTATAGGTAATACTTTGAATGACCTGTTTTTTTATTAGTTACTTTAAATAAAGCATTAATTTTCACAAAAAAAAAAAAAAAAAAAAAAAAAAAAAAAAAAAAAAAACATGATCTTATTCAAGGTCCTAATACTTAAAATCAACTACTTAAGGGAAGTAAATAATTAATAAAAAAATTATTTCCATATCTTCTTTAATTAATCTATATCAATAAATGGTTCATATGGCTTCTTCCCAATACTCAGGATAGATTGTTAAAAAGAAGGAAAACATTATTTCTCAAATGTCTTAAATCCATTTTATATGCTAAGACAAGCCTTATTCATTAAGGACCAAAGAATTAGGAAGTTCATATTTACCATTTCTTTTTTTCTAGATTTGATACAATGAAGAAATGTTGTTTTTAACTTTCATATATCTAACAGTGTATTTGTCTTAAGGATAATGAAAAAGTTGAAAGGTTGATTAAATTAATTAAACAAAGAAGATAAGTGGATATAAATAACAAATTATAACAACTTACTAAGATGGTTTTAGATGAATTCAAATTGACTCACAATATCAACAACCGAGTTATATTGGGTTGTTTCACATGAAATGTCCGTTTTATAGTTTCTGAAATACATAAGGATTTTGCAGGTCTCTGTTGTTTTCTTCCGAATGTTTACATATTTAAAGTAAACAATTACTAATCCTCTACCTTTGTATTATAAACATTAGCTTCCCAATCAATTACCCAATTTTTAGTATACCTCCAAATATGAACATGGAAACACGCGTTTCCGAGCAATATTTTTGTACAAGTTTAAACTCGACCATTCAGCAGCTGAGGCCGCTAGAAATATTTGCAAGGCGTTTGGGGAAGGGAGTGTTAATGAACGGACCATTCGCTGTTGGTTTGCTAAATTTTCAGTTGGGGATACTGACTTGGAAAACTTGCCCCGTGGAAAACCTCCGTCCGTAATAGACAAAGATGTCCTCAAACATATAGTAGAAGGAAACCCCTACCAAACAGTTAGAGGACTCTCAGCACAATTAAATGCAAGTGCATCTACCGTTTCCAGACATTTAAAGTGTATTGGGAAAGTAAAAAAGCTCCATACATGGATACCTCATGATCTCACTGAGCGGCAGCAAGATCCCATGTTTCAAAACATACCGTGCAAAAATTGAAAGAACTGGGCTACGAAGTTCTTCCGCACCCACCATATTCTCCCGACTTGTCTCCAACAGATTACCACCTGCTCAGGAATTTAGACAACTTCGTCGAAGGAAAACTTTTTGAAAATGATGATCAAGTGAAAAGTGCGTTTTCAGATTTTGTTTCACTTCAAAGCTCAGAGTTTTTCAGTTCGGGGATAAAAAAGTTGGCGTCACGTTGGGAAAAATGTGTAGAAAAAGAAGGTAAATACTTGGAATAAAATTATCTTGTTTTCATATCGTATTTTTAATAAAAATCCTTTACCTTGAAAACGGACATTTCATATGACACAACCCAATAGAATTATTTTAGAAAATAAACAAATAATGAAAGATATGAAGTCTTAAATTTTATTGTTTTTTGACAAACATCCCGAATTTAAAAAAAACAAAGAATTAAAAAGTCATGCTTTTAAATTCTGAGAATGAAAGGTAAAAAGATAATGGCGATACGGAAAAGCTTTTCCTTCAGAATTGTTTGATAAGTCAATGGAATAAAATAAGTGGATAGTGCATACCTTGGGCGGTAGCAAAACAAAGAAGATTAGAGGAAGTTTATAGAGGATACAAAGCTTAACGATAATACCAGGCTTCATTTTAGAAATCAAATAACAATAAATAATAAATTCTCCATTAGAAAAAAAAAATTACGTATAACACAAACAACATTCTCATTTACTTAAAAATGTACCATCTTGATTAATACATTCAAACAGAGAACAACAACAACAATACTATTTCACATGAGCCAATAATTTTCAAATCCTTAATCAAGTCTTTTATACCCTCTACTCATCCCTATATATTATTTACAACACAAATTACACCACTTAAACATTAAGATCCTAGCAGTATACTCCTTTTATAACTTAGAATTATTCAAAACTACATCCATTAATGCAGAAAACTCAACAATAAAACTAAATTTAAATGTAAAAAATGAAACCATACCAGGCAGGGTTTCCACCACCTTCTGAAGGAGGATCCCAAAAATGAAGTCTCTGCCTCCAAACTTTGATTAGACCATCCCAAGCACGCCGACTGAATTTTAAATGTAATGGTGGTGTTCTAGGGTGCATTTTTTTCCTTGCTTCTCTATAAAGTACATTAAAATTAGAAAAAATTAATACTTTTTACAACATAAAAAGCACAAAATATATCTTAAACACCACTGTGTATTATAGATGGCTTATATGTTATAAAATAGTGATTAAGTACATCAAGGAAATCATACCATTCAGGCATCAGAAAAAAGACTAAATCATGTTATTTTGTATGAAATAAATGTAATAATACAGGAAATTTTTCATTTCACTAAAATTACGAACAAATACTTTTAGATTTCATAAAAAGGTTTTTCATTGTCGATAGCATTTAAGACAACTGACAATTCATGAATAAAAATATAAAAAACACTTCTTCATGATTCATGTAAATATTTTCATATAATTATTAAGCTGATTTTATAATAAAGATTATAACGATAATAATAAATATAACGATCTTTCCTCTCTGAGATTGGTTTATAAGATTTCATTTTGACAATATACCTCTGGTAAATCAATGAAAAAAAAGAAAAATTCATTTTTTCATATTTAAAATTTAAGTGACGAAAATATATGATCAAACCTTATTTATACCCAAATTAATTTAAGAATATATGAATAAAAGACATAAATACAGCTTTTAAACAAGTGCAAAGATAAGTAATAATAAAACTAAATAAGATAACATTTGTGTTTAAAAGCTTACTTTGGAACCAACTGCCGATATCTATCATAACCAATTGTATTTTTGCCATAGTCAATTTGTTTCTGCCTTCTAGCCAAGACTTCTGGATCAGTTTCTATTTCTCGGGGCGTTTTCTTTTCGAGCTTCTGTTCAACAAAAACAAGGAACATGTTAATTATGAACAATAATGTTTATTATATCGGGTAGCTAAAAATTTCTCATATCGCAATTTGAAAGCTAAGAAATAATTGCCTTGATTCTATTTTAATTGTATAATAATTTAATAGCAAAATATTTAAAAATGGGAGAGGCAATCTCTAAGGAGGTGTTAAGTGAAACTCTCCAAGACATCAGAAAAAGAGGGAAACCAAAACTTAGATCGTTGGATGATAAGGAGGCAGATGAAAGGAGAATCCTGGTAGAGGAAGCCAGGACTCGTCACCGAGTTATAGCCACAGATTGATGATAACGGGCCAAAACTCTATTTTTAGCTAAGAAGAAGATAATAGAATAATTTTGTAAAATATGATTTTGAATATTGCAGAACAGAAAACATTTATATTAAGGACTCCTTGGTAAACAAAGATATATTATTATTTACTTTATTTTTTATTACTATAATTTTTAAAATAACCAGAAGGTAAATTAATCTTTAATGAATAAAACAACAAACGACAATATCTAAACTTACGAATATGAATGAGGACTATAATTGCTTTTGGAAATAGACTGGAGTGAAAAATAAAATAATAAGTTAGTATGATAATAATAAAGTTTCAGAATACAATTATACAAATCACTCTTAACGGAATGCACAAATCAGAAAGAAAAAACTCAACACAAATCCTCTATCTAAGTTCAAGTCCACTCCTTGAATATTCTGATGAAATCAATCAGTTGATTAAATTAACTTCGGAATGATTTGTTCCTTAACTAGCATGACTTTACAAACATTTAGAAACTTTCTAAATTCTCCAGTTACCTTACAACTTTTCCTAGTTCACAGAACCTTAAAATGCTCATTACGCCAATTACCAAATAATAAAACTAATAACTTTTACTTTGAATTAATTGCAGATTCAAGAGATATAAGGTTAAATAGTGAAAAAAGTAGTTGGTTATAACTTCAGTTAACCCTTAAATAAAGTCAAGAACCACATATTTTTGAAACAGCATTAAATTGCTTTCTCTAAGAATAACTAGAACTATTAAATAATAATAGTAGTAAACATTTAACATACGCACCTTTTTCCAGGAGTTATTTCTCTACTCCTTTTACGATTAAGTAATTTATCAGTTGGAGTTTTCATTGGAGTGTTCTGCCTCCTAATTTTACTAGGGCTAGGCATGAGCATCTCATCTCTAATTTCACTATTGACATCATCTGTTTGCAATTTCCTTTTAATAACCTTTGAATCAGAGCTCGAATCTTTTTTATCTGATCTTAAGAAGTAAGATATGGAATTCTTGGATGGGGTTTTAGTAGGTGTTTTGGGTTCAGTTTTGCAAGGGCTAACAAGCTGGAAACCATTCAAGTGGCTAGTTAAACTTAAATCTTCTTGAAGGAATTCTTTAATCTGTCCCCCTGGCTTAACTTTATTTTCCTTTACAGATGAAGGAGAAGAAGGTTCAGCTTTAACATATGACAAAGAAAAGTTTGGCAAAACGTCACTTGGTTCAATCTTAATAGATCTTGAACCATTCATAGGGCTATCACAAGCATTTTCATCCAAAGGTTCTTCCTTGATTTTGACAGAACCTCCTTTGAAATTGGTAGAATCTCTGAGTAATGGGCTGTTGCTAGACTTGGTTAATTTGTCTTCTTCCTCAGCCATAATATCTGCCCAGCTTTTATTACAAACACTCTGGTTCCAGAGGCTATCATCATTAGATGCATCTGTAGTTGACATTTTAATCAAATAATAAAAACTAAAACAAAACAAAAACAAGAACTTTGAAAATCATAGTCTTTATTAAAGATTTCTAAACTTTAAAAGATTCTAAACAACACACATTGCAATGTATAAGCCATGCAACAAGCATTAGCACTAGTTGTACAATTGAAATTAAAGGTTAAGATATGTACTTACCAGTTTATAAAAAAAAATTATTTCACATAGATCAGTGAAGAACGTTAGAACAAATAAAATTAAAACTTATTTGATTCCAATTCATGTAAATACACTACACAAACATAACCGAGACCTACACTTAACAACATTCCCTCCTCAATTATATTCTTTCCCGCGAGAACTGAGCTAGCCGTTGCCATTTAGATCAAGTAACTTCATGAAACAGTTAGATAGTAATATATAAAGGTTTTTTAATATGAACCTTAATAATATTATTTTTTCAAATAACTATTCCTGTGTTATTTAATATTTATTAACACAAAATTAAGATTTTTTATAAGTCAATAATCGAAATTGATAAGTTTCAATTATTCTATTCAAGCATGGATTCCCGGGTCTACAGCTATTGGTGAATTATAGGCTAACAAAAAATTCTCTTCTCTGGTATCGGCTGCATCTTTTTGTTTTAAACAAGTAAGTAGTTTAAATGTAAAGTAAGAAGTACTATTCTGATTTAAATCATTCATGTTAATGAAAACATTGTGTTTTAGTTTTGCAAAACGTAGAAATTTTGATTTTATAAAGACAACGAATGAGTGAATGGATGAAATTAATTTAATTCTGTTATTGTATTTTTGAATATATAAAATTGTAGGAGGGTCCATCATAGACATTTATTACTTAGACAAGATCAATTCTTACCGAAATGAATCAGACGATTGTTGTGGAAAAAAAATAAGAAAAATTGAAGTAAAGTAATCAGTGCTATTATTCTAGAATCAATAATAAATTACACTGCTTACATTTTATAGAACTAAAAAGACAATACTCAAAAATATGGCAATGGTAGAAAATATTAGCCTCAAGCTTCTTTATTTATTTAATTAATTTTGATTAATATTTGAGATTCAGTAACATTACGTTCTTTCGGATCTGATTATATTATTGAATAAATTATGGTTTTACAAATACGTAATTATAACTCGCAAGTATTGATAATAATAGATATTTAGTATATTTTATTTGTTGTACTTTAAATTACTCATTATCTAGTCCTTTCTCGATAGCAATTTTATTTTGGTGGGGAATGTAGGAGGGAGTAGATTTCTTTCTTTCCTATCCTCCCCGCCACATCACTGGAACTTGGTGCAAAGCTTTATACATATATATATATATATATATATATATATATACACACTATGAAAATTTGTGAAAGTTCACGAAAGTAGCGGGGGAGTTAGAAGTCATAATTTTTTAAAAATAAATTCAGATAATAACATTAAATATTACTTGATCAAAAATCCTGTAATATAATTAAATATTATTAAAAAATATATATAAAAAAAACTAAACGATAAAGTTATATAAAAACAAACAAGTGCAATATACACATCATGAAATCATGTTTTTTTATTATTTTTTTTTTTAATTTAAAGAAATTTACAACTGTATTAAATAAATACAACAAGTAAATAGGCTTTATATGATTAGAACACATGGTAGTTCTGTGAAGAAACTACCCATTGGTAGCACTCCAATGTCTAATTTATGTTAGGAGGTCTCTTGGCCATCTTCTTTTAAGGCGCCTCGTAGATATGGAGGAGAGGTCATTGATAAGCGGGTTTGAGTGGGCAGGGAGTTTAGAATGAAAAGAGGTATATATATCTGTAACGGGCCAAGTCTTCAACAAATGGAATATTTGGGTCTCTATGGATGATTTTATTAGTAACAAAGTAAGGAGCATTGAGGATTTTACGAAGGATTTTGGACTGCAAGGATTGGATGCAAGAGGAATTCGATGGTTTAGTAGACCCCCATAGCTCAATACCATAAGTCCAAATAGGCCTGATAATTGTTATATAAATGAGTATTTTGTAGTAAGTAGGAAGTTTTGAGCGTTTGTCTCATGTTTTTAAAAAACATTATTTATAATAAAAGTTTAAAAAAATAGGAAGTTTTTTTAGAAAATACGGTTATTGTGTATTTATTATAATCCATTGAAAGTATGTGATAGTTCACTATCAATATCACTTAAAACCTTCAAACATTTTCATATTTTACTTTCTCCTACATCCCGCGGTCTTGAGTATGGGTTTAGAATTTACAATTAAATTTTATGTTAGTTATAGTCTTAAAATGTAAATTATAGATTATATTTATGAACTTTAGATAAATTGAAATAAAAATATTATTATAATATGGAAAATGTAGATATCCCTGTTGCCAAAACCTTAAACACTGTTTTAAGGAAGAGATGTAGAGAGCGGCACTGTACTACGTGGGGCAAAATTATTATTTTTTAACTTTATTAATTATTTCTCTACATAATGGTGCAAATATCTGTTGGCATATGAATGGAGAAACCTCTCAGTGAAGGCTCTTTAGAGATTAAACTTCGCTAAAACAATGAAATAAAAAAACTTCAGCAACCTATTCTTAAAAACCGAACCGCTCTTTAGAAGTTTAAAATAATAAAAACAATGCTCAGAAAAGTTGTTTTAAATGTTTTTAAGAAATACTCGTAACATTAATTTGGTTTCTACAAATCAACGGCCTTTTGTTAGTATGTAGACATTGGAACGGTCGTGTCTCAGGCAAAATCATTAGCAAAAGAGTTGGAACATCCACTTATGCTCGGTCAAAAAGTATTATATTATATATTATATTTTTTTAAGAAAGGACTATTTTTAATATTTCGAAGAATATGCCAGATTTTAATATTTTAAGGAATGTTTTAATAATTTTAAGTTCAAGTCGCCATTCTGGTTGAAAGGATTCTTAACATTAACATTAACATTGATAAGATTCAAAATGGAAGAGAACCACATTTTTTACTTGATTCTCGTTTAAAAAGGATACGAATCGAAATATTTCAGTGGTAACTAGGATTACCACGCTAAAAAGAGCACTTTTTAATATCGGAACTCTCTTTCCGATGCAAGAATCGGTCCGAAAGAGCATAAGGTTCTCTGTCTATATTTGGGGGAGAGAGCATGTTAAGCTCGAAAACGGCAATTTTTATAGTAAGGGAAAGTATTGTGATCGTGAAAAGTTTCAAATTTGAGTTTTCACCGGGAATACATTTTAGGGTTCCCGAGTCCAAATGACCAAGTCCAGCAAAAAGGTCTGTGTGTGTGGTCTAGCGCAAAAACTAAAAGCCGTACGAAACTGAAATATCATATTTAAGACAACTCTACGCCCGAGATGTTACAGTAACTATTTAATCGAAATCAGGTTAACTAGAAGAGCCACTTTGTACCATGCATTTGACACCTTTTTACGATTTTCTCAGAAACGGCTCTGACTTAATGGGATTTTTTTTTATATGATGTAGGTTTCATTCCGATTTCATTTTGTAGTTTTTATAATATATAAGTTGAACGAATTCGATATCCAACTAAAGGAGATAATTGCAAAAAATATTTTATGCAATATGCACACACACACACACACACACACACACACACACACACACACACAAGATCCAGATGCCCAATGTCCAGATGCCCAAGATCCAGATGTCCAAGATGCCCAACAATAGATGAGACAGTAGAACACGTATTCTTCTGCTGTCCTCGCTTTCAAGTAGAGAGGGAAGAATTTCAAGAAATGTGCAGATCAGAAGCTACACCTGACAACATCGTCAACCTCATGCTACTTTCTCAGGAGAACTGGATGGCGGGCCAACGTCTGGCTGCGGACGTCATCAAGAAATTGAGAATGGAAGAGAAGGAGAGGCGTGCCTAGAAATATAGGGTAAGGCGCCTAACAACGGGGCGGCACACAGCCTCTCTCCTCCACGAAGTAATGCCTAACGGTGGTCCCGTGGAGGGTGAGAAACAGGTGTAGGGAGGTTGGTTTTAGTGGGTAGAAATCCCACACACGGATAGGTACGGGCCTATCCGCGTCTTTTGAAGATTTCCACCTACCCTCGTAAAAAAAAAAAAAAAAAAAAAAAAAAAAAAAAAAAAAAAAAAAAAAAAAAAAAAAAAAAAAAAAAAAAAAAAAAAAAAAAACACACACACACACACACACACAAACACAAACACAAACACACACACAAACACACACACACTATTGTACAGTTTTTCGTTTTTGTGCTAGACTTACCACACACACATAAAGACTCACACACACACACACACACACACACACACACACACACACACACACACACATACATACACACACATACACAAACATACACACACATACACAAACATACACACACACACACAAAGACACACACACACCTTTTTTCGAGACTTGATCATTTGGATTCAGGGGATCCTAAAATGTGTATTTCCGGTGAAAACTGGAATTCGACAATTTTCACGTTCGCAATACTTTCCCTTATATATATTTCATATCTAGGTATGTGGAAGTAAAAATCTAAAATTGATTTTAACAACAACGGTGGTAAGTGAAAGTCGTGTGTCGCGTCCACCAGATAATTAATATTTCGAAGGATATGACCGATTTTTTAATAAAAATTTAAGTGAAAGTCGCCATTACGATTTATATTCCAAATCAAACTAGAACCGTTTTTCGAACACATGAGCGACCGCCTAGCGCAATAGATCGATACCGCAGAAGACTGGTGAATCAAGAGCCTTCCCCCTTATCTTATTATACATTATTAAAGGGTGGGTGGGTTTGTGCGCGGCGGGGTGTTGCTCTCCCGGCTGGATTAGCCTCCGCTCTAACATCCCTAGTTTTCTTCCCTACTGCTTATCTATGATTTGTTGAGGCATGTCTTCTCATGTGTCCTGGTCATTAGTTGGACATTTCCAATCCAAGTCAAGGAATGTCTGTGTGTTCACCCTAAATTCCAATCGTTGTTCTCTTCAATTTTCCGAGTGATGTAGAACTCTTACCTTTTTTACTTTATTTACCTATATATGATGGGAGCGGCGTGGTCTAGTGGGTAGAGCACTGGACTACTGTTCTCCGGGCCCTGTTTCCGAATCCCGGCTGTGGCAAAATATTATTTATTGTGTTCATTCAGCCAGAAGGCGACCCCAGGATATAGAGACACTTCTGGTGAAGACCCAGCCTCTTTAAAGTGGGTACCCAACTTGGGAAAAAAACCTGGCATCTAATCACCTACCTCATTACATGGCCGCTGGCCTAGAAACAGTACGAATCTCTTTGTATATGTACTCAGCCCAATACCCTTCATGGGTTGTGAAGTAAAGGTTACCTATATATAAAATATACAGTAAGGGAAAGTTTTGCGCTCGTGAAAATTTTCGAATTCTAGTTTTCACCGGAAACACACGTTTTAGGGTCCCTGAGTCCAAAGGACCAAGTCCCGCAAAAAAGGTCTGTGTTTGTGTGGTAACTCTAGCACGAAAACGAACAGTCGTGCTATACTGAAATTTCATATTTAAGAAAACTATACGCACGAGATTTACAGCAACTTTTTCATGAAAATAAGCTAACCAGAAGAGCCACTTTATACCATGCATTTACCTTTTAACGATTTTCTCAAAAACGGCTAAAACGATTTTGATTAAATTTGTTACATCGAGATAAAATTAATTGGGCTTTAATACTATGTAGGTTTCTGTTTGATTTAAATTGTCTGACATGGCTTGAATGCCAATAGTTAAAATTTTCTTCCTCTAAAGTACTTTGTTGAATCTATAAAAATAACTGTATCATCTATTTAGTACTGATGAAAAACGGATAAATATATGATATGAACGAATAAGATATCCAACTAAAAGAGAAAAGACCAAACATATTTTTTAATGCAATTTTGGTGTTTAACAGTGATATAGACGTATAATATGCCGTTAGAAAGCTAAATATTTTAGAAAAATTATTATATTATACACGAAATCGGAAAAGTTAATGGAGAGTGATGAGAACCAGATAAAACTAACTGATTGCCTTAGATAATTAATATAATGGATTATTTAACAAAACACACGTTTCTATTTAAAATAGATGTAATTAATTATTTAACAATCTCTTTTCATTTAAAAATTCTTAAAAACTATTTAAATTTATTTTAAGCACGGAGGTAAGGGAAGTCGTGTGTTGCGCTCACCTGATTTTCTTACTTAATAATTGGTCATAGTTTTGAAATAGTTCTTATGACTATCACTGATAAAAGAAAAATAAGTATTATAGTATAACTTCTATTGCTTTAAGAGAGGTTTTGGGCATCTTTTCAGATTTTTCGGGGAGTTACCGGACATCCATAGGGATACATGGTTTCGAACAAGAGTTTTCCATCAACAGGGAGTTTAGAATTAAGGGAGGTATGTCGATTCCAGACTATTTTTACAAAAAATGGGATGTTAAGATATGGATCCTTGAGTTTAATACTTTATTTGAGCCTCAAAATAATTCAATTTCCTCCTGATCAATCATGGTTCAAGCTGAGGGAACTCATAATCCATCGTGTTTGAAATTACAAAATGGAACTAAAATGCAATTATAAGTAACTTCATGTAACCAGTAAAAAGTTTAATAAATATGGACTCAAGGCCGTTTGCGGTTTATAACAGATAATCATTTTACTTAGAAATTTACCATGGTTTGAAATATAAAACAAGACCCTATTTTTGTTTTTTTAAATATATATGTTTTTTAAACTAAATAATTTCAAATTTTTATACCGTTCTCCGAAACTGCTGGTTAAATTTCAATTTTTGTTTGTTCATCGAGATGTCTAGATCCTAAAATTCTATACACACACATTTTTCTATATCTCCGAAAATAACACGAGTTAGTTAAATTAGTTTTTGAAAAATAATTTTAGATTAATATTTTTTTTCTGTTTTATAATTAATCACGGTTTGATAATTCTAAAACTCTATAGAATTTGTTCTCTGTCTTCCTAATAATAATAATAATATAATTCTGGGACTAGTTCCTTTAGAATAACAACAAGAAAATTACAATAAAAAATTTAAGGTCTTAGAGTATACAAAAACAAAACCAAGAAACAATAGAAATTACAAATAATATATTAAAACGCAGCCTCCAATAATAATATCGAACAATTATTACTGACAATAACTGAGTTATTAAATTAAATCATTTTTATTCGGCCGCCATTCTTGAACTAATCGGCATCATGGTTGTATGCTCGGGTATTTTTGTGCTAAATTACGAAAAAAATTGTCCAACAGTTTCGGAGGACGATATAGCATTTTAAAATGATTTAGTTTAAAAAACATGTTTCAATTATAGCGTAGTGTTTCATATTTCAAACCATAGTAAATTTGAAATGATTATCAGTTATAAACCGCAAACGGCCTTGAGTCCATATTTATTAAACTGTTTACTGGTTGCATAGCATTACGTCTAATTGCGTTTCAATTCTATTTCGTAATTTGGAGTACGATCGACAATGAGTTCCCCCAGCTTGAACCCATGATTGGCCTTGTTATTTCATTAAGTGCACTGTTGAATATTTAAATAATTTGATTTGATTATTTGTCTCTCTTAATACTATATGTTTTTAAATGTAAATAATAATTATCATTATTATTTTAATTACATTGATATATTATACCTATAAATGGTATAATATTAAAATCAATAGATAATATAATATATAAGTATACTGTATGCTTCATACATAATGTATTGTATATATAATTAGATAAGAATAATGATTGGATTTGTAATTTTATTTTAACTGCGGAATGCAACAAACAGTGCAGAATTTAAGGGAAGCTTCGAAAAATTAAGAGGATTTATTGTTTTATATAGCTGTTTATTTTATTTTTTTCAGTATTTCTCTAATTTTTTTACATTTTATTATTTAATCTAACAATTTACCTAACCTTGTATAAAATAATTGGTCCATTATATTCCGTTTATTCCCTTTTAAGAGAGCAGCTGAACTTGAAACTTTATGATGTTTTCTTCTTCTTTCTTCGTTCTTCCCAAATTCTTTTCATATGTTCACTATGTTCTTTTTTGCATTCTTCCGACCATTTATAAATAGTGTAATAATAATAATAGGCTTTCCGAACCCGAAGGTTCGATGCCGATACCACTAAATTCCGCCTACACAGACTAGTCCAATGTTCACCGTTCAAGCCCAAGCCCCCGAGATCAGCCTTAACGCCATCCTCCCATCGACGCTTCGGCCTACCTTTCGGACGCCTATCAGTCGGATCAGCGAATACCAACTTTCTCGGAATCCGCTCCTCACCGAGCCCAACAACTTTACTCGCCCATTTGAGTCTCCGCGATGCTATCAACTCAATTATATTCACAGGATACAAGTTCCGCAATTCCGCGTTGTGCAACCTTCTAAACTCCCCAGTGGCCTCATCTCTCTTTGGACCAAATATTTTACGCAGAACCTTATTTTCGAAAACCTTAAGCCGTTGTTCATCCTTCAAAGTAAGCGGCCACGTTTCACATCCGTTAAGAACCGTCGGAAGAATAATAATTTTATAAATTCTGACCTTTAAGTTTTTAGATAGAAGCCGCGAACTAAGTAACTTAGCAACTAAATAATAGCTTGCATTTTCCACCTTTAACCGGGACTTTATTTTTCCTGGATTTCATTTTTTCTTGTTATCATTGAACCTAAATACTTGAATTTCTCTACGTGTTCAAAAGTATGCCCTGATATATCAATATCACCAAGATCGCCACCGTTTCTGCTACTAATCATATATTTCGTCTTATCGGTATTTAATTCGAGTCCTATTTCTTTACCGGTTTTTATTAACATACTTGTATTTAGTTGTATGGTTTCCGTGTCTTCACCTAGCAGTACCAAACCATCGGCATACCCAAAAACCGGAATCTTGTCACCCATATTTAAACCTTTCTCTGTACACATCACCTTTTCTATGACATATTATAAAGCTATATTAAATAAGACAGGTGAAAGGGAGTCACCCTGTTTCAAACCAGATCGCACCTCAAATCTCGGAATGTTTCCGACAAACACATCTCTACTAGGTTTACTAACTTTCTAGGTATTCCCTGTTCAATCATGATGTTTTACAGCTTCTGACGGTCTATTGAATCATAAGCCTTTTTAAAATCGATATAAAGTTGATGGACTAATCCGTTGTACTCCAATTTTTTCTCTAATATTTGACGTAAGAAAACGCCTAAAACCACTTTGGTAGTCTACGATGATTTCCTCAGCGTAGATGTTATTTATAAATAACTTGTATAAAATATTTATATGATGCATTGACTAATAGAATTTAGTTTCCAATCTTTAAGGTAATTTGTATATATTAAATAAATATTTCCTTTCCTTATTTTTATTGTTTATATTTATATTGGGTTGAAAAATAATTCCTATCGGTTTTTCGGGGTGAAATAAAACAACATATTATAGACATAAACTTTATTTTAATCTGCAATATGTTGACCAGTTTTTAATATGACTTTTTCCCATCTTTCCCCTAAAGGAATAATGCAATGTTTATGAAAAGTCTGGAGTTTATTTTAAAAACTGATCCAAGTGGTTTTTGATGTCCTCTTCCTTTCGGTATTTCTTTTCATTCATGGAGTCATGCAGAGACCAGAGAATAAGTCTTAGTAACTTGGACAAGTTCTGGGCGTTTATTATTAATGGATTGATCCAATTTTGTTGGTATCGTTTGTCTTGATGGTAATAGCTTATAGAATATAAGACCCTTGAAATTCAATACATATGGAAAACATTATCTTCTTTGGGTGCAATTCGGGTTTTGAAATTCTTCTAAGAGACTCACTACTTGGTCCCCATGATTTTCTAAGAACTACACTATCGTAAAATATTCATTTATCATTTCCTGTTACCAAACTTTTTAAAAATGGATCGTCCTGTTGACTTTTCTCACAACAAAAAAACAAGAAAGTAATTTTTTTTAAAGTAAATCATAAAACATCAGTTGATCATTAATTTCTGACTATATTCGTCACTGATTCATTTTCATCATTTCAAAATAGCTACCAATTAAAAATTTCATACGCTCATTTCTCCTCAATTTATGAAGATTAAGGGAAATTTTAAGTATTTTTGGAAGCATTCTAAATAACAAAGCACGATAAGCAAGGCGGAAGATGACAGAAAATGTGGGACGATAGCCAGTTAAGCAAACTGAAAAATATAAAAAGAAAAATACCCTGGTCCACATCTAGCCGTAGCAGCCGCAGGTAGGAGGTCGCACTGACCCGGCTGAGGATAGGACACTGCAGCTAACTCACTTGTATCTTTTTAATAAGCAGCCCGTGCCCGTTTAGTTAACTTCGATTAGATTGTGATAAACCCTACCATGAAGCATGGAAACATAGCCGAGCTTGTGCAAATGGTTTTTTTACGCTTGTGTGCGACATATTTAGTGCTGTAGCCGTTTCTCGCACTCATTTGATTGGATTTTGATCAACAAAGACCTGAACATTGCTCGTTTCAATGTAATGTGGGCGACCAGAGCGTTGAACATCATTGATATCAAAATTTTCTGAGTGAAATTTGGAAAACCAATTCATTTCCATAAAAACTGTACATTTTTCTATGAACTTTTGCAGCACAGTTGCTTTTTTTAAAAACAACTAAATGCGCCAATAATGAATGATATTTTCTTACATATTCAGACTGGAATAGAACATACAATAGTAAGCTAACTTCAACATGAGTTAAGCATAAACAAACAACATATATAGTTGTTGATATATTACAAACAGGATAAACAATCCATCTTAGGGATTAATTCATCAGATAAGTAAAGTGTTATAGTGATATAAAAATAAACAGAAAAACCAAAAGGACTTATTTTCCAACCCAATATAATTTATTTTGTGCCAAAATAAAAAATTAAACACAATGTTGCTATATCTATTTGAACACTGCTTGCGAATGGTATTTCATTTAATTATTCCTTGATGTCAAGGTTTTCAAAAGCCAAGTATTTAGTCTTTGTTCCTTTTTTTTTTCTTTTCTTTTTTTCTTTTTATGGTGTTGGGGATTATGCTCATGCATTTAAAACATAAACTTTAAAAGCTGTAGATATATATATATATATATATGGGAGCAAGAATTTAAAAAAATAAAATTTCAAAATAACGTAACGAAATAATTAAAGCTGAGGTAAAATAATACGAATTTTACAGTTCTATGAAAAATAAATATGCCAAATTAAAATAAACCCAATTCACATTTTATCATCTGCATCCCTTAGTACGTGTAACAATACCTACAAATTTCAATGGATATCTTACCATATTGGATCGTTAGAAAATTGTGTGAAATTTAAAATAAATTTTTCGTATAATTAGGAAAGAATTTTTCTAAAATGATAAATAAAGTGAAGAAGAAAAATAGTCTAATCATAATATCAGTAGCTTCGGTGACCAAATACCTTCTCATTTGGACATGATTTTGACTGAAATATAATATAATATATAATGTCATGACAATAATATATATATATATATATATATATATATATATAGATTGCAATTTATTATGAATACATTTTTTTGTTATAATGAGATTTATTATTTGTTGTTTTTATTATTATTATTTTTTTTTAGGTAACTTTGTGATATTTTTTGCTGTGATGATGGAATTCCCCATCTTAGACAAAAGGTTCGTATTGTTTTTTTTTTCTTATTACAGTATGTATTGTTTTGTAATTTTTATCCATACCCATACTCATTTCTTCATATCATATTTTTTTTTTCCTTTTGCATTGAATTTTGAAGTATGTGCGAGCCTCTCTTTGCTGCACATACTGGACTCACTTTTCACCGGAAAAATGTTGCCTGAGAAAATTTGTCTTCTTTCAATTGGTACCCCTTATTTTTCTGTCCATGTACACCAAGTAGATATATATGAGTTTTCCTGATGCAAATCATGGATAACTGCAAAAAATTTTAAAATTTGATTATTTTCCCTAACTGTTGAGATTCGGAATACGTGTCATTTCTGTTGTGGACTAATATCTCCTCCCACAATATGACTAGACATTTATGCCACACGCTGTATATAGGCAACATTTCAATTTTTATTTTTTTTCTATTTCATTTCCTTTTTTTTTTTTTTTTTTTTTTTTTGGTCATCGCGATGTCCTCATCCTAAAACTTTCTACATCTTTTTATCTATCTCAGCATAACTTCAGTTACAAGCGTATATATGGGTTAAATTTAAGTTTTTATTATTTTTAAAAATAATTAATCGCGGTGTCCTTATACGTACATAGTCGGTCGATACATTCTTTCTCTATCTTCAAAAATAACTTGAGTTGTGGAATAAAATCCTTTTAAAACCAACCAGCTGATATCAAGGTCAAGGTGTTAGGATCATCGTTGAATGGACTAGTATTTTTGTAGCGAATTTAAAAAAAAAATTGGTTCAGTAGTTTCGGAGATATGCCGCGGACAAACGGATTTTTTTTATTCGTTATTCGGATTCCACGCATCTTGAAACGTAAACCCTCAAATTTTGAGCAGGGGTATTTTTTTTTTTGGGTCGATTACAAAGTTGATTATTGAAAAAAATAAACCAAAATAATATACTAATAATATAATATGTGGAAAATACAAGATAACAAAAAATATAATATTGGATATAATTAGTTGACCGTTGAGAATTACTAGAAGGAATTAGTAATAAGTGAGTTATAATGAGTCCTGATACTAAAACACTATACAATATTCCTCTATCTTCAAATATAACTGAGTTATTAAATTAATTCATTTTTATTCAGCCGCCATCATGGTTGTATGCTCGGGTATTTTTGTGCTAAATTACGAAAAAAATTGTCCATTAGTTTCGGAGGACGATATAACATTTTAAAATAATTTAGATTAAAAAACATGTTTCAATTATAGCGTAGTGTTTCATATTTCAAACCATAGTTAAAAAATAACTTGAGTTTTTACTAACATTTTTAATCGGCCTTAACGATTAATATCAACGGCGAGGATCATAGTCTGTTATTATTTTTGGGCCGGCTTTCGAAAACATGGGTCCTGTTGTTTTGTTAGAAAAGCCGCGTAGGGCGGACAGACAGATTTTTTTATTTAATTCGGTATTTGGGATCTACGTATATTATGAAACGTAAGACCTAAAGAAAGGGAGGGAATAATATTTTTTTCTAGTCGATTACAAAGGTTATCGCAAAAAATAAACCAAAAGCATTCATACTACACTTCTTGACTATTTTCGTTTAATTATCTTTGAAATAATTTAAATAAATTCCCGATTCCAGAACGTTTTTCATTTTTCTCTACCTATAAAATAAATTATAAATAAAATTACATCTTTTGTAAGTTGTGACTTGACCATATAAGATTAATTTTTTTTTGTTTGTTCATCGCGGTGTCTTGATCCCGAAAAAACATTTTCATTTCTTCTCTTATTTATCTTCGAAAAAATTCAAATAAATTCCTGATTCCAGAAAACATTAAATTTTTAATCTATTGGGTTGATGCAAAATTAATGCAGGTTTCCTCTATTGCAATATCTTAATTCCAATTGTGTAAACAAAGCTAATCCTAACATTGATCATTATTATACCAAAACAAACCTTATCTAATACCCTCTCTTTCACCATGAATTTGTTTAGTAAAATCGTTTTGTTCAGTGTGTTCAAAGGTCTTGAATCGAAAATGTCAAAGTGCGATTTTCGTCAAATTTATTTTTACGAATTTAAATTAGGGCGCAGCGCTGCGCAAACGGCTCGTAATATTAATGAAGTGTGGGGTCAGGGGGCTATTAATGAGTGCACGGTGCAACGTTGGTTCCAGAAGTTTCGCAGAGGAGATTTCGACCTCGAAGACAAGGAAGGTCGGGGCCGTCATCTTGCTCTGGACAACGACCAGCTGAGGTCAAAAGTGGAAGAAGACCCAACCAAAACCACACGAGAAATGGCGGCGGAACTCGGAACTCAAAAATTGCAACGTCTTTGCCCAGCATTGATGAATCGGAAGGGGTCGATCCTGCTCCACGATAACGCTAGACCACACGTTGCACAACCAACGCTTCGACGACTGCACGAGTTGGGCTACGAAGTTCTCCAACATCCGCCTTATTCACCTGACCTTTCTCCTACAGACTTCCACTTTTTCAGGCATCTGGACAACTTTTTGAGGGAGAAAAATTTTCAAAACCAGGACGACATTGAAAATTCTTTTCGTGATTTCATTGAGTCCAGGGATTCGGATTTTTTTTCTGGTGGAATAAGAAAGCTTGTTGAACGTTGGCAAAAGTGCATTGATTCAGATGGAAATTATTTTGATTAAATATATATGGTTAAAGTAAAGATATGGCGTATTTACAATACCTACTAAAAACCTGCATTAATTTTGCATCAACCCAATATTTTTAAAATAAGTGAGTTAACCCGATAAATCGTCGTTTGCTACTCTTGCCAAAAGGCGTGCGTGTAATAGCGCTTTATTCTTCGCATTGCAAGAAAACATTATCTCTAAATAAATTTATGAATGGTCTAATTTGGTTGTAAATGATCAAATTTGGTTGACAAAGGATTTGTAAACCGCTTTGGGTCTGGCACTCTTTACGCTGGAGCGATAAGATGGACAATCTGCACCAGACACTCTTCTAGATCCAATGTCGAACTGTTTATGATAGGTGGGACTCAACTTTTGTATTATTTATAATTGTTTTATTCATATTATTTTCAATTGATATTGTAGAATCATTATCATTGATTTATTATCCATTTCGTCCCGAATACGTGATGTTTTTAAGTACGTAAATATCATTCGTAGTTTGGTTTTTATAAGCGTTTTTCAAACTCGTTGTATATTTGTCAAATTCGGCCAGTTATCTTCGCATAGGTGCTCGTTTTTCGTCCGGCACTAAAAGGGTTAAGGGGGAATCGCATCTCGTATAAGTTGTGACTTGACCATCTAAGATTAGTTTTGTTTTCTTAATGTTCTTCGCGGTGCCTTGGTACCGAAAAACTTTTTTATTTCTTCTTTATCTTCAATAATATAAGAATTAGAGAAGTATACCCTCTGCTATATAAAACATACTCTACGTTACCTAACCCGCAGGTGGTCCTAGGATTTTTTAATAGGAGTAAAAAATGCTTAGTTATGCCGTCCTTCGGACGGAACGTATAGAGGTGGTCCCGGGCCTGTGCGATGTCAGGTACTCTTTAAAGATCCCTATCCTAATAAAACCTGGATAGGCAAAATTTAGGACTCCCACTGTAGCATCGTCCGATTAGCCATAGTTGCATAAAGTGACGTGAAATAAATAATCAAACGAACAAACTCTACGTTACCTGAAACGTATCCTTGGTCGATTACAAAGGTTCATTATTAATAATGATAGTTTCATAATTTTTCTTTCAGTAATTAATCGCTAGGACCTGATTTCGAAATTCTATACGTGCTTTCCTCCATCTACCAAAAACAACTGAGTTATGGGCGTATACATAGGCTAAAGGATATTATATAGCCGGGTAAGGATGGTAAATCTGCTCCCGTGGCTTTTTTGACTCAAACTTGGGGGATCAGTTTGGTGTCAGATAAAAATAATTCACCTAAATTTTTAGCTTTTTAAATCAAACGGTTTTCGAGATTTTTTAAAAAACCTTTTTTCGATTTTATTATTTTTTTATATATTTTTTTATTAAGACAGAATTTGGTGGTATCAGCATCGAACCTTCGGGTTCGGTAAGCCTATTATTATTTTAAAAGTAAAATTTGGAATCAATTTATGATGATTTTTTCCCTGATTCTTAGGAGTCAAATACATGAAAAAATGATAAGATCTTAAACAAAAGGCTAATTTTTAACGGAAGAAAGAAAATTAAAATACATATTTTTCTAACCTTTTATCAAGGTGTCGGTCACGGATTTTTTTCTGGAAATGTATTTTATACTCCTCTTTACACAGAAATGTTTTCGAATTTTTCGAGTTGGGAAACAATATGAATACAATTAAAAACTCATTTCTTTCTGAAATCTTGCATTTAACTCATATTTCTTATTATCATTGAAGAATGTATAAACAAATATTTCTCACCAAAAATTCAGAATTACATTACTTATGAAACATTTTCAATCATTTTACTACAAAATGATTAGATAAAAGTATGGTTTTCAAAATGCACACCAGGCTAATGCCAGGCCAGCGCTCTATAACACCATCTATTTAGCCACTATCAATGATTTCTTTTAAGGTCTCGCTTATTCATGTATTCTCTAGTGTGGATAAATTTTGGGCTAAAAAATAATTTCTACACATTTTTCAATCATCTAAAAACAATAACTTTCCTAAAACGCAAGACTTCAGGGGGAAAATGAGTTTTTAATTTCTTTCATATTGTTCCGCCACTTTGAAAAATTCGAAAAAAAACCTGTGTATAGAGGAGTATAAAAGACATTTCTTGGCAAAATTCGGTGAGTGACACCTTTCATCAGGGAAAAAATCATCATAAATTAATTCCCAATTTTACTATTAAAAAAAATA
The DNA here is from genome assembly GCA_023052935.1 of Piezodorus guildinii. NCBI lineage: Eukaryota > Metazoa > Arthropoda > Insecta > Hemiptera > Pentatomidae > Piezodorus > Piezodorus guildinii. Next base: position 172,375,412 of record CM041292.1, on the reverse strand, counting down.
ATAAACTCGAAAAAAGAGGTTTTTAAAAAAATCTCGAAAACCGTTTGATTTAAAAAGCTAAAAATTTAGGTGAATTATTTTTATCTGACACCAAACTGATTCCCCATGCCTGAGTCAAAAAAGCCACGGGGGAAGTATATATACCATCCTTACCCGGCTAAACACTTTCAAATTATGTTGTTCATGTGGTGGAGTAATCCTAAAACTCTATCTTGTTTACTAATCATGTTTTTCTCCATCATCAAAAATAACTGAGTTATTGAATTAAAATCTTTGATCGGCTGCCATTTTCAGGTGATCAAATCATCGGATACTGTGCATCTTATCTACCTATCTTGAAACATAAGACCTTTAATATTTTGATGGTGGTTAGGTTTTTTTTTTTTTTTTTTTTTTTTTTTTTCTCGGTCGATTATAGAGGCTCATCATTAAATATAATAAACCAATAAACACTCGTAACCTTTATCAATACGATCTAAAAGAAATATCGACTGGGTATCAGATAAGAGATTTCCCCCTCCACCCCCACCCTGAGGACCGCACTCGGTTCCAGCAGTGGCTCTTCGCTCGCCGTGGAGGTAGTGTCGCTCTTTTTCTCACAGAAAACTGACGCGACTATCAATCTGTTATCTTGCAATGTTTTGAACTTCAGTCATTACATCTATTCTCGAGCCAGGAAATCAATCGCCATTAGAACTGGATAGTCTTGCCTACCGTACTGGATATTATGTAAAGGTTTGGGTTTTTTATTTTTTTATACCATGATAGTTTTTTATTCTACAAAAGCCTATAAACAATTCTTATTTGAATCTCGCACAATTCATAATATAATATATATATATTATCTTTATCTATGTTTTACATTATATATCCCTAGCTGAGGCGATTTAATTTGATCTCATTCTCATATCATGTTAAAAAAATGTATGTACATTTAATAGTAATCACAACTTCAATAATATATTTTTGTATAGTTATTTAATTATATTTATTTAATTTTTTAGAATAACAAGAAATCAATTTAAAGATATGCATATCTTTATATTGATAAAATCAATACATGTTCATAAGCAATTGAGTATTATTCATTAATATAATTTATTTCCTTACAACATAAAAATACAGTGTTAATAAATCGTACTGAATCTTATCCTCAATTTTTGAACAAGTAGTACATTTCCTCTAAATGTTGCTTCTGTAGAATAAAAAATATACTCTCAATTAGATGTGGTTTATAAATGTAACATATTTTATTTTTAGCACGCTATAATAGTCTTAATAAATCTATAATAGTTACTTTAACTAAGTAATAAACAAATGACAGTGTGTAGTTAAGGTTTTAATAGTATTCATATATATTTTATTTTAAAAATTAGTTCACATCGTGGGGGGTTTATGATTCATCGGTTCTACAATAATGAAAACCTTAAAACAGAATTCATATATTGAATTTTAATTTGTTGAATATTATATTCAAAGTTATGAAATTGGGATGAATGGACTGATGGTTGATGAAATTCATAAAACTACTTTTGTCCCATTCATAGGTGACCGTGCCTGAGTGAGCTATATTGTGAATGTGCCACAATAGCCCATTCATAAGTTAAGATTAGATTTTTGATAAGTTAATGGTACTTTATTAAAATTCCTATTGTTCATAAAAAAAATAATGATTAAGACTGTCATCATTGTTTCATTTTTTTTTTTTTTTAACTCCATTCCTTTATTCTTATCTTCTCTAATATAATGACAGTTAGTGAATTATTTAATGTTCATAATATAATAATCATAATTAATTTTCTTGTATGTTCCACTACTGTGTGGAATAAATTCCTTTCTGATATTCTTCTTGCTTCTTCTCTATGCTCATTGAAATCTTTTCTTTTCGAAGAACTGTCATGCCAAACTGACTTTAATTGTGAAATTTTTATTTTAATATCAAACAAAAAAAATAATACATTTTGTTTTGAATTACAAAATTTGAATTAATTAACTTTTGGTTTATTATTTTCAATAATCAACCTTTGTAATCGACCAAAAAAAAAAAAAAATTACCCATTAGTATTCGCCACAAAAATACTATTTCATTCAATGATGATCCTAACACCTAGACGTTGATATCAGCTGGTTAGTTTTAAATGGCGGCCGATTAAAAGGATTTTATTCAATAACTCAGTTATTTTTGAGGAAAGAAAAAAAAAATTATTAGTGTTTTTTAACCAACAAAACCCGAATAATTATATAAAAGAGAAAAGAAAAAAAAATTGATGTTTTCACATAAATACGCTCATAACTCAGTTATTTTTGACGATAGAGAAGAGTATGTATAGAGTTTAAAAATCAGTAAAGCGCGATAAAGAAAAAAAAAAAAAAAAAAAAATTTGAAATCTCGCTTATATATACGCTTGTAACTACGTTATTTTCGAATAGAAAAATATTGTGTTTATAACAAAAAACCGAATAATTACATATAGAGAAAAAAAATAAAATGTTTTTTATACGTTAACTACGTATTTCGAAATAAAACAAAAACTTATTTTTTAATAATTATATAAAAGAGAAAAAAAAAAAGAAAAAAAAATTGATATTTTTCACATAAATACGCTTATAACTCAGTTATTTTTGAAGATAGAGAAAAGTGTGTACAGAGTTTTAGAATCAGTAAAGCGCGATAAACAAAAAAAGTATTACATGTCAATAATTCAATGAAAATGAATAGAAACTTTATTAGCATCAAAACAATTATCTTGAACTAATGATTGACGTAATACACTCGGTAACGACAAACTAAACTTCTCCATTCACAAGTAGATAGCAAATCAGGGTTCCAGGAGATCCCAGTGCTATTATCCAAAATAATGTTGGACCAAATGAAAAAAGAATCATTGAATCTGGTTTACAACTAGCTTAGATATTGCTTTTTGAAATCAGTAGTAGTGTTATGATATGATGCTTTGAATTGGTGCTTTTCATATTATTTAATGACCTATCAACAGCCTTATAAACAGTTATTTGGAAATAATAAACCATTGAGCAATAATTTGCAGCGTTTTTTTTTTTACTTGTTGTTTTACAATAAATTGTCAAATACTTCTTAAATAAAAGATTTATGTTTTCTTGTTTGTTTGTTTATTCATTTAAGATCATTTATATTCTACTGTGGCTAATCGGACCATGCTACAGTAGAATCCTAATTTTTTCATATCCAGGTCTAATTCGTGTGCAGATCTTTAACAAGCACCTAAGTATCGGACAGGCTCAAGCCCCCACCATTTTTAGTCCCCTTCGAAGCACCGGGTTCCATATACCGGGTTCGAACTCACACCTTGGGTCTAGAAGGCTGTTATGATATCTACTAAATCATAGGTGACCCCTCTTTTTATTGTTTTAGCAGCGTTTGTAGTTTCCAAATTTATAATAATTAGTTTTTGTTGATATGAGTGGTGTTTTATTTAATTAAGTTTTTTATTCTTTGTTGATCTTATCCTGAAATACAGTTGTTTTTCCATTCCATTATTCCTATAATTATTAAATATTTCTAACTTGGGTTGACGCAGTTTCACATAGGCGAAAGATGTAGAAATCGAATGTACAATTCAAATGTATTTGCTATGCCATAAAAAATAGTTATCTATCGATATTTTATTTATTTATTTAGCTTATAAATGCTTTTAATTTTAAGCTGTCTATGTATTAAATATTCTCTATTAAAATTGATTTTTTACATAAGATCGTTAGTCAATAAGAAATTAATCATGAAACAATAATAATTATTTATATTTTTAACTTTTCGAATCTATTTATCTTTAATTATTTCTTTTTATTTAATATTTTTGGTCTCTTCTAGTATATTCTGTTTTTAATCCGTCATAAAAAACAAAACAACAACAAAAACAAACATAATTTTACGAGCAAAACTGTTAGAAAGTAATTTATTAATGCCTTAGGAATATGTTCATATTATACATATTCGGGAAAGAAATGTCAAGTCAATGATAATTTTCTTTAACTTCTATTTATGGAAATGTACTTATATAGTTAAGTAAATGAGCTAAACATACGTGTTTGTTTAACAAAACATGTGTTTGTCATGAAGAGCAGTCAAATTGCTGTTAATTACTAATTAAATTCTAGTCCTAAACAAACAACGTTAGATGATTCTGATAGAACTGTTTGGATTAGTTTAAATTGTCCTGCGAATTATATAAACAGAGATAGTTTCAGAATGGACCAGGTGTTTTTTTTTATTTCGATTTAATAAATTAAATAAACTGAAACAAAAAAATCTGGTGCTGGCAACTCACGACTTTCACTTACCCCTTAAATTGTGTTAAACAATTTAATAACTTACAATTTAAAAAAAATTAAGAATTACATTGAGTTTCAATGTAAACATATCATTTTCGATTTAATAATCTAACAATAGAAATTATTACCTATAAGAATCACTTTCATCGACTTTTCATCACTCTTTATTATCTCATAAAACTTTTATATTTAAGATAACATTTTTTCTCAATTCTATAGCTTTCCTACGGTATTACTATTTTTAAGTTTTAAAAGACAGGAGTGCTACCATTGGGTAGTTCTTCTACACGTCTTTTTCATGTCATTTTTCTAATATCATATTTACTTGATGTATTTTTATTAGTACAGTTGTAAATTTCAATAAATTATGTTTAAAAAATACATTAAAAATATGTTTGCTCTTATATCCTTTAGTTTGTTATCAAAAAAACTTATATATTTATCCGTTTTCAATGCTTATAAATCTATATGGTTAGTTTTTTTCGAATCGAAAAACTAAAGGTACTTTGGATTAAGAGAATTCGAAAGTTTGACATTTGGGCCCTGTCAGACTGTTTCAATCAGAGTGAAACCTACATCATATTACAGCCCATATAATTTACATATTGATATAATGAGTTTAATCAAAATTATTAGAACCGTTTTTGAGAAAATACTAAAAAGGTACAAAATGCATAGTATAAAGTGGCGCTTCTGGTTGATCAATTTTGATGGAAAAGTAGCTGTAACATCCCACACACATAGTTGTCTTCGATATGAAATTTCAGTTTCGTATGTCTTTTCGTTTCCGTGCTAGAGTTTCCACATAAACACAGACCATTTTGCGGGATTTAGTTGGGACACCCCAAAACGTGTATTTCCGATGAAAACTGCAATTCGAAGATTTTCACGATCGGAGTTCTTTTCCTTTTAATATATTTCGTACATTAAAAAGAATAAATATGTAATAATTAAACTTAATTTGAAGACATAATATTTAACACAAACTCCATAGCATTAAATGTATATTGAATTAAGAAGTATGGAACTGATCATTTAACCCGAGGCAAACTTCTAGATTGACGTTCACTTCTGATCATCTGTTACGCTATACCGAGAAAGTATTGATTCTAAGCAAGAAATTATAGGATAAAGTAAGCTGAAGTGTTCACCATCTCTTTATTATTAAAATATTAATGTTATAAGTTTCGGCCTCAAACGACATCCTCAGACAACAGTTTTCACTGATAATTTTGTCTGAAAGGTTAATAAAATCATTAACTTCTCTAGTGTTCAATGCCGAATTCGCCACTTCTTGAAACTACAGTATAGTATAGCTGGAAGGAATTAGTCCGGGTGGCGGTCATTAAATGAAACAACTAAATAGTTTCAACTATTTATTGTTTGCCAACGTTTCGACCCCCCTTTGTGGTTCATCATCAGGCCTTTAAATACTTTGTCGGCTGGCGAAGATGGAATCAATCTTAGTCACCCCATCTAGGCTCTTAGATCTCCAGCTGATCTCTCTATCTTCTTGAGGATAGTACTTGACTCCAGAGCTATTCTCAAGAAGATGTGAGTCGGGTTCCATCTAGAAGAAGAGATGTCCGTCTGGGGGTCAGAGAGAGAGATCAGCTGGAGATCTAAGAGCCTAGAAGGGGTGACTAAGATTGATTCCATCTTCGCCAGCCGACAAAGTATTTAAAGCCCTGATGGTGACCCACAAAGGGGGTCGAACCGTTGGCAAACAATAAATAGTTAAAACTATTTAGTTGTTTCATTTAATGACCGTCACCCGGACTAATTCCTTCCAGTGATTCTCAACGGTCAACTAATTACATCCACAACTATAGTATAGTATAGTTAGTATTAGACCTATGAGTCTTCTTTAGATGGGATACAAGGCCAAAAAGTCGTTTTAAAAGATGTTAATACTAAAATAATGGAATATACTGCTCCATTCTTTATTCTTCTACAAGAGATTCAACCTTTACCTTGTATTTGATACTTAATAGTAATTCTATCAAATATTCAACATACTGCGGCACCGAAAAAAAAATATCCATACTTATAAATATTTTCAAAGATTGTAAAGGAAGGAAGTAGTGCTCCGAGTACACGAGTAACGAGTATTTAACTAAGTGTAATTTGCATGGATCATTTAGTATTTTATTTTCCTCTGTTTAAATGCGGATAACTAAGGATTTAACCCATATTAAAGCTCTGTCGCATACTGTGTATTTCACTCGATTGAACGCTTTGCTAATTTATGAAATTATGACTGTGTTTATAAATATATATATATATATATATATATATATTATATATAAATATAATATATATATATATATATATATATATATATATATATATATATATATATATATATATATTAATTTGGAGTACTCAGTTTGAGTATTTTGACCAAATCCTTGAAACAGTTGCTGTAACATCCCAGGCATACCCTCTTCTTTAATATAATATTTCAAATGCCTAAAGCTTTTTTTTTTTTGACACTTTCTCCCGTTTATACAACTGCACCACAAGAACAGATGCCTCATCAGTTTTTTAATTCATTTTTTCAAGGGATAGAGTTATGGGATTTCCGTTTCTTGCCAAAATGAGGATACAATTATGTGGTCCAGATAACATTGCATTCTTGCTTAATAATTAAAATTTTAATCATTGTTTTAATAAAAGTAATTGTGTTTTATTATTTTATTTCTTTTCTAAACCTCAAAATTTAGTACGCATTATAACAAAATACGTAGGGATTTGTAGATGAGCAATAAATATCGTTCTATTACCCGAAGGTATAGCTAATTTTTCCTTTACTGTTCACTAGAGGATATTTTGTGCTGTCAACTTATGCTGATCCGTCACTTCTTTATACAGACATATTTAGTGAAACATATTTATTTTAGAGGTAATATGTAGTGAGCGGACCTTTGAAACTCTTCTTTTTTTTTTTTCAATCTCGCAATATATTTAGCATTGTATGTATACTTGCATTTACTTTTTTATGTATATACAGTGGGTCAAAAAAGTATTGGCACACCCTGTTTTTCCATTTAATTCATTCCTAAAGTATGTAACTTATTAGAGAGTTATAAATTTAATTTTTGAATAGACATTAAAAACCATTGATATAGCCATAACGTAAAGGATACGTTTATATATCAGCAAGACAACGATCCTAGACACATTGCCATTAAAACAAAGGAATGTACAATATAAGGTGACAATTTAAAATATTTTGGGTTTGAAGGTATAAAAACGCAAAATTTCTTCAACAAATGTTTTAAAAGATTTGTATTTAGAGGAATGGGTAAAAATTGGACCTGAGGTCACGGAAAATCTTGTTTCTACGATGCGAAGAAGATTACAAAGTATAATTGATGCCAAAGGAATGATAACAAATTATTAATGAATTTTATTTACTTAAATAGGAAATTTTTTTTATTAATAAATGGCTGTGCTAATAGTTTTTTTTACTTACATTTTTACAATTTATTATCCTCATTCATTTTTACCTTAATTATTTCAATTTTGTTTTTTGCTATATCCGTAGTTCTTAATGTCTATTCAAAAATAAAACGCATTACTCTCTAATATGTTACTTAGTTTAAGAATTGAATCGAAAAAACAGGGTGTGCAGTACTTTTTTGTCTCACTGTAGCTATGTAAAAGTGAAAATGAATGTTATATATATATATAGCCTACGCAAGGTTCACTGTTGCATACTTTAGCCGCTCCATATACTAGACTCCATTGATGTATCCCTTTGTGTGCCGTAATGACTTCCTCCTTAGTGGGGCAAGTGCATTCAGTTCATATTGACGCTAGGGCCTCGATGCAGTCAATAATGGCAATTACTTTCTAGTACTTACGCTACTAGGCGATGGAAGTATTTCTATAATCAGTTACGGGGCAGGTAATACTATACTGCGATACTTAACGGTATGTGGGTCTGATCCACGTATATCGTTCACAAATTGTACACAAATTGATTTTATATTCCTTTTGTTTTACAATATAGGTTACTGAGTACCAAACCTAACCATTAATGCCGTCTTGATATCTAAATATTTTTATTTTGTTTAATTGAATATAATATTGAAGAATTGAAAGGAATAACGGGTAAATTGGTATGAAGTGTGTTATCATAGTTTTCACTATATAATTTTCTAATAAATAGTTTACAAAAAACAACACATGGATAAAAATGAGGAAGGTATTGAGGAGCATAAAGAAAACGTACTTTATTTCTGAGCCGATGTTTAGACCTAAAAAGTAAACTTTCAATAGGACTAAGAAAAAACAAGATAACAACCTATACAATTAAAAGAAAAAATATCTATAAATTTACATTACAATAATAAGGTAACAGTAATAAAGCAATAACTTCGTTTTTTACTATAATCTTCAATTATTTTCATATTAAAAATCATCTTATTTAATTTCCATCTCTTTGTTTCAATATTTTATTAGTTAACTCAGTGCTATTTTTTTTCTTTAGTTTTTCTTAGCCCTGATGAAAGCCTACAAATCAGGCCGAAACGTTGGCTCAGAAATGTAATAAGTTTTCCTTATTAGTGTGTTGTTTCTTGATGTTCACACCACCAACTAACTTCTCCATCATATTACTCTGCGGTTAACAATTACTCAATCCTTAGAAATAAAATTGAAGTTAGCCATGTTCGTTATTCATCAAGCTCATGATCGGTAAAGAGCAATTTTATTTATTTTTTCTTATTTCTTTGATAAAAATTTGGAAATTTAATTTTTTATTTTATTTATTTATAGTAATTTACAACTGTATTAAAGAACACAATAAGTAAATATGAGGAACGAAAAAAGTCATGAAAATGTCTTGGGAAAGAACTACCCATTGGTAGCACTTCACTAACTATTTTTAATTCAGTCGCCTTGGAGGGTTATTAGGGATATCTAAGAAAGATAAATTACGGACAAGTGGGTTTGTATGGGCAGGGAGTACAGAATGAAAATAGGAGTATCTATCACGGGCTATGTCAGCAACAAATGGGATGTTAAGGTCATTATGAAGGAGTTGATTTGTAACAAAATAAGGGGCATTCAGGATTTTGCGAAGGATTTTGGATTGTAAGGACTGGATGCGGGAGGAATTAGATGGTTTCGTAGATTCACCAAAGCTCGATTCAATATGTCCAAATAGGTCTGATAACAGTGATGTAAATGAGTCTTTTGTAATATACGGGAAGTTTTGAACGTTTGTCTCGTAAGTGTTCTAATAATCGTTATCTTCGAGCAGTTTCTTGTCGCTTCAGTCTTGTGTGAGGATTCCAAGTAAGGAGCTTGTCAAGATGGAGACCTAGGTATCGGATTTGCTCAACAGGAGTAAGGGTAATGTTATTAAAGGATACTGGGGGGCAGGAACTCATCGGTTTGCGACGAAGGAAATTTAATTAATTAAAAAAAAAATAAATAATTGGTCCAACGGCTCAGTTCTAGACCTAGACCTAGACCTAGGACTTTCTAGACCTATATATTCTCCTTATTTTTTTGTGTTTATTATTTTATCAAATTGTTTTATGCTTGCTGCTGTAATGTGTCTGACAAGCAGTACATGTTCCAACAAACACATTTTTTTTTTTTATCTGACCATGTCTCTTTCAGCTAGAATTTATACTTGGCGGCATAAAAGAAAAGATAAAATAAACATTTTTAAGCTCTTATCGTTAAATCTGGACGTTGCTTACTAACAAGATAGGAATCACGTTTAAAACACTCGTAACAGTTCTGGTACGTTTTTTGTAGAAAGTACTGCGCTAGTCTGTAATACAATCCTTTCTCTCCCCACGTATTTATAGACTAATATTGTGTTGACTACCAACAAAAAAACCCTATTTATGATATTTAAAGAGGAACAATATAGCCCAGAGGGAAGATAAACAACACCATTTCCGAAAATAAACCCAGAGTGGAGTAGAGTCTTCCGTTACCATGGTGGCTGGGAATGTAAACAGTAAGAGGAGAGTGAATCAGAGCACGTGGCTGGGAGCTTTATTTCTGGCCGTATTGGACTATCTTCTGATTACGAGCTCTGTGTTTAGTATCGCATCTAGGCCTACATACTGCTGACTACGGGCCGTACTGGCCGTTAAATTTAGCGAGAAGTCTGCTGCAATGCAAGCCATAGCTCTTCGAACTTGATAGGTTGCGAATAAAAATAAAGAAGCCAACCAGAGCGGATGTTCGTCAATGAGTCCTAAATAATTGTATGTTTCTCCTTCTTCTTATGAGTATGCTTCACTTAAATTTACACTGGGGGAAATCGGAATCAAGGTCTGCCCGAGAGACTTAAAATTTTGTCAATGAAGTAGATCCCCCTTATTTTCAGAATAAGGCGTTAGCTTCCATACGTTGAAGTTTCGATCTGTAAGTTGAGATGTGTTTATGAACCGATCTTTAGTTACAAGACACCTTTTGGATTAGAAAATTTGTAGTTTTCGTAACAAGCTTTTGACAGTAGTACACAATACTACATATTAGTGCACTTTACTTCTTTATTTTTGAGTTGAAATGCAGACTTTGTAGCAAACCACCAATTTATATTTCGTGTATATCACTAAACTCTGCAACAGTGCTATCGCATAGTTGATATTATTTCTGTTGCTTATGAGAAAAAATAATCTTTTGAGCAATTTTCCTTGATATCGAATAAGCTTTTGATTGTGTTTGGCTTGAAGGTCTCGTTGAAAAATAAAACCATTTCTGCCTTCAACATATTTTCTGATTCTCCAATGTCTCTTTCTCGACAGATTATTCATGTTTTCCGTCGATTCTTCCATTTACCCCTTCTTTCCTCAAGCAACGGGCTTGCCAAAAGGTAGCGTATTAAGCCCTATTCTTTATTCTCTTTACACTTACACTTATACCGATATTCCTGAGCACCACCATGTATACTATTGCAGACGACACAGCTCTTTTTTCTTCTCACAGAGATTCTACTATAGATTTGATTCCCTTGCAAAATCACATCTTAGACCATGGAAAAGTGGGTTCGAAAATGGAGTAAATCATTACTAGATTTACTAAACAAGCGTCTAATATACATTACTTTACTAAGACCTATCAGGATAAAGCGAGCAGAAACTGAGAGTTCAAGTTCAGTCAACAGAACAGAAACAATTCAATGAAAGATTCAATGAAAAAATGTTCGACATAAACATCCCAGCTGAAAATTCTTACATCGCGACAAACATAATGCAACAAGTTTTATTCATCGACACATAACCATCCAAATCAACTCTTTTCGTACACACAATACATTGCCTAAATGGTGAAGAACTTGGTTTAAAAAATACTCAAAAATTTGGAGAACTGGCAATGGTTAGTATTCCCACATTTTAATCACGACATTTGTATCTTGTATCTCATTTACTAGATGTTTATAATTATACAGTTGTAAATAGCTATGAATCTAAAAATTTATAAAAAAAATATTTTTAGCAAATTAGAAATATATAAAGGAGCAGAGCCTTTGATTATTGTTTCTTAGGTAGTTTAGTCATAGTCCTACTTGGTGTATTGGAACATGTTCATCTTGAAAATATAGTCTTTTTTTATTTATGATGAATTTTCAAAAGCTACTAAAATTCATTTTTCGTGATGTTTACACAGAAATATCTTATAAGGGATTCAATAAAAAATTGTGAAACTCATTCGGATTACACATCCACTTAAGTGTGTGGGACATTAATTTGGTGACTGGAACTCTGCTGGTTCTCGAGTTAAAAATTCTCACTGTAAAAAAAAAGTTTTCCTTCAAAATTATGAATTCCGATAATATAGCATATTTCCGACCGAAATAAAAACTAGAATGATGAAGATATCACGTACTATTTACCTCCTTACAACACATTACTTATGTAGGCATAAAAATTGTATAAAAAATATACACTTACTGATATGATGTACGACGGTGTTATATAAAAGGAATTGTTTGCCGAGAAGGAACTACTCCGGAGAGCTGTGACCCAGAGACCCTATTCCCCATCCCGGCTCGCAATGATCCGTTGGACCGTTCACCTCGTTTGTTTTTCTCTCTGACTTTCACGCTGCCTCAACCGCATACATACAGACTCTTATAATTTGCAATAATATAGAAAGCTTCTATCTCGGAGAATTTCATATTTTAAATCATAAACACCGGAATATCTAACTAGATGGGATGGATCTTCGCCTCATATTGTGTGAGCAGCTTCAGTTGATAGAAGGGAACAATAGAATTAAAAATCTTCTATTTAATTTCCTTTCGCACAAAAATATTTTAGACATATTTTGCTACAAATTAGTATTCCGACAGTTTGGTGTTTCGATATGAATTACATAAGCGTAAGCAGGGAGAGTGAATTGTGATAAAACTCCTAAAATCAAAATTTTAATTACAAATTACGAATTACAACTATTATAATTTGTGACTTGAATATATAGATCAACTTTTTTTTTCCTATCTGTTATCGCGCTTTATTGAATCTATTGTAAAACTCAATACATGTTACTCTTTATCTTCAAAAATAACTGAGTTAGGGCGTATTTATGTGTCAAATTTCAATTTTTTTTCTTTTCTTTTTTCTCTTTTTTATGTTTATTCGCGTTTATTTGGTTAAAAAACACTTATTGGGAAAACATCTATTCTCTATCTTCAAAAATAACTGTGTTATTGCATTAAATCACTTTTAATCGGCCCCCATTTGAAAATAACCAGGTGATACCACCATCTAGGTGTTACGATCATTGTTGCATGCATGCCCTAGTATTTTTGTGGCGAATATCAAAACAATTGGACCAGTAGTTACGGAGAAATGCCGCGAACGGCCCTCAAATTTAACGAAGAGGAGGTATTTTTTTTTGGTCGATTATACAGGTTGATTATAGAAAATAATAAACCAAAAGGGATATAAGGTATTGAGATTAAACGCGTAGGTAGACACTGTTTACTGAATAAGCTCTTTTTGAAAAATTATGTTAAAAAAGAAACGATGCTTACAGGATCTTATATTACTACTAAAACAATAATACAATAAAATATTAAGCGTGAGACTCCTTTCTAACCTCCCATTAATAAATAAATGACAGATTTTTGCGTTTCCTGTAAACTTGTCTAAAGTGAATATAGTACCTTTTGGAAATCAACGTCTCAATTCCTCCATCATTATTAATCGTTTAGCCCTTTAAATAACGTGTTTTTTGGTTGATTATTATTAATAATAAGAGTTTACATTATATCATTTTATTAAAGTTAATTATTGTTTTTAATACCTCCTATTTATTTTAAATTTGTTGTTTAGTAATTTTTAAATTTTGTTATCAATATCAAACACCTAACTTATAGTATTTTTTCATAACGTTTTTAACCATTCACTTCACTATAGTATTTTTTAATGTAATGGAAATTGGTAATTTTAGTTTGTAGACTTCTGAAGATGGGAGAAGATCCCGAAACGTCATGTTGATATGATAAAAAATTTAAGTCTTTATGAAAGAAATTATTCAACCCGAATATCTACCTTAATAATTTAGAGTTTACGTTTCAAGATATGTAGAATCCGAATAACGAAGAATTAATGAAAAAAGAATCATTGAAATTGGTTAAAAACTATCTTAGATATTGCGTTTTGAAATCAGTGGTAGTGATATGATATTATCCTTTGACTTATTGCTTTTCATATTACTTAATTGCCTATCAACAGCTATATAAACAGTTATACCCTAATATTGTTATTTGTAAATAATCAACCACTGTGTAATAATTTGCAGCATGTTTTTCTTTTAAATTAAAAGGCTGAAAACGTGGGTTATCTAATTTTTTTTTTCGATAAATGTATTTTGGATAAGTTTCCATAAGTCCTGACTACGTTGTTACTCAGCGAACGAGGGACTTTATCCAATTATTCTTGTTAAGTGGTTGGTCATGTGGTAGCACTTAGTAGGTAAGTGGGGGTGCCGCCATGCTTTCTCTAAAAGTTATATAGCTATTTATAAGCAATTAGCTAAAATAAAAAGCAATAATTAATCTAAATAAAACAATAATATCACAGGGATCACCTGTAGCAGGGTGGCTAGCATAACAGCATCACAGGTCATGGGTTCAAACCCTCATGTGGTACTAGGATTTTTCAGTGGGAGTGAAAAATCCTTAGCTATGCCGTCCTTCGGAGGGGACGTTAAAAGGTGGTCCCGAGCCTGTGCGATGTCAATATTCCTATCCTAATTAAACCTGGATAGGGAAAATTTAGGACTCCTACTGTAGCATAAAGTGACGTTAAATAAACATAAAACAACAACGGGTATGGTATATCACCACTGTTATTTTCAACACGCAATATTGTTGGTATATATTTATTAATTTGGAAAAACGGATTTTTTTTTTTTGTTATTCGGATTCTATGTATCTTGCAACGTAAAACCTCAACTTTTGATGCGGTGAGGGTATTTATTTTATTTGTTTGGTCGATTACAACGATTCATTATTGAAAATAATAAACAAAAATGTACATTTTACTAAAAATCAAGTCTTTTACTTACTTTTTAGATTATTATTACACGCTTCTTAGGCATTCGACTCAAGGCGGTCCGACATATGATTTACCGAATTACACGATCAGTGTTTTTCAATGGGCTTTGATGTGAAGATCCTACTTGCCGTAGTCAGGCTTAACTTAATAAGAGTTTCTGCATCGCCTTGAATGATCATGGAACCATGAGGGTTGTCGGAAAATCGTTTAACCCAAAAATTATAAAAAATAATATATACAACAGCGCTCTTCAGCTAATTGGAAAACTTTATAATATAAGAAGTTGTTTTAAGTGATAAATAAAAAATGGAAGGTGGTAAAAGGAGAGGGAGTGGGATTACATTTTAATTTAGAAACCTTAGAGACCCTACGGTCTTTAGCTAGTTTTTTTGTTTGTTTATTTAACGTCACTTAATGCTGCTGTTGCTAATGTGAACGATGCTGCATTGGAAATCCCTAAATTTTGCCATTCCAGGTTTAATTAGCATAGGGATTTTTAAGGAGTATTTAAAGATTACCTCCGAAGGACGGGATAACCTGCCTTTATGTTATCCATTACACCCCAGGTGACCTCTCTGGGTGAGTTTAATACTAACGCATAACTTAAGCGTTTTAGGGTTGCCTAGCATGTTAACAGCATTAGTATTTCAAGGTTATCTATCCGTCTCAGATAAATAGATATTTGTTTTAAGAGTATCATTACAGATTTTATACCACCTGCTAACTCGGTTTTAAACTTGATAGTAAATTCTAGTTTCATGTAAGAGTCCACATCCCTAGGTGTATTTTGTTGCAGTTTAAATGTTTAGCTATATTTAGACACGCAGCCTTCATCTTCAAAACATGTTTCCCTAGTCCAGATTTGAGGGAGTAAACAATACAGAAATACTGATTGCTCCACGAAATATTATTCTCTTCTTATCACCATTCAAAGAAAAATGGGTATAAAAGTTTTAATTGATTTGATGATAGCTTGAACGATCAGATTGATTGTTGATCTAAGATGCAAGGGTTTATTTAAAATATTCTTTAGGGGGAAAGGCCAAGTGGGTTGGAAATAGTTGTTATTTTCAAAACAAATTCCAAATCCATTCGTATTAACGAATTAAGTACGAGCTTGGCAGTAAATACAGTCTAAACAACACCTTTTATTCTATATGATACGTTATTATTGTTTGTTTAATCATTTAACTCCGAACAAAAATAATCGAAAAATAAAATCGAACAATGCTATCGATATCGAACAATAGAATGGGAATCCTTAATTTTGCCTATCCATCTTTAATTAGGAAAGGGATCTTTAAGGAATACTTGATATCGCCCAGGTTCGGGATCCAACTTTTTACGTCACTTCCGAAATACGCGTAAAATTCCAGTCATCTGCCGGGATTGAACGCGCGAACTAGAACTAACTAGATACACCACACTCACCCTGTATTGTAACTTATTTAGATTTTTTATTTGTCATTTTTTTACGCCATGCTATTACAAAATGGATATTACGACAAAAACTAGTTTCCCTAAATTTGAAGTGATTGGATAAATTTGGTTCACAAATTCCCTTATCTATCTTATCTATATAAGATAGATAAGGGACTTTAAATTGTCTAAATGATAAGATTTACGATTACTCATGAGGAGAAAGTTAAATAAATTTTCTGTTATTCATAGTAAAATCATTCAAGGAGAAATTCGGCGCTCTGGGGACGTAATATATGGTTTTAAATTGATTAAATCTGTTTTTAATTGTTTGATAGTTGGGCTTTATACTTATGATTCGACAGTTTAAAGGACTATTTGATGAGGTTATGGGGTGATTTTGGCATCACCTCTCCGCAGGCATGAAGCCGGCTCGGCCCCAAGCGGATGCAGGATATACTCCTCATTCTTCGCCAGCCTCCTCAGTCTTTGTGTCGCAACACTCCTGCGGGCTGTATAGCTGTGACCATCTGCCTCCTCTGCCTCTCCAAGGAAGGAAGAGCTATGTCAATGGATACCAAACACCACGTGCTGGGCAGATTTACATTATGCGCTTGGAGAAAAAGGAAAAAAATCTCTTGGACAGTAGTTCCGTCACCGACGAAGTATTTTCAATAAAACCTAGAAATGATAAGACCGCTGAACTTAACAAAATGATGCGAATGAAATTAATTCTGCATGATAATGAATCGCCTTCAAATTTATTATATTGCATTGATAATAAAAATACATAAAGATTATTGAGATAATCAATATTACTTATCAACAAAATTTATTGTGCACTTAATAAAGCTAAGTTGTTGTCTATGTATCTCTTCAAGTGTACTTTTCTCGGGTTTCATGAAGTGAATGGGAGTGGAGTAACAAGTGGTGTAGGATGTTATTGGGTTGTGTCACATGAAATGTCCGTTTTCAAGGTATGGATTTTTATAAAATATACGATATGAAAACAAGATAATTTTATTCGAAGTATTTACCTTCTTTTTCTGCACATTTTTCCCAACGTGACGCCAACTTTTTTTATCCCCGAACTGAAAAACTCTGAGCTTTTAAGTGAAACAAAATCTGAAAACGCACTTATCACTTGATCATCATTTTCAAAATGTTTTTCTTTGACGATGTTGTCTAAATTGCTGAACAGTGGTAATCTGTTGGATACAAGTCGGGAGAATATGGCGGGAGCGGAAGAACTTCGTAGCCCAGTTCTTTCAATTTTTGCACGGCATGTTTTGAAACATGGGTTCTTACTGCCGCTCAGTGAGATCATGAGGTATCCATGTATCGAGCTTTTTTACTTTCCCAATACACTTTAAATGTCTGGAAACGGTAGATGCACTTGCATTTAGTTGTGCTGAGAGTCCTTTAACTGTTTGGTAGGGGTTTAATTCTACTGCATGTTTGAGGACAACGTTGTCTATTACGGACGGAGGTCTTCCTCGGTATCCCCAACTGAAAACTTAGCAAACCAACGGCGAATGGTCCGTTCATTAACACTCACTTCTCCAAACGCCTTGCAAATATTTCTAGTGGCCTCACCTGCTGAATGACCGAGTTTAAACTCGTACAAAAATATTAATCGAAAATCGCGTGTTTCCATGTTCATATTTGGAGGTATACTAAAAAGTGGGTAATTGATTGGGAAGCTAATGTTTATAATACAAAGGTAGAGGATTAGTAACTGTTTACTTTAAATATGTAAACATTCGGAAGAAAACAACAGAAACCTGCAAAATCCTTTATGTATTTCAGAAACTATGAAAACGGACATTTCATGTGAAACATCCCAATACAACTACACGATTTTCTCAAAAACGGCTCTGACTATTTTGACTAAAATCGCTAGATCGATGTAATATTTAATATCACGAGTCTTTCTAATTTAAATAGTCCGAAACGGCTTAAATACTTAATTGAAAAAAAAATTAAAGCACCTTCAATTTGGTAGATTCGGTGCAATTAACTATTTTGTCTTGTTAGCTTCGATATTAAGAAACTAAAAAAGGAAGAAAAGAGCTAAAATGTTCTTTTTTGTAATTTCTTTCCTGAATATATGAATGCATGTTACAGATTTACAATTTACCGTTAGAAATCTGAAGGTTTTAGAAAATATTAATGCCTACCCTCTTCTCTCGAGTAAATTCTCTCTTCTCTCTATCGCAACCAATTTTTAGTAAACAAATTTTTTTTGTTAAGAATGATTAATATTGCAGACGTCTGGCTGACGTCAATGGTTTCTATCGGTGGATATAGTACCTTTTGCAAATCAACATCTCAATTGTAAAAATAAAAAAGGTTTCTATCCTATTCGGTTTATTACTATTTTATATTATAAATGAACTATTTAAAATACATTTTTAATATTAATGTTAGTTTATGGATTTATAACAACCCCCCATTTATTTTAGAAACTTAAATACAATTAAGTTCATAATATATTTTTTTTAAATATTGCGCACTTTATGGAAGAGTATAACTTGTGTGATGCTGTATGGTGGCAGCACTGAACCTACCATAACCTCCTCATTACAAGCATTATAAATAACATATGTTCATACGATTATAGGATTATAACAGCTTTCTATTAGTGTTTAAAGCTTCATTTATTATATGTTAAATATTCCAAAATCTTGCGCTTTCCAGTAGTATATTATACGTCTATGTTACCACTTAGATTTCAGGAATAATTTTTTGTTGAATTGTTTACAAAACCAAGAATTGGGTTATCATTTTATATATATAGAGATATGCCTTATATAAGTAATATACCTTAAGAACATATTTAATTAAATTTGTTACATTTATTAACATATAAATTTACTGATAAGAATACATTACATTTGCACATGAGAATATATGTAATTTATTTTGGGGTGCTTGTAACCCTCTCTTGTAGAGGGACGGAAATGAAATTATTGATTTGAGAATTACAAAGCACAAATGTAATTTCGGTGCCTTGCGGAGTAAAAGTAATAACTTCAAAATCATTTTTCTCTGAACCTTATAACTGTAACATAACCCCTCTATTCACCGGTCTCTTGAATTCATATTGGACCACTTTTTAAGGTCTCTGAAAATTGGAAGTAACTTCATTGGACGGTAAATACAACGCTGTAATTGGGTTTGTTTTTGCCGCAGTATTTCTGTTTTCATAGCAAAAGGTTAAGAAAACAACGTGCCCCTCTACACTGTAAAGGGTGTTGGTAATAAAATTTAGCTCGGTTATTTTTTGTTTTGTAATTTTTGGGTTAAACAATCCCTTATCAGAGTTTGTCCTTTAGGACTGGTACATTGTTCGCACGAGTTCATTTGATTTTTAAAAATTATGGAAAATTTTTATGCAAATATGAAAATTACTCATGATAACTAAGATTACTATTATGACGATTCCTTTCGTTTTAAAATTGCATTAAAGCAGTTTAGTTTTAAGGAGTTTGACATTTCATTACTAGATTGATGTCCTACTATCGTTTTTTTTTTTTTTTTTTTTTTTTTTTTTTTTTTTTTTTTTTTTTTTTTTTTTTTTTTTTTTAAATGAACGGAATTATTTCTTTACTTCCCTTCTGACTATGTTTTGACCATCCCAAGGTGTTTATGATGTAGCTTACTCATCGACGTTTTGTGTTTTATTTTAATTTGTGGGAAAACAAGTTTTTTTTGTATTGTGTATAAGTTTTAAGGTCTATAGAGTAAAATTATTTTCTATAAATATGCATAATTTGAATTTTTAATTTGAACTGAAATGGTTCACTTACGAGCCGTAAGTGCGGGGATCTTTAGATTTTTCGATTTTTTTAATAGTAAAATTTGAAATTAATTAATGATGATTTTTTATCTGATTCTTAGGAGTCAAGGGCTTGATAAAATTTTATGGTCATGATTCTTAAACGAAAACCCAATTTGTAGCGGAAGAAATAAAACAAAATATGTATTTTTTTAACCATTTTGAATATTGTCCATCACCGATTTTTTTCAGAAAATGTCTATTATACTCCTTTCTACACAGGAATTTTTCCGATTTTTCGAAGTGGTGGAACAAGAACAGAACTTATTTTTTTTTCTGAAATCTCGCATTCAACTTATATTTCTTATTATTATTGAACAATGTGTAAACAATTATTTCTCACCAAAAATTCAAAATTATATTACTTATAAAACCTTTTCAATAATTTTTTTACACAATGATTGGATTAAAGCTATGTTTTTCAAAACGCGCGCCAGGCTAGCGCTCTGTAACGTCGTCCATTTAGCCTCTATCAATCATTTCTTTAAAGGTCTCGCTTATTCAAGTATTCTCTATGGATTTCGTCATGAAGGATGTAATTTCGGTTAAAAAAATAATTGTCTACACATTTTTCGATAATCTAAAAACTAAGTTTTTAAAACGCAAGATTTCGGGGAAAAATTTTTTAATATTTTTTTTCATATTGTTCCACCACTTCGAAAAAATCCACAGTACAGAGGAATATAAAAGACATTTTCTGAAAAAAATCGGTGATTGACACTTTTCAAAAAGGTTAATAAAATACATATGTTTGTTTTATTTCTTTCGCTAAAAATTGGATTTTCGTTTAAGAATCATGACCATAAAATTTTTTCAAGCCCTTGACTACTAAGAATTAGAGAAAAATCATCATTAATTACTTTCAAATTTTACTATTGAAAAAATCGAAAAAAGAGTTTTTTTGAAAAATCTCAAAAACCATTTGAATTAAAAAGCCAAAAAATGGGGTGAATTATTTTTATTGGACACAAATTGATCCCAAAGTTTGAGTCAAAAAAGCCTCGGGGGCAGATTTGCTATCCTAAGCCGGCTATACCCTTTTGCATATGGTTTGTTCAATAACTAAAGAGATCTTTACGAGCAAAAGTTCGTGACCACCATATTATATCCTCTTAGAAGGATGCAATAACTAACGATTTTTTACTCACTTTACAAAATTCTAAGGCCATCTGCTGGGTTTGAACCCGCAACCTTGGGCATAGAAGGCTGTTATACTAGCCGCTACCCCACAGGTGACTTTTTATTGTTAGTATTTGTAACATCCTCTTGAATTGCGTGACTTTGTGTGATGACAATAATAAGACACATGTGTTCTCTGGGTCCTGGATTCGAATCCTAGCTGTGGTAGAATATTATTTCAGCCGGGGGGTGACCCTAGGGTATGGAGACCTTCTAGGGGCAGAACCAGCCTCTATAAAGTAGGGACCCAAAGGCTGAGTGTGATCTCTTAGAAACAGTCTCTATATGGACTGAGCCCAAGATTTTAGAGTTTTTTTTTTTGTTTTTTTTTTTACGAGACAGATATACAAACTATAAATATAATATAATAAAGTATAACTTAATAACACACTATAATAAAAATAGTTACTTTCAATAATAAAGCCTCTTATTCCTGAAATGTTGCTTAAATTTAAATGGATATTTATTATAAATGCGGTGTTTGATGTGGTCAATAACTGAATTAGTTGTAAACTATTGAAGTTTCTTAAGTTAGGTTAGTAATGTTATCATAGTAAGTATCATTATAACTATATTACAATATATGCAAAGATTATTATAATTATTATTATTGTAAATAACAGTTTTAACAATCTATTTTGTCAAACACGGTCTATTATATGCTACAGTCTTCTGCCCTAGTTGCTTACTTTATCTGCTGAGCCATGATACAGTCACCCCTGGCACTGAGCAGCTGCGTCCTTATCACGGCCATCTAAATCGCACGCACTATCATTTAGTGCCTAAAGCCCTTGCTATAGCTCTTTGAAACCTATTTCATCAGCTTCTCTTATAACGAAGAGTAATTTATAATGCAATATTAAATCCATTAAAATGACCAAATGGTGTTTGTATAGATGATCTTAGTGGATTGATTGTTTTATGATTAGTGATATGATGTATATAGTAAGGGTAAAATATAAAATTTTAGGGTCCCCTGAAGTCAAACTATCTATAAGTCCTGCAAAATGGCCTGCCTGTGTATATTTGGTAAGTGTAGCTCAAAAATGAGAAGTTGAAATTTTATATTTTAGAAGCGTATGAGATGTTGCAGCGATTTTCTCTACAAAATCGGCAAACTAGAAGATTCGCGGTATACCATGCATCTAGCACATCCATATAGCTCATGAATCGCACACGGTTTATTTATATACTAATTTATTAGATACTACTTTTATTATATAGGCACTACATGCGTACATTCCCAGGTCTCCTATGAGCTTGGCACAAAGAATGTAACTACATGAGTGATTTTTCTTGACGTCAAACCGGGTACATATAGTAAGGGATTGTAAGGAGGATTAAGGTAGGCGGTAGAGGGCGGTCAAAGTGAGTGTTATGATTGGTACTGTAGGTATTGGGTATCGTGCCCCAAGTCCAGATATGAGGTGGTTCCTCTATTATACTTAGATATCAAACATATTTTGGGAGACAAAATAAGTCTCAAATACTTAAATGTAAGAAAATCATTATTAACAATTACTATGATTGTTGAGTCCATCTTATTTTATTGGGTTGTGTCACAGAAAGTTCCGTTTTCAAGGTAAAGGATTTCTATAAAAAAATACGATATGAAAACAAGATAATTTTATTCGAAGTATTTACCTTATTTTTCTACACATTTTTCCCAACGTGACACCAACTTTTTTATCCCCGAACTGAAAAACTCTGAGCTTTGAAGTGAAACAAAATCGGAAAACGCACTTTTCAATTGATCATAATTTTCAAAAAGTTTTCCTTTGACGAAGTTGTCTAAATTCCTGAACAGGTGGTAATCTGTTGGAGACAAGTCGGGAGAATATGGTGGGTGCGGAAGAACTTCGTAGCCCGCTCAGTGAGATCATGAGGTAACCATGTATCGTGCTTTTTTACTTTCTCAATACACTTTAAATGTATGGAAACGGTAGATGCACTTGCATTTAGTTGTGCTGAGAGTCCATTAACTGTTTAGTAGGGGTTTCCTTCTACTGCATGTTTGAGGACAACGTTGTCTATTACGGACGGAGGTCTTCCTCGGGGAAAGTTTTCCAAGTCGGTATCTCCAGCTGAAAACTTAGCAAACCGACGGCGAATAGTCCGTTCATTAACACTCCCTTCCCCAAACGCCTTGCAAATATTTCTAGCGGCCTCAGCTGATGAATGGCCGAGTTTAAACTCGTACCAAATGTTCGAGCTAAAATGTTCTTTTTTGTAATTTCTTTCCTGAATATAAGAATGCATGTTACAGATTTACAATTTACCGTTAGAAATCTGAAGGTTTTAGAAAATATTAATGCCTACCCTCTTCTCTCGAGTAAATTCTCTCTTCTCTCTATCGCAACCAATTTTTAGTAAACAAATTTTTTTTGTTAAGAATGATTAATATTGCAGACGTCTGGCTGACGTCAATGGTTTCTATCTTTTGTAATAAAGTAATTTTCGTCTTACTTTTCTGTTATTATATTTGTTTTTTTTTCTATCGTTATTATAGTTATTTATGAAGTCTGGGCGTCTTACTTGACACGGAAAAGTCTGTGAGAAAATAATCGGTCGCAATCGAGGAACAGTTTTTTGCTCTTGTAATTTCATACTTTAATAACTCGGTTAAAAATGGACGCCACCCGTATTATCATTTCTAACATAACGGGAAAGATGAAGATAACAAAAAAAAAATTAACAGTTCTTTAGACATCCACTTATTTGAATGCCTACTTGAATAAATTTGAAAATAAAGTGCGTGGTTGGAAGTAAAAACAGTTTTTGACTATGCATTTGTGCTAATACCTTTTAATTTCATAACTTTTATCTTAAATATGTTTGTTTGTCTAAAAAAAATGTTGAAAAAATATGTTTGTTTCACCCTTCCACGCTCATGTAATCTTGTGATTTGAATAGAGATATCTTCCTACTACTTAAATTACACGTAGAAGTGAACTACAATATCATACTTCGGCCTACACACACATTTATAATACATTGCATACACTCTCTTCGAAAATATATCTTAAACAAGCAGTATCCCGCAATTCTCTCTTCGCAACTGTTTCATTTTTTGCTAATTTATATGCGTTTACGATAAATTAATACATATAACTTTGCTGTCAGTCGAACAATGAATAAAGTGTTGTTATTTTATGTAAGATCTTAATTATCTTTAAAAAGTTGCTGTAACATCACGGGCGTATAGTTGTCTTAAATATGAAATTTCAGTTTCATAAGACTTTTCGTTTTCGCGCTGGACTTACCACAGACACACAGACCTTTTTGCGGGACTTGGTCGTTTGGACTCAGGGGACCCTAAAACGTGTATTTCCGATAAAACTGGAATTCAAAGATTTTCACTATTGCAATACTTTCCCTTACTATATATTTCATATATAACTGAAAGAAAAAAAAAAGACTGACAGTTATTTTCAGCCGATCCCATCCTGTAATGGATTATGATCTCTCTGGTTAACTCACTTTATGGAAGTATGATCATCTTGATGTGTGATTTAAACTGCCTGGGATTTAAAGTTTGCTACTGGAGATGAAAAAATAACTTACATTCGCTATGTTAGTAATGAGAATCACTCTGATATTACTAAATAAATCTAAATTTACTAGACTTTCTTGAAAAAATGCCAAATTTCTTTTTGCAAGCTTCAAAAACTTTGTTGTCCCTCTATGAGTTACATGAAAGATAATATCGCAATAGCATATTTCGGGGTTGGCGTTGCTAATTATCGGGCTAGCTGAGACGGATACTATAACACTGACACGAAATATCGATCCTTACTTGAGGCTTGAGAGGAGATTGACCCGCCTTTATAAGATTTCATCTCAACCCTCCAATTAGGTTAAGGAATTAACCCCTTCCACCTCTCCACTAACTAATTATATCCTTAAGCCTCAAGGATTAACCTTATCGATGATAATAATAAATACTTATTATGATACGTATCCAACTGGACATTCCGCTCCGAGACTTCTATGATAGCCATCCTGAAAAATGGTATTAGCGTGGGATCGAGCTATTGACTAGCAGATGGCTAGTAATAGTAGATAACAATAGACTTACTGAGTAGTAATTGTATTTTATATCAAAGAAAAAATAAAAATCTGGTGCGGGCAACACACGACTTTCACTTACCTCCGTTGTTAAAATCGATTAAAGAATTTCAAATACAGTTAGAGATAAAAATGAGTGAAACTAATAAAGAATTAATTAAATTGAATTTCTATATAAATATGTGTTTCATTAAAAAATCGATTATATTATTATATAAAACAATCGTTAAAACATTTTATTTCGTTAAAACATTCTATATTATTATATATAACAAATCGGCCTTTTATAACTATTTATTAACTTTTACAAGGTTGTGTATAAGATAATATTTTTTCCAAAATCTTTAGCTTTCCAACGGTATATTATACATCTATATTACTCTTCTTATGTTCAAAAACAAAAAACTATATTTTTTCAGTTTTCTACTTTAGTTGGGTATCGAATTCGTTCTACTTATATATTTACCTGTTTTTTAACAATGATAACAAGTCTATATGGTTATTTTTATATAATCTACAAAATTAAAGGTAGTTTAGAGGAAGAAAATATCGGCATTTAAGCCCTGTCAGACTGTTTCAATCAGAATGAAACCTACATGGTATTAAATTTTACATGGATATAGCGAGTTAAATCCAAACCGTTAGACCCATTTTTGAGAAAATCGTAAAAAGGTGCGAAATGCATAGTATAAAGTGGCACTTCTGGCTAGCTGATATTGATGAAAAATTTTCTATATTATCTCAGGCGTATAGTTGTCTCAAATATGAAATTTCAGTTTCATAGGATCTTCCGCCAAAATTAAGCCTATGCTTCTATATTATATCTGATTCTATATTAGATATTTCTATATCTGCTTATGTATTTTATTCTATTCTATATTCTGTATTATACTATATTAGACGTAAGAATTCTGAACCAATAGAAAATAGAACCAGGCATATCTATTTCTATCATAACGTCGTTAACTAAGACCTTAACAGAAGTTATTGTTTTCGCAATAGCTTTTCAAGCGTTTATGTCGCGATGACTCAGGCATACTGTCGTTAAATTTATGATGAACTAAAACCGAGGTCTTTGCCTATTATTTTTTGTTTTAGAAGAGCAACTTTCGTCCTAAGGAATTTATTATAAGTTTGATGCCTCCTAAAGGTCATTAAAATATTTTCTCTATTTAAAATTTTATTCGAACAAAAAAAAACTAGTACTATCATAAAATATTCCAATTGATATTTAATTGGATAAAAAGTAAAATAGTGTATCATTTAGCAAAGAAAACCCTGTTACTTGTCAAGTAAAATAACAGAGGTTTAGTGACTACTAATAAGTAAAGGACTATGAATGGTTTTTCTCATGCAAATGTTTGTAATATTGTTGCAGAAAATTCTAGAATTTTCATGTCTGCTTGTAGTATCAGTCTGAAAAGATTTAATTAATGTTGGAGTTTTAGGTAAAGCATCATAGATCTGATAGTGTATGCTAGAGATATTATGTGAACATATTTGTTTTGTATCCAATGCGAAAGCTTCATGATGTGTATAAATTATTCCAATCTGCAGCAAATTCAGAATATAAAGACATAGCTTTAAACATGTATGTATTACTAATATCAATGTATTTCTAGAAACGTAGTATGTAGTAACCTGAGTCAAATTTACTGGATGACAGGTTAGAGCTCACATCCTTTGTCGAAATGTCAACTGACCCAAAATAAAATTAACCGGTGCGTTCAGTAATAATATTGGATAGTCTTCCGGTGTATTATTGGTTATTTTGGTTTCCTAACTGTGGAAGAATATCATGCATGCTCTTTGAACTTTCATCATACACATTTAGATGACCTATCTGTCACTAGGTTCGAAAATAACTTTGTTGAATGAAAGTTGAAAGAGGATGTCCGGTCGCTTCATGAATGGAAATATCTTTCCAGCTTGGTGACGTTATACCTAGCAACTTTTAGAATATAATAAACATAATACGCTATTTCCTTCAAGCTATGAATAGTTTTTCATCTTCCAGGTTCATATCATAAATTTATCTTCTTTTTTTTAGCTCAATACTAATCCCAAGATTATCTTGCTCAAATTAACTTTTTTTAAATAAAATTAAAATTGTTGAATTTTCATGAAAAATAATTAATAAGTATTATATTACATAAGAGGACTTCTATTCAATTTTGACCCTCGTTTTATGATATAGATCGAACATAATTAAACGAAGTTTCCATTAGATTTCACCCATTATTCAGGCTCCTTGACAAACGATCAATGTCATCTTTTCACACCAAAATCACTACCCACAGAGCACTCACCAAACCCTTATAGAAATAATGATGGAGTTTTGTTGACCGTAGAGAAATTAGATGAGGAAGATGGTTGGGGGAAATTTATAGAAATACGGGATAGAGCTATGGAGCTATCATTCTATGCGACATACGAATTACTCCACAACGACTTGGACTTGCGGACAATGTCGGGTACTGCTAAAGAGTATTATAGAAATTTCCACGACAGAATGACTTAAAACATGAACCAACTACATACTTTAATCCACCTCCAATCCGTGCAATCCACCCCGACGACTTTTTTGGGCGGTGGCCTAGAGATTCGATGAATTAGCCATTCGAAATATAACATTTGCTTATTGAAATGTGTTGTTTTTTTTGCATATAGCAAATAATGATTTCGTCGAAACATTTATTATAAATAAATAAATATTAGAACAAAAAAAATTGGTTGTTATCTTAGCCCTGATGAAGGCCTACAATTTAGGCTAAAACGTCGACACACAAGTCTGTGTATGTATATAATATATATATATATTATATATATATATATATATATATATATATATATTTTAATCTTATTTAATTTGATTTTTTTAATTATTTTTTTATTCGTTTCACCCATTTTGAGGTAAGTTGCAACCCGTTAGCTCAATCATTGTTTGCGGCTATGTGATATTTTGCCTGCCCAGTATTTCTTCATCCTCTCAGATCTTACCCTCCTCTCCTCGGTATAGCAGTTTGGTCTAGACCCTCTCCTGGAACCTTTTCATTTTGAACTATGTAATGCTCTTCGCAGATCTGGGCATTAATATCTCTTATGCAATTTTTAACTCTCGTGGATTTTTAAACCAGTTCGGTTTTGTTTTCTTGGTTTGTTTGCGGAAAAATTCGAAGATTCTTTTATTTATCCTTCATGGATCTATTCTCATGATATAACCATAGAAGTCAATCCTCCTTTTCCTTATTGTATCGGGTTTTTTTTTCGGATTTCCTATACAGGATCTCATTTGTAACGTGATACATCTTGTTATTATGTAATTTGGGACCTAGAATTTCCCTTAGAATTTTCCGCTCCTTAATCTCCAACTTTTCCATTGGACCATCTGTAGTGATGGACAGCGTTTCCGCATCATACAGGGCTTCAGGCTTGACTGCTGTATTGTAGTGCCTTACCTTGGCATTCCAGGAAATTGAATTTTTTTGTTAGTGTCTTTCGTGAGTTGAAAGGCTACTTCAATTTTGTTTTGTCTAGATTATATAGCTTTCTTCTGTAGACCATTGCCACTGATGCCACTTTCCGACATATTTGAAATTCGGGAGAATTTCTATTTTTTTCCCCCCACTTTTTATTTCCACTTTCCAATACTTTGGAGGATTTTTGATGTCTGTTATCATTTTGGTCTATCCAAAAGCAAGCAAGGCACCTTAAGGCCTATCATCTTAGATTTTTTTCTTATTAGTGTGATTTTTTATGATCCCAACCAACTTTCCCATCTAATATATTTTATTGATAAGTAAGTGAAAGAAAAACAAGTTTGTGTGTTAATAAACTTATTTCATAGTACTATCCACTTTTTCTGTTTCTGATATAAGTTATATAATGAAATTAAATTTTAATAACAAATACTAATATTTTTTTTTTTAGAGTGAGGAATTTTAATCTGAGCACAGTTTTTAGGAAACCTTATTAAAAGTACTGTTTTGACGAGATTATTAATATTTTTAGGGTTAGAACCAACCATAAAAATTAAATATTTTAATGGCTTATATTTTTAATTATTTTGCTTTGTAATAGATTAGTTTTCATACCAACATTTTTTTTCTACCTTCACTAGAATCAGAGATATTAAATAAAATCGGTTTTTCATGCACAAACATTCCGATTTTTTTATGAGACTCCTGGGAAGTTTTGGCCCCTAATATTTAGCATATGCTGATAATTTAATGTCTAGTTTCACAGAGAAGAAAATCATCCTTTTCTTGTTAGTATTAATGATACTTTTTAATAAGAGTATTTTTCTTCTTTGTTGGTTTAAACTCACTATATTCTTTTTTTTTTTTTTTTTTTGACCACATTTTTTTCTAGACAGAAGTGTAATAAAAGCGATAACGACTAACCGACTAACACAAGCCCCCTTCAAAGACCGCCGGCTATTGATGTTATTTTTGTTCGGGTGAGTCATATCGGCCAGTTGACGATTCCCAATAGCTAATGCTATTGAGGCCGTACGTGACGGTGACGTTAACTTCATAATGTTCATAATATATATGTTTAAATTTTCGGTAAAAGTCTACCGGGAATCTAGTAATTTTAGACATACCATTCAAGTCATAAATGGCTGACAACCAACGAACTCGGACATTCAAACAATTTCAGACCCTGCCAAAGATTTCGGAGTAACTTCTTCCAAAGACCGACATAAAGTGCTATTAACCCCTTGGGAGAAAGACTGTGATATATGAGGAACTCGCAAAGCCCCGACCACTTCAGATACGATGGCGAAGATTTATGCTGAATCGATTCTGGGACTTCCTAAACAGTTGAAATATTTTTCATGTGTTTTCAGCGAGGGTAAATATTTCTAATTTATTTTCAATTGTACTTCAGTTAAATATTAAATTGTCTTATATTTTATAGTTTTTACTGCTAATAACAATACGAAACGGTTAATTACTTCAAGTCTTATTATTATTGTCCATATTGTAATATTACTTAATAAAACGTGTTCTTTAAAAAACAAAACAATAAAAAACACTGCAAATTATTAAACAGTGGTTTATTATTTCCAAATAACTATATTAGGGTTTAACTGTTTATATAGATGCTTATAAGTAATTAACTAATATAAAAGCAATAAATAATTCTAAGAAAAATGTAATATCACCTTCGCTAATTTCAAAACGCATATCTATGCTAGTTCTGAACCAATTTCAATGATTCTTTTTTCATTTTGTAAGAATATATAGATCAACAGAAATAAAGTCCCGGTTAAAGGTGGGAAATGCGTGTTATTATTCAGTTGCTAAATTACTTAGCTCGTGGCTTCAGTCTAAAAACTTAAAGGTTAGAATTTATAAAACTATTATTCTTACGACTGGGGAGTTTAGAAGGTTGCACAACGCGGAATTGCGGAGTTTGTACCCTGTGAATATAATTGAGTTGATAGCATCGCGGAGACTCAAATGGGCGCGTAAAGTTGTTGGGCTCGGTGAGGAACGGATTCCGAGAAAGTTGGTATTCGCTGAACCGACTGGTAGGCGTCCGAAAGGTAGGCCGAAGCGTCGATGGGAGGATTGCATTAAGGCTGATCTCGGGGGCTTGGGCTTGACCGGCGAACATTGGGCGAGTCATCGGGTTCGGTAAACCTATTATTATTATATAGATCAACATTTATTTTTGTTTAGTTTTTTGTTTTATGGCGCTTTAGTGATTTATGAGCCCTATAAATATTTTTCTCTACCTTTAAAAATAACTGAGTTATGGGCGTATTTATGGGTAAAATTAAAAAAAAAATTCTATGCTTTTTTCTAACTATTAGCGGATTTTTGGTTAGAAAACACTAATAAATTTAGTCTTTATCATCGAAAATCACGGAGTCAAGATTTCAATTTTTTTCGTTTTTATTTTTTTGTTTATCGCGCTTAAAACGCTATACATATTTGTCTCTATCTTCAAAAATAACTGAGTTATGGTCATATCTATTCGTAAGTTATTCAGTTTAGCGCAAATTAATTTCTAAGGAATTCGTTCATTACTAAGCCTAACAACTTTGCATTCCCATTTCAGCCACTACGATACTATAGCTTTATTTATACAACCTCTGTAAATCCGCATTTTATTGTCTTACAAAAATCTCCAGTGGCCCCATCCCTCTTCGGACAAAAACTTTTACGTAGGACCTTATTCAAGAAATCCTTGAGTTGTTGCGAATCTCTCAGAATAATTATTGCCGATTTCAAGTTTATTGGATATTCAACTTCTGAGGTTTAATAATATATATGTTAATAATAAATCAGGTGATGGGACCCATCTTTTAGTTGGTACTGGCCTTTATTTACACTTAATCTTAAACTAAAACTCAATTTCTGGGTATTCCAAGAGGTGTTTCCTGACTGAATAGGAGGCTTGTTATACAAAATAAAAAAAAGAAAGATTCCTCTTAGTTTTATGATTTGACCCTTCATTTAGTATAGATTTTTTTTACTATTTGTAATCTCGTTCCTTTTACAATTATTCTTAATGTGCTGTTTGATGACTGAACACACTTTTCCGCTGAGTGCGCGGACGTAAAATTGTTCTGTAGATTCTTGGTTTTAGACGAGAACGTGAACTTTTTTTTTTTTTTTTAAATAAATAAATTCTTCATTATCCTGGGACATGTACCTTTAGAATAAAATATACAGAATGTACAAAAAGGGGTTTAGAGTCTTAGAGTAAAGTAAATGAATATAAACAAGTTAATAATTACTGGTATAAAATAGACATTTTTCAATGAGAAAAAAACAAAAAATATAAAATAAAAATAATATATAAAAAAGCTTATTTACAATTCTATTGAGCCTGAGTATTCATTAAGTGATCGAATATACGGGATTTAAAGGTAGGAAGAGAATTGGAGTGACGGATGGAAGGCGGTTTAGAATTCCATAGGATTGAGGATCGGATAAGAAAGGATCTGTCGAAACGTGCAGTTTGGTGGGCAGTACTGTTTAAATCTGAAGGCCTGGAGCGTGTACGAGGATGGACAGATGACTTGAACTGCAGGAGGTCAAAAATGTATGATGGACGGCGGGATTGGATTACTTGGTAAAGGAATGACGCAAGGAAATACTTTCGACGATTGGAAGGGTTAAGCCACTTCAACTCGCCATAAAATTGGGATACAGAGGTGTATCTAGGACCGAAGATGAATCGAACAAAGCAATTATTTAAGCTTTTTATTTTTACCTCGAGATCCCCCAGACACACCACCGTATACAGCAATAGTCGAAGTGGGGAAATATTAGAGAAGTAACGAGGAGTTTTCGGGTTTCAAGCTGGAATAGGTGATGGAGGGAATACGACTGTATTGTTTAAGGTTGAAAAGGTACGACGAGAGATTTCGGAAATATGATTTTTGAAGGATAGAGTTTGGTCAAAGGTTACTCCCAGATTCCTGAACTCTACGATGATAATAAATATTTAAGTCTAATAATTTTTCATCCAATAGATTTATTTATGTTGAGAAAAGTGAGGTGAACATTTTAAATTTCTATCGAATATAATTTCGAGATTTATTATATTATTTGATTGTTCAAATTACTCATCTACTTAGTTTAAACATAAACTTTTTTCTTACCTTTATGAAACGAATAAACCATTTATTCCTTTCTTCTTCACTCTAGGTGTAAATAAATGTTGAATATTTATGTCAGATATTTTATCATCATAAGGGATAGTTATGATGAAACCTAAGCGGTACGAAAGCATTTAATTCTATATAATGAAATTTTTAAAGTATTTTAAGATAAATTAAGCAACTTTTAATTATTCCTAAATGTGATACAAGCTATCTGTAATTAATAGAAACTTAGCTTGAAGTGTATTTTGTACTAATTAATGTGTTGTCATGAAACCCTGACGAATCTTCCAAACGACCTCAATTGGTTAGGTAAGGTTGGACCCTCTATTGACCTCCCATGAAGTTCAATTACCAATCACCATTCTCATTATTTCTTGTTTTGTTCTCAATGACCTCTTCCCTGAAGTTTATTGGACTACTTTAGTTGTTATTTGCGTTACTCGAAACAGAGACGAGCACCTGCAATAAAATGGTTCTGAAAGAAGTCATTTCGAAGCTCAATACCACTCTTTTTGACCTAAGTTCGGTTTAGGAAAGGTAATTAATGATCATGGGCTGTTCACGATTCGATTCCAATCTGTGGAAGGTCTGGTTTGAAGTTGGAGTATTTTTGAGCTTTCAAAGACCGATTTTAGCTCCGATAACCAACTTGAGTTTACTAGGTCAGGGCAGTAATCTCGAGTCTATTAACGAAGCAGTTCTGCTTTCTCAGTTTAGTTTATAAATTGTATATATCATTAATAAAGCTTCAGAAGCAGATGTTTCTAATCAAAATAATTCACTCTTCACTAAAATATATTTTAAACATATTTATTGTTATTTAGTACTGTATTAAAAAACACATGTAGTAAATGTGATGGTAATATAATACGTGACGTGAAATACATGTAGAGACACTACCCATTGACAGCACTCAAATAGGAATTCTAAATCAGAAGGTCCCGCGGATGATCCTCAGCGCCTCGGAGGATCATCAGGAATCGAAGAGGATGCTAGTAGCATTGAAAATAGTGGGTTGCAGTGAGAATGGAGTTGGCCATGAAAGGAGAGCTACCTGTGTCGGACAAAATCAGCAACATTGGAAGGAAGGTCTTCATGGCTGAGTTTATTCGTGACAAAGTAAGGAGGATTTTGGATTGTAAGGATTGGATACGGGCACAAGTTTATGATTTAGTAGATTCCCACAGTTCTGCTCAGTAAGCCTATATCGGCCTTAAGATGGTCATGTAGTGCTTTGGTTAAGTGGAAGGTTGTCTTGTATGAGGATTCACCATGAGACGTTTAGTGGAGTGTCATTAAAGGATCTTGTAGGGCAGGATTCCCTAAAATATAAAATAAAAACTATCAAAACGATAGAGATGGGAAAAAAAAAGAGTGTAAAAGGAACTTCGCCATTACCTATTCAAATGAACAGGAAGAAATTAGTCTGGATGGTGGTCAGTGATAGAAGAACAATAAAATATTTTTTCTTTCCAACGATACGGCTCCTGTTGTGGGTCATCATCAGTGCTAAAAATGATGCGAAAAGAATAAAATAAGTTTATACCGAAATATATATGAGGGAGAACAATTAAAGAGAATTTACAAAAAGAAAAAAAGTTATTAAAAATTACAATATTTTAGCGGGTGTAAATATAACAGAAACTGATGGGTAAAGAAATCGAATAACTGAATCAAAATGATATAACAATTAGTTTATTAATAAAAATCTTTTACAGAGCAATTTGACAAACAGTTGTTATGTTGATGTAAAGTAACATTACTGACTGATTGGAAATGCTTTATTAAGTAGGATAAATATTTTAGAAACAACAAATAAAAAAGAATAGATAAATTTAGAATAATTAGAAACAACAGATAAACATGTTAAAGACGACTCACCTCCGTTTCGGTATATCTAAGAAACAAAATGGATACTAACTTAACATATATAAGAAACCATTGTTTGTTGAAAGTGTGTCCTAAAGATGAAGAAAAACTCCGAAACGTAGACTAAAATAAAATTGTTGTGCAATAAATTTTGGTAGAATTAAGAGCCATTTTATTAATCATGAAAGTATGTTTCTTTCGGAATAATTAATATCATTAATAAAATCTTAAAGTTATAAATGAGTCTTATAAAAGTTCAGGCTGATCTCGGGGGCTTGGGCTTGAATGGTGAACATGGGACGAGTCTGTGTAGGCGGAGTTTGGTGGTATCGGCATCGAACCTTCGGGTTCGGTAAGCCTATTTTTATTATTATTAATAAAATCTTAATTGTCTGCACGGTGTACTTAGCGATATGAATGTAGTACATCTGTATATAAAGTTGATATTCTGTGACTAGTTTAGTCCTGATTTAATTTAATTATCCTTTGATGCTATAGTGCATGATTTTAGCGAGAATCCTGCTTGCTCTTCTGTATTTAAACTGAATTGTACTCTTTAATATTCACTTGTATATATTTGCAAATCTCGCTGCTAGTGTAATGTCAAGATTCCGCCCAATCCTGATGACACTTTCTGTTCCTTAGAATTGCAGCTCATTGTAAGCGCAGTACTCGTATAATAGGAAGTCGATATACAGTGAAATAAATAAATAGAGCTATTTAATATCTTTGGTTAACCGCGCTAAATCGTATCTTGGGAAAAAGATCCACGACCGAGTATACTTGCGGTGAGGGGAATTTCGATACAATAAGAAGTCTGTTATTCCTCATTCAAGACATCTAAATCGCTAGCTATGTATAATGTTTCCTCATATAACCTGACATATAATCATGTTTGCTGTTTGAGGTCTGTTAAGCTGAGTGGTCAATGCGTGATAATCTAGGTAATAAAAAGCTTGCGTGCCTAGTTAGGTAGGTGTTCTTTATTGTTGCCCTGACAACTTCATATCCGTAAAAGCAAGGTCATTGCACAAAGTTTCGGGTTAAAGTTTATAAACTTCATTTATTAGGTAATTTTGTATTTTAAAGGATTAATAAAATAATAAAAAGGTATTTGTAGTGTTTAAAAACCGCTGCAAATTATTACACAATGGTTTATTATTTACAAATAACTATATCAAGGTATAACTGTTTACATATAGCAGCTGCTAATCTTTTCGATTTTTCTCTATCTTACATAATAACCGAGTTTTGGTGAAATCACATCTATTATGATTTGTGACTTGAATAAATAGATTAATTTTTTTATCACGCTTTTCTGAATATAAAAAGCTATACATATTTTTATCTATCTTTAAAAATAACTGAGTTTTGCGCGTAGTTATAGGTAAAATTTCAATTTTTTTTTTCTCTTTTATCAATTATTCGCGGGTTTTTTGTTAGTAAACACTAATATTTTTTTTCTATATTTTCGAAAATAGCGGAGCTACTAGCGTATATATGCAAAAGATTTAATTTGTTTTCTTTTTTCCTTTGTTTGTCGCGCTTTACTTATTTTAAAAAGGTTTTTCTCTATCTTCAAAAATAACTGAGTTTATGGGCGTTTTATGTGTAAAATTTCAATGCGGATAGCAGGCAAACGGATTTTTTTATATTCGTTATTCGGGTTTCAGGTATCTTAAATAAGCTCTCAAATTTTGAAGAGGGTTACTTTTTTTTTTTTTTTTTGATTACAAAGGTTCTTTATTGAAAATAATAAACCAAAAGTATAAATTAACTGATAAAAAATATTCGAAGAGGATAGGGCGGGGCTAGCTGAGTAATTTTTCGCTTAACTGATTATAGCTTCACAACGAGAAGTCGTATACTGATGGATCACTAATTTATCCTTTTGAAAAAGTGTCCATAGTAATTTATTTCTAACAAGTCGGATTTAAAAGGTACAATTATTTAAATGCAGAAAGTTAGGTATGCTCAACGTACCACGCTATAGGTGGAAGAAGTTGAGCAAGAGTATGTGACAAATTGAGCTGTTAAAAAGTTTAGCTACACCATGGGTTCAGTGTTAACTAGTCATGAATAAAATTTATGTTTGACAGTCAACTTTTTATTTATTGTATTTTCAATATATATTACTCTGACATCCTACAGTACTAAAACATTTGGCGGCGATTCAGCTTAGTTAACTAGGCCTTTACTGTGACAAACGATTGACATGGGCAGAAAAGAAAAGAACTGTATCGGCGATATGGACTTCTTTCGTGATTACCAGACCAACTTTAATACAAAGTATTAATAAAACATATTTGGACCCATGAGATTGAGTTATGGGGAACAGGAAAAAATTCAAACATCAAAATTATTCACCCATTTCAATCGAAATTACTCAAGAAAATTGTAAATGCTCCCATTTATGTATCTAATGAGACACTACATAATTACCTTGATATTCCATTCGTCATTGCAACTGTCATTGATCGTCACAATGATTTTCACGGCAGACTGGTCCTAAATTCATACCCGCTGACTCAGAACCTATCCACTACCACAAACCTTTATAATCAGTCTAGAAGACTATCCAGGTGGTAACTAAGGGACTTGCTACACTGATAGTTATTTTTATAAATATCTATTTTACAGCATTATTTTTGTCTTTTTATTCATTGGTTAGCATATTTGCTTGTTGCATATATAGATGATTAGCCATATTATATGGTAATATATACTTATTTAAATGATTACTGTGAAAACTCCTGATAAATAAATAAATTTGTATTTTAGTGAGAAAACAACTAAACTAATTAGTATTTCAGATTAGTAAGAATATTTAAGTTGATCCTATCATCTACTTAGGAAGTCTCTTGGTCTAGCAGATTGAGCATAGTCTGCTGTTCTCCAGGTCTCAGGTTCGAATTCCCTCTGTGGCAGAATATTATTTATTCTGTCATTTTTAACCGAGGTGCGATTCTAGGGTATGGGGAACTGTACCTAGTGTTCAATCTACTAGAAGACCACGTCACTTCTTAAGTAGATGTTATGACTTTATGAACCCAGCCTCTATAAAGAGGGTGCCCAAAGTTTGGGTAAGCTTGGTGGCCGAGTGTGATCTAATGACCTGCATGCATGATCGTTGGTCTAGAAACAGTGCGAATATCTATATGTATTTTTTTTAATCACTTACTTAAGCCTAGATCTATTGAATTAATAGAATAATGCATTGAAAAATGGAGCTCTCAAAAAATACTGTTGGGTTTTTATAATGGGCTTCAAAGTGCTTCAGTAACCATCTAAACCTAATGGCCTATATCCTTTTTGTTAGGGAAATAATCAAACGATGGTGGAGTCTGAAGAACAGAGTTACAACTCGTGGATTCTTATCATAGAAAATAATATGTTTGTATGTCAGGATGATCTCTGATGCTTTATGACTAACCTAGCAAATCTCTCGAATCACAGACATTCTAAACGTTCGACAATACAACCAGTTTGAAGTAATGAAAAAAAAAAAAAAAGTAGCAACTACTTTAAAAGAAGAAATTGCTAAGGAAGAACAAATGTCCGTTTAAATTCGTAAAGAGTGCTGGTTGCTACAACTGAATATAAATTCTTTGAGAGTAAATGACCTTTTGGGAAATAGCGAAGAAAGAAGAAACACAATTGTTTGCTTAATAGATTTTTAACAAACTAAGATGAATTTAACACTCTCTTTCGTTGTATAATTAAATGAAATACTTCTTACTAGATAAAGATTTGATGGTATATCTTAGACAGAAGTTCTATGGCACACAAGCCTGGATATAACGGGTAAAGGGACAAGGGCCCTTGACTTAATTTCATATCAGGAGAGGGAAATCTTATGTCAGGTATTTGCTCTGGTATTTGGAGCGGGCCGACTTTTTTTTAAATTGAAACCTCTTAGAAATACCTTCCACTAGGCATATCATTTTTCTTTTTTGGAGGGAATACGATAAGAATAAGAAACCTACTAACTCCCTGATCTTATTAAATTGAGAGAATTATAAATAACTAATAATTATTAATATAAAAAAAATACCAAGACCCGAAATATTAATTGAACTATTCAATATTCAGTTTAATTGTTGTATATGAATTTCCCTAATTGATGTTTTGCCATAAATATGACATCCACCAAAAGAACTATCCATTTATAAGTTCGTTAAACAGCCATATTAAAATAACTTATATAAGTTTACTTAAATAAGTTCTAGAATGAACTATAATAACGAAAGTTCTGCCACAAATTCTCTAATGAGAACTTAATAATAATAAAAGATATAATAGGAAGAAATATCTTTTTAAAACTTTTTTTAAAGAAAAATCGTAGGAACATGGACTTGTAAAAATAAACAATTAAAACAACATAAAAAATTTGGACTTTTACCAATTGCAATTCTTCCTTAAGAAAAAATAATTATTATGTAAATACTGTAATTGTGTAATTTTTTTTCTTACGATATTATTAAATCAAATATTACGTATATATAAATCAAGCTCTTGTAATTTTAAGCTGTCAATGTGTTTATTTTATATTGTCAATAAATCATTATTCTATTATCTTATATTCTAATTTATATACTAGGTGTTAAAAGAACGAAGCAATACGAAAACCTTAAATTTCTCTAAGAATATTACTATACACATAATATATTTAACACATTATTTGAACTGGATATAGCACTTGTCTACTATCCTCCAGGTCCCAGGATCCAATCTCGGCTGAGGCAGAATATTATTCTGATATTTCACCCTGGGGTGTCGAGACCCTCCTGGGGCACACCCAGCCTATATAAAGGGTATCTAAAATGGGGTGAAAAACTGGAGGCTGAGCGCGATCTCGTCCTAATCACCCCAATGTACGGCCGTTGTCCTGGAAACATTACGAATCTCCTAAAGTACATGCCCTCAAGAGTAGTAGTGGTCCAGGATTTCTTATTTTTTATATGAACTACCATACTTTGGGCCTTCAGTACCATGGAACCGATTCACTCATAAATAATACTCATTTGACTATGAATAAGTATCATATTTTTTAAAATTATTAATAATAATAATTTTGACTGTAAGCTATATCAGTCTCCAGTGCGTTAGACCCGAGGCCATCCCAGATGTCGTAAGCATCACTCTATATCTCCCATGGGGCTTAGGCGTCACGCTTAGGAGAAATTGACTCAATCCAAAGATCTATCTCCAGCCTTTGGCGACAAGACTCGAAATCGTCAATATATAAAAATTACAAGTGTAAAATCAAAACGAAACAAATAAATGAAATACTGTCATAGAATAAATTGCTATCTTCTGAAATATTGTGAAAATAAAAAGAAGAAAATACATGAAATAGAAATTTATAATCTTCATATCGTATACGGATAAAATTTAAAGATAATTCATATAAAGATGAGTAAATATATTTACTGTTTCCAACTACATAACATAATATAATCTTCATAAACAACATTAAGACAAGAAAATAATTGTTAAGTATGAGTACTTCATAATGAATATTAATATTAAATTTCTACGAATATAAAATTATGATAAAAATACATAGTATATATTAAAATTTAATAATAGGGCAAATCGTATTAACCTTTTAAATACATTAGTATTTATTCAATTTTGTTATAAAATATACATTAAGAACAAAATATGTCAAATGTTGCTCAATATGATTATATTAATTACTTCATTTTTTAACACCCTCTCTCTCTCTCTCTCTCTCCTCTCTCTCTCTCTATATATATATATATATATATATATATATATATATATATATATATATATATATATAATTATCACCTTCTCCCTTGGTGATCGCATCGCGCGTGAACGGCTTGACCGATTTCGCTAATTCTTTTTTTGTTGTGTTTATAACAGTCAGGAGAAGGATCTTATGAAAGGAAAAAAAAAGAAAAGTATTATTTGGTTGTTAATTTTTTTTTCCATTTTTTTAAGGTAATAATAATCTCTTTATCAATCTACGTATAAAATGAATCGCCTTTTCCCTTAGCTATCGCATTACGCGTGAACAGCTTGACTGATTTCTGAAGACATGGCTCAGACAGGACATTGTCTGTCGGGTCAGCTTGTTATGTATAATTAATTTGAGGATGTATGGTTGACTGTTAAAATTATTATAGGTAGAAATAATGAGGAGTCAGTATTGTGAAATTTTTTTTAATTTTGCCGACGTTTCGGCTCAAAATGTGGTTCATAATCAGGGCATCATCGAGCCAGAACAGTTCATGCTTGGTATGGCTCATTGATGCCCATTAAAATATTTTTTACACGACTGACTCCTGGTTATTTCTACCTATTGCATATAATTAAATTATTTTATTAAACAATATCTTATTTGCAGCCATTTTTTAATGAAAATGTAACAAGTTTTTATATTATTCATCGACCTTAAAAATAACTAAAAACTGTTCCATTAGGAAATAACATATTGAGAATAGCGACTGGTTTTATTGCAATGTTTCTGTCGCCGCAGTTTTTATTAAATAACAATACATATCAAATAATTTATTTGTATTGAGAAATAAAACTGTTTTTTCTATTTTCCATACATATATCGCGTTCAATGTTTGTTTCATATCAGTCCTTGACTGGTTTGACTTGGGATGATAAAATGATTTATGGCTGGTTGCTATGTACACCTGTAGTCCGGAGGGTGTTTATCAGGGGATGCTGTCAATAATTGATGACAGCTCAGGAGCTTCCGTTTAACTTCAAGATTTATTTTGATTCAAATTTATTTCATATTTTTCTTACTGGCTCTGGCAAGAATCGTGTAAGCTAAACGAGAAAAAATATTGAGTTGTCCTTAAAATAATACCGGATTTTGAGATTTCTTTACAATAACTATCTATATAGCCAACTATTTACGTTTATTGGATGGTTTATTTGTATGAGTTTGAAAACTTATTAATCTTCTTCCAAATGGTAATTTTTTTTTTTTTTTACATTTGTATTTTTTCGCTTCTTCGATATAATTTACAGTCTTCCCTAACATGCCAACGCGTGATTTTCGTGAATTCACTCTGAAAGGGCCTTGGTGGCTAGAAATAATAATTAAGTCTGGGGTGAGGGCAGAAATAATTAGCGCATTGTTTAACGGTGGCTTAAAAATTAGCGGGAGAGAGAGACCAGCTTTGATGACAAAGAAGGTCTTGGAAGGACTTCCTCTCTTGATGACGATGTTCTGCGTTGTTTGGTGGTAGTCTGTGAGCCAGCAACGAAAAATGCAACCCATTATACTAAAATTTTTAGTATGTTTTATGCAAAGCATCCCTCAGAGTAAAGCAAAAAAATACACGTCTGCCAATTTGAAACGGGTGGATTACAAAATGGCGGCCATTCAAAAAGGGAATATCACTCTTTTTTAACATAATTATGGTTACTATCAAGAAAACGACTCATCCTATGAAGATAATCGAAGGAAGTAAATCATAAAGTATTGTATAAGCTTCATTTGAGTGGTAAAAGACATTTGTATGTCTAATATTCAACGATATATAGGTATTACAAAAAATAGGAAATTATTGCGAAAAATGAGATATCACTCTTTTCTGACATTATTGTTATTATTAAAGTTCTGACTCATTAGAGAAGAAAGTTTCGTTGGTTATAGGTTATTTTATAGAAATTGAATACAACCATTTTTACAAAGCTTGTTTATACACATACATTTTCCTAGATTATAAATAAGGCGTGGGATCATTGTTAATCCAAAAAAAATTTCTAACTTCTTATTTGCTTAAGCTAATAACTATGTTTGTCTGTCGTAAAAGAATTAGGAAGAATAGGGCTGTTATTTTCTCTAGGAAACATGAACCTGAGCCATAACTCTCTCCTATTTAACCTAGGGAAACACTCAACCCGGATAACTTTCATTTCTTTTTTCTTCGCCTTTCCGTCATCTAAAAACCTCAGAAAAAGGAAAATGTAGGTCTTCTGATAAAGAAATCTACCGCCTGATTTTTCTCGCCTGATAGGTTTGTTATCTTTAGCTTAGTGGGCATCCTAGTGGGTTGGGATTTGGGTTTGGTGTTTTTTCAGTAGCGGAAGCATTAGCAATGCTCATGTTAATCCATTTTCCTACTTTGACATCATGTAGTAGCAATGATGATTGTTACACTAGCGCTGTTTATTTTATTCATGTTTGAAAGATTGCATTTAAACCAGGCAGTTAAATTGCGAAGTCAAAAATTTATGAATAATGAAACAATTAGAAACCAGTCTTCGAAAACTACAGTTGACTTTAGTTATGAAAAAGAGCAAGAAAATATTGGGTTTCAAATCTTGATTAAGAGTTGGTGTTCGTCTATTCTCATATTTCAAATTGTCTTTGCTAAAATATACGTTACTATCTAATATGGTATCTATCTTATGTCTATCTACTCCACGTCTTCATAATTCAAGTCTGATAATACATTTTTTTTTTTCATAATAGAAGAGTTAGCGGTTTTAGATTCTTCATAATTTCAAGTAAACAATGGTTTTTAATTATTTGATAAGTCTTGTCAGTTATTAGTTAGCACATTTTATTACTGTGTAAATATTGTATAAATGTAGTAAGTATGTCATCTTTCACCACTAACATAAAAAAAAAAAAAAAAAAAAAAAAAAAAAAAAAAAAAAAAAAAAAAAAAAAAAAACCTGTACCACTACAACCCATGAAGGGTCTTGGGCTCAGTACATATAGAGATTCGTACTGTTTCTAGGCCAACGGCAGTGCAATGAGATGATTAGGCCTTAATCGCGCTCAGCCGCCAGGTTTTTCCCCAATTAATTTGGGTACCCACTTTATAGAGCCTGGGCCTGCCCCAGGAGGGTCTCCATACCCTAGGGTCGCCCCCCGACGGAATTGACAGAATAAATAATATTCCGCCACAGCCGGGATTCGAACCTAGGACCCGGAGCACAGCAGACTAGCGCTCTATCCACTAGACCACGCCGCTCCCTCACCACTACTATTGA
The DNA here is from genome assembly GCA_023052935.1 of Piezodorus guildinii. NCBI lineage: Eukaryota > Metazoa > Arthropoda > Insecta > Hemiptera > Pentatomidae > Piezodorus > Piezodorus guildinii. The sequence goes on along the minus strand of CM041292.1, from coordinate 172,331,560 downwards.
TGTCCAAATTGGGACAGATTGTAATTCTACTCAAACAAAAATTATTTTTGAAAAAAAAAATTAGCGTAATAATTGGATTCAATTTTTTTGTTCATTAATATTTTATTTTATATTTAGAACTAAGAAAAGTTCACTGTGCTGAACCCTGTGATCTATATTGTGGATGACCTTCGTTGGCGAAAAACTAGATCGTTTAAGCGTCAAGCTAGCCAAATTATATCTTTGATATCTTTGCACAGTGTTGACCTTAGACAAATAATACGATCCTCAGTGTTTAATGAACCAAGGAACCTTAATGGGTTGTACAGATAGAGATTTTTTTTTTTTTAAAGGATTTCAAATTTCCAAGAAAAACTATTATTTTGCCTCTAAGTATTTCCTACTCCAGATTCTTACGATCTAATAGAGCAATAAGTGGTCCGCGAGATGTCATTGGGGAATTATTTTTAATTACCTCAATAAGTATTTGTAAGTAGAAGTATTTGTGAAGCCTTGGCTTAACAAAACTAGAATCACTTGCGCATTGTATTGAAACATCGAATTGAGCATGGTAACTGATTGTAAACAGTAAATATAACTGATGGTAGGGTAATATATCTTCATATATTATAACTACTATATTCCAGTAACTTATACTCTAAGTTTTTAATTATTAATTGGATTACAATGATTACAAAGTTTCACGTAATTGGGCACTGCCAATTTACGCATGGTTACCTCTTGAGACGCCTGGAAGCGCCAACCTGCGAAAAATGCAACAATTCTCCTCTAACTGTAGAACACTTGCTGATTGAGTGCCCGCTTTATGAGCAGTCAAGAAAAGGGTTGAATCTAAAGAAAGACATGAAAGAAATACTTAAAGATGAGGAAGAAAGTGTTAACAAATTAATAGAATTCACGAAAATGATAGGATTCTACCATAGAATATAATTATTTCAATCACGCCAATGACCCTCAAGGGTAGAGGCGGATAAACAAATAATAAAAAAAAAAAAAAAGTTTCACGAATAATAGTCGACTCATAGAGCTATCGTATATACTATTTCGGGTTAAATTTAACAATTTATTTCAATCGCGATCGCTTAAATGCAATTAGATTATTTCAATAGCAAAAGTTACTGTTAGTCGGATGCGAATGAAAATCAAGACCATGAGTTGCGCTAGGAAATATGCCTATTTTATATATAATTGGTCTATTTAACTGATTCAATCGATTATTTTTGCATTTAAATCTTGAATTGTTTTTTTAATAAGTTAATTTTTTTTTGCTTTATGGAGGAAAATATTATAGTATGATTTAGAATAAAACCAAAACTGAAATTAGTACCTTTTGAAATGGCCTGCGATTTTCAAGGATTGTTTTTTTTTATTTAGAAGGTCTTAGCCATTCTGCTGAATGGATGAAGGGGTCAGCGAAAATAAATGTGTTAGGAGCCTCTGCCTTAGAATATTATATCGTATGCTTCGAGACATCAATGACTGATTTGACATTTGTACAGAAGGTAGATCCGACGCTGTGTAGAAATATTCCTATATGAGTCTTAAATTCAACCTAGATATAATGCTAAGAGAGTGAAGCCTATAGAAGCTCTAATTAGCCTTTAAAACATAGTCAAGTCGAGGACTCATGTAGCACAGAGACTTATCAAGGTCCTTCTGAGACTACCCCGCCTTAGACCGTAATATCTAACCCCGCCCTCCGGTTTGGGCCAGAGACCTTCCCCCTTGCTTTGATAGAGCCGACATGGAGGCTATAATGACATAGGCTGCTGCCGCTCTCTTTGGCGGACTATAAAGCCCAACCCGTTCTATGTTTACTCTTCGCCCAGAACTTTGACCTCGCCACGTGTCTTCTCCGCCTGGTCCTCCTGTCGCCGGATTCGCCGTTTAATTGTGTCGAGATGTTAGTGGAAATATAGGTGCTCATCAAATGCGAAAATATCTTACATTCTTATTATTCATGCGAATGATTTATGAAAATATAAAAAAAAAAAAATATCCTACAACTCCACTTGGGTTAAGTTTATATACAGTTTTGTTTATAGACCAACGGCTGTTCTAGCTAATGGGACCGAGATTTTTTTTTTTTTTCAGTTTTCGGTTAGTAGAGGTTGGATTTAGCCTTGGATGGTCTTATTAAGGCCGCGCTTCACGGCAAGAGAAGAGGCCTGTGAGAGAGCTGGAGCGGGAGAGCCTATGATATCATTAAATATTATTTAAAAAACAAAACAAAAATCCGGTGCGGGCAACACACAACTTTCACTTACCTCCGCTGTTAAAATCAATTAAAGAATTTTTAAATACATTTAAAGATACAAATAAATTGTCAAAGAATTAATTATTTTGAATTTCAATAGAAACATGTGTTTTATTAAACAATCTATTATATTTTTATCTACAACAGTCAGTCAGTTTTATCGGCTTTTCATCACTCTCCATTAAACTTTAAAATACCGTGTATTATAAAATATGTTTTCTAATATCTTTAGCTATCCAACGGTATATTATACATCTATATTACTATTCTTGTGTTCAAAACACCAAAATAGCATAAAACAATATGTTTGCACTTTTCTCCTTTAGTTGTTTATAAAATTCTTCCTACTTACATATTTATCTGTTATTTATCAATGCTATTAAGATGTTCTAATTTTTTTTAAATCTACATATTTATAGGTACAATAGAGGAAGAACATTTAAAATGTCGGTATTTAAGCCCCATCAGACTATTTAAATCAGAATAAAACATACATAACATTAAAGCCCATCAAATTTTACATCGATATAGGGAGTTTAATCAAAATCGTTAGAGCCGTTTTTGAGAAAATCGTAAAAAGGTGCTAAATGCATGGAATAAAGTAGGACTTCCGGTCAGCCAATTTTAGTGAAAATGTTGCTGTAACATCTTGGGCGGATAGTAATCTTAAATATGAAATTTCAGTTTCGTACGATTTACCGTTTTGTCGCTAGACTTACCACACACACAAAAACACAGACCTTTTTTCGGGACTTGGTTATTTGGACTAAGGAGACCCTAAAACGTGTATTTTCGTCGAAAACTGGAAGTCGTTAAAGGAATAATAGTAAGTGAAAGGAAAATGATATATAAAAAAAAAATTCTAAAAATTCAGTTATCTTGTTTTTTATTATAACGCGTTGAAAGTATATAATAATTCATTATCACCGTCCTTCACACATTTTCATATTTTACTTTTTTTTCTCTCGCCGCTTAGCGTGGCCTTTACTCAGATCCCTGAAGAAGCCGGCAGCATGTCCATTGAAATGTTGGCGGAAAAGTTGAAAACACGGCTCAACCCAGAAAACGACCATGAAAGGTATTAAAATTAGTCCGTGGAAGCCTTTAGGAGAATCAATAATTATTGTATAGTTGCTGAACTATATAGTTTATATAATTACAATTATTAAAGCTTTGAAATTATTAATGTTTTGTTGTTAGATTTACTGGTTATCCTACTGAAGAAATTTCCATTGTTTATTGCATTAGCAGAATTCTTCGGTTTAGAGTTTATTTATTACGTTTTCGCCATGATGGTAATATTAAACTTTTACTTTAGACAGGTTAATTTTATGAATATAATTTTGATGAATATTACATTTACCCTAAAAACAGGAATACCAAGATTATGCGTATATTATAGTACTTTTGATAATTTTATCTGAGATAAAGAAGCAAAGGACATATATAAGTGACATCTAGCAATACTTCATTCTAGTTTTTGTTTTTTTATCGAGTGACGTTATTTATGGGATTGTTAATTATAATTGTTGATTCCAGTCATTCAAGTAATCTCTTCTTGAGAATCGCTAAGGCGTGGAATCTCACGCTATCTTACTGATGATTATTCTATATACATATATAAACACACAAAATTAGTTAAATGGTTTATTTAAAAATAAAAAAAATAATAAATAAAATACTTCGTTTATTTCCCACTGTTTTATTATTTATTTATTTTTTTTAAATAATTAAGAAAACTTTACTTCACCAAATTACTTTTTTTATGTGGTCCGAAAGTTTTTGTGTTATTTATCTCTCTATTAGAACGACGAACTGATTTATTTCATACTTGTTTTTTAATAGTTATTCCCTTAAAATTTCTATCATTATTTAAACCAACAGCCTCCTTTGATTATTTTCTGCATTGTTATTGATTTGTATTCTGGCCTACTTTTATATTTTTATTTTGTTAAGATGTTTGCGAAGTTGGTAATGAAATATTATAAAGCATTGAATTCAGAATTAGAGAAACAGTAAAATAAAAATAGTAATTGTTTTGAAAGATTTAGCGATTCGGACAGAGAGCATTGTTTCTACTGATTTCGGTTTGTTTTCATTTTTTTTTTTATTCTGCAGTACTCGATTCTTCAAATATGGCTTGTTTTCCCACCATGACCCCAAGAAGTCTGTAATTGAACTATAATCCTTGAAACATAACTAGTAAATCATAATAGCAATTTCAAAATAGTCATAATATCCATTTATCGAAAATTATTTCCATTATTAGCATTAGAAACAAGGATAAAGCTCAAGGCGAGTGGAATTAATGGAAGATATTTAAGGGACTAGTATTTTTATAATCATTATCGGGGTATACGAATTCTTGGGTTTCTACTGTATATTTTTATGATATTGTTTAATTATTCATTTAATGTCACTCACTTACTACTTCTGTGCCTGTTCGGACGATGCTACAGTGGGAGTCCTAAATTTTGCCTATCAAGATATAATTAGGATATTGATCATTTACAAGTACCTGACATCGGACACAGGATCGGAGTCAATATTTTACTATCCCTCCGGAGGATGGCTTAATCAAGGATTTTTACTACCATTAATAAATCCTAGAACCATCTGGCAGGTTTGAACCCACGACCTTCGGCATACAAGTTATGCTAGCTTCTGACAGGGTGTTACTTCTGGTGAACTCTCACTCATGACCTTGTATGATCCCCTATATGATCTTATATATATATCTATATACATCTTGTACAATATGTATCGAATGAAATGAAATTCAGATGTTTCTTTTACAACACTGTACATGACAACTTTCTAGTTGTTATAGTTGTCTTCCACTCTATTTCGTACTTTCCTAACAGAGTTATTCTTCCTTTTTTTTCTTATTAATTTTAATATTTTAAGCTGTCATGTATTAATTTAATAGAATGATGAACAGAATGAATGCCTGTTAAATAGTTTATTGTAGTTAAAAAAATCCTGGAGTAAGGCCGCGGCATAAGGACTAGAAGAGGAATGGGGTAGGTCAACGGGCTGTTGCAACTCTTACGTCAAGCAACATCTGAAAGGGAGATTAAAGGGCTCTTTTAGCTTCCTCTTTTGCCTTCATTTCTCCTTAGGGGTAGCGTGTCTTAAGGTTTGTCTTTATGGTTTCAAGCATCTTTAAGCTATTGAGGGCTTTTGATGATTATTGTTGATATCGTTGGTCTTAACTAACAGGGGAGATTCACTGTTATGATAAGTTTAATTCCTTAAAAACCTCTATACACTATCTCCAATAAATTTGCTTTGAAGTAGAAAAGAAAGGTGCTTGAGAAATCTTAATTTATTTATTTGGATATATTACAATTTTTCTCAATGGACAATAATAATATTGCTATATGATTTCATTCATACAATATTTACAGTATAAACGGTGTACTACTATAACATTTTAAACGGTGTACGACTACTGTTGCCAGGTGTATGAGGACTAACTGATGAATTAGAAATAAAATTAAAACGTCTTATGAACTGTTTTTTAAGATTTATACGTGATCATATTTCTGGCTATTATACTACTTAAAATGGCTTTATCCTTTTGTTAGACGGCAATATTTCCTTGGTTTCTTAACTATTCCAAACTTTAAAAAATAGAAAACCGTCCTACATAACTGAGCTCCTCACCATCCGCTCTGATATCCATTCGTTAAATACCAGAACCCAATCTACTAATATTTACACCCCATCACATAAAACTGCATCGTTTCACAAATAGTTTCTCGTTCGTTCCTCGTCCTTCTCTGCTAATTCGCTGCCCATCTCCATTCTCTCTTTCTTCCTTCAAACATCAACTCTTCCACTACCTACTCTTAACTCAATCTTCTATTCATTTGTAAAATAAAGGTGTATGCTATGAAGTTGCAAGGATTTATAGATATAATGAATATTTGATTTTTTATATGTATTATATATATATATATATATATATATATATATATATATATATATATATATATTATATATATATATATTATTATTATTATTTTTTTTTTTTTCTAGTAACCAGACCATAACGATTTCTTTTGTTCATTGTTCATAATTCTAAAGAGACTTGATCCAAGAATAATTTTTTTTTAAACAAAACATGAACACTATATACAATGCCTGAGAAAGATTCGTATATCACTATTATGGTTTTTATGTGATATATTAAACCGATAAACCTTTGAAATTGGTATGTCTTTCGGCTGGAGTTCTACGATATATCTCCAATTTTTACTCTCGGTTTGACTCATTCTAGCTCCGTTGGTGATGCCCGCATCGAAAATTTGACGACGTTTTCCCGGTCTGAAATTTAGTGGAGAATAGTTTTTGCTATATAACATTTGTCTCTAGGACCTGCCGTTGAGCAGCTACATTGGTTCAAATGAATAAAATCAAGTTTAGCTGTGTTGTCGTTGCCCGCAATGAAGATTTGAAGTTATTTCTGTATATAATATTTGCCGCTATGACTAGGGATTGCAATCCGGAAAACCGGATCCGGTAATCCGGCGGATCCGGCATCATTATACGTTAACCGGATCCGGTTATAGCAATTCTTGGTCCAAAATAGTGCAGTTTAATAAAAAAGAGTACTTTAAATGGGTTACATTTGGTGTACATGTATGGAGGTGTCGTTCGACTCCAAATTACATCACGTCATCAGTTCAGTCCAGCATCATTCGTTCCCCTTTCAGGAGACAGTACATGGGCTTTTGTTTTTCGGTGCTTCACCTAAATGTAAGTTAAGAGATATTATTACCTTGGATATACGCGAGCTCTAGCATACTATAAGTTGGTTGTAGAGGAACTCTATAACAATTTTTATTTTTTTTTAGAGAAATTGCTCACTCACATACTGACTCCCTCAAGTGTTATGGTACTGAATTATATCATAAACTGCTTCCAAATCTATTGAAATCTTGGAAGACTGAGCTACGTTACTGCTCACGTCTTCACATACTTCACTTTCTCAGATTGCTCAATTCATTTATTAAGTTACTTTATAAAACCTTATATAATTATCCTTGCGGAATTAACTCAGATGGAAATTGTGATAACATTAATTTAAATTATTTGAGATCTAACGAGCTAGCAATCACAAACAACTCTTATATTAATGATATACACAATCATATTTTGATTAATATGCCTGATGAATGGCATAATTATCACAATGATGAGTTTGTATTATGAGTATAAATCTTTAAATTATTCTACTGACAATATTTTTTTTTTAAATTGTATGTTAGTACTAATAACTGTAGTATATATTATCAAAAATCAATTTTGATTTTGGAAAAAGGGTGGTCGAAAACAAATAGTCTTTATTTTCAGCAAATAGTAATCAATAGCCGACTGTTTTAATATCCATTAAAAGTTTACTAGCTACTTAAACTATTAAACTTTTAATTTTTTTGCTCCATATCTAATCCTAACATAACTTTTATTTTATAAACTTCCTATTATACATTATACTTAAGTACAATTATACTCGAATAACATACTAAAAGTTCATCTTGGACCGAAAAGTGGCAATCAACATGATTTAGTCATACCATCCGTATCCGGCCGGATCCGTCCGGATTGATGAAATTTGGGACCGGATCCGGCCGGATCGGAAATGACACCGGATTGCAATCCCTAGCTATGACCTACTGTTTTTGGAGCTATATTGTTTTAAATGAAAAATGTCACGTTCTTTCTACTTTATTTTTGTGTTAGCTCTTTTTTGAGTCGCTATATATCTGTTTGTGTTGCGTTGAAGTAATATTTTGAAGACATTTCCCTGTCAGAAATTTAGTGGAGAATATTTCTTGTTACATATTATTTGTCCCTAAAACCTACCGGTTAGGAGCTATATTCCTTTGAATAAAAACGTTACCAATGTATCAATGTCTAAATAGACAAATAAATTTTGTTTGTAGATTATTTATTTATTTCTTCACCCTCTATTTCTTTCGTCAACTCAATTTCTTTCTGACTGGGAAAAGCAGTAAATCATAGATATCCATGATCTAATGTTTTTCCAAGTCATTGAGAAATACTGAATTTTTTATTAAATATTTCCTTATTTAATTTATTTATTTTAATGACTACTAAAGTTCGTTCTATATTAGATTCGCACTTAAGTTGGACATATTGTATTGCAGTTTAATAAGGATGGCAGTTGGCACTTGACCAATCCGTCAGGGGTCAATATTCCATCCCATATGCCTTCATATTGCGATAAAGGGGTTGGTCTGGGGAGTATCCTAGCTCTTATCTCCTTTATTTCATTTAAAAAAAAAGAAGAAAAAAAAGTTTTTTAATATAAATTTAAATATAAGAATCACAGACACAATGAAAAAGGTGTTAGATAAAAAAAATTAAAATAAGATTCTGACTTGTATTTTACGGTTGGCAAATTTAGATATTTTCAAAGACCGTTGTATTGATTGATTTGAAATAATCTTCAGTGAAATTATAAAACTCTTAATTTCTATTAGAATTATGTAATATAATATCTATGGAATTTTCTCAAATAATAAGAAAAAAAAAATTAAGATTTCGTGTTTTAAGGAGAATTGAAAGAACTATGAGTTCCCAAATGGTTAAACTTCAAAAACTTCTCCTTAAAATTTTAATTTATCTTCTGAATGAAATAATTCTTTGATGTAATAATTACATGAAAAACATAGCTTCCTGGAATCCTTTTTTGGTTTATTATTTTCAATAACAACCTTTGTAATCGACACAAAAAAAAATAATAAAGCCCCACTCAAACAATTTTTTTTGAGGACTTACGTTTCAAGATACTTAGAATCCGAATAATGAATTAAAAAAAAAATCCGATTATCCACCGTACGCCGTCTTCGGCTTTTCTCTTCTGGTTCGATTTTTTTAATACTCGGAACAAAAGTAATGCGCATCCAACGATGGTTCTAACACCTAGACGTTGATATCCTTTACTTGATTACTTTTGTTTGTTTGTTTATTTATTAACGTCACTTATACTACTTTGGCTAATCGGACGATGCTACAGTGCGAGTCCTAAATTTCCCTATCCAGGTTTAATTGGGATAGGAATCTTTAAGAGTACCTAATATCGCACATGCCCAATACCACCTTTATACGTACCTCCCAACCTCCCTCGAAGGACAGCATTACTAGGGATTTTTTAATGGGAGTAATGGGAGGACCACCTGCGGGTTTAAACCCGTGACCTTTGGGCATAGAAGGCTGTGATGCTAACCACTATGCTACAGGTGATCCCTCCGATTAGTTTTAAAACGGCGGCCGTTTAAATATGATATAATTCAATAACTCAGTTATTTTTGAAGACTGAGAAAAAATTATTAGAGTTTTTTTAATCAAGAAACTGCAAATAATTGTAAAAAAAAAATAGAAAAAAAAAAGAAATTTGATTCATAAATACGTCCTTAACTCAGTTATTTTTAAACCTATATAAATAAATTCCAAAAATGTCTACAAAACGAAAAAAGAATCATTGAAATTGTCAGTGGTAATTAGTCATTTTCCTTTGAATTTTGTACTGCTTTTTATATTAGTTAATTACCTTTAAACAGCTACACCATAATATTGTTATTTGGAAATAATAAACAAATGTGTAAGAATCTGCAGTGTTTTTATTCTCGGTTAACACGAGAGATAATTACCGTGCTTTGACCGTACGATGTATTTTTTAGTATTCTACATCGCAATTCCCGATGATTTTTGCGAATGGTCTGCCTACGTTAATTTTTGTATCTAGCTACCACTTGGCTGTCGGGTCTCTCATACTCGTGCGTAGGCTGTGAGTTTATTCGCTTTTTAATTATATGCTTGAAAATTAAAATGAATATATATTTGTTGAGTTAGGAATAGGTCTAATATTGATTTGAATATCACATAACGTATCCACGTATGTAGCTATTTATTTAATTTGTGGAATTTTTTCTGAAGAACAGAGTTTAAGTGATTTTTTTCCCATTTTTTAACATCAATTGATTGAATTGACCCCATCCGGCCATTTTGAGCTATCCGTGCGTGCCAATCTTACCTTTTAACGATAGCTGATCTATTTTGGTCCGTCTTTGACCCAAAAGAAATCGTAATAAAATACTTCTATAAAATTATATAATCAATTTCGACATTGTACCAAATAAATGAGAATTTTAATTAATTTTGCACATTGTATTTATTAAAATAGTTTTTTTTAAGTTGAGCATTAAATATTACTCAGAATAGTAATTAAATAGTATTCAGAATTTCAGACAATTTGATCGTAGATGTTGATATGAATTATTTACACATACTATATGTTTATTCTATTCTCAATGCATGTTTATTGAATAAATAATGCGTTGTGAATGACGCATTCATTTTTTTTTATGTATACCAGCTTTTCAGACTAAGTGGCATTTATTATTCAGCTCTAAGGTAAGGAAACGGAAAATAATTATAACGGAGTTTTGAGAAGAATAATTATTGTGAAAATGCATAATGAAATTATTTTATTTATTTCTGCAACTCCTACCAATAATAATAATAATGTGAAATCAATCATTAGACTATTCTTATCGTACGTTGTATGATTGTACAACGTTGTTATACCGTTTTTACTCTGTTTTTTTCTCTTCAAAGTTGCTTGAGATGTCGCTCAGTGCAAACTATTTAACTAGCTATATTTGAATTTTCCACTTATAGAATTTTGGGCAATGTGTGGCTTCTTTTCTTGCTTAGTGAGCGAAGAGTACACAGTCCGTTTTCTCTGGGTTTACTTGAATATTAAGATTAGCGTTTTTACTCGAATAATTTGTTCTATTTAACTAAATTTTCTTATAATTCATAGGACAAAGATTATAAATTAGAAGATAGAAAAATAGGATTACATAAAAAATTTAATGGATCAAATGTGGCGTTGAGAATAAATTGTCACATTAATTCTTAAAAGCTTTGGAGTAGATCCAATGGGAAAATTGCACCCAAGTTTTTTATTTTTATTTAAAAGGCTACTTTTATGGAATGGAGGGGAGGGAGGTAATTTCTGGGCGTATTAAATGAATTTTGAGATAGATCCTTTTAGCTACGGGTAGGAGTTTCAACTTCAATTTGGACCGATAAGTCATTTAAGAAGAAAATGATGGCCCCATGTCAGTATTTGCCTTATCTTACTATTACTGAGAAGTCATTGAACAGATTAAGGAATAAAACAACAGATTTTTCTGGCAAAAAATTAAACGAATCAATTATTCAACAAATACAACTCTCCTAATAATAATTTATTTATTTGTCTTTAGGTCAATACCTATACAAATGGAGCTGGTTGGCACTGCACAAATTATAAATCTATCTCCAGCATACATTAATAATCATGATGTAAATAAATCTACAAAAAAAATGCAAATACAAAACAAATCAACAATAAGCATATTAAGCATATTGAAATGTTCACGGTTATCCGAAATATACATAAATAACCATTTTAAATATAACAATATTAATATATATATTAGAATAGCTGGAAATACGTGATTGTTACAAAATGTCAAAAGCAAAAACCAAAATTACAAAAGCAGTCCCAATCTCTTTAAGAAAGATCAACATTCTGAGAAGAAACAGTTGAGATCTGATTTTCAGGTTCCTCGTGATATAAATATGTATTGTAACCAATTTAGGTCTATTACAAGGGGTTCCGCCAGAATTTCATAAAATACACCAACACTAATGTTATGTAATATGAGCATGAAGCGGATTCTATAGTCATGGCACGCTAGGCACGAGCGATATATGAGAAAATGAAGCAATCCTCCCATCACAATCTGGTCACGGCCTTTTGTGGGTTCTGAGTATACTTCTGCGGACCAACACTGGAGGATTGACAGCCTCATCTGGGCTAAAGTCCTGAGATATCCATCATTGCAACTTAGCATTAAACAGCTTTACAGAAGGTGCATATCAGCATATACGATGGGACAGACAGTACCATTTATTATAGCTCTGTATTTGGAGATACTCTATATCTTTTATTTTTACAGTAGCCCACCAAAATATCCCTCTCTCTGGTTTAATACACTGACTGGGTCGTTAAGTAACTACGGGTCAAACATCTAAAGTTCTGGAGGATTAAAAAAAAAAAAAAAAAGTATTTTAATAATAATGAAATAAATTTATTCTGGGACTATGTACCTAAAGAATAACAATGTCGTAATGTCGTACAGTAATATAAACTTCAATATATACATGTCTGGCCGAGAGACCAGTAAAATAAACTTTTATTTACAAATGTGAAAAAAAATATAAAAATAAAACTATTTTATATAGATATATACAAAATATATGGAATATAAACAAGGTAAAAATCTGCTATGAAATAATAGAGCTGAACAATTTCCAAATAAATTGCCTTACGTTGAAAGTAGGATAGTGGATTAACAATTTTACATTTAATGTTCGTCTCTTTGGGATCCTAGAGGTTGTTGGAAAAGATGGTATTTAAATGAGAGAAGGGAAGAAGCATGGCGAATATGATTAGGTCGGGAATTCCAGAGAGATGCAGAGCTGATATAAAAGGAATTATCAAAAGATTGATTGATTGGTCCTATGGGTTGGAATGTAAAGGTCAGAATGGCGTAATCTGGTTTCAAGTGAGTAAATTGAGGATTTGAATTGAAGGATACTGTGAATATATTGAGGATGTTGAGATTTAATGACTTGGTAGAGGTATGTCCCTAGGAAATATTGTCTACGTATGGAAGGTAGGAGCCACTTCAATTCGCTGTATAAGTGGGTTACTGGCGACCTCCTGAAGGTACCGAAGATAAATCTTACAAACAAATTCATAATCCGCTTGAGTCTGCCATCAAGTACAGTCAAGAGGCCTCCTTATACCATGTAGCAATAATCTAAGTAGGGGAAAGAATAAGCTAGAAAACCAGCATCCTACGGGTGGGAAGTGAGAGGAGATTTGAGATTCGTCTGGAAATTTGAGCAATGTGTGGTTTCCAGGAAAGGGTTTGGTCTATGATAATACCTAGATTTTTGACAGTGGAACTGAAGGTGATTGGGTGATCATTTAGGATTAGACTCGGAAATGTGGTATTGGACCTGAGGAGGGAATTGGAACCTATTAGGATAGTCTGTGTTTTCATAGCATTTAGCCTTAGCTTATTTTGGGTTGCCCAGGCACTATTATTTAGTGCTTATTTAGTGTAATATTAGTTTATAATATTACTATTATACAGAATTTTAAAAATGGTCCTTGACATACTCCAAGAAATTTTATTAATGATGTTTTTAATCAGGTAACTTGGATAAACTTCGAAATCATCTAGTAATTTTTGTAATTAATTTAGAGTTATGATCGTCAACAACTTTTCCATCCTTTTGTTAAAATAATCACATGAATAAAAATACTATTACTATTTTTATTTTATTTTATGACGAACGAAAAGGGGTCAATGCATTTGAAATCGTCTAATTTTCATTAATTTTGCCTCTCAACATTTTTGATTTTTTTACCACTTATTCTCCATCCTTTCCTGAATATAAAACGGTGGATACATTTTTTTTCTGGCAAATACTTTTAGCATTGCAACTTCGTGACTGAAACATGTGTTGAGGAAATGTATCTAACTCTGGTAATTTTGCAGATATCTAATCAAAACAGAAATTAACAGTAAGATAAGGACATGGTTTATATTTTTTGGCCTTACATATTATTAACTAAATAGTGAAAAAAGTAGTTAAAAAATTCTCGAAAATTAATGAAAAACAAGATTTTTTGGGAGTTATAAATTTATAAAAGAAAAGAGACTCACCTTTGATTATTTTTTCTTATATGACCTATAGTTCTTTTTCTTATAGTCCTACTTGCTGTAAAAATTTCGATCTTAAGAACATAGTCGTTTTTCGTTTATGAATTTTCAAAAATGGCAATATATCGACTTAACTTAGTATTGGTTTTGATCTGAATTCATAAAAAATATTTGAGAATTCACGGGAAGTGTTGAGTACACTGCAGAAACTCAACATAGACCTCTCTGTTTTTTTTGTATTTTTTGTTTGTTTTATGCATTAATGTATTTGATCTTGATATATTTTCGTTTATTTATTTATTTAATTGTATTATATTTATTCTTTTCGATTACTGTTTGTTTGAACTGGCGGTGGTACGGAAATCAGTCCGTGACAATTTGGGATGGGAGAGAAACTCTTCATGGTCGCCTAATTCAATTGAAGTTTTTTTTTTCTTTCCTTTTTTTATTTCGTGGGGGTCATGAGCCGAGCGAGTTCACGAACTACGAGACTCGTTATTGAAATATTCACGAAGATTTCTGCAGCTGATGGAAAAGATTGTGGAAAGCAAACTAAATAGAATAGACGGGACGGTAAGGAGACCAGTTTAAAAGTTTTTATAAAAGTTTATTGTAAGAAAAAATGAAAACATTCATTATTTTTTTAACTATAATCCAGAGGAAAGTCTTTCAAATTGTAGTTACACTCCTGGACAAATTAAAGTGTACAACCCTTATCATTAAGCTAATGCGATATAAAAGTGGCTGTCTGATGAAATAACTAGCCTTAGTTGTTCTTAATGTTGTCTTAAATAAGTTTTAAGAGTCGGTATTTTTTTAGATTGAAAAAAGGCAATGTTATGTTTTCTTTAATCTTGATCTTATAAAATAGGCAAATAATAGTTGGCCAAAATAAAGTGTACACCGTGAGAAATCAACAGAAATGACAGATTAAAGCCAGTTTCTTTCGTAATCTTATAGAAGAAGCATCTCTAATTAATAAAGATGGTTTAATTGTAGGATCTAATTCAAAGAGTCAAGAAAGAGGTGAGCTAGGGTTCAGTTACGGAGCTGTTGGATAAATATTCGTCCTTTCCCACTCAACGGAGGTTAAAATGTTCAAAACGGACTACAACCGAAATAAAACGTATCCTGGACCCCACCCTAAGTTGGGAAGAAGGGAAGAATTAAGAATAAAAAAAAGAAATTTGTCGATTGGCTAAAGATGGTGAAATTGTCTCATCACGAAAATTAAAAGAAAATTGGAATTTAGCCTCCTCTTCACACGATTCAAAATACTTTACCAAAAATGAATATTTAGTGGAAGAAAATCGAAAAAAAACCACAAAGAGATCAGGGTCGCCAACGTCCGGGAATTGCTATCCATACGTGAAATTATTTGGAAAAGCCCTGTTTTCACCGATTAAAAGAGATTTTCAGAAGATGGTCCAGATAATGAATTTAGCTACATAGAAAGTGGAAAAAAAGACATACTTTAAACGTCCAAAGCGACTTATGAAAGGAGGAGGTATTATGGTTTGGGGCGCTATAACCGCGTCTGGGGATTATCTCCTTAAAAAGATTGAAGGGAGAGCTAATAGCCAAAACCATTTAAGCTTGGTCAGAGAAAAATTGTTGCCATAGTCTCCTCTGACAAAATTTTAAATTTCTTCAAGATATTACTCCTTTCCATGTATCAAAAGCTACTAAACAGGAGTTTTCGGAGATGATTATCCAAACACTTAAGTGGTCATCTCGCTCTTCTGACCTCAATCCAATCGAGAACTATTGGCAGAGCCTCTTTCAAGAAGTCTACCTCAAGGTATCGTTCATTTCAAATGAGCAATTATGGAATGCGTGGTTCAGGATGCGATAGTATTAAAAGAAAAAAAAAAGCCAAAAATCTGTGTGGTTCTATAAACCGTCGGTTATTACAAGTCATTGATATCAAAGGAGAAACTATTCATTATTGAAATTGGCTTATTTTTTATGTTTAACAGTTTTTATTTCACATGTACACTTTATTGTGGCCAACTTTGTAATCAGCTAATAAATTAAATAATTTTCTTGTTCTAAATATAATTAATAAATGAATTTTTTTACTTTAAAACTGACCTATGAAAAATTAAAACATATTAATTTAAAATTATGATTATAAGAATCAGGGTGTACACATTAATTTGTCCAGGAGTGTATGATTGATAGTAGGCAACTCTTTATTTTATCTTGATATATTATCATTTATTTAATTTATCTATTGAATCATTCAGATTATTTATCTCTACCTACAACAATTGCTAATATAAAAGTAATTCATCTTTAATAATCTACAACAATAAGTCATGACGCTCTGATATCCAGATTTACATTTTTCCCCTGCAGTTTTGACAAAGACGGTGCCATAAACAGAAGCATAAATTTTATTGGATGGTATTTTCTTTTAAATAAATAATTATAATGAAACAAAAATTAAAATGGATAAATTTGACAAACTGAATATTAATGTTACTAATCACAGAGCTCTATTTCAAATCACTAGAAATATGAGGACGTGAGATGTAACCTTATTTTTTTCAGACAAATGGTTGCTTCACCGAATTAAGAAAAATATCGGTGATAAATCATGCAATTGGAGCTTAGTGCTGCGCTGAGAAATGGACGTATTTACTTCCCCCCAAACTCTCAGTTCCTATACGCTGTTTCGGTTTTGTTTTTCTTGCCAATTGCTTTTGATAATGTTTTAAGTAAGCCATATTCAGCTAATGTTAATTGGAACTAATTAAATAGTTCGGCAGTTGTTTAAGATCTAGTTATAACTAATAGGTAGTTATTGACTAATAGATAACTACCTATTAGTTATAGTTTGTGAATTAATTACTGACTATTTACGTTTTGATATTGAATAAAGGTGTAAACTCTATCTTTTTTTTCTTATTTACTTTTATATCTTTGATTCTTCTAATTATAGTTCTCTAACTTCGTTCATTGTGCCAGCAACAGAGATGAAAAAATAATTACTATCGTTGTATGGACAATCGTTATTGGTTAGCTACATCTTACTTTGCTGACTTCTGTAGCATTCATAATTATAGAGAGTATAGTTTATTTTAACTTTCTATTATTTAATGCAGAGATTAATAGCAATGAGTTAACAACTATGGCTTTAACAAATTATGATAAAAAAGTTTATCTGCTTCATCAAAACAATGAAAGCATGCGAAGCTTAAAAGAAAAAAGAATAAAAGGACAATTAACTTAATTATGGGATGGGAAGTGGTAGGCTGGAGGAAAAAGAAATACCAATAATTTGGTGGGAAGATGAGGGGGAAGAAATTATGGCAGTGAAAAAAAGTATTGGAAACATTATTCTCTTTTGACCCAGTAAAACTACATTAACTGATGTTAATGTTCTTCTCTCCTTTCCCCTTTTATAGTAAAATTATTAAAATTGGAGAAAATTACAACTTGTGATCAGATTATTGATTTAAAGAAAGGAAGCGTATTGGTCAATATGATAGAGCACTAATCTAATATTCTCTAAGTCCTGGGTTCTGATCCCGTCTGTGGCAGAATATCATTTATTCTTTTATTTCAGCCAGGGGTTGAACCTTAGGGTATTAGGGTGGACATTTGGGAAAAACTTGGCGACTAATTATGATCTCTTAGACTAATCACTCACAATCTCTTTAGGGATGGTTAGGGGTTGTAGCGGTACAATTTTTTTTTAATATTGATTTGGAGGGCATTAACATAAAAAAAAAAAAAAATTGGTTTAATGTTTTTTCAGCGCTAGTCTGCTGTGCTCCGGGTCCTGGGTTCGAAACCCGGCTGTGGCAGAATATTATTTATTCTGTTGATTCAGTCTGGGGGCGGCCCTAGGGTATGGAGACCCTCCCGGGGCAGACCCAGCCTCTATAAAGTGGGTACCCAAAATAATTGGGGAAAAACCTGGAGGCTGTGCGCGATTAAGGCCTAATCACCTCATTGCACTGCCGTTGGCCTAGAAACAGTACGAATCTCTATATGTACTGAGCCCAAGACCCTTCATGGGTTGTAGTGGTACAGATTTCTTTTTTTTTAATGTTATTTCAATACATTTTATCAATAATAACCAGTAATATTTTTTAAAGAATCATTTTTAGAGTTAGTTAATTCCGCTATTTTCAGTGGAAATCTTTATTCGGTTGTATCCCCACTCCCCTATTTCATATTATTTTCCGCTACCATGAAACAGATGTGGAAAATCTGTATCTGGAAAATTTTTAAAGTTTACTTACCGCCAAAGAAACAAGAAATCTTGCTATAAACTTACTTTTACACCAGCATTCAAAAATAACAATAAATTACATCAAAACTTACAAGAACACATTAAACTCATTTGCTCCGGCTTATGCAGTTAGATCGTACTCAAACGAACTAAACTGAGGCCCCACTTCGTCTATTTTCCAAAAACATCAAGCCGTTCTTTTCAGATGTAGGTGGAAATCTTAATCCACAGTAGCTTTTGCCCCCACATACCCTATTTCTTATTATTACTTTACAACTTTAAAATACCTCATCATCAATATCCTAAGGGAACCTATACTATCTCATAGCCCAGAAAGATAAGACAATTTTTCTTTCTTGAATTTTCAAAGCTTTCTACGAACGGCATACCATTCTCCCACAACATGTATCACTATTGTGCTATAAAGCTTCCTGATTACTGTACAAAAATGGAAAATTAGAATATTCAAAAGCTATTATTCATTCCACAGTTCTTGAAGGATTTAGGGCGTTGGCGGTTACGTAATCACGGAACAATGCTTTATGGTTTTTGAGAATAAATTATTACGTCAAATATTCACTCTGTTGAAAGGTGTATAGGCTCAAGAACGGACACGAGGGCTTACAAAGGAAGTTGGGAATAATAACCCTCAGTCCCAAGTTTTAACTGGATGGAATTTTGTGAAGCAGAATATTAAGGCATACAACATAATACTGCTGGAGGTTTGAAAGGTGTAAAAGGCTTCTATTTTCACAGACAGCTGCCTTGTTAATTATATCATCTTGGATTATTTTCCAACACATTAGCTTGTTTTAGATTCTTTGTTTACCTTTGCAATTGACCATTAAAAAAATTGAATAATATTTGTATATAAAAATTGCAGATATAAAAAAGAGCCCCTTGTGATCATCTTGACATTTGAGTTGGAGGGGATTACCCCAAACACTAACAGATTGTTGTAGATAAAAATATAATAGATTATTTAATAAAACACATTTTTCATTGAAATTCAATTTGATTTTTTCTTTAACAATTTATTTTTATTTCTACATGTATTTAGAAATTCTTAAATTGATTTCAACAACGGAAGTAAGTGAAAGTCGTGTGTTGCGCGCACCAGATTTTTATTCTTATTATTCCAATTTATAATCTCACCATTTGGCTTTCTGAGGGGCAATAAAATATTCCTTATTGTATGTAAAGGAGTACAATTGTGTTAAATAAAGTCGTGTCAGGGCATATCTATTTATACTATGAAGAAATTACACGCGCTGAAGACCCTGCGTAATTGAAATGCTGCAGCTGTTTCTATTTTGGTCCCTCTAAAACAACTCCTCACATTGATTTAGACTAATCCTCAGCTGACTGTGTGTTCTACTCCTTACTAATATCCTAATGCCACGGAATGTGTGCCGTAACCCGTCTCCATTCATATTCATTCCATTCATCAAGCCGTCGTGCTTCTGAATGAAATTGTGGCTCTTGTATGTCGAGTTTCATTGATTGTGCCAATGACAGCATCCTGGTTATCAAAATATTAAAACTTCTACTTATTAATTTTAGTTGTTATTATAATAATTATATTGTTATCTGCTCATTTTTCCGTTTAAGAAAGTAATAATAACAAAAAATAAAAAAATCCTGTACCTCTACAACCCCTTGGGCTCAGTACATTTACAGATACTCAATATTTCTTGACCAAGGGGCGTCCTATGAGGTGGCCATGCAGTGATCACGTTGAATCGACAGGTTTTTCCCATGTTTGGGTACTCACTTTATAGAATTCTGGACTGCCTTAGGAGGGTCCCCATAAACTGTAGGCTGAAATCATAAAATAAATAATATTATGCCACAGCCGGGGTTCGAACCTGGGACCTGTTGAACAGCAGATGAGTGTGAGAAAGTAATACTTATATTGAATTATGTTTAATAAAATGGTTAATTCTTATCTCAAAAATTAATCCATCTGATGAATGTTTCAATTGTATTTTAATTTGTAATTTTTATTTAGAAAAAATATTCTTATTTTCTACCCTTCGAAAATACCCTTTCTTGCTTTGTACGCGCAAGCCAACAATCCTAATTAATTGCTTTTATTGTATATATTTAGGTGAGAAAGTTTAAAGCTTAATGCTTTTGATATTAATAATATTAATAATTAATAGTAGTAATTAATATAAATCATTGTTTGCATTAAGATTTGCTTCACCTCCACAACCTCAAAGTTTTGTCCAGAATAATGTGTGGGACATATTCTGGATCGCATCAGCTATGGTGCTTTTTCATTATTCCCTTTCTGTAAATTAGTAAGAAATAAGAACATCTTTCGACAATTCTAATCGCCATGATCAGCCTGGGAACAATATTGTTTTTATATTCCCATCGACACTCTAAGCAGGATGGATCTCATTTCCACTGCAATATCTGCCAAAATAAATCAAATGTCTGGTCAAATGGAAACTGTAAAAAGTGAATAGCCGTGGAAACTTCCTTCTATTGTCCCTGACGTTCAAATTCTAGCTATGGGTAACATAAAAAACCTGTTGATTTTTCAAATGGCTGGGCTAAAAGCCCATAAAGTTGCTGCTTCGTTGCAGTAACAAATTTATCGCGTCAAAAAAAAGAACCATGAAAGTTTAGTATCCAATGTACATTATTCAACACTTTTTATACTAATAAAATTTGGTGGTTTGGAACTTTGTTTTATTGAGATTTATAAAAAAAATAGAAATAACATTCTTCTGACATTTTTTTTTCCTATAAAGAAGTACATATATCCATTTCAATAATAATAATATTTTCACTAACATTCATCCTTAATGAACATGTTAGATTCTGAAAATTTATATAGAACTTTTATTCCTAACACTAAATGATCTTTTAATATATATATATATATATATATATATATATATATATATATATATATATATATATATATATATATATTATTTTATGTAATTTGACTTTATCATTATTTTCTGTATATATTGTGTGAATGTGGTCTCATATCACCATTACAAACAAATTGTAATATATCTCAATAAATATTTAAAAAAAAAATAAAACAATTCTTTTAAGCTTTATTCAATTTTCGTTATAAGAATATCTAAGTACCTACCAGCTATACTTTAACAATTTATTGGAAAACAATAAGAGCAAACTCTAGAATTCTTTATTGTTTTGACCGGGTTTGCAGAATAAGTTACACATTTTAATTTGGGATCACTTGTAGCAGGGTGGCTAGCATAACAGCCTGCTATGCCAAAGGTCACGGGTTCAAACCCGCACGTGGCCCTAGGATTTTTTAGTGGGAATAAAAATCCTTAGTTATGCCGTCCTTTGGATGGGACGTTAAAAGGTGTTCCCGAGCCTGTGCGAGGTCAGGCACTCGTTAAAGATCACTGTCCTAATAAATCCTGGATAGGCAAAATTTAGGACTCACACTGTAGCATCGTCCGATTAGCCATAGTAGCATAAAGGGACGTTAAATAAATAAACAAACAAACATTGAAATTTTCCCCAAAGTATTATAAAATGCTCTCAACACTTTTAGATTACAAGCGCAAAACATTGTCTTAATTCTGATTATTAACTTTACTGGTATGGGTTTTTATTTTATTAAAAACAAAAAAAAAATGTTTATTGACATTCATAACTGTATAATGAAATAAATCTAGTAAATGTGATATAAGATTGTACTGCCGTGATTCACATGTACAGATCTTACCCATTGGCAGCTCTCCAAAAAGTATGCTAAACTAGAATTTCTCCAGGCCATCTTCTTTTCTGACGGAGGATTATCAGGGGTTGTAGAGGTTGCAAGGTTTGAAACTAGTGGGTTAGAGTGAGAATGGAGTTTGTCATGAAAGGAGTGGGTTTTAAAAAGTTACGTTATTAATACTATTCTTTTTTATTAACTTTTTAAAATTCCGAAATCTTTAGTTTCTCCACTTTCCCAATGGATTATCCCTCCCAATGTGGGAATATTTGAGTCCTATTATTATTATTATTAAGAAATAACCTTACTATATTTATGCCTAGTAATATGCCTGTAATTTGTTGATAGCTGCATTACTTATTGCTTATATTATACATCTCTGAAGTGATGGTAACGCTGGAAAATGTAAACAAATAATGATAAATAATCTAAAATCTCAACGTATAATTTAAAAATTGATACAGATTTTTTTTTTTGCAATGCCGTATATTTGTGAGAGGTATGTCCAGATGGGTTTGAGTACGTAAGTGTATGTACTTAGTTTCTGTTTCAGTTTTAATTATGAAGACTTGGAAACAAAATGAATAAATTAGTTTACGGCGTCTGTCGTTTCATTTTTACGTGCGGAACCCATGTCATTCTTTTGTCGAAGTCGAGTCCGAGATAAAGTCCTCCGTCTGAGGAATAGGGTTGTTCTCGATAAAGACTGGGCCGTATGTATGTCTTTGTAGGGTAAATGTTATGTGTTTTGATTTCCATGTTTGAGTTAAATTTTCCATAATTTGCACCAGTCGTCTAATGTGTGTGAGTGGTGTTGGAAGGTCAGTGAGGCCTGTGTTGGATCTTAGTATTTTGTAAGAATTGTTGTATCATTAGTGTCAGTAGCAATTAATGTGTCAGAGAAAAAAAGATTCACTTAAAAAAGCTTGAATTTTTTCGATCCAAAACTTTGCGACTCATAACAACCGTGGTACATTACTAACAAAACTTTACTTACTGATTTACACTTACTAACAGTGGATGAACACAACACTCTTTATCTACGATTTCATAACAACTTACACGGACATACCAACCCACTTATAAGAGATATGGCTACAACCGACATGCCTATGAATTCCAGGAGGAGATTAAAAAGGTGTTGGATGCGAAATCTCCTGACTTAAATAGCAGTGGATCAAGTCTGCTGGGTACTGATCCTTCTTTATGCCTCACCTGTCAACATTACCTACATATTTCTTCACATTTGCTGATTGTTCTTTCCTTTTGGACTGGTGCAAATCAGGATTTTAAGAGAAAAAAATTATAGGATCTAATTGAGTGATAATTTATAATAAGTACTACATCCATTCTAGGAGATCCTACATCAATCGCAAAAATCTCTTATTAATTTATTATTGAATCAATTTACTTGATTTTTTTTTTCTAAATCAGGAATCTTTTTTTACTATGATTCATTAATTTATAATAATTTTTCTTTTGTTTGTTGAGGTTATAAAAAGGTATGTTTTCGTAATCCTTTGTGATGAAATTAACTATTTACTTCGAAAGAAAGAACTTTAAATGAAATTGAAAGACGGATTTCGATAAAACTAAACGATTAGAATTTAAATATGCCAATATATCAAATGATTTTCTTTGGTTCCTTTTCGAAATCCGGATCTGAATTGATGTTTTTAACATTTTTGAGGAGATTTATTGATCGATTTTTCTTCTTAGGTTTCCCCCTGCCATGTGACGGTTGGTAAAAAGCAGGCTGTTCACAACTGTCACATTGGACGAAGTGTAGTGTCACAGGTGCTGGCCTGCCCACACGCTTCCTGAATAAAATACTGTTTTGCATTGTGCATACCTCCTGTCCTCC
Organism: Piezodorus guildinii; assembly: GCA_023052935.1. Taxonomy (NCBI): domain Eukaryota; kingdom Metazoa; phylum Arthropoda; class Insecta; order Hemiptera; family Pentatomidae; genus Piezodorus; species Piezodorus guildinii. The sequence continues at coordinate 172,307,650 of CM041292.1, read as the reverse complement.
GGTATCGAAGCGTTGAGGACAATAATGTTCTGATAATGGAATGATTAAAAACGCTGAAAATTATTTCCAAATTACTATATCAGGATATAACGATCTTAATAATTCTTTTATCGTTTTGTAGGAAATTTAATCTCTATCGAATTGCAATATTACATAATCTATAAATAAAAAAACAAAAAAAAAAACGAAAAATAGTGGCAAAGGATATTTTGCATACACATAACTAAAACCTTTCTTCATTTTAAAAATGTTTTAATTTTTTTTTTTTTTAAATGTTTTTATAAATTCTTTCTAAAATGACTCGTACTATGAAGTTCAAACTATTGAGTATACAAGCATATCGACGACATTGGTTGTAATAATATAATTTATAATTGCAATAATTGAATTATCTAATTTTCTTGTAAGTTAAATATAATAATCAAATAATGGAGGAATTTAGCTTTCGGTTACTTAGTAAATAGTTACTAAATTATTAAACGTAATATTTTTTAAATAAGTTTACTTTATTCATATTCCGGACGACCATACACCATGAAGCGAGAAGTTTAGTGCACAACAAAATTTATTCACAGGCCCTTTCCTCCAATCAGTGACCGTGGCAACGATACCCTAAAAAAAATAAAATAAATCGTGCATATTATGTGTTCTGTTTCATCCAAAGAGCCCACAAGTCCTTAAAGTCATATCAAATTGCTGTTCTTTACGAAAATTCATATATAATTTCATTCCAAAGAATTATAAAATATAGGTAACATAAGGAAAGAAATTATTGATTTCAACACAAAAATAATGAAGTAAAATGGTCAACTTTTTTTTTTTTTTTTATATTTCCTAAAATTATATAGTACCTATTTCAATCATTGTGTTAATTCTAAGTTGCATCCAACTAACAGAGTTTTTTTGCTATTGACAAAATGGACCAACGCTTTAGTGACCGCGATTGAAATAGGTATAAAGAGAGTATATGCTAGACCCGGGGGCTAAGATCCGGTCACAATCCGCGAAATATTGTTCTCAGTGAATTAATAAAATTTAGAAATACAATAGTGGTACCTATTCACTATCAGTTAATTGAATTCTCTGCATTGCTCAGTGCTAAGTGGATCTTATCACAAGTCAAGGCTTCACAAATATTTTTCCTTAAGGTAATTTAATACAATTTCCCAATGACATCTGGCTGACCCTCTGGGCATCGTCTGTGGACCCCTGGGGTTCCGCCGATCACTATTTGGGAACAATTACACCATGGGATTTACACCAATGATTCCCAAACAAAATTTTCGTGGACACTTTCATCCCCTTAATTTTAAATATCATATATTATTAACAATACTGGCGCTCAAGGAGAGTACCATTAAGTGAAGCGAAGATTCTACAAGACTCAGAATATAGGACGTGCTAGACCCGGGCTTTAAGAACTTAATACAATCTGCAAAACTTAATACTTAGTGAAGCACTAAAATTTAGACATAAAATATAGGTACCTATTTAACTACTAATATTAATATATAAATCAACTATCAGTTATCGCGTGCAATTTAATGTGTATGTGCGTGAGTGATTCAATAAAATATTTTTCATTTTATTAATTTAAAATAATTTCCTAATGACATCTTGCGGTTCACCTGAACGTCGTCTGGGGGTCCGCGGACACTTTGTAACCACCGAACTACACGATGAGAATTTTAATCACGTCAATTAAAAGTGCTCTAACCGTTGTACCAGAAGAGAGGTGAAAAGGTTCGATTATCTCTAATAATCAAGGCATATAATATCATTCACATTAAATAGTACATTAAACAAATCTTTTTATATCATTCAATTGACTCTTTGTTTAAAGCTTGAAAACTGAATGGTTTAGATTGGATCTAAACAAACTGTTGCTATATCCCAACTTTATTTCAATGTATTTTTTATCAAGCCACAAAATCTTTTGAATTAAAAAGAAGAGAGGCGCCGAGATCACTATGTTTTAGGTCACATGGTTTAATCCGACTGTAATATTAGAAATTGATGTCATTACAATTCAAATTGCTATTTCCTGATTACAAAAAATACATTTGTAAGGCAACAACAACTTAACAACCTAGTTTCCCTAGAATCGTATTGCTCCGTATGTTGGAAAGTTTATTGTACATAACAATGAGCTGCAGAACAGTTGTAATTTTTTTAATATAAAATATTGATATTATGTATCTGATTGATTTCCTATTGTTTGGAATCGCCATGTAGATGCTGTTAGTAATGTTCAAGGGCCAGTGATGCCTAAAGGTAATGGGTTCCTGTCTGTCATTGTGTTAGGTCAAATCGATATGACTTAGTGTACACAATGCCCGCTACAGGTGATAGAATTGATCAGTGTGGCATTATGTCTTTATTTTATAGTGAATTTGAGAAATTGCAGTGCAGAAAAATACTTAACAAGGAAGATTGAGATAAGATAGTAGAGTATTAATATATTATTATGAGACTCCTAAAAAGAAATCGACTTGAATTAGTTTGCCAATGGCCTAAGAGTCGATATTTATGCTTCTCTAGTGGTGGATGAAACTGCAGATTGAAGAAATAGATAAATATCTCGTTTACTGTCCTAAAAGGACTTGTGACATGATTCTGATATTGCTTTCAGATTTTCTTATTAGCTGAAACGTGCTACGTCGAGCTTAGAGTGAGAACTGTTATGTATTAACATCGACATATTCCATGTCTTTTAGTAAGAAAAGTAAGAAATTCATTTGCTTGTGATTTACTGCAACATCTAAAATCACATGTATCTTATTGCTGATTCACACCCTCGATGTTACTTCTTCTTAGTGAACAATTAACAGCTGTTGTTTATTTGATAAACACCGAAATGGCTAGTCAGACGATGCTATAATTTTTCCTATCCAGGTTTAATTAGGATAAAGATTTTAACGAGTACTTGACATATCTCAGGCTTGGGACCACCTTTTTACGTCCCCTCCGAAGGACGGCATTTCATTAATTTATTTACAATTGTTCTTCGCCGAATTGCTATTTACCATCTGAAAAAAAAGCAATAAGCAAATATGTTAACGCTCGAAAAGTAGGTTAATTCAAGGCCTCTCAAGGACACCGCTTCAAAAGTCTTCGGCGTGGGTTGTACGGATTGGTGGTAAGTTTAGTCCGATGGGAAGTCAATCTGTCCGGAAATTGTTTATTATATTCTGTGGCTGTGTCTAAATCTGTAAGTATATCCAAGTCCTTGTGAAGAATTCGTTGGTTACATAAAACGGTACATCTACGATGTAAAATCATGGATGGATTTTTCGTAACATTTTCGATTGGAAAGACTGAATTATTTGGATGTTTGAGGTTTTGGTAGATACCCCTAGCTCTATCCCGTATGTCCATAAGGGTTTGATCAGTACTTTGTTGATAGTCATTTTGGTGTTCACGGATAATTTCGATCGTTTTTCAGGTAGCCTAGATAGTAGTCCAAATTGTCTGTTCAGCTGTTTTCTACGAAGTCTAATTTGGGTCTTTCTTTTCTGTCTTTTGTCTAAGAAAAGTCCCAAATATCGTACTTCCTCGAAGCAGTTATATGTCAATAGAGACGGCATAACCAAGGATTTTTTCTGCTATTAAAAATCCTAGGACCATCAGCCGGGTTTGAACCCGCAACCTTGGGCATAGTTGTTTTGACAACAACTAAACCACAGGTGGAGCTGAAAAATCAAGAGTTAAAGAAGTAACTCTGCAAAATATACAACCGGAACAACGTACTATAGTAAAGAAGTAGCCTAAAAAGTGATTTTGTTTATTTTATTAATATGGATAAAGCAAATTCTACTTTTCAAGAAGTAATGTGTTCGAACAATCCTTTCTTGGGTTGTGTCGTGCTGAAGTTGGAAGATAAACTGAAGGAGCTCATTAAGCGTAGCGTTAGAAGCCCCAGGGACTTGTGGACTCGGAAGCAGGATACCTTGTTAAGTTGAGAGTACTTCCCACCGTTCCATCACAAGCCATAAACACTGAGCTAGTTCTGCACTCGCTTCAAGTTCTCAAATCTGATTTGGAACCCTTCAAAACTTCACACTACAAGCGTTCTATTTCCTGCAGATTTTCCCCCGTAAATCTTCTTTCATTGGTTAGGAACCTTCCCTTGAAAATGTTTTAGACTAAAATTTAATTTATGATGTAGAATTTGGTTGGGAGTGCGATCATAAATAAATTCAAATCAAAAGTCATTAATCTAACTTCTTAGTATTATTGTTCTTAATTTTAATTTATTAGTTCCACACAGATTTCTCCAGCTATACTCAAATTTATAAATATTTAACTTTTTGTGTCAAAAAATGTTTGAACGACTTTGTATAATGTACAGTTAAATTATCTTTAAAACTTGTAGGATTTATCTCATGCGGAATTAAATTTATTTCAAACAAGTTAAATGACAGGTGTATAATGAGTCCGTAGCTTTTTTTAATGGTGATTTCAATAAAAATTTCAGATTCTTGCAAATATTTTTAATCAATTTTATATAAACCATATTGATCTATTACATCTTTCCATCATTCATATAATTTTTTATTTCGTCCTTCCAGAACAGTTGAAGGCTGACCCGAACGCTTTGCGTCTTCCAAGACAAAATTTCTGGTTCTGAACCCTGCATATTTTTTTGACCATCTTTGAAGCGGATTTTCCTTTTCCGAAATATAAAAATCATTAAATGACTTTTCTCTTCCATTTTGTGCAAACAAAACAGCACTTAAAGAAAGGAAATCTCGATTAAAACTAATGCATAAACGCATCTTAATTTATCTTCTTTTAGAGTATGTAAATATAATTGAGACGTTGATTTCCAAAAGGTACTAAAGGACATTTTTTACGAAATTGATATTTTTACTTATTTATATTCTCCTCATTTAGTTTTATCTAAATCTTAAATTTGATTGTATTTAATAAACACTCATGTCTTTTAATAACGTGAAATAGAAATGCCATTAATTAAGATACTTATTACACATTTAGTTTCATTCCAAATCATAACAGAACATTTCATTTCATAACTTTAATATGGTTTTATTAACATATTAAAGAAATAATTCTAGATTTTAATGCGAAAAGAATCAAATTAGTTGGTTTAATAATATAGTAATGAGAGATTTTCGTGCTTCCTGTAAAATTCCCCAGAATGGATATAGTACCTTTTGGAAATCAACTTCTCAATTGACCAAGTAGATATGATTTTATAAACACAGAGAGGGTTAAATTGAAATATTTAAAAACGCTACGAACTTATTTTACAACCCAATATAAATATATATATATATATATATATATATATATATATATATATATATATATATATATACATATATATATTTTTTTTTTAAATTCTATTATATGTGGAAAATGAATAATCATTAATGAGAAGTAGATTGGTCATTGAGTAATTGGTTTTATTTTTTTGGTTTTAATAATACTTTTTGATTAAAATATTTCAAATTTATTCGCTGAATTTTAATTGCTTGATTTTTCTTTAACTTTAACTAAGTACTTTGTTACTGTATATTCCCCATTGGTATGTTGATTTTTCCGTGGTTGATTTGATATCTTAAAAAAAAAAAAAAAAAAAAAAAATGACTAAATAGTTTATCATATTTTGATTTCGCAAAACCTTGTTTTCTATATAATTTATATACATTACTATAAGATAATCATATAGATAAAATTAGCCAGAAATTTCTGAAAGTGCGTTTTAAGATTTCGACATATTTACCTAAATAATATTCTTAATAATAGCACTGTTATTTATTTAAAATTTTATTTTTGCGTTAACCCCTTTAGACAGTATTCCGTAACTTCAACTATAATAAATATTATGATTATTGAAATACACATTTACAAAAATAATGATAGTGTTTGTTACTTAACGATAGGCTTAACGGATTTTGAAGGAAATATGATATGAGGGGGTTGGTTGCTCAGGTTTCTCGCTACTTAGCGCTAAGTGGATTGGTCTAAATTTATCTAGGTCGACCTCTGGGGGAAATAATCAGGAAATAAGGCTATATTAGGTCGTTACAGGTTATCCTTATTTATTCGACTACCCATTCAATTATTATTTTAGGGAGAAAAAATGATCTTGCATTCTTACTATTTTTCCTTCTACTTAATTTTTTTACGAAATCCATTACTAATTAGAAGAATGAGGATAAGACAATTGCGAATTATTATAAAAATGGATTTATTATATTTATCTAAAATATTTTCATAACGCGATGTTTCGGGGATGAGTAGTCTCTTTTACTTTTGTTCTGTTTAACTATCCTGTTATTTATATAAATTAACCATCGGTTTACGTCTGTCTCTTCTCACAACAGGTCCATTCCTGGTTAAAATACATTGATAAAATCGACGATTCTGATTCTTATTTACTTTCACTTACCTATACTCTCTCGAAAAAGTTTCCACACACTCAAGTATAATTGGATAAATGCAAATAAAGAAATAAAAGAAATTTACCACTTTCGACTTTACACCTGTCCCAAAAAAAACAAATTTGGATTCGTCAGAAAATATGACTCTAATATACCTCATTCCCAGAAATTGTTGAGTTTATTTATCAACTCTCTGGCAAATTGCAGCCGCTTCTTCCGGTTTATCTTAGTGATGAAGGGTTTTCTTCTTGCGACTCGACCACTGTATCATTTTCTTCTTAGAATATTTCTGACTATTTCTGGATGGATTTGAATCCCATAGTTCTTATTTATTCTGATGGCCATTGAGGTTGCGGTAGTGTGAGGATTTGCATAGACTTCAGCAAGGATGGCTCGCCTGTGGTGGTTTCCCAATTTCGTAGGTCTTCCAGCACGTTGTCTATCTTCCAGAGATTTGAACCCTCTACGTATTTTTAGTACATAGTGTACAGTACCATGTGACTTATTCAATAAATGTGCAATTTTTCTAAAGAGATAAGCCCTACATTTGGTAACGAACCATAAGCTCTCTCAAATCACGAATAACGTGCATATTGAAAATAAATCAGTTTCCCAGGCACAAGTAAATCTAATACTGAACTATCGAGTTGAGTATAGATTTTTGAGTTAGTGTATGTATATATGAAATATATAGTAAAGGAAAGTATTACGATCGTGAAAATTTCCGAATTCCTGTTTTAACGGAATAACATGTTTTAAGTTCCATGAGTCCAAATAATCAAGTCAGGCAAAAAAGTGTGTATGTGTGTGGTAAGTCTGTTAATGAGGAGCCATGAAAAGCCGATAAAACTAACTGATTGTTGTATATAATAATATGATGGATTATTTAATAAAACACATGTGTCTATCGAAATTCGAAAAGTAATTAATTCATTGATCTTTTGGTTTATTATTTTCAATAATAAACCTTTGTAATCGAACAAAAAAAAAAAATCACGCCCCCTACAATTTGAGTGCTTACGTTTCAAGATTGGTAGAACCGGAAGCACGAATAAAGACATCCTTTTCCTAATCAATAAAAAAAAAAAATAATAAATAAAAAAACGAATCAGTACACCGCTATTAATTATAAATAAGATGTAATTTTTGAAGATAAGTAAATAAATAACAATTAATAAATAAATGAATACCAAACGATAGATATATAAATACCAAAAATTTAGTTGTTATTGCTATTTCACAGATAATTTATTTTACTAATTGAAAACAGAATAATTGAAATCAATTCAGAACTAGAAAAGTTTTTTTTTTTTTTTTTTAACATCAAATGTTTTTTAAATAGTATAAGATTTTATGTAATAATAATTGTTATTATTTATATTTATAATATTGGATAGATAAAGAACGTTGATTCGGTGTAATAAAATAAATTTTTTTAAGAATTAAATACCAATTAATTACTTCTTATAAATTAGTTTTATGTACACTTCCTTCAACTGCTCATCGCAACTGCAGTGGAAATAAAACTGAAAAAGCTTTGACAAAATGCTTGTTGTATTGTCCTTGCCATAATATGATTATGGATATATCGTAGAATTGTTATCAGTAATATATCATACTTTTTTATCCAAAACTACCAGTTCCTATAAATATCACTTAGAATTTGTGTTTTAATTATTTTTCCGGAAATGCGAAGAGTCATAGTAAAAGCGGGACAGCTGGAAGAACAGCGGGAGGCGACGTGAAAGGCTTTGTTTCTGAGGAGCTCACAGCTGGGCCCCCATTAACAGTTTAGCCCCCCTGATTGGCTAAAGGATTTTCATTGTCTTGAGTTCATTCGAGTCACGTTGACGATTGCTAATAGAGGGACCTACAATGGGGCTCATCTGGTAGGGCGACCACTGCACTGCATCTCTCTTGTCCTCGAATCGATTTCCGGCGAGGCATGGCCTTCTCATTATTATCATGTAAACAAATCGATTACTGAATATTCAAATTATCGCCTTTCCTATAAGTTCACAAGGATCACTTCATTCTTGATCCAGGCCAAAAGAATGGAATGAAATATCATAGCAGAGATTAGTTAGAATCATGTTATATCTAACACATATAAATATATTAATGATGTATAGTCGACTGTTGAAATTTTCGTAGTTAGAAATAATTGGAAGTCAGTCGTTTTTTTAATATTTTAATTTTGCCGACGTTTCGGCTCAACTCGTGATCCATCAGCAGGGCTACAATCATTAGAATTACAAAAGAGATACATAGCAATATGGTAATGAAAAATTATGAATGTAGTGACAATGACAAACAAATAAACTATAATAAAAATGAAGAACAAAAATATTGCACGTTCTAATAATATTATAGTTAGAAATAGTCGGGAGTCAGTTTTTTTTAATTTTGCCGAAGTTTCAGCTCAAACTTGTGAGGCATCATCAAGGCATTTATCACTGAGGCATGTCATTATAAACTCTCAGTTGTGAATTTCTTGACCACCACTCTTGACATAGCTAAGTAATGCCCTGATGATGGCTCACAAGTTTGAGCCGAAACGTCGGCAAAATTAAAATATTAAAAAAGACTGACTCCCGATTATTTCTACCTATGATAATTTCTACAGTCGGCTATACATCCTTAATAAATAATAATAATATGATAAATAATAAGATGATGATAAGTATGAAATAAAACTTTAGAATTAACGTACCATCAGTGAGCCTGGTTAGTCATTATCAGACATAGGTTTGACTAAAATACTTCAATAGCTTAAGCTAATCTACTATTATTTGTACCAATAGATTAGCTAATTGCTGCCCAAGCTCTCAAACGACTAAAATTATGGCTAAAATGCTGGCTTATGTAATAAAACGTAAATTATTTTGTTGAGGAAGATGGTTGGGGGTGCGGTCATAAATTAAAAACACACATTTAAAATAAATGTTATTTTAATTATGTGCCGACGTTTCGGCCTACAATGTGGGCCTTCATCAGGGCTAAAAGAAACAAGATAACAACCTATGTAATTATAGACTTAATAATGCGTTAGGTATATAATAATAATATGACAGTAATAAATTAAGGGAACATAAATAATATTAAATGTAAAATGATAATAAGATGACAATTATAAAGTATGGAAATAAGGTGACAGTTATAAAGTATGGAAATAAACAAAATTAAGATGATAGTTATAAAGTATGGAAGTAAACATAATTGAGATGATAATATTGTAATGAGAATATATAAAGAGAGACTAAGTAAATGAAAAAAAAATGATAAAGGAAAAATATGTGAACAATTAAAATTTTAAATATTAACAATTTTGAGTTGATATATGACGGTAATATATTAAAAACATAGTTAAGAGTATAGGTAATATATAAAAAAATGATGATAAAACATTGAAAATGAATGATAAAACATCCATTCTTGCCACTGTTCCCAACCATGACAAGCGACTCATTACAGAATGCATTTACATACAACTAGAACCCCTTCCTGTTAATCAAAAGACTGACAAACATAACTTGTCACTAGCTTATTCTCAAATATTAAATTTAATAAAGCATCCCTAGCTCATTTTTTCAACAACCATCTGATCATCTCTTCATAATTTTATATTTATTTATTTATTATCAATTTTTATTTATATATTTATTTAATTTTTGTACTCCCTTTTTATTTATTTATTTGTTTACCTACTAGATTACTGTTTATGTATCATTTCCTTCGACAGCTCCTTATCGTCATTCGTTATTACCTTATCATCATTTATCATCGTCATCCGTTATTACTTAAAATCTTTTAATCTTTACCTCGTCACTATTTCTTACAATTTTATCAAATACTCATAAGTAATAACTCAAGTACTCTCAAGTAATAACTTTTGGCTATTTTTAACAATCGAATCAGTAAACATAACTTAGCTTCTTGGAATTTTCCTAACGGACATTCTAGTTCTCATATTTTCCGTTCCACGCAATGAGCGTTTTTTAAACTGGGAAATATCACTCCTGCAGGCAATGCCTTCACGTAGTCACGTATGTATTTCTTTCTTATTGATAAGGGTCTTTTTTCATCGCCCATTTCTTTCTCCCCCTTTCCATACTCATATCTTTCTCCGTTACATATCCTCACATATAATTATTAGTTTAATATTACATTATTTTAAAATTTAAATTATTTTTTATTCATACTGTTTCTCTTTTGTAATGACTATATTTTTTTATATATTTTTTTATATATTACCTATACTCTTAACTATGTTTTTAATATATTACCGTCATATATCAACTCAAAATTGTTAATATTTAAAATTTTAATTGTTCACATATTTTTCCTTTATCATTTTTTTTTTTCATTTACTTAGTCTCTCTTTATATATTCTCATTACAATATTATCATCTCAATTATGTTTACTTCCATACTTTATAACTATCATCTTAATTTTGTTTATTTCCATACTTTATAACTGTCACCTTATTTCCATACTTTATAATTGTCATCTTATTATCATTTTACATTTAATATTATTTATGTTCCCTTAATTTATTACTGTCATATTATTATTATATACCTAACGCATTATTAAGTCTATAATTACATAGGTTGTTATCTTGTTTCTTTTAGCCCTGATGAAGGCCCACATTGTAGGCCGAAACGTCGGCACATAATTAAAATAACATTTATTTTAAATGTGTGTTTTTAATTTATGACCGCACCCCCAACCATCTTCCTCATCTAATTTCTCAACGGTCAACAAAACTCCATCATTGTAAATTATTTTGGGGTGTTTATATATATGGTACAATTTTGATTGATTTTGCATCAGTGACTCGTAAAAAGTTATAACCATGAAGATCGACCGTTTAAAGCTGCTGCGAGAAGATAGTGTAGCTACCGAAGCCATAATTCAAGTTTGAGAAATTGGAGGGTTGCTGTATTTAATAGAGGTGATAAGGGAGAGGTATGGGCCAAGTCCTAGGGGCTTATAAGTCCCATTATCATGAACGTCTAAGGATTATCAACACTTAAGAAGGATGCTATAAGTTAAAAGATATATTGTTGTTCTTTACTCGTTTAAAGTCCCTTTATGTTACAGTTACTAATCAGACAATGCTACAGTGGGAGTCATAAATTTTTGTCTAAACAGGTTTAATTAGGATAGAAATCTTTGATGAGTATCTGACATCGCGCTGGTTTGGGGCCACTATTATACTTCATAACATAGGATTTTTTACTAACTTTAAAAAATGATGAGGCCATCTTGTCGGGTTTGGACCTGCGAAATTGGATCTGTGTATGTTTGGCTGTCAACTTCATATACATGTATATAATGAATAGCATAACTTTAACATATTTAAGGAACGTGATGCATAATTAAGTAGACATATGCTGCACTTACCAGACATTGAAATAAACTGTATGAAAACATATTGCGACCAAGAAAATTTTTGAAACTGAGTTTTCAACTGAAATACATGTTTTAGGTTCTTCACAAAAGAGTTTCCATGTGTGCATTTACATGGTAATTCTAGCATAAAAATGATAGTTTTATGAAACTGAAATTGTATATTTAAGATTGCTGCCTGAGATGTACAGAACTTTTTACTTACTAACTAGAATGCTATTTTATAGAATGCATGTCACCTTTTTTTTCGAAATAGCGCCTAATGACTTCTGTTAGGATATAAGATAGTTATTCTGGTCAAGATATTCTGTAATAGATTTTTATGACTTACGTATTGATGCAATACAGTAAGTAAATAAGCTAAATATTGATCAAGAGACATTTAGTCTTAAGAAGAAACTACTATTTAGTATTCTCAACCATTGGTAACCTACCAATTTATGGGTGGAGGTCCGAGACCAACTTCTTTCCTGTTGTCTCGGTGATCGGATGAGAGGTTACGTCTTGTTTGCGAAGGCAAGGATTTAGGAATTAAAAGAGGTACATACGTGTACATTTTTAGGACTTCAACTCATGGGATATGCAGGTCTTCATGGATGGTTTTATTTGTAACGAAGTGAGGAACATTTCTGTAAGGGCCCGTTTATACTGCTAGAGTTTTGGAGGCGAGAGCAGTAGGGTGTTCATAGAATTATTTAGAACCCGCTACCGCTCCAGCTACCAAAATACGTGCAGTATAAACGCGCCCTAAGGAATTAAATGTCTAATGTCATTAATCTCTTTTAATATATAAATATATATATATATATATATATATATATATATATATATATAAAAATATTATAAAGAAATGAATCAATGAAAAGAGAATTTTTTTAAAAAAAACAATATAAATTTTTACTAAATCTTTGGAAAGCAAAATATTTGAGATCATCATTAAGTATTAAAACCACGATATTAAGTCGTTGGAAGTTACGGAATATGACAACATATACAATTTAGTTGTTGTTGAAAATTATTATTATATCTTTTTAAAAATCAATATTTTCATGGAAATTAAGTGAATTTCTCTTACAAACTACATGTAGGAGTGGAGGGAGGAGGGAGGAAGTGAAATTTTTAATGATTGAAAAATTCTTTCCCGCCTCCTTGAAATGTACCCTGTACAGTAGAATAGATCCCCTAGAATCTTATCAATCTTAGGAATTTCAACCTTACACCTCAAGGGGATATAAACAATTTTTTTTTAATATATTTTTTATTGAAGTTTAGAACTATGTAAAATTCAACAAGTAAATATGCTGATTAATGATAAAACACATGAAATAAACATGAAGAAACTGCCCATTGGCAGCACTCTTTGGTAGTGAGTCTAAACAAGAAGGTTTCGAGGCCATCTTCTTTTCAGACGCCACAGAGGATTTAAATCATGAATTGAAGAAGAAGCAAAGATTAAAACTAATGGATTAGAGTGGGAGTGGATTTTTTGATGGAAGGAGTGATACCTGGTACGGACCAAAAATAAAAAAAATAAGAACATTTTTTTAGTAATATTGTAATGGAATATCCTTGAGCGTGTGAATATGTGTGCGTGTTTCTGTGTTTTTAATAGTTTTTGAGAACTTTAGTTATAGGCTAAAATTAATGCATTTTATATCTGAATCAATGAATGATTTGTCGTATCCGTCCCTTCTGCAGTTGATCGATCCTTGGCAGTTAGGGTACCTGACCTTTCGCCGAGCTTAGAGGGGATTGGTTTTATCTACGTTTGTTTTCTTCATGTCTCAAATTATATCAGCGATCTCCTCAATTTTAAATGGTAATGTTTCTTTGTCCATGAGAGCAATAAAAACAATAAAATGGTTTATTTGATAATTGCTTTATTACTTAGCATATATTTTTAAATTTTTATTTTTTAAAGCCGATATATAAGATAATACATAATATTTTCTTGGGTATACTTTCTTCTGCTGAAGCACAGCCTCATTTAAGAATGTTTGGTCATTTAAAATGTTTTGTGTTTCTTTTTATTGGTAATATACTTTACTTGAACTATTGAGCACTCGTTGAGGCACACTTTTTGCCTGCAATCGGGATATGTAAACTAAATCTAAACACCTCAAATATAAAAAGTTGTGTCCATATCAGTTGTGAGATATTAACCGTTGGTTGTTCCAACCACTTCCTGCGATCTATGTGGTAGTGGTGTCGGCGTTTGCGTCAGGATGTGAAAGAGTGGGTTAGGTTAGTTAAGTATCTTAGAAAGTCTAAAAATTTAATGTGAATTCTTCAAATGAAATATGGTATCGTTGGGAGGTCTAGAAGTTTGTGTGTCTTTTGGCTTTTTTTTCTTCCAAGCTGTGGTCCTCACTGTTTTCCTTAGTCTAGTATCTTGGAAATGTTGTAGGTGACAGTGAGTACCCTCAGTTAAGTGGGTGAAATGAGGATCTGTATAACAGTGGTGGTCGAAGGGTAGTTTTGTAGAACTGCAGTTTCAGTCGTGAAAGTGCAGGTGTAGTGAGTAGATGATTGAGGCGGTATGATTTTAGGAGTTACCTAGCATAAGTAATAATGACATATTCAATCAATTTTATTTTAATAGTTACTTCATCAAAGTTTTATGTTTTTCCAGTTATACATACTTTGAGAAATACCACCTTCTGCCCACATTTAAGGATTCCAGTAAGATTTCCATTTTCTGACCATTGAGCATTACGGAATCCGTAAAATCCATAAACGAACAACCCGGGGCACATTATGAGACCTTCAAACGAGATTGCTTACGAAATTCGGAGGAAATTGGAGTGCTCCCTTGGAATTGGTTTCAAATTGACTTTCGCCCGTATTTCCGGAAATTTCGCTCTCAGAAGTAAATTTTTCGATTAAGAAGAATATACGCCTCCTAAAAATTGAGATCTGTTCCTGGTATTTACTGATGAAAACTCCATTCAGCAATTTTCTATCTATATCGGTGTTTATGAATAGAGTTTAAAATAAACATACATGCATGATACCGTTCTGTTCGTTTTAACTTTATTTTACTTCTTTTTTTTTTCCAGAAAGTTTTGAAATTGATTATCTTTCACCCAAACAAAAGAAAACTTCTTGGCTTTAAAATGGTCCTTTACGGTTTCTAACAGTAAGATAAAATGTGGTAATTTTCTTAATCATTAAATCTTCATGCACTTAGTGGCATCTTTACTTTCACTTACCTATATATGAAATATGTTGTAAGGTAAAGTATTGCGATCGTGAAAATTTTCGAATTCCAGTTTTCACCGGAAATACGCGTTTTAGAATCCTCTGAATCCAAATGACCAAGTCACAAAAAAAGGTCTGTGTTTGTGCGTACGTGTGTGGTAAATCTCGAGCGAAAACGAAAAGTCCTATGAAACTGAAACTTTATATTTACATTTATATTTAGACAGCTTTATGCCCGAGATGTTACAGAAACTTTTGCATCAAAATCAGCTAATTAGAAGAGCCACTTTATACAATGCATTTTGCAGCTTTTTCGATTTTCTCAAAAACGGCTCTAACGATTTTGATTTAACGATTAAAATTTGATGTAGGTTTCATTCTGATGGAAATAGTCCGACAGGACTTACATGCCGATATTTAAATGTTCTCTCTCTAAAGTACCTTCAATTTTGTAGATACTAAAATAATAACAATATAATCTTGTTATGACAGTAAAAAATCAGGTAAATACATAAGTTGAACGAATTCAATATCTAACTAAAAGAGAAAACTGCAAAAATATTTTTTTAATGCAATTTTTTGTTTTTGAACTTAAGAACATGTATAATATACCGTTGGAATGCTAAAGATTGTGGAAAAAATATCATGTTATACATACTATTGTAAAAGTTAACGGAGAGTGATGAAAAGCCGATAGAACAAATTGATTGTCGTAGACAATAATATAATAGAATAGAATAGAAAATAAACATTATTTACATTTGTTTACATATTGACAAAATATTTATAAATGATTTCGAATGAGACATTCTTACAATCAGCAAATGTTTGGTTCATTTGGTAGTTCTAATTTAATTATCTAATCTATAATTAGTGGTAAAATGAAATTGTGATTATATATGGTTGTAGGAAAATAATATAATAGATTATTTAATAAAACACATGTTTCTTGTAAAATCCAATGTAAATAATTCTTTAACTTCGTTTCTAAATTTGTTTAAAAATTCTTAAATTGATATAAATAACGGAGGTAAGTAAAAGTCGGATGTTCTGCGCACCAGATTTTTTAATTTAGAAGCAATAATCCTTGGAGATGATTAGCTGCCTAAAAATCAGTTAATATTGTCTTAAATATTTTATTTCTAAATAAAGCGATATTATACGACATAAATATAATTAATTAAAATTCATCAATTGCTACTTTTTTTGTGTTCATCCATAAAAATAAGAAGATGTAACTTTGGCTTTATGTAAATTTATGTTGGCTAGCGGAAGAGGCAGACGGGACTGCCGTTACGCCCTGGGGCTCACATACTCCTCAACTTCCGCAGCAGTTAGGCACACAGCACGCGCACATTTGTCATTGAGTGCACCTGATGTGGGTCACCTCGCACCTGCACCTCTCGGCATTTTATGATATATGCACCTTCTAGAACTTGGAAATTCGTTTTATTAATTCAATTTTACTTATTCATTCATTTTATTTATTCAATCAGTTATATTATGCCGCTGTGGCTAATCGGACGATGCTACTGTGGGAGTCCTAAATTTAGTCTAGTCCAGATTTAATTAGGATAGGAGTCTTTAACGAGTACCTGACATTACAGGCTCGGGGACACCATTTTACATCCCTCTGAAAGACGACATAACCAGTAATTTACTCCCATGAAAAAAAGGCCATCTGTCGGATTTGAATCCGCAACCTTGTGCATGAAAGGCTGTTATGCTAGTTGCTAAATCACTGATGAACCCTTTTACAAGTATTTATTGTTATTTATATTTTTATACCAACAGCTAAAATATCATTTTGAAATGAAATGAAATGAAATGAAAAGAAATTTTATTCTGGGACAGCTAGTCCCCTAAGAATAATATAAATGTACAATATAAAATTTTACTTCTGGCTATGTAGAATTTATCAGATTATATACAGCATTTTATGGATTATACATTATGATATATATGGATCTGCATATATATAAATATATACAAACACACACAACACACGCACACACATACATATACACAAATATATACAAGCACAAAGTCATATTACAACCGTAAATAAATCCATATAATAAAATATATTAAAACAAAACAAAAATATAAATAAAGAAAGAAAATTGAGATAAAAATAAAGAGGCCAGATAGTTAAGTTTATTAAGGCACGGCAGATTGATGTTCGAGGAGATGGATAAATAGGTGATGTTTGAAGGAAGTTAAGGATTGGCATGTACGAATCGACTTGGGCAAGGAATTCCAAAATGAGGATGCACGTATGACGAAAGATCTCTTAAAGGAAGCAGTTTTGTGGGATGGAATGAGCAGGTTCAAGGGTTGGGATCTTGTGTTGATGGAGTGGACAGAGGAGAGTGGGGTAAACAAATTGTAAATATAGAGGGGTTTTTTGGTTTTGAAGGATTGGTAGAGGTAAGTTCCAAGGAAGTATTGCCGTAGGAATTTAGGGTAATGCCACTTCAACTCGGCATACCAGGCTGAGACATGAGAGCGCCGAGGGATTCCGAAGATGAATCTAATAAAACAGTTCATTAATCTCTTCAGTCTCATCTCAAGTATCTCGGACAGTCCGCCAAACACCAGGCAGCCATAATCGAAGTGGGGGAAGATGAGAGAGGAAACTAGGAGCTGGCGGGTTTTAAGGGGTATTAAATCACGTAATCTGAGGAACTGTTTAAGAATGGCTATGGATTTTCTAGAAATTTGCGAAATGTGATTATTCCAGGATAGGTTTTGGTCGAGGAATAAGCCAAGGTTTCTAACGGACGTTTGGAAGATGATAGGTCTATCATTTTGCAGTATTAAGATGAAATGCTTGGTCTTTCATGTTGTTTCTTTCGACATTGTTTGTGGTGTTGGCGTTGTACACTTATTCACTATAGTACTTAATTATACCATTACTCACAAATAAATATAATTCTTCCTCATTCCATCTTAAAATGCCTCGTTAACCGCTTGGTGTTATTGATGTTAAAATTCACTTTTTTTAAACATGCTTAGTATCAGATTTTAACATATTTATTCAAGCTCTAAAGAGTATTTCTGATGAAATTGATATTAAGACCATTGTGAGTTTTTGGAGCAACATTTAGAAACGCTAGTGTAATGGAATTACATAAATATATTTCAATAATTACATTAATTATTATCAAGCTCCACCCATTCCTAAAACCCTGCTTAAAGTTTTGAACGCAGTAGCCCAGACTCGTCCCACGGTTGAATCAAAAGATTATATAATTATCCTGCTACAACTGGAGTCGAATTTGGGATCCAGAGATAGTGCTGTACCTTACCAAAGAGGTACAACGCTTCCTCTGTTCAAAAGCATATTTTACAAGATTAATAAAATTTCGATGATGTTGGTATTTCGTCTTAGGCTGGATAATTACATCATCGATCATGGATTACATTAGATAATCTTAGTATAGCTAATTGTACGTGCTTCAATTAAACAAGTGATTATTATATTTAAAAATATTCCACCATTTTCAATAATGAACCTTTGTAATCGACCAAAAAATTAAAAATAAAATCCTACCCCCCCTCAAAAAAAAAAAAAAAAAAAAAAATGAGAGCTTACGTTTCAAGATGCGCAGAATCCGAATAACGAATAAAAAAAAAACCGTAAGTCTGCCGTCCGCGACATATCTCTAACACTGCTGGACCAATTTTTTTCTAAATTCGTCATAAAACTACTAGTCCATGCAACGATGATCCTAACACCTAGACGTTGATTAAAAGTGATTTAATTCAATAACTCAGTTATTTTTGAAGATAGAGAAAGTATGTACAGAGTTTTAGAATCATTTTTTTTTTTTCAGTGGCGCAACAGGCCGTGCAGGCCCTGGGCCTCTTGCGGTATGATCTCCTGGGAGATTACACTCGCGTTTCACGATGCAATTCGTAGTGTAGGGTTATCACTCCCTACGCCTAATTTTGTCAGTAGCCACCATTTGGCTGACGGGTCTCACATACCCGGGGGAGAGGCTGCGAGTGAATCCCCATTTAATTACATCCTTATAAAAGCCCCGCCGGGACTGGGATTCGAACTCGCAACCTGTAGCATGAGAGGCTAGCGCGCTAGCCACTCAGCCACGGGCTTACCTTCGTAGAATCAATAAAGCGCGATAAACAAAAAAATAAAAATAAACAAAAGGAAAAATGGAAAAAAAAATGAAATCTCGCTTATTTATACGCTCGTAACTAGGTCATTTTCGAAGATAGAGAAAAAATTCATTATTGTCTTTTAACCAAAAAACCGCGAATAATTATATAAAAGAGAAAAAAGAAAAGAAATTTTTGTGAAATGTTACACATAAAAACGCTCATAACTCAGTTAATTTTGACGATAGAGAAAAGTATGTATAGAGTTTTAAAATCAGTGAAGCGCGAAAAACAAAAAGATTTTTAATGTTATTACATTAAAAATTGGTTCTTATAGAAGATAGAGAAAGATCGAAAAGATAAGACAACGCGATGGATAAAGTGCAGAAATTAAAAAAAATCATCTTTATGATCAAGCCAAAACTTATAAGAGATGTGATTCAGTGATAACTCGGTTATTCTTGCTGATTAAGATAAAATATAAGGTGTTCTGGAATTTTATTTGAATTATTTGAATGAAAATCGAAAGAAAAGAAAATGAAATAGGAACACACTCCTGTATAAATAAAAGCGGGTTTGGAATAATGAACCTTTGTAATCGACCGAAAAAAATAAATACCCTCTCCTCCTCCAAACTTGAGAGCTTACGTTTCAAGATGCGTCGAATCCGAATAACGAATAAAAAAAAAAAATTCGTTTCTTCTAATTAATGAATAATACCAAAAAAATTGCTTTTGGTGCTATTTGATAGAGAATTAAATTTTCGACCAAATGAAAAAAGGATCCTTGAAATTGGTTTAAAAAAAAGCTTAAATATTGCGTTTTAAAATCAGCGCTAGTGATATGGCATGATCCTTTGAATTGCTGCTTTTTTTTATATTACTGCATTGCCTATCAACAGCAGTTATATTAACACTTATACTGTAATATTGTTATTTGAAATAATAAACCATTGTGTAATAATTTAAAGAATTTTTTTTGTTGACAATTCGGAACGTTAACTGAGCAGGTATTAATATTTTACTCTGGAAGGAAATAGACTCTTATCTCCAGTCTTTTAATAAAAATGCATCGCGGTTTTCAAAATGCATAGTTTTCCATACCCATATTTTTCCAAGAGGAAAAACCTTTTAATGAATAAGAGATGGGCAATTTGATGCATGCATTACGGGAGTGTTTGCTTTCTCGAGGAGATTGCCCTGACACTAGTGACAATATAGCTCCTTTCCTTTCTGCGTGGCAGTAGGTTAGGAGGGACAAGTGGCTTCTCGCTTCCTAGCACTGTCTTCAAGGGCTTTCGAGTGGTCTTTTGAACCCTGCTTTTGTTCGTTGGCTCCCAAGATTTTTTTCGGGTGTCATTTGTAAGGCAATTACGACGGTACAACTGTTAGAGAAATATGTCAATTAAACGCGCTTGGTTTTCTTTCGCATTATGGCTAACCATCCCTAAATTATAGGACATTGAAATATTTTATTAATCCGAAGTAATATAATTAGGCCAATAATCTGTGTCTTTCTATGGAATTCAACTAAGTAACTATTGAAGGTACAAAACCGTCTATAGAGAGTCTGCTTTGCTGGGTGGACAATTGAGACGTTGATTTCCAAAAGGTACTAAATGACATTTTTTTCAAAATTGATATTTTGACATATTTTTATTCTAATGGGTTATTTTTATTGTAATCCGTCAGTAGATGTAAAATGCCGGTTCTGGCGCAGGGCTTCGGTGCCGAGCTGGCCCACTTTTTTGTGGAGCCAATCAGATTCCAGCATTTGGTCACGTGACCTATGGCGGGAGATTTGAACTTCAACCACGACCTAACCTTAACAGGGCTTCGGTCCAAGATGGCGGCGCCTATGGTTTCCCGCCAAAACTGGCCTTTATTGAACGACCGGTTTTTCCTTTTTAAATAATACATTTTCATAATCCTCAAAACTAATATATTGTTTTAATGAGGCTGTTTTTACGCCTTTAGCTCGCTTGCCGAGCTGGCCCACTTTTTTGTGGAGCCAATCAGATTCCAGCATTTGGTCACGTGACCTATGGCGGGAGATTTGAACTTCAACCACGACCTAACCTTTATTGAACGACCGTTCGCGATCGATCTGTCGTTCATGATCTATCTAATCCAACCTAACCTCATATTGTTAATTTTATTTATCGATTAAATATTCGATTTCTTTTAAAATATAAACAAAGGAACCTTCTTATCACTATACAATACTAAATACATAATATATATAAAACTCTGATAGTAGATAAGAGTTGGGCGAGCTGGCACACCGATTCCTCCATCCCCTCCCCAACCACTCTTAACCACCTATGACGTCATCACGACCTAACCTTAACTACAATGGTTCACGCCAACAACCCAACCTAAACCACTAGGCCACGCCCATTTTTGGCTAGGTGGCCCCCAACGACATAACCTAAACCATTAAGCCACGCCCCTTTTCAGTCACCTGGCCCACAAAGATATAACCTTAACCATTCAGCTACCCACTTTTCAGTCACGTGACCCCCCTCTACATTAACCAACCAATCACAGCGCTCCATTTGAGGGTTCCTCTCGGCTAGGTCCGATGGTCTAATTGTAAAGTTTACTTTTATGAAACCTCCCTCACTGATTCATAACCTTCTCAATGTTTACATTGTCTGAAACCTCCCTTACTGTTACATAACCTTCTCAATGTTTTCATTTTCTGAAACCTTTCTTATTCTCACATGGCCTTCCTATTGTTAACATTTTTTAAATCTCTTTATTTACTTTTATTTTATTTCTTTTACCGATGGTAAAATTGTTGTTTACTTTCATGAAACCTCCCTAACTGTTACATAACCTTCCCAATGTTTACATTTTCCACATCCTTCCTATTGCTTACATTTTCATCAACGTTCCTATTGTTTACATTTTATGAAACCTTCCTAACTGTTACATGACCTTCCTAATGTTCACATTTATTTTAAACTTTTTAATGTTTACATCTTCTAAATTTCTTTATTTACTTTTATTTTCTATTCACATAGTCGTAGTGCACACTCACCTTCTAAAGAATCCGCAAGAGCGCAGCACCCACTCTACTTCGTAATGTGTCCACCAGAGTGCATCTCTCCGGAATTTTTTATGTTATCTTTCCAATAATATTTTATACTTTTTTTAAGTAAGTTTTTCCAGCCGCCATTTTGTTTTGAGGAAGCAACCATTGCAATAATTTAAACAGGTATGAACATGTACAAACAGGGTTGAATCATGTTTAAGCATGTTGATAAGTGAATAGGGTTCCTTAAGCTTAAACGTAAACATGGACTTTGAACCTTCTTGGTGGCTTAAATATAAACATCGTAATAGTGCTTCCTAATCCTATACAGCATTGAACTCTGATCCTTAATCCTACATTTTAAGTTGCGATAAAAAGATCCTTAAGCTTTTAAACTTTGAACGATTAACCTCTTAAGTATCAATATTGATAATGCGCTTCTTAGAATTATGGGCCGTCAATGGTTAATCCCTAATAACTTAATCGTAAACAAGCTCAATTTAAGACGTAAACATTAACTTTGTGATGAGAATTTCTTAGTGTATAAATAAACAATAATATAAAACTTTTACCTACTTCGGACGGAAATTTATTTTGTTTAAACATAATACTTTCAGCATTTTTAATTGTTTTCTCACCTTATCACTCCATATTGTACCATTTCCAGGCATTATTTACTAATAATTAACTGTTTTGCTATGGAAATGCAATTTTGCGATGTCTTCGGGACCGTTCGGCTATTCCCGGTCATCTTCGGTCTTCTACCTAACTTCGCTATAATCCGGAGTTATATCTAAAGAAATAAACAATGATAACGTTAATTCCATCGAAACAACTTCCTTATCTTCTCTGCATCTCTTGATAAAGTATAAACAATATTATATTCTAGTAAAATAATATAGTACATCGTAAACATTTTGTTCATTTTCGTGAAAAGTATTATTAGTAAACAAAGTGTTGTACTTTTTTTAGTTCGGCGTTAAGCCTTAAGCCTCTTCACCACGTCAAGGTAAAGGTACATCGAAGAGGTTTTTATTTAATTTACAACGTGATTTTTACAATAAAAATGTGTACAAATTAAACGAAAAAATAAAGTTTATTGAATATCAGAATTCATAAAATATAATTTCTAACACAATCAAGAATTAAATTAAATTTATGCTTATGGCGAATAAAATCATCTCTTTTTTTTGGTTATGTATAATCACATTGAAATTTAATTTTTCACCTGATGGCATAAACGAAATATTTGCTGTTGAGATGGTCGGCAAGGTGCGGTAATGACTATTTAATCTTCAATAAATTAACAACACCATATACTTTATCATTTTTTTTCTTTATGTATTTGAAAGAGAAATATGAGCATCGAAATTATTCTGCAGGGTTATTCTATTCACCTCACATTCACTCACACATTCAGGTTTAGAGGCTGTTAGACCATGCCATTGACCTTCATTCAGGGTTTATAGGTGTTCAAACCGTGACAGTGACCCCTTTCATTCATGGTGAATAGATTTAAACAAATTTTTATTTACCCATACAGACAAAACCTTTGTTTGATACTCTGTACATTTCTCTTTCGAGACATTATGATAAATGCAATGGCTGCCTTGCTGAGATGGCTTTATTAATTTAAAGACCACCAAAATATTCCAAATTCATTAGTGAACAAACATATTGCCACACCATGAACCATCATTTTTATTATTTGTTACCTTAGTTTTTTTGTTTGTTTTTTCAGCCCAAAGACAAAAATGGTAAATTCGCTTTTTGTGTCTTATTATTTCAAAAAAACTCCTTATATTATTTCAATTCATTTAAGTTATAATGACCATAGGCCAAAGTATTGATTCCGTCTACTAGTATGTGTCTTTTATCATCAAAAGGAGACAGAGAAACCTTATTTATTTCGGAACTAAAAATATTATGCAGCTTAGATTGTATCATCCTCATTGGCGTATGCATAATTTCCTTTTTAAATAATACATTTTCATAATCCTCAAAACTAATATATTGTTTTAATGAGGCTGTTTTTACGCCTTTAGCTCGCTTTTTTACATCGTTTTCTGTCATAACAGCGTACATTTTCGCTCTTAATCCCACATATTTTAAAATTATTTTTGAATTGAGCTCATCTTTAAACTTTCCTAACTTCTTTTTATTTTTATTGGAATAACATAAATGTGTTTCAGGATAGTCTGAGAAATCAAAATATTGATTCATTTTTTTCATATCTTCATAGACATCATCTGTTAAGACTCTATAGATAAAGGAATCTGTATTGGTATACATCATCTTCAAGTTTTTTCCAGTATATGTTTTCATCATTATGTCATAATGAAATTGATACATTACAGTTTTTGATAAGTCTAAAATGCACATTCCTATGTATATAGGTTTATTAAACAAGACTTTCGATTTTCCCATGTGAACAGCCACTATATTCTCATTGTAGATTGTACGGTCAATGAAATTTGGTTTAGCAACAAGTTTCATCAACTTTTTACTGTCAGTTACTAGTTGAATATTCTGGCGGTTCCGGATATTTTCCATCGTTTTGCCGAAGACTGCATTGTTAAGCAACTTATAAAAATCTTTTTCAAAATCATTGGATGCTCCTTTCCTTAGCTCTGTATTGTATTCTATATACGATCGTAACCATGGTGCTTGTTTAAACTTTAGAACACGGTGAATTTTTTCCAAATTTAGCCCATGCTGTAGAGCTTGAATCAAATTCTTATAATGTAAGACGTAGCGATATCTTTTTCCAAAATGTGTTATTAATTTTTTCGAATTAGATTTTTCTCCTGGTGGTATCATCGCTTCAGGTAAGAACGGTAAATCATCATGGAAATGGTGAAGTTCTTGAGGATAACTGATGTCAATTTCAAATATGTAACCAATTTCGTCATCATCCTTAAGCTCGGATATGATTATACGTTCCGGATTTTTAACCCATTCAAATCCTCCGTATGGTAAATTCATGCTCATCGCTTGTCCATAAAGATTATTAGCATCTAAATAAACTATATAACTGGATTCTTCGTTTGGATTAAAATTACTCATGTACTTATTATTCGCTTCTGCATACCTGTGGGATACCTGGCACAAACCTCCTCGAATACCATGTTCTATCATTAGAATCATATCATAATCCTGTAAGAGCTCTATATTCATTTTGATATGTACTGTTTTAAGTATTCAATTTTATCAAAATTTGTGAAAAAGGATGCACAACGCGTTACTAAGTATAAAAATTTAGAACATGTGTATGACTTTACTTGCGTTTCATTTCCAACTTCGCTGAGTGAGATAAGAAATTTTGAAAAGGTAAATAACATCTCCATCAATGTCTATGGGCTCGATGAAAAAGATAAGATATACCCTCTAAAAGTCTGTAAAACAGAATTGAAAGACCACCGCGATCTTTTACTCGTGTCTAATGATGAAACTTCCCATTATGTTTACATAAAGAATTTTGAAAGGTTGGTCATGAATCAAATCAGTCAGCATGAACATAAATTAACAATATGTAAACGCTGTTTTACACACTTCAACCTCGTTTCTGGAAAAGAAGTTTGTAGGAAACTTGAAGAACATAAGATATATTGCTCAGAAAATAAACCAGTAAGAATAGAACTACCGATAAAAGATCACTTTATCAGATTCTCAAATGTGGAGCGACAAAGCAAAGTACCGTTTGTGATCTATGCCGACTTTGAATCGATATTAGTTCCTATAAGCGAATTTTCAAAGAACACGACTAAATATCAGAGGCACGATCCGATATCATTTTGTGTATATGTTAAAGGAATCGAAGGAGTTGATGTTCCAATAAACCAACCCTACGTTTATAGGGGAACCAATGCCGCTTCTCACTTCATGGAGTGTATTACAAATATTGCTAAAAAAAATCAAGAAATTTACAAAGTAAATAAACCGATGCGGATCTCATCTCAGGAAGAGGGAGATTGGATTGAAGCTAAAACATGCTACATGTGTCAAGACGAATTTAAAGAAAACAACATAAAAGTTAGAGACCACTGCCATCTAACTGGAACCTACTTAGGAGCTTCTTGTAATAATTGTAATTTAAAACGCGTTAATCCCTCGTTTTTACCCGTCATAATGCACAATTTGAGCAATTATGACGCACATTTTATAGTTAGAGAGTTGGGAAATACCCCTGGAGAAGTTGAGGTAATACCGAATAGTGAAGAAAAATACATATCTTTTACAAAGCATGTTGGAAAACTGAAACTGAGGTTTATAGATTCTTACAGATTCATGCCGAGAAGCCTGGACTATCTTGTAAAATCTCTTTCTTTGGATAAATTCAAGGAAACATCGAAATATTATAGAGATGAGCAATTAGCATTGGTTACCAGAAAAGGTGTGTTTCCATACGATTATTTAGATAATGAAGAAAAGTTAAATGAAACAGAGTTACCACCAATTGAAGCTTTTTACAATAAATTGAATGAGAGCGATATCAGCGCAGAAGATTATAGACATGCTCAAAACATATGGGAACACTTTAAATGTAAATCTTTGGGTGAATATGCTGATTTTTACGTTAAAAGTGATGTTCTACTACTTTGTGACGTCTTCGAATCTTTCCGAAACGTCATGATGAAGACCCATAAACTTGATCCAGCTCATTATTTTACCGTTCCTGGTTTGACCTTCGACGCTATGTTAAAATATACAAAAATGAATATAGAGCTCTTACAGGATTATGATATGATTCTAATGATAGAACATGGTATTCGAGGAGGTTTGTGCCAGGTATCCCACAGGTATGCAGAAGCGAATAATAAGTACATGAGTAATTTTAATCCAAACGAAGAATCCAGTTATATAGTTTATTTAGATGCTAATAATCTTTATGGACAAGCGATGAGCATGAATTTACCATACGGAGGATTTGAATGGGTTAAAAATCCGGAACGTATAATCATATCCGAGCTTAAGGATGATGACGAAATTGGTTACATATTTGAAATTGACATCAGTTATCCTCAAGAACTTCACCATTTCCATGATGATTTACCGTTCTTACCTGAAGCGATGATACCACCAGGAGAAAAATCTAATTCGAAAAAATTAATAACACATTTTGGAAAAAGATATCGCTACGTCTTACATTATAAGAATTTGATTCAAGCTCTACAGCATGGGCTAAATTTGGAAAAAATTCACCGTGTTCTAAAGTTTAAACAAGCACCATGGTTACGATCGTATATAGAATACAATACAGAGCTAAGGAAAGGAGCATCCAATGATTTTGAAAAAGATTTTTATAAGTTGCTTAACAATGCAGTCTTCGGCAAAACGATGGAAAATATCCGGAACCGCCAGAATATTCAACTAGTAACTGACAGTAAAAAGTTGATGAAACTTGTTGCTAAACCAAATTTCATTGACCGTACAATCTACAATGAGAATATAGTGGCTGTTCACATGGGAAAATCGAAAGTCTTGTTTAATAAACCTATATACATAGGAATGTGCATTTTAGACTTATCAAAAACTGTAATGTATCAATTTCATTATGACATAATGATGAAAACATATACTGGAAAAAACTTGAAGATGATGTATACCAATACAGATTCCTTTATCTATAGAGTCTTAACAGATGATGTCTATGAAGATATGAAAAAAATGAATCAATATTTTGATTTCTCAGACTATCCTGAAACACATTTATGTTATTCCAATAAAAATAAAAAGAAGTTAGGAAAGTTTAAAGATGAGCTCAATTCAAAAATAATTTTAAAATATGTGGGATTAAGAGCGAAAATGTACGCTGTTATGACAGAAAACGATGTAAAAAAGCGAGCTAAAGGCGTAAAAACAGCCTCATTAAAACAATATATTAGTTTTGAGGATTATGAAAATGTATTATTTAAAAAGGAAATTATGCATACGCCAATGAGGATGATACAATCTAAGCTGCATAATATTTTTAGTTCCGAAATAAATAAGGTTTCTCTGTCTCCTTTTGATGATAAAAGACACATACTAGTAGACGGAATCAATACTTTGGCCTATGGTCATTATAACTTAAATGAATTGAAATAATATAAGGAGTTTTTTTGAAATAATAAGACACAAAAAGCGAATTTACCATTTTTGTCTTTGGGCTGAAAAAACAAACAAAAAAACTAAGGTAACAAATAATAAAAATGATGGTTCATGGTGTGGCAATATGTTTGTTCACTAATGAATTTGGAATATTTTGGTGGTCTTTAAATTAATAAAGCCATCTCAGCAAGGCAGCCATTGCATTTATCATAATGTCTCGAAAGAGAAATGTACAGAGTATCAAACAAAGGTTTTGTCTGTATGGGTAAATAAAAATTTGTTTAAATCTATTCACCATGAATGAAAGGGGTCACTGTCACGGTTTGAACACCTATAAACCCTGAATGAAGGTCAATGGCATGGTCTAACAGCCTCTAAACCTGAATGTGTGAGTGAATGTGAGGTGAATAGAATAACCCTGCAGAATAATTTCGATGCTCATATTTCTCTTTCAAATACATAAAGAAAAAAAATGATAAAGTATATGGTGTTGTTAATTTATTGAAGATTAAATAGTCATTACCGCACCTTGCCGACCATCTCAACAGCAAATATTTCGTTTATGCCATCAGGTGAAAAATTAAATTTCAATGTGATTATACATAACCAAAAAAAGAGATGATTTTATTCGCCATAAGCATAAATTTAATTTAATTCTTGATTGTGTTAGAAATTATATTTTATGAATTCTGATATTCAATAAACTTTATTTTTTCGTTTAATTTGTACACATTTTTATTGTAAAAATCACGTTGTAAATTAAATAAAAACCTCTTCGATGTACCTTTACCTTGACGTGGTGAAGAGGCTTAAGGCTTAACGCCGAACTAAAAAAAGTACAACACTTTGTTTACTAATAATACTTTTCACGAAAATGAACAAAATGTTTACGATGTACTATATTATTTTACTAGAATATAATATTGTTTATACTTTATCAAGAGATGCAGAGAAGATAAGGAAGTTGTTTCGATGGAATTAACGTTATCATTGTTTATTTCTTTAGATATAACTCCGGATTATAGCGAAGTTAGGTAGAAGACCGAAGATGACCGGGAATAGCCGAACGGTCCCGAAGACATCGCAAAATTGCATTTCCATAGCAAAACAGTTAATTATTAGTAAATAATGCCTGGAAATGGTACAATATGGAGTGATAAGGTGAGAAAACAATTAAAAATGCTGAAAGTATTATGTTTAAACAAAATAAATTTCCGTCCGAAGTAGGTAAAAGTTTTATATTATTGTTTATTTATACACTAAGAAATTCTCATCACAAAGTTAATGTTTACGTCTTAAATTGAGCTTGTTTACGATTAAGTTATTAGGGATTAACCATTGACGGCCCATAATTCTAAGAAGCGCATTATCAATATTGATACTTAAGAGGTTAATCGTTCAAAGTTTAAAAGCTTAAGGATCTTTTTATCGCAACTTAAAATGTAGGATTAAGGATCAGAGTTCAATGCTGTATAGGATTAGGAAGCACTATTACGATGTTTATATTTAAGCCACCAAGAAGGTTCAAAGTCCATGTTTACGTTTAAGCTTAAGGAACCCTATTCACTTATCAACATGCTTAAACACGATTCAACCCTGTTTGTACATGTTCATACCTGTTTAAATTATTGCAATGGTTGCTTCCTCAAAACAAAATGGCGGCTGGAAAAACTTACTTAAAAAAAGTATAAAATATTATTGGAAAGATAACATAAAAAATTCCGGAGAGATGCACTCTGGTGGACACATTACGAAGTAGAGTGGGTGCTGCGCTCTTGCGGATTCTTTAGAAGGTGAGTGTGCACTACGACTATGTGAATAGAAAATAAAAGTAAATAAAGAAATTTAGAAGATGTAAACATTAAAAAGTTTAAAATAAATGTGAACATTAGGAAGGTCATGTAACAGTTAGGAAGGTTTCATAAAATGTAAACAATAGGAACGTTGATGAAAATGTAAGCAATAGGAAGGATGTGGAAAATGTAAACATTGGGAAGGTTATGTAACAGTTAGGGAGGTTTCATGAAAGTAAACAACAATTTTACCATCGGTAAAAGAAATAAAATAAAAGTAAATAAAGAGATTTAAAAAATGTTAACAATAGGAAGGCCATGTGAGAATAAGAAAGGTTTCAGAAAATGAAAACATTGAGAAGGTTATGTAACAGTAAGGGAGGTTTCAGACAATGTAAACATTGAGAAGGTTATGAATCAGTGAGGGAGGTTTCATAAAAGTAAACTTTACAATTAGACCATCGGACCTAGCCGAGAGGAACCCTCAAATGGAGCGCTGTGATTGGTTGGTTAATGTAGAGGGGGGTCACGTGACTGAAAAGTGGGTAGCTGAATGGTTAAGGTTATATCTTTGTGGGCCAGGTGACTGAAAAGGGGCGTGGCTTAATGGTTTAGGTTATGTCGTTGGGGGCCACCTAGCCAAAAA
Source organism: Piezodorus guildinii (assembly GCA_023052935.1). Lineage (NCBI taxonomy): Eukaryota > Metazoa > Arthropoda > Insecta > Hemiptera > Pentatomidae > Piezodorus > Piezodorus guildinii. The sequence goes on along the minus strand of CM041292.1, from coordinate 172,276,933 downwards.
TGGGCGTGGCCTAGTGGTTTAGGTTGGGTTGTTGGCGTGAACCATTGTAGTTAAGGTTAGGTCGTGATGACGTCATAGGTGGTTAAGAGTGGTTGGGGAGGGGATGGAGGAATCGGTGTGCCAGCTCGCCCAACTCTTATCTACTATCAGAGTTGTATATATATTATGTATTTAGTATTGTATAGTGATAAGAAGGTTCCTTTGTTTATATTTTAAAAGAAATCGAATATTTAATCGATAAATAAAATTAACAATATGAGGTTAGGTTGGATTAGATAGATCATGAACGACAGATCGATCGCGAACGGTCGTTCAATAAAGGTTAGGTCGTGGTTGAAGTTCAAATCTCCCGCCATAGGTCACGTGACCAAATGCTGGAATCTGATTGGCTCCACAAAAAAGTGGGCCAGCTCGGCACCGAAGCCCTGCGCCAGAACCGGCATTTTACATCTACTACTTCCGTCATCAGATTTTATCTAAAAAACATAGAAATTCTTTAAAAACGTATTTGAAAAACTATTCACTCCGAAAGGCACTAAATTCGCATTTCATTTCATTTCAAAAGGTACTATATTTCTTACTATACGGCAGAAGCACCTAATCCCGTAATATATCATCCTTAGTTTATTGTTTTATTCATTTTGTGCATTTTTATTGGTTCATTTAGCTCGTATTGAATCACTGATATTATTTTGATCAATAGTTTCAAACTAATAATTAATTTTTTGACTGTTTTAACAACTATAATTGCATCGTTTCGGTTCTCGTAGGTTCTCAATTAAATTACGTTTTTTCATAATATTTCTTCTTGTAGCCAAATCAATTTGAAATAAAAATTGTCAGAAACTCCCATTTTATTAGAATAACGATATCTTATCCAGCAAATAGTTGGAATTACAATTTTCTGACCTTGCTATATATGAGAAGAAAAATCGTGCCTGATCTCACTTAATAGAATTTTTTTAATTTTGAAAAAGGTAAAAGACCAAAATAAAAGTTATTTGCTTATCAGTCTTTATAGTTAAATATTGTTTACTTGTAGTTAATAATATAATTACATTTGTTGAATTCACAGAAAGAATAAGTAAAAGTTCAAAACATATTTGATAATTACATACTTCCTTATTATACTGCCAAAAATAAATAATATGAGTGAGTGATGATATAGAATTATAATAAACCACTGGAAAGCCAAGGTTATAAGGCCATAAACTAATGAAAAAATGTTATTTAAAATGTTGTGATGAGGGATGATTCAGTGTTGCCACCGTGCATTATTGTACTAGTTATATTTCTTTCATACAATACGCAATATTCAAAAAAATATATTACGTACCGAATAATGAGTTAATTGTTAATACAAACGGAAAATTTTTAGTCCATAAACTAACATTGTTATTTTTTTTTTTTTTTCATTATCGATATGTACAATAATAGTTTGTTTATTATTATTGTTTTTATCTGACCTAACGAAAAAATTTATGCACTAAAGAAGATCGTGTTTATTTTCAGATATTCGGATGGTTAAATCTTCTGTTCTGAATTTTTAATAATGTAAAATTATTATTTGTCTTCAAGTATAAGTAGTTGATTAACAATAAATAATTTAAATTATTTCATTAAATAAATGAAAATATATAAAACAGAATTCGATAGCTATATTTTTTTTATATAGAATAAAGAGTAAAAAAAATAAAACTGGTTTATATAAATGTTTATTTATGATAAAAATATTATTATTTAGGAGGTTTTCTTCTCTTGTCTCTTGATGAAATATCTCTTGTCTGAAATATTTCAATCTCTCAGTTCATTATTCTTAAAATTGATTTGTATCAATTAATTTAGGTGATAAAGAAAGACATAAGGGATGTTAAAATTTTATGTATATTTTAATACTCTAATAAACACAATCATATATCTCAAAATGCCGACCGACTGACGATACCCTTATAAAACAAATTGGTAATTATACTAAACTATCAACCCCTAAATATAGACATAAGAGAACTAAACATATACTGTTATAAAATCCTAAATTACTAAATCCTGTCATATGATTTTAATAACTATAATTTTGTTTAGTTATTTATTTTTATCGGTTTATTTAATTTTTTTTTTGTTTACTTTTCTTAGTTGGGTTTTTCTAATTTTGACCAACAATAAAAACAATTGATGTACAATATAAATTTTAGCAAAAAGTAGCGCATTGTACCTAATGGATTTCCTATCAATGTTTTAATACTGTGCTGTAGATGTATTATATACAAATAAAGATGAAAAAAATTAAATAAAAAATACACTAATACATAATTCAGGAGATTTTTCGTTCCTGGTATAAACGAACTTATTACTTTTTCATATGGATTATTGTCACTATGAGAAGGTGAGACAGTCATTAGTTCTGAGTTTGGAAATGTCTGGAACAAGTGAAGCAAATTATTCATACCACAGGATTGCTTTGCTCTAGTTTTTCGAAAATTCAACGTTTTATTTATGTATCTACATCTTCCTCCGTATGTATTGTTAATTGTGATTCTCAAACACTTTTGACGAATGTAAAGTATTTAAACAAGTGATTTTTTTTTTAGATTTAAAAAAAGTAAGGATGATGACCATTATTAGAACTCGGAAGCTATTTTTAAAACGAGAATTACTGGACTTATCATTAAATGGTTATAACTATATTTTGAAAAATAATAATATTTAAGTTATAAACATATTTATCTAATAAGATTACGAACATTCTCTCTTTTAGTAGGGTCTACTCTCCTCAAAATTAATTACATTTTTGTTAATGCTACAATTTTTTTTTTGCTGGAAGTGATTTGGCATATTTTTGTGGGGTCACTTAATATAAACTATCTACTTTTTTATCATTTAAAAGGTAAAAATGTCGAATAAATATATAAAACTCGTTATTTTGTCTTTTTACAAATCAATTTATTATTTTTGTTATTATTATTTAGATATAACATTTAATTAGCTTTATAGTAGGATTAGTCTTAAAGTTGAATGTATTTTTTAAGCTTTATTTTGAATGTTTAATGACTCCTTATTTTATGGAAAAGTGATCTCATTTCATGAACCTATATACAACATTAATAAGTGGAATTGATCTAAACATTTTTAAATATTATTTCCTGCTGGAGCTGTTGTCTTTTTTTGTATACTTAGAGTTGAAATATTTAACTTATGCCCTTATGTATGTTTTGAAAGTCGTCTAAATCTCAACCAGAAGTTGAGAGACAGTTTATCGCCATCTATAAAGTGACATTATGCGGGCCTCGGCTGTATATTCACGCAGGCCATTCTAGTTTCCTTTATTAGCAACTTTAGCAGTTTCTCACTGGGAACACATGCCCTCAACATAAGATTTAATTATTCACTAAGGATATGTTCTCTAGTTTCAACTCTCCAAGAAACTTGTTACAGTATCAAAAAACGCTGCCAATTATCACACAATGGTTTATTCCAAATAACAATATTGAGGTATAACTGTTTATAAAGCTGTAGATAGGCAATTAAGTAATATGAAGAGCAACAAATAATTCAAAGGAAAATAGTATGCTATTTGGTGATATGTCACCAATGCTAATTTCTAAACGCTATATCTCTGCTAGTTCTTAACCGATTCCAATCATTCTTCTCTATCAAATGCAATTAAATGGTGCAAACAGTAAAAGTATGGTATTTATTAGTAGTATCTTATCTTGAAATGTAAGCCCTCAAATTTTATCATTGAAAATAATAAACCAAAAACATTTATACTAGCCTGCGTTACTACTTCCTATTATTTTATTTTATTTAGATTTTCATTAAAATAATTTAAATAAAATTTCGTTTTTCCAGAACACCTTACATTTTTCTATAGACCTTACATCAATTTAGACACCTTACATCAATAATAACCAGGTTATCAGGGATTCACATCTCTTAAAAGGTGTGGCTTGACATTTAAGATTTATTTTTTCTTCTCTTCGTTCATCGCGTTGTTTTGAACTCAAAAGTCTTATCGATTTTTCTCCATCTTCAATAATAACAGATTTTGGTGGAATTATATCTTTTATAATTTGTGACTCGAATATACTAATCCTTTTTTTTTAAAATTGGTCCAGTTTCCAGACGGCGGACAAACGGATTTTTTTTTTGTTTTCGTTATTCGAGTTCTACGCATCTTAAAACGTAAGCCCTCGAATTTTGAAGGGAGTAAATTTTTTTTTTTTTGGTCGATTACAAAGGTTTGTTATTGAAAATACTAAACCGAAATAAATTAATTAATACATTTTAGATAAAAGTTTTTTTTTTTATATATTTGATTAATTAAGTGATTAACAATAAATTCTGATAAGATTTAAGCAATTTTTTATTTAATCGAATCCTTTAAGAAATACGATTTTTGCTGCTATCCATTGAGTATAACAGTAAAAAATAAAAAAAGAAGAGCGTAAGTATAGCTCAAATTCTTGCAGAAAATTAAAATTTACTAGTACATAGATTTTGCTATTATCCATAGTTTTCATAAACAGCTAAAATCTCAAATTTATACTTCATGTACTATAAAGGACGACATTCCCCTCCATCAATAGTTAAACATTTCTTATGAGTTATACCGTCTTGTGACTATATTCCAGACATATCTTATTGTTTATCGTCTTATGGATCCAATTAATATTAATTCTTACTTATAAATGAAAATCAAACTCAAGTCAAACCCTTTTATAGAAATCCAAATACTGAATTTTAAAGTCTGGTTATCAGAGAGTTGAGCCTAGATAAAATAAATTCATGTATGTAAATTCATTTGATTAACGGCGTCCAATATTTTATTGATAAACACGTAGAGTTGATTCGTTAATGATTGGTTACGGTTCTGAAAGTTATTATGATTCCTGTTTTTTTAGGAAACTAAATTACATTATGTAAATAACTAATATTCATAACAGTTCTAGTAGAAGCACATTTCCTTAATCAATTTTCTCGAAAGAAATCTGAGCTGTTTGAGATAATCTCAAAGATATCCGGTATCAAAGGTTCTGGTTGTTTTGCATAGAAATATGATTCCTTCTCAATATGTATTTTAAAAGGTGGTACGTCTATGCGATCAATTATTGAACTGGTTTTTATACCACAAAAGCAAATGAAGAGATATCCATTCCTTTACAAATCGCTCTGAAGTAAAAATTTTAATGTTGCTCATACATAAATAAGGTTGATATATGCATAATGCACTGAGTAATTTTTTGTAAATTGGATTTCTCTAAAAAAAAAAAAAAAAAAAAAAAATATATATATATATATATATTTCTTCATAATCTCATCCTCAAGCGAATCATGAGCACCTTTATAAGATTTGTCTTCAGTGCATCTAGAAGGTCACATGTTACCCACTTATACAGCGAGTTTAATTGGCTCCTTCCCTCCACCCGCAGAAAATATTTCCTAGGATCATACCTTTACCAAACCATTAACTCCGATTTCACCCATCCTATATCCATAGTCTCCTTCAATTTAAATCCTCAGTCCACTCTCTTGAAACAAGATCGCGCCATTCTGACCTTTACGTTCCTACCCACAAAACTTAAGTTTCACCGTTCCTTTATTATCCGCTCTACTACCCTCTGGAATTCACTACCTACCCATATGCGCCATGCTGCTTCTCTATCCTCATTCAAATCCCAACCTTTTCTGTACCTCCTATCATCCCAAACAGACGCTTAATAATTATGATATTGCAATTCTAAGTATTGAATTTTGAATGAAGAAATTAAGTAAAAAGCCTACTGTTTAAATGTATACATTGTTTGTCAACTCATTTATTTTTCATTCTGTTCAACACCATCGTTTTCGGAAGATTTCATTTTTTATTTATATTTGTTGCATAATATTTCTTATTTTAAATAATAACTATGTTAATTTTGTCTGTTGACTAGGCTTATTATAATATTTCATATTTCAATGTATAATTTGTTATTCTTATGGGACCCAGTCTCAGAACAATTTTTTTTTTCTATTCTATTCTATTCTACATCTATAAAAATAAGTTATAATTCACTCACTTGTGGTCACTGTGGTCATTCATTCACTCACAGTATTCCAAAAAATAAGAATGCACGGGAAGTTGAAATTGGTACTGAAGTCAATTCCCTTACTGTTCTAGATGTGTAATGAGGTTTAGTTTGGAAAAATTCCGTCTCTAAGTGGTTAAAATATAAATTATTTTTAAAACTTTTTTGAAAACAGATTTTCGGATAATTCAAAACTATACATCTCCTAACAAAACTCACTTGAGATATAATTAGATTTCGATACGGTTTTCGCCTTCATTAAGGGCATTCTTTTCTGAAGGTTTATAAGTACAATACATTGCAATTCAGCTTCTTTTTTTTTATTTTTTTGAGGGAAAAATAAATTTTCTGTAGCCAAGTCGTAAACAAATCATTCCTTAAATATGATTAGAAATATAGACGTATATTATACCGTTGGAAAGCGCAAGATTTTAGAAACTTTAATAAGCAATAAAATAACTACTAACTACTAAACTTCGTACTAGTTAAGCGCATATAATCTCTAAGTGGTTAAAATATAAATTATTTTTAAAACTTTTTTGAAAACAGATTTTCGGATAATTCAAAACTATACATCTCCTAACAAAACTCACTTGAGATATAATTAGATTTCGATACGGTTTTCGCCGTCATTAAGGGCATTCTTTTCTGAAGGTTTATAAGTACAATACATTGCAATTCAGCTTCTTTTTTTTTATTTTTTTGAGGGAAAAATAAATTTTCTGTAGCCAAGTCGTAAACAAATCATTCCTTAAATATGATTAGAAATATAGACGTATATTATACCGTTGGAAAGCGCAAGATTTTAGAAACTTTAATAAGCAATAAAATAACTACTAACTACTAAACTTCGTACTAGTTAAGCGCATAAACGTTTTAACATATATTATTGCTAAAGAGGGAGGTGATGATAGCTCAATGATGCCACCGTCGTTCAGTATTGTACAAGTTCTATATTATTTTATTCAGTAAACAAAATTTTCAAAAGAAAAAATTAACCAATCTTTAATCGTAAGTTGCTAAAATAAATGGAAAATTGTTATAAATCCAAAAGCTGTAATTTCATATATTGTATGTATTTTTAATATTTCATTTAAAGTATAAAGTGATCATAAACCGAATAGGATAGAAACCTTTGTTATTTCAATAGTTTTTGAAAACATACATTGCAATCAAGTTTTCTTCAGATGGGAAAATTTAATTTTCTATAATCTATGCTTAACTTTAAAATAACAAACAAATAATTTAACAAGCAATAAAATGACTACTTACTACTGAACTTCGTACTAGTTAAGCCCATAAACGTTTTAACATATATTATTGCTAAAGAGGGAGGTGATGATAGCTCAATGATGCCACCGTCGTTCAGTATTGTACAAGTTATATTATTTTATTCAGTAAGCAAAATTTTCAAAAGAAAAAATTAACCAATCTTTAATCGTAAGTTGCTAAAATAAATGGAAAATTGTTATAAATCCAAAAGCTGTAATTTCATATATTGTATGTATTTTCAATATTTCATTTAAAGTATAAAATGATTATAAACCCAATAGGATAGAAACCTTTGTTATTTCAAAGGTTTTTGAAAACATACATTGCAATCAAGTTTTCTTCAGATGGGAAAATTTAATTTTCTATAATCTATGCTTAACTTTAAAATAACAAACAAATAATTTAACAAGCAATAAAATGACTACTTACTACTGAACTTCGTACTAGTTAAGCCCATAAACGTTTTAACATATATTATTGCTAAAGAGGGAGGTGATGATAGCTCAATGATGCCACCGTCGTTCAGTATTGTACAAGTTATATTATTTTATTCAGTAAGCAAAATTTTCAAAAGTAAAAATTAACCAATCTTTAATCGTAAGTTGCTAAAATAAATGGAAAATTGTTATAAATCCAAAAGCTGTAATTTCATATATTGTATGTATTTTCAATATTTCATTTAAAGTTTAAAATGATCATATACCGAATAGGATAGGAACCTTTGTTATTTCAATAGTTTTTGCAAACATACATTGCAATTAAGTTTTCTTCAGATGGGAAAATTTAATTTTCTATAATCTATGCTTAACTTTAAAATAACAAACAAATAATTTAACAAGCAATAAAATGACTACTTACTACTGAACTTCGTACTAGTTAAGCCCATAAACGTTTTAACATATATTATTGCTAAAGAGGGAGGTGATGATAGCTCAATGATGCCACCGTCGTTCAGTATTGTACAAGTTATATTATTTTATTCAGTAAGCAAAATTTTCAAAAGTAAAAATTAACCAATCTTTAATCGTAAGTTGCTAAAATAAATGGAAAATTGTTATAAATCCAAAAGCTGTAATTTCATATATTGTATGTATTTTCAATATTTCATTTAAAGTTTAAAATGATCATATACCGAATAGGATAGGAACCTTTGTTATTTCAATAGTTTTTGCAAACATACATTGCAATTAAGTTTTCTTCAGATGGGAAAATTTAATTTTCTATAATCTATGCTTAACTTTAAAATAACAAACAAGTAGACTGAACTGATTTTGATTTATGTTTCTCCTTCCTGCCGATGATTAAATGTAATAATGAATAGACGTTATAAAATAAGCACATTTTTCTTGCTATGTGCCCTTTTTTTTCAAGATGAACTTCTAACCCAAAAGCAATAAACTCTGAGCAGGTCAAACCAAAGTTTTGTTAAAATTAAATGACAACACATTCAAATAACACCCATGAGAAGCAGGGGAGAGGGTCCTGTAGTATTTGTTTATTTATTTAGCGTAACTTTATGCTACTGTGGCTAATTCGACGATGCTACAGTGGGAGTCCTAAATTTTGCCTTTTCAGGTTTTTTTTTTTTTTTTTTTTTTTTTTTTTTTTTTTTTTTTTTTTTTTTTTAACGTCACTTTATGCTACTATGGCTAATCGGACGATGCTACAGTGGGAGTCCTAAATTTTGCCTATCCAGGTTTTATTAGGATAGGGATCTTTAACGAGTACCTGACATCGCACAGGCTCGGGACCACCTTTTAACGTCCCCTCCGAAGGACGGCGTAACTAAGGATTTTTTACTCCCATTAAAAAATCGTAGGACCACCTGCGGGTTTGAACCCGTGACCTTTAGCATGGGAGGCTGTTACGCTAGCCACCCAGCTACAAGTGATCCCCTTTTCAGGTTTAATTAGGATTGGAATCTTTAACGAGTACCTGACATCGCGCAGACTTGGGACCACCTTTTTACGTCACCTCCGAAGATAGATTTTTTAATCCCATTGAAAAATCCCAGAGCCACTGAGAGTTTGAACCCAATTGGCATAGAAGGCTGTTATGCTAGCCACTATGCTACAGGTGATCCCAACTAGAATTCTATATTATGCTATGACTTAACTCTTTAAAAAGAAATATGTCTGTCTCATGCATGAATATATCTACAGCTTATTATTTTTTTTCCTACGTGAAAACTAGAATAGCCTAATGGTTTAAAGACGGAAGAAACATGAACCCCATTTAGCTAGGCTAGCACCATCGCTGAAGGCTATGTCAACTATTTTCCCATCAGGGGACTGAAGACAGCCAGTCGCTCCCCGGCATGCTTAAATAGGCCAAGGCCTTGCAGTTTACATAATCTATCTATTATGCCTCGGTTCTCATAATTATTATCTAATTTTGTTGCATTGCGGTTATAAATAAATTAAATCACACTTCAGAGAGATAAATGGTTTATTTGAAACAAAATAAAAACAAACAAACTCTTATCTACTACTAATCAACCCTTGCTAGGCATAAATTAGTTTTGGGTTCATATGTAAATAAAAACATATTTAATGAAGGATAATAATAATGGAAATTGTGAATAATATGGTATAATAGTAAACTTAGCTTCTCAATTACCAATCTACATAATAATCAACTTTCTATTATTTATTAAAACAAAACCTCCAACATCCTATGAATACAGTCATTCCAATCCAAAATATTACGAAAAATTGTGAATACACCATTTCATGTGACAAACGAACTACTTTACAAGTACATAGACTTACTCACAGTTTCGGACACTACCACAGAATATTATAAACATTTTTACGACAGACTTACTTTCAATATGAACCCATCGGCCTAAACACTTAAATTCACCAATCCGTACAACCCACCCCGACGAATTTTGTGGCGGTGGTCTTGAGAAACATCATAACAATGAATTAACGATTGATTCGGAATGCTTATTGCAAATAGCCAAAACAATTGATTGTAAATAAAATATTTTCTTATACTCACTTCATCCTACTGTGGCTAATCTGACGGTGTTGCTATGAAAGTGCTAAATGTTTCCTTTCCGATATCCAAAATGTTGGCTATCCAGGTTTCTAAATTTATCCCTTTAAAAGAGAGGGCATAGCAAAGGATTTTCCACTACCTTAAAACATATGTCGGGTTGGAACTCGCGAGTTGGATATAGAAGGCTATTATGTTAGCCACTACACCACAGGTGAAATTTTATTTACTTATAAATCAATAGACAGTAATGCGGTGTATTGCAATTGGGGAAATTTTCGAATCGAAGTTTTCAACAGAAATATACAAAGAACCAAGGTCTCCCGAAACAGTGTTTAGGCAAGTGGTAAGTTTTGCTTAAAAACGCTAGATTTTACCATTTTCTTAAAGACTCATCAACAAATTTTAATTGAGCTCGTGATATCAATGTATATTTGAATTGGGTTTGATATCATGTAGGTTTATTCTTATAAAAATAGTCTTTCATGAAAAGTGTAGCGAATAGTCGAATTTTCTACTTTTAAAGTAACTTTAATTTTTTTTTATTTGCAATAATTAACCTTCTGTTATTGTCTATGTAAAAATATAAAATACAAAATATGAAACCAATTTTTTTGTCAACTATAGAAGAAAATTTCCAGGATTTATTTATTTTTTTGTAAACAAGGATTGTAATATAGACGTTTAAAAAACTTTTTGACTATACGAAAACTATCTAACTGAAATAAGTCTTCGAAGGAAATAAGAGTGCAACGAAAACCGCATAAACTTAAGAGATTGGTTTTAGATAATACTTTCTATTGTTATGTTATACGATCTAAAATTAATGTTTCCATTGAAACTTGGTGAAATTGTTTTTTATTTACATTTTAATCAAAACTTTTAAAATTCATTTTGAGTTAATAAATAAAGTAGTGAGTTATAAAGTTGAGTGATCCGAGTAAATATTTAATATCACTGATAATATTTCTTTTTATTATGGGAAGCGTGGGTGTGATCTGATTTTTCACAGTCATGGCCGAATAGTCAACTTTCTCCTTATATCAAAATGATATAAGCAAAATGAGGAATTTGGTATCATAAGAGCTATTTTTGAAAAGGAACTTCGCTTACATTTTCGCAACATGCCTGGTTCTAATTCTGGCTTAACGAAATATTTCTCCTCTTGTTATTATTAGAATTTTTTAACTACAAACCTACAAACGTTTCCTGGGCCTATACAACTATAAAAAATTACTGATTTTTTCAATTTTCAAAATAACCTAATTAAAATAAAATGATTGATATAACTTCAAAGTACCTGGAGACACTGCGTAAGTTGTTGACGATTTGGTATTTAATTATGAAAATCCTATGCTGATGACACCTGCGTGTTATCAGTTCATAAAGATCCATTTGTTGCCTTACATACCCTGCAAGCCCACATCAAAGACCTAGAAGTATGGTGTCAGAACTTGAGAATAAAAATAAATTCCAACAAATCCCATCAAATAACTTTTACTCTTCGCCGTAAACCTTTGATTTCCTGCCCTACAGTATCCTTTAATAACACTCGACTAGTTCCTGTTGAACAGATCTGATACCGAGGACTTCTTGACAAACGCCTAACTTGGAATCTACATACACGACTAAAACGACAAGAAACTGCTCGCCGCTTTAGGCTATACTTCAACACTTACTAGACAAACGGCCTAACCTTCCTCTGAACTACATGATTATTATAAGACCAATCTGGACTTACGGAGTAGAGCTTTGGGGCTCTACTAAACCATCAAATTCTTCCCGCATCCAATCCTTACAATCCAAAATCCTTCGTAAAATCCTCAACGCTCCTTACTTTGTCACGAATAAACTTATCCATAAAGACCTTAATGTTCCCTATGTTACTGATTTGGCCCTGACTAGGTATCAATCCTTTCATGACAAACTCCATTCTCACTCTAACCAACTAGTTTCAATCCTTTCTTCCTCTTCTATTCCGGATAATTCTCCGAGGCGCCTAAAAGGAAATGGCCCTGGAACCTTCTAGCTTAGAATATTTTTAAAGTGCTGCCACTGGTTAGTGTCTCTACATGTATTTCATGACAGTTTTATATATTACCATCACATTTACTAGATGTATTTTTATTTAATACAGTTGTAAATATAAATAAATATGATTAAAAAAAAATTATGAAAATAAGACAGCTATGGTTTGAATAAACTTCAAATATAACACATTTAGTTGATACCGTATTGTTGTGGTTCAAGTAATTTTACAAATGTAGGTTTATATATTCTGGAGTTGAGAATCCTCCATATTTTCCCCTTTATTGCTCATTTACTAAAAACTAAAGATTGTAATTACTTATTTATAAAAAGAGAAACTGGCAAATTGTCATATTACAGGTATCGGAGACGTAATATTTACCTTACATCTTGAACATTATGAACAAAAACGAAATGTAATAAAAGTACAGTAACTGAATTACACAACTTACAACGAGAATAACAATAATAATCAAAAATGAAAAAAATAGAAAGACAAAACAAGCAAAAAAAAAAAAAAAAGAAAGAAAAGAAGAAGAAAATATAGGTAATAATATGACTATGTTTCAAGAAAATATAAAAACTCACCTGAGTAAGGTGATTACCGAGTCTATTATAAGTGCTAATTCGATGTTAGGAAAATTAAAAAAAAAATACTACCCACTATACATAAAAATTGTATTAGTCATGAATATAAAAAAAGGATAGTTGGTGCTATCACTGGATAATTTACCTTAATTGATAGATAATAAAGAAACAACAACAGGTAAATCACTTTTTTAAGGAGTCACAATGAATAGATGCATTTTCCACCATGTTAGAATGTCAAGAAAAAAATGTTGATTGAGAAATATTATCCAGCGAAGATTTTCATTCCAATAACGATTATAAACTTTTTTTTTACCACATTCTAATGAATTAAAAAAGTTGTCACTAATTTTAAAGTTACTTATCTTTATTTTATCGTTACTCTTTAATTGTTTTTGTATTATTTTCTTTTGTTCTAAATGAGGTCTCCTGTGGTGTTGTGGTTTGCATAAGAGCCTTCTAGCCCAAATTCGTGGGTTCAAGCTCGGCTGACGGGCCCAGAATTTTTCTATTATAATAATAGGCTTACCGAACCCGAAGGTTCAATCGGATAACACTAAATGATACCTACAAAGATTCGTCCAATGATCACCGTTCAAGCCCAAACTTCCGAGATCAGACACAATCCTCCCACCGCTGCTATGATGTCATCTCAATTGTACACACAGGTTTCAAGCTCCGCGTTGTGCAACCTTCTTAATTCCTCTAATGTCTCATCTGTCTAAAAAGCACCCCAAAAAAATATTGTACGCAGCAGCTAATTCTCGAAAAACTCAAAGAGTTTTATCCTTTAAAGTGAGCGATCCCGTTTCACTTCCATAGAACCGTCGGAAGAATAATAGTTTTGTACATTTACGTTTCTTGATAGAAACCGAGAGCTAAGTTTTTTCGCAGTTAAATAATAGCATAATATATAATGTTGGCTTTGGTGTCGCGTGGTAAGGTTTCCGTAGATTTCACATCGCGATTCTCGATGATAATTTAAAGAGTAAGGTCATAACTCCCTACGCCTGATTTAGTGAGTGGCCTCCGGTTGAATGGCAGGTATCAAATACCGGGGATGAGGGGGGAAGAGAGATTGTGAGTGAATTCCCATGTAAGTGCATGCTTGAAGAAGTTCTCCCGGCTTCGACTGAGATTCGAGCTTACTACCTTTGGCGTGGAAGGCTAGCGCGCCAGCCACACAGCCATAGTTTCCCGACTTTAAATGCGACTTTATTTCCTTCTGGATTTCGTTTTTAGTTGTTATCCTTGAATCGTAATACTTAAATTTCTCTATGTGTTCAAACATGATTTCATGTGTTCTATGTGTTCAACTTGATATCACCATTTTTACTACAAATCATATTTATCGTCTTATCTGTATTTATCCAATTATTTACTTAAAGGAAGAAAAAAATCCTTGTTTATCGGAGAGGACGTGAAAAGGTGGTCCCGGGCCTGTACAATGTCAGGTACTCATTAAAGATCCCTATCCTAATTAAACCGGGATAGGCAAAATTTATAACTCCCACAGTAGCATTGTCCAATTGCCACTGTCCAAGCATTAGGCGATGTTAAATGAATCTTTAGGGGAGTCCTTGGTTGTTTGGGTAGCATGCTAGCCTACCAAACTCCGCCAAAGGTTGCGAGTTCGAATCCCAGTCCCAAAGTTACCAATTAAACGAGGATTATTCACAATCTTCTCCGGGCAAGTAAGACCCGTCAGCCAGCTAGTGGCTGCTCACAAAAATAGACCTAGAAAGTGATGATCCTACCATACGAAATTTCTTCGAGGATTAGCAGCAGACTACACCGCTCGGTCTAAGGCCTACTGGAAATGAATATTTAAATAATAAAATAGTGGAATCTTACTTTGATAGCTATAATTGAAATTAATAATTTATTTACGTTAGTATATTTTAATTTATCGTAGCGGACATGAAAAGAGGTAGCGGGGTTCATTGGTGAGAAGAAAGAGAAAAGTGCTAAAAAAACCTGAGTACCAATATTTTCATAAGTAAGTTAAAATAAATCGATAGGCTTTAAGTTGATTTGTCGTGTTTTGGCTTAATTTGTTAAGGAAGTTAAACCCCTTCTCATTCCCTCCTATAAAACCCTCACCCCTCCCCTCTCCTTAAACTCTGCCTCTAGATTCGCTTCTGGTTAAAAGTATAATGTATACGAATACGATTCCTTGGTTAGCTCTTCTCATTTTTATTTAAATAATATCAAAGAAAAAAACATTTCCCTGCTCATTTATTTAGTTGTCCCATTTCAAAGATCAAATTAATCGTCGGCGGTAATGAAATCAATATGAAACATATTCAAGTTGACTTACCTACAACGGAAATACACATTTTAGGGTCCTCTGAGTCAAAATAACGAAGTCTGTGCGTGTTCTAGCGGTAAGTCTAGCACGGAACTGAAACTTCATATATAAGACAAAAATACACCCGAGCTGTTACACCAACTTTTTCACAAAAATTGGCTGACCGTATGTGCTACTTATCTTCCATTTTGCACCTTTTTTTTATCTTCTCGAAAACGGCTCATCAATTTTGATAAAACTAGCTGTATGAATGTATAACTTAATGAGCTTTACAATCATGTAGGTTTCATTCTGATTGAAATATTTAAATTTTCTTCCTCTAACGTTCCTTTAACTTTGTATATTCGAAAAAATTAACCATGTATGTCAGCATTGATAAAAGGCGGCTAAATATTCTTTTTGAAAGAATTTGATAACCAACTAAAGGAGAAAAGACCAAAAATAATTTTCTAGAGTTGTTTTTTTTTTTTTAACATAATAATATACCGTTTGAAGGCTAAATATTTAAGAAAATACATTATCTTATTCACAAAGTTGTTATTATGTAGAGTAATAAAAAACGGGCAAAACTAACTTATTGTTGTAGATAATAATATAATACACTAGTTAACCCGACAGACGATGTCCTGTCTCAATCATAACTAAATTATAACAAAATCAGTCAAACCGTTCACATGTGATTTAATGACCAAGGAAAAAGGGGATTCATATTTATATATGTAGATAAAGAGATATCTTAAAAAATTTTAAAAGATAAAAACCTATATACCGAAGTAACTTTTCTATTTGTTTCTTTCATAAGATTCTTCTCCTGATTGTTATAAACTCAACAAAAAAAGAATTAGCCAAATCGGTCACGAAGATGCGATCACCAAGTGAAAAGGCGATTCATTTTTATATATAATATATTATATATTTACATTATAGATAGATTATTTAATGAACCACATGTTTCTAATGAAGCTCTATGTAATTAATTCTTTAAACATTTTTTTATCTTTAATTGTATATCAAATTAATTTTAACAATGGAGGTAATTAAAAGTCGTGTGTTGCGCACACCACATTTTTAAATATGTATCCATCTTGTTTTTACCTGTATAATTTTTCCTTGTAAACGTTGAAGATACATATTATATTTATAAATGTTGATGATCTTCGTGTTTTACGCCTTAAAACCTAAACAAGCATTATGAAACCTGAGGAAGCTTATCGATGTTCTTAAAGGTTGTCTGGGGGTTGCTTTTGCATTTAACAATTTTGTAGAAATGGGGAGATTTTGTGTAGTTTGATGGTTGTTATTATCTGTTTATTCGGCTGAACGAATCTTGATGGTTTTTCTCATTGCTTCCAATACAAAAGGAAAATCAATAAGGGAAGAAGGTGAAGCTGCAATGTTGCTCCAGTGCTCTGTATCCTTCACCAAAGGCTTGGAATCCGCAGCTCCCCGAGCTCTGCCTTTGTACGGTACATTCTCTCGTATTGTTAGTCTTAGGATCAGAAAGAGCATCGGCAGAGGGAACCCTGGAAGTGAAATGCCGAAATCCATAGCCACCACGGGTGCGGAGGACAGGGCTGGGGTTAGGCTGGGGGGAGAGCGGTTGCCTGGCAACGGTGTCCCCTCCCCCAGCCTATCGCATTAATCAGCCATATAGCAAATAACAGGTCGTCCGGTTTGGCTCCATAATGCCAATGCGATGTAGTAATTAGTAATACATCGTGTGAATAAAAAAAAAAAAAATAAAAATAAACTGTAAACAAAAAAAATCTGTCGAGCAGCACACGACTTTCACTTACCTCCATTGTTAAAAGCTCTTATAATATACTTTTAGAAGAAAGCGGTATCTAGTAGATAAAACACTAATCTACTGTACTAGTCGGGTCCCGGATTCCAACCCCGTCTGAGGCAGATTATTATTTATTATTTTAGTTTAGCCATGGAGCGACCTTAGGATATGAAGACCCTCCTTGGGCACACCCAGCCTCTACAAAGGTGGTACCCTTAATTAAAACCCTTAAAATTTGAGCGTGTTCAAGGCCTGATCACCTCCTTAAATGGCAGTTGGTCGTGAAACGGTACAAATTTCTATATGTATTGAACCCAAGACCCTTTATTGGTTTAGAGGTACAGATTTTTATTTTTTTAAATATTGATAGAGCCGAAAAAATGTTAAAAATTACATTGGGTATGGATGGAAACATGTGTTTCCGATGCAATAATCTAAATATAGATTATTATCTTCAACAATTATTTAATTTTTATTATATATATTTTTTGGGAGAAGTTGGTTCAGGATGCAGTCAATAGAACACACAGTTAAGTATAAACTTAATTCTATAGGTTTTAAAATCAATTGTACCCATACTTTTCTACACTCAACAATTTATTGTTTCTTCTTTGCCAACGCATTGGTCTAGGCCATTTTTAGGGAACCTGAGAACATAATTTTGTCTAGATTAGAAAATAATTATCAATATTTTTATATTGTTATAAAATTTTAACATACCATTAATCTGTACGATTCATGTATATATATATATATATATATATATATATATATATATATATATATATATATATATATATATATATTTATTTATTTATTTATTTATAAATATATAATACAAATTTCCTCAAAAATTCTATGAACGTTATGAATGTTACCTCCTCAAGTATGCTGGAAAAAAACCCGGAAATAAAGTAAACTTATACGAAACTCTTTAAGGTTTATAAAATAATTAAAAAAAAACAACTTAGAAAACCATACAAGATTGGATGTTAAACCACTTAGCGCTGTATACATAGACACACTTGTATTTTGTTCACCAATTACCGAAAATTTGTATTCTGTCCTCTCATTACCGACAAAATACAAATTCTGAAGATCAGCACAACTACTTTTCGAACGATATCAGTCAGTCCGGCGCTTAATAACTTAATTAATAGCCTAATAAGGAATTCCTTTGGTACTGAGTTGATACTAACAACTTCACACGCCCATTATAACCTTTGCGATTCAACATTGACGAAGTGCATGCTCCGCTATTCCGAGTTTGGTAACCTCCTAAATTCTTCTGTGGGCACATCCTTCCTTGTTTATATTCTTAGAAATACCTTATTTATTGTTTTGTATATATCGTGTGAATGCAATATGAATGTTGTACTTTATCCCTATTAAAAATGTCCTAAATTGGACAGATTGTAATATTGTTCAATAAAGAATTGTTTCTAAAAAAAAAAAAAAAAAAGAAATACCTTACTCTTGAAGAACTTTAGGCATGTTCTTCCTTGAAAGTGACCACGTTCTATAAGCATACAGAATAGTACGAAACTGATTTTCTGTACTACTGCCTTCTGATCCATCTTCTTATTGGCATGTCTGTTATTTTCATTATATAACCACCTCACCTATGAAATCAACTACATTGGAATTTGCAAATACTTTCCATTTCTATTTTTACAAGACGTTTAGTTTACGTTTCATTTACGTTTCTGGATATTGAATCTGGTCCATTCTGAAACTTTCATTTATAATCTACGATCCCAAAGGAGGCCGAAAACAGGCCTTTGATCTAGATCATGTGGTCTTATTTTTGTTCTCTTTTTTCCTAGAGTCAAAATCTAAATATAGTGTATAACTAGTCATAGTGGACTAGATGAGTTCATCAACATTGATCAGTTATAATAATAAAAACGATAATAATACACTAAAGTGTCACGGGATTGTCAAATAGCTTGAAGGCCAACACGAATTTTTAAAAATACTTTCTTCTGAAAGATCTGAATAATGAACCAAAATATTATCTAATGATATTTTATCATCATATTATGATAATATGATTCATATTAAAATAGCACATTTTTTCTTCCAAATATTTTTTATTTTTATTGATACACAAATTGTCACTAGTGGCAGTCAACGTTTCGGGGCCTTTTCCCCATTTTCAAGACTAAAAGTTTTTTAAAAACATTTTGCTTTTAGTTACATTTTATTTAGTAGTTTTTTCATACTATATATTTAAATTCAAATTACCTTTTGTTTATCTGTACATCCTAATATTCTATGGAACACAGCTGCGTCAGCATGTAAGGTTGACTATTGGCTCACTGTTTTTCCTTTGTAAACTTTGTACTTTAATATTGTTACATTAATCTAATTCCTGAATTTTTATTATAAGTTTTTATTTCTTTTTCGATGTTATTATTTATTTTTTATTAATTTTTTTTTTTTATATGTATGATAGTTTTAAAATGAAACTATGCTATTTATTAGTGAGTGTGACATTAGTTAAAATCAAAATGTATAAATAAAATAACTTGAATGTAAGTTCTTAAAAAAATTAAAAATACATTAAAATTTAAAGCCAATCTAAATTTAAAAATAAAAACAATAATTTAACCAATATTTTTTTCAATTTTTGAAATAATAAAATTATGAAGAGGCGACCTCTATTCTCCTTTGATGCCCTAACAAGTGTGAAAAATTTAGTGTTTACCGTCCTGTCAGCAACGAACTAAAATGATTTTCATCATACCTCCAACCAGGTGCTCAATATCACTTTCTGAATGCCTTTTTTATATCAAAATAATTTATAAAATTTATAAAAGGATTCAATTATATAAGCTACCAAAATGAAAAAGTCCCTTCTTTCCTTTTTGTTTTCTATTCAAAATATGAAGAACTGTTGGAATAAATAACTGTTTTTGAGAAAATTAGGCTACATTTAACAATATGCTGTTTTAAGAATGTTATTTCGTTTTGTTGATAACCGAATCTAGCAGTATCACGGCCAGTTGCTATAATCAGACTTTTTTGTTTTTAAATATTACTACTATACGAAAATTGTTTCGACATTTTTTCTTCCATTTTATAATATATTTTTTTTCTTTTGTATTACTATTTTAGAACCCAGTTCAATAACCTGTTCATAAAAATAAAATAAAATAAATCCTAATAAAACCTGGATAGATAAAATTTAGGACTCCCACTGTAGCATCGTCCGGTTAGCCATAGTAGCATAAAGTGACGTTAAATAAATAAACAAACAATCTCTTTCGTCAATATAACTACCAATAAAGAACGATATCGTTAATATTGATATTTTGAAGAAAAAAAATCTTTGCGCGTATTCCTCGACTTGTTGATTGATTGAATACCATTTTTATTCAGATATATTACAATTTATCTCTAATAGACAATAGTAATAATGCTTTGAGATTACAATCATATTATATTTACTGAATAAACAATATTAAAGTCAAATTATATGCAAAATCGAAGAAATAAATGTAAATAATAACAACATTTATAAATAAAATAAATACAGGGTTAAAGAATAAATAAACAAAACATGAACACACTCATATTTATATACAATATTTACAATCTGCTGGGGAAAGCTAGAAAGGAAAGAAGCAGAATCCGAGAGTCCCAGCACCTCTCACCTGCGTCTTTGGTGAATTCATCACTTGTTAAAATCAATTTTAGAACTTTAATTAATTTGAAAGTTGAAAAAATAATTAAATTGTGTTTCGATGGGATCTTTAATTTTGGATATAAGTACACAATACACCGATAGATTAGAACAAGCATGTTTAGTCTTTAGTAGTCAGTAATGTTTATGTAAAATCATTTTCATCTCTCTCCATTACCTCCTAAAACTTTATGTATTAAATAACATTTTCTTAAAATCTTGTTCTTTCCTATTACATATTATTAAACTAGGCATATAATACATCTTTCTATTGTAGAATCCTTATTTGCGGAAATAAGTAACAAAAAATATTTTAACCTTTTTTTCACTTTAGTCAGCTATTATATTTATTCATATTTTCCTATTTCTTATCATAGGCAACGGCAGGAAAAGTTAAATCATTTTTAATCAACATAATTAAAGATACTTAATTGAAAGAAATTTTTATAAAATCGCTATAATATTATAACCTATTTAATTCTACATTACCATAGCAAGTGTAATCAAAATCGTTGGATCCGTTTTAGAGAAAAATATTTATATTTGAAGGTATTAACTGGCTCTTCTAGTTGGTTGATTATCTCAGGTTTGTCTTAAAAATGAGATTTCAGTTTCGTAAGAAGTTTTTTTGGGAGGTGGAGGAGAGAAAAGACTTTTTTTCTTTTTTGGAACACAAAAACCAAAATTTTCTCGATCGCAATAGTTTTCCCTGCTGTATATTTTATTTATATAACTATGTGGAAGCTAAAATGATAGTGGCCAATTATTTTAAGATAATAGGTAAGTATTGTAAAATTATTTAAAATTTTTGAATTTGCTTTTAATTTCAAACTGAAGTAGGTTAGAATAGGCAGGACCTCCAGGTGTTGTGTTACCGGACCCCGGGTGTGCCTCTACCAATACTCACAGGGATTAGACCGTGAAGCTGGGGCCCAACTAGCTTCAGCAGTTGGCTCAACGTCCCAATCTCTCTTGATAGACAAATTTATTTTCCCACATGGAGTCAATTTTGAAATTTTATTTTTCCTTGTATACCGAATAATTTATCTTTTCAAGGATTTTTATACATTCGGGATGTTTTTACCTGAAAAAATATATCTTTCTAGTGTTAACATGCATCGCTTACTTTGCTTAACTCTATATAGCATTTGTAGGAATACTTTTAATTAATATATGCAGATCAGTAACATTCCTAACGAAACATTATTAAAACATACTAATCAAAAATCTTGAAGATTCATGCCGATATTGCATGTGATTTTATTCTGTTCATATAAGAGTTGTGAGCTTAGTACAAAAGTTTTGCCGTTCTGAAAAATTGGTTTGGGAATTGAAAGTAAATATATCTTTTAAGATCCTCTAGTCGAAATATCATTTAATCGTATATTTAGAGTTACATATGTAAGATAGGTATGTGTACGAAATGTTACATCACATTTTCCCGATAATCTACTTATCAGAAGTGCTACTTTACATCATCAATTGTAAACAGTTTACAAAATAGTCTCTTCTTAAGTAAATGGGTTTTTGTTTTCTTTTTCATTTTACGCCACTTTATGAAACTATGGCTAATTGGACGATGCTACAGTGGGAGCTCTAAATTTTCCATGGCATAGTCTCGGATCGCCATTTTATGTTCCTTCCGAAGTACTGCATAATCAGGGATTTTTACCCCATTTAAAAAATCCTAGGGTCATCTGCCAGGTTAAAACTCGCATCTTCGGGTATATAAGGGAAACTACACTAAAAGTGACCACCAAATAGGTTTTTAATGTGCATATATTAAAGAATTAACGAAAAAGGAAAGCGTAGAAATATTTCTTTTCAGATTGTATTTACTTTATATATTTGTTACAAGAAGTAAAAGTTTGAATGGATAATAAATATTAGTACTAAACTTTATTTTTACTTATTCACGTATAGACAAAAATATTGCACATGATTATTTCCATCATTAGAGTTGACGATATAATTTTTAATTAATGAATTTAGCACGTTCAATGTAATTTCTAAAACTTGAAATCATCAGGAGTCAATCGTGTTAAAAAATATTTTAATTTTGCTGACGTTTCGGCTCATGTCAATCTCTGTCAGTTTATGCTTGACATGGCTCAAATGTTTGATCCGAAAAGGGGGATAAAATTAAATTATTTTTCACACGATTGGTTTTTATAATTTCAACTGCCGACCATATATCCTCAACTAATGTAATATAGGTATTGTTGATTAGAAAAATAGCGTAAATATTCAAACACAAGAAAAAAAAAATAATGAAATTAATATTTACATTAAATTAATAATCACATTTAAATGTGTAATATTATTTCTAATAATATGAGTTTTTTTTTTTGTTTTGTTATGTTTTTTTTATTGTTTTTTTTTAGTATAAATTTTAGTGGAATTCTATATACCAAAAGTCAACATTTAAAATATATTTTCTGAAGAGGGGTGGGGAGGGGATGAAAGCAGTGTAATTCACCCAGCAGGTTTTTTGTTCACCCCTACCTCGCCTTTGTAGAGTATATGGAGGTTATTCGGGCCAGAGGGTGAGGACGGGGTATTAATGCCGAGCTAAAAGCCCCCTACCATGTGTGAATTTTAATTTAAAATTCCCAAAATATATTTCCCTTTTTTAATCGTTTTCCAGATCGATTAATTTGACTCCTACCTTCCACATTAGAGTTGATTTAAGGGTTTTCAGTGTTATTAAAATCCAAGGTGTTTAGTACAAGGTGGGCTCGTTCCAGGAGGGGCAATATACAGGACAAGCCTGTTGACGTCACTGGTCCTTGGCCCTTTATTTTATTTATGGTTGTGCTTTGTCTGGGTAATAGGTTTATTGTTTATTTATTTAAAATCACTTTGTGCCACTATAGCTAATCGGACGATGCTACAGTGAGAGCCCTAAATCAGGGGCAGTAGAACAGAACACTGAGGTGGCTAGGTTTCGTGTGACTCTGAGCAGATAAATAAATTAACGTATTTTATATATTTATGTGTATCATGATGAGAATAGGTTATGTGCGAAAGGGAGAGGTTCTAATAACCACTCACATCAAATTAGGTTGTAAAATTTCAATATTGACCCCAAACATAGTTAATTAATTATTTGATGCTCTACTTTCGGAAATAATATAATTGCATTCCTTTATCTTAACATGTTAGCAAGAAAACCCAATGATATTATATTTCTTTATATATTTTTTTTAGGAACTTAATTTTTACATATGCTTTTATAAATGTATTTAGAATTTTTATAATAACAATGATAACAGTCCAAATAACACATAAAAAAATCAGGTGCGCTCAACACACGACTTTCACTTAACTCCGTTGTTATTTATTTATTTAACGTCACTTTATGCAACTATGGCTATTCGGACGATGCTACATTGGGAGTCCTAAATTTTGCCAATCCAGGTTTTATTAGGATAGGGATCTTTAACGAGTACCTGACATCGCACCGGCTCGGGACCACCTTTTAACGTCCCCTCCGAAGGACGGCATAACTAAGGATTTTTTACTCCCATTAAAAAATCCTAGGACCACCAGCGGGTTTGTCTGGGTAATAGGTCAGAGCACTATTGAGGTGTTTAGAATTTGTTTTCTATGTTATTTATTTGTTTTATAACGTTCTTTGACAGTTTTAAATTTTAAATATGTCTGTGAAACCATGTACATTTGCGATTTGTAAAAGGATCATAAATTATCAAGTAAACATTTCACAGGTAAGGTTATAGTTGGAATATAGTGAAATGTTTATATTTGACTGTGCATAATAATAGAAATTATTTAAACAATGTAATAAAACCAAAAAGGTGACTAGTTTTATTTATTTTTCATCACAAAAGACTAATAATATATCTGTACAGATAAATATAATATAACAAGGACCAATGACGTTGTCTAAATAAGTTGTGTGGATTTGCAGATCTGAATGAGCACACCTCTTTATATATAAACACCTTGATTTAAAATCCTACAAAAAGTTAATAATAGGTTTAGCAACCTACGTGAAACACCAACTAAAAATTTGTGAGGTTGCGGAGTATGCTGTGGTTGACAAATATTTTGGTCTCTTAAAAAGTAAAAAAAAAAATGAAGAAAAGAGACTGGGAAGGGTTTCGGAGGCATTAGGCTAAGTGAAAGCTATGAGGCTGGCGGGCTGATTGCAGGGCCGGGTGGTGGAGTGCTATCTGGAAAAAGTGATGACTTGCCACGCTGCGATCATTGTTCAAATCAATGGCTCCGTTTCTATGGGACCTCACCTTCAATGATGCATTACTCACAAACCAAGCAATGTCATTTTGTGGCAAGGGGGCTCTTTTAGCTTTCGAAAAGTGAAGAACATTTTTATTCACTGACAAATGAGTCACTTTTGTTAATTACATAAGTTGTTTTAGTAACATTTTACGGTGGCATCGTTATCTATTTTTAGATTTTTTATGGGGTTTACTCTATCCTAACGGCTGATCAACCCCTATTTTACAAATTATACGATTCTTCATTTAATTGTACTTCTCGTTGCCCGAAGTGTATAACTATAATTTATATTCTGTAGTTCAGATTGTATATTTTTTTCAATATAGTGTTTAAGAGAAAAGAAAGTATTTTATTCAATACAGACCCTAATTGCTTTACAATTTTATTAGAGTCACCACGATGCTATCAACTGGATTATACCGACGGGGTACAAGCTTAGTAATCTCGTATAGTGTAACCTTCTGAAACTCCCCAGTGGCTTCGCCCTTCTTCGGACCATATATTTTAGGTAGTTCCTTTTTCTCGAAAACTTCGAGCCGTTGTTTATCATTCAAAGTAAGCAACCACGTTTCGCATTCGTATAGAACTTTTGGGATAGTAATAGTTTTATAATTCCAACCTTTAATTTTCTTGACAGAAGCCGCGATCTAAGTAATTTCTCAACTGAGTAATAACACGCATTCCGCGACTTTATTTCCTTTAACATTTGTAAAGTAAATTATCACATTCGTTATTTTGAAGATTTTTTTTTCTCTGGCGTGACAGGCCAGGCCTTGGCCGCGTGGTGTAATCTCCTGGGATACTTTCCTCATCATGTTTCTCGATAAAATTTTTTAGGGTAGGGTCATAACTCCCTACGCCTATTTTTGTAAGTGGCCACGAGTAGGCTGACGGGTCTCACATCCCCAGGGGAGAAGCTGTGAGTTAATCCCCATTTAATTATATCCTTATAAAAGTCCCACCGGGACTGGGATTGGAACTTACAACCTTTTGCGTGCGAGACTAGCGCGGTAGCCACTCAGCAACGGGCTCTCCTATTTTGAAGATTAGACATTATTTTCAATGATGAACCCTTGTGATAGACAAAAAAAAAAAATAATAAAAATAATAATGTCCTCCTCCAACCCCCAAAATTTGAGATTTCGCGTTTTAAGATAAGTAGAACTTAATAAGTTACTTTTTTTTTTGTTTTTCTGTTTTCGTCAGAATGATCATAATATTTCATTATAAACAATGGTTGGGCCATTTAAATATTACTTACAAAGTTTGTCTTTAGAATTTATTAATGATTCTCTTGTTTTATTTAGACTGTTAATACGAGATGTGTTATATTATGCTTGTAAATACATTATTTTATATTTCTGGTAAAAGGTTTATTCATGTAATTGCTAACTATAAACACCCATTCATATGCTTAATACATGGATTATTCATTTAGCGTCACTTATGCTAATGGGAGGATGCTACGGTGGGGGCCATAAATTTAGCCTATCCATGAGGATTAATACTTGTTATTATTACCAGTTGGGTTTTATATCATTGTATTGCATTTATTATTTGCCTCATAAGAGTTTTTTTTTTAATGTACTAATCTTTAAAAACGAATTTCTATCGAAGTTACTACTTTCTATAATTACTAATATTACTCATTCCTGTTTCAGGTCATGGCGGGATGTTGTGGTTCAGGTGGCTGACGAAAATGGAACCTTCTGGTTCCGGTAGCCTCGGATCCAGCGGGGACCTCAAGAACAATTTGTTACATGACGTAAGTTTTTTTTTTGTCTAATAAATCCATACCCTTTGCTGTATGTCTACCTTTAAGTTTATTGTCCCTTTATTTAATCGCCATCTGTTTGCTATCCATCTCCCGTTGCCAAGTTGCTATTAGAAGAAGCTCTTCATTTGATGGTAACCCGAACCGTAGACTTCCTGTAAGTCGATATCAAAGATCGATCCGGTATCGGCTGTCCCCTGATATCGATACTGAGGCCTCATCAGAGCGAATGTTCTTGCAACTGCTCCAAGGGCAAATTGCGTTTTCCAGTCGGCTGCCCCCTATCAATCAACTCAAACCACCTATTTTTCTTCGAGTAGCATTGCGCTGTGTTTTGCGGTCCTGAGTAATAATGTGTCTTGGTAGACATAGCGGTTGGCTAATTATCCCATATTCGAAGGTGGTATGTGAAACATTACATGTAGCGCAGATGGTGTGGTAATTATCATCTTAGTTAAAGGTTGGAATTATAATAACGCCTCATTGATGTGGGAATTTCGAAAATAATTTATTCATTTTCAAATCATTAGAACTGGTGATGTATCATTACTACTTGCCTGTGCATCTGTTCCACTTCAAGCATGATGTTCTCATGCACTTTTCTCTTTTTTAATATTTAATTTCCCCCATTACGCTTTATTGGCTATTTAATATTCTAAAGCAATATATAAGCGAATAAAATGTAGACTCAGCCATTAAAAATAATGTAATAATTTTCACTATTGATGAAATGGTTTTTTATCATTGGTAACGACGAGAAATGGTTATTTATTTCGAATAAACATAATTAAAGGTACTGGGAGATTTAAATAATCGGCATAGTATTACAACATATCTAATTCTACATCACCTTAGCGAGTTTAATAAAGCCGTTGGATCTGTTTTAGAAAAAAAGATCTAAAATCTAAGGTATTAAGTGGTTCTTCTAGTTGATCGATTTGTTGGTACATGTTGCTGTGTCATCCCAGGTTTGTCTTAATAATGAAATTTAAATTTCTTAAAAGTTTTTTTTTAATATTTAATTATTCTCATAACGATCTAAGGGCTATTTAACGTTCCAAAACAAATACTTTTTTTTCTATTATGAAGCAGAATGTAATTAATTTTTACCATTGGTAAAATTGTCTTCTTATAATTGGAATTAAATGGGTTTAATAAGTTATACTTGTTATAGTTTAACAATTTAATTTCTCCTCACGGACCAGATAATGAACACATTTGTCTAGTGTTCTTATAAAAATAAAATTTTTTATGGATCCAGAAAAAGTTGAATATATTCATTGTGAACCCAAACTCTTGTCTCTCGGAAATTATTACAATAGCCAACCACAGAGATATAATATGAATAATTCGAAGCCTAATATATTTTTTTTAACTGAAGTCATAGTAAAAATACGTTCAAATGGGTCTAGTTATGCTTCAGAATAATATTATATGTATTTTTCTTAATAGCATCCTCTAACAGGCCAAAATAATAACATATTTCCTAAATTAAAATCATCCATTGTTACTTAAATTGTAGAGATCACCGGTAGCAGGGTGGCTAGCATTACAGCCTCTTTTGCCAAAGGTCACGGGTTCAAACCCGCAGTTGGTCCTAGGATTTTTTTAATGGGAGTAAAAAATCCTTAGTTATGCCGTCCTTCGAAGGGAACGTTAAAAGGTGGTTCCGAGCCTATGCCGAGCGATGTCAGGCACTCGTTAAAGATCCCTATCCTAATAAAATCTGGATAGGCAAAATTCAGGACTCTGTAACATCGTCCGATTAGCCATAGTAGCATAAAGTGACGTTAAATAAACAAACAAACTTAAATTGCATTTGAAGTTGGCATCCAGGTCTGCTCTACAAACTCCGCAAATTCCTATCTCCGACATATTTCCTAATAATCCGCTCCTACCTTTCAGATAGAACCTTTAAAGTTAATCAAAACCGCTCCTACTCCTCAGTATTCAATCAGTCAGCCGGTGTACCTCAAGGTAGTATCCTAGGCCCAATCCTCTACACATACAGCTGATATCCCTATCCATCCAAGCACTGTCCTCTCTACTTACGCTGACGACACATGTATGCTATCCGTTAATAATGGTCCTATTGTTGCTTCCCAATTTCTACAGAACCATGTATCCGCCATTGCAGAATGTTGTCACAATTGGAGAATCAAAATAAATCTCACCAAATCACCTTCACTCTAAGACGTAAACCTATGACTTCCTATCCCGTTGTTTTCTTTAATCATACCCCACTCATCACTGCAGAACAAATACGATACCTTGGACTTCATCTTGACAAACGCCTTACATGGAATCCTCATACAAGACTTTAACGACAAGAAACTGCTCGTAGATATTGACTATTAAAACACTTCCTTGACAAACGATCAAAACTCCCTCTTTACTCCAAAAAACTCATTTACACAACCATTATTAGACCTATCTGGACTTATGGCATAGAGCTATGGGGCTCCACTAAGCCATCGAATTCCTCCCGCATCCAATCCTTGCAATCCAAAATCCTTCGCCAAATCCTAGACGCTCCTTACTTTGTTACCAACAAACTCATCCATAGAGACCTGAATATCCCACTAGTTACAGAAATCGCCCAAAAAAGATACACCTCCTTTCATTCCAAAATACCCAACCATACAAACCCGCTTGTCCGTATCCTCTCATCGATATATATTCCCGATAATCCTCCGAGGCGTCTTAAAAGACGGTGGCCTCGAGAGCTGCTGAACAAATAAACATTGAAGTTCTACCGCTGGGTAAATTCTTATCATGTCTTTTTCAAGCCATTTGTCTGTAAATAGCACATTTACTTTGTACTATGTAAATTGTACAGTTGTAAATTTCAATAAAAGAATAAAAAAAATTGTATTTTGATACAGTAACTGCTAATTATATTACTCAATATAGTTATTAAGATAATATTAGTATTTATATTATGAAATATCTTATTGCTTTACTTTTTCATTTTCAGAAATGGCGGACGCTGTTTGATAAAGTGAGTATGAAAACACTGCTGGTTAATTGGTCTAAGATAATGAATGATGATACGTAAATAAACAGGTTTCGTTACTCTTATAGATTTACGTCAATCTTCCCTTTGACATCAATATCGATATAGGTTCTCTATACTATTTCATCTCTTTGAAATCCCAAGAGGAGCTTTCTTTTGATCACAGCTTATTTAATCTAATGTTGTCTCAAACTCCACTACATCGGAACCTTGATTTTACTGATGGTTTTAAATTCTCCAAATCTAATTATCCTCCTTGATATCGAAGCCTCTTACGATAAGATGTTGACCTTATGGGAACCTAGCTTGCAAGGAAACTGATAACATGACGAATCGCTAGTTACATGGAACTTAATCAGCTATAGATCTGAACCTTATGGTGTAATCAAACCTCAGTTGTTTGATTTTCCCCGGAATGATATAAAATAAAAAATAGAACAAGTCTTCTTCCAATCCTATCCAATATATTTATCCTCCATTCAGAATTGTATTCTATCTACACTTCAACATCATATAATGTTTATTAATTCCTTTTCTCATTGAATCCTCTTTCCTAGCCTGATATCACATCCAAAACATTATGATAATTTTGGAGAAATACTTTTTGTTCTAGAAATACGTTTCCATGAATTAGAATGATATTCTAGATACATACTGGACCCTTGAAAATTTAAAGGATTTATTAAAAGGGAAAGATTATCTAACATAACTAATAAAGACGTGGAGGGTAACGAAAAACGCAAAAAGATGAATGTTTGTTATGATTTTTTATCGTATGATTCATAGTGTGTTAAATTCTGAAGAATATAATAGGGTGTATAAAAAAAAAATTAAAAAAATTATAATAATAATAATATGACCGTTTTATAAAATTCAAGATTTCAGAAGACTGTCAACATTTTAATCCTATTTAATACCTACAACAATACTATAATAGTAATAATCCCTTTAGAGCATTCTCTTCAAAAAAGCCTCAGTTTAGTTATTTGTTTCAAAGTAGAAACATGGCATTGTTCTCCGAAATTCTCATAATTTTATGGTATTTCGGGAAAAAATTTCAGAGCTGCTGAAACAACTCGTGAAATTCTTAAATATGAAGAGGCAGGTGTCCTTAACCAGCACACAGCGAGGCGTTGCTCTAACAAATTTAGCAGTGGAGATACGACGATGGAGAGGAAGAATGGCCCTGGGTGACCATTAATGGATATTGATGAGGCTCTGAAGAAAGCAGCTGAGTCAAACCCGTCAACAAGTGCTCGCGTACATGCCATCAGCTTACACCTTCGGTCGAAACAAAGAAATGTTTAAAGAACTTCATTGCTTCGAACTGCTGCCTCATACCTCATATATTCCTGACCTCGCATCATCGGATCACAATTAGTTTAGATCCATGGCCCATTTTCTTCAAGTATTTGTCTTTACTTTTTTTTAATGTTATGCCTTTTAGTCCGTGAGCCAGCAACGAAAAATGCAACCCATTTTACCAAAATTTTATTATGTTTTATACAAAGCATCTATCATAGTAAAGAAAAAATACACGTGTGCCAACTCGAAACGGGTGAATTACAAAATGGCAGCCATTCCAAAAGGGAATATCACTATTTTTTAACATATTTATGGTTATTATCATGGAAACGGCTAATCCTATGAAGATAATCGTTATAAAGTAAATCATCAAGTATTTGATAAGCTTTCGTTTGAGTGGTAAAAGACATTTGTATGTCTAATATTCAACGATATATAGGTATTACAAAAAACAAAAACATTTTTTCGAAAACCGTGATATCACTCTGTTCTAACATAATTATTATTATTATAATTATGATTCATTTGACCAGGATTTTCCTTTTGACATCATTATACTAGGCGATATTACGAACCAAACGACGCTATTCTGGCAGACAAAAGTGGGTGGGAAGCCGCGGCAGACGTGTTTCAAAATTGGAATTTTAGGGAAAAATTTTCACCCATGTAACTATTGCACTGACATTATGTCGGTGAGTATTAGACCTATGGATTACTATTACTACTGAAATTAAAGCTAATTGTATACCTCGTAAAGTAGTTTATTACCATTATATTTTTAGGAACTGCCATTTGCATGATATTAACTAAATTAATGACAAAAATAAGAAGTTTCTCGGTTTCCGTTTTTTGTAAGAACCATATTTCCTTAACTATTAGTCATACAAATGTGTTTCAAAACTCAAATTAAAGGTAATTTAATTTTATATATTAATTGTTATAAGGGTTATCCACATAGGACGAGCCGTTTCCATGATAGTATCCATAATAATGTTAGAAAAGACTGATATTTCTTGATATTCCCTTTTTTGAATGGCCGCCATTTTGTAATCCACCTGTTTTGAGTTGGCAGACGTGTATTTTTTGCTTTAACATGATAGATGCTTTGCATAAAACATACTGAAAATTTTGGTAAAGTGAGTTGCAGTTTTCGTTGCTGGCTTACGGAATATATGGTTTAAGCTTTATGAATATAAGTTAAGAATGTTGAATTATTGGAGAGGTTTTAGAATATTTTAATTATGTACCTATAAAAATAATTTATTTTTAATGACTTCCATTATAAAAATAATTATACTTATAACGTACCTACTGGTAACTTTGAGAGATTGACTCCCCATCTTCAGACAATCAATTTTATATATCGAATTAGAGACCTACCATTCCCTTGTTTCTCTTCACATTTGTTGCTTACATTTACTTGATTTTTAAAACTATAATTTCTTATTTTCTTTGATGGAATCTAAATATTTCTCAAAAACTAAAAATAAGTATTTAAAATTTATTTCAATTAGTGAAGTTGTGTGATGCGCGCATCCGATTTTTTTACTTTTTCTAAACATTATCTAACAAATTAACTTAATTATAGTTCGAATATTAAATGAATTAATTGCAGGTTTTTAAACGCCTGAACCGTCAGGCTATCCTTATCTGAAGAACTGTTTTTTATAGGACCGTAATTTTGATAATAGCCCCTGGTCATACAGGCTACTAATAGTCTTGTCCTATTTTCACACATGGTAGTGAGTGTTTTTTTATTAAATAATAAAAGTTAATATTCAATTGACAATAATTAACATTTGTATATTTTGTCTCTATTGAGCTTTATTAGTCATTATTATTTTTATATTATTATAATGGGAGTCGATTACCGAGAAACAAATAAAAATAATAATACCTTGTTAGTGCAGGTAATTCTTCTCATACTTTCTGATTTAAAAAAAATAAGGAGCTTTTATATTTATATTTGAGTCTCTTATAAAAGCTCAAAGGATAGGAAAATTACCATTGCTTTTAATTAGTAACCTGTTACTTTTCCCAGCTACTTGTTGCAACCACCAGCTGTTTAGACTTATCTTAAGCTCTTGAAATGTAAATATTTTTCCACTACTTGTTGCGTCAACCAACCATTAATTATAGAGAAGTGAATTTCCAACATGATATTAAATCCTATGAACTACAAATATTATCATATTACCATATCAGCTGCCATTCGCTAGTCTATATTATATTTAAAATAATTGTAAATTTCCTAACATTATGACTATTCTTATCTGTTAATATGACCTCGAAATATTGTGTTACTGAAATATGCCTATAATCTAAAACCAGAGTTTTAATCCCGATGGGACCTAAAAAGAAGATACGTGGCTGGTTTTTAGATTTTTTTTTAAATTTATATTGTTTTCTTATGCCCCCGAATAGAGCGGCAAACATAGATCCGGCCCTACATAAAATTCAAGGTCTGTTTATTGTAGCAGGTAAGTAGTAAGGAGAGATAGGTTTCCATAGAACGCATTTTAAATGTAATTAATTATGTTATGTAAAGGCGAGTTGTTTGTTTATTTTATTTATTTAACTACAAGTAATATGCCTTCCTTTGGGAATATATTGTAACATTGATCGTCATTAGTTAAAACCTCCTTCAGGATTCTCCTGCATTCTTGGGTGTATAAACCTCCCAGTTAAGGTACTCCTGGCATGGAAGATCTCTGCTGAAGAAGTAGATATTTGCTCCAGAGGCGTTTCAATCTCCTTGGTGGGTTTTATGATAGTGTTTCTATCAGTAATGTTTGTACCAGTAGGTTTGGGTGGCTAGCGAGTGAGTCGGAGTTGCTTGTAATTGATTTTCTATCCAAACGGTTCCGCTACGATCCAAAACTCACAATATTGATGATGCGCCATGTGTGACCGACACACGTGGAAAGTTATCTTCTCTATATTCACTTGGTAAGGTCTTAATAATGTAAATCAAGACCTGTTGTATGCCTAATCTGATCTACCTACTGCTATTACAATTCAAAGGACTTATGTGGAAACAAAAGGAGTAGTTTTTCGATAGCGCTATTCTACTAAAACTTCGAATATCAAATTTCAACGTTCTTAGATTGTTATGGGGCATCAACCTAGCATTGTGCTCTGATGTAATCTTATAGTTTGATGATCTTATCTGATTATTAAAGTTCCTGCTTTCATCATTTGATATTTATAGATTTTTTTTTATATATTTATTTATTGGAATTTACAACTGTATAACAAGTAATACAACAAGTAAATTTGAATGAACATAAAAATGCATGAAACACATGTAGAGAAGCTTCCCAATGGAAGCACTCTAAAAATATTCTAAACTAGAAGGTCCCGGGGCCATCTCCTTTTCAGACGCCTCTGAGGATTGTCAGGAATTGAAGAGGAAGAAAGGATTGAAACGGAAGGATTCGGGTGGGAATTAAATGTAAATAAGGTTGGTATTGGATGGATTTTCAAATTCAACTGGATATAAGAAGAACTAAATTATTAGGCAATGAACAAATTGTGAAGTAAAATGAAATTTCAATAAAAAGTCTGTGTTATTTTAATTTATACATCTTAAACTTTAGGTTCTTTCCAGTTCAACTAAAAAGCAAGGGGAATATACGTAGTGCATCTATTTTCGTTCCTAAGTCTAAGACAAGAAATCAAGGAGTCAGTCATTTTTCCAACATAACTTTTTTAACTTGTATAACGGCTGGGGGCTTACTTATAGACAGAAAACTAAAGACATGCGAAAACGTTGGAACATTTATTCAAGATTCGTGATAAGTCAAAGTTCGAGCATCCTCATGAAAGTAATCAAGATCAGGCAAGAATGCGACGTTAGTAAGGTTCTTTTGTTTGATCTAAAATGTTTAAACACCAATGTTACATTTTTAATAGTTGTATCACTTGAAGTTTACCCTCCCACTTTTTGATTCTGTTCAAGAAATCTGATTATTCATCTACTTGTTAAAAAATGTATGGATTTTTGAATAACTGTTTACTAAAAAACGTCAGATTATTTTTGCGCAACCATGGCTCCCTACTTGACAGAATACAATTTTAAGGAATTAAGTCTTCCACTCTATCCAGTAAATTAATTATAGTGATTGATTAAATAATTATTGAAACAATTAACAATAAATCACTTGTTATCGTTCTAATTCTTTATTTGGCTGTTAAATTCTTCTTCGTTCTTCTTGATAAGTTTTACTCTATTTTTTTTTAATATATTTTTTATTGAAATTTACAACTGTACAAAAAATACATCAAGTAAATATGCTGAAATGTTATAACACATGAAATAAACATGAAGAGAAACTGCCCATTGGCAGCACTCTTTGGTAGTGAAACTCTAAACAAGAAGGTCTCGAGGCAATCTTCTTTTCAGATGCTTTGAAGGATTATCAGGAATTGAAGAGGAAGCAAGGATTGAAAGTAATGGATTATAGTGGGAGTGGAGCTTTTCATGGAAGGTGTGATACCTGGTAGGGCCAACTCTATTTTTTAAAATAGAGTATAATCTATCAACCTTCTTTTTTTTTTTTTTTTACTAACATAAGTTTCTGGTTAGGTTTATTTAATAACTTACTATACTTGCCTAGTTTTTTAGGGTCAAAAATAATTTAAGTAGCGGTGGGTATGGGGGGGGGAAGGGCAAAAGGAAGAAGGTAACATGGCTATAAAAATATCAAAGGAATATTTTTGAAAATGTGCTGTTTATTCTATTATTTAATGAGCTGAACCCAACTTTTGTTTAGTGGTTTTAGTCTCCAGAGAGTATTAAAAATAAATATTATGCTGATAAAAATTCAGCAAAACTGTTATTAAAAAAAAAATAAAATAAAAAAAAGCTGTAGTTACCTCTACAAACGCTAGGTGGCAGCACTAAACTTTTTGATTGGCTGAACTTGATTGTTTTACTTTCTTTATTAATCTGACTGTTTGATTTGAGTTTTTATACGTCTCAAATAAAGGTATTTGACTCTTAATCAAGTAATCTAACTTTATCTCTAAATATAATTATAATTGTAATTAAACTTACAATTAAATGGATTAATGTCAATTTTATTAATATGAAAAATTGATTTTTTTTTTTTTTTCTATAGTTATTGCATAAAAAAATATCTTCCTGTGTTTCTGAGTGCATTACTTCTAATTGATTTTTTAAAGATTGTATTGCTTTAATATTTTTAAAATATATTTCAATTTATTCAGTGATTGCCATTTTATATTGGTACAGATTTTGTCTTTTCCCACATTTATGCTCTACCCTTGTTTTGTACTGGCCTCTGTTGGAATGAAAAAATTGTACTACAGAAGTCTTACCATTATTCGTAACCAAGGAAGGAACAGATCTATTGTTATTATGCCAGCTTCTAAGCCTTTGTCACAACTTTAAAAAACAATTTACTGTTCAAAAATCTTCAGTACTCTGTTTCAAAACTATTTTTAACATAATTAAAGGAAATTTAATAAAATATAAATTGTATTGGTGAATTTACTGATGGTTGAATTTATAGTTTAGGTTTTTTGATAAATTAATTTTTTTTAGTGCATTGAGAAATTAGAGAATCATTATTTTATTTACATTAGAATGACATGTTTTTTTTTTATTGCACTAAAATAAAATATTTTATTGAACATAGTATTCATTGAGTGCTTTGTGTAGTTTGACCCTGAGGGTTTTGGAGAAATTCCGTGGGAGGATCTCTCTGTTGCCCTGGACAGTCCAGAGTTTGCGGAAGAAGTCCCTCCTGCTAAGAGGGAAGCCCTTGCACAGCGTGCAGCTCACCACACCACTTCAGCCATTACATTTCAGGACTTCGTTAACATAGTGAGTACAGCATTAATTAAAACTTTTATTAATAACTTAATTTTCAAAGCATATCTTGAATTATACGTATAATTTATCAATGTCTAAAAATTCTGTTCAGATTGAATAATTTAAAAATACTTTTATGCTCCACATAGGAGAAAACATATTGGTAACACTCTAATGTTCCATACACTTATTACCTTCCATAAAATATTACACTTTTCTTTGTTTAATATCTCTTCTTATATGTGTTATGTGTTATTTTTAAGTATTTTTAGTCACAACTCTGTGTGGTTTATTCTACAAAATGGCTTTGGACTGTATTATATGTTCCTATAATTATAAATTTATATTTCCTCTGCGGTGCCTATTTGAATTCTAAACACTTGTTACTTTCCGCAAAAACATATTATAATTTTAATTATTATTATGACCCTAAAAAAATAAGCTCTATACATCTCCTATTAACTAATTGCTAGGTTAAGAAATGTTTGATGTTTCTGACAGACAATTAAAGTGCATTGAGATTGCTAACAAAACTCTAAAGCAGATTTTCAAGATTTTTAAGTGGAATGAAAAATTTACATTGCTCTAATATTTATTAATCGTTGAAAAATATTTGAAATGTAATAAAAATTAATTTCTATTGTGGGACATTTTCTCTCCTAAGAAATTTTAACAATGAACAGAATAAGTACAGTTTGTTTGGCTTTATTCAAATAGATAATTAGCTAGTAAGCATATGATAATGAAACATATAAATAAAAGTAAGTAAAAGATACAAATAAAAACATATGAAAACTTTATATAAATTTAGTTGTACCTAATTCCTCAAACTGATGTATTAATAATTGGTTCGATATGTGCGGATTAACTAAAATTAATGTTTTCGTTTTTTCGTGGAACGGCCTTAGAGACCAGGAAAATATCACTACCCTACATCCCTTCATACCCCACCCCTCCTTGTTTCTTTCCTCCCATATTTTCCTCATTCTATTCTATTTCGCCTTCCTTCTTTCTTCGGTCCACGCCACTACTTTTCTCGCATCTCTCTTTCCTCAAGAACCCCAATTTCTTTTAGTCTTTTCCCATAGTAATCTCTATCTAAACCGTCTTAGTCTGTTATTTTCAGTCTTTTCGTTTCTTCCCTCATCTGTTTGATGTGCCCCCCAGCACTCTTCTATTCTCTCATTTCACAGAATAATTCTCTATTTAATGTTTTGGGAGCATTCCCACCCCCATATGCTAGTAGAATCCTAATCTTATTCTCATGCTCGTTCCCAAATCATTTATTTCTTTGTATATTTCCCTATTGAATCTCAATCTATAGCGCTCCTGTGTCTTCTGTGTCTTCATTGGGCGGTAAATTCCTATTAATATTATTTTTCTTTCTATTCCTAAAATTTTCTTTAGGTACAGAAGAGAAGTGGTTTCCAATCCGTACAGTATCACCTGCTTTCAACCCTATTGTAGTGTTTTATCTCCGCTTTGTGACAAGCCTTTAATTGCATAAATTACTTAAGCTTAGTCTTTTCCAATATTGTTATTTTCTTCTTCCGATCTTACTTTCTTCAATCCATTGCTAAATATAATTTCCTCCAGGGACTTGAATTTGCTTGTTACTTTAATTCTCCTGTACTTTGTCTCAACTATTTTATTTTAAAAGTTTTTTTTTTTTGTAGTTATCAGTTTTGTTTTCTCAAACAATATCTGAAAGCGGTCCTTTCAGCTATTTATTTCAAAGTGTTCAACTGTTCTATTGCTTCACTTTCAGTTTCCGCCATTAGGGCCAGATTGTTTGCGAATGCCAGGCATCTACATTGATTTGTTTGTTTTTACTTTCTACTGTTGCACCAACATCATTGCTCTTCCACATATCCTTGTTTGTCCAACTTTGTCTAGGACTATTTTAAACAGTACTGGAGAGAGGCTATCAGAGGTTTAAAAATAGAGGTAAAGATGGAATCTGTTTCAGTTAAGTAAGAAAAAGGAATCGCTTGATAGTGTGGTTGAATTAATCGATTTATCCTGTTTATTAAACATCAATCTACAATACAGAAATTATCTTTTGTATTAGAGTTGGTTCATTTCTCAATATTACTTTAGCTGCAGAGGAGTCTCGTGTAGTGGTGATGATGTATTGTTTGGTGAAAATAAATGTGGACCACATTATTTGTTATTGAGAATGAATTAAACTTTATGATGATGATGTAGTGCTGTGCTGGTTAGGGATGAGGAGATGGAAAAAACACACATTTGACAGGATTTAGTAGATGAGGATAATGTTGAAAGCCAAAGTCTTTTCGGGGCTAATACAAATTATTAGAAAACTGCTTTTGTATTGTACAAGACCATTTGTTTTCATTTGTAGCAATTTGGGCACTGTCCAGCTGTATCCTAGTTGTTTAATGGGTATAGCCAGAATTAGGAGAGGCACAAGCAGGTTGAAAATCATTTTCAGAAGGAAATGGCCGAAAATATTTTTTTCAAACACTGTATATTTACTTTTAATTTCAAATATGAAGTACGTGCCTAGAAGTAAAAACACTAACCACATTTTTATTCTAATAACTTTTTTTACTTTGATTTTTATTCGTGCCAACCATTTTCAAGGGGTCCATCGTCACTCCTCTTCTTCCCTGTCTATCTTTTTAGCAATTTTTTTTTTTTTTTTTTTGCATGAAAAATTTATTTTATAATTTCATAGTCACAGATAGATGAAAACAGTCTAGTTATGATAGTGACAATTAGAATTTTTTTTTTTTTTTATACTTGATTATGATTTTGTTTAGTATGTTAATTATTTGGCATTAAAGACATGTTGTTGGTCAACACCTTTTTTTTTTTCAATTGGAGAGAACTATAACATTAAATCATTTGAAAAAAAGTAAATTAATAATAAATTTAACTTAAGTTAATAAAGAAGTTAGTGGTAGCAATAATTAAGAGGGTATTTATATATAGTATTAGATTAGAAACTTAAATAATTAAAAGTAAATACAATTTCTTTGTTTATCCGTAGACCTTCTTTGGATAGGAAATTGACTGTTTTAGAAACGGTTTCCTCCTCAATACCTAGGGGTCTTGAAATATAAAATATTTTAATTTTAAAGGGGCATTATTCTAAACTTTGAGAAAATGTTGCGACACTTAAGACATCTGCGTGGAGCTTCCTTAAGGTTTATCAAATGCTGTGTAACCGATTCTCAGACCACTGCTTGGACCACTTGTGTGTAAGTACCACTTCTTATCTGCGGCTGGATCTGCCCTATGGCCTAACATCATTGACATTTATTGAAGCCTTTAGCCTTTAGCTTGCTGTATGGGCTGTTTCTGTTGGTTCCTGCCATTTTTTAGGATAAGGCCTCTCTTATTGGTCATGCTAATTCTGATTGTGTCAAGAGTAATTTTTGATATTGGTTTAGCATAGGAATACATGCCTAATTTACAAACATGGGAATAGAACATGGTCACATGGTAATTGCTTGTATATTTAGCTGTTTATGATACAGCATACTATTACTATTATGATAGGGCATACTCATTCATGGTATACCAAGCAATGGTAAGTGGGAAGATTGGTGTTAATTTCAATTTTTCGTAATTAAATTTATTTATTATTTTATTATTATAATGAAAAAATTGAATAAGTAATTTACTGAAAAATACCTTTATTTTAATTTATTTGTTAAAATTTTTCTTTTTATTATTTTATCTGTATAGGGAGAGTGGGGGAAAGTAAGGGGGTCTGGTAAATAGGTTCTGGGTTTGAACCCTAGCTGTGGCACAATTGCTTATTCTGTTATTTCAGCCCTGGGGTGACTCTAGGTAAAGGAGACTCTGGGGAACGCCCATTCTTACTTTCACTTGCTTACATATGAAATATATAGTAAGGGAAAGTATTGTGATTGTGAAAATTTTCTAATTCCAGTTTTTGACTGAACTATATGTTTTAGGGTCTACTGAAGTCCCCAAAAGTCTCCTAGAGTCCCGAAAAAAGGTCTGGGTGTGTGTGTGTGTGGTAAGTCTAGCGCAAAACTGAAAAGTCTTATGAAACTGAAATTCCATATTTGAGACAAATATATGCCCGAGATGTTACTGCAACTTTGTCATTAAAATCAGCTAACCAGAAGAGCCACTTTTTACCATGCATATTGCACTTTTTTACAATTTTCTCAAAAACGGCTAAAACAATTTTGATTAAACTCACTATATGGATGTAAAATTTAATGGGTTTTTTTATTCTGATTGAAATATATTTAAAAAAATTAGGCATGTCGTCTTATTAGCATTAATAAATAACGGCTCAATATATATAACTTGAGCGAATTCGATATCCAACGAAGAAGGAAAGATCAAAAATATTTTTTCATGAAATTCTTGTGTTTTTAAAAATAAAGTACATATGCAGTAATATAGATGTATAATATACTGTTGGAGAGCTAAAGATTTTAGGAAAAATATTATTTTTTACACAAAATCGTAAATGTTAATGGTGAGTGATGAAAAGCCAATGATAGTAACTGATTGTTTATTTGTTTATTTATTTAATGTCCATTTATGCTGCTGTGGCTAATCGGAAAACTGATTGTTTTATATACTAATATGATAGAATATTTAATAAAACACATGTTTCTAGATAAATTCAATTTAATTAACTATTTATTAGTTTCACTTATCTTCGTCTCTAACTGTATAAGAAAATTCTTAAATTTATTTTATCAAGGGAGGTAAGTGGTAGTCGTGTGTTGTCCTCACCAAATTTATTTTACCATATTGGCTGTTTTCAAATATATTTTGAATCTCTTTTGGGACACTTTGATTTTTTTTTTCTATTATAAACAGATAGTTTTACATTGATTGTATTTAATTATCAAATGTTAAATTTGTAGTTACTGGTTTCAAGCAGCGCTCATAGATAGCGTTGTAATCCACTTTAAGCCGCTAGCTCCTCTTGTGGAGCAGCACCGAACTAATCAGTGGTTTGAATTTTATTAGACCCATTTAAAAAATAAAACAAAAACTTACGATAAATTGAGTGATTCAGGGCTTAGAAAATTAATTTTGTTTTCATATTACTTACTTATTTATAATAAAATTAATTAGCAACACTAATGTGTAATATGAGATATGTTAGAACGACCGAAAAAATAATGAGTTATTGCAAACATAATTATGTATTACATTTTTCATGTTTTGTTTTACTTTCACTTACTATATATAGTAAGGGGAAGTATTGCGATCGTGAAAATTTTCGAATTCCAGTTTTTAACGGAA
This sequence comes from Piezodorus guildinii, assembly GCA_023052935.1. NCBI lineage: Eukaryota > Metazoa > Arthropoda > Insecta > Hemiptera > Pentatomidae > Piezodorus > Piezodorus guildinii. The sequence continues at coordinate 172,234,724 of CM041292.1, read as the reverse complement.
ATACACGTTTTAGGGTCCCCTGAGTCCAAATAACCAAGTCCCGCAAAAAGGTCTGTGTGTGTGTGTGTGGTAACTCCCGGGCGGAAACGGTAAGTCCTATGAAACTGAAATTTCATATTTAAGACAACTATACGCCCGAGACGTGACAAAACTTTTTTCATCAAAATGAGCCTACTAGAAGAGGCACTTTATACCATGCATTTTGCACCTTTTTTCAATTTTCTCAAAAACGGTTCCGACGATTTTGATTAAACTCGTTATATCGATGTAGAATTTAATGGGCTTTAATATAATGTAGGTTTTATTTGGATAAAAATGGTCTGACAGGGCTTAAATGCCGATATTTTAAATTTTATTCCCCTAAAGTACCTTTAATTTTGTAGATTCAATAAAAATAACTAGATTATCTTGTTAACGCTGATTAAAAACAGGTAAATATATAAATTGAATAAATTCGATACCCAACTAAAGGAAAAACAGAAAAAATATATATTGTATACAATTTTTTGTTTTTGAACATAAGAACCGTAATATACATGTATGACATACCGTTGAAAAGCTTGAGATTTTAGAAAAAAATATTATCTCATACACAATCAATTGATACAAGTGATTATTTTAGATAATAAGGTAATCGATTTTTTAATAAAACACTTGTTTTTTATAGAAATTCCATTTAATTAATTCTTTAATTATTTCACTCAATTTTATATCTAACTGTATTTGAAAATTCTTTAATTTATTTTAAAAATGGAGGAAAGTGAAAGTCGTGTGTTGCTCGCACCAGATTTTTTTACTTTCACTTACTATATATAGAAGGGGAAGTATTGCGATCGTGAAAATTTTCGAATTCCAGTTTTCAACGGAAATACACGTTTTAGGGTCCCCTGAGTCCAAATAACCAAGTCCCGCAAAAAGGTCTGTGTGTGTGTGTTGTGTGTGTGTGTGTGTGTGTGTGTGTCTGTGTGTGTGTGTGTGGTAACTCCCGGGCGGAAACGGTAAGTCCTATGAAACTGAAATTTCATATTTAAGACAACTATACGCCCGAGACGTGACAAAACTTTTTTCATCAAAATGAGCCTACTAGAAGAGGCACTTTATATGTTGCATTTTTCACCTTTTTTCGATTTTCTCAAAAACGGTTCCGACGATTTTGATTAAACTCGCTATATCAATGTAAAATTTAATGGGCTTTAATATCATGTAGGTTTTATTAAGATAAAAATGGTCTGACAGGGCTTAAATGCCAATATTTTAAATTTTCTTCCCCTAAAGTACCTTTAATTTTGTAGATTCAATAATAATTTCTAGATTATCTTGTTAACGCTGATGAAAAACTGGTAAATATATAAATTCGATACCCAACTAAAGGAGAAAACAGAAAAAATATTTTTTTAATGCATTTTTTCATTTTTGAACATAAGAGCAGTAATATACATACATGTATGATATACCATTGGAAAGCTAAAGATTTTAGAAAAATTATCATCTCATAAACAAGCTTTTAAAAGTTAATAGAGAGTGTTGAAATGAACATAAAACTAACTGATTATTTTAGATAATAATATAATAGATTTTTTAATAAAACACATGTTTCTATAGAAATTTAATTTAATTTATTACTTTCACTTACTATATATAGTAAGGGAAAGTATTGCGATCGTGAAAATTTTCGAATTCCAGTTTTCAACGGAAATACACGTTTTAGGGTCCCCTGAGTCCAAATAACCAAGTCCCGCAAAAAGGTCTGTGTGTGTGTGTGTGTGTGTGTGTCTGGGTGTGTGTGTGTGGTAACTCCCGGGCGGAAACGGTAAGTCCTATGAAACTGAAATTTCATATTTAAGACAATTATACGCCCGAGACGTGACAAAACTTTTTTCATCAAAATGAGCCTACCAGAAGAGGCACTTTATATCATGCATTTTTCACCTTTTTTCGATTTTCTCAAAAACGGTTCCGACGATTTTGATTAAACTCGCTATATCGATGTAAAATTTAATGAGCTTTAATATCATGTAGGTTTCATTAAGATAAAAATGGTCTGACAGGGCTTAAATGCCGATATTTTAAATTTTCTTCCCCTAAAGTACCTTTAATTTTGTAGATTCAATAATAATAACTAGATTATCTTGTTAACGCTGATGAAAAACAGGTAAATATATAAATTGAATAAATTCGATACCCAACTAAAGTAAAAAACTGAAAAAATATTTTTTAATGCAATTTTTTGTTTTTGAACATAAGAACAGTAATATACATGTATGATATACCGTTGGAAAGCTTGAGATTTTAGAAAAAATATCATCTCATACACAATCAATTGATACAAGTGATTATTTTAGATAATAAGGTGATCAATTTTTTAATAAAACTTATGTTTTTATAGAAATTCCATTTAATTAATTGTTTAATGATTTCACTCATTTTTATATCTAACTGTATTTGAAAATTCTTTAATTTATTCTAAAAATGAAGGTAAGTGAAAGTCGTGTGTTGCTCGCACCAGATTTTTTTAAATAATGCGCGTTAATGCACCTAAAATTCATTTGTCGAACTTTTTTTATCATTAAAAGTTGTTGTCATTCTCATATAATACTAATGAATGTATGCACTTAGTGTTAATTTTAAAAATTATAAATTTGCATTTATTTACAGAATTTTTTTTCGGCGTCAAGATAATATGAATAGCTGACTCATCTTACCATTTTCTATTATGTGTTTTTTATTATATAATATGTTTAGCATTTATTAATATTAAATTTATTAAAATATCTATAAATTGACATCCATTTTTCAGAATAATATAAATACATGATAATGGTTTCGTTTCTATGATTCACTAAAGTAGTATCAATCTGGAATGAGATCCTGCGAATAATGCAGTGGTTGTTAAGCTCTACCATTTTAGTACATTTTGCTAGGTTTACCAAGCAATCTTCTATTTTCTATGATATACATTATATACTTTAAAGATTTTAATAACACAAAATTTAAATACCTTATTTACAAGTATTAGTATATCCTTTTAACATGATAATATAATGTTTTTAAAATTAAAATTATTCCTCATTTATTGTTTCTCATATATTTTTTTAAATTGTTTCAAGTGAGTGATTTAAAATTATTTTTTTATTGAACTAGAAGATGTGTGACTAACGAAAGATCTCTTAAAGGTTGAACTTCTGTCGGAGAGATTGAGTTGGTTCAAGAGTTTAATTTTAAGTTAAATATAACTAGGCAAATCTAGATTTTCTGTTGATATAGTGGACGGAGGAGAGTGGGGTGAACATGTAGATATAGAGGGATTTTTTGGTTCTGAATGCTTGGAAAAGATAGACTCCTAAGAAGTATAGCTGTCGAAAGTTCGGGTACAGCCACTTCAACTTAAAATACCAGGTGGGTACATAAGCGTGCTTGCGAATCCCGAAGTTGAATTTAATGAAAATCTTTTTCTCCAAATACTGCTATCAAATACAACAGCAAACAGCAAATACTACTGTTTGCGGGCGTTAGCACGCTCGGCCATTGGCACATTTACTTCTAAATGAATTTTGATTTCTTCTCTGATGTATAAGTCATTTATTTAAAATCCATTAGAGTTCCTCTGGAGCAGACCTCTGGACGATTTCCTTCTTGGTATACAGACTGTTTATATTCCTCCGTTGGCTTGTCCTAGGAGTTTTTTCTAATGAGTTTGAATTGGTGCCTTTTGAAACTGATAACCATTCCCCGGTAGGTCGTTTAGAACAGTTACTACTAGATTGGATAAAAATTGTCCCCAGAGAAGTTATTAGAGACAAAGAAAGAGAAGGCTCCAGGTACTGTTTAAAGAAGCATTAACGATTAGTGACTGTGTGGTCCGAGCTGAGGCTGTTACACGCTTCCCTTCAAAGTCTGCTTCCTCTCCACCTCTTTATGCTTACTTTCTACTTCGCTTTACGGTTAAATCTCCGTGGAAGCGGCTTGACCCGTTTAATTTACAAGTTAATTAGGTTAATGTCACGATCTACATTTGTCTTGTATAAACTTACCGTGTATGCATTATTTGATTTAAAAAACCCTTATGTAATCAGCGACGCATGATATTTATTACAGTTTCGAAGGATTAGCCAAATGATCCCTGCTCTGGATATTATCAGACCATGACCGTATACGATTTTTTGTATAAGCCAACATAATTTTTAAAATTGAGTTGTATAGGCTTTTATACTCCAAAAAAAAAAAAACAATATAACCCTGACAGTGGTCTTTAAGGTAGTCTTTCTTAGTTCTTTAACTAAAATAGTTTTAAATCAACAATAATTCATTCTATATGTTTTTGGAAAGCAAAATCCCGGGAAGTGTTTATCATTATGAATTACTTTATAATGCATTTAATTAGCTACAACTTTGAATGGTTATAAACATGTTTTTTTTTAGTATAGCTGCTGGGACACCTAACCTCTTTAGAGTCTGCACTATGTGTTGTTTTCAAAAGCACATCTTGACAATTATAAGTCGCATATCTTACTACCACTCAAATTAAAGCTGATTTAGTATTTAGTGAAATATTATTCAGTGGAAGGATACTTTACATGATTTTTTGTTCCTGAAAAAATATAAAAAAATTATTATTTTTAGTTTAATAAAAAAAAATTAAAACACATATGTCTATGACTACTCGTATTGGTGCTAATTGGAGATTATTAGGTGCGTCATTAAGTAGTACATTACGATTATCTTTTTGAGGTGGCAGACAAAAAAAAAAAAATGTACAAGTTGGCTAAAATGTGGAAATCACATTGAAAAATTTCATCTCATAATAAGCATTTTTCGGCCCCAGCTCTTGAACTAACAGGAATGGTACCTTGTTCGGGCCAAATCAGCAACGTATAGGACATAGAGGTCATTCATTATTAATGAGTTTATTATTTTTAATAAGACAGAAAAGTTTCAATTTTTTTTGCGAATACGTTGTATACTACTTTATTATTTAATACACCTTGTAAATTTGAGGGAAACATTGAATAATGACATGATACACTTGTAGAGAAACTATCCATTAACAGCACTCAAAAAATATACTAAAGGAGAAGGTCTCGTGGTCATCTTCTTTTCAGATACCTAGGTGGATTAGGAATTGAAGAGGATTCCATGACAGAAACTAGTGGGTTTGAGTGAGAATTTTTTCAAAAAAGGAATGGTGCCTGGTTCGCTCCAGATCAGCAACATTTTTTAAGGTCATTATGGGTAAATTTATTCATGACAAAGTAAGGAGTATTGAGAATTTGGGATTGTAAAGACTGGATACGAGAGGAATTCGATGGTTTAATAGAGTCCCAAAGCTCAATTCCGTATGTCTAGATTGATCTAATAATAGTCATGTAAATGAGCCTTTTGTAGTTAAATGGGAGGTTTGACCGTTTGTGTAGTATGAGTTGAAGTAGCCGAAAACGGCGAGCAAGATTCTATTAAAAAATTGGCTTCTTATTTTATGACGAATTTTATTCTGTATACCATTAATCGTAAAGAATTCTGTTTCCCCTCTTATTATGGTAAATGTACTGTATTGTTTAAAAATAAAATAACGACTTTCGGTGAGAGCATGCTTCTGAAATTTCTATTTTTAAGAGTGCTAAGCCTACCTGCGGTCCAGAATAGTCTAAATCAAAACTGAACCATTTTCTGAATGTACATGAAATTTGTTCTATATAAATTGATAACGAATGGTACAAGTTGATAGCTAACCATTTTTATGCCTCGTTAGTACTATCTATTCTAAAATATTCGTCTTCTGAACTAATAGCAAGAATGCTTTAATCAATACGGCTGTAACTACAACTTATTAAGCAGCCCCTGTGATGAAGATAAATAGCTCCTTGGAGACATGGAACCAATGCTCCAAGTTAATTATATCTGCTTCGCTTGGAAGAGGGTGACTATAGATAGGCTGTCCTTTGTACTCTGTTCAGGGCGGTTAGTGCTGGATTGGTTACTGGAGGTCATACCCGATCTAAATATGTTACTTCTTGAAATCGAATCGAAAAACTTAGATCGAGAACATAGAAACAGCGGAACTTTACTCCCTCCTACTCTTCTCGTTGCATACCTGTTTAACAATTTCGAATATTGCAATCTTATCTTTCTTAATATACGTTTTAAAAAAGTAATCGGCAGGGCGTAGGAAAGATTTTCAGTGGGAAAGCGTATTTAGGTTAAACGTTTAGGGTTGGCCAAGTGATTTATTAAACCTTTTGACTTTCATTTTTTTAATCCCTATAATTTTGATAGGAGGACTGCTGTTTTTCCTCAAAACTAACCTCAAATTATTATATTATTTTCTGAAAGATAAAATTACAAATTGGGGGTGGTGGCCGCGTGGGTCAGCGAACAGTGTTGCTCTGAACGCACGTTGTCCATCCCCACAGATGACCAGAAACTTAGAATACAATTATTACTAGTTCGTGTCTTGGTGCCGTTGGCTTTTAAATCGCCATTTTCCCCGCCCTCACCTCCTCGCCCGAGAGCCTTCCAATGGCGAGGAAGGTTGCATAAAAAAAAAAAAAAAAAATTCTACTTATAATATATATTAATCATATTTGCTGCGAATTGAAAAAAAACTTATAGATTGATAATTCGTCTTATTAATATTTTTAATTTTTTGTGAGATTTTAGTAATTCTCATGGGGATTACAGTGTAAAATATAATAACAAATTATTGAACGAAAAGCAAAAACAAAAAAAAAAATCTAATTTTACCAAAAAATTTTAAATCAGTGTATTAAGATGTTGAAAGTCGAGTGCTTCGTGTTGTAACAATACATGTACTTAACGTAATTGACATGGAATCGCGTATTAATAAACATCTATAAAACTAATATAAAAAAAATTACAATTTTTTTTAAATATATTTATTTCATTCTGCAACTGCATTATAGAATACAACAAGTATATGTTAGTAAAATATAAAAGGGATGAAACTGTGGATTTGAGTGAGAATAAAGATTGACATGAAAGGAATGATATCTGGTTCGGGCTGAATCAGTAACATATGAAATATCAAAGCCTTTATGGATCAGTTTATTCTTTACAAAGTAAGGATTTTTGCGAGGATTGTGAATTTTAGGGATTGGATACGGGAAGAATTCAATGGTTTAGTAGAGCCCCAAAGGTCTAAATGGAAATTTTAAGAACATGTTTATAAGACTACATCACCCCTGAAGACAATCATTTCCAATCATTTGTTTGTCGGAAGTATTGATTCTTTGATGAATTCGAGATCTGCAATTTCTTCACCTCACATCGGTTTCGCTCTGTTCGGTAAAAACATTAACGGAGGTATCGGAAGATGAAAGCTAAACAATGGTAAAAGAAGTTAGAATTACAAACAATCGTAATATTTTTTTTGTCTATCGGTACAATAGGATTTGCTCTAGTGCACTCCTGCATTTCAACTACTGTTTCTTCTCGTCACGTTATTTAAGTTTATCGGATCAGAGAAAAGAAAGTTACTTTTCAATAAAATAAAAAAAGTTTTACAATTTCTTCGGGTGAAAGAGTGTCTGAAGATTACTTTCGAGTTCTGTTTCCTCTAATAACTACAAATTTTCATAAATGTTTTTCCTGTCCGGTCATGAGTTTTTGAGATTTAGGCTTTTTTTTTTTTTTTCCTGTATCCGTTTCAACTACGGACACGAACTTGTTTTATTCACATCAGTATCTTCGGGGATAAGGGAAGAGAGGAAGCCGTGCTATGAATTAATGTAAGTTTTTGTTTATTTTTTAATGAATTTCTTTTATTAATAAAATAATCGATCGAAACGTTCATTCATTAGCATCATGATATATATTTTTTTAAATAAAAAATCAATTGAAATACTTTTTAATTAGTTCATGAGTTATTGATATTGGTGATTTTTAAAAGTAATAGTGGCAAAGTTCTGTTCCTGTTATGCTTAATATATTTATTTATTTCTGTAAGATGTATATGTCTTTTTATTTATAGCTAGTCCAAAATAATTTTCTTTATTTACATTAGAAAATCCCAGCGTTCCGGTTCCTAGGATCTTTAAGTTTCTATCATTAATTTATGTTCTCATATATTGTTTTCGACTGCTTCCTCAGCGGTGTTGTCGGCTTAAGATCCTAGCTTTATTGTTCCGAAAATGGCCGGTCTGCAATTTTGTCTCAAGATTTTTAATAAAGATGTCTTAAGATTTAAAGATTCAAGGTTTTTAAGGATTGTATACGAGAAGAATTTATTAAGTTTAGTAAAGTCCCAAAGTTCAAATCAAGTCCAGATTGTTCTTATCATAGTCATGTAAATGAGCCTGTTGTATTTGCTAAATAGAAGGTTTGAGCGTTTTTCTAGTGAGTCCTATTTGAGGATTCTAAGTTAGACGTGATATATTGTTAAAGGATACTGTGGGACAGAAATTCAGTGGTATACAACGCAGAGTAAACGTATTTTGTTGGAACTTATTTTTATTCTCCAATTCTAAAACCATATTTCAAGGCCTCTGAGTTGGGATTGTGAAGTAGAGTGTGAGAGGCAATAAATGGATCATTATTGACTGATAATAAACGATTATCATCAGCATAGGTACCAAAATTTAAGCAGAATTATTACATAGAAGAAAATCACAGGAGTAAATAGGTAGAGGAGGATGTATGGTGATAAATATCTAAATTTTCACGCCCAAATCACCCTATTGCATGTTCTGGAAGATATTTATTGTATATTATATTAATTGAAAGAACGCTCATTTGGTAGAAGGGGATTCCTAAATTTTATCTTCGTTTCTAGCCTATTTTCATTTCCTCTCGTGGATCTGTCATTGGCACTCAACCTGAACACTCTGATTTTTTTTAATTTTTTTTTTGTTTCACTTAACATTTAATTTACACCTGTAAAAAAAAAATTACAATCGGCAAATGTGCTAAAATCTAAGGAAACATGGGGTAGGCAGGCCTGAGGGAGACAGCACCCAGTGGTGCATCCTCCTGACATTAAGCACAACTATATTTTCAGGTCAGGAGGTCCCTCATCCAACTCCTTTTCAGTCTACGCCGAGTTATGGATGGTATGTCAGTCGTAGCCATGTTTTGCACAAGTTTGTTTATGTGTCCATTTAGTTTGTCGTGAAATCGTTTGTTAAGTCGATCGAATGTGATTTGTTGTTGTTGGATTACTTAAGACAGTATGAAGGGTATCGTTTGAAACATATGGTGGTGAGTTCGTCACCATTCTTAAAAATTGCGATTGAAAGGTTTGTATTTTTTGTATGTGTGTCTTTTTAGCTGGTTCGTATATTTGGCAAGCGTAAGTCCATATTGGTTTTAATAAATAAATGTATAAGTTACGTTTCTGTCTGATGGGTAATTTAGAATGTCTATGAAGTATCGAATACATTAGTCTCAGTCGAAAATTTAGAGTTTTACGTTTAGTCTTGAGGTGGGGGCCACATGTCAACCTTTTGTCAAAAATAAGTCCTAAGTACGTTACTGTGTTTGATTGTGGTCTATTTATTTTTTAAATTTACTAACCTAATAATGTTAGGGATGTATGGACAAATATTTAATTGATTTTTCTATTTATTATACCGTAGGAGTAGAGCATAATAAATAAGAGTGAATATTAGACGGTTAGAGGTATTGATTTCCACCTTTCATACCAGCCCCTACTTATGTTATTCATTGTTTTCAACAACAATCTCGCGCAGTCGGGATTTCTGTTTGGAGGGAACAAAGGAGACGGCCGGTGTTGGTGAAAGATTCGGCAGTGAGTTATGTTCTCCCGACGGCGGAGTTAAATCGAGCATGGCCTATTGGAGTGGTCCGGACCTCTTGATGGCCATTCATCTTGGAGGCACCCTTCTAGCGCTGGCTGGGAGTTGGGTTGGGGTCCAGTCCAGTCGGATTCTAAGCACAGAACTCTCGAGGGAAGATTAATTCTATATTATTGGGGGCGTGTGGGACTGCCTCTGTTTTGGAAACCGTAGCTTGTTGCACTTAGAAACCTAATATTTTCTCGTGATGGAGAAATTGGTCAGGAGTGTGGTCTTGGAAAAAAAAAAAAAACCTTAATAAGAAAACTTATCATATTTGTGTGTTAAAGTTTCAGCCTAAATTTCTGGCGTTCATTAGGGCTATTTTACCATAAAATGTGGCTTGTTTTTGAGCGGTATAAAAAAAAAAAAAATTATATATATATATATATATATATATATATAATTTCAAGAAGAGGGGTCTTGTGCTGGTCATGGTAGTTATAATATAATAATATAATTAGTTATAATATGATAATATGTTTGGTAAAATAGTTGCCACTATTTTTTTACTATTATTGATCGTCGCTCTGACCATCTACTTCTTGAATTCCCATAGAATCAATTATCAATATATAAAAATTTCACATTAGTTTTTTTGGACACGTCAGGATAAGTCTTACATATATTATTATATTATGTTCATATTAAAGGATTTTAGATGAATAGAAAGCTGTTTAGACAATAATTTAATTAATTAATTAGTTTATATATATATATATATATATATATATATATATATATATATATATATATATATATATTGATAAATTAATCAAAGGAAAATTGCCAATCACCACTGCTAAGTTCAAAATTCTGTGTCTCAAAATTTTTTGTTTACAACTTTTTTCATTGCTTACCAAATATTATTCATAAATTCATTCGGTGAGTTCTGCGCATGCGCAAGAGTATAGCGGTCATCTCTCAAATCGGCTCTTGGATTTCTTGCTTTTTCAGTTGGATATCACTTCAGAAAAGTCTTGAAAACATCACTAGGCTTCAGGATAACAACAACAGTAAATATTGGAGCAAACAACGGTAAGTTGGGTTACAATTTACACTGTAAAGTGAATGCTGAGTCACCTCTTCATATCAGCTGATTGCCAATAGCTAGGCAAGGCTGGTCTTGCTTAACTTTTCTTAAGTTATTTTTTTTTTCCCCACATCTGGTTATTATTTAATTATTTTCCTTACATGAAACGCGATATTATCATCAAGTAATGTCCTCCAAAGCTTCAACTAAAAGATCTAGATCTAGTGGTTCAATCCCGTCCCCTACGAAACAAAGACCTCGCCGTGATACTAATAAAAGATTACAAGCAACCCCTTCAGGTACTAATTCAGAATCTGAACCACAACCTGGCACATCGTCACAAGGGATGACTGACGAATCGCCGTTTTTCACCCCAAATCCTTTTCAGATTTTGCATAATGAAAAAGAAAACATGGAATCTACTCCTATACCCAGTGAACCACGGCCTCCTCCCATATTTGTCAAAAATATCAGAAATTTCCAGTTGTTGTGTGCGCAATTGAACAAAATTACCGAATCTACCAGCTACTACTGTATGAGTAGAATCAATGATACCAAAATATCTCCTACTACTGCCGAGACATATAGAAAAATAGTGAAATATTTAACTGAAACCAAAGCAGATTTCCATACCTATCAGCTACGCCAAGAGAGAGCTTTAAGGGTAGTAATCAGAAACCTACACCCCTCGACACCAGTTGAAGCAATTAAAGAAGAACTAACGGAGATGGGCTATAAAGTGCGGCAAGTCACTAATGTCCTAAAGGATAAAATTCCTCTACCTCTCTTTTTTGTGGATTTGGAACCAGCAGAAGGAGTTGAAAAAATCTATGACCTCAATAGATTGTACTATACCAGCGTAAGAGTTGAAAAACCTTACATAAAGAAGGAGATAGTTCAGTGCCATAACTGTCAAGCATATGGACATACTAAAAGTTATTGTCATCACATACCTCGATGCGTGAAATGCGGTGAACAGCACAAGTCTGTGGAGTGTACAAAACCAAAATCAACACCAGCTGTATGTGCTCATTGCCTCAAGGACCACCCAGCCAACTATAAAGGATGCCAAATCTATAAGGAACTGAGGACCAGGTTTCAAAAACCTCAAGTACTGGATGAAACAGCAAGACAAGTAAGAAACAGAAGAGAACCCTCAAAACTTATTGATGCCAATGTATCATTTGCCCACCTACTTGGAGGTGGGAATCAAAGTACTGAAGCCGTGGCCCTGCCGGAACTACAGAATGTACCTCAATCCATTCCACATATACCTCTTCCTCAAAATGTAACCAATCCTAAAAATCCTAATCAACCACAAATCTCTCATATCCCTCCTCCTTCAAATGCCACAGACCTTACCAGTTTGATGACATCCTTTATCTCCGAAATTAAATCCCTTGTTATGCCCCTAATATCACTCCTTACAAACCTTGTATCAAATCTCATTCCTGCCTTACAAAAACCATAAATGACCTCACCTAATTCCTTATCCATTCTCCTTTGGAATGCGAATGGTGTTAGAACTCACACTGACGAACTTACAGCCGTACTGCAAGACAAAAACATTGATGTTGCACTCATTACTGAAACTAGACTAACCACTAAACAGTACTTCAAAATACCAGAATACATAACATACCGGACAGACCATCCAGACGGAAAAGCCCATGCCGGTACTGCTGTCATTGTCCGCCGATCCGTCACCCATCACTTACACCCACTTCCCGCCCACGATTACCTACAAGCAACTTCCATTGTAATCAAAACCTTTTCCTTTCCGCTTATCATCGCATCAGCATACTGCCCTCCTAAACATCCTATTTCCTCTGCCCAATTTGGATCCTTCCTCAACTCCTTGGGAAATCACTTCATTTTGGGTGCCGACTTAAACGCTAAGAATCAACAGTGGGGTTCTAGAACCACCAATTCTCGTGGACGGACGTTGCAGTCTGCACTCAACTCCCGACGCTTTCATCTCCTACCTCCCGATTCTCCTACCTACTGGCCGACAGATCCTAACCGTAATCCTGACATCCTCGACTTCTTCATCCACTGCGGATTAGGCTCCCTGAACTATTCCGTAACTCGCCTTGATGAACTATCCTCTGATCATAGTCCATTAATCCTAAATGTATCCATAACTCCTATTCCGAAACCTTTCCCACCGTCATTCATTAGAGGCCCTGTCAACTGGAACCTCTTCCGCGAAATCCTTACCAATGATATTGATCTCAGAGTACCTCTCAAAACCCAAACTGACCTAGATGATGCCGTATTTTCCTTTACAACCACAATTCAACAAGCTGCCTGGACTGCCTCCTCTCCCAAACAATCCCAAAGAATTCCTAACAAAAGCCATTTACCACAACACCTGAAGGACCTCATCAACACCAAACGCCGAGCCAGATCATTATGGCAACGCACCCGCCACCCAGAAGATCGCCGCTCTTACAACTTTCTTTGTAGAAAATTAAAGCGGGAGTTGGCGATATTCCGTTCCCAATCCTACAATTCCTACCTCTCCTCTCTCTCGACTCGTGACAATTCCCTATGGAATGTCACGAAGAGAATTCTAAAATCCCACACCATTTCCCACCCTCTTCGGCGCTGTGATAGTTCCTGGGCTGCTTCCGACAAGGATAAAGCCGAGGAATTCGCGCAGCACCTTTCCAAAGTTTTCACTCCTCATCCTGAGCTCAATCCAACCCATACTGCAACAGTTGAAGAGTTCCTTATGTCACCAATACCACTATCCTTACCACCTAAAGCAGTTAATCCATCTGAGGTTAAATATTTTCTTAAAAAGCTTCCTCTCCGTAAATCCCCAGGATACGACCTCCTTACTCCTCAGATCTTAAGACAACTTCCTCCCAAAGCCATTACGTTTCTTGCATATCTCTATAACTGTATCCTACGCACTACCTATTTCCCTCTCATATGGAAACATTCAACTATCATCCTTTTCCTAAAACCAGGCAAACCTTCCCACAGCACTTCATCTTACAGACCAATTAGCCTGCTCCCGATCCTCTCCAAAATCTTCGAAAAACTCCTATTAAAACGAATCCTAGCCAAATTTCACAATTTTCCTTCACATCAGTTTGGATTTCGTCCTCAACATTCCACGGTTCACCAAGGACTCCGAGTTGTAGACCACATTTCCTCCGCCCTTGAGTGCAAGGAGTATTGTTCGGGTGCCTTTCTGGACATAGCTCAAGCTTTTGACCGGGTGTGGCACCCGGGACTGCTCTTTAAGCTCAAAACCCATTTACCTCAATCCTTATACCTAATCCTCCGATCCTATTTATCAAACCGCTCCTTCCGAGTTCGCAGTGGTTCCGAATTTTCCAAACATTATACTGTTGAGGCCGGTGTTCCTCAAGGCAGCGTCTTAGGACCCGTCCTCTACATCCTCTACACCGCCGATATTCCTACCGATCCCGATACCTTTCTGGCAACATTTGCTGATGATACCGCCATTTTGTCATCCAATTCCGATCCTGAAGTAGCATCGCTAAATCTCCAAAAGCATCTTTCCCTTGTCGAAGACTGGTGCAATGCTTGGCGCATTAAGGTGAACGAAAGCAAATGCACTCACGTCACATTCACCCTTCGACGCAAATCCTGTCCAACGGTTAATTTCAATTCCATACCGCTTCCTTCCTCAGACACAGTCCGGTATCTCGGCTTTTTACTAGACAAAAGACTGACGTGGAACCCACATACAAGACTCAAAAGAAAAGAACTCAACCGTAGATTCGGCCAGTTATACAGACTACTAAACAGAAAATCTCATCTTACTGTTGACAACAAATTACTAATATACAAGACAGTACTGAAACCTATATGGACCTACGGACTTGAACTGTGGGGGACAGCTAAACTTTCTAACATCAAACGCATCCAATCCTTCCAATCCAAAGTCCTCCGAACAATAGTTAATGCTCCTTATTACGTTACCAACTGTACCCTACACCATGACCTTAATATTCCGTTTGTTTTAGACCTGGTACCATCCAAATTTTCCAAATTTCATCAGAACCTTACTCATCATCCTAACCCTCTAGCGCAATCCCTATCCAGCACCACCCATCCCTACAATCCTCCTCGAAGATTGAAACGGCAGTGGCCACGAGACCTATTGTAAACATTTAAATTGGAGTTCTGACAATGGTCAGATCCTCCACTCATGTACGGTATGTTTGTGGCTACAGCGCCCTGACTCAGCCTCCACTGGCTCAGACCAGTGATGCGGCTGAGATAGAGGCGCTGGGATCTCTTGGATTCCGCTTTTTCCTCCACAAGTGGAGGGAAAAGCGCTTGCTGGGGTCCCTTAGCAATTGTATATATTGTATATAGTTATGATTGTGGGTAAGATGTTTATTTATTTGCCAACTTTTTATTTATCTCAATAATAGGTTTTTGTTTCGATTTGTTTTGTTTTTTATTTATTATTATTAATTTATTGTATATATATGTATTTATTTATGTTATATTTTATGTAATTTGACCATTATTATTATTTTCTGTATATATAGTATGAATGTGGTCTCTTATCAATATTATTATTGTTCATTTTGTAACAAATTGTAATATATCTCAATAAAGAAATAATAATTTAAAAAAAAAAAAAAATTCATTCGGTGGACAGACGAATTTTTTTATTCGTCGCAGTATACTCCATACATATTTTTCTTTAATAAAAATAACTGAGTCATTTAATTATAACATTTTTAATTGGCTGCCGTTTTAAAACTTATCAGATGGTATCAAGTCGAGGTGTTAGGATCATTGTCGGGTGCCTTGGTATTTTCGTGCCAACAAAATATCAGCCCAATTGTTTTGAGAGAACGCGACGGAATTTTTTTAAAACGTTTTAATACCTCGAATTTATTTTTTTTTTTTCAATTACCAAGGTTTATTTTTGTAAATAATAAACGAATAATCCTAACTACTTTTATTGGCTTTATTTTGTGTGTGTGTGTGTGTGAGTAGTTTTAAATAGATGTCACTCTAATAAATTTATTCTAATTATGGTGAACGTTTGGTTTGGACTGTAACAAACACTCGTCAATGATTAACGTGGTGTATCAATAAACTACATTTCTAACTATAGCTTAATAGTTTTTAGAAGAAGTTTTATTGCTGATATCAACAGCGTTCCGGGAACAACGCCAAAAAGCTTAGGCCATCATAAATGCTCTTAAATCATATCCAAACCAAATAGATTAATTCAGAACTTAAAATATCTCTTTCTAAATTCAGTAGCATCCCTATTGATATATCTTAATTTTTTCATATTCTGATTTGTTTAATTTAAAATATACTCAGTTATATTAAAGATTGATTATTTCATACTGTTCATGGTTTAAGGTATGAATATGTTTAACATAATTAGAGGTAAATAGGTAAGCATTTATAATATTCTTGTTGTAACAATATTACATAGGCATTAGAAAACAATAGATTTTCATTTTTAATTAAGTGCTTCTCTGTCGATTTTATTTATGGACCGAAACTTATTAGTTCTTAATAAGTATAATATAAATATTAACATAATCCATTTTATGTTCTTATATGAGGCTTTTAATTCCTATTTTTATTGATAGCATAACATATTTGAGTTTTAGCAGTATTTGATCGTTAAGGGTCTTGCATATTTCATGTTGCAATTCACATTCAATCTTAATATCCGTCAACGCGTTAAAAAAAAAAAAAAAAATTATAAATACTGTATAATTATAATAAATTGGTTCACCATTGTATATTTTTATATATCTCTAAAATGTACTGCGTTATCTATATATGTAGATTTTGTGTTCTTAAAAATTTACAACGGAAATAAGCGTAGTAGAGTTCCCCGAGTCCAAGTAATGAACTCTCCCAAAATGGTGAGTCTAAAATCAAGATCAAAAACTAAAAGGCGTCAGAAAAAGATATGCTATTAAATATTGATGTATTGTATTATATCAATACATAAATATAATTAGGATAATTGGATATCGTGTAGATTGATTTATTAAAAAAAATATATTTTTCTGTTGTTTTTTTTTTCATAAAATATTAATTATAATTCATTCATTCATTCGGTTGGCGCGACAGGCCTTGGAGGCCCTTGGCTTATACTCCACACCGCGATACTCGATGACATTTTATAGGGTAGGGTCATCACTCCCTACGCTTTTTTATATTAATATTATAATATTAATTATAATATAAATTATAATTTTTTAGAGTACACATTGCCTTCCATTTCTCACTTAATCACTTTATTTCATAAGTTTTTCATATTTTTCGACGTTTCGGGGCTGTTTCTCCATTTTCAAGACTTATTATTTTCATTATATAATTACTATATCATATTTCACCCTTCATTTTATTTCATAGCACACTGCTATTTGTCCTTATCGGTGTTCATTGGCTCACAAGAGAAATACCAATAAGCTATCTGTATATAAGGCTGTCTCCCGAGCTATTTTATGTTATGCAGCCCAAATTTGGGGTTTTAGGCGTTTTGATAGAATAGAGAAATTATCTGCCTATTTTTTTAGAAAATTGTTTTCACTCCCGCAGAGTACACCACACTATATTATATATTTGGAAACTAATATTGACCCTAAATTTTTGTTTACTTTGCACCTAAATATTCAATATATTCAAAAAGTATTGATGTTACCCAGCCATAGACTGACTAAGATTTTGGCAGAGGAAATTATTAAAAGAAATTTATGGTGGTGTGATAATTTCCGGTCTTTGTGTCGGAGATATAACTGGCAAAATAGTGATTATTTAGCAGATGGAAAGAAGCAATGTTTTAAAGGGTTAATAGAATATATAAGAGAAGACTTTAGAAATGGTTTACTGGTTAAAGTCAACAAATCTATTCACCATCAACTGTATTAAGAATTAAATTGTGATTAAGGGGAGAACAGTTATATCTCTGATAGATACGGCCTGGGACTCATCAAATCAATAATTAAAATAAGAGGACAGCTTCTGTACCTTAATTGTAATGTTGCAAGGGCGGAAGAACTACATTATTGTAGTTTATGTAATAATAAAGACTTTGAGGATATGTACCATTATGTAGGGGTCTGCTCTGTGCAGAATATCAGAAATAAGGATGCGTTGGCTTGGTGGGACAGTATTGTCCAGACAGGAATACATAAATTATCTAAACGGTGAAAATTGGGTAGCATTGCATAACTATCATTTAATGGCCTGGAAACATAGATATTTACTTATATCAGAATTCAATATTTAAATAAAGGGGGAAAAATGTGGAAAAAAAAAATGTTCAGTTAGTTTTATATTATAATTGTTATTTATATTATATTTGTAAAGAATATTTTGTCAAGGCGCGCTATTCTGCAGATGGACTAAAGTCTATGCATAGTGTGCAATATATAAATGTATAGTAAATTTATGTATGTAAATTAAACAATAAAACACATTATTATTATTATTATTAAATGGGGAAACAGCCCCGAAACGTCGACAAATATGAAAAACTTATGAAATAAAGTGATCAAGTGAGAAATGGAAGGCAATGTGTACTGTTTTGGCAATGTTTATATTAAGAAAACTTCCGAAAAAATTAAAAAATAAAATAAACTATAATATTCCGTCGGAAATCTAATGTCAGAAAACAATTATCTGCCATGCAAAACAACAGAGGCAAAGGACAGTTATAAGCTTATGTGATTGGTGTAGATAATGACTTCAAATGTTATATTACATATTTTTAAAACAAATGCTGCCATCGAAACCCAATACTAGTTTGGTTTTTGGTTTTTGTTTTATTTATTGGCACAAAACATCTTGGTCATCAGTGCCAGATACACTCAGTATAAGATACACTTAGATATATAATACCTAACTCACTATAAGATACACGTTTTTTAAAAACAGACAATTATGGTTTTAGTTGAAATATTAAATAATAATATTAATTAAAATAAATAATGAACCAATATAACAAATGATAATAATACACTAAAACAAATAATAATAATACAAAATGAACGAATACATTATGAACAAATAATAATACATAATAGACAATAATCATATACATAATAAGTAATACATCCATAATACATGAATACATACATACATTTGATGAATACATACATACATTTTTTTTTTCAGTATTAAATAATAATATTGATTAAAACAGATAATAAGAATAAGAATAATCTATAATAAAAAATAAATACGACAACGTTAGTAAAAAATAAACATATATCAAGTTATATCAGTAGACAATATTCAAGGAAAAAAAAAAAATAATAATGATAAAGATAAATAGAAATAAATAAACATAAAGTAAGTCCTCAAATCTTCTTATAAAAGTCCATTTCAGAAAGGAGGCACATTAATTGGTCAATTCTATTCCCATCGTTTCCTAATGCAACCGCGACATTGTGAGGTATTCCCTTTTGGTCCAGTTGTCTAGTGTAGAAGGGACATTCCTCGAACACATGGGTAATTGTTAGGATTTCCCTACAATGCTGACATCTTGGGGGCAACTCTTTACATATTAAATGCCCATGTGTTAACCTTGTGTGCCCTATTCTCAAGCGGGCCAAAACCACCTCCTCCCTGCGGTTGCTGCGACTTGAGGTTTTCCAATACTTTACTTCTTTCTTAATGGTTTTCAATTTGCTTGGATAACTGTTTTTCCATGCTTCATCCCATTTCTTCCATAAATTTTCTATAAGAGGGCGTGCTAGCTCTGATGGTGTGAGCAGTGCCCTACCACGACCAGGGAGAGTGAGAGCCTCTTTAGCAGCCTTATCTGCCATTTCATTCCCTCTTATCCCTATGTGACCTGGTATCCACACATAATTGATTCTTTTCCCATTTTCAGCCATTACTTTGGTTAATTCCAGTATCCACCCAATATGTCTCTCAATTATATTTTATATTTTAAAAATGTAGTAGCCGTGTAATATTTTATTTTAGCCAATTATGCGTTGAGGGTTGTGGATAAACGTAGCGCCGTTCACAGAACGCCATAGAAACTGTCATTGTTAAATCCACGCAATGAATCTAACTTAAAATTGAGTTCAACTGATAAAAACGCATTACTGATTTTCCTAGTTAGGGAGAAATCGAGTTTGGGAACGGACAAGCAGATTGAGAAGTATTTGGGTGAAGAAATAATGATATAATCTACAAACTAACTTTATTTTTATAACTTTATCGTCTATGTACATTTAGACATTGGTTCATTGGTAACTTTTCCCATTCAAACTAATATAGCTATTAAACGGTTAATCCTAGCCACAAATGTTATAAAAGAACAAATATTCTCCACTAAATTTCTGACAGCTTTACAAACTCCGTCAATTCCTCATCCCTACATATTTCCTATTTATGCGTCCCTACCTTACTGGCAGAACCTTTAAGGTAAATTATAACTTTTCCTACTCACCCACATTTTCTTATCTGCTGGAGTGCCTCAAGGTAGTATCTTAGGTCCTATCCTGTACTCCCTTTATACAGCTGACATTCCACTCTATCCTCGCACTGTCCTCAATACTTATGCTGATGACACGTGTGTGTTATCCGTCCATAATGATCCAACTACTGCATCCCGAACCCTTCAGTCCCACGTTACAGCCATTTGAAGATTGGTGTCAAAATTGGATGATTAAAATAAATCCCAACAAATCCCACCAAATCACCTTTACCCTTCGTCGCAAACCGATGACTTCCTGCCCCCCAATTATCCTTTAATAACATTACCCTTACTTCTGTTGAACAAATCCGATACCTAGGTCTCCATCTTGACAAGCGCCTTACTTGGAATCCTCACACAAGACTGAAACGACAAGAAACAGCTCGAAGATATCGATTACTAAAACATTTACTAGACAAACATTCAAAACTTCCAGTATATTACAAACAACTCATCTACATCGCAATTATCAGACCTATTTGGACATATGGAATCGAGCTTTGGGGCTCTACTAAACCATCTAATTCCTCCCGCATCCAGTCCTTACAATCCAAAATCCTGAATGCTCCTTATTTTGTTACAAATCAACTCCATAATGACCTAAACATCCCATTTGTTGCAGACATAGCCCGTGATAGATACTCCTCTTTCCATTCTAAACTCCCTGCCCATACAAACCCTCTTGTCTATAATTTATCTTCCTTAGATATCCCTGATAACCCTCCAAGGCGATTGAAAAGAAGGTTGCCGCGGGACCTACTATCTTAAAATAGTTAGTGAAGTGCTATCACTGGGTAGTTCTTTCTCGAGACATTTTCATGACTTTTTATTTCCATACTACACATTTACTCATTGTATTCTTTAGTACAGTTTAAATTACTATAAATAATTTTTTTTTAAATAAAAAAAATTTCTGACATAGGAAGTGTCATCAAAGTTTTGATTCGAGCAAGATCAACAGAAATTGACAGAGCATGACGAAAATGTGCCAATACTAAAAATATGTAGGCGAAACGTGACTTTTTCATTTAAAACAATATATCCCCTAATATAAACAGTCGTTCCTACCGACAGATGGTATATTTGGGTATAACTTTAAACTTTTGATGCTAGGAACACCATCCAGCTTTTGTGATAAAGGGCATGTCAATAAAGTCCCAACACTAAATGAATGTAGCAAAACGTGACTTTTTTCTTTGGAACCAATATAGCTGCTAAAAGGTATGTCCTAGCGACTAATTTTAGAAATTTCTGACGAGGAACATAGGAAATTTTCGATACAAGCAATACTGACAGAGCTGGAGCGTGTTAAACTGAGCCTGAAAACACGCTGCTAATTATTACACAGTTGTTTTATTATTTCCAAATAACTTTATTAGGGTATAACTGTTTACAGGCAATTAACTAATATAAAAAGAAAGAAGCAATTCAAAAGAAAATGATATTATATTATCTTTGTTCATCGCGGTCTTTTCATCTTGATATGGAAAATCTTTTCGATTTTTCTCTATCTTCAACTATAACCGAGTTTTAGTTGAATTACATCTATTAAAATTTGTTACTTGAATATATAGATCAACTTTTTTTTTTCTTTTTATCGCGCTTTACGAACTCCAAAACTATAAATATATGTCTCTCTCTTCAAAAGTCATGAGTTGTAGCCTTATTTATGAGTAAAATTTTAATGTATTAATTTTCTTTTTTTTATAATTATTTGCGGTTTTTGTCTAAAAAACATTTATGTTTTCTCTATCTTCGAAAATAACTGATTTATTGAATCAAATCTCTGTCGATCGGCCGCAATTTAGGTGTTAGGACCATCGTTGCATGCCCTAGTATTTTTGTGGTGAATTAAAAAAAAAAAAAAATGGTTCAGTAGTTTCGGAGAAATGCCGCGGACAGTGGACAAATTTATTATATATCAGGTTCTACATATTAGCATAACATTGGCTCCATAATTTGAGGGAGGTAATATTTGTTTTGTTTGGTCGATTACAAAGCTTCATTGTTGAAAATAATAAACTAAAATGTGTCACAATGAAGTTTCTGACCCCAGCCATATCCATCTCAAAAAAAAAGACTTAAAGAAGAGAAGTTAGTAAATTTTATGTGTTACACATTAGGTATTTTTTTTGTGTTATAGATAAATAAGTTGTAGCGTTTCTTCAATATTACAATTTATAAAATCATGTTTACTTGATCAATAATGTTTAGATATTCTAAAAAAGGATTAGTTAAGGTGGTTTTATCAGTTTCAACCGAGTTTCCTTGCTCAAATTAGAAAAAAAAAAATTAATTTTCGTCAATTAATGATAGTTTATTTCCGAAAAGGAAAATCCACTCCATAGGCGGTTAACAAAATTTGCAGTGTGTGTGGCGATGATTGCTTAGGAGAAAGCACCGTCGTAAGTGTTATATTTCGGTTCAGAACCGGAAATTTTGACTTGAAAACGCAAAAGCTCTAGGGTCGTTGTTCAACTGTTAATGATAACAAAGTTTGTCACAGATAACCCCTCACTCTACGACACAGGTATAATCGATTAACAATATTTATAAGAATTTGAAATTGTTATTGAAATCACCAGTAAAAAACGCCATGAACTAATTTTACAACCAAAATTACTAGGTGCTGTTGAAAAAGTTATACGAGCAATCCAGTTGGTATCGTTGTGTTACTTCGCATTTTACGATGATTCGTCTATTTAGGTTTTCAAAGACGGGAGACAGCCATTAAATTCAGAAAGCGATATATAAACGGTACCGCTTCGGCCGGACGGTGGGCACCCAGCGATGAAAGGGTCCAATGTAAAAAATTCCATTTTTTTGAGTGAAAGAGAAGTATACTAAAGAGGCCACCCTAGGCGTGATATGGACATTTTATCCTAATCCGAGAGAGACGTAGATAAAAAAATCGTCTCCAGGATAGCAAATTAGAGGAAATAATTTGGGTCCCTTTGGATACGAGCCGCCCTGGACCGCCTTTTGTGGCCCTGCCTCAGATGTCGCCGGCACTGAGGGATCCATCATCTCTGTCTCCGTCGTCTTCATCATTTCCCATCCCTTTTCTTATTTTGACAGATTGGTCCGTGTCTCTTCACAAAGCTCTGCTCCTAAACATTTATTGTATCGTATTGTTTACTTTTCCACTCTAGTTCAATTTTCAAATGAACATTATTGTTTCGAGAATATGGGTTGGGAGGGAAAGGGGGAAGGAGTGCGATATATTGATGTTTATTAATTACAATTTATTTTTTCTCCTTCTATTTTCACTTATATACTATAAATAATAATATATATATATATATATATATATATATATATATATATATATATATATATATATATATATATATATATATATATATATATATTGTATAAATAAGCTTTAATATTATGACGGATACATTCGGATTTTAATAGTCTGAAAAGCTTAAACGCCACATTTTAAAATATTCTCATCTAAAGTACCTTTTATTTTGTTGATTTGAAAAATTAGCCATTTAATATTGTAAGCATAAATGGATAAATATGACTCGAAAGAATTTTATTACTAAGTAGATAAATTTTTTTTTTGCCCGATAGAATAATAAAATATAAGACCTCTGCGAAGTTGCCCCCCATAGTCGAAAAAATTATTTTTTTTTAGAGTTCTGGTGGCCCCGATAGAGTTCTAGAGTTCTCGACCGTTTTTAGAAATAGTTCTGTAGTTTAAGCTACTCAAAATGACGACCGAAGTAGCTGAGGGGGGTTGCTACTTTCACACTCCTTGCAACAGCCTTAAATCTTTCTTCCTATTCACTTTACGAAAAAAAATCAAATAGAAAAATGTTAGAACTCTTTCGGGAAGGGGGCAAACAGAACACCGGACTAAAAAAAAAAAACATTTATCGAAAAAAAAATTGTATAAAAAAAAGTTTGGACAAAAAAAAGAAGATAAAAATATTCATTTAAAATTAAATCTTAAAAATAGTTCCGGTATCCCCCCGACTTATTTCTTAATATATATTAAAAGCGAGGGGATGGCTCGTCTTAAGTGATTCTCCATTTCGTAGGTCTTCCAGCACGTGGTCTATCCTCCAGAGATTTAAACTCTCTACGTCTTTATAAAACATACTGTACAGTAGCATGTGACTTATTTAAAATATGTGTAATTTCTTTTAGAGATAAGGACTGCATTTGGTAACGAACCGTAAGCTCTCTCAAATCACGAGAAACGCGCATATTGAAAATAAATCAGTTTTTCAGGCACAAGTAAAGCTAATACTGTACTATCGAGTTGAGTATAGGATAAGATTTATTCAGATAACACTGGAAAGACGTACAACAAATAGGATTAATATTGAAAGTGCATGGACACTTTTTTGACCTATCATTAACAAATGACATTTTGCCTCGTTTTATATTAATGCTGAAATGAAAATAAATAAATCTATTTTTTTTATCTAATATCAGTATTAATAATTTGTACATTAGGAAATTGATAACTGATAATAAATAGCCAAAAATTAATAGCTTGCTGTATGGAACTTTTTTGAGTGAGTGTACATTCTCACTTCTGCTTCAAAGGTTTCCTTTTATCACGAACATCCCTTTTAACTTTTACTGCTCCATTTTATAAGAAAATTGTTGATTACGTAATTTTCTCAGACAGAGTAATTGAAGTGAAGCCCTTTCAACTTTTCTATGGCTTCAAAACGATTTAACTGTAGGGTTAAACACCCTGTCACATTTCAGGTCTCTTTTTAATTTGATATAGTCTGTTGGCTAAGAGAAGTCCTTTTGGTTTTTCTCTGAATGGATCGTTAATTCTTTTTAAAAATATATTTGTATATAAATATTGCTATTGTTTTCATTGTAGGGCAGTGAACTTGGATATGCTTGTTTGTTCTTGAAGCGTTATTATCGAGGTCGGTATAGAATAAGAGTCACTAAAAATGTTATGTTATTATACTGATAGATAATTATTAACTAGCTGACCCAACAGACGATGTCCTGTCATAATTATGTCTTAGCGAAATCGGTCAAGCCGTTCACGTGTGATGCGATCACCAAGGGAAAAGGGGGTTTATATATATATATATATATATATATATATATATATATATATATATATATATTATAGAGAGAGAGAGAGAGAGAGAGAGAGAGAGAGAAAGAGAGAGAGAGAGAGAGAGAGAGAGATTGAGAGAAAGAGAGGTTATTATTACCTTTGGAAATTAAAAATAAAATTAAAATTACCAAAGCAACTTTTCTATTTTTTTCTTTCATAAGATACTTCTTCTGACTGTAATATACATGACAAAAAAAATATTAGCAAAATCGGTCAAGCCATTTACGCGTAATGCGATCACCAAGAGAAAAGGGTGTTCATTTTACGTTCACTTACCCATATATGAAATATATAGTAAGGGAAAAAAGTATTGCAATCTTGAAAATTCCAGTTTTCAAGGTAAATACACTTATTAGGGTCTCCTGAGTCCAAATGACTAAGTCCCGAAAAAAGGTCTGTTTGTATGTTCGTTTGTGTGTAGTAACTCCCGGACGAAAACGAAAAGTCCTATGAAACTGAAATTTTATATTTAGGACAACTATTCGCCCTAAATGTAACAGAAACTTTTTCAGCAAAATCAGCTAACCAGAAGAGCCACTCTATACCATGCATTTAGCACCTTTTTACGATTTTATCAAAAACGGCTCTGACGATTTTGATTGAACTCGCTATATCGACGTAGTAGTTAATGGACTTTAATATCATGTAGGTTTCATTCTGATTGAAATATTCTGACTGGGCTAAAATGTCGATATTCTACATTTTCTTCCTCTAAAGTACCTTTAATTTTATAGATTCAGAAAAAATACCTCTATAATCATATTATAATTTATAAATAGTGGCTAAATAAGAAATTTGAACAAATTTGATAACCAAATAAAGGAGAAAAGAGTAAAAATATGTTTTAATCTGATTTTATTTTGTTTTTGAACATAAGAACAGTTATATACGTGTATAATTAGAACCGTTAGAAAGCTAAAGATTTTAGAAAAAATATTATCTTATATACAAGCTTATAAAAGTTACTAAAGAGTGATGAAACGCCGATTAAACTAACTGATTATTTTAGATAATAATATAATCGATTTTTTAACAAAACGCATGTTTATTTAATTAATTGTTTAATAGTTTCGCTCATTTTTATCTCTAACTGTATTTGAAAATTCTCTAATCGATTTTAAAAACGGTGGTAAGTGAAAGTCGTGTTTTGTCCGCACCAGATTTTTTTATAAATATATATTAATTATCGTCTAAAAGAAGTCACGAATTTTCACTCAATAATCTATACTAATATTATAAAGCTGAAGAGTTTATTTGTTTGTTTGTTTATTTGAACGCGCTAATCTCAGAAACTACTGGTTCTAATCGAAAAATTCTTTTTGTGTTGGATAGTCCATTTATCGAGGAAGGTTATAGGCTATATAACATCACGCTGCGACCAATAGGACCGAAGAATCAGTCGAAAAGCTGGGAAAAAACGGGTAAAATTTGGGAGAAAAAAAACCTCGCTTCCCAATGATTCCAAATGATTTACCTTTTATTTTTAAATAATTCAATTTCCCTTTAATTTATATTTTTCCATTTAAACACGTCGGAATAGATTTACGTCGAGATCGGGTTGCGGAGAAAATCAGTATGTTCTTCTGCCACAAGAAAATAAAACTAAAAATGTCATTTACGCGGAAGTACATTAAAATATAAAAGAATATATAAAACTTCTTAATAGCAATCATAATAAAAGAAATTGATGCAGACGAAGTCGCTTTAGAATATTTCAAAGAAAAAGTGGCATGTACTAAGAAGGTTTAAATTTGGGTGATAAAATTCCGGTTCTGGGATACACCGATGATTTGGTACTGCTAAAGGAAGACACGGGAACTAAAAAACTAAATACAAGTCCGTTAATAAAAACCGGTAAAGAAATAGGACTCGAAATAAATACCTAAAAGACAAAATATATGATTTGTAGCCGAGACGGTGGCGATCATAGTGATATTGATATATCAGGGTATACTTTTGAACACGTAGAGAAATTTAAGTATTTAGGTTCAATGATAACGAAAAAAAAAATCCAGGAGGAAATAAAGTCCTGGTTAAACGCGGGAAATGCGTGTTATAATTCAGTTGCGAAATTACTTAGCTTCTGTCTTAAAACTTAAAGGTTAGAATTTATAAAACCATTATTCTTCCGACGGTGAAACGTGGCCGCTTACTTTGAAGGACGGACAACGGCTAAAGGTTTTAGAAAATAAGGTACTAAAATATTCGGTCCGAAGAGAGATGAGGCTACTGGGGAGTATAGAAAGTTACACAACGCGGACATATTTATATGAATCTATATTGTTAAGATATGTTTTATTTCATGAGTCATTTTCAACTTTAATCGTTATTGCCTTGAAGCATATACATTTATAAATTTAAATAAATTAAAACAATTACTATTTATTTTGATTTATTTGAGTATAATAATCAGAACTATTATTTTAAGCATATTTAGGACTTTTATTAGCTGTATGTCTATATTTATAAAAGAAAGTACCACTCAATTTTCTGGTATCTAAAAAATTAATATGGTTGTGAGGATCAAATTTTTCCTGGAGGTTCGTCTTACCGCCTAGATGTGTAATAAGGCAGGATTTGAAAATCTTCGCCCAAAAAGTGGTTGAACAACCTAAACGTAAAATTGTCTTAATCTGATATGTATCAGCAAAGGTACAAATATTTTATAACAAATATATTTAAGCATATTACTGTTGTTATCTGTTCGTTAAACGTCACTTTTATACTACTATGGTTAATCGTATGATGACTAATTTTTTCCTCTCCAAGTTTAGTTAGGGTAGAGATCTTTAACGAGTTCATGAAATAGCAAAGGCTAGGGACCACCATTTTACGTCCCCTTCGAAGGAGGGCATAACTAAGGTTGTTTTTTACTCTCATTAAAAAATCTTAAGGGCACCTGGCTGGTCACTACATACAGGTGACCGACCCTTTTAAGCATATTGCGTTTCATATCTGTTTCGAGTGTAGGTTCCTATGAAAATATATTCAATTGTTATTTATTTTTTAAAAATGGTTTGTGACGATTATTTTTACATATTAAGTGATTATGGGTATAACCACTTCTACTGGTTTGCTATTGTAAATTTGACAGGAAGAAGTCAAGATCGGGCTTTAAATGATAACAAAGAGTAGCTGATAGTTGATATTTATTATAGCCAATCTCACCATAAACGCACATAAATTAATACGAAATGCAATATTCGCGAGCAAAGCTGCGTGACACAGCTAGTATGAATATAAATGTTTTTTAAATTTATGATAGTTAACAAAGAAACCTCTTCAATAGCGGGAAAATCTAAGCTTCTATGTGACTCCCTTCTCTCTGCCCACAAAGTTAGTCGTTTCTAGTATTAACGAGATCTATGGGAATGTAGTCCACATTTAGCATACATATTCTATTATATCTATTCAGATTTCAATTTTTTAAAAACCTGTTGCGCCCAACACACGACTTTCACTCACCTAGGTTGTTAATATCAATTTAAGAAGTTTTCAATAGAGTTAAAGTTAAAATAGCTTAAAGAATTACTTTCAGTTTCGTTTCAGAATAAATACTAAAACACTATAAGATTGTTATGTACAACAATCGCCTAATTTAGCTTTCTAACAATATATAATACATCTACATCACTATTATTATGCTCCAAGAATAGGAAAGTAATAAAATGCTGTCAAATGGTCACTTATTAACAAATAATCTGTCAAGCAACCGTTCTGTACAAACGGGTTATTATAGTATTCTCCAGTTAAAATCCGTGGTTGAGTGCAAATGACCAATATTTAATGTTAAATTTTGGTTAAAAATAAATATTCTGTAATTTTAGGATATCAGTTAACGACCTCCTGCGAACCTTAATGTTTCAGTTAAAAAATCTACTAATGCGTTGAATGTAAACAAAAATTGAAGTATGGCCAAATAACTAGTCTAATTTGGACTTAAATTAATAAAGTCGTTTATTTTCATTAAATGATTAAAATTAGATAAAATATTATTTCATTAAATCAGATAAAATCTATAGCCTTGCAATAGGATATAATACATCTATAAAATTACAACTCTAATGCTCCAAAAAAAAAAATTAAATAAACAAATATTTCTACATTTTTCTCCTTTAGATGGTTATAAAATGCTTACAAATCGTGCCTTAGTAGCATCAAGTGGCATTAAATGCATTAAAATTTTGTTCTAAAATTTGTTCTACTACCTTAGTTAATATCAATTTAATTTTACCACGTGTTTAGTCGTTAGGCTAATAGATTATAATTATCAAATAAACAAAACAGTTGGGTGATTGTATGGATATTTCATCCGAAATCATTGGTAAATATGTAAAAAAAGTTTAATTTATTTCTCTCTCTATCCTGAAAAGTATTTTTCATGTACAGTTAAGTGAAAATAAAAAACTGCATTTAATTAAGTAGTGAGGCTATATTATTCGGGAATTTGTTTTATTATATTTATTGTATTTTTTTTTTCCAGTTTTCAACGAAATGTCGGTTTTTCAAACATTATTGCGATTGAACATTTACATCGATTTTCGCTATATTATTATAATAAGTTTTAATGATGTCATATCCTAATAGGAAAGTTATAACTTCAAATATAATGATTAAGTCTAGAAATATTTTTAGTACAATCTTTTATCTCTCTTTCGAGTTATCTGTTTTTTTTTAAATAAATAGATGTTATGATTTCATAATTAGTGTGTAAAATGTCAATAATCTTCTTTTTTAACAATGGTTACAAACTCCATAAAAAGGTGCCGGCCTACCTTATTAGCTGGTTTGTACCTCGTTTTTATTCTCTTAATCATAAGCCTAGAGAAAACCGGAGAGGGCAACATATGGCAGGCGTGTAGGTAATGTGAGACCATTTTTTTTATAAGTTTAAGTCCGCCGGAAAAATACAGCAAGAAAAAAATGGTTTGACATTTAGGACATTAGCAGTTCTGGTGTTCAGGTAAAGGGTTACCTCTTGTTTTACACTATACCTCGATTCCTTCATCTGTAAAAAATAAGATGTAATATACGATTGTATTGCTTATTAAGTGATTACACATTTTATTTATTTTTTTTTTTTTTATATTCAGTATGTCGTCAGTTTGTTTATTGAATAAATGCGGAATTAAATATGTTTATGAATTATTTAGCTCAACTGTATCTATGAGATGAAAAAGACTAAATTTTTGAATTAATATTGTAGCTTAAGCGAAGCACTCCTTTGGTCATAAACATTTTAATTCTATTTTTCTTATGTTGCTAAGAACCACTTTTTAACCATACCTGTGTTGATAGTTTCTGGCAAATTCTTGGTTTATGTTAGCGCTCATCAGTATAGTCGTCTTCAGAAGTTTTAGATTTCAGATTCTTCTTGCTGAAGTTCTCAGCAATATATAGAGTCCCCAGACCAGTGGTTCCCAACTAGTTTCCAATTTCCCATAGGTCCGCGGAATCATTGAGAAATCATATTAAATTATCTTGATAAAAAATCTTTTGGCTGAAGTTTTGGCTCGTTTGCTCAAAATCATTGAATTGCATGCGCTAACTGATGGTAAATAGGTACCTATACAATGGTATATTGTATGTAAGGTTAAAAAAAAAATGTATGTTGTACTTATACAAATGTTTCTATTAGTTTGATGCGCCTTAAAATCAATACAATGATCTGGAATAGGTTCTATATCATTGTAGGAAATATCCAGTATTTTTTTTTTAAATTTAATTGATTATTTTTCCATTGAAAAATAGATTTGGTATTTTGTCTTATATAAGAAGTTTTTTATTATGTTTGGGTATGGAATTAAATATGAACTTGGTAACTAGCGAAAAGAACTACAATTTTGAAACATGTTCACTATACATTATTTTTTTGGGAGGGATTTAGAGTTTCCTTGCCATTGTACTGAATGGATGAAGGTGTCCGCGAAAATATTTTGTAATATTATATACTGCTCCAGGCGATCAAGATTGCGATCAAAAATGCATCCTTTGGTTTGAGAAAGCCCTTTTATTACATTTAACCCCTTTATAACTTTTAACTTTAAGTCCGGGTGGTTGATATGACTACTTTCAGGGACCATGCAATATATTTTATTATATTAATAGTAATACATAACACCGTAATCTGGAGTTTATAATTATTACATGTATATATATATATTATATATATATATATATATATATATATATATATATATATTTATTTATTTATTTATATCTCAGTTAAAATCAGGATACAAAGTCTATTCTCATATTTATATATATATATATATATATATATATATATAATATATATATATATATATATATATATTATTATAAGAGCTATTATAATTTCCTTTTGTATTATGTTCCCTTTAATTGATCAATCATCTTCGTTCAGGTCATAACGCCCTAAATCAATAGTCAATTGCCTCCTACGTGAAGCTTCCAAAATTTACATATAACCATGGATATCCAATATTTTCTTCTTATTGGAAAAAAAACGAAAAAGAATGCCTGTACTTCAATCAGTTTATCGCTGGTGATGTTTTTCTTGATTGACATGAAAATTGCCAAAGGAATTTATGGAAAGGGAAATAAAGAGACAAATTAAATTTATATTGGTTCGCAATCGTGTAATGAGTATGCAAGAAAACACTTTTATTTTGCGAGCTCTTGTGATCTTCCAGGATGTCTTTTCTATTAATGTCCGTCTTGTTTTATATTCATAATCCTTTATTAAATGCCTGCACTTTCCTCGTTCCTTCGTCTGTGCGTCATCCTTTTCGAGTACTACCGTCAAAGTTGTTTGTACGTGAAATGAATCATTTTTCATAAGCATAGGTTAGATTTGTGAAGATGTTCTAGTAGAGTATTATACAGGGTGTTTTAGGGAAAGTGGCCAGTCTTCAGGATTGAATTAAGCAATTAAATGTAGTATCTTTGGATCCGGAGATAAATCAGTTCAAGTCCTAAATATCATGTTGTTTTTTTTCTTATGACCCAACAGTACAATTTAAAAATAATCATAGGGAATGGGTTTATGGGAGTTGAACATGTTAAGAAACAGTAATATGCGCTGAGAAGGTGTTAGTAAATAAGGATGTGTGTAGGATTTAAATATGAATTAAGGATATAAAAATTTTAAAAACATATTTTGAGATTAGTGAAGTGTGTTTTCATAAAATTTCCATACGATATCATTAATGCGTAAAGAGATAAATTCCTTAATAAACAATTTAAAAAAGTATTAATTCATTAATGATAGCCTAAATAACTCATATCAATGAATATCCTTAGACGTGAATGGATCTTCTGAGAAATGTGTTAGTATTCATTCCGTTATAAAATTTTGTTCCTTGTTTTAAGATCTTAACAACACATTTTGAGTATGATCCTTGGTCTGTCTTAATCATAAATTACGTTTAAATTGTGTTGTTTGATCATAGAAAAAAAACTGATATTTACCAAATAAGTTATCTCCTGTCCTAAAGACTTGGTTCGATTACTTAGAACCATTTCTTGTAGGATTTAATGAACTACAACTTTAATTCCATGGAATTGTGTCATACAATCTCTTCTTGAGAAGTTATAATCTGATAATGCCTGGAAAACGTGGATTTTCTAAAACTAGTACCTCAACTGTTCATTTCTGGACACTTGTCTATGGGACTTTTTTTTTCTCGTTTTGAGGTACTTAATTAATTCTTAAAGTTTGGCTACTTAACCGTGGAATCCTCAGTATAGTCTAATTGGCTACTAATTTTATGTCTTTAGTCCATTTTAAAAACTAAAATTTTATTTCCTGCGATTTAATACGCAGGCGACATTTTAATCTGAGGAAAGCTTTACAATATGGTGAATTAACTTTTAGTTGAGCACTACCTGAAATAATTATTTCTTGATCCAGTCATTAGACGAACTCCGCCTACATTAAGATTGGATGAAGAGAGGTGATTTACCCTGGATACCGTACCAGGTGGTCGGGACACGTGTGCTTGAAGGAGCAAGCACTGAGAGGAAGGCAGATGTGGACCACGATGCCGGAACTACTGGAGCATCGGGCCCTGAAAAAAAATGCATCCTCCAAGCTGATGCCTCTCTTGTCAGCACAACAACAAACAAAAAAAAAAAGAAATAAAAAAAGGGTTAGTCAATTAAACCATAGCTGATGGTTCCTAACGCGTCATTAATTGCTTCACTGCTGTTCACACATTTTATTCTTTTGTAGTCTAACTTACTGAGGTTAGGTACGAGACATTTTTCAGCAATTTTTACTCGATAAATATGATCCTTATTCTGTTTCATTGAATATTTTTACTTTAATTTACCTATATTATTATTTATTAATTTGTCACAAAGATCCATTTCTGGTTCCGGACCTCCGCCAGACTTCACGGTTTTGTGTGGTCGCCCATCCTCCAGGCTGCTCCGAGTGTCAGCAGAAACTATCTAAATCGCGGTCGTCCTCTTCTTCCATAGAGACGGTCTTTTCTAGGTAGTTTCTCTTCACTCGTGCCACATGCCCTGCCCATCGTAATTTGCCTAGTTTGATGATCTGAACTACATTAAGCTCGTTGAATACATCATAAATCTCCTGGTTTGAACTCCGTCTCCCATAAATTAAAACTCCTTTAAATACAATTCGAAGAATTTTCCGTTAAAAATAGACGAGGTGTCGTTTGCTATTCTTGGTTGTAGTAAAAGTTTGCAAATTAAAAGTTAAAAGTAAACTATTTATGACAGATATATTTAGTGAATATTACATAGTAAAGTATTGCGATCGTGATAATTTTCGTATTCGAGTTCGCACCGGAAATACATGTTACAGGGTACCCTTAATCCAAATGACCAAGTCCCGCAAAAAGGTGTTTTGGAGAGTGTATATGGTATATCAAGCTCGAGTTGTGATTACTTAAATTTCATATTTGACCAGCCTATATGCCTGAGATGTTACAGCAACTTTTTCGTTAAAGTCGGCCAACCACAAAAGCCACTTTGTACCGTGCATTTTTCACCTTTTTACGATTTTCGTGAAACGGCTCTAATGATTTTGATTATAATCGCTATACCGATGTAAAATATAATGGGCTTTAATATCATGTAGGGATCATTGTGATTAAAATAGTCTGTCAGCCGATATATAAAATTTCTTCCTATAAAGTAACTTTAATTTTAGGAATACGAAAAAAATAACTATTTTATCATGATAGAAATGATTGACTAATTAAAGGAAAACAGAGCTAATACATTTTTTTTTTTTTTTTTTTTTTGGAAATTTTGTTTCTCCGAACATAACAATAATAATTTATATGTATAATATACCGTTATAAAGCTAAATATTTTAGAAAAAAATGTGTTCATATACAAATCCGTATAGGGTAATGGAGAGTAATAAAAAGCGGATGAAACTGAGTCATTTTTGTAGATTATTATTTCTTTATTCCATTATTAGTTCTTGTAGTACCGTTCAAACATAATTTTTTTTTAACTTTTAAGACCAAGGTGTTTTATTCTCTTTTTAACGATTTTTTATATATTCTAGATCCTGCTAAATTCGTTAATTTTTAGAAGATATATTTGCTTAAATTTATAACTATTGCCATTATAATAGTAAAATTGCAACTACAGCTATAAAATATCATGAAACTCAGTTGTCTTGTAAAGGAATTTTCCTTTGGTAGAGCTTAAATATTTTATTTTTACGGTACCAGTTTCATTTTCTCCAGTGGATTATCGGAATTTCTATAAGAATGTCAGGTTAAGTGCTTTTGTGTGCGGAAAGAATCTGGTATTATAAGAGGTATATATATTTAGGTCCAAGTCTACAATGGCTTATTGATGTATTTACAGGTGGTTTTATTGCTGACAAAAATTAAGAGCGATTAGGGTATTTCTAAGGTTTCATATTGCTATAATTTGATGTTTGTGTTAGCCCTTAAGTTAAACCCGTATTTCTAAGCCCCTCGAGGATAAATGATGGTTATATATATTTTGCTTTTAATTCCACATAGATTGGAAGTTTGAACAGTTCGTAAAGTAAGTACTGTCGATGTCTCAGTCTTTTATGTAGAATCTATGTCTTGTTAATTTGGAGTCGTAGGTATAGGATGTGGTGAGCTTTGAGTGAAGTTAAATTAACACGTTCACACAGTTCGGGACTTTGAACGCACTAAATGCGAGATTGCAACAGTTTTGACACGGTGTATTCTTGAGCAGGTATCTTACATTAAGTATAAAGGTAGGTAAAATGGTCAAAAAATTATAAAATTTGAGAAAATTCTTTAAGAAGAGTTACCAACTGAAATTAACCGATAAGAGTCCTTTGAGGGAGGATGTTAAAGGTTACAAAATAATTAATGAATAAACCCATGTGTTTGTTAATTCCTACAACATATAATGTTGAGAAAATTAATATAAACTTATTTTCTGAAAACAAGTGACTCGCCTTTGATGCACGTCACCCCACGATAAAGTCAAGTGTGACCTCCCGATGGGTCACGCCGGCGTGAACGTGTTAATTTAATTTTATATTACCGTGGCAATTCAGCTATATGCTTCGTTTAATTTTTGTTTTGAATTTGTAAGTTAATTTTATGGCCATATTACGATTTTATTTTATTAATTAATTAGGAATCGTAAATTAATTTTATTTGAGGGGTGAAAAATCCATGTATATACAGAGTGTGACCAGTTCTCTGTGAAATATTCTCCATTCAGTTTTCATAGATCCTATTTAATTATAATATTCTATAATGTCCTCTAAGTACGCGGACTTATCGTTCTCAAGAGTTCTTGGTTTCGTTACAAAAAAATGAAACATTGATAACAAAATATTGAAAGTCTTCCTTCTTCTTTGCGGTAAAACGTAACTTCCTCGAAAACCCTCGGAGAGATATTAGAGAAAGCTTCATAATTCCAGTGTTCACAGTCTTTCCTGAAATTATCAAATGGAGCGAAAGAGAGAGATAGGAGCTAGGCTCTCCCTATATTAATAGTTGGAACGAAACGAAACTTTTGTCAAAAGGGGAAGAGGGAAATGAACTGTAGGAAAGTGGCATAGAAGTTGAGAGGCAGGTTTCCTGAGGAAGTGGGCCATTCGGAAACCGGTAGTTTATGGAAAATAACCGGCTGTGATATGCCCGGTTAGGCAGAACTCTATTATTCTTAAGGTAACCAAGTTAATACTCTCATTTGGTAAATAATTTATGTTTTATGATAATTTGTATTTTTTTTTCTTTAATAGTTTGTATCTCTGTTAGAACTTTCTTTCGAAAGACTGTTCATTTAACGTCACTTTTATGCTACTGGGATCGGAGGGTGCTACAGTGAGAGTCCTAAATTTTGCCTATCCAAGTTTAGTTACGGTAGAATCTCTAACGAGGTCTTGACATCGCTCAGGCTCGGGAAGACCATTGTAAGTCCCCTCCGGAGGACGGCATAACCAAGGATATTTTTCTCCCTTTAAAAATGTTAGTTGAACCCACAGCTTGGGTATAGAAGGCTGTTATGCTAGCCACTACACTGCAGGTGACTCCTTTTCAGAAGATTTGATAATTGTAACTGGTTTTTATCTCTAAATATATAAAAGATGTCGTGATTCTTGCCTTCTGTTAAATTCTTCCAAACCACGGATTTAGGTAAGGTTTCCACTATCATTTAGAGTGGCGTTTCCATCAAAATTTTTAACAAGCCCCTTCATCAATTCACTTCCATGACGAGGACCCCCTAAATCCTAAAAATTGTGTGTGTGTTTAAAAGAATATTTAATTTTGGTTGAAAAAGTCTAACTTGAACCTGGCTTACAGGAGGCTAATTTATTATTTATATATAAGACCTGTCCTGCTTCATGCAAATAAATGTTGTAATTCATAAAAGAATTTACTACCAATTAAAAAGGGTTTTAATTAACAAAAACTTCACTTGCATATATTTTCTCTTTCGATTGCATGACAATCATGACTCAGGGGTACTCCGTACCTCCACCACTTGTATATATACAAACAAACATCTCTTACATAAACTTAACGTGTGTGTATATATAAAACAAGCTTTAAGCGTTGGAAGCAGCTAAGGAGTGTCGAACCCTGACGCTGAGCTTAAGAAATTAAGAAGTTCTAATGATTAAGAATCAGAATGGTGTACCAGCATTAAGTTGCACAACCCCCTTCACTAAATCGTAACACAGGCATTCATACAAAATACCATTGCTACCGAAACTCCTTATAACAGAAATAGCCAAGCAGAGGAAATGAAAATGAAGAAAAAAGGTCCTAAGGGTTTACTTCGATCCGCAAAACACTGAACTACGGACATTTAAAACCAATAATGCAAGATAGTTATTAATTTAAATACTCATATAGATTCGATATTTTTTGTGAAGATAGATCTGGCCTTTAAGCTCATTATATTGTATTATAAAATGGCCAATTTTATATAAAAAATTTATAGTTGAAAATAATTTCCCAACGAACCTCCACGAACCCCCTGGCATCTTTTGCGGACCTGCAGGGGTCTACGGATCACTAGCTGGGGACCACTGATTTAGAGCATCCTTTCTTGAAGGTTTATAAGTAAAATGCATTGGAATTAATTTTTTTCAGATGAGAAAATTGAAGTTTCCGTAATGAATGCATCGACATATGTTTCCTAAAATATGTGTTGTAATATCGACGTGTTATAAACACATATATAACCTACAATTTTAAACTTATACAAGAAGGTATTTATTCAAATACCCCTAAAGAAATCATTATATTCTGCGATAAGTTATACATCGGTTATGATTGTAAAAATCTGATGCGGGCAACACACGACATTCACTTACCTCCATTTTGTTTGAAAAAGTCTAACTTAAACCTGGCTTACAGGTTACAGGAGGGTAATTTATTAGTTATATATAAGAATTGTCCTGCTTCATTTTTAAAATCAATCAAAGAATTTTTAAATACAGTTAGAGATAAAAATGAGTGACACTATTAAAGAATTAATTAAATTGAATTTCTATAGAAACATATGTTTTATTAAAAAATCTATGATATTATTATCTAAAATAATCAGTTAGTTTTATCGGCTATTTATCACTCTCTATTAACTTTTAAAAGTTTGTGTATGAGATAACATTTTTTCTAAAATCGTTAGCTTTCCAACGGCATATCATACATGTATATTACTGTTCTTACGTTCAAAAACGAAAAATTGCATTAAAAAAATATTTTTTCTGTTTTCTCCTTTACTACGGTATCGAATTCATTCAATTTATATATTTACCAGTTTTTCATCAGTGGTAACAAGATAATATAGTTGTTTTTTATATAATCAACAAAATTAAAAGTACTTTAGAGAAAAGAAAAAGATCAGCTGATGCGCTCGATGATAACAGTCATACGTTACATCGTCTCTCAGATTTTTGCTTTTTTCAGTAGGAATTCGCTTGAATTCAGTCTGGAGAACATCACTAGACCTCAGGAATACTACGGCAGTGAATATTGGAGAAATTTCGGTAAGCAAAGTTATAATTTACTTTGTACAATCACGAAAAAGTGAAAGGAGGGTCACTGATCAGCTGATTGCCGCTAGCTCGGCAAGCTCGGGCTTGCTTTTCGTTAACTTATCTTTCTTTTATCTTTAATTCTTATCTCATTATTTATTTATTATTATTATTTTCTTAATCAATGAGATATTTTCATCAAGTCATGTCCTCAAAGTCTGCAAGTAAAAGATCTAGATCTGCAGGTTCTAACTCGTCTCCTACAAAACAGAGACCCCGCCGTGAACAAAATAAAAAAATAATTCCACCAGCGACCGCGTCAGCTACCTCATTAGGATCTGAACCACAGCCCAGCACATCATCACAAGGAATAACTGACGAATCCCCGTTTTTTACACCGAATCCATTTGAGATCCTCCAAAATGAAAAAGAAACCATGGAATCTTCTCCTATACCCAGGGAACCACTACCTCCACCAATATTTGTTAAAAATATTAAAAATTTTAAACTGATGTGTGCGCATTTAAACAAAGTAACTGATCCTAATAGTTATTATTGTATAAGTAGAACCAATGATACTAAAATATCTCCGACTACTGCTGAAACCTACAGAAAGATTGTAAAATATCTGACTGAGACCAAAGCTGACTTTCATACTTATCAGCTGCGCCAGGAGAGAGCATTAAGGGTCGTAATCAGAAACCTACATTCCTCCACACCCGTTGAAGCTATCAAAGAAGAACTGACAGAATTAGGATTCCAAGTGAGGCAAGTCACCAACGTTCTAAAAGATAAAATTCCACTGCCTCTATTCTTCGTGGACTTGGAACCATCAGCAGGAGTCGAAAAAATCTATGACCTCAGTAGACTGTACTATACCCGTGTAAAAGTTGAAAAACCTTACACAAAGAGGGAAATAGTTCAGTGTCATAACTGTCAGGCATATGGTCATACCAAAAGTTATTGCCATCACATACCACGCTGTGTGAAATGCGGTGAGCAGCATAAAACAGAAGAATGTACAAGATCAAGATCTACACCCGCTTTATGTGCTCTGTGCCTCAAGGACCACCCGGCTAACTACAAGGGATGTGAAATCTACAAGAAACTCAAAACCAGATACCAAAAACCTCAGGATCCGAATGAAACAGCTGTACCAACCAGAAGCAGAAGAGAACCATCTAAACTTGTAAATTCTAACGTATCTTTTGCCCACTTGCTTGGAGGTGGAAACCAGAATCATGAAGTCGAGGCACTGCCGGAACAACTTTTTCCTCAACTTTCTCAATGTATTGTACAACAATCTATCCCTCAAAGTATACCTAATCTTCAAAAAACTCCTCAACATCAAATTTCTCATATCCCTCCACCATCAAACGTCACAGATC
Organism: Piezodorus guildinii; assembly: GCA_023052935.1. Lineage (NCBI taxonomy): Eukaryota > Metazoa > Arthropoda > Insecta > Hemiptera > Pentatomidae > Piezodorus > Piezodorus guildinii. Next base: position 172,194,444 of record CM041292.1, on the reverse strand, counting down.
TTACCAGTCTAATGACATCGTTCATCTCCGAAATCAAATCTCTTGTTATGCCGCTTATATCACTCCTTACAAATCTAGTATCAAATCTAATCCCTGCCTTGAAAAATCCTTAAATGAATTCACCTAACTCCTTATCCATTCTCCTTTGGAATGCGAATGGTGTTAGAAATCATTCTGACGAACTGACAGCGTTGTTGCAAGATAAAACAATCGATGTTGCACTTATAACTGAAACAAGACTAACAACTAAACAGTACTTCAAAATACCGCAATACATCACATACCGTACTGACCACCCAGACGGCAAAGCCCATGCCGGTTCTGCTATCATTGTCCACCAATCCCTCTCTCATCATTTACTCCCACTTCCCACCTATGATTTCCTACAAGCCACAGCCATAGTAATCAAGACTTTTTCCTTTCCGGTAACCCTCACATCTGCATACTGCCCTCCTAAACATTCCATTTCCAATTCCGAATTTGTATCCTTCCTGGATTCCTTAGGAAATCGTTTCATTCTGGGTGCAGACTTAAACGCCAAGCATCAGCAGTGGGGTTCCAGAACCACGAATTCTCGGGGACGAAATTTGCTGTCTGCACTCAACTCCCGAAATTTTAATATCCTGCCTCCTGACTCCCCTACCTACTGGCCAACCGATCCTAACCGCAATCCTGACATCCTCGACTTCTTTATCCACAGCGGATTAGGCTTCCTCAACTTTTCTGTAACTCGCCTTGATGAACTATCCTCAGACCATAGTCCACTGATCCTAAAAGTATCTCTCACTCCAATTCCAAAATCCATTCCACCATCATTCATCCGAGGCCCTGTCAACTGGAACCTTTTCCGCCAAATCCTGACCGATAATATTGACCTCAGAGTAACCCTCAAAACCCCAGATGACCTAGATAATTCCGTCTATTCCTTTACCACCGCCATCCAACAAGCTGTCTGGACTGCCTCCTCTCCTAAACACCCCAATATAAATCCTCACCAAAATCATTTTCCACAACATATTATAGACCTCATCCATACCAAACGCCGAGCAAGATCATTATGGCAGCGCACCCGACACCCAACAGATCGCCGCTCCTATAACTTCTATTGTAGACAATTGAAGAGGGAGTTGGCGACCTTCCGTTCCCAGTCCTTTAATTCCTACCTCTCCTCTCTATCAGCTCGTGATAATTCCCTGTGGAATGTCACGAAAAAGATCCTAAAATACCATCAAGTTTCCCATCCTCTCCGACGTGGTGATGACTCCTGGGCTGCGTCTGATGAAGATAAAGCCGAGGAATTCGCCACACACCTCTCCAAAGTTTTCACTCCTCACCCGGAATCCCACGCCAATCACACCGCAACAGTGCAAGACTTTCTTATGTCACCAATTCCACTTTCTCTACCTCCTAAAGCTATTAATCCCTCTGAGGTCAAATATCTTCTCCAAAAACTTACCCTCCGTAAATCTCCTGGACACGATCTCCTTACTCCCCAGATCCTCCGACAACTTCCGCAGAAAGCTATTATATTCCTTACTTATATTTACAACTGCATCCTACGCACCACCTATTTTCCTCTGTTATGGAAACATTCCACTATCATTCTTTTTCTAAAACCAGGCAAACCTTCCAACAATACTTCATCCTACAGGCCTATTAGTCTACTCCCCATCCTCTCAAAAATCTTCGAAAGGCTTCTTCTTAAACGTATCCTACCCATATTAGAATCTCAAAATCTTCCTTCCCATCAGTTTGGATTCCGTCCTCAGCATTCCACAGTTCAACAGGGGCTCCGAGTTGTAGACCATATTTCCTCAGCTCTTGAATGCAAAGAGTATTGTTCTGGTGCGTTTCTGGACATTGCGCAAGCTTTTGACCGGGTATGGCACACTGGATTACTCTTCAAGCTGAAAACCCATTTACCCCAGTCTCTATACCTCATTCTCCGATCCTATCTCTCAAACCGTTCCTTCCGCGTTCGCTGTGGTGTAGAATTTTCTAACCTTTATCCCGTTGAGGCCGGTGTTCCTCAAGGCAGCGTCTTGGGACCCGTCCTCTACATCCTTTACACTGCTGATATTCCTACACATCCTGATACCTTTCTGGCAACTTTTGCAGACGACACCGCCATCCTATCATCCAGTTCCAATCCTGAAACAGCATCCTTAAACCTGCAAAGACACCTTTCTCTTATCGAAGACTGGTGTAATGCTTGGCGCATTAAGGTGAACGAAGCCAAATGCAAACACGTAACCTTCACTCTTCGACGAAACTCCTGTCCGCCAGTTTACTTCAATTCCATTCCAATTCCTCCTTCAGATACAGTCCGGTATCTTGGCTTACTATTAGACAAAAGATTGACTTGGAACCCACATACAAGACTTAAAAGACAAGAACTCAACCGACGATTCGGTCAGTTATACCGACTACTTAATAGAAATTCTGAACTTACAGTTGACAACAAATTATTAATCTACAGGACAATACTGAAGCCCATCTGGACCTACGGACTTGAACTGTGGGGGACAGCTAAACGTACTAACATCAAACGCATTCAATCCTTTCAATCCAAAGTCCTCCGTACAATAGTAAATGCTCCTTATTATGTTTCCAACTATACCTTGCACCACGACCTTAATGTTCCTTTTATTTCAGACCTGATTCCATCCAAATTTTCCAAATTCCACCAGAATCTCATTCATCATCCTAATCCTCTAGCTCAATCCCTATCCAGCCCCACCCATCCATACAACCCACCTAGAAGGTTAAAACGGCAGTGGCCTCGTGACCTCTTATAACATGTATATTGGAGTTCTAGCATTGGCTAGATTCTCCACTCACGTGCTGTATGCTTGTGAATTGTATATAGGTATGAGTGACTATTGTATATATTTTTATTGATTTTATTATTATTATTATATAAATTTATAGTTTTGTATATATCTTGTGAATGTAGTATGAATGTTGTACGTTATCACTATTAAAAATGTCCTGAATTGGACAGATTGTAATATTGCTCAATGAATAAAAAAAAAAAAAAAAAAAAAAAAAAAAACTTTAGAGAAAAAAAATTTAAAATATCGGCATTTAAGCCCTGTCAGACCATTTTCTCCGAATGAAACCTAAATGATATTAAAGCCCATTAAATTTTACATCGATATAGCGAGTTTAATCAAAATCGTCGGAACCGTTTTCGAGAAAATCGAAAAAAGTGTAAAATTCATGGTATAAAGTGGCTCTTCTGGTAAGATCATTATGATGAAAAAGGTTTTGTAACGTCTCGGGCGTATATTTGTCTTAAATATGAAATTTCAATTTCATAGGATTTACCGTTTCCGCCCGGGAGTTGCCTCACACACACACACACCTTTTTGCGGGACTTGGTTATTTGGACTCAGGGGATCCTAAAATGTGTATTTCCGTTGAAAGCTGGAATTCGAAAATTTTCGCGATCCCAATACTTCCCCTTTACTATATATAGTAAGTGAAAGTAATATAACTGTACCTTTACAACCCATGAAGGGTATTGGGCCCAGTACATATAGAGATTCGTACTGTTTCTAGGCCAACGGCAGTGCAATGAGGTGATTATTCCTTGATCGCGCTCAGCCGCCAGGTTTGTTCCCCTATTTGGGTACCCACATTAAAGAGGCTGGTTCTGCCCCAGGGGGTCTCCATACCCTAGTGTCGCCTCCCGGCTAAATTAAGAGAATAATTAATATTCTTTCAAAACGGGGATTCGAACCCAGGACCCGGAGAACAGTAGACTAGCGCTCTATCTACTAGACCACTCCGCTCCCAATTATATTGCTTAGAATGATAAATTTGTTCGAGTAGAGTGTGTGATTTTTATTAAAAGCCAAGGCTCCATAATTATTTTTCGTTAATGTTATTTAACATTATTTCCCAATGACCACCATTTGGGATCCACTCATCTAGATATTTGTCGCCCCCCCCTAACTACCTCTAAATCGGTCAAATTATGCTTTTTTAATGATAAATGACACCATATTCTTCAAATGGCACCTGTGCGAAGCAGGAGCGGATCTCTAGTAGTTTCGTTAGTAAGTAATTAGAAGTTCCTAGTCCATTGATCTATATTTTTTTTAATATTTTTTAAGATGGGTGAGAGTTGACATTTTTACAGTTGGATTTCGATTAGTTCCTTTTTAGAGAGCTTAGCGAGTCTTCCTCGGCGTCACGTCTGGCCAGTATTTTTGCTTGTTCTACTTTCTCGAAGCAGGAATCAAAGAAACCTAGAAATAGTGCCTGTTACTGCCATTGTGTTTTCATCGAACATTTATCTCAATTGGAATAACGAATAGGGTAGGCCAAATCGACATTTAACAACTTCCCTCAATGTTGCTATCTCACTAATTGTATTCAGACAACAAAAAAAAAAAAAGAAAAAAGATTATTTTATTTTTATAACTTTTTAAAATTTATTTTAACATATTAGAACAAAAATTAAAATATATAAAAACATTAGTAGAACTATGTTCTGTAAACCATCAATCCGAAGCAAATATGTCAAATTTTACAAAATATAAAAGTCAAACGTAGGTCACTCACTGATTCTACTAAAACTTCACTGGGTCAAATACAACAATTAGCAATTACTGTTATATACAAGACGAATTTTAATCATAATTAAATTATTTTATTTGTCTTTAAAACAACTTCAGGGTAGTAACGTTATTTATAGATTAAATATAATAACATTAATTACCCATTTAACCTCACTAAAACACATTTCGGTATCATCCAGGTCGTGTGTCCCATAATCATAATTTAAAGTTTTACATGGAAACATAATTGTTTAATCAAATAGTAAATTTTTAAACTTGATATAAATAAAAGATAGAAAATAAAGACAGTTAAAAACATCGAATTAATTTAGTTATGTATTATCAAATTCATTATTGATCACATATGTGCAGAAGATTGATTTTTTAGGAGTGGATAAATAATTGTTGTTTGAAAGTGGTAAGGGATGGAGAGAACGTAAAATGGTGGTCCCAAGCCTGTGGGATATTAGATACTCGTTAAATACCCCTCCCTATCCTAAATAAATCTGTGAAATTTCGGAGTCTCATTGTACCTTCGTCCAATTAGCCACAGCAGTATATTTTGACGTTGGATAAATAAATATGTTTACATATATTAGCAGATTCAATATTAACGATGTTTTAGAGTTATTCTATTTAGTTTCCATAGTCCATCTGGAAATAATATTAAAATAATTAGTAATGACTACAATTGAGTAACTTTTAGGATTTTTCGTTACCCTCTCTTTATTGGATGTTTTACTATATTATGTATTACATATAAATTTTTCAAAAATCTCGGTTTATATAAGTTCCTTATATATTATTCTGGAGTTCATTTTCCGATTTTATTCCTTTAGCTAACTTGAATATTTTATCATTACAATAGAAGTAAAAAACAATTATGTCTATACATATTTTATTGAACAGTGAGAGACGATAAATCATTTTAAATGAACCAAATTACTTTATAGAAGGAAATTTTGAAAACCACCTTAGAGCCTAGTCAAATTATTGTATTATGGACAAAAACTGCCTGATATTTCATACAATTTGATTTTACATTTATATAAATTGTTTCGTTGAAAACGCTTGAAACCTGTTTTAGAAGAATTTTCGTTAAAAAGTTCAACAACTTCTCCTCAGTATAATACTACTACAATACTAAAATCGATTAGCTAGGAAGGGAGAGAGTAATAGTCACTTAAAAGGGTACAGGTTAGATTTTCAGCTATTGAAGAGGTTCGTTATTATTCAGATTTCCTTGTTAACCATCATGAGTTTCCAGATGTTTTGGTAATCGATTTCATCCTAAGTTGTACTGCCTTTTAGTGTATTGCTCTTAATGTCCATTGTCGATAAAGTTCGTCAGCCGGAAGAGATCAGTCAGAGTTTGGTGTACAGTGTGAGGTTTGTTTTGTCCACGTCCTACAAGATTTACAACATCTATCAGTTCCTGCCTCCGAGGTGTTTGAGTGTGATCAACAAATGTCGCGTGTTCCATGGAACGTCTCAAGAGAAGAGCCTCGTTCCTGTGAGTAGATCTTGTGATGGATTTAATGTTTTAGTTTTAAAGGTTACGCTTCGTCGCAAACCTATCATCTCCTGTCCCACTGTATCCTTTCGTAAAGGCGGCGATACACGGTGAGAAATAGGGTATGTGTAGGTGAGGTGAAATGGCGATATTCACATCTTTGAGCGCGCTGGAAGTAAATATCGCGGTAGTAGACACTTTCATCTACTTTCCGTAACGATAATTAATAACAATATCATTTGTTATATTATTTTGGTCAAACTTTAACTAAAAATAGTTTATTTATATTCATATATATTTAATTGTGTTTCTAGAATCCAAAACCATTATTTAATAATATGTATATTTCACTGTTTGGATATTTCATTTTAATTATACGGTTATTTATTAGAAATTATATTATATATATTTTTGTATTATAGTTTGAGATTCATAATTTTTTTTTGTGTTAAAATTCGAAATAGAAATATAAAAAATTGAAAGTTAATTTACAAAGCAATGTTGCTGTCATGTATGGCGTGCATATTCCCGTCTAACCTAATTTATTTCTCCTTTTAACCCAATCCCTTGTCCAACATTTTCTATTTCTTTTCTTCACTATTTCTCCTTTTGCGTTAATAATTTCTCCCAAAACATTAAAACAAGATGACACCAATTGAACATTCATCTTTACAACTTGGTAACCTAAACAGAGCTAACCAACCTTTTCAACAACTTTCCTGAATAAGCAGCGGTGCACAAATCCGCTATTTTCCCGAGTACTGTTGCGTACTCTCACCGTATACACGCGCACATTTTTACTCTAAAGCAGTTTTCACCACTCTCTACTCTCGCGGGAGTACTTTCACCTCACCTGCACACACCCTATTTCTCACCGTGTATCGCCGCCTTAACATCTCACTAATTCCTGTTGAACAGATCCGCTACCTAGGAATCCACCTTGACAAACGTCTTACTTGGAATCCTTACACTAGACTGAAAAGACAAGAAACTGCTCGCAGATACTGATTGTTAAAACATTTACTTGACAAACGTTCAAAACTTCCCATCTACTACAAAAAATGTATATAGCCATTATTAGACCTATTGGGACATATGGTATTGGGCTATGGGGATCCACCAAGCCATCAAATTCCTCCCGCATCTAATCCTTGCAATGCAAAATCCTCCGAATATCCCGTTAGTTGCAGGCTTGGCCAGAACTAGATATACATCCTTCAATTGCAAACTACCAGCCCACTCAAACCCAATTGTCTGTATCCTCTCATCTCCAACTATTCCCGATAATCCTCGGAAGCGCCTGAAATGACGGTGGCCTCGAGACCTGCTAATAAGATAAACATTGAAGACCTACCACTGGGTAGCTTCTTCGCAAGAGTTTATCAAGCCAATTGTTACTTTTTTTCACATTTACTTTTATTTTTTCCTATACAGTTGTAAATATCAATAAATAAAAAATAAAATAAAAATGTTTTAAAGGTTTATATATAGGCCAAATTCAACACTTCATAATCGACTGCTCTTTGACACAGTAGGGTTACAAAAGCACTTTTCTAAAATAATTAGCTTTACTAAAAATGTAGGGTGAACGGTCCAATTTATTTTAGCTTTTGAGGACACGTTAAAGAAACGGGAAGTTATTACTACTAGTTTATAATAATTCATTATGGATTTATTCCGCTTACTAACTAAGTGCAGAAACAATTTTAATAACTATAACAAATATGTAGTTTGATCACAGCTGTTCATTTATTGATATTTTGTTCAAGTAATAAAATAAACCTCAAATGGATCTTTTTCACTCAAAATCTGTGTTTTACCATTGTTTAAATTCTCAATACTGTAATTTTTTTATGAGATTTGTTTACCTATACTGTTGTATTATTTGTTTTTTGCAATTATTTTATTTGTTACTTGTTTGTTGCACAATAAAGGAGATAAGAAAAAAATATATACATATGTAATTTATACATTGAGGTATTGTAGATGATTGTCAACGGGATACATTAAAAGTATAATTTTTCGGATACATTAAATCTTTCTTCTATTTATTATTACCTTTATGAAACGGCTACTATAACCTATTTGGAGATTATTATCAGTATTTTATCTTGTTAGCATTGTTAAAAAAACATGTAAATATATAAGTTGAACGAATTCCATATTCAACTAAAAAAAAATAAGAATATAATAGATTATTTATTAAAACACATGTTTCTATCATGTATTATTATGATACATGTATATGTATTTAAAATTCTTACATTGATTTTGACAACGGAAGTAAATGAAAGTCGTGTGTTGTGCTCACCAGATTTTTAATAATCATTACAAATCTGTACATATGTATTTATGCATTGAGGCATTGTTGATTTTATATACACTAAATCGGATACATCAATCTATATTATTATCTTTATGAAACAGCTATGTATGTAATCTCTTTGGAGATTATTATCTGTATTTTGTTTGTTTGTAGGAACATTCCTTCCAACACAATCAGAAAAAGGTCAGATTATTAAATTTTTTAAATAATGAATATATTATCTTTGTTAATACTGGTCGGATTAAGATGATTTTGCTTAGAACTTTAATTATATTTTATAGTGCACACGATTTTTTTTAAACCTCTCTTAATAAGGATTTCCCCAAACCCAGTCTTAATGCACATCTAGACAAGTAAGGAGAACCTCATCGCGGAGGATAAATGCTAAGATAAAATCCCCTCAGCACCGAGACTCGAACTCGAAATTATTTGATTTCTCAAGGTTTTGTCATCTGTTCCTAGGGCAACGCATGTTCAAAGCAACGCGCGCTAACCCACTCAGCTACCCCACCCCCAGGAGAACCTCCTTCAAAAATGTCAGCTGTAGTGGGATTGTCGATTTTAGAATACTGCGATGACCACAAAAATTAGTGTTGGTTTTATAAACGTAGATTCCCTAGAGGATCAGTCCTGTAGGGCAGAGTCTTACTCTCTCCAGTCTCAATAAAAAGTGTCTACTTAGAAGGTAAATGTTGCATGATTTAGGCCTAATCATCGTTGGTCTTAGCACTGCATATAGCACACAATAAAGTTTCTTTATGGATGTGTGGTATATGGTGGCCTCTCGATGATGCTAGAGAAACGATTTAAAAATATTATGAACTGCTTTTCATGATTCATCTTTGGCACATCGAGGCGGTCTCATATATCCCACCTTCATATCGAATTAAAATGGCTTTTTCCCACACCCATAGGCCATATTTCCTTGGATCATATCTATACCAAACTATCAACTCCCAACACTCTCCGTTTATCTTCAATCTTCTGCAGTTCAGACCCTCAATTCATCCAGTAGGGACGAGGTGCCTTCAATGCTAACTTTACCTTTATACCCCTTCCCATAGATGCTCCTTTCTGGCCCGTTCCACTAGTTTTTGGAATTCCTTCCCATCAAACATCCGTCCTGGTTCCTCTCTCTCCACATTCAAATACCTTCTTTTCCAGTACCTTTTAGCATTTCAAAATGACGACGCCTGAAAATGAAATGGTTTTCGTTGAATCGTATTTAATATTTTTATTTTTCCATTTATTAAGCTTCTTTGAGTTTGATTGTTGCATTTTTTTTTTTTTATTATGTTGTAAAGAAGATTCATTTCTAAATATTGTGCTATAATATTTCTATTTATGCAGAATTGGTTTATTTTTCATTAATTATTGGTAAGATATAGATCCTATATTGTGTCAAGCTAATGTTATTTGTAGAGGACTAAGACTCAGGAAAATTTGTCTTTTTTTTTCCTTTCTTCTTCTTATATATTTAATTCTGTTATCAATTCCTTTATTTTATTTTTTTTTTTTTTTCGTTTTCTTGGTTGTATATATATTCATCCATAATTGTAAATATTAATTAATTATGTCCTAACTTGCTACGATTTTCTTTCGTAGAAAATGAGTAAATAACGGAAAAAACTTGATTTAGTGAAGATTGTGATTGCCCTTATTATACTCACGTCTGTGAGGTTCAATTATACGTGTGTAGCTTAAACGTGTCAGAACTGTAATAATTGATCGGATATTAGTTGATTAAATGTTCACAATGTGTTCATAGCCGAGAGGTAGGAAATGATAAGGATCGGGAAGTATAATGGGAAGCACTTACCATGATGACGGGGGAGAATGGGAGAGAGTTTATTAAAAAAGAAAGGGGTGCTGGGAGAAGGGTTGGATGAAGCTGCTAATCCCACCTTTAGAGGTTCACGAGTTAATTAGAGATGAGAGCTAATGGATTAGGAGTGGTATTTATAAATCTGTGGAGCAGGTGGGGGGACCAGGTGGGGCGACAGGTGTCGTGGCTGCTACCAGCTGCGGTACCAGGTAGCAGCGCTCCAAGAGGCTCGTGCTGTGTCCTCTGCTACTGCTTGTCTATCAATAACCATCTTGATAACCAGCTATCTTAGCCATTATTTAATATTATTCAAAGTCCTTATTGCAGGTTTAACTTAGTACACTAAGTCATTTACAACTATGTTTATAGCCATTCATCTCAAGGAGTTTCAAACTGGTCAATCCTATCTGCAGTGCTTTCCGAGTCATCAATGTATAATAATAAGAATATTAATTTATATAAAATATTTACTAAATAAAATGTTTCATGATTTCGGCTTTCCTGTTTTCGTGATGACAGATTTTATATCATCATTCGTAGTTTTTTTTTAATGGAATGTTTGTGTTTTTGAACATACTAACAGTAATATATATTAAATGTATAATAAATACACCGCCGGAAAGCTAAAGAGTTTAGAAAAATATTATAAACAAATTGTAAACGTTTGTATATTTATTTATTTAACGTGCTTTATGCTACTATGGCTAATAGGACGATGCTACAGTGGGAGTCTTAAATTTTGCCTATTAAGATAGAGATCATTAACGAGTACCTGACATCGCACAGGCTCGAGACCACGTTTTAACGTCCCCTCCAAAGGACGGCATACCTAAGGATTTTTTACTCCCATTAAAACATTCTAGGACCACTTGCGGATTTGAACCCGTGACCATTGGCATATATGGCTGTTATGCTTTAATCCCAATTGTAAACGTTAATTGAGAGTGATGAAAATCAAAACTGATACTTGTTGATAATAATATAATTGATTATTTAATAAAACACAATTTTTCTTTTGGTTATTTTTTTTTTTAATTTTCTATTATGTTCAGTAAATGTCAGCGATTTATCTAGAATTATTACTAAGTAATTTACTGATTTATACCAAGGAACTGTGGGTTGTGTCTTCGCTTTGTAACCATTATGACTTCTGACTTACTAGCGCTTATTTTTAATAAACTCCTTAATTATTTTTAGTTTACAATAGTTACATTATTTATTATTTTTTAACATTCCTGTGACCTGTTAAGGCAGCGAGCGCTACAAGGTGAATAAATGAGGTGTAGGTGAGGTGAAATTCATGTTTAGTGAGAGTGAATTATCATACACTCTCACATACTTTCAACATATTATAATAAATATTTTATTACCCAATTTTCTTTATTACATCATCATTTATTTTTATTTACCTTATATTATAAACAATGTTTAATTTCTTAAAATCGAGTTTCTACATTTAAAAAAACATGTTTTCATGATGTGTGTATTACATTTGTTTGTTTTGATATAACTTAGTCATTCAGTTTTTTTTTATCTTTTTAAACAAATAATATTTAATGATAATATAGGATTTTCCTAAAAGTAATATTTGATGTCATTATCCAAATTTGTTTTGTTTTTTTAATATAAAGCATTCCCCCTCTCCTGCTACTTTCGTTAACTCTCACAAGACCTGCTTTCACCTCACCAACACACCCTATTTCTCGTGTAGCGCTGCCTTTATAAGCGCCATCAAACAAAATTGCCGAAAACAGATTAAACTCCCCCCACTTACCTTCTGCTTCCAAAGTGTTCTTCTATCAACCTTTCCTCTCCAGCTGTTTACAACCTCACATTATCCCTCTCTGTTCATTCTCTTTTGGTAGTTTCTTCCTTAATTTCTGTTTAAATCACAACTATGGTAGCCTGTTTTTCATACTTATAATCCTTCAGCACATTTTTTTTTTTTTTTTTTCAATGAACTGTAAACGGCTATCGAGTTTAATGGCGGGTTCACACCTTGGCCGATACTTCTAGCAAATCAAAAGCAGACATGGATTTGCTTGCGGAGGGTTCCCTTTGTGTTCGATGTGGTTCTCATGGAAAACTCCACATAAGCACTAGTTTTGCTCCTCACTCAGTTATGTTTCGCGGTAGACGCCCGTAGTTTAGGATTGTACAAAGTCCAGGATGACATGTACTCGGGGGAGAGCAGAGAGACAGCACCACCCTTATATCCAACTAAAGGAGAAAACTGCAATAACAAATTTTTAATGCAATTTTTTGTTTTTGATCTTAAGAACAGTAATATAATGTATAATATACCGTTGGAATGCTAAAGATTTTAGAAAAAAACATTATCTCATACATATTGTTATAAAAGTTAACGTTGAGTGATGAAAAGCCGATAAAACAAACTGATTGTTGTATATAATAATATAAAAGATTATTTAATAAAACACATGTTTCTATTTAAATCCAATAATTCTTTAAAAATTTATTTTCGTTTACAAATTTGTTTAAAAATTCTTGAATTGATATAAATAATGAAGGTAAGTGAAAGTCGTGTGTTGCGCCCACCAGGTTTTTATTTTTTCCAAGTATCATCGTCCGATTAACCAAAATAGCATCTATCAAAGTGGCATTGAATGAATAAATGAACAATATAGCTAAATTAAAGTAAAGAAACATAAGCTAAACCAATCGCATAAACACAGGCAATAACAGAGTGGTTATTTAACTGTACATTAAGTTTATATCAATGTCCCATTATGTTACTGATGCTTATTTATTTTTTGCGCATGCTCGAACTTAAAATGATCAAGGATCGCTGCCATCATACTCTCTTTTTAGTCCAAGTTAGCTCTTCATCAGTTTTTAATCCAATTCAAATAGATTTTGGACATAGGAGCGTTTGAGCATGTATATTTTCTGCCAGCACACAAATGCCTTGATCTATCTGACAGTCGGAACGTTAAGCAAGCACAAATGTCTAATTCCTTGTATTCTCATTTCATTTTCATAAATTCAATGATCTGATCGTTTTCTGGTCCTGTTGGAAAGAATCAATTGTAACAAGATACAGATGGTGATCTCCAAAGAAGTTAAACCGGAACAGGCAAAATTTATGACTCCTCACGTAGCAACGTCCGGTTAACCACGGTATCGTAAAATCAATAAGCAAGAAACATGGTGTCTTTTAATGTTTTATTATGAATACGCGCTTATCTATTCGGAATTTGAAAAATTTCATACATCACCTGACTTAACTTATCAAATTTTATTTTAATCCGAATGAAAAAAAAAAAAATTATACAGAAAGAAAATAAAAAGTGTTGATAATGCATTCATCATTTCTTCACTGCTATAAAAACTTAAAAACATTGCTATCTTCCAAAGATAGAAATATATATTGAATATATTTGAAGAACATCTCTTATGATTTCAGAATCAATATGTTTACATATGCAGAAAAAAATGCATTCAAATTACGAAAAGATAGAATAAAATAAATCCAATATTTGATTAGATACCCTATTATAATTTTCTTAAGGTAAATTTAGTCTTTACTATTTAAGAGTTTAACAGTTTTAATATGGATTTAAAAGTAATATGTTTGCGGCTCAAAAATACTGGTGGGTTACAAATCATGAGTGAGGGGTGTGATCATTTACCTGTCCGCCGATTTGACCTGGTTCCAGATAGATTTTCTTACGTGCTGCAGAACCTCTATAATCAGTGGAATGTTCTCCGCAAAGCAAACATTTAAGTGGGTGTTTTTTCGTATGTTTTTTTGTAGTTAGCTGATAAATCAGATCATGTGCACTTAGCACGTCTTAATTTCGCTGCTATCTGATATATATCTGGAAGACTGTCATAATTGTTGAGTTTAGTTTAGAAGCAATAAGTTTCTGAACCGTTATTTTCAAAGTACAAACGGGTTTCAAAAGTAAAGTGAATTCTTCAAATTAAATATATTATTTATTTTATATTTATATATATATATATATATATATATATATATATATATAATATTTTTTTATGGATTACTATAAATTGTATTCATTAAAAGTCTGAAATCCATTTTTATTGATATGTTATTTCCTGATGAAGACGCATTAACTGGAAAACTTTGGCTGATTAGTAATTGAATAATCTTTCTTAGACCGAAGTTTTTTTTTTTATTTGTTTTGTATTTTTTTATATATATAACCAATGCCATGTGAGTTCTCTCTTACATTTTCTTTCGGAGGTCCAAAAAAAAAACTTCTAAATAATTTTATAAATTTTTCATTATAATTATTCATGTATAAAAATTATTATTATTATTAATTTATTACATATATAAGAAACGTAACTAATATGTTTTTTTAATGAAAACTTTGTCCTCTGTTTCAGGTAAGTATAAGCAACAGATATCTTCTGATCAAAAGGAATTATTTAACTGTAAGTGAATAATTTATTCATAAAAAAAAAAAATAATGAAATGATTGCTATATTTGCGACTGTGATATAAAATTAAGTGTTATAGTTTGTTTACACATTTTTACTTTATTTCAGAGCTTACAGTAATTTTATCAGTAGTGTTCATTAATTATTGCTCTTATAAAACTAGTATTAATAGTTGTTACACAAGTTGTATTTTTTATTAGTATGTATCAATATGACGGTCCTCTTCCAAAACGATTTTAATGGGAAAAATAAAAATAGATCTTTTGGTATATATTTACTACCTGTAAATGTGATGCCTAAACAAAATAAAGGCAATAAAATAAAAATCTTAAAGGCATAAAGGTTAGAAGGTACAGGACATCCAATGATCCCTTTCTATAAAGTAGTTTAAAAATAATATTATATATAATATATATATAATATATATATATATATATAAATATTATTATTACACAAAATATTATTATATATTATATATATATATATATTTTTTTTTTTTTTTTTTTTTTTTTTTTTTAGCTCCTCCGTATATTCGTGTAAATATAATTCAATATTGATTAGGTGTAGATTATCTAAGGTGAAGGTCAAATTCTATGAATAAAGTTGGAGGCTGATATATAACTTCACAACTCTTTTATTAAATATTGATGCTCCACGTTTGTGCTAAAATGACATCATCAGGTGCAAAAGAACTATTTCATCTAATGTGAATTGGTCATACTTGAGGCTTCTGGGTGTAATTACCCACTCACCTCAGATAAAATTGTTCTTTTTAAGATGGCATTTTAGCCGAAACATTCGGAAAGCATCGGTATTTAATAAAAGAGTGGTGAAGTTATAGATCAGCCTCTAATTTTATCAATATTGATTCATAAAAATACGCTGTCATGGATAACAGAAGTAAGTTTGTTTGCTATTATTTCTTATTTTCTAAGTTGATACTCAAATAAAAAATCTGGTGCGGGCAATACACGACTTTCACTTACCTCCATTTTTAACATCAATGAATGAATTTTCAAATACAGTTAGAGATAAAAATCAGTAAAGCTATTAAAGAATTAATTAAATTGAATTTATATAGAAACATGTGTTTTATTAAAAAATATATTATATTATTATCTAAAATAATCAGTTAATTTTATCTTCTATTCATCACTCTCTATTAACTTTTAAAAGCTTGAGTATAAGATAATATTTTTTCTGAAATCTTTAGCTTTCCAACGGTATATCATACATGTATATTAATGTTCTTATGGTCAAAAACAAAAATTGCATTACAAAAATATTTTTTTAGTTTTCTCCTTTAGTTGCTTTTCAAATTCAAATTCAAAACTTGCATTTTTAGCAGTTTTTCATCAGTGGTAAAAAGATAATATAGTTTTTTTTATAGAATCAACAAAATTAAAGGTACTTTAGAGAAAGAAAATTTAAAATATTGGCATTTAAGCCCTGTCATACCATTTTCATCCGAATGAAACCTAAATGATATCAAAGCCCATTAAATTTTACATCGATATAGCAAGTTTGATCAAAATCGTCGGAACCGTTTTTGAGAAAATCGAAAAAAGGTGCAAAATGCATGGTATAAAGTGGCTCTTCTGGTAAACTCATTTTGATGAAAAAGGTTTTGTAACGTCTCGGGTGTATATTTGTCTTAAATATGAAATTTCAGTTTCATAGGACTTACCGTTTCCGCCTGGGAGTTACCACACACAGAGACCTTTTTGCGGGACTTGGTTATTTGGGCTCAGGGGACCCTAAAATGTGAATTTCCGTCACGATCGCAATACTTTCCCTTACTATATATAGCAAGTAAAAGGAAAAAATAAAACGTTTTCGGATGAGCTTTGCGACCTTTATGAATGTTATTTACCGGACATTGAACGCCCCATCTTGAGGGGATAGTTTCTTCATTCTACTAAAGAAGGAAAAAAGGATTCGTGATGCGAAAAGACGCCGGTATCTGCCTTTGAAACGGTGGTATACTAATTCCCTGCCTACTAATGTCCCTAGCGTGACTACTTCAATAGAATGGAAGAAATGGCACCATCATTACCGTTTCTTTACTTGTAATAAACTACCGAATTCC
This sequence comes from Piezodorus guildinii, assembly GCA_023052935.1. Lineage (NCBI taxonomy): Eukaryota > Metazoa > Arthropoda > Insecta > Hemiptera > Pentatomidae > Piezodorus > Piezodorus guildinii. Next base: position 172,177,692 of record CM041292.1, on the reverse strand, counting down.
ATTTCTAATAACCAACTAAGTATACTAATCATATGCATATTCTTTTTTTTTTTCATCCCTTTGGTACATTCTGGCTGATATCAAGTCGATTGTGTCAATGAATTTAATGATGAGTACGTTCATGTCAAGAAAAGCCATATTAAGTCATGTATTTTGATATAAATTTCATAAGGTTAAATTTAGTAGTAAATTAGCAAAAGATTTCATATTTATATCGACACTCAGCATCTCTGTTAAATCACATTATCTATGTTACTCCTCAATTTTCTGTAATAACACGCCGTAGAATACTACTCAATAACAGACCTAGTGAAACAAACCTCATTGTGCCTACCGCAGTGCTACACAAAGTATTAAAAGGTGTCCATATAGGGAAGTGGGCTCACTTAAGTCTGCTAACCCGCACTGCATATTTTGTGGACGCCATTGGCCGTTGTTATATTATTTTTATACATTGTTATTAGTCTTTTGAGAGGAAAAATCAACAAATAAACAACATCTGCTTTGGGAAAAACAAGGAAATTAATTGAAACAAGTACTGGGTTTATCAAAATGCATTATTTAATATGAAATATTTATTTGGGATTTAAAAAAATATATAAGAAATGTCTTAGCTAAAAGCATAATGAACAGATAAATTATTAATTGGAGTGATAGTAAATTAGTTATTTCATTCAGAGGGTGACATGTTCTAATGTATAGGGCACTGGTCCACTGTTCTGTAGGTCCCGGGTTCCCAGAATATTGTTTATTACTGTTGGAGTTATTTGAAAAGTGGTTTTTACTATTATGCACAATGATATATAACCAATTACAATATTACAACAATTACAACTTTAACCTTACCTGTGAAATGTTTTATTTGATAATTTATCATTTTTACAAATATTGGGTTGTTTCACATGAAATGTCCGTTTTTATAGTTTCTGAAATATATAAAGGATTTTGCAGGTCTCTGTTGTTTTCTTCTCAATGTTTACATAATTAAAGTAAACAGTTACTAATCCTCATCCTTTATATTATAAACACTAGCTTCCCAATCAATTACCCACTTTTTAGTATATCTCCAAATATGAACATGGAAAACACGCGATTTTCGAGTAATATTTTTGTACGAGTTTAAACTCGGCCATTCAGCAGCTGAGGCCGTTAGAAATATTTGCAAGGCGTTTGGGAAAGGGAGTGTTAATGAACGGATCATTCGCCGTTGGTTTGCTAAGTTTTCAGCTGGGGGTACCGACTTGGAAAACTTGCCCCGAGGATGACCTCCGTTCGTAATAGACAATGATGTCCTCAAACATACAGTAGAAGAAAACCCCTACCAAACAGTTAAAGGACTCTCAGCACAACTAAATTCAAGTGCATCTACCGTTTCCAAACATTTAAAGTGAATTGGGAAAGTAAAAAAGCTCGATACACGGGTTTCAAAACATACCGTGCAAAAACTTAAAGAACTGGGCTACGAGGTTCTTCTACACCCACCATATTCTCCCGACTTGTCTCCAACAGATTACCACCTGTTCAGGAATTTAGACAACTTGCGTCAAAGGAAAACTTTTTGAAAATGATGATCAAGTGAAAAGTGCGTTTTCAGATTTTGTTTCACTTCAAAGCTCAGAGTTTTTCAGTTCGGGGATAAAAAAGTTGGTGTCACGTTGGGAAAAATGTGTAGAAAAAGAAAGTAAATTCTTCGAATAAAATTATCTTGTTTTCATATCGTATTTTTAATAAAAATCCTTTACCTTGAAAACGGACATTTCATGTGACACAACCTAGTAGCAATCGCACAAAGTTTCCCAGAAAGATTTGAAGTATCACTGCCTAAGAACATCACAAAGCTATGAATCAATATCACAATATAAACACCTCAATAGCGGTCTGACCAAACACAGCCATAAACAACAACTAAAGTCCAACAGCCACGTGCGTCATCAGCATTGTCCGCCATATTGTCCATTTTGAAGTGAGCCTACCTCTATATGTAAAGATCTTTGTGCTACACTGCTACAGGCCACAATATACCCTGACGTTTTCTTTGGTTTGTTATTTGTCGTTGTAGTCTCTGAGCTATTTTTGTTGTTTTCTTTTATCAAAACTTATTTGAACATAATTATATTTTAATGATTATGCACAATGTAATTGTACTGTTAAATAAAAAAGCGTATATATACACTAAATTACTACAATGATCCCATCTATGTATCCTGCAACTTGCACCGTATCGCTCACTATCTTTAAGTTACCATTGCTATCATTTAACATGAGAAATAATGATTATCCTTATATTTAGTTTCCATGGAGCATTTTAAAATTTTGTGAATTGGGATTTATTACAATAATTGCTTGGATTTGTGTGCTTTTCGTCACTATTTATTAACTTGAATTGTTACATACGAATTTTAGAAAAACTTTCCAATTTATTCATAACTAGTAGATCCACCTCTGCTTCGCTGCTGCACGGGTGACGGAAAATTTAGTAGTCCCATATCAAGAAAACTTAACTGCCATGTATGTATTCAAAAACTATAGAAATAAAGGTTCCTATCCTATTTTTGACGGCTTGGTTATAATCGTCAAAATACATATGTCTCAATATCAATATAGAAAGAAAAGAATAGTCATGAAAAGATAGAAAAAACCCAAAGAAATAGTAACGGTTTCTAATTTATTTGGTTTATTACTGTTTTCTATTTCTAATGAACTATTTAAATTACATTTTAAAAGTTAAATTAAGTTTCCATGGGAATCCCTTTTCGTTTATAGATTTACAACAACCTACTATTTATGTAGTTACAATTAGGAAAACTTGGTTACAATTAGGTACGTAATATTTTTCTAAAATCTTTCATTTCATGGAAGAATATAACTTGCAAGATCCTGTACATTTGACTATTATCTCCTGTACATTGACCTCACTCGTTCCCAATAACTTATGTTCATAAATTTATGGGCATACAGCAACTTTTTAGATTAACTTATTTTATTGCAATTTAACTTTTCTAAAATCTTCCACTTTCTAACGGTATATTATACGTCTATATTACTACTTATATTTCAGGAATAATTTTTTAATGACTTGGTCACGGAAAACTTATTTTTCCCGTTTAAAGAAAAGCTAAAATGCAATGTATTTCATTTTTAAACGTTTAGGAAAAAGTGTCCTAAATCATGGTAAAAACCTTATCAAAATCCGTTCAGTTATTTAGAAGGAGTTTTTGCGGAAACCAAAATCGTGTTATAATTTTATATATAAGAGAGAGAAGAGACTACTTATTTATGTAAATGATTTTGAATCTTGGGAAAATATTGCTAGTTTTTTCTCTTCTTGTTTATTCATAAACTCTTTCTTGGTTTATATTTATTCATATCTGAACACCTTTAACAATAAGAGACAATTAATTATTTCTATTTCATCATTCAAGGTACTTCAGAGGAGAAAAAAGTTAATTATTGGACTTCTCATCAGACAATTTAAAATAGGATAATCACAAACCTGGTATAAAAGAACATTTTATCTTAAATTAATATAACGAGGGTAAGGAAAATACTTTGAGCTGTTTAGACTGAATAATAAAAATAAAAAGTTGTTCTTCGGTTGGTTTTTAGATAATCTTACCTATTATATGTAAGGCCCGTCATCAGACATTTGGAAAACTCAAAAACAAATTGGTATAAGGAGTGATTGTGCATAAAGTGTGATGTTTGTGACTTTCACTAAAAATCGTGCATGGGGGTATGATCTCTTAAGAGGCTACACTGCGTGGCCAAGGACCTATAAAGCCTGTCGTGTCTTTAGGGCAAAAAAATCTTTGTTAAATCATCTTGTTTGTGTCGAATAACACATAAATTGACTCGCAACTCATTAATATGCTCAGTCAGTTGTACCATTCTGATTGTATTGTAGCACTATTTTCTTTTATTCCGTCATATTATTTGTTTCGTCAATAGTTTGAGATATATTTAATGTTTCTGTTTATAAAATCATATTCGAAAATTATCATCTAAATTCATAAAAGAAAGTCACAATTAATTCACTTCACCATAGTATCTCAAAAATGACCTTGGCTGTGAAGCTAAAATTGTTAATGAAGGTTCCTTTGGTCTAGGCTTAGAGAACAAGGAAATAAGTGGTTGAAAAAAATGTATTTCTAAAAACATCACCTGAAAAAATATTAGGTCATCTTTGAAAGGCAATACAATTTCTAACCCCATGTAAGACAAATCTTCTTAATCTGACTGGTATTAGCAAAGAACCTAAATTTATAAAAAATATAGGCGGCTTTAAAAGGTTTATTAAGGACATAATAAAACTCATTTCTGAATCCTAAAAAAGAAGACGTTATCTAGTTGAAATGGTTCACCCTCGAGCAATGGAAATACTAATTTATGTTGTTAAGGTGTTACGAATCATAACTTACGATGATATACAACAGTTATGTTTCAGAGCTAAAACGTACTAAGTAATCCTGTGTTTTCTTTCTTATACTGTTATCTTATTGTAAATGTGACCGCATAAATTTAACATCTTTCATTAAATAATAACACTTTCGTTGTAGATAAAAATAGTTAAATTAGTAACCAATTGATTCATAACAAATTCATGTCACCTATGGTGTAGTGGCTACCATAACAGTAACGTTCTTCAATGCCCAAGGTCGCAAACCTGGCAGGTCACTCTCACTTTTAATGAGAGTAAAAAATCCTTAGTTATGACGTCCGTCAGGGAGGGCGTAAAAAGTTCCCAAGACTGTGTGATGTCAGGTACTCGCTACAGATCCCTGTCCTGATTAAACCTGGGTAGGCAGCCTTTAGGGCTCCCACTGTAGTGACTCCAGATTAGCCACAGCAGCATAAAGTGGCGTTAAATAAATAAACAAACGAATTTATATTTACTATAGTTAATTTAATCATTGACGCATTCAACATAATACGAGCTTTAAAACGTACAACATATCCTGGACAAGCCGTGGCTTTATGAGATGAACCTATCAATAAACCTCGACAAAAATTTCTCCCGACTCAGATCAAACCGCGGTTTGTGCAATGTGTACCTGCGCCGCATCGGGGTCCTCACCTGGATTCTCACATCACATGTGATAAGAATGAGAATCTGCAGCACATAATTCTAGAGTGCCCGAGAGAAAAAAAATTCTGGATTTTTTCAATAACTACAATAAATTAAATAGGTATGGACATTTATTGACGTCAAGAAAATCTTATGATATCGTAAGGATGACACAGTTCCTTAACGCAATAAAGAAATTTATATAGGAAGAAATTAAAAATACTAATGGATTCTCTAGCTGTAAATGTTTAGTAATGATGTTTTGATCCTGGTGGCTGTATGGAGAGCTCCAATGCCAAGAAGAAGAAGAAGAGAAAAAAAAGTAATAGCTTTAACAAAATAGTATAGGGTTCCAGCTAGTATTCTCTAACAGCCATTGATTCATAAAATAGCTACCTACAGCCAAACGTAGCATCATATCATATTAAGTATCATCATATAGTAGCAACACTATTAAAAGTAAAAAGTTGCATCCTCTTACTATAGACATCTCCTCTTTTGTAGCAATGGACCTACACTGGATTGTAAAGATATAGGATAAGAGCGTATCAACGAAATTTCATTTAATTTGAAAGGGTAATAATCTGATCAATTCTTATGTTGATTCATTGATCTTAATTTTCTATTTTTCAAGTCAAACTTATTGAATGATTTCTATTACTTCTAACTTCAGTTAATAACTAGAAAAAAAAAAAAAAAATGATACTCATTTTCTTATGAATGTCATGTCATTCTCATAGGCACTAGTTTTTTAGGGGGAGGAGGAGGATCGTGCTGCCATGTTTATTGTTTACGACGGCCATAAAGATAAAAAGGTAATAAGGCATCAGAGATGACTGACCCGCACGTAGGTGTGGGATATGATAGCAAGTAGTTGAAAGAAAGGCTGAGACAGAGGTTAAAAAATGGCAGGGAGCGTATTGTCACTGGCTCACGTCGCGATAATCTTTGAGCCAGGTTGTGTGGTTTTGTATCCCAGTTAACTCCCCAAGGTTTATGACCCTACTACAGTTTTTATAATAATCTTCGCGGGATTCCTCTCCTTGCCTAGGCCACTAACGCCTCTCGGGAACAGTTCCTGCCGCTGGCTGAAAAGAACTAGTTATTTATTAATGGATAAGAACTATAGTCTTGCTAAGATACATTTGGTGCATTTCCGTTATGAAAAAATCTGTTTCGCGCAACAAACGACTTTCACTATTTTCTGTTATTAAAATCAATTTAAGAACTATTATATAGAGATGAAAACGAGCTGTAAATGATTACACATTGGTTTATTAGTTGCAAATAACTATATTAAGATATAACTGTTTATAGGCAATTAACTAATACGATGTGTAAATATTGTATGAATGTAGTATGTACGTTATCTTTCACCGCTATGATTGATGTCCAAATTGCTGATTGTAATAATAATCAATAAAAAATTGTTGTTGAAAAAAAAAATTAATACGAAAAGCAATAAATAATTCAAAAGAAAATGGCCTATCACCGCTGCTAATTTCAAAACTCTTTCTCTCAGTTATTTTGGAACCGATTTGAATCAATCTTTTTTAATTTTTTTCGGAAATTTAATTCTCTATCGAATGCCACCGAATCGAACAGCGAAAACAAATATGTTTATATAAGTAGGATTTAAAAAAATAAATTCTGTTCTTATTCTAAAACTAAAAAAATATCTATCTTTATCTTCGAAAACAACGAAGTTACAAGCGTATATATAGGCAAGATTTCAATTATTATTTTATTTTTTGTTGTCGCGGTGTCCTGATCCTAAAACTCAATACATTTTTTTCTCTATCTTCAAAAATAGCTGAATTATGTGAGCATTTGTAGATATATTTTTCAATTATTTTTATTGTTTATAATTATTCGTGGTTTCTTGGTTAAAAAACTCTCATACAATTTTTCTTAAATTTTAATCTTAAAAAATATCTGAGCTATTAAATTAAATTATTTTAAAGCGGCATTTTAGAAGTAATCGGCGTATATCAAACGTTTAGGTGTTAGGATAACCGTTAAATGCCCTGGTATTTTATTGCCTATTTACAAAAAAATTGGTTCTGTAGTTTCGGAAAAAAGCTGCCAACCAAAAGGTAGTTACTGCACCGATAGGAACATGTGTTTTATTAATGTATTATACATATATATATATATATATATATATATATATATATATTTAACATGAGAACAGAATATAGACGTATAATGCACTGTTGGAAAGCTAGAGATTTTAAAACCAATATTATCTTATACGCAAAGCCGGCAATGTAATGGAGTGTGATAAAAAACGATGAAACTAACTGATTGTTAATTATGATAATATAATAGATTATTTAAAAAATATTTTTGCTCTTTTCTTTTTTACTTGGTTACTAAATTTGTTCAGCCAGACTATATCAGTCAGAATGAAACCTATATGATATAAAAGGCGTTTAAATTTTACATCGACCCTTTTTTGAAAAAATCGCAAAAAGTACTAAATATATGCTATAAAGTGGATCTTATTGTTCGCCTATTTCTATAAAAAGTTACCTTAACAATTGGTGCTTATAGTTGTTTTAAATGTGAATTTTCAGTTTCGCACGACTTTTCGATTTCGTGATAGACTTACCACCACACACACACAGACACACCCTTTTGCTAGACTTGGTTATTTACACTCAGTGGTTATTTTCATGTTTGAGTAGGATTTAGGAATGTACTTTTTAATGATAAAAACCAAGGTCGGGTTGATACCTAGACATTCTTCGCAACATCTAGGTGGTCCTAGCCCCTGTATTCTGAAATGACAGTCGGATTGTTAATAGACCAAAGAAGCTATTTCTCTTTCCCTCGACCGAGAGAGACGACATCGGACCGACGGAAGAACTCCCTAGGGAACAGAGGAACGCCCTGGCGGTATTGTACCATTGTCCCGAAGAGAGGAGGGGGCGCTGTCAGTCAGCGCACTGTCACAATAGCTCAAACAGGCCGACAAAACAAATACCCTCCAAGCCATCTCTCTCTTCCGATAATAGATTATTAGCATTCCGAGTCTCAACCGATGGGACCTCTGTATTACTTCCGTCTCGCTTATTTGAATATTTTTATGGAGAAAGTCTCATTTCCTATGGGCTCCACCTACTGGTGGCTTTTATAAATTTCTATGAATAATTATATATATCCAGGTGTAACAACTAAGAAAGTAAATAGTCAGAACGTTGGTACAACAAAAAGGTTTATAGGAACCATGGTTAGATTTTACACCGAAAAGCAGAAAACATAAGTTTAATTAAAGTAATTAAGGATTAAGTTCCTATCACGCCATTGTAAACCAAATAAAATTCCTTATAGTAAAAATAGTGGGAGGAATCAATAGCGAAAAAAACATTATTTGAATACCATAGTAATATTAGACCATTGCAAATGTCCAACTTTGAGAGCAACGTCTCTGTATATTACACTTTAGTTTTGACAAAATAAAGTCGGGGTTACCTTTATGATTGTTCTAGGATTTGATCCTGAATTGAAGTGAGGTGTGGAATGAATGCTTCTCTATTGTGTTGTAAACTAAGTTCGTTGAGTTTTACTCCTGATTTCATTAAAAACTTCCGATTCTTGTAAATATTTTTTATCAATTATATAATGTTGCCATCTTTCAGGTAAATTTTGGAATTCGGTCATCAACAGTTGAAGTACGACCTAAGCGTTTTTGCATCTTACAAGTCAAAATTTGCGGTACTGAACCGAGCAAACCACTTAGGGACGGTGCTTTCTCCTATGTTATCATCGCATATACACACTGCAAATTTTTCTTTTCGGAAATGAGAAATCATTAAATAACTAAAATGAATTTTTTCTAATACATTTGAGCAAGCAAAACACCACTTTTAGATAAGGAATCTCGGTTGAAACTGATGTATAAAAGCACCTTAAATAATCCATTTTTACTTTCACTTACTATATATAGTAAGGGGAAGTATTGCGATTGTGAAAATTTTCGAATTCCAGTTTTCAACGGAAATACACGTTTTAGGGTCCTCTGAATCTAAATAACCAAGTCTCGCAAAAAGGTCTGTGTGTGTGTGGTAACTCTCGGGCGGAAACGGTAAGTCCTATGAAACTGAAATTTCGTATTTAAGACAACTATACGCCCGAGACGTGACAAAACTTTTTTCATCAAAATAAGCTTACCAGAAGAGGCACTTTAAACCATGCATTTTGCACCTTTTTTCGATTTTCTCAAAAACGGTTCCGACGATTTTGATTAAACTCGCTATATCGATGTAAAATTTAATGGGCTTTAATATCAAGTAGGTTTTATTCAGATTAAAATGGTCTGACAGGGCTCAAATACCGATATTTTAAATTTTCTTCCTCTTAAGCACCTTTAATTTTGTAGATTCATTACAAATAACTATATTATCTTATTAACGCTGATGAAAAACAGGTAAATATATAAATTGAATAAATTCGATACCCAACTAAAGGAGAAAACAGAAAAAAAATATTTTTAATGCAACTTTTTGTTTTTGAACATAAGAGCAGTAATATACATGTATGATATACCGTTGTAAAGCTAAAGATTTTAGAAAAAATATCTCATACACAAGCTTTTAAAAGTTAATAAAGAGTGATGAAATGAACATAAAACTAACTGATTATTTTAGATAATAATATAATACATTTTTTAATGAAACACATGTTTCTATAGAAATTCCATTTAATTAATTCTTTAATGTTTTCAATCATTTTTATCTCTAACTATATTTGAAAATTTTTTAATTGATTCTAAATACGGAGGTAAGTGAAAGTCGTGTGTTGTCCGCACCAGATGTTTAGAATATATAAATATTATCGACCACGTAATCATGATTTTATGATCACAGGAAGGATTAAATTGAAATATTAAAAAACGCAAAAACATTGAAAAATTAAAAATCAGTATACCGTATTGGATGTGTATGCCATTTTAGGAGTGCAGCACACCAACGATCCTTATCGTCAAAATCGCCATACCATAAATGGTGATTCCTTCGAAATTATATTTTCCCTGTTAGGCTATTGATATATTTAAATTAAAAATTTAAAGTTAAACTGTAACGGTTCAAACCTTTAGATGGCCCTAGGATTTATAAATGGGAGTAAAAAATCTTTAGTTATGCGATCCTTCGGAGGGAACCTAAAAAAGCGGTCCCAAGCCTGTCCGATGACAGGACCTCGATGAAAATCCCTTTCCTAATTAAACATGTATTGGCAAAATTTAGGACTCCCAATGTAGTGACGTTAAATTAGTAATCAAAGTGGGTGATTAAAACATAAATTATTTTTTAAATAAAGAAAAACACAATAACATTTAAAATTTTTTTTTTTTTTTTTTTTTTTTTTTTTTTTATTGAGATATATTACAATTTGTTACAAAATGAACAATAATAATATTGATAAGAGACCACATTCATACTATATATACAGAAAATAATAATAATGGTCAAATTTCATAAAATATAACATAAATTCAAATATATACAATAAAATAATAATGATAAATAAAAAACAAAACAAATCGAAACATAAACCTATTATTGAGATAAATAAAAAGTTGGCAAATAAATAAACATCTTACACACAATCATAACTATATACAATATATACAATTGCTAAAGGGACCCCAGCAAGCGCTTTTCCCTCCACTTGTGGAGGAAAAAGCGGAATCCAAGAGATCCCAGCACCTCTATCTCAGCCGCATCACTAGTCTGAGCCAGTGGAGGCTGAGTTAGGGCGCTGTAGCCACAAACATACCGTACATGAGTGGAGGATCTGACCATTGTCAGAACTCCAGTTTAAATGTTTACAATAGGTCTCGTGGCCACTGCCGTTTCAATCTTCGAGGAGGATTGTAGGGATGGGTGGTGCAGGATAGGGATTGTGCTAGAGGGTTAGGATGATGACTAAGGTTCTGATGAAATTTGGAAAATTTGGATGGTACCAGGTCTAAAACAAACGGAATATTAAGTTCATGGTGTAGGGTACAGTTGGTAACGTAATAAGGAGCATTAACTATTGTTCGGAGGACTTTGGATTGGAAGGATTGGATGCGTTTAATGTTAGAATGTTTAGCTGTCCCCCACAGTTCAAGTCCGTAGGTCCATATAGGTTTCAGTACTGTCTTGTATATTAGTAATTTGTTGTCAACTGTAAGATGAGATTTTCTGTTTAGTAGTCTGTATAACTGGCCGAATCTGCGGTTGAGTTCTTTTCTTTTTAGTCTTGTATGTGGGTTCCAAGTCAGTCTTTTGTCTAGTAAAAAGCCGAGATACCGGACTGTGTCTGAGGAAGGAAGCGGTATAGAATTGAAATTAACCGTTGGACAGGATTTGCGTCGAAGGGTGAATGTGACGTGAGTGCATTTGCTTTCGTTCACCTTAACGCGCCAAGCATTGCACCAGTCTTCGACAAGGGAAAGGTGCTTTTGGAGATTTAGCGATGCTGCTTCAGGATCGGAATTGGATGATGAAAATGGCTGTGTCATCAGCAAATGTTGCCAGAAAGGTATTGGGGTCGGTAGGGATATCGGCGGTGAAGAGGATGTAGAGGACGGGTCCTAAGACGCTGCCTTGAGGAACACCGGCCTCAACAGTATATTGTTCGGAAAATTCGGAACACAGCGAACTCGGAAGGAGCGGTTGGATAAATAGGATCGGAGGATTAGGTATAAGGATTGAGGTAAATGGGTTTTGAGCTTAAAGAGCAGTCCCGGGTGCCACACCCGGTCAAAAGCTTGAGCTATGTCCAGAAAGGCACCCGAACAATACTCCTTGCACTCAAGGGCGGAGGAAATGTGGTCTACAACTCGGAGTCCTTGCTGAACCGTGGAATGTTGAGGACGAAATCCGAACTGATGTGAAGGAAAATTTTGAAATTTGGCTAGGATTCGTTTTAGTAGGAGCTTTTGAAAATTTTTGAGAGGATCGGAAGTAGGCTGATAGGTCTGTAAGATGACGTGTTGTTAGAAGGTTTGCCTGGTTTTAGGAAAAGGATCATAGTTGAATGTTTCCATAAGAGAGGAAAATAGGTAGTGCGTAGGATACAGTTATAGAGATATGTAAGGAATGTAATGGCTTTAGGTGGAAGTTGTCTTAAGATTTGGGGAGTAAGGAGATCGTATCCAGGAGATTTGCGGAGAGGAAGCTTTTTAAGAAGATATCTGACCTCAGAGGGATTAACTGCTTTAGGTGGTAAGGATAGTGGTATTGGTGACGTGAGGAACTCTTCAACTGCTGCAGTATGGGTTGGATTATGCTCTGGATGAGGAGTAAAAACTTTGGAAAGGTGCTGTGCGAATTCCTCGGCCTTATGCTTGTCAGAAGCAGCTCAGGAACCATCACAGCGCCGGAGAGGATGGGAAATGGTGTGGGATTTTAGGATTCTCTTCGTGACATTCCACAGGGAATTGTCACGAGTCGAGAGAGAGGAGAGGTAGGTATTGTAGGATTGGGAACGGAAGATCGCCAACTCCCGCTTTAATTTTCTACAAAAAAAATTATAGGAGCGGCGATCTTCTGGGTGGCGGGTGCGTTGCCATAATGTTCTAGCTCGACGTTTGCTGTTGATGAGGTCTGTCAGGTGTTGTGGTAAATGGCTTTTGTAAGGAATTATTTGGGATTGTTTGGGAGAGGAGGCAGTCCAGGCGGCTTGTTGAATAGCGGTTGTAAAGGAATATACGGCGTCGTCAAGGTCATTTGGGGTTTTGAGAATCACTCTGAGGTCAATATCATTAGTGAGAATTTCGCGGAAGAGGTTCCAGTTGACAGGGCCCCTAATGAATGACGGTGGGATAGGTTTAGGAATAGGTGTTATGGATACATTTAGAATCAATGGACTATGATCAGAGGATAGTTCATCAAGGCGAGCTAAGGAAAAATTCAGAGAGCCTAATCCGCTGTGGATGAAGAAGTCGAGGATGTCAGGATTACGGTTAGGATCTGTTGGCCAGTAGGTAGGAGAATCGGGAGGTAGGAGATGAAAGCGTCGGGAGTTGAGTGCAGACTGCAATGTCCGTCCACGAGAATTGGTGGTTCTAGAACCCCACTGTTGGTTCTTAGCGTTTAAGTCTGCACCCAAAATGAAGTGATTACCCAAGGAGTTGAGGAAGGATCCAAATTGGGCAGAGGAAATGGGATGTTTAGGAGGGCAGTATGCTGATGCGATGATAAGCGGAAAGGAAAAGGTTTTGATAACGATGGAAGTTGCTTGTAGGTAATCGTGGGCGGAAATTGGGTGTAAGTGATGGGTGAGGGATCGGCGGACTATGACAGTAGTACCGGCATGGGCTTTGCCGTCTGGATGGTCTGTCCGGTATGTCGTGTATCCTGGTATTTTAAAGTACTGTTTAGTGGTTAGTCTAGTTTCAGTAATGAGTGCAACATCAATGTTTTTGTCCTGCAGTACGGCTGTAAGTTCGTCAGTGTGAGTTCTAACACCATTCGCATTCCAAAGGAGAATGGATAAGGAATTAGGTGAGGTCATTTATGGTTTTTTTAAGGCAGGAATGAGATTTGTTACGAGATTCGTAAGGAGTGATATTAGGGGCATAACAAGGGATTTAATTTCGGAAATAAAGGATGTCATCAAACTGGTAAGGTCTGTGGCGTTTGAAGGAGGAGGAATATGAGAGATTTGTGGTGGATTAGGATTCTTAGGATTGGTTACATTTTGAGAAAGAGGTATATGTGGAATGGATTGAGGTACATTTTGTAGTTCCGGCAGGGCCACGGCTTCAGTACTTTGATTCCCACCTCCAAGTAAGTGGGCAAATGATAAATTGGCATCAATAAGTTTTGAGGGTTCTCTTCTGTTTCTTACTTGTCTTGCTGTTTCATCCAGTACTTGAGGTTTTTGAAACCTGGTCCTCAGCTCCTTATAGATTTGGCATCCTTTATAGTTGGCCGGGTGGTCCTTCAGGCAATGAGCACATACAGCTGGTGTTGATTTTGGTTTTGTACACTCCACAGACTTGTGCTGTTCACCGCATTTCACGCATCGAGGTATGTGATGACAATAACTTTTAGTATGACCATATGCTTGACAATTATGGCACTGAATTATCTCTCTCTTTGTGTAAGGTTTTTCAACTCTTACACTGGAATAGTACAATCTATTGAGGTCATAGATTTTTTTAACTCCTTCAGCTGGTTCCAAATCCACAAAAAAGAGAGGTAGAGGAATTTTATCCTTTAGGCGTTAGTGACTTGCCGCACTTTATAGCCCATCTCCGTTAGTTCTTCTTTAACAGCTTCAACTGGTGTCGAGGGGTGTAAGTTTTTGATTACAACCCTTAAAGCTCTCTCTTGGCGTAGGTGATAGGTATGGAAATCTGCTTTGGTTTCAGTTAGGTATTTCACTATTTTTCTATATGTCTCGGCAGTAGTAGGAGATATTTTGGTATCATTGATTCTACTCATACAGTAGTAGCTGGTAGATTCGGTAATTTTGTTCAATTGCGCACACAACAACTGGAAATTTCTAATATTTTTGACAAATATTGGAGGAGGCCGTGGTTCACTAGGTATAGGAGTAGATTCCATGTTTTCTTTTTCATTATGTAAAATCTGAAAAGGATTTGGGGTGAAAAACGGCGATTCGTCAGTCATCCCTTGTGACGATGTGCCAGGTTGTGGTTCAGATTCTGAATTAGTACCGGAAGGGGTTGCTTGTAGATTTAATCTTTTATTAGTATCACGGCGGGGTCTTTGTTTTGTAGGTGACGGGATTGAACCACTAGATCTAGATCTTTTAGTTGAAGCTTTGGAGGACATTACTTGATGATAATATCGCATTTCATGTATAGAAAGTAATTAAATAATAACCAGATGTGGGAAAAAAAACAATAACTTAAAAAAAGTTAAGCAAGACCAGCATTGCCGGGCTATTGGCAATCAGCTGATATGAAGAGGTGACTCAGCATTCACTTTACACTGTAAATTATATCACAACTTACTGCTGTTTGCTCCAATAATAACTGTTGTTGTTATCCTGAAGTCTGATGATGTTTTCAAGACTGTGCTGAAGTGAAATCCAACTGTAAAAGCAAGAAATCCGAGAGCCGACTTGAAATATGACTGCTATACTCACGCGCATGCGCAGAACTGAACATTTAAAATTAGCAGTGATATAAAAAAAATGAGAAATGTGTTTGTTATTTTTATAGTTCGTTCATATATTTACGAATTGTCTTTGACTATTATTTCTATCGCCTCGACCTGGTAATAATGCTCAAGGACCTTCTTAAAATAATAATTAGCTGACACCCGTGGGAATTGAACCCATACAGCACAAGACCGTACATCCAGGTACCCTCGCTCCAAAATGCTCGGCCATCACCGCTTCAAAACACGACTCTCTACTCTTTTAAACATTAGCGAATCCTAAGACTACTTCCACTAAATGATTGATATTATTTATCTTATTAGTGCTACTTTTTTTCTTTTACGAAATGTATTTCATACGGTTAAGTTAACGGATTTGTCCCCGCCAATAGTACTGTAAGGTACTTACCCTACCTTTTACCGGTACCTGTACCTCGACGTCTCCTTAGCCGTATTAACTCGGACCTAAGACTTCAATCCTTGCTACAAGGGCCGCCCTTCTGGGCCAGTTGTTCCCACAATCGGCCCTTTGTCAAAGTGCCCTCATTGTGTCGCCAATTCTGTCGTCTCTTCTCCTTTAAAGGGTTCCCGAGACTATTTCACTAATATTCTTTTCCACCTCATTGCTGTTTAAATGCGTTTAGTCCTAAAGCGGTTTTCCGCCCTGAATTTCAGGAGACAGTCGCATAAAGCGTTTATATTGTTAACTAACCATAAAGGATTCGGACAGCTCTATACAGGCCCACCCGTCCAATTGCTTATAATAATGACCTTATTGTTAGGTTATAACCGGTAATGATCATCCATTGTGACAACACATTATTATTTTTAGAATAATAAGATTCAAAAAATTTGACGGATTGATTTCAATTCCACCCAGAGGCTATTATTTCCTTCATTGATTCTGAAAAAAAAAAAAAAATTGGGATTTAGATCTTGAATTTTTCTTTATCGGCTAGTCTAATACATATGTACGTCTTATAATATGTAAACGTATCTTCAGGAAATAAGATAAACATATGTATTTAGTTTAATATTTCTGGTAATTATGAGCTCCACTACAAGATTATGCCGCAAAACAACAGTTTGTAAAACAGGAAACTGGTTTTGTTGGGATGAAATATGTCTTTCACGTAAACGGAGATATTCATCTTATAACCATTATAATAGGATCACCCTTGGTGTCACGTCTAGGATAACAGATTGCTATTCCCAAGGTCGCGGGTTCAAACCTGGCAGATGACTCTTGGACTTTTTAATGAGAGTAAAAAATCCTTAGTTATACTGTCCTTGGACGTCCGAGCCTGTGTGATGTCAGGTACTCCTTAAAGATCCACTTTAGTATCGTTCGATAGAAGTTTAGCATGGCATTAAATAAATAAATATATTTATATGTAAAGATGGGCAGAGTGGAGAAGTGTGGAGAATATCAAAGGTACTTCATCGCTGGGTTACCTGTAGCAGGGCGGTTAGCATAACAGCCTCTTATGGGAAAGGTCCCGGGTTCAAACCCGAAGGTAGCCCTAGGATTTTTTAATGGGAGTAAAAAAATCCTTAGTTATGCTGTCCTTCAGAGGGGACGTTAAAAGATGGTCCCGAGCCTGTGCGATGTCAGGTACTCGTTAAAGATCCCTATCCTAATAAAGCCTAGATAGGCAAAATTTAGGACCCTCACATAGTATCGTCCGATTAGCCACAGCAGCATAAAGAAACGTTAAATAAATAAACAGATACTTCATCGCTCCCCCAATAATTGAAAACCACAATATTGTTTTTTTAATTTTTGAACCTACTTATGGATTGTAACCATACAATACTGTGCTTAAGTAGAAAAAAGATAAAAATAAAAATTCGCTAGAGGCATGAAAAAAGTTCCAATCAAAAGTGGTCTGAAACTTTTAATATTTTCATTAAAATGGGCGTTTCACTGCAGAGGTAATGTTTGTCAACGTACAATAGTTTTTGTTTTTAATATATGATCTGAATTTTTTTTTTCCAAAGCGAAACTTTTTAATGAGCTAGGCCGTCGGTTGAGATCCGTACTAAATAATACATTTATTTGTTGTAACTGAAAATAATATAAATAAAGTGAAGTTATACGTATAATATTTACTCTTACCGTAAACATATGAAAACCAAGAATACCATACATGAAAAAATTGCAAAGCCTCGGGTTGCGGCTAGCCTTCTTATATAATGAAATAATCTCATAATGATGTTAGGAGGAGATGCACATGGGTACTTCCCTGTTGCTTTTCACATTGCATGGTTCTGTCCTGTCCGAAACATAAGTCTTTGATTAAACTCATAAATAATATAATCCTTTATAAAAATATTGTTGATTTATTTGACTAAAAATGTGTAATTTACACAAAAAGATGAATTTTGTCAATCATGTACTGACCGAATCGGGAATAAAGAAAATCCATCTCGTGCAAGCCATACCATAATAACCAATACACCTGCGTGTTGCCGTCTAAACGCATATTATAAATTATTTTTTATTGAAATCGTTGTAATTCAATTACCAGACTATTTACTTTCACTTACCTATATATGGAAGTATTGCGATCATGAAGATTTTCGAATCCACGTTTTCAACGGAAATACACGTTTTAGGGTCCCCTGGGTTCAAATGACCAAATCTCGCAAAAAGGTCTGTGTGTGTGGTAATTCCAGCGCGTAAACGAAAAGTGCTATAAAACTGAAATTTCATATTAAAGGCAGTTATACGCCAGAGATGTTACAGCAACTTTTTCTTCAAAATCAGCTAACCAGAAGAGTCAGCCACTTTATATCATGCATTTTAAACCTTTTTACGACTTTCTCAAAAACGGCTCTAACGATTTTGATTAAACTCTCTGTATCGATGTAAAATTTAATAGCCTTTAATACGATGTAGGTTTCGTTCGAAATGAAATAGTCTGACAGGGCTTAAATGCCGATAGTTTAAATTTTCTTTCTCTAAAGTATCTTTAATTTTGTACATTTGAATAAATTAACCGTATCATCTTGTTAGCATTGATAAAAAACGGAATAATACGTAAGCTGAACATATTCGATATCCAACGAAAGGAGAAAAGAGCAAACATATTTTTTCATGCAATATTTGGGATTTTGAACTTAAAAAGAGTAATATAGATGTTGAATATACCGTTGGAAAGCTAAAGATTTTAGGAGATATATAATTTTATACATAGTATTGTAAGTTAACGGAGAGTGATGAAAAGCCGATAAAACTAACTGATTGTCGTAGATAATATTATAATAGATATTTAATAAAACACATGTTTCTATTGCAATCCAATTTAATTAATTTTTTATTACTTTCACTCATTTTCATCTCTAACTGAATTTGAGAATTCTTTAATCGATTTGAACAACGGAGGTAAGAGAATGTCTTGTTGCCCGTACCAGATTTTTCAATTATCTAATCTACAGTAATACCCCTAAAATGCTTTGAATACCTTTTTCTTATGCCTAAGTCATTGTATATGCGAACCATCAACCTTATGATGTCATGAACTAAACTCCTAAATAATATATAAGTCCTTTGTTAATATTGTTTATTTATTTTCCTCCCTTATGGCCATTAATATTCCATGCCATCCCTAATACCTGAGGGGGTAACAGATGCTCTTAGATGTAAAGGCTGTCATTGGTGCGTTACCACCCCCGTAGGAGCGGTGATAGAGCTGTCCCTTTGGAGGATAAAATCTGAAGGCGGGAGTTGCCCATGGCGATGACAAAACTGGTTGTCCTGGAGGCTTTGAAGGAGCTGTGCCTTGGAAGCTGGAGGCCCCTGGAGGAGATGAAAGGTCGGCAGGACACCCCCTGCTGGCGAGGGTGTGCCCGGTGTGGGAGTGGACCACACATCGTGAGCTCGCTGCTCCTTCGGCTCTCTCATAGAGCTAGAACTATAATTCTAAAATAATAACTATCGATCGTCTTAGCTTTTGGAAATTATAACTTAGGAGGCGTTTCGTAATCGTCCAAGTTCTTCACAATGATAGTCTCAATTATCCCAGATCATGCCTTCGGCTTCTGCTTTTCAATTTTATTTACAAATACTAAGCAAAATAACCCTTTTTTCTGGATATTCGCTTGGTTACAGCTTTCTGTTTAAATTGTTTTTAAATTAAAAAATTACACTAGGGATCACCTGTAGCATAATGGTTAACATAACAGCCATTTATTTTTACTACTTTCCTACTATTTGCTACTTAAAATCTTTCCTATAATCTCGAGTAGTGTATGAAAGAATATAACCTGTACCTTTACTATAACCTACCTCTTAACAACATTACAAATACCATAAGTTAATGATTTTATTGAGCTTTCATCAACGTCATGTTAACTTGTACGATTTATTTTATTGCTTTATTATTTATATTAAGTTTTCTAAAATCTTGTGCTTTCCAACGGTATATTATAGGTCTATTTTGCTAATTATATTTGAGAAATAATATTTGAACGACTTGGTTTTCAGAAAATTTATTTTTCCCGTTTAAAGAAAAGCTAAATTGCAATGCATTTTACTCATAAACATTCAGGAAAGAATGCTCTAAATGATTGTGAAAACCGTATCAAAATCGGTATTGTGGTTTAGAAGGAGTTAGCGGATATATATATATATATATATATATATATATATATATATATATAATAATAATAGGCTTAGCGAACCCGAAGGTTCGATGCCGATACCACCAAATTCCGCCTACACAGACTCGTCCAATGCTCACCATTCAAACCCAAGCTCCCGAGATCAGCCTTAACGCAATCCTCCCATCTCCGCTTCGGCCTACCTTTCGGACGCCTACCAGTCGGATCAGCAAATACCAACTTTCTCGGAATCCGCTCGTCATCGAGCCCAACAACTTTACTCGCCCATTTGAGTCTCCGCGATGCAATCAGCTCAATAATATTCACAGGATGCAAGTTCCGCAAATCTCTCTTTGGACCAAATATTTTATTTGGCCTTATTTTCGAAAACCTTAAGCCGCTGTTCATCCTTTAAAGTAAGCGGCCACGTTTCACATCCCTAAAAGAAAGAAGCCGCGAACTAAGTAACTTAGCAACTGAATAATAACACGCATTTCCCACCTTTAACCGGGACTTTATTTCTTCCTGGATTTCATTTTTTCTAGTTATAATTGAACCTAAATACTTGAATTTCTCTACGTGTTCAAAAGTATGACCTGATACATCAATATCACCAAGATCGACACCGTTTCTGCTACTAATCATATACATCGTTTTATCGGTATTTAATTCGAGTCCTATTTCTTTACCGGTTTTTATTAACACACTTGTATTTAGTTGTATGGTTTCCGTGTCTTCACCTAGCAGTACCAGATCATCGGCATACCCCAAAACTATATATATATATATATATATATATATATATATATATATATATATATATATATATATATATATATATATATATATATATTTATATTTTATTACAATATATATATATATTGTAATAAAAGAATTTTAGAAGGTTTGAACTCTCCATAAAGAGTTGGCGGAGGCTTGGCAACTGTAAATTGCTCGTGATATTGTGGAAAACTATTATCTTTAACGGGAATAACGAGGATATAAAAAATGCAGCGCCCCCTATTGAAGAGCCTTCATGCGGTGAATCATCAATATTTTTGTCGGCATCTTCTTTTAAGCCTTTTTTTAATCCTTGTTGTGACTAATAGCCTTCTGTTTTCCTTTTCCTTTTCCCCTGTTTTGATCGTACTCACGTTCATGCTACCGCGGCATTTTGCTATTATTACCTAAAGTACATTTTTCTTGTTGATGTGACGACTCCATTAGCAATTATAACCACAAATGAGTATTACAGGACTTGTGGGATTAGATTCTAGGTTAGCAGTAAATCATAATTTATTATGTTTTCAACACAAAGTTTATTATTTATATTTAGTATTTTAACTCACAAAGGTTATATACATAAATATGGAGAGTAATGTTGCAGAACACAAGTCACTTTTTTTTTCCAGGAGAGGAATTTAAAATTTCAACTCATCCCACCATGTACATTTAGTGTTTTTTCCCATTACTATGAATGTTATTAGCCCGATTAATATATTTTAAAAGCACTAAAAAAATGGTTACAAATTTGTTTGGCTTGATAATGGACTTACATTCAAATTTATGTAGAGCAGCATGGACTTGTCATGATTTCCTCTTAATTTAATAAATAAATACTGATGTATTTAACAATGGTTTGTTGGGATTAAATAATAAGTCCCTTAAAAAAAACTTTAATCAATTATTTAGCTAAACAAAAAGTTACCTTAAATATTAATTTAGTACAGAATACGAAATCTAATTATCAGGATCCATCAGCTACTTCTCCAGTTTACCATGGAACATTAACATATAGCTGCTCCAACTCAAAACCTAAAAATAAAGTTTGTTTATTTATTTAACGTCCCTTTATGCTCCTGTGGCTAATCTGACAATGCTACACTGGGAGTCCTAAACATCCTGATCCACCTTTTAAAGTTCCCTCCGAAAGACGGCATAACTAAGGATTTTTTACTCTCCTTACAAAATCCTAGGGCCACATGCGGGTTTGAACCCGGTACCTTGGGCATAGAAGGCTGTTATGCTAACCACCATGATACAGCTAACCTCCTGAAAATTATGTTTATGTCCTGTACTCTTGATATATGAATGGGTTTTCATCGTTGTTGAAGATCTTAAGGATGTTTAGAAGAAGTGTCAGATCGCCCTTTATTACTTGTTGAACATAGAAGTTTATTTTTATCTGATTGCAGTACAGTGCAATCTCGGTAATCCGAACTAATGTAGCAGGTGGTGTTCGGGTGATTGGAAATTCTGATGATATAATGTCATATGCTGTAAAAATAAAAAAATCAACAATATGAATGAACATGATAATCACTTTTCTATTGGTCTAATTTTATTTTGATATTTAGAAACATAAAGAAATATATGTTATTAACAATTTCATTTAAATTAAAAAGAATAAATGTTAACATTTTTATGGAAGTCAGCAATTCACGAACTCAATATCTTTATTTGTACGAACATTTCTTCAGCTCATTCCGTCAAATCAGTATATTAATATTTAATTAAAATACTAGAGCCTAAACTGATCTTTCAAAGGGATGATGATTATTTTAATTCCTCTCTCGTCTACCAATTACGTAAGTAGCGGAAACTTTGGTTTTTATTTTAAATTTGTTTTTATAGACAGATTTTAAAGAATGATGATCATAAGGTTTATTCTAAAACCTAAAATGCTATTGTAACTTTAACGTCGTAATTGCATTCAAAAATGGCAATGCATTAAAAAATAATTAATAAATAAATTGGAAATCACTATTTCTTTTTTCGCAAGTTTGGATTTACGGACTAACTTAGGTTTACTGAGATTACATGTATTTTTTTTTATTTTTTGCTAATCTTAAAATGTTAGTATGAAATTTTAGGCAATCTGTTTACATTACCATTGGCTTGGTTACCGTTTTTCCATCAGCCGCAATTTATTTTAACTAAACAAAAATCATGGTTGTTGCTGCAACGTTTAAGAAAATAAATATAAATATGTCCACTCTCTAATTACAAAGCTCTCACAAATATTAACTGGTTTTATTTTTCTGGTCCAGGGCTTGTCTGAAAAAGCAATATTTCTAATATAAATGTAACAAGCATTGTTTCAACAGAATATTTTTATGAATCACCATTATTTATTGATCTCACTGGAGTTATAAAAAAAAAGAAAAAAAAGGAAATATATATATATATATATAAACTAAGATGTGGGTATCAAACAAAGTTGGCTTATTTTCTCCTTGCTTAAAATAAAATTTTAAAAAATTTCATTTATTGTTTCTTTCCATTGAAATTCCACGGAAACATCTCCTATTATGAAAAAATCTAAAATTACAATCACAATTTGAAATTTTTTATTGAGATATATTAAAATTTGTCCCAAATGAACAATAATAATGATTCAATTATATCATACTCAAACAAACTTAAATTCGAAATTATTAATATGACCGATCCATAATTTTGTGTTTCTTGTCCCTATTCATTTCTCCGGCTAGGTTAATTGCTTAACTTTAATTCTGATATAGTTAGCTTTCCAACTCCTATTATCGGAAACAATAAGAAAAATATTTTTCCTGAACCTACATGGTATTAAATCCCATAATATTTTACATTGATGTAGTGTGTTTAATCAAAATCGTTTTGAGCCGGTTTTTTGAGAAAATCGTGCAAAACGAAGTATATATATATATATATATATATATATATATATATATATATATATATATATATATATATATATATATATATATATATATATATGTGAATTAGCTCGACTGGTTCGCTGATTTTGTTGATAAAGTTACTGTAACATCTTAGGCATATATGCTTCTAAAATATAAAATTTCAGTTGTATTGGGTTGATGCAAAATTAATGCAGGTTTCCTCTATTGCAATATCTTAATTCCAATTGTGTAAACAAAGCTAATCCTAACATTGATCATTATTATACCAAAACAAACCTTATCTAATACCCTCTCTTTCACTATGAATTTGTTTAGTAAAATCGTTTTGTTCAGTGTGTTCAAAGGTCTTGAATTGAAAATGTCAAAGTGCGATTTTCGTCAAATTTATTTTTACGAATTTAAATTAGGGCGCAGCGCTGCGCAAACGGCTCGTAATATTAATGAAGTGTGGGGTCAGGGGGCTATTAATGAGTGCACGGTGCAGCGTTGGTTCCAGAAGTTTCGCAGAGGAGATTTCGACCTCGAAGACAAGGAAGGTCGGGGCCGTCATCTTGCTCTGGACAACGACCAGCTGAGGTCAAAAGTGGAAGAAGACCCAACCAAAACCACACGAGAAATGGCGGCGGAACTCGGTGTGAACCAATCCACAGTTGTACGCCACTTGGAAGCAATTGGTAAGGTAAAAAAGTTGGCCAAGTGGGTGCCAGTAGTAACGCCAGACCACACGTTGCACAACCAACGCTTCGACGACTGCACGAGTTGGGCTACGAAGTTCTCCAACATCCGCCTTATTCACCTGACCTCTCTCCTACAGACTTCCACTTTTTCAGGCATCTGGACAACTTTTTGAGGGAGAAAAATTTTCAAAACCAGGACGACATTGAAAATTCTTTTCGTGATTTCATTGAGTCCAGGGATTCGGATTTTTTTTCTGGTGGAATAAGAAAGCTTGTTGAACGTTGGCAAAAGTGCATTGATTCAGATGGAAATTATTTTGATTAAATATATATGGTTAAAGTAAAGATATGGCGTATTTACAATACCTACTAAAAACCTGCATTAATTTTGCATCAACCCAATATATAACTTATCGTTTTCGAACTAGACTGATTACTTACACACACACACACACACACCGCAGACCATTAGGACTCAGTCGACGTGTATTTGGAATTCGAAAATGTTTTCGATCGCTACACTTTCTCTTTCTGTATATTTCATGTATTGTTGGTCAATGGAAAAACAATACCTAATCGAATGAAGAGGATCCGAATCATTAATTTATATTAAAAAAAAAAAATGTGTCATCTTTATGCAGCTGTAATCTCCTACAGTTAGAAATACATCGTAAATCGTTTAATACACGGCAATAGGGTATTGTAATATGCAGAACTGGGAGCTACGCAATTAAATAAAATAACGGAAGATAGTAGATAAATGCCACGAAGAGGCGTTGATTTCAACGATTAAGGAAAATCCGATGTAATATCTTTAGAATTCCCACGTACGTGAAAGGAAAGTTTAAGGCGGGAAATGCTTGTAATTTGTCTTGACTTGATATTACCCAATCCACGCCTACTGTTCAGAAACCTAAACCTCAGAATTTACAAGGCTATCGCATTTCCTACTTGTCTTTTTTATAAGAAACGTGGGTTTTTAAAAGAGAATATTTTCTGGAAATATTCTGATCGGAGGATGATAAGCCGGCTGGAGATTTCATACGTTAATAGGTCGAATTTCTGAAAAATATAAATAAATAAGAAATATCTTGAGGAATGTATGTATGCTTTTATAAATTGCAGTCAGAGAATTATGTGAACGAATGTCAACACAAAGCTCCTTATACGAGTAAAATTCAATTTTTTTTTAAATTAAAAAAAATCTAGTTTTATGATTTAACTTTGTTTATAAATATTTTGAAATGTGAAAAAAAAAAATTGACTTTGAATTAAAATTGCGAAAAATGTTAGTAAACTATTTACAAATGCGATGTTCAACTTTTTTTTTATTATTTATTTACAAATTTCTTTCACCAAATTGCTATTTACCATCTGCAAAAAATAAAATTTGCAATAAGCAATAAGCAACTACTGAAAAGTAGGTTAATTCAAGACATCTCTAGGCTCCCGCTTCAAAAGCCGTCGGGGTGGGTTGTACGGATTGGTGGTTTTTTTTTTTTTTTTTTTTTTTTTTTTTTTTTTTTTTTTTTTTTTTTTTTTTTTTCGGGTAGGGGAAAAATCTTTCATCAGACGAAGTGCAACTGTCAGGCTACACAACAGTGTGAGATTCCTACTCACTAAAAAACCACCTCCCAATTCGTCTTTACCACCCCACGGAACCGCTGTCAAGCATTACTTCATGGGGGGGCAGAAGGGCTAAATGCCAGCTACTTTACTGGACATCTGATTTAGGCTAGGCCGATGCACCGCCTCTCCTTTCTTGCTCCTGTACTCTGAGTTTTCTGCAGATTTGTGCTGCATAATCAGCTGCAGCGCTCCAACTCTCCTGACTAGCCATCATCAAGGAGACTAAATTTTCGGGTGATGCTTTTGTACTAAATTTAGCGTCTATCTCCGATCTTTCTCGAACGAATCCCGAACAAGAGAAGAATGCATGTTCCACTGTTTCTTCTATGGGATCACAAAATGGGCACAATGAACTTTCCTCTATTTTGAAACGGGCTAAGTACGCTCTGAAGCAACCATGCCCAGTAAGCAGCTGAGTGAGATAGTAATCTACATCTCCATGTTTCCGGGATAACCATGTCGATATGTCGGGAATTAGGCGGTAGGTCCATCTTCCACAAGATGAAGCGTTCCAGCGTCTCTGCCATATATCAAGTGTATGAACTCTCTCTTGTTTTGCTAAAGAAGCCCAGTGAGCATCCTTCTCTTCTTGTTTTCTTCGGTAGATCCTTCTACGTTCATCTGCCAAAAGATCAATCGGAGGCATGTCTGCGATGACGCATACAGCGTCGTAGGACACAGTGCGAAAAGCTCGAGCGACACGCAGGGCACTTCTCCGATGCACACTAATAACTTTCCGGACATATGATTGCACTTGGCAGGATTCTGCCCAGATCGGTGCTGCGTACAGAAGCGTGGAACTGGCTACATTGGCCAGAAGCTTCCTCTGGTTTCCCCTTGGTCCACCAATATTTGGCATGATTCTGGCCAATTCATTTACCACATTCGCTGCTCTATTACTAACTTTAAGCAGGTGTTCATCAAATCGAATTCTAGCGTCAATATGCACTCCGAGATATCTAATTGATGGCTTGGATAGGATATCGAACTCCCCGACGGTGAAACTGACTGTCTCCTTCACTTTCCTACTGGTTATCAATACTGCCTCAGTTTTATGATCAGCAAGCTGAAGGCCTGCCGCTGAGAGCCATTGACGAATCATAAAGATAGCCTTGTTCCCATTATAAGATATCTCCTCCAAGAGTTTCCCCCGAACTATGATTGCCAGATCGTCAGCAAAACCAAGCGTAGTAGTTTCTTCTGGCAGGGGTAACCTGAGCACACCGTCATACATTATATTCCACAGAAGTGGTCCTAGAACCGAACCCTGAGGAACGCCACCTGTGACTTTGTAGCTTTTTAATCCTGCTTTCGTATCATACCTTAAAATTCTGTCGGTAAAATAACTCTCAATAATCTTCATGAGGTAATATGGGACTTGCATATTTTTCAATCCGTTTAAGATACAATCCCACCGAGCTGAATTAAAGGCATTTTTAACGTCTAATGTTATAATGGCGCAGTACTTCTTACTACCTCTTCTCCATCTCTTTCCCGCAGTGGCTTCCTGAGCAGTTTTGATAGCAAAACCGATGGCATCTATTGTCGATCTGCCCTTCCGAAAACCATACTGGTCATCAGATAATCCTCTGACTCCTTCACTAAAGTCAATTAACCTGCCATAAATGATCCTTCCAGTACCTTGCCAGCAGTGTCCAGAAGACATATTGGTCGATAAGAAGCAGGATCTTCCGGAGATCCCTTTCCTTTTGGCAGGAGCACAAGACGTTGCTTCTTCCACTGTGTTGGAAAGATACCTTCACTGAGACAGGCATTGTACACATCTAAGAAGATTTGTCGCCTTGACATGATAGCCATTTTCAAGGCAATATTGGGGATATTATCCGGGCCCGGAGCTTTGGAATCCGCAATTTTCCTGCATGCTAAGTCTAGCTCTTCCATCGTGATTTCCGGCACTGGTTCTAGATCCGGCATTGCTATAATACCAATGGGTACTTCTGAACGTCTTGGAAATAGCACTGCCACTATTTTTCCTAGCAATTCTGGACAGCTCGGAGGCGGCAATTTCGAACTTTTCAGTTTGGCCATAACCACTTTGTATGGCCTACCCCACGTGTCTTCCTCTACCTCATCACACAGCCTCTTCCAGCAGTTACGCTTACTTTCTTTTATTGCCTTAACTAAGTCCCTCTTAGCTTGCTTATGTTCCTGATTCCGTGCCTCATATTGTAAGCAACCTCTCGCTCGCTGGGCTAATCTTCTGGTACGAAAACAGACTCGCCGGAGAACAGCAATCTGATCGGTCCACCAATATACTGTCATGTGTCGTTTTCTCCTGGAAGATCTGGCCATTGATGCATCACAAGCATCAGTAATAAACTTCATCAACCGTGTTACACTTTCTTCTACTGTTTCTGGTAATTCGATTCTTTCTTTCATCATGATGTCAAAGGAATCTTTGTCGAAGGATCGATGGTTCCAACCTACTGCTGGCAGCGTTTTTATTTTTTTCAGTTTTCCATCTGGAACACTGACTTGAAAGCAGATGGCCTGATGGTCACTATGGGTATAATGATCACTAACGTGCCAACAGCAGTCCTGACAGGCAAGGTTAGCACTTACACAAGTCAAATCAATTATCGAGGAAGTACCATTCCTAGAGAACGTCGGAGTAGAGCCGGTATTTAGGAGAACAACATCAAGAGTAGCAAACGTGTCGAGAAGACATTCGCCTCTCCTATTTGTATATTTGCTACCCCATGCAGTAGCCCATGCGTTGAAATCACCAGCGATTATAAGAGGTTGTCGACCACGCAGTTCATGCTCAATACCATCAAGTAGAGCCTCAAATTCATCTTGTGGTGCACTAGGTGATGCGTAGACACTACAAATATAAATGTCTTTTACCCTGATCCATATGAATCCTCTTCTTCGAATCGGTTGGACTTCCTGTATGAAGTGGTCCTTATTGACCCATATAGCTGCTCGGCTACTAAGGTCCTTCATCCAGGGACCATCGACGTCTCTGTACTGCTCGCATAGTATAGCGATATCGATGTCCTTCTCACTGATAGTTTGCCACCAGAGGTCCTGTGCAGCTTCACAATGATTAAGGTTCAGCTGTAAAAACCTCATCGGCGTTTAATAACTGCTTCAACCGCTCGTTGGTAAATAGGGCATTTAAAGCAACCCGTTGGATGCCTGCGGTTTGCTCCCTCAGGGCATAGCAGACAGTTCGATTCACCGTTACAATCTTTTGCTGGATGTCCCATTTCGCCACATCGCAAGCAGAGCTTTGTTCTGTCGGTTCCCTTGCAATATTTCGCCAAGTGACCATAATCGAAGCAACGAAAACATCTTTGAGGAGAAATTTTTTCTCTTACCCGACTGCTAACCCAACCAACTCGGATGCTTCCTTTTTCTAAAGCTTTTCTCGCAAGTTCCCTAGGCAAAACTATCACAGCTGTCTGTGTGCCACCGTAAGCCTTGCGAAGTGACTTCACCACAGAAATATCAATGTTTTCGGCACCTTCTATTTGATTTCGAAGGGCTTCATGCACTTCTTCGGCATCAGTTAGTTCATCAAGGTCTTTTAATTCTAAAGCAGCAAAGTCTCTCTTGCACGTGACCTCTGCTTTGTCACCCATTTTATGTGCAATTGCAGTACGAATTTGTTCTGTCTTTTCTTGTGCTTTCCTATCCAACACAAGAAGGAGACTGCCCGAGGTGCACTTTCGTATTTTTTGCACTTTATCACCTATGTCTTGGAGGTCAGGATCGCTTTTTATTGTTCGCAGAATATCTGCGTACGTTGAGCCCTCCTTTGCAGTCACCATCAAAGCATCTGGACGCGGAGGTTTCGTTCGTATTTTCTGCTCTACCACCTTTTTTTTTCTCTTCTTTTTCGACTTTATTTTCCATTGGTCACTGGCCTCCTTTCCCGAGTTATTTTCAGCTACAGCCAAGACCTGATCATCCTGACCGTTAGCTGGCTTTCTCTCCTCTCGAGTACCTGATGTTAGTACTTTAGAATCCTCGTTGGGAGGTCGCAAACTCGACTTGGTCGTGAAAAAACGGATTGGTGGTGGATTAAAGTGTTTGGGTCGATGGGTTTATGTTGTAAGGTTGTAAGTCAGTCTGTTGTGAAATTTTTTATAATAATTTATGGCTGTGTCTGAAACTGAGTATGTCCAAGTCCTCGTGAAGTAGTTCGTTTGTCACATAAAACGGTGCATCCACGATTTTTCGAAATATTTTCGATTGGAAAAATTGAATGGAGGATTTGGCAGATCCCATAGTTCTATCCTGTATATCCATAATGGTTTGATCAGTACTTTGTAAATATTAATTTTAGTGTTCAAAGATAATTTTGATCGTTTATCAAGTAGCCCGGATAATAGTCCAAATCGTCTGTTCAGCAGTTTTCTCTCAAGTCTAATGTGCGACCTCCATGTCAGTCTTTTGTCTTACAGTCCCAGATATTTGACTTCTTCCGAAGTTGGAATAGGTTTGTCCTCGAAGTACACATTTACCATGTTTGAGCGTGAAAACAATAAATAAACTCTTAGATTGATTCATTTTTACTTCCCACCTTTTAGCCCAACTGGATAAATCATCAAGGTGATCTTTTAACATGAAAGATGCCAGAACTGGGTTTTGATGGGAAATTTGTATAATTAAATTTTAATACCTATCCGTCTTTAACTTGGAAAATAGTGTTAATACAAAATCATGAACGGAACACAAGTTACCAATAAAAAAAGAAGGAATATGGAACATTAAATGTTTCGTGAATAGTTGAGTATAAGTACGATTGAGGGGGCGGTATAGCTGAGTGGGTTAGCGCGTGTTGCTGTAAGCACCACCAGCAACCAGATGATATGGAAAACTTGGATTGAAATGATTACGAGTTTCTGTCTCGATGCCGGAGGGCTTTTAACTTAGAATAAATCTCCCGCGAGGTAGGGGTGAACAAAAAAACCAAAATGGTGACGATTGGCTGGCTAATTTAAGGCACCTACTTGAAGCCTTGTATCGAAAGCCTTCATTTAGTGTGGATCTCCAATGCATTAAAGTATCTTCCTGCAAAGACTTAAATGGCCAAACAATTTACTCTTCTTTCATTATAATGGCCTTTGTTTTGGGTACCAATGGTCTGGTGGCTAGTCACCCGACTTCTCTTTTTCTTTTACAATTGTAATTTACTTTCTTACCAAATCACAAGAATTTACTCTTTTTAAATGACCCATTTGAAACTGCGCTTCCTCAGCCAAGGACAGCATTGCAGAATTAAGTTGAGTTTTGATCGCCCAGTCATGTTTATTTGGATATCTAATTATTCCATCCTTTACAAAGTCAGATATTTATGCAGTTGCTTGTTATTATGTACCACCGAACATTAAATATACTTCGAATTCTTTATTTTGAAATGTCTGGCTTATTCATATATTACTATTCTTGGAACAATCCTTTAACTCAATCCCAGGTTTTCATAATTTTCTTGTTTCAAAGAACCTTATTCTTAACTGTCAGTTGGGAATTCATACGAATTTTTATATTTTAGCCAGTATATGACAGTGGAAGATGGTATCACGACCCTAAAATGTTTTGTCATTTTCACGCTAATAACGCTGACATAATGTCATAACGTTGAATGCTTTTATGTTATCATGTCGTGAAATGTGTGCTTGTTTGTTTTAAGAATAAGAAAAAAAGAAGACAAATAAAGTTGATTTTGAAAGGGCAGAGAGTGATTATGATGAGAGAAGGCGCAGGGTGCGGCGAAGGGTTTTTGTCATAGCTGGGCCAGGCTAGGCTGAGGTGGCGGCCAGTATCCCACGCGGCGACACTGATAGCTCCGGTAAAAAGTCTGGAATGACCTTTATTTAGTTTTCTTCACCCAGGCCCAGCTTTAATTCCCTTTGTAGGCGATTGGATCCGCTCCTCCTTCCACTTTTTTTTTTCCATGAGCCCCAGGTTTTAGCTAATTAAGGAATGACTCAAGGTTTTGCCGGCACCCGATCCAAACTGTCCCGTCATCTGTTAGGAAATCACCTTTGATTCGGCTCTCCCCTCCCAGCAAAAAGAAAATTGCCTCGTTTTTCTCTTACATTGTTTTAGAAGGGGTTTTTAACCGAGTTCCTCAATTCCGCGCAATGCGGCTTTATTGTACCGGGCCATTAATGGAGCCTGCACGAGTGGACAATAGGTGAGGTGTTTTTCGTTCTGTCGTTTCTCTCAAGTACCCGACAGTAACATACTTGCCGTACTCGCTTTTGAATATGTTTTATATTTTAGAATGTATCACTTTCTTGTTTGCAATTATCTTTAAAAAAAAATAATAATAACATATATATTATACTCCAGTTAATCTCACCCTCCTGGTATACGCAGACATCATTGTATTCGGGAATTTTATTTGGTTGGCACGAGAGTCTGGGTCTCAATTGTCCGCGCGGTATGGTATCCTAAGACGTTATGTAATTTGGACATCACTCTCTGCCTCTATTTTTGTGAGTGGAGATCAGTTGGCTGATGGGTCTCATATATCCGGGGGAGGTTGTGAGTGACTCCCCCTTTACATTATAAGCTTGAAAAAGTACCTCTTGAGGACTGGGATTTGATCTCACAGCCTTTGGCGTGATAGGCTAGCGCGCTAGCCATTCAGCCACGGTCTCCTCCTATTCGGGAATAATAGAAGGAATCTCTAATACGATATCCGAGTCCTTATGGAAAATAAACACCGAAATTACGAAAATGCTGAAAATATGGACTATGCAGTCGGTGAACATGGATGTTTTTATTGGATATAAAGTAAAAGGCAGTAAAGAGTTCTTCAGGTATTTTAGATCCGTATAGCTCAATCTCGTATGTCTAAAACGTACGGTAATACCAATGTTGGATTGGAAGTTTTGATGGTTTCTTGTGATTTTTGTCTAGTATGAGTTCTGATTTCTTAACCGTCGATTCTGAAAAACTCAATAAGCTAAAACCTTTAGCCCCTTAATACGTCCTAAAGAACATAACCTACCACCGATACAAATATATTTTATGAATTATTAGGTTCCTTTAATTAAAATGATCCTTTTCATTCAACTTATTTTATTTTCTTATTTTTTGTCCCTACATTTCGGCTCTTTGCCATTCTCAAGGGATCTCTTTATACTCCTTTATACACTCTATACAATATATAGATATATATTGTATAGAGTGTATAAAGGAGTATAAAGAGATCCCTTGAGAATGGCAAAGAGCCGAAATGTAGGGACAAAAAATAAGAAAATAAAATAAGTTGAATGAAAAGGATCATTTTAATTAAAGGAACCTAATAATACAATTATTCATTCAAACTAATCTTAATTGTAATAAAAATTAATATTTTATGAAGTTATAATTACAATTCTTTCCATTGTTTTTTAATCAAAAGTTGGTGTACAACACACCAAAAAAAAAAACACTGATGTTTTTTGCAATGTCGCGTTGCTGGAACATTCTGGGAATCCGGAGAACTATATGTGTTTTATAAAAAAATAAGCACCTATGGTTTACCTAAATAAATGTTTATTTCTTTAAATGTTACCTTCACACAATGACTGAAACGATAAGAAACTGGTCGAAGAAACCGATTACTACAACACTTACTAGACAAACGTTCAAAACTTCCACTATATTACAAAAGACTCATTTACATCACTATTATCTGACCTATTTGGACACATGGAATCGAGCTTTGGGGCTCTACTAAACCATCTAATTCCTTCCGCATTGAATCATTACAATCCAAAATTCTGAATGTCCCTTATTTTGTCACAAATCAACTCCTCCATGATGACCTAAAGATCCCATTTGTTGCAGACATAGCCCAAGATAGATACACCTCTTTTCATTCTAAACTTCTGCCCACACACACCCACTTATCCGTAATTTATTTTCCTCAGATATCCTTGATAACCCTCCGAGACGATTGATAAGAAGGTGGTCTCGGGACCTACTGCCTTAAAATAGTTAGTGAAATGATACTACTGGGTAGTTCTTTCTCAAGACATTTTCATGACTTCTCTTCATACTGCATATTTACTCATTGTGTTTTTTAATACAGTTGTAAATTACAACAAATAAAATATTTAAAAAAATATGTTTATTTAAATTTCAAAATGAATATATTTTTTCTGTTGTATTTTAATTTTTCATTCTACTGCCCTTTCTTAACATTAATAATAAGAACCATTAAAACATGTTTAGTAACTTTATTGGTTAAAATATCACATACAGCCTATTTAATTTAAAAATAAGCTAATTTTTATCTGCAATAATAATTTCAATAAAATCTTCTCAGTGGTGTAGTATCTTCTCTGACGATGTAAAGTACCTTCTTGATAATGAGCTTTCAAATGAGTGTCTGAATAACCGAGAAATTCTCATACAACTCATCTAGATCATAAATATGATTTTTCATTATGATATTTCTTTCTGTGGGAAAAAGAGCTTTAAAAGAGTTGTCATTAGGCCTCAATGTTAAAAAAACAACAACACGACAAATAAAGCGATTAAAGAGAAAATAAAAAAATAAGAGGTGGTGACAAAAAATGAGTTGTCACCGTGAAGACTGATAGTGGGCATCTTGGTGTTGGTGGGTAAGTGTGGGAACCCCAAGCGATTCCTTATTAAATCTCTATCTTCTTTCATCTCTTCCGGCTTTAGTCTTTTTTTTTTTTTTTTTTTTTTTTTTAATTTTAGCTCGAGTTGGGGTAGTTTTTCGACATAACTTCAGACAACCCATAGTTGAAAGAGTAAATTAATCTATTCATTCAAACATGTGAAAAGATTGACATGGGGTCCACACGTCTAGACAAAACGTAAAACTAAACCTTCGACTCAGACTGTTAGATTCGATACTATATACCCACTCTAATCGTTTAACGTATATACTTATTCACTAAAACCTATATAGACTTGCTTGCCAAATTTAAGGACCAGTTAAAAATACACACAGTCAAAAAATACAAACCTTTCAATTCAAATTTTAAAACAAGCAATGAACTCACCTTCGTAAGTTTCAAACTACTCTTCATACTGACTTTAGAATTCCAACGATAACAAAACACATTCGATTGACTTACTAACGACTTCACGACAAACTTGTGCAAATCATGGCTACAACTGACATACCATACATAACTCGGCGTTGGCTAAAAAGAAGTTAGATGAGAGACCTTTCTAGTCTTAAAAAATAGTTTCTTTTTGAATGTCAGGAAAATGAACCACTGGTGTTGCCTCCCTAATGCCTTAATAAGCCGTTTTCCATATCTAAAAAATATAATCCATTTTATTATTGTATGTATTTTAAAGGTGCAAGTTATTGAGTTTAAAAAAATCAAATATGTGAAAAAAATAAACAAAATCGTATTATGTAATTCATTAAAACATTGTATTAACTTATTTCAAATTTAATTTAGTCAGTTTGAATTCCGGTTACTCAAGTATCGTAAATAAAAATCTAGTTTCTTTGTGTATTACATTTCTTTTTCAGTAATTAAATAAAATGGGATAATATAATAAATTCTAAATATAAAACAAAATCTTTAAAAAATTCAATTGTAAAGTTAGGTCCGAAATTTTTATTGGTTTTACTCCTGTAACCACACCAACCAACCAAACATTTTTACTTTCACTTACCTATATTTGAAATACATGGTAAAGGAAAATATTGCGATCGTGAAAATGTTCGAATTCCAGTTTTCAACGGAAATACATGTTTTAGGGTCCCCTGAGTCTAAATAACGGTCCTGCAAAAAGGTCTGTGTGTGTGGTAACTCCCGCGCGTAAACGGAAAGTCCTATAAAACTGAAACTTCATATTTAAGGCAATTATACGCCCGAGATGTTCTCGCTATATCGATGTAAAATTTAATGGGCTTTAACATCATGTAGGTTTTATTTTGATTGAAATAGTCTGACAAGGCTTAAATGCCGATATTTTAAATTGTCTTCATCTAAACTACCTTAAATTTTGTAGATTCTATAAAAATAACCATATTATTTTGATAACACTGATAATATGGTGAAAAACACGTGAATATATAAGTTGAAGGAATTCAATATTCAACTAAAAGAGAGAACTAAAAAAAACATAATAACTGTTTTGTTTTTGAACATAAGAACAGTAATATACATGTATAATATAACGTTTTAATGATTTTAGAAGAAATATTATTTTTTACAAAAGCTTGCAAAATTTATTAAATACTGACTAAAAGCCAATTAAGCTAACTGATTATTTTAGATAATATATAGATTTTTTTTTTATAAAACTCAGGTTTTTATAGAAATTCAATTGAATCGATTCTTTAATGGTTTTATCATTTTTATCTCTAACTGTATTAGAAAATTCTTTAATCGGTTTTTAAAACGGTGGTAAGTGAAATTCGTGTGTCACCCGCACCAGATTTTTAAAAATATTTTAGACCAAACGTCTTAGTTTATGCGTTGGCAGAATATTTGCGCAGAATAGAGAAACATTAACGGTGTGAACTCTTCATACTTAAAGGTATAATTTAAAAAAAAATTACAAAAAAAATGCTAAAATCGATTCAATAAGGTTGTAGCGTAGGAGCCAGGGGCGCTTTTATTCAACGGACGAATGTATATCTACAGATATACTTAATCGATAGTACTTATCACCCAAGGACCCTCAAGCCTTTCTTTCTAGACCTTTAGGTGAAATTTAGCCCCAAAGTAGTTAAAACTTGCCCTAAAGATACGTTTTGCCAGTTTTCTCACTTCTGATCGGTGGGTCTGAGGGAAATAACGAAGATGGGCAAAAGTATTCCTCATTTAATTCTACATAATAAATAACTTGCAAACAAGTTGGCTAATATTTTCCGCTTTCGAATAATCTGCCTCCGAAGTCGAGTAGTTGAATAGTTTGATATGGCTATCTAACGTTTAGCTATATTCAAGTCGATATTGATTCCCAACGAGGTTAAGCATAATAGACTACTTCTTAGAGCATTTAATTTGAGTGCTATTAGACATCTGTCGGTCTAAAGCCTTGTTTACGCTATAAGTGATTAGCCAGGAGGGAAGAGAATAGGATTCACTCAGGTCTAGGTTACTATTATTCAGATCGATTACTACTTTTAGTTGGGGTCACCTGTGGTTTAGTGCCTAGCACAAGAGCTTTTTATGCCCTAGGTCACGGGTTCAACCCTTGCCGATGACCCTATTTTACTCCCATTAAAAAATCCTCAGTTATGTCGTCCTTCGGAGGAGACGTAACGAGGTGGTCTCGAACCTGTACGATGTCTGGTCCTCTTTAAAGATCTCTATTCTAATCATACATTAGGCAAAATTTAGGACTCCCACTGTAGGATCGTCCGATTAGCCTCAGCAGCGCAAAGTGACGTTTAATGGATAAACAGAAAAAATATTCTTAGTTGGTTATCATTCAAAAGAAAACATGGATGTTCGCTCACTAATAGTTTTCATTGAATATTTGTTAAACTCATGATGGTTAACATAGAAATCAGAAGAGAAGCTAATTTCTTCAATAGCTGAAAATCTAACCTACATCTTTTAAGTGACTCCTATTACCTTCCTAGATTTTTACTTTCACTTACTATATATAGTAAGGAAAAGTATTGCGATCGTGAAAATTTTCGAATTCCAGTTTTCAACGGAAATACACATTTTAGGGTCCCCTGATTCCAAATTACCAAGTCCCGCAAAAAGGTCTATGTGTGTGTGTGTGTGTCTGTGTGTGTGCGTGTGTGTGTGTCTGGTAACTCCCGTGCGGAAACGCTAAGTCCTATACACCCGAGACGTTACAAAACCTTTTTCATCAAAATGAGCTTACTAGAAGAGCCACTTATAGTATGCATTTTGCAGCTTTTTTCGATTTTCTCGGAAACGATTTTGATTAAACTCGCTATATCGATGTAAAATTTAATGGGCTTTAATATCATATAGGTTTCGTTTGGATTAAAATGGTCTGACAGGGCTTAAATGCCGGTATTTTAATTTTATTTTTCTCTAAAGTACCTTTAATTTTGTTGATTCTATAAAAATAACTAGATTATCATGTCACCACTGATGAAAAATAGGTAAATATATAAATTGAATGAATTCGATACCCAACTAAAGGAGAAAACAGAAAAAATATTTTTTTAATGCAATTTCTCGTTTTTGAACAAAAGAACAGTAATATACATGTATGATACACCGTTGGAAAGCTAAAGATTTTAGAAAAAATATTATCTCATACACAAGCTTTTAAAAGTTAATAGAGAGTGATAAAAATACGATAAGTTATTGTTTTAGATTATAATATAATAGATTTTTTAATAAAACACATATTTATATAGAAATTCAATTTAATTAATTCTTTAATAGTTTCACGTATTTTTATCTTTAAGTGTATTTGAAAATTCTTTTATTGATTTTAAAAATGGAGGTAAGTGAAAGTCGTGTGTTGCCCGCACCAGATTTTTTTTTATTTTTAAACCTCACCTTATTATACCGATGTCCTTCCTATCTAATCGCTTCTGGTATTAACAATACCTAATGGCTCGTTTGTACTGCACGCACTTTGGAGGTTGAAGCATTTTAAACACGCCCTAATTGAGACGTTGATTTCCAAAAGGTTCTAAAGGACATATTTTAAGAAATTGATATTTTTACATATATGTATTCTTATCGTTTAGTTTTATCTAAATCTTGTTTTTTATTTTATCTGATGAATACTCAAGTCCTTTAAAAACATGATTTAGAAATACAATTGTTTTCTAAAGGTACTTATTACACACTTAGCTTTGTTCCTAATCATACTAAAATATTTCAATCCATAACATTAAAATAGTGTTATTAATATAGTAAAAAAATGATTTTAGATTTAATGCGTAAAGAATCAAATAAGTCGGTTTAATAATATAGCAATGAGAGATTTTTGCACTTTCTGTAAAATTTCCTAGGAGGGATACAGTATCTTTTGGAAATGAGCCTATCAAAACTTCAGAGGCAGATTACTCTTAACCGGCAAGTACTAGGCAATTCATTAATAAAATACTTATTATGCAAAATTAAATGGGGAATATTTTTTTCTTCTGATCCATAAACAGTGAATTAAATATGAAAAACTGGCAAACATTACCTTTGAGGGCGGCTTTTGACTACTTTAAGACTTTAAGGTCTGGACAGCAATACTTGGAGGATCCTTGTTATACTTTATAAGGAGTATCGATTAAGGACATCTGTAGTAGAGGTGGGCATAATCGAATGACGATTATCGGATCATTCGATTATTTCAATCATCGAAGTCCGTTCATCCGATTATGACGATCATTCGATTATGCCCACCCCTAATGTGTAGACATACCTCAGTCCGTTGAATAGAATTGTCCTTAACTTCTAGACTATAAATGAGTTGGCGTATGCAGAAAGTAGGATAAAAAATGTAGATATATTATAGGCAACATTTCCTTATAATCATTATTTTATATATAAAATCATTATTTGTATTCATTTTTGATAGGACTTAAAAGCTTTGTTTTAGAACGATTCAGAGAATTTTTAAGTAAGGTCTGATAAATTTATGAACCAGTAAGCCCTTTGATAACTGTTAACCAACCACATCCATTCAATGTTAAGGAAACGCTAACACTTGGAATTTCACAGAAGACCTTCAAAAGATATTTTTTAATTATTAAAACATAGATAATAACTGCGTACAAATGCGATGATTAGAGATATTAGTAACTGAATGGAAGTAATATTCCATGAAAATGTCATGAAACTACTCATTTACATACATGAGAAAAAGATATTTTGTATATTTTATTTAGTTACCGTCAAAGGTTATAGCAGAAACAGTATGTGAAAACTTTTACACACCGAGATAACATATCGTTTCTCAGAGGACTTCAAAAAAGATTCTTATAAATACACTTCTAATAACGCTTCTGTGATAATTTAATATTAAAAGTTGGCAGAAGCCTGATCACTGTACTATACAGTTTTTGTTCAAACAGCTTACTGTAGATGTATTTTTTATTGTTATCTCTACTCAATCGAAAAATACTGTTAATTTACTTTTTTCGATATACGTACAAAAATCTGGTGCGGGCAACACACGACTTTCACTTACCTCCGTTTTTAGAATCGATTAAAGAATTTTCGAATACAGTAAGAGATATAAATGAGTGAAACCATTAAATAATTAGTTAAATGGAATTTCTATAGAAACATGTGTTTTATTCAAAAATATTATGATCTAAAATAATCACTTAGTTTTATCGTCTTTTCATCACCCTCTCTTAACTTTAACAAGATTGTGCATTAGATAATATTTTTTCTAAAATCTTTAGCTTTCCAACGTTATATATGCATGTATATTACTGTTCTTATGTTCAACATAAAAAATTGCATTAAAAAGATATTTTTTCATTTTTCTCCTTTCATTAGATATCGAACTCGTTCAAATTATAAATTTACTGTTTTTTATCAGTGGTAACAAGGTAATTTGGTTATTTTTATAGAATCTTTTTTTTTTTTTTTTTCAACAACAACAATTCTTTATTGAGTTAAAATTACAATCAGTCCCAATTTGGACATTAATAGTAGTGCTGAAAGATATCATACATACTACATTCATACATATTTACACAGCATAAAATTGCAATAAAATATATACACAATAATGAATCAATACAATAGAGTCAAGAATTCTTTATACCTATATACACATACACACACTCATACATACATCACATTGAGTGGAGAATCTAGCCAGTGCTAGAACTCCAATATATTTACAAAAGGTCGCGGGGCCACTGCCGTTTCAACCTTCTAGGTGGGTTGTAGGATGAGTAGAGCTGGATAGGGATTGAGCTAGAGGATTAGGATGATGAATGAGATTCTGGTGGAATTTGGAAAATTTGGATGGAATTAGGTCTGAAATAAAAGGAACATTAAGGTCGTGGTGCAAGGTATAGTTGGAAACATAATAAGTAGCATTTACTATTATACGGAGGACTTTGGATTGAAAGGATTTTATAGAATCTACAATACTAAAGGTACTTTAGAGGAAGAAAATTTAAAATATCGGCATTTAAGCCCTGTCAGACCATTTTAATCAGAATGAAACCTACATGACGTTTAAGCCTATTTAATTTTATATCGATATAGCCAGTTTAATCAAAATCGTCGGAACCGTTTTCCAGAAAATCGAAAAAAGGAGCAAAATGCATGGTATAAAGTGGCACTTCTGGTAAGCTCATTTGATGAAAAAGGTTTTGTATATTTGTCTTAAATATGAAATTTCAGTTTCATAGGACTTACCGTTTCCGCCCGGGAGTCACCACACACACAGACCTTTTTGCGGGACTTAGTTATTTTCACTCAGGGGACCCTAAAATGTGTATTTCCGTTAAAAACTGGAATTCGAAAATTTTCACGATCGCAATACTTTCTCTTACTATATATAGTAAGTGAAAGTAAAAATTATAATATGTTCATAGCCAAGGTAGGCTCTATTTGTTTGTTCCCTAAAGACAAGTTCATTTATTCTATTTCAAGTAAGAAGCCTTCATCATTCTTAGAGGCTACTGAAAAACAGGGAAATAAAGAAACAATGATCAGTTATTATTATTAATATTGTTTTGACATTATAATAGACGGTTAAATATCTTCCTAGATTATGTACGCGTAATTTTAATTATTCTTTAAATATTTTCTTAAATTAAACATTAATTAATTATTAATTTTTTTTTAAATTGTTTTACTATTATTTTGAGTTCTACTCAAATAAAATTGGGGAAGGTGTCTTATTCGATTAGACGCAATTAGGTGATTGTTAGTGTACAAACATTGAAATTCACCCATACTATTTTACATGATGCCTGAATAGACGAAAATTTGGATTATTGGATAAAGATGTTTATGAAACATTGTTGGGAATTTATTTCCTTTTGCCGAATTTATTATTAAAAACAATTACTTAATCGTATGCGGTTTTCATTACCCTCCAACAGTTTCCAAAACTTTTCATTAATTTTTTTTCTTAAATATTTAACTTTCCAACAGTATATGATTACAATTCTTATTTCCGGAAAAAAAAATTACTTTAACTCTCCTATAATCGATAGTTGAATTCTTGCATAGTTAAAATTATACAGTTTGTATTAGTGCCAACAATGAGAACGGTTAATTGTTGAAAATTAGGCAGCTAATACTTGTCACACAATTTCAATGAGGATAAAAAATGTATGGTATTTTTAAAAAATGTCCATTTTACATGAATATTGCTAGTTTAATAAAATATATCATTATTATTCAGAAAAATATCTACAGGATGCAAAATCAATTGTTTAAAGTGGCTCTTTCGTCATATTGATTTAGGTGAGATGGGTGTTTAACATTCCGGGGCATATACCTATATATTAAGTGCATAATTTTATTATTATTTACTACCTTTTCGAATTTTGACAAGGGTTAATTCTGCCAACACCAAGAACATGTCGGTAGACTTATGAAAAATTGAAAGATGTAGTAATCTCGAAATTGAGGATACTTTTATAACTACAGGTTTCTGCAAATTATGGCATTAATGTTTTAATTACTTCTTTCTTACGTTTTTAATAGATAGGAGCCTGTGGCTGTGTGGCTAGCCCGCTTGTCTACCAAGTAAAAGGTTATCTTTTGACACCAACCCCGGGTGGAATTTTTCAAGCATATAATTAAATGTGGTTTTAATCCAAACCTCTCCCTCGGATAAGTGAGGCCTGTTAGCCAACAGGATCCCGCTCACAAAAAAATGCATAGATAATAATGACTCTACCATATGCCCTATATTCAGAATCGCGGTGTGAAATTCTAGGAAATTACATCATGAGGCCTATGCACTACATGGCTTGTCGCACCATAAAAAAAAAAGTAGAAGCGAGGTAACGGAGTGAATAAAATACTGAACACTTTACACAATTAGCTTAGTTGTGAATCAAAAAAGGCAAAGCATATTATATATATATATATATATGGAATGAGCTAATTACGATATATTCATTCTAAACTATATTTGAAAATGGAAATCCAAACTAATTTGAAAAGTCGCGAATCGACACTACTTCTCTCTTGTCTCTAGTCTCTCAAGTGTGGCTTTGTTTTAACAGCGTGTTACTAAGCAGTATATACTGGACCAATAGTTCTTGTGGTACAGATTTTTTATTTAATTATAAATATTAAATTTCATAAATATAGATGACGCCCACTATGTGAAATAGTAACTAAACGCTGTTTGTTAAACAATAAATTGAATACAAACTAAAAGTAAACTGATTACTCTTTGTAAACTAGAATTAAATGTTACATTTATAGGTTGGTTCATTTACCAGTTCAGTTGGTTCAGGATCGCCTTGAATATTTTTTTTACCGAACATAAAAATAATATTTATTGTGTTAAATGATTACAAAAAAAAATTACTCCAAGCATATAATAACCGTGTACGACACCTGGACTTTCCGTGTATACCGCAAAAGCTCGAGACATTTCATGCCCAGTGTTTAGCCAGGTGGGGTACATCTGTCGATCTAGGGGTATGGTACGTCAGGTGAAGTCTGGAATCGAGCAACTGGAGAAAAAATATGATAGTTCCGCTATATGCCTAACCGACTTTAGCAACCGCCAGGGGGAAATAATTAGTCCACTCAATTTCTTTTAAACCCCATAATAATATGTTACTGATCTCAAGGTATATAGAAGATATGGTAGGTAATTGAATTTTACTTTTTTGTGTCCTATATTTCTTTTCCCTTTCCTTTCCGATAGATTTTTCAATTGCCGCAGGAGTCAATTCTTAGGCTATGAAGGTAGCAAGTAGGAATCATGTAGAATGTATAGGTTATGCTATAAATCAATATTTTTTTCATTTAATGAACATATTAAGTGTGTCAAGAATTTTCACTCAATAAAAATTTCCGTTGAATGTTTGTTGTTAAACTCATGATGATTAACAAAGTGATCTGAAAAGTAACTAACCACTAATCGCTTTTATTATAGTATAAACAAGGCCTTATACTTGCATCTTTTTTTCATATCATCTATAATTAAGAGCAACACATCATTATAATTTAATAACGACCTATAAATACGATGTAGCTATTCTCACTAGATGAAGACATCACAGACCCGCCAGTAATATTTTTTATATTAACAAGGTTGGTTTACCAATTTTTATAATAAACTCAACAGTAACAAATTGCCACAACTGATATAAACATCGTAAAATTAATTAATTAATTAAGAGATTAATGTTATTAATGTACGCTGGATTGAAGTGGCTCTACCTAAAATCCCGATGGAAATAC
This sequence comes from Piezodorus guildinii, assembly GCA_023052935.1. NCBI lineage: Eukaryota > Metazoa > Arthropoda > Insecta > Hemiptera > Pentatomidae > Piezodorus > Piezodorus guildinii. The sequence continues at coordinate 172,133,589 of CM041292.1, read as the reverse complement.
TTCCTAGGAACTTACCTTTATCAATCCATTAAAATAAAAAACCCTTGTATATTTACAACATGTTTACCCCATTCTCCTCTGTCCACTCCATCATCACAAGATCCCAGTCCTTAAAACTACTCATTCTCTCTTATAAAACCACTTTGTCATTCGTGCATCCTTATTCTGGAATTCCATACCAAAGACCATTCGTACATTTCAATCCTTAACTGCCTTTAAACATCAACTATTCTCCATCTCCTAGAATATCAATCTGTCGTGCCTTTGTTAAGTTGAACTGTTTAGCCTCTATGTTCTTAATTCAATTTTTACGTTATTTTTTTATTGCTTAAGTATATGTTTTTGTTTATTTAAAGTTCTTTAAGTTAGCAATATCAACTTTGTACATATTTATAAATTTATCATTATCTGCTATTCAATAAGTATTTAAATGATGTTTATATTATAAACTTTATATAGTCAGAAGAGTAATTTCAGAAATGTACTTTTATATTATTGTTAGGGGACTTGCTGTCCCAGAATAAAATGTATTTTTCAACCATTCATTCATTAATGTAAAGTTGACGGTTTTTAACTTTAAATAATTATTTTTTTAAACTAAAATATTCTTTGATTATCCAAATATATCTATCTCATTTTAAAAAATAACTGTAATAGATTTTCATAATTTAAAGTGTATGTGTGTGTGATCGTATAAATTCAAAGTATTGTCTTTTTGTTGCTTTCTTTTTCTTCAGCTTCTTCACTGACATATCAGTTATTCTATCTTTTTTTCTTTTACCATCTTCTTTTTGATATGTTGTCCTCACGTTTCAGGAAACTTTTTCAGAGAAACTGGACTTCTTCTCTCTTAGGAAGAAGCTCTCGAACGTGCGGAGGAAAACATAGCGAAAATATAATATGACCCCAAGAATAAAAAAAGGCAGAATAACTGATGTGTTATTTTTGGCATTAAGATGTTACATGGGATGTACTTTTAATGAAAAGAGATTCGGTACTTGTTCAACAATGTTACTAACTAGGGAGATGTTACTTAATTTAAATTTTATTTAGGGTATAGAATAAATAGATTTTAGTAGATTCCTCGTCTTGATTATTGTATTGATTCATTACAATAACCCTCAAATTCTCAAATCAATGCTCATCGATAAAATTCTAAATAAATAAGTCTGTATTTTTTTGAAATTGGACTGAAAAAGCCTTCAGTTATTTTCAACAAAACAATAAAATTAAAGAGAAAATATTTTTAAAAAATCAAATTTGGGGAGCTGCCAATGGGTAGTATCCCTACATATGAATCATTTCAACTTATCTTGTATCACATTTACTAAATGTATTTTATTATACAGTTGTAAATACCAATAAATATATTAAAAAAAAAAAAAAAATATCATAATTTAATTTTTTCGCTTCGATAATACAATGGAACAATGAATAATATTTTTAAAATACTTTTTTGTGCATTTTTGTTTTTAATTTTTGAGCCAAATATGAACAGAGGTTTTTGTAATATTTTAAATAGACATACTTGCAATAAAACCTAATATGCAGCTTTAATATTTTTATACGGTACTTTTTTAAAAATTGCTATATATCTCTTGCGAGTCGTTTTCACTGCGGTAATTAGGCAGGTGGTACCAGCATGTTGATAAGAAACTGTGCTCGTTGTTGACTGATAGTGGAAAGCTTTAGGCACCTATATTTTTAGCAATTAACCCTCTTTTGGTATTAAGTTTTTTCGCTAAATGGTAAATGCATTCTATTTTTCGAAAGTGTTATAAATCTTGAAGTTTATTAATATCCAGTAATCTCTAAAATGGGCTACGGTTTGACTTTATGTGACAAAAATAGTTTTTAGGTATATCTGGGAAACTTTATCATCTTTATGTACAGTTGGTCGTTTTTATGCCTTCATTTAAAGACATAAATAGGTAGACATTAAAAAAATAATGAAATATTTAAAATAAAATATGAAAAAAAAGTATGAAAATTATAAATAAATTTAATTGTCCATAATTCCTCAAATGGATTATATCATGTTTAATTACATATGTGGTGAAGATAGATCTTTAAAGGGATGGAGAAATAAATTAATTATAATGCTGTTAGGAAGGAGACATTAGGGAGGGTAGGTGGTTAAGGAGTTGCGAAGTATGGTAGCATTTATGATGAAGGAAGGAGTTCTATGAGAAGGTATATTTAAATCGGTAGGTTGAGATCGTCATTGAGAACGTATCAGGAAATGTACGAAAGAACGCAGAGTAAGGATATCAAGGATATTGGAAGATTTTCTGGCTCTTAAGAATATGAATAAGAATACACTGTAGAGTTTCTTCGTGAATCAGGACAGAACCTCTCTAGTCTTTAGACCAGTGTGAAAAGTAAGATCGTCTGGGGGTGCTGTAACTTAATCTTATAAAGCAGATGATAAATCCTTTTATAATTATCTCTTTCTCACTTGAGATTCCTTCAAATAATACGACAGCAGGTGATGATGAGGAGGACGGCTAGGAAAAGTCACGAAAACACAGGAGCTGTTGGAGGATAGAAATGGATTTTCGGAGAATTTGGGAAATATACGTTAAATAAACCGCAGTATCAGATTATATTATAAGCCGTAGTAAAATTGCATTTTCATTCATAGCATGCCGAAAAAAACACAAAAAAAAAACAGGGCTTTCTTGTTTGAATTTGATGTCAGCTTCAGAACACTTCAAATTCTTGTACTAATGAACGTTAGTAAAATTATTAGATTAAAATTAGTAAATGTATGGATAGTTCCTTCTTTTTTTTAATAACGAAAAAAAATATCATTTGTCAAAAAGTCGACGTTACCATAATCTTTGATCAGACGATCGTGATCGACTTCAAATACTATTTGAATTGTTGACCGAAAAAATTACTGTCTATTGAACATACAGGTAAAAAATATTCAATTAATTTGCTCTAAAGTGCATGTAAAAATATCCCCTGAACTATACGTATTAGTCAATATAATATATTTTGTTGAAAAGTGCCGAAATAAGATAACTTTCCCCTTCCCACTTACAAAGACAATGATAAAGACAAGGAACGGGCGGTAGTCGTGTTTATACCTTCATGGTAGCAGATCGACACCCAGTTCTATCCCCCTTGCTGACTACTGCATTCGTTTCCAGTAGATCCTTACCTAAAGATAAGAACCAGATGCAAAGTAATTGCCGCAGCTACCCACCCTTAGCGCGTACCCTGCGCAGCACTCCATACTGCTTACCTTGCGAGGCGATATGGAAGGAGCCCAGGTGGCGAGGGCTGTAACCCGAGAGGATTTCCTCTGCCTTTGTAGCCTGCTTCCGGAGGGGCCACGTGCCCGCTATCCTTCTCCCCTGAGGTACATTATGCAGTCCGAGCGGCACCTCCACCGGTCGTCTGAACGTAACTCATGTGGTCGCTTATCCTACAATGGCTGCTATGATGGATCCATCCTTTCATAACAATTAAATTTTTTTTTTTAGTAATAACAATTTTTATTGAGAAAATCTTACAATCTGTCCCAATTTGGACATTAATAGTATTGCTGAATGATATCAAACATACTACATTCATACAATATTTACACAACATAAAATTACAATAAAATATGTACACAATAATGAATCAATACAATAGTCAATAATTCACTTATACCTATATACACATACACACACTCATACATACATCACATTGAGTGGAGAATCTAGCCAGTGCTAGAACTCCAATATATTTACAAAAGGTCGCGGGGCCACTGCCGTTTCAACCTTCTAGGTGGGTTGTATGGATGAGTGGAGCTGGATAGGGATTGAGCTAAAGGATTAGGATGATGAATGAGGTTCTGGTGGAATTTGGAAAATTTGGATGGAATTAGGTCTGAAATAAATGGAACATTAAGGTCGTGGTGCAAGGTATAATTGGAGACATAATAAGGAGCATTTACTATTGTACGGAGGACTTTGGATTGAAAGGATTGAATGCGTTTGATGTTAGAACGTTTAGCTGTCCCCCACAGTTCAAGTCCGTAGGTCCAGATGGGCTTCAGTATTGTCTTGTAGATTAATAATTTGTTTTCAACTGTAAGTTCAGATTTTCTGTTGAGTAGTCGGTATAACTGTCCGAATCGTCGGTTGAGTTCTTGTCTTTTAAGTCTTGTATGTGGGTTCCAAGTCAATCTTTTGTCTAACAGTAAGCCAAGATACCGGACTGTATCTGAGAGAGGAATCGGTAATGAGTTGAAATAAACTGGCGGACAGGATTTTCGTCTAAGAGTAAAGGTTATGTGTTTACATTTATCTTCGTTCACCTTTACACGCCAGTTATTACACCAGTGTTCGATAAGGAAAAGGTGTCTCTGAAGGTTCAAGGAAGCTGTTTCAGGATTGGAACTGGATGATAGGATTGCGGTGTCGTCTGCAAAAGTTGCCAGAAAGGTATCAGGATGTGTAGGAATATCAGCAGTGTAAAGGATGTAGAGGATGGGTCCCAAGACGCTGCCTTGAGGAACACCGGCCTCAACGGGATAAAGGTTAGAAAATTCTTCACCACAGCGAACTCGAAAGGAACGGTTCGAGAGATAGGATCGGAGAATGAGGTATAGGGACTGGGGTAAATGGGTTTTCAGCTTGAAGAGTAATCCAGTGTGCCATACCCGGTCAAAAGCTTGCGCAATGTCCAGAAACGCACCAGAACAATACTCTTTGCATTCAAGAGCTGAGGAAATATGGTCTACAACTCGGAGCCCCTGTTGAACTGTGGAATGCTGAGGACGGAATCCAAACTGATGGGAAGGAAGATTTTGAGATTCTAATATGGGTAGGATACGTTTTAGAAGAAGCCTTTCGAAGATTTTTGAGAGGATGGGGAGTAGACTAATAGGCCTGTAGGATGAAGTGTTGTTGGAAGGTTTACCTGGTTTTAAAAAAAGGATGATGGTGGAATGTTTCCATAACAGTGGAAAATAGGTGGTGCGGAAGATGCAGTTGTAAATATAAGTAAGGAATATAATAGCTTTCTGCGGAAGTTGTCGGAGGATCTGGGGAGTAAGGAGATCGTGTCCAGGAGATTTACGGAGAGTCAGTTTTTGGAGAAGATATTTGACCTCAGAGGGATTAATAGCTTTAGGAGGTAGGGAAAGTGGAATCGGTGACATAAGAAAGTCTTGCACTTTTGCGGTGTGATTGATGTGGGATTCCGGGTGAGGAGTGAATACTTTGGAGAGGTGTGTGGCGAATTCCTCGGCTTTATCTTCATCAGACGCAGCCCAGGAGTCATCACCACGTCGGAGAGGATGGGAAACATGATGGTATTTTAGGATCTTTTTCGTGACATTCCACAGGGAATTATCACGAGCTGATAGAGAGGAGAGGTAGGAATTAAAGGACTGGGAACGGAAGTTCGCCAACTCCCTCTTCAATTGTCTACAATAGAAGTTATAGGAGCGGCGATCTGTTGGGTGTCGGGTGCGCTGCCATAATGATCTTGCTCGGCGTTTGTTGTGGATAAGGTCTATAATAGGTTGTGGAAAATGATTTTGGTCTGGATTTATATTGGAGTGTTTAGGAGAGGAAGCAGTCCAGACAGCTTGTTGGATGGCGGTGGTAAAGGAATAGACGGAATTATCTAGGTCATCTTGGGTTTTGAGGGTTACTCTGAGGTCAATATTATCGGTAAGGATTTGGCGGAAAAGGTTCCAGTTGACAGGGCCTCGGATGAATGATGGTGGAATGGGTTTTGGAATTGGAGTGAGAGATACTTTTAGGATCAGTGGACTATGGTCTGAGGATAGTTCATCAAGGCGAGTTAAAGACAAGTTGAGAGAGCCTAATCCGCTGTGGATAAAGAAGTCGAGAATGTCAGGATTGCGGTTAGGATCGGTTGGCCAGTAGGTAGGGGAGTCAGGAGGCAGGATATTAAAATTTCGGGAGTTGAGTGCAGACAGCAAATTTCGTCCCCGAGAATTCGTGGTTCTGGAACCCCACTGCTGATGCTTGGCGTTTAAGTCTGCACCCAGAATGAAACGATTTCCTAAGGAATCCAGGAAGGATACAAATTCAGAATTGGAAATGGAATGTTTAGGAGGGCAATATGCAGATGTGAGGGTTACCGGAAAGGAAAAAGTCTTGATTACTATGGCTGTGGCTTGTAGGAAATCATAGGTGGGAAGTGGGAGTAAATGATGAGAGAGGGATTGGTGGACAATGATAGCAGAACCGGCATGGGCTTTACCGTCTGGGTGGTCAGTACGGTATGTCATGTATTGCGGTATTTTGAAGTACTGTTTAGTCGTTAGTCTTGTTTCAGTTATAAGTGCAACATCGATTGCTTTGTCTTGCAACAACGCTGTCAGTTCGTCAGTATGATTTCTAACACCATTCGCATTCCAAAGGAGAATGGATAAGGAGTTAGGTGAAGTCATTTAAGGATTTTTCAAGGCAGGGATTAGATTCGATACTAGATTTGTAAGGAGTGATATAAGCGGCATAACAAGAGATTTGATTTCGGAGATGAACGATGTCATTAGACTGGTAAGATCTGTGACGTTTGATGGTGGAGGGATATGAGAAATTTGATGTTGAGGAGTTTTTTGAAGATTAGGTAAACTTTGAGGGATAGATTCTTGTACAATAGATTGAGAATGTTGAGGAAAATGTTGTTCCGGCAGTGCCTCGACTTCATGATTCTGGTTACCACCTCCAAGCAAGTGGGCAAATGACACGTTAGAATTTACAAGTTTAGATGGTTCTCTTCTGCTTCTGGTTGGTACTGCTGTTTCATTCGGATCCTGAGGTTTTTGGTATCTGGTTCTGAGTTTCTTGTAGATTTCACATCCCTTGTAGTTAGCCGGGTGGTCCTTGAGGCACAGAGCACATATAGCGGGTGCTGATCTTGATCTTGTACATTCTTCTGTTTTATGCTGTTCACCGCATTTCACACAGCGTGGTATGTGATGGCAATAACTTTTGGTATGACCATATGCCTGACAGTTATGGCACTGGACTATTTCTTTCTTTGTGTAAGGTTTTTCAACTTTTACACGGGTATAGTACAGTCTGCTGAGGTCATATATTTTTTCGACTCCTGCTGATGGTTCCAAGTCCACGAAGAATAGAGGCAGTGGACTTTTATCTTTTAGAACGTTGGTGACTTGCCTCACTTGGAATCCTAATTCTGTCAGTTCTTCTTTGATTGCTTCAACGGGTGTTGAGGAATGTAGGTTTCTGATTACGACCCTTAATGCTCTCTCTTGGCGCAGCTGATAAGTATGAAAGTCAGCTTTGGTCTCAGTCAGATATTTTACAATCTTTCTGTAGGTTTCAGCAGTAGTCGGAGATATTTTAGTATCATTGGTTCTACTTATACAATAATAACTATTAGGATCTGTTACTTTGTTTAAATGCGCACACATCAGTTTAAAATTTTTAATATTTTTAACAAATATTGGTGGAGGTAGTGGTTCCCTGGGTATAGGAGAAGATTCCATGGTTTCTTTTTCATTTTGGAGGATCTGAAATGGATTCGGTGTAAAAAACGGAGATTCATCAGTTATTCCTTGTGATGATGTGCTGGGCTGTGGTTCAGATCCTAATGAGGTAGCTGACGCGGTCGCTGGTGGAATCATTTTTTTATTTTGTTCACGGCGGGGTCTCTGTTTTGTGGGAGACGAGTTAGAACCTGCAGATCTAGATCTTTTATTTGCGGACTTTGAGGACATGACTTGATGAAAATATCTCATTGATTAAGAAAATAATAATAATAAATAAATAATGAGATAAGAATTAAAGATATAAGAAAGATAAGTTAAAGAAAAGCAAGCCCGAGCTTGCCGAGCTAGCGGCGATCAGCTGATCAGTGACCCTCCTTTCACTTTTTCGTGATTTTACAAAGTAAATTATAACTTTGCTTACCGAAATTTCTCCAACATTCACTGCCGTAGTATTCCTGAGGTCTAGTGATGTTCTCCAGACTGAATTCAAGCGAATTCCTACTGAAAAAAGCAAAAATCTGAGAGACGATGTAACGTATGACTGTTATCATCGAGCGCATCAGCTGATTGTCAACAATTAAATTAACAATTAAATTAAAGAACGTAATTGGCGGTGATCAGAATTATTAATTATAGGTGGAATAGTCAGGAATCAGTCATTTTTAAAAAGTTTTTAATTTTGCCAACGTTTCGGCTCAAGCTTGTGAGCCATCATCAGGGCTACAAACATCAGAACAAAAGAGATACATATTAATATGATAATGAAAATTTTCTTCTGAATGTAGTGACAATGATAACATTTGAAATAAAACAGAAAATATACCAACATACTTAAATATTATAGATACAAATAATGATAATATGATACATAATCTGATGATGATAAGCATAACAAATTTTACAGAACTTTAGACTTTAATATAAAAGTAAAAAAAAAACATATATATATATATAAACGTACCATTACTGAGCCATGTCCAAGCATAAACTGAGGAAAACCATAAACATAGGTAGTATGGGGAGGGGTTCGTGTAAAAACCCTGAAGGTTTTCCCCTCTAAGTGTAAATACTACAGCTTATCTTTGTTTTTAAAAAGTTTTACAAAATTATATAATGGAAAAAAACAAAATAATATATCCGTATGTACAATAAGGCTGAACATTTTTAACAGAAAATTATAAACACTAGAATCTGAGGTATTTAAAAGATCATGAGGTATATAATAAAAAACAAAATAAAATAAATAAATAACAAAAACAAGAACCAGAGGTGTTGTAAACAAAAAGATAAATATACAGTAAATAAATAAAATATACATTACACAAGCAATTTGTACAATAAAGTGATAGAGTTATAATTTAAGGAGAATACGAGGGAGAAATTATCTCTTTGTCAGTTTTATGATTTACGGGAACTCGATCTTTTTTCATATGGATATATATAGCTTCGGAGAGGAGTCGCTTTTTGTAGTTAGGTACGGTGGCTAGGATTTCAGGATTATCAAAATCAAAATGATGGTCAAGGGATATAGCGTGCTCGGATAATTTTGAGGAAAATGGGTTACGGGTAAATATTGTGTATTTGTGCTGATAAATTCTTTTTTTGAGATAGTTTTTGGTCTCGCCTATGTAACATGAATTACAATTTGGGGAAGAGCAGGGAATACGATAAACTAAATTTGATTTTTGTAGGAAAGGGATGGGATCTTTTAGTTTTGAATATAGATTCTTTAATTTGTTACTATGTTTTAAAACTAAGCGGAGATGGGGAAAGCTAGAGGATAAGACTTTTTTAATTTTTTGAGATAGAGATGGGATGTATGGAATGGATCTGTACTGGGGAACTATGGCGGTTTGTGGAGAGTGTGCGGGGATGGAGTGAGGGTTTGAAGAAGTTTTAATGAGGTTCTTGATTAATTGGTCAGGAAAATTATTAGATTTTAGGATTTTTGTTAGTCGGGTTAAATTATCTTGGTGAAATTTTGTATCGGAAAGTGTTAAGGAACGGTGTATGAGGTTTTTGGCTACACTGATTTTCTGGTGATGTGGGTGTAAGGAAAAATAATTAAGGAGACGGCAGAATAAGTAGGTTTGGTGTACCAGTTAGTGGATAGTGAATTATCGGAATTTCTTATGATAAGGAGGTCGAGGAACGGAAGTGAGTTATTGTTTTCTGTTTCAATGGTAAATTGGAGTCGAGGATGGTATGAGTTGAAAGAAGTCAAGATATTAGGGATGGCTTTGGGGTTGAGGATCAGGAAAAGGTCATCAACATATTTTTTAATGAAAAAAATATCTGCGGAAAAGTTAGGTATAACGGTCTCAAGAAGGTGATTGAGGACGATGTTGGAGAGATCAGGAGCAAGACAGTTTCCCATGGCTAAACCCGAAATTTGTTTATAAAATTTCTCTTGGAAACATAGGTAGCCAGAGTTACAGCACAGAGAGAGGGATTCAAGGTATGAGGATTGGTTGAGGGAGGTATGTGGTTCTAAGGTCAGCCAATTTTCATCGATTATTTTAAGAGCACGGTCAGTAGGGATGTTGGTAAAAAGGTTTACAGCATCTAGGGAGGCTAAAATGAAATTTTGAGGAATAGTTAGGGATTTCAGTTCTTCAAGGAGTTGCTGTGAATTTTGGATGTCATATGGGTTATTTTGGCTGAGTTTTTGTAAGGGAGAAAGAAGGAATGAACTGAGTTTTGAGGATGGTGAGTTGATATTTGAAATTATGGGACGTAATGGGTTTCCTGGTTTATGGATTTTAGGTAAGCCGTAACATCGGGGAGCAACTGAATTATAGGAGATGAGGTTTTTGTAGGTAGAGAGAGTGATCTGTTTGGATTCGTGGAGATATTTTAAATGCTGGTTAAATTTAGTGGTGAGAGAGGATGACCTTTTCCTGATCCTCAACCCCAAAGCCATCCCTAATATCTTGACTTCTTTCAACTCATACCATCCTCGACTCCAATTTACCATTGAAACAGAAAACAATAACTCACTTCCGTTCCTCGACCTCCTTATCATAAGAAATTCCGATAATTCACTATCCACTAACTGGTACACCAAACCTACTTATTCTGGCCGTCTCCTTAATTATTTTTCCTTACACCCACATCACCAGAAAATCAGTGTAGCCAAAAACCTCATACACCGTTCCTTAACACTTTCCGATACAAAATTTCACCAAGATAATTTAACCCGACTAACAAAAATCCTAAAATCTAATAATTTTCCTGACCAATTAATCAAGAACCTCATTAAAACTTCTTCAAACCCTCACTCCATCCCCGCACACTTCCCACAAACCGCCATAGTTCCCCAGTACAGATCCATTCCATACATCCCATCTCTATCTCAAAAAATTAAAAAAGTCTTATCCTCTAGCTTTCCCCATCTCCGCTTAGTTTTAAAACATAGTAACAAATTAAAGAATCTATATTCAAAACTAAAAGATCCCATCCCTTTCCTACAAAAATCAAATTTAGTTTATCGTATTCCCTGCTCTTCCCCAAATTGTAATTCATGTTACATAGGCGAGACCAAAAACTATCTCAAAAAAAGAATTTATCAGCACAAATACACAATATTTACCCGTAACCCATTTTCCTCAAAATTATCCGAGCACGCTATATCCCTTGACCATCATTTTGATTTTGATAATCCTGAAATCCTAGCCACCGTACCTAACTACAAAAAGCGACTCCTCTCCGAAGCTATATATATCCATATGGAAAAAGATCGAGTTCCCGTAAATCATAAAACTGACAAAGAGATAATTTCTCCCTCGTATTCTCCTTAAATTATAACTCTATCACTTTATTGTACAAATTGCTTGTGTAATGTATATTTTATTTATTTACTGTATATTTATCTTTTTGTTTACAACACCTCTGGTTCTTGTTTTTGTTATTTATTTATTTTATTTTGTTTTTTATTATATACCTCATGATCTTTTAAATACCTCAGATTCTAGTGTTTATAATTTTCTGTTAAAAATGTTCAACCTTATTGTACATACGGATATATTATTTTGTTTTTTCCATTATATAATTTTGTAAAACTTTTTAAAAACAAAGATAAGCTGTAGTATTTACACTTAGAGGGGAAAACCTTCAGGATTTTTACACGAACCCCTCCCCATACTACCTATGTTTATGGTTTTCCTCAGTTTATGCTTGGACATGGCTCAGTAATGGTACGTTTATATATATATATATGTTTTTTTTTTTACTTTTATATTAAAGTCTAAAGTTCTGTAAAATTTGTTATGCTTATCATCATCAGATTATGTATCATATTATCATTATTTGTATCTATAATATTTAAGTATGTTGGTATATTTTCTGTTTTATTTCAAATGTTATCATTGTCACTACATTCAGAAGAAAATTTTCATTATCATATTAATATGTATCTCTTTTGTTCTGATGTTTGTAGCCCTGATGATGGCTCACAAGCTTGAGCCGAAACGTTGGCAAAATTAAAAACTTTTTAAAAATGACTGATTCCTGACTATTCCACCTATAATAGTTTCTACAGTCGACTATACACCCTCAATAGAATTATTAATTTTAATAGCATTGCTCCAATCAAAACTATTGATTTTTTAGCTCTAGTTAAATAAATGACTGAAAATAATTTTTATTCTTAGACATCTTTTTACTTTCACTTACCTATATATGAAATATATAGTAAGGGAAAGTATTACGATTGTGAAAATTTTCGAATATAGGTTTTTAACTAAAATACATGTTTTAGGGTCCCTCGAGTCCAAATGATCAAGTCCCGCTTAAACTTCTATGTGTGATGTAACTCCAGCGCGTAAACGAAAAGTCCAATGAACCTGAAATTTCATATTTAAGACAACTATACGCCCGAGATCTTACAAAAACTTTTTCATCAAAATCAGCTAACCAGAAGACCCACTTTATACCGTGCATTCTGCACCTTTTTACGATTTTCTTAAAAACGGCTCTAACGATTTTTATTAAACTCGCCATATCTATGTAAAATTTAATGTGCTTTAATAAAATCTTGGTTTCGTTCTTTTAATATTACGTTGGTTTCATTGAAACAGTCTGACAGGGCTTAAATGCCAATATTTCAAAATTTCTTCTTCTAAAATACCTTGTAGTAATTATGTAGTTATTATAAAATTGACCTTATTATCTTGTTAGCATTGCTAAAAAACAGGTAAATACATCGAACGAATTCGATATCCAACTAAAGGAGAAGACATCAAAAATATTTTTTTAATGTATTTTTTTTTAAACTTAAAACAGTAATATACATGTATAATATACCGTTGGAATAAAAAATATTTTGGAATAAATATTATCTTATACAAACTATTGTAAATTTATCGGAGATTGATGAAAAGCCGATAAAACAAACTGATTGTCGTAAATAATAATAAAATATATTATTTAATAAAACACATTTTTCTATTAAAATCCAATGTAAATAATTCTTTAACAATTTATTTACGTTTCTAAATTTGTTTGAAAATTCTTCAATTGATATAAATAATGAAGGTAAGTGAAAGGCGTGTGTTGCGCGCACCAGATTTTTTTCCTTAAGAATATTGAATAATGCCTTAAAAAAATATGTACAATTTATCTTTTAAAACAAAAACATTGACCATCATCACTACATAGTAGCATTTCCAGATCTAGAGGCCTTTTTTTCCTTCGGGCTGCAGGAGGGGTGAGAATTTTCATTGGAGGGACCGAACTTGTGTATTGAATGAAAGAGGAGTAAGAGTTAACGTGCTTGGATATAACCTTGTATTAAGCTCAAGAGGCTTATCTATTATAATAACTCACCGCTTCACTATTGCCAATCTCTGATGTATGCATTCATTTGATTACTATGAAAAGTATGAAAATAAATTATAGTAACTATAAAAGTACGACCTTTTTTAGATGAGTTGGTGTCTTCGGAAAATCTTTTGCTGTTTCTCCTCCTTGTCCAGAACATAACATATACTGTTATCGTAAGGTATCCACTTTTCAACCTCGAGTAACAATTTTGAACATAAAATGGTCTGTTTTGTTTCGGCGAATAAAATCATAACGCTTATTTATTTATTTATTTTTTGTTCATTGGGGAGCCTATCTATCAAGCTTTTCTACCTTTCCTATCGACTTGGGTTGCTCATCGACACTTGATTTGCTAAGATCAAGTTTCCCTGAGGTTTTCTTTCACCAAAGCGTTCAGCATTTTATCAAGAGAGGAAGTTCTTCCACGACCTTCTTTGTCTTCAAGGCTGAAGTCTTCCTTATGAATTTTTTTGAGCCACCGTTGAACAGTGCACTCATTAATGCTGTCCTCGTCCCAAAATTAATTGGTGTTCCTCGCCGTTTCGGTCGGTTTATACCCGTAAAAAAAATATTTTAATATCAACCTTTGACGTCTTAGTGAAGACTGAGTTGTTTCTAAGTAACGAAATGCTAAACTGATAAACGAACATTATCAATATAAAATTGGAGACTGTAATACCACTTAACCAATTTTATTAAACAATGAACAATGTTTCAGCTATTATACCATGTTCAGGTCAAACCACAATTTTTTTTATGTGAATGGACACAATTATAATTTCCTTTATATAACAATTCTAAATATCAACACTGAATACAAACATTGTCGTTTGGAAGAGGATTATTAATGACTACATTCATACAAATAAATAATACAGTAAACGTAAACAGTTTGTTATAGAGAGGAGTGTTTTAAAGAAAAATGCAGTATTTTAACAACTCAATATATATATATATTATTAATATAGTGTCAATGTATGCGTTGAGACAAATTAAATCATCTCTGAATAAAAATAGTTTTTCTAAAAAAAAAGTTTAATAAATAAAACAAAGATTTATGTAAGGTTCAATACACTGTGATAGTCCGTTTTAATTTATCTTTATTAAAAAACTCTTCAATATTTCGGCTTCTCAAGCCCTACATTCTTCAGATAATGATATTAATCCATTTTTTAAATAAATATTGCCTAAACTTGTGTTTATAAGCTCTCATAATCTTAAGATTCTATTAGAAGACCGGCCGATTTGGTGGGATCATGTCAGCGTGGTTTAAAAAATGACGAGTAAGAAATATAGCTGAGGGAATATTTATTTAATGAACTGACTAAAATTATTATAATATGAATATGGCGGGCGCTTGAGACACCGAAAGCTTCTGTAGTTCTTTAATTTTCTCTCAGTACTGAACCGCTCAAGTAAGAGAATACAGTCTATCTATTACAAAAAATATTTTTTACTAACAACATCTCATTTATTTTTGACTAATAATAATCAATATTAAGTATTCAAACCTTGCTTCCTTTTGATAGATATCACGCAGATGATTACCTTGGTACCGACCGACCAGTTTGCCGTACTGAGACCTCACACCGCTCCAGCACTAGACCTCATCACATGGTCCAGTAAGCCGCGGTGGTCAGAAAAAAAACACTGGGATTTACCTTTGTACCTTCCGACTGCGGCTGCCCCTGGGACGCCGCTGGGTAATTCTGCGAGATTGCCGATGGTGTCGGTCACCACCTTCCAATTTGGTGTCGCCTTTTTTTATGTCACTGCCGTGTGGTTCCTCCCGGTCGATGAAATTATCTGGCTAGCTCCTCTGCGGCGCAGAGGGTGGGCGGCGCACTGTCCGGCCTCTTCGCTTTCAAATTTATTGCTACTTAAGCTAAGTGTAGATGGGATGATAACATGAAATATGGTCTCTCTGAGTGGGGGTACGCTCCTGGGGGTCTGGAAAGCGGATGCTTTGTCATGAATCTGGTTTCTTTGATGTGCTCATACTTTACGAGGAATATTAATACTCTGATCAATCTTCCATCTTTTAAATTATTTCATATTTAGAAAACTTAAGAAAGATTTGAGATTAATCTATTTGAAATCAGCCATATTCCCTCGGCCTTTGTTTATCTTTATGGTTTTCTTACCTGTTACAGTAAATTCTGGCTTATGTTTTTTTGTTTATTCACTTAACATCACTTTATAGCTAATCTGGCGATTATCCACATTTTATTAGCATAGGGATCATTAACGAGTACCTGATATCGCATAGGCTCAGGTCCACCATTTTACATCCTCTCTGAAGGACGGCATAAACAAGGATTTTTTACTCCCTTTAAAAAATCGTAGGGCGAGCTGACGGTTTTTTAAGGCTGTTATGGTAGCCTATACACCAGTAGTGACTCCATTTTTTTTTAGACCCTATAAGTTAAAAACTACTATAGGGAAAATGCCTTCAACTCTTTCGAGCTACCAGACCAAACGAGGATTGTAAATATAATGAGACAGTTAGGTATTTTAAAAAATAGAGACTTACATTTGTTATCTTTTATTTTTGTAGTTAAGTCATTATCGATTAGAAGACATTTTCTCAAAACAGGTAACTTACAACTTCAGGCATGAACAAAAATTATTAGCCTGAAAGATATTTTATCTACTGTTTTGATTCAACAATGGATAAGCGGTAAATAATAATAAATACATTAATCTTTCAATTTTTAATAATGTCACATCCACAAAAAAAAAAAAAAAAAAGTAAATAAATAAATGTGTGTATTTCGTTTATTTCTTCAAAGAGCGATATTTGTTTTAGCCGATGAAAAAAACATTTTTAAAAAATAAAAAACATCAAATATTATTTGTACCTTTTTTACTTTTTCATTTTGTACCGCTTTTGTAAACCTACCGCAAAAGTATGACCTTTAAGAGAAAAAAGCCAATTGCCCTGAGACCTTCGGGTGACTTCTGCTTGGTTACCTACAGTCATTACTACAACTGTTGGTTTCCTGTCGGTAATGGGCTCATTCCTATCCCTCTATGACACTTGTTTTGAATTTTATTGTTATTTTATCGAAATATACAAGCATTTTAAAGATTTGAAAGAAAACTACATTTTATTCTGGTACCTTCGGAACGGAATAAGCTGGGTTTAGGATTTGAGATTTTGGAATGGGGCTGTAGCGACGTAATTGAAAGGTTACTTAAGTTCGTCATGATACAGCAGAAAAATAGATTTTCATTGTAGGAAATCTTAACATTTCGTTTGAATAATTATTGAATTATTCGGAATCCATGAGAAAGTGGTATTTTCATTATTGTATAATGGCTGCACATTAGTTACTTTTTGGTTTCGAAGTAGATGATATACATTGTGTTCTCTAAGGTTTAGTCATACCCTAATGAAATATAGATAAAGCAAAAGAAAAACATTGAGAATCGAGTGAAAAAGTAAACATCCCAGAATTAAAGTTTTGTATAAAATAAGTGACATATACAAAATAAATAACGTGCAATCCATTTTCCTACAATTTTTTTGTAAAAGCCTGTTGCTTTTTTATCAAGATATGATAATAATAATAAATTATTTATTTATTCTGAGACAAGCCCCTTTGGAGTAATATTACATGGAAATTAAAATAGAATCTTCAGTGTTTTAGAATAAAAAACAATATAAAGTTAAAAAAATATGGTGCTCGGAACACACGACTTTCACTTACCTCCGTTATTGATATCAATTTAAGAATTTTTCAAAAAAATTTAGAAACGAGTATAAATTGTTAAAGAATTATTTACATTAGATTTTAAATAGAAACACGTGTTTTATTAAATAATCTATTATATTATTATCTACGACAATCAGTTTGTTTTATCGGCTTTTCATCACTCTCCGTTAACTTTTAGAATAGTATGTATAAGATAATATTTTTTCTAAAATCTTTCACTTTCCAATAATATATTATACATGTATATTACTGTTCTTAAGTTCAAAAACAAAAAATTACATTTAAAAAATATTTTGGCCGCTATCTCCTTTAGTTGGACATCGAATTCGTTCAACTTATGTGCTTACCTGTTCTTTAGTAATGCTAATCAGATAATATGGTCACTTTCATAAAAAATACAAAATTAAAGGAACTTTAGAGGAAGAAATTTCGAAATATCAGCATTTAGTCCCTGTCAGACTATTGCAATCAGAATAAATATAAGGAGTTTAATCTCAAAATCGAGTTTAATCACTAAGCCTTTTTTGTGAAAACCGTAAAAAGGTTCTAAATGCATAGTATAAAGTAGATCTTCTGGTCAGCGTATTTTGATTAAAAAGATTCTGTAGCATCTAGGACTTATAGTTGTCTTAAATATGAAATTTCAGTTTCATATGACTTTTCGTTTTCGCCCGGGAGTTGCCACACGAACCTTTTTGCGGGACCTTTTTTTTTTTTTTTTTTTTTCCACCCCTACCTCGCCTTTGAAGGCTATACGAGGGTTTCTCGGACCAGGGGGTGAGGGCGGGGGATTAATGCAATATAAAATCTCCTCAGGTTCCGAGAGTTGAACTCGTAATTTTTTTTTGGTTTCAAGGTAGTGGTCATCTGGTAGCTAGGCAACGCGTGTTTAAAGAAACGCGCGCTAACCATTTCGGCCACCCCGCTCCCGTTTTTGCGGGACTTGGTCATTTGGACTCAAGAGACCCTAAACGTGTATTTCCGTCGAAAACTGGAATTTAAATCGTAAATCGTAAACTGGAAAAATATAATCGTAAATTTTCAGGATCGCAATACCTTCCCTTACTATATATTTCATATATAGGTAAGTGAAAGTAATAACAATAATACTTCAAAAAGTAACTTAATAATAATATTGAAAAATAAACTAGATAAGAAACAAAAATATTTACATGTATATAACAGAAATATGTGTATATATTGTATATATATATATATATATTGGGTTGATGCAAAATTAATGCAGGTTTTTAGTAGGTACTGTAAATACGCCATATCTTTACTTTAACCATATATATTTAATCAAAATAATTTCCATCTGAATCAATGCACTTTTGCCAACGTTCAACGAGCTTTCTTATTCCACCAGAAAAAAAATCCGAATCCCTGGACTCAATGAAATCACGAAAAGAATTTTCAATGTCGTCCTGGTTTTGAAAATTTTTCTCCCTCAAAAAGTTGTCCAGATGCCTGAAAAAGTGGAAGTCTGTAGGAGAGAGGTCAGGTGAATAAGGCGGATGTTGGAGAACTTCGTAGCCCAACTCGTGCAGTCGTCGAAGCGTTGGTTGTGCAACGTGTGTTCTGGCGTTATCGTGGAGCAGGATCGGCCCCTTCCGATTCATCAATGCTGGGCAAAGACGTTGCAATTTTTGAGTTCCGAGTTCCGCCGCCATTTCTCGTGTGGTTTTGGTTGGGTCTTCTTCCACTTTTGACCTCAGCTGGTCGTTGTCCAGAGCAAGATGACGGCCCCGACCTTCCTTGTCTTCGAGGTCGAAATCACCTCTGCGAAACTTCTGGAACCAACGCTGCACCGGGCACTCATTAATAGCCCCCTGACCCCACACTTCATTAATATTACGAGCCGTTTGCGCAGCGCTGCGCCCTAATTTAAATTCGTAAAAATAAATTTGACGAAAATCGCACTTTGACATTTTCGATTCAAGACCTTTGAACACACTGAACAAAACGATTTTACTAAACAAATTCATGGTGAAAGAGAGGGTATTAGATAAGGTTTGTTTTGGTATAATAATGATCAATGTTAGGATTAGCTTTGTTTACACAATTGGAATTAAGATATTGCAATAGAGGAAACCTGCATTAATTTTGCATCAACCCAATATATATATATATATATATATATATATATATATATATATATATATATATATATATATATATATATATATATATATATATATATATATATATATACAATTTTGATATGGAATAAATAACAATTTTTAATGAAATTCAATTTTAATAATATAATATGTGCTAAAAACAACATAAAATAAAATTTGATCTATAAATAAACATTTATCATCAGTTTTATTACTGATTTTGATTAGGAAAATAGGAGCAACAAGAAGTGATTGAACCGACTAGGTCGGAAGACTATTGGAGTCAATGATACAAGAAGGCATAGAGTTCCATACCGATGATGATCGGATAAGGAAAGATCTGTGGTTCGATACATATATATATACAGATCTGTAGGCAGCGAGCTTGCACTGCGTGAGCAGATGGAGGATCAGAGTACTTAGTAAGTACGGCTTACAAAGGTAGGAAGGATTAAGCCCCTTCAACTCTTCGTAGAATCGGGTGGCAGAGGTGTCTCTGAATATACCTATGATGAAGCATATAAAGCAGTTAAACAATCGTTTTAGTGTTATGAGAAAAGATATGACATTTTTTGTAAATTACATGGAAAATTCTAATTAGTCTTGACTGATTTGCAACATTTCATCTCGCCTAAGATCATCTAATGCCCGTTAGTTTACTATATTAAAATTAGCATATTCTAATGGAGCGTATTAGAATAAGGCGGTCAATTCTAAAAGATAAACAGAACCTCAATTCTACTTTTTAGTTCAGGACCCCAAAAATAAAATACCTTCGGAAATACAAACGGAACTATGTATTGAACTGCTAAAAATACTAACGCATAATCAACAATTACGTCATTTTCACGGTAATTGTGCAAAGAAACGGCTAAATTTAATCACACCCTATTTACAATCCTAAATAAGAATGTTAGATATGTTTGCCTGAAGTGTTGTTTATTTAAAATGTTTTATAGGATTTTTATAATCATTATTGTGAGGGCGGTATGGCTGAAAGGGTTTACAGCGCGCGCTTTGCCCATTAACTTAAAAACCAAATGGGATAAAGATAAAATAATTTCGACATCGCGTCTCCATACCGGAGACTTTAATATCATGTAGGTTCCATTCTGATTGAAATAATCTGACAGTGCTTACATACTGATATTTAAAGTATTCTTCCTCTCAAGTACATTTCATTTAGTAGGTTTCATAAAATTAAACATATCATCTGATTAGCAATTCTAAAAACCATTTAAATATACAAGAAGAACGAAATTGATAAACAACTATAGGAGAAAAGGGGAAAAATATTTTTTAATCCAATTTTTGTGTTTTTGAACATAAAAAGAGTAATGTAGATGTATTTTTTGCCGTTGGAAACCCGCTAAAACAAACTGATTACTGTGGATCATCTCTCTCTCTTTATATATATAAATATATAATGAAAGGCGATTTTGTTGGCGAGTTATCTCTAACAAACGAACAGACTTAACCAATCGTCTTTTTCGTTACGGTAAACTAAATCTTCTAAAACGATAAACTCTAAATCGGTCAGGAACGGCATTTTTAAACATAAATCACACCAGATTCAAATCGCATCCGTGTGAAGCAGGGACGGGCCCGCTAGCAATCTGATAGATTATTTAACAATACATATGTTTGTTTTGAAATTCAATTCCATTAATTCTTTAACAATCCATTTTCATGTATTTACTCTAAAAACTCTAAATGTGTTTAAAAATTCTTAAATTGATTTCAACCGAAGGAGGTAAGGAAAGTCGTTTGTTGCGCGCACCAGATTTTTTTTTTTCAAATATTAATTTGATCCGTTGCTGTTTGCTAAGTTCTTTCATTCTCTTATTCTAAAGACCGTAGAATTTCCTTATACCCCCTATAATGGTCTAAATATGTAGACAATAGGTGCCATAAGAGACAATAATGAGTAGGTTGGCGGAGGCACAGCTGGGGCTATAGGAAGGAAGGAGGAAGTAGGGGCCGTTGGTTCAGGGTGTCGCCACATTAGCCGCCGCCCTACGCGGATAATTAGAAGGAGCAATTTAATAATCATCAGCTGTTTTTGTTTATTCCATGTCCTTCTCCCCCTCTTAATTACTACCAGCCTGCAATTGTCTTCATTGTGATGGTACTGTATTACAAAATTGTCCGAATTAAGTGGTTAATTGAATATCATTATCTATTTCAAAGCATCTGGAAAGTATTCGTTTTTATTAGTAATATATCATAGAATGGATAACTCCAGACTTGTAAAGAGAATCTTTGATATGGTTAACCGTTTTAGCCAAAAAACCAATTGGTTTCATGAAATAGAAGAAAACTTAAAGGGTCAACAAGCAAATGATAGGAGACAGAAAGGAATTCGGGAACAAAATTAGGAACACAAAATTTATGATAAATGAGAAAAGGAAGACAGGAGCATTGTTGACAGAACAAAGGGAGCAGGATCACAGCCAAAGGATGGAGAGATTTTGGGAAGAGAGGCGAAAGAAAGCGAATAAGTGAAAATTTTCGAGTTTGAACACTGTCCATAAGGACAAAAATCATATGAATGAATGAATAAACCAATGACCCGATATGTATAGGAGTCCGATAGTTGCTGAATGAAATCGAATTATCTTCTAAAAATCATGTATGGGTCATTTAATTTTAATCGCCCAAAATAAACCTCTCAACATGGGGATAAAATCCAATGAAAGCGTTCGATGAAAGTAAACGATTAGAACTTTTTTTTTCCTGTATCGCTGCAGGCAGTGTATGCCCTCGTGGAGCGGTGTTATCTGCTAGGAGAATACATACGCGATCATCCTTTCTACCTTCCTACCACCAGTTGGCTGACGGGTCTCACATACACGAGGGAGAGGCATTGTGTGAATCCCAATTAATAAAATGCTTGAAAATTTCCTTCGGGACTGGGATTCGAACTCACAACCTTTAACACTCTAAATCTCTAACCACTCAGCAACGGGCTCCCACGAACTTAGATAAGTTTAAACATAAATTTTGTAAAAAAAAAAAAAAAAAAAATGTCCTGTAATTAATGCTAAAAATGAGCATCTCAATTTTATTGTTTTAAAATCGTCCGCCTTCGGTTGCATCTTATTGGGGATACGAAAGCTTCTATAGTATGCATTAATAATTTAATTAATTCGGTCTAAATTTTTTCATAAGATTGAAATTTTCGGATAAGTTTTTATTATATATTCTAAATTACCTCGTGAGCCAGTTAGGTATCTTGAAATTCTGCTTGCCAATGAATATACGTAGGTCTCATTTTGTTTCATTATTTCTTAATTACTAGGTAAGAACTAAGTAATGCATTAATAAATTTAAATATAAAATAATATGAAGCAGTTCATCCTTTTATTGTGCCATATATTGATTAAAATTATGATAAACTCATTATCCCTTACTTTGAAGCTGTTCTGGTTCTGGAAGTATTTGGTGGCATTATGGGCGGTTACGTAGAATAGTTCTAATAAGTTGCGGCCACGGAAGATAGAGCACTAATTATCATAACCTCTAAGAGCTGGCGTAGCAAGGTACAGTAACTCTATGGCGGAACTGATAAAGCCACTTCCTGTCCAGAGTACATATGCTCGCTGCTGTCCAGCCGGGTACTCCAGCACATTGTACTGGTATGGCACGTCCGGTTTCCGTCCTCCTTGGAAGAAACTCTCTCACGGTGTCCAGAAGTGTTTTCTATTCTCGATCTCATCGCATTGCCCGCAATGTGGATTCCACTGCCATAGGGAACATAATCCTTTACAAGTTACATTTCCTATATATTTAAAAGAAAGTATATTCACACCTTTTAAATCATAACCAAGTGTATTTGCCCTGCTCTATTAAATAATCGTTAGTTGAGAACCTCGCTTTGGCTTCGCAGAGTTACTATACCTTTCAAGAAGATCTTTCATCCAACTCCTCTTCAGCTTTAGTGCTTACCACCCATCTACTTGGATTACTGTTTTCCATAAATGTTTTTGAATTTTATAATGTGACGTTAAACCGTTATAGTTTATAGTTGCTATTAGATGGTGATCCCAGTATCAATAAATTTGGTAACCGAAAATTGAGAGAAAAACCTGGCGGCTGAGCAAGTTTTCGGCCTAATCACCACCTTGTACTGCCGTTGGCTTAGAAACAGTACGAATTTCTACATGTACTGAGCCCTAAGACTCTTCAGTGGTTGATGAAGTAGCTACGGGAGAAAAAACATGAGAGGTTATCTTTGTAAACATGAGAGGTTTATTTGAATTAATAAACAGACATTTTGCCAATGGTCTTGACCGGAAGCGTTATGAGGTCTAAAATATGGTAAAATGTTCGCTGTAAAATGTTCGAGCTTTATTCATTTAGGCTGGTGGTATCAATAAGGCTCCTTTTTTCCTTTAAATTCAAAATTATTAATTTCAAAAAGAGGTCATTAAACTTATTATATCTGGGATAAATAAATTCTATAATTAGCCAGTGTTAAAGTCTATCATTCACAAATAAGTTAAGACTAATGCACCAAAATGTGTTGTCAATGCACAAATTATTGAATGTCAAAAGGAGAATAGGACCACAAAACCACGGTTTATATAATATTTATGTAACAATGAAGTGTCTATTTAAAAATTGGATTTCTGTTTTATTTTAATTTTAAGAAGTTATTACCAAAAAGCATTACCTACCTACCGCCATGCACTGCTGGGCGCCTGTCTGGAAGAACTGCCTACGGTTTTAGTGTGGGAGAAACTGGTCGTTGTCTCTCCAATCAAGGGGATCATTATATATTTTACTTCCTGAATATATATATATATACACATATATTTTTCTTGGAGGGGAGATGACGGAAACGATTAAGATTGATTTATTTAGAGTATTTTATTAAAACTTGTATTAATTAAATTGTATTTCGCTTTGTGGATTATTTTGAGGAAGTATGTATGGTAGTAGTTAGTCGATTTTCATTTTTATGGAATGTTTGTTTCAAATTCAAAACATGCAGTCGACCTTTCCTTTCTTCGAGTAACTGAAGTCAAAATAAACCATAACTGAAAATCTTATTTCAATTCGTTTAACAAAAATATATATAATTATTAATGAGTAATATTTAGAATACGTTTTATATTGATATTTTCGAAAAGTTTTGATGTATTTGAATTTTTTTTTTTTTTATATTTTCTAATTCTAGTATTTCTCATTAACTCGTATTATTATATTATATACAGTTATAAATATTAATAAAAATATATGTAAAAAAAAGGTTTTCTGATATAATAAAGAAACACTGAAATACTGTATCGCATCAGTTAATGAGTAAGTAGTTTTAGACTCGATTTAAAAGGATTTTGATAAAACTTTATATGATTTTATCTTATTTGTTTGTTTTTGACGTTACTTTTTTAACTCACTGTGGCTATTCGGACGAGGCTACAGTGGAAGTCCTTACTTTGACTATTCTGGCGTAATTATTATAGGGATCTTTAAAGAGATCTGACATCTCACAGGCTCGGTACCACATTTTTACTTCCTCTCCGAAGGACACCACAACTTAGGATTTTTACTCCTGTTAAAAAACCCTAGGGTCATCTGCCAGGTTTGAACTCGCAACGTTGGTCATTGAAGGCTGTTGTGCTACCCACTACACCGCAGGTATCCTCCAATTTTCATTTTTTAGTTATTTATACTTGATTTAATTATAGTTAGCACGGACAGGCTAATAATAGCTGTGAAAGTGAGTACTCACATTCTTGAAGTAGATGTCATCGCAGACCTTGGTGCGCTGGCGGGTGGTCTAGTTCCGCCTCTGTCTCCAGCTCGGCTGTCCTGCTACTGTCATCAGCTTCTTCTTCATTAGATTAGTAAATAATTAAATCCAAGATTAATTACTATTTATAACAAATACTCTTCGAGTAGGTACAGTGCGATAAATGATCTCTAAGCTTTGTCTAACACAGTGGTTCGAAACAAAAAATTTTCGCTAACCTCTTTACACAATCATTTCAATGTTAAGGACCCCCTAAATTTTAAGTATTAGATATATATTTAGATTTTTAGTGGGATACACCGTCTTACGTACATTGCGTGCGAAATACTTCTACCGAAACTCTATATTCCAGAAATGGTCTAGTTGGGAAAATGGAAATGAAGAAAATAGAACCAGACTCTAGGAGTTTAATTCAATCTGCAATAAAATAAATAACTAAAATTTATGTTGAAACTGCCAGATCCAAGACTTTTTAAAGGAGTGAAAAGTACTTCGTTATGCCGTCCTTCAGAAAGAACGTAAAATGGTGGTCAAGAGGCTCTGCTAACTCAGTTACTCATTATGTACCTCGCTCTAAATTTAAAATAGATAGACAAAATCTAAGACTTCCACTTCAATCAGCCTCACTCCTAGATGAGGGATCCTCACTCTCACCAACTCTTTTTTCCATCTACATTAATGATCTCCCTGACTGCATCCGCCACTCACAATACCACCTATATGCAGATGATCTGTAAATCTATCTTTCTTTCCATCCTTCCGAAATGCTAAAGGCTATCCAAAAACTACAACAAGATATTGACAACATCAATGCAGGGCTACGACAAATTATTTGAAGTTGAATGCTGAAAAAACCAAAGCCATTCTCATCGGTTCCAAGAACCTTGTAAATTCTCTTGCATATTATCCACTCCTTTACCTCAGTAGCATACCTATCCACTTCCACACCTCTGTAAGAAACCTTGGAGTCATTATTGATCAGAAACTATCTTGGAGTATTCATATCTCTCAAATCACCCGAAAATCCATCGCTACCCTAAAACAATTTCTAAGATTTCGTGACTCTATCCCACCTAAAACCCGTATGCTACTCGTCTCTTCGCTCATTTTCCTTCAGTTTGACTACGGTTGCTTCGTATATTGGGTGCTGTCTGAGAAATTCGATATGAGACTCAAAAGACCTATGAATTGTTTCATTAGATTCACATCTATCCCTCTTTCCGAAGGCAGTACCTCCTAGGTGTCTGTCTCTTCCGATTTTTCAATACAGAAAACCTCCTTATATTCTTGATATGCTAACACCTTTTCCTCTGTCTATTCAGTAAACACTAGATCCCAACCCATAAACTTTTATATACCTTCTCACAGATCTGCCTCCTTCAAAAAATCCTTTGTTATTTGTGCTACCCTATTTTGGAATTCCTTGCCTGTATCCATTCGTAAATCCTTATCATTATCCACTTTCAAACACCAACTATTTCTCCATCTCCTAAAGTATCAATCTTCCCAACATATGTAATATTTAAAAGCTATAGATGATAAATATTCATTGTCACAAAACCTGTCTTTCATTGTTAAACTGAAGTCATAAACGACCAGAAAATTATTATTTATATTGTACTTTTCTTGTTATTCTTGAGGACTACTCGTCCCAGAAAAAATTACTTTTCATTTCATTTCATTTTTCAATATGGTCCGATAGCTACATTAGCAAGAAATGACGTTAAATAAACAAAAATAACCTACAATTTAAAACAAGTAGGAATTAATTTAAATACTCAGAAATAAATCAAATATTGTTCATCATCATCAGCGATACATCATACATCCTCCGTTCTTTAAGCTCATTATTTTCGAAGTATTAGAAAATGGCCAATTTTAAGGTTGTGATTGTAAACAGTAGCAAGCATTTATATCATTTAGAAGGTTAAATTTGTGTAGAGCGTGTGATTTTTATTAAATATCAAGGCTTCATAAATATTTTACGTTAACTTAATTTAAAATAATTCTCCTATGACATCTTGCGGGCCCTCTGGGCATCGTCTGCGGACCCCCGCGGGTCCGCGTTCCACCAGTTGGGAACCACTGGTCTAACATACACAATTAACTTCATATTGCCAAACCTACGTACATTCTTGAAACAATTATTATGAAGAATTGAATTCAAACTTCAAAATAAGGCTCAAGTGTTAAAGGATTGGTATCACGTGACGCTATGCCTTTTTCTCTGACTTTTAAAATCTATAAATTATTGATATTTCTGCAGCGTTTATACAAATAAACTTATCAGATACTAAGTAATATAGAGGAGTCATTTAATTAATTTTTGATTTTCTGTAAAAACAATAATTGTTTTCTAAATAATAAAAAATATTATCTTAATTAGAATACACATTTAGAAATTCCTGGTCATTTTAATTTACTTTTTTTTTTGTAGTTACTGTTGTTATTTTTTATTTACATCTAATTCTTTTTACCTATCTAGATTTTTCTTGTAGAGATATAATATACCTATTACATCCAGACGTTGTTACGTAGTTGTCCGTATCAATAACTATTCTTTCCTTTGTCTCTATTATGATCTTACTTATTATTATCTCCAATATAAAATGTATGAATAAACATTTTTTGGTTCTGTTCATAAGCTACTGCATTTTTGGGGTCACCTATGGTGAAGGGGTTAGCATAACTGCCTTTTATGCCCGAGGTCGCGGATCCAAACTAAGCAATCTGTCCTTAGAAGGAGACGTAAAAAGGTGATCCAGAGCCTTTACGATGTCAGATACTCATTAAGGATTCCTATTTTAATTAAACCTGAAGAGGAAATATTAGGACTGCTGCCATAGCATCGTCCGATTAGCCACAGTAGCATAAAGTGAATAAATAAACTGACAACTCTATTATAGATATTATAAATAAATAATAATGGTATTGTTGCAGAAGTTGGTAGGGGTTGCGTTCACTCAAATAATTCGCAATTGATTCGTTAACTTATTATATTTGTGTGTCGATGTTTCGTCTTTCATAATGGAGACAACTGTAAGAATCTAAATGATAAGAACTCTGCTTGGTGATATTTGTCAACTAGTCGTCGAGACGATGTCCTAAAATTTATACCGAAACGTTGGCATACAAATAAAATAATTTTAGTATGTACATAGTTGTTGACCGCACCTTCAACCAACTTCTCTAATAAAATAAATAAAAAAGTGTGTTGGCAAGATTTTGGTTAGGAGTAGTCAAAAAATCCTTAAAGGGGGGACAATTGATTTCAAAATATAAATTAATTTTTCTAAACCATATTTTATAAATTTTAAAGTTAAATATGTGCTTAGAAATAAGAAACAAATCAAAGATACGGTGCCCCTAGCTGCAGGGTCCCGAAATCTTAAAATATTATAAAAAATCTAAGGCCGGAAAAAATGTAATGTATTAATATTTTAAAAAAAATTGATTATGTAGTTCAACTCGTTTACGGTCAAGCAGCTAAAAATTCGTGTGGCTGTGTTTTTTTTATTGGTCACCAAAGGTGTCGTAAAAATGTTAAAATATAAAATCCTTTATATAAGGATGCTTTTGTTTCTTTGTGAACAATTTGTCCTTTCATTAGGGCTTCCCCGCAATTAGGACAAGCTAAGCCTCGTCTCCGACTTCAGCTTTTATCCTAATATTGTACCTAGTATTATTTTTTTATCTTTTATTTTTTCTAAAAAATTTTAGGGTTTCCTCAGTTCAGTATATAATTTATGGACTCTATACGCCCGTGTAAAGGAATATTTTATGGCTTAGGAAAATTCATTATCTAAAGAAATGACAATGACAGTTATATTTCAGCAGGTTCCGTAGCTTAGAGTCCGAAAAGAAGGTCTTGGAAAGATTACAATGTACCTACAAGTTGTAAAGGGAAAAACATTTACCCAAAAAAACTTTTTTTTTCCCTGTAAACAATTATCTGTGAACCGGGTTGCGCCGGGCATCCCAGTGGATGGCGGATGAGAAGGGCCAGGTTCCCAGATCGGCTCTGGTTGAGAGAGCGCGGATTTGATGGGCAAGGTGGCACTACAGTTGACTGGCAACCAATCAGTCATGGAAACAGTTCCTTCTGTCGTGTGATCCTTAGTGGGATACTCAGCTCCTGGCCATCAAGCCACTCGGAATCCAGATAATTCTTTCGTTTTTCTCTTAATTCATTTCAACACATTAATTAAAAAATTTGGTGCGGGCAACAATCGACTTTTACTTACCTCGACTGTTAAAACCAATTTAAAATATATTTCGTGGCGGATGTAATTAGTTGACCGTTGAGAATTACTGGAAGGAATTAGTCCGGGTGGCGGTCATTAAATGAAACAACTAAATAGTTTCAACTATTTTATTGTTTTGCCAACGTTTTCAACCCCCTTTGTGGGTCATCATCAGGGCGCATGGTGGGAGAATGGAAACTGAATTTCCATTGGAGCAGTTTCCATTCTCCCACCATGCGCCCTGATGATGACCCACTAAGGGGGTCGAAACGTTGGCAAAACAATAAAATAGTTGAAACTATTTAGTTGTTTCATTTAATGACCGCCACCCGGACTAATTCCTTCCAGTAAAATATATTTCAATTTGAAAAATATTTTACGAAAAAAACAAAAATTACATTAAAAAAATACTTTTGTTCTCTTATCCTTTAGTTGGGCATCACATTAGTCCAACATGTATATTTTGCCGTCCTTCATCAATTTCATTAAAATGTTATGGTTAATCTTTTGGGAATGTACAAAATTAAAGAGTGTTCCAGTAGAAAATTTATAATATCGGCTTTTAGACCTTGTCAGACGATTTCAATTAGGATGGAACCTACATGATACTAATGCCCATCAAATTTCTTATCAATGTAGCGAGTTAAATCAAAATCTTTAGAGCCGTTTTTGAGACAATCGTAAAAAGGTGCAAAATGCATTGTATTAAGTAGCTCTTGTGGTTAGCCTATTTTGATGAAAAAGTTGTTGTAACATATTTTACAGGCGCATAGTTGTCTTAATATGAAATTTCAGTTTTTTACGACTTTTAGTTTTTGCGCTAGACTTAGCACACACACACACACACACACACAGACCTTTTTCGGAACTTGGTCATTTGGACTCAAGGGACCTTAAAACATGTATTTTCGTCGAAAACTGAGATTAGAAATTTTCACGACCGCAATACTTACCCTTACTATATATTATATATAGGTGAAAAACGCTGCAAATTATCACACAATGGTTTATTATTTCCAAATAACTATATTAGGGTAAACAGTTTATATGGCTGTTTACAGACAATTACCTAATATGAAAAGCAAGGATAGTCAAAAGAAAATAGCCTATCACCAATTTTAAGCTAGTAACATAAGCATGAACTTATATAGGCACAAGCTGAATAAATAACGCCAGTGCCCATACTATAAATTAAAAAAATAATTAATTTGAAAAATCGGGTACGATTCAATCCATTCGGAATTGTCTAGATAATACAGCTCATCATTTTTGAATTTCGTGTGTGTTTACCAGTTATTGGCTATTATTTTTTGCATGTAAAAAACTAGCCGACCCGCCCCTGTGCAATTTTAATGAGAGGTCATTTATGATCAAAAAAATCTCAGTCTAACAGATTTAGAGTTTATCGCTTTGAAAATTTTAGTTTATCGAAACGAAAAATGCAATTAGCAAGAAAATATGTGTATTTTATAACGTCTATTCAGTATTATCTTTATTAATCGGCAGAAATGAAAAACACAAATCAAAATAAGTTAAATGTATATGTTTGTTATTTTAAAGTGTATATATGTTGTTACAGTGTGTATGTTTGTTATAACGTCTGTTCAGTATTATATTTAATAATCGGTAGAAATGAAAAACATAAATCAAAATTAGTTAAGTGTATATGTTTGTTATTTTAATGTGAAGCACAGATAACGGAAAAATTAATTTATCCATATGAAGAAAAATCTATTGCTACGTGTATATGTACTGAAAAACTACAGAAAAAACAACAGTTCCTATTTTATTCGGATAATATGATTTAGTGAAATTTAATTTCGAATATTAATTAACTAATTAAATTGCTGTGAAGTGAGAAAAAAAAGGTTGACTGTGTGTATATATGGGAGATGTTAGTTGAGGGTGCAGTCAAATAAACACACAAGTAAGTATAAACTTAATTTAATGGTGCTGACGTTGCGGCCTAAATTATAGGCCTTCTCCAGGGCGATTGATGGAGTAAGAGTCCAACAATGCTAAACAATAATTATTGTTAAATAATTTGGAAAATAATGAACTTAAAGAGGAGAAGACGTATGATGTATCGCAGAAGTTTATTATTATTATTTGAATAAATACCTTCTTGTATAAGTTTTAAATTTTAGCGTTGTTGGACTCTTACTCCTTAAATCGCCCTGAAGAAGGTCTATAATAATTTAGGCCGAAACGTCGGCACCATTAAATTAAGATTATATTTAATTCATTTGACTGCACCCTCAACTAACTGCTCCCATATTTAAATTACAGTTGAACCTCCCGCTTCTACAATAAGTAATTTCATAAATTTATGGGCTTACAACAACTTTATATTAACTTCTACGATTTATTTTATTGCTTATTAACGGTATATTATGCGTCTATGTTAGTATTTATATTTTAGGAATAATTTTTTTATGGCTTGGTTTGAGACAATTTTTTTTTCTGGTTTAAAGAAAAGCTAAACAGGAATTATTTTACTTACAAGCCCTCAGGAAAGAATGCCCTAAACGAATTCTGAAACCGTATCAAAATTCGTCTTGTGGTTTCGAAGGAATTGCGGATCATGTTATCATTTTATATACTGGTAAAAAAGTCATGAAAATCAAAAATGTTGAGTGGCTATTACTACACCCGTATATAATTTCAATACAATCGAAATTTCCAGAAGAAAATTCTTCCATAGTCTATGGTAACAAAATAAAATTCGAGGTGGTCAATTATTTCATCTAAACGAAATTCAAGTAATTTAGAGAGGGCTCATTATTTAAATTCAACCTTAATCCCTGCCACACGCATACAATTAAAACCTGCCTGATATTATGACCATTGTCTCTTCCGAAAAGTGAAATTTGGTAAAAAGTTGGTATAACATCTATGGAAAAAAACTACTTATTCTTTAAATAAATATTTTTATTTATATTTTAACTTTATTAAAATAAATGCATCCTGTAAAGGACTCGGAGAACAGGATAAAAGTGCTTTATCTAGCAGACCAGTGGGTTCCGAACTGGTGGTCCGGGGACCTCTGGGGTTTCGCAGAAGATGTCTAGCGGCGGTCGCGAGATGTCATTGGAAAATTGTATAAAATTAATTAAATAAAAAATATTTGCGAAGTCTTGGCATGCAACAAGGATCATTCATAAATTTCACGGACAAATTAAATTGCCGTAGTTAGTGATAGTAAATAGACACTTATATTTCATACATTTCAGAAATTCACAGAGAACAGTGTACTATATACTTATCTTGGATCATCATTGTTTGTTTATTTATTTAACGTTACTTTAAGTTACTATGGCTAATCGGACGATGCCACAGTGGGAGTCCTAAATTTTGCCTATCCAGGTTTTATTAGGATAGGGATCTTTAACGAGTACCTGATATTGCACAGGCTCGGGACCACCTTTTAACGTCCCCTCCGAAGAACGGTATAACTAAGGATTTTATACTCCCAATTTCATGCTTCTCGATCAAGTTTGAGTTGTGGGTTGATTGGAGCAGTTGGTAAGCTTGTTTAGGTGTAGTCTTAATTAGGGTCTAGTTATTGTGATTGATTCAATGATGCTGTTTCTCGGTGACCTTCAACTAAGGCTGAAATGTTTTCACTCTGTAAAAATAAGTTTTCTCATTTGTACTATGTTGATTCCTCATTGAGCGCATCCTCAACCAGCTCACCTTACAATTAGTGTATGCCTTGCTATATAAAACCTGTTGAGAATATAGAATTAGTGACAGATAGCTGCGGATCAATTAGCCGGACAGAGGGACGGATGAAGGTGCTGAGGTAGCGGAAGGCAAATATCCGCTCATTTGGTATTTCTGGGGCGAGGCCGGCTGGCGGCGTGAAAGGGCTGCACCTACAGGATCTGCGTCGTCTACGCTCTCTCATACATTTCCACCTGTCTTGCTCTTTATTCATTAACTCTGTTCTTAATTATATTACTTATGTATTTTTATATTCCGATATAGAATTTCAGGAACGAACCAAAATATTAGCATAAAAGGTCATATAGTTTCTCTTAATCCGTCCTAAAGTACAGTCCTAAGACACTTTAAAAAGAGAGCTTCGATTTAATTTTCATGTTAAATTGAAAGAATTCACTTCACAAAATTATTTATATTTTTAAATTTAATTAAGAATTTAACTTTTTAAAATTATATAGTCAACGTTTAGAGGTTTTTAAACAATATTTTCAAGATTTCTTTATTGTGTTGGCCCAATAGATTATCCATTTTTTCCTTTAGATGCGAAGTATTCTTCACCATATATTTATTGCTTCTATCCATATTGTAATATGGTTTCTTTATATTTCCCAAACTTGAGGAACTTCTATTCTTTTAAAAAAATTTAATTTAGCATTTAATTCTTCCAGTCACTTCTTATTCTGTTAATATTGATTTTACAATAAATTTATTATTTAGAGCTAGATGAAAATAGTATTGTGTCAAATTAAAAAAAAATGGAAACGAGTAAAATATATGGATATCCAAAATTACTCAATTAATTTTATTTGTTTTTTACGTCATTCACTAACTGGCTGCGACCCAATTACAGGTGGTAAAATATAAAAAATCTAATTAAAATAATTATAACCATTGAAATCCAAACTAATAGGTAACGGAATATGTACCAACTTAATTTATAATAATACGTACCAGCTGTAGCTCAATCAAATTAGATGTTGTGGTTATTTTTATAGAATCTACAAAATTAAAGGTACTTTAGAGGAAGATAATTTTAAATATCTTTATTTAAGCCCTGTCAAACTATTTCAATCAGAATGAAACCTACATGAGGTTAAAGCCGCTTAAATTTTAAATTTATATAGCGAATTTAATAATAATAATGACCTTCTGTGGGATTATCCTCACAGTAACCCTTACGAGTATACTGTTGGATTGCTTTTCCTTCGAAGCGGAGCGAAGAGGGATTGGTATGGAGACTGAAATTGGGACAATATTACAAAAAAACCGATGAATTATTTAAAAGATACATCAATATTTCACAAAAGTAAAAAAAAAAAATTATGTTCATGTTTTTTATTTTTAATATTTGTATATGTATTTTTTTTCTTATACGTAATTATCTAGACTTTATTTGTATTTAAATTAAATGATTGTATTTGTATTATTAGTTTAGAGCTAAAATAACCTAGTGGTTGAAAAGCCTTTATGTTACAAAATAAATAAATAAATAGTCACAATAGCCGTTTTTGAGAAAATCGCAAAAAGGTGCAAAATGCAAGGTATTAAGTGGCTCTTGTGGCAAACCGATTTTGATGAAAAAGTTGCTGTAACATCTCTGGCGTACAGGTGTCTCAATTATGAAATTTCATTTTTCTACAGCTTTCCGTTTTCGTGCTGGACTTACCACAAACACACAGACACATACACAAACCGTTTTGCGGGACTTATTTGGGGGACCCTAAAACGTGTATTTTCGGTGAAAACTTGAATTCGAAAATTTTCACGTTCGCATTACTTTCCCTTACTATACATTTCATAGGTATGTGAAAGTAATAAAAAAATTTGATGGTTAAATAATTAAAATAAACTACTGCACCATGCTGTGTTTGTAACTTACTCCCTACAGTTGGGTAGCACATCATTAGCAATAAAGTGTTTTCTCTCCTCATTCTAAAAATAAACCTCATTAGATTAAGGAAGTAGTCGATGGAGGACGCACGTGACAGGGATCGACGTATTATAAAAATACAATATAATTACGGTGGTATGAATCATAATATTCTCAGCTCCTCGTCAAGAAGCGGTTCTTTACTTCCGTTGCTTATATGGTAACAATTAAGTTACAAAACAGTCTATTTCATGGTTTAATGCGACATAATAATAAATGTAAGCATCCTTTTTCTGCAAAATAATTTACTCCATTTAGTATGAAACCGTCATTTTAATTTCCATGTCCTCCAAACATCTGCTGGCATGTGGAGTCCCATTCGTGACTAAACAAATGCTTTCCAGTTAATAGGGCAAGTAACCTTGCTCAGAAATATGTTAATGTATTATTATTATTCATTTATCCGTTGTTCGTCCTCTAAGGACCGTCATACAACAGTACTCAGGGGGAAAAAATCAAACAATTTAATGAAGGATTATAGCAACTCATATTTTATCAGTGATCAATTTTGGAGATACCAAAATCCAACTAATCAATTTTTGCTTACACTTACCTATATATGAAATATATCGTTAGGGAAAGTTTGAGATTTGACATATCACTTGAAACTAAATACTCAGAGGGAATACTGATGGATTGTTAACATAATTTTACCTTTATATTCCCCATCGTAGTGGCTAGTTCGAATGTGACGCTAAACAAATAAAAATAATGAAACTCCTTATGTTAGACGGATTTGCCTACTTGCTGAAAACGGCTGACTTCCTAATATATCCATTTATTTTCTTCTTAACTAAGTTAATAAATGTAATTTTAGATTTAACCAGATAAAATCATAATTTTAAATCTTTATTAGTATATCTAGGAGAGGCGTGGTCTTGTGGATAGAGCACTAGTCCACGATTTTTAGGTCCTGGAATCAAATCCCGGCTGAGGCAAAATAATATTTATTCTGTTATTTCGGCCGGGGGGCGACCCTAGGGTACGGAGACCCTCCTTGGTCAAACACAGCCTTTATAAAGTAGGTACTCAAAAATGGTAGAAAACCGTGCGGCTGAGTGTGATCTCAGCCAAGTCACCTCATTGCACGACCGTTGGCCTAGAAACAGTACGAATCTCTATATGTACTGAGGTCAAGACCCTTCATGGATTGTAGTGGTACAGGTTTATTTATTAGAATATCTATTTATTTTTAATGTATTAAAAATGCAATTAAAATCAAAAACTTGCAATTTAGTCCAAAGCGTGTAATTTCATGCAGTATAAAATTGTAATATATTATACCATTAATATAATGAATGAACGAAATTGCTGTCCGGGTTTGAAGCTGATACACACAAGCAAATTACAAAATCATGAAAATCCGATCCCTACTTATAAATATAATACTCGATAGTATAATAGGTAGTGTCCTTATTATAGCTTGGCCACTCCTCCCACAAATTTCTCCACCGTACAAATGTAAATCTTTTGCTTCAAATTGCAAAGAGCGTTGGTATTAAGATTGGATTTGGGAATGGGATAAGGGAGATAGCTCGAAATAGCCGGACGAGAACTATCGCTAGCGAGAATATCAATGGGGGGGCTCGGGAGATTATTGAATGGCCATCGGAATTGTTGGTCGGGAGGACGTGGCATAATTATTTCATTTTGTGATTGCGCGCAACGTCCTAGGATCTTTTCGGCACTCTTTGTTCAATCATGGAATAACCACTCAATCCACTAACTTCATTAATATTTTATTGGTTTCTTTGGAATCAATGAATTAAATTTGTCTTGCTACCTCTAAAAAGTTTGGTTTTACATTTTATGATTTGTTGAATCCACCAAAATCGAGAAAATAAGTCTGCTCCTACATAGTCCAATTCTATTATACTTGACTATTATATTGATATTAATGCCGAAAACACACGACTCGAAATTTCATAACTCGACATTGACATCTATTCTACTTTCATGTTTCATAATGGCAACTGAGTATCTCTGTATAATTATATTATATTATTAATATAATTATATTATACTCCAATATTTAGCTCAATTATGATAATAGAGGAACTATATAAAGTTTTTGTATCATTAAGCGAAGGACTTTATCATTTATTTATTTTTATTATTTTTGGTTTAATTATTTTCAATAATAAACATTTGTAATCGACCAAAATAAAAAAAAATTAACTTTCCCTCCTTCCCCTCCCCTTAAGATTTGAGATAAAATCTATCCCGGACTCTATTATGCTATTACATAGAGGTTAAAGTTTCTACAAAATAAAAAAAGAATTATAGAAATTAGTTCATAACTAGCCGAGATATAGAGTTTTGAAATTAACAGTGATTTGCCATTTGCGTTTGAATTGTTTATTGCTATTCATATTAGTTGATTGCCTATAAACAGCTTTATAAACAGTTTTACCCTAATATATTTATTTGGAAATAATAAACCATTGTGTAATAATTTGCAGCGTTTTTATATTTAGAAATGTTATTATCGATTTCTCTATTTCTTATCTTGTGTGGAGACTTCCCTAAAACATTCTAGACCCGAACTGGGGACTAGAAATATATGATTACATTATATATAAATGTGTGTGTTAATTAATATATATTTATTTATTTATATACTCATATATAGACACACACATATATATTTTTATACATTATTATATTATGACTAGTTTACGAAATATATGATAAGTTGTAGAAACGGTGACTATGTTCATGATATTGTTATATCAGGGTATATATTTGAGCTTTAGCATAGAGAAATTTAAGGTTCCAAGATAAGTAAAAATAACGAAATCCAGGAGGAAATCAAGTCGCGGTTAAGCGTGGGAAATGAGTGTCATTATTCAGTTGTGAAATTACTTAGCTCCCGGCTTCTATCAGGAAATGTAATGATTCGAATTTATAAAACAATCATTCTCCCTACACATCGGTTCTTAACGGAAATTTTTTTTCTAATCTCCTTTATTGTACAATAAACAAGAATAAAATAAAAAAAATATTAAAACAAATAATGCAACATTTTAGACCTTTCAGAATTTACAATACGTTTTAAGGTATATAGGGATATGAAACTTGGTCACTTAGGTTTAATGATCTACAACTCCTTAAGCTTTTTGAGAATAAAGTTATACAAAAAACATTTGGTCCGAAGAGGAAGGAGGCCACTAAGAAATTTAGAATGTCTCTCAACGCGGCATTGCGGAGCTTGTGCCCTGTCAGTATAATGGATTTGATAATATCGCGGCGACTCAAATGAGGCTGTAGGACTAGTTGAAGAATTAATTCCGATAAAGTTGTGTTGCGCTGATCCGGTAAGAGTCCGAGAGGTAGACCGAAGCGTATATGGGAGGATTTGAAATGAAATGAAAAGAATTTTTATTCTGGGACAGCTAGTCCCCTAAGAATAATATAAATGTACAATAAAATATTTAAATTCTGGCTATATAAATTTTAACAACATGGTATCAAATTATATAGCATATGGTATATACATGCATGCACACTCACAGACATACACACATATATACACACACACATTCATTTATATACCTACATATTTATACACACATTCACAAACACAAACACACACACAATATATATTATATATATATATATATATATATATATATATATATATATATATATATATATATACATATACAAGGTCATATTACCTCAAAGAAATACAGATATTAAAACAAAATATAGTGAAAATTAAGATAAAAATAAAGAGGCCAAACGATTAAGTTTATAAAGGCACGGAAGATTGATGTTCGAGGAGATGGATAAATAGGTTATGTTTGAAGGAGGCTAAGGATTGGCATGTACGAATCGACATGGGTAAGGAATTCCAAAATGAAGATGCACGTATGACAAAGGATCTCTTAAAGGAAGCAGTTCTGTGGGATGGAATGAGCAAGTTCGAGGGCTGAGATCTTGTGTTGATAGAGTGGACAGAGGATAGGGGGGTGAACATATTGTAGATATAAATGGGTTTTTTGGTTCTAAAGGATTGGTAAAGGTAAGTTCCTAAGAAGTATTGTCGTCGGAATTTTGGGTAAAGCCACTTCAACTCTGCATACCAGGTGGAGACATGAGAGCGCTGGGAATTCCGAAGATGAATCTAATGAAACAGTTCATCAGTCTCTTCACCTCATCTCAAGCGTCTCGGACAGTCCTCCAAACACCAGGCAGCCATTATCGAAGTGGGGGAAGATAAGAGAGGATACTAGGAGTTGGCGGGTTTTAAGGGGTATAAGTTCGCGTAATCGGAGGAACTGTTTAAGGATGGCTATGGATTTTCTAGAAATTTGGGAAATGTGATTATTCCAGGAAAGGTTTTGGTCGAGGAATACACCTAGGTTTCTAACGACGTGTGGAAGATAATGGGTCTATGGTTGAGGTAGAGTAAAGGGTGACAGGTGAGGGAGTTGAGGAGATGTTTGGAACCAATGAGGATGGCTTTGGTTTTATCGATATTAAGCTTTAGGCCATTATTGATGGCCCATAAATTGATGCTGTCGATGTCTTCTTGTAATTTTTGGACCATCTCAGGCATTTCGGTGGGATGGAAGGAAAGGTAAATTTGGAGATCATCGCCATATAGGTGGTATTTAGAGTGATGTATGCAATTGGGTAGGTCATTAACATAGATCGAGAAAAGGATAGATGAAAGTGATGAGGAACTCCATGTGTTAACAGGATCGGTGAGGAAGGAGGTTTATTTGGGATTATCACAGTTTGAGTTCGGGCAGATAGAAAGGAGAGGTACCAGTTTAAGACACTATCAGATACTGAGAGGTTTCGGAGTTTGGAAAGAAGGATTTCATGATTTACCATATCAAAGGCTTTTGAGAAGTCAAAGAGAACTAGGATTGATATTTTCTTTTTGTCTATGGAGGATTGAAGGTCTTGGGTAATTTTTAGGAGAGCTGATTGTGTGGAATATTGGGATCTAAAGCCAGACTGGAAGGGAACAAGTAGAGATTTTTGTTCAAGGAAGTTATAGAATTGGGAGTGGACTATTCTTTCAAGCGGTTTTGAGAGGTTGGATAGGATCGATATAGGTCTGAAGTCCGATGCTGAGGAAGGGTTAGGAACTTTATTCAAAGGACGAACTATAACCTTTTTCCAGGCTATTGGAAACATGGAGCGTTGGAGAGAGAAGTTATAGATATGTAGGAGAGCGGGAAAGATGGCTGGGAGGCACAGTTTTATAATTTTCACTGGGATTTGATCAGGGTCGTAATCATAATTTGTTATAATAAGACAGATTTGTTAAGTCTGATCTCGTGGGCTTGGACCTGAACGGTATGGTGGGCTTGGAACGTAATTGAAACACTGTCTATGTGTTTGACATAATTGACATCAAACCTTTGGGTTCGGTAAGCCTATTCTTGTTATTGTTATTACTGATTTATCAGACTCAGACATATCACAATACCAGTTTCTGTTTAAGATTGCGTATGCTGTTCTGGGATAGTAGAGAACGGAGAAGTGTTGTAAGAGAGGCCCAGTTACTTGCAGGACCTTAGAGCTAAAAATAAATATATTCAGATGTTCGTTAAGGGGCCAACTTTTTTTTTTCAATCTTATTAATGCCTTATTTTGAGATGCCTATACTTCTATGGATCTCTTTGTACGTACACTTATGCCCGACTGTTAGATTTGTAAACTGACCAAAACAGGTCAAAGATAACTTTAAAACAATTTTCGATTCCTTTATTGAAACGCCTTGTTTGTTTGTTTATTTATTTAACGTCACTTTATGCTACTATGGCTAATCGGACGATGCTACAGTGGGAGTCCTAAATTTTGCCTATCCAGGTTTTATTAGGGTAAGGATCTTTAACGAGTACCTGACATCGCACAGCTCGGAACCACCTTTTAACGTCCCCTCCGAAGGACGGCGTAACTAAGGATTTTTTACTCCCATTAAAAAATCCTAGGACCACCTGCGGGTTTGAACCCGTGACCTTTAGCATGGGAGGCTGTTACGCTAGCCACCCAGCTACAAGTGATCCCTGAAACGCCTTGTTATTTACAACCACAGTCTTTGTTTTGTGAAGAAGACCTGAGTGGATGTTGTTAACCCACACAAGGCATTGCATAGCAACTACCCGAGGTTGATGCGCCCACTGATGCGAACACTAAATGGTCCAGTAAGAGTTGAAAGAACTAGGAAGTGTGACCTGTTGGGAGCACCTGCTCTACCAGAGCGGGTATCCTTCCGTTAATTGCTCGGGCTCGCTCTTCTGGAACTTGATCTTGGGGTAATGAGAGATCTGTCTTCTCCCCTCCGGACCCTTGCAAGATCTACCCTGGGGAAATCGGGAGAA
The DNA here is from genome assembly GCA_023052935.1 of Piezodorus guildinii. Classification (NCBI taxonomy): domain Eukaryota; kingdom Metazoa; phylum Arthropoda; class Insecta; order Hemiptera; family Pentatomidae; genus Piezodorus; species Piezodorus guildinii. Next base: position 172,092,427 of record CM041292.1, on the reverse strand, counting down.
GTGCGTCTCATATTTTATTAGTAGTGTGTGTAGTGAATGCCTGCTGTTTTCATGATGTGTAATTATATAACACATTTTTTTTAATTATCACAATTAATCCAGAAAGTATTAAGTTCAGCAAAAATCGATAGTTACATTTGGATATAAAAACATTCATACATTCATGGACCTGACACAGGTATCAAACGCCTTTACGGACTTGGGAAACCAAGATGTGACGTATGTTATTCTTATTCCTAAACATACCGGATTAAATCAGCGGCATAGTGTTGAGTTCTGACGTTCGGAGCAGATTCTCTCTCACAAAGTACCATATTATTATAAACATACAGATTGCCAAATAGATGAAGAAAAATTAAGAGCTCTAATGTTTTATTAAAACTTTAAGTCATTTATAATACAAAACAACAAATAGTGTTTAGACAGACAGTGTACAGAGCATTGTGACCTTGTATGGACTTCAAATATAATAAAATAAATATTATAAAACCGATATCCTAATTAATATTTTTCCAAAAAAATGATTCAATAATAAGATATTTTGTTTTACCAACTTTGTTTACGAAACCTATTTGTTGTCGGTATGTACCTATTTAATCAATTTAAGTAAATATAACTGTAATTGTATTTATAAACTATTCATTTTACTAATCATGGCTAAATTTATCGGAGATTCAGAGAGAAGGCTCCAAAAGATAGCAATCTTTTTTTTTTAGACTACACGGGGTCTTTTCGGGCCAGAGGTTGATGGTGAAATATTTATGCAAGAGTTAAAAACCGTCGGCACCTAGACGCGTTCGCGTAATTATTTTATCCCAGGTTGCTGGCCCAACCCATTCGGTCATCCCACGCATTCATATTGTTGGTGTTTTTCATGGAGTTACTTGTATAACACGCAATAGAAACATTGCAGAGAACAAAAAGATCTTGTGAGGGATTTAAAAAATATTAATTTTAAATTATTTCACACCTACATCTAACATACGAGTAGTATAAAAATTCCATAGTTCATTGTTTCAAAGTCTTATAAACTAACGAATAGAGTGTTAAGAGTGTGTCTGTTTCGACGTTCCTCTTTGCCAACAGCATAAGTACAATAGTTCCTTAGTTCGGCATATATGATGCTTTGCTGGTTTGCATTCTATACTTTTATTAGGGGTACTGCATTCCCTGCTTTTGAGCCTGTGATTTAGTGGTTTTCTACATGTTATAGACCTGTTACATGTCTCTCTAAGCAAAACTTAGAGTAATATAAAAATATAATTTAGCGGGGAGGTTCAGTAACCTCAATAGTAATAGTGTAAAATAATAACTAAAAACATCTAATAAAATTATTACGAATTCGCTTCTCGATGCCGACAGTACCTTGCATAAATCATTTTTTCTTTTTGAACCAGTGAGATCTAAATTTAGACATGACCACTAAAATGAATAGTTTATGAATACAATCAGTAAGATTCACTTCAATTAATAAAATAGCTACAAATCGACAACAAAAATAAAATACCGTTGGAACATCTTGGCACCGATAACCCACTAGAAAAAACAATAGCATTGCTTCTTTCAAAACCCCGAATTCAGTATCTTTATCATTTAATAATTTTTGGAAAAAATATTTTTTTTTTTTTTTTTTATTTAAAAGGAATTACAACTGTATTATACAATAAAATACATTAAGTAAATGTGTTAATAGATCAAGTGGGCGTGATACAGGCATGTGCAGAAACTACCCAGTGGTAGCACTTCAGTGTTTATTTAAAGTAGTAGTTCGCGAGGCCATCGTCTTTTCAGTCGCCTCGAGGGATTATCAGGAATATATGGTAATGAGAGTTTGTGGACGAGTGGGTTGGAGTGGACGGGTAATTTGGAATAAAAGAAGGAATATCTAGTGCGGGCTAGATCTGCGACTAATGGGATATTTAGGTCTTTATGAATTATTTTATTGGTGACAAATAAGGAAAAATATTAAATAGGATTTCGGTTTTAAAATAATTTAATAATATTTGATAATAATTTAATATACATTATAGATATCTTTACCGCTAAGAACTCGTCAATTTTTTTCTTCTCTTTAGCAATATGAATGTTTATATTCTTATGGTACTCTGTGGGAGAGGCGGAAAATCAGGCGAGTGTCAGAACTCTACGCTTTACTAAGAATATTTATCTTAATTTTGTTAATGATGAGTATGAAGAACATACGTCCGTCACATGTTGGTCTGTTTCGAAATTCTATACAGGATTTTGACACTTGTGTCAGGTTTATGAATGAATGTAAGTATTTATATGCAAATATCATTATTGTATTTTTTTTTCAAACTTACTACTTTCTGGATTAATTGTGTTTCTAACAAAAATGTGTCACCCGATTACACATCATGAAAACCGTAGGTATTATGTCAGATGTTGGTTTGAAATCTTTTAGTTCTCAATCTCCTGTCAAGATCTCTATTCTGCATGCAAAAGTCATGACTCAAATTTTTGACGAGAGGAACAGAATGATGACGTAGACTTATACAGACGTCTTGACAATACCGTGTAATTTGGTTTTCAACACTGAAAAATGTTTTTGATGCCGCCCTCTAGTAGACGACCAAGAGCTGAGGAGGTGGATAATTCGAGGCATCGGACATCTGCTCAAGTAGGGATTAGCCGTGACCGAGCGATGAGCCAGTTTTGTGGAAACTGCGTATTGTTGGCAGCTGGGCGATCACCTGCCCAGCATCTGCAGCCTGGCTCCAGCGGCTATTTCAGCCTCAGTCTGCAGCCTGTCTGTCAGCTCGTCCGCCGCGATCAATGACAGCCCCATTGTCCTATCTTAGCTCTTGTCGTAGCTCTACATTCTAAAGTCGTTGGTCATAACAATCAAGAGAGCTATGTTGCAAAGGAAAATTTTAATAAATGCCTATATAATTGTCTAAGCAACATTTAGATTATATTTTTACTTTCTTTTACCTATATGAATCCTATATACTTATGAAAGATGTAGAGTCAATACATTCGAAATCGTCCAGACCTTGCCGCTCGACATTTTTGATAATCGTAATTTTTTGATCAGTTATTATTCTTTTTAGATACCGCATGAAAAAAAAAAAAAATAAATACCATTAAGATGAGGATGTACTTTGTACTTTTTGTCCTCATGATTCATTACCTAAATAGTAAAGAAAGTTGTTAAACAATTTCTCGAAAATGAATAAAAAACGTGACTTTTAGCGAGATAAAAGAATATAAAGGAACAGAGACTCGCCTTTGATTATTTTTCCCTTTATAGCTCAGATGACTATGAAGTCCTACTTGCTGTTAAAATTGCGATCTTGAGAATATAGTCCTTTTTTGTATATGAATATTCAAAAATAGCAAAAACTCATTTTTCGCGATGTTTACACGGAAATATCTTAAATGGGACTAAGTGGAAAATAATGAAACTAATACAGATTGCCTATTAATACAATGTGTTATAAATTGTAATAATATAATTGATATAAATTTGGTCCTTGAGACTAAAGCTGGTTCCGGAGTTATAAAATTCTCTGAACTGTTAAAATAATGTTTTATTTAAAAAATATTAATTCCGGTAATTCCGTATACTTAAGAATGAAACAAAAACTAGAATGATGATAAGAGTATTTTATATAATTTTGGTCCTTACAACTCACTACCTAAGTAGCTAATCACGGAAAATTACATTAACTGAAATCTGGCGCGCTCTGACAAGGGAGATTAGAAATGATTTTCAAGCTTAATTATTTTTCCTTATATAGCCTTATCATTGCACTACTTGTATTAGAATTTCATATTTAAAACAACTATACGCTCGAAGATATTACAGCAACATTTTCATCAACATCAGCTAACGAGAAGAGCCACTTCATACCATGTATTTTGCACATTTTTACGATTTACTCAAAAACGGCTCTAAAGATTTTGATTAAACTTGTATCAATGTAAACATTAATGGGCTTTAACACCATTTACGTTTCATTCTTATTAAAATAGCCTGACTGGGTTCAAATGTCTATATTTAAATTTGGTGATGACCAAAAAAGTTATTGAAATGGCACCTTTTTTTTAAAAATACAGAAGACTAATACATTTGTCAAAGAGGATTGTTGAAACAAACGACTTACTCAGCATTAGTTTATTCCGACCCGTAAACATTGTAAAGTCGATTGGCATAATAACCAAGAGAGTAATGTTGCAAAGAAATGTTTTAATACATGCTTCCTCATTCGACACTGGAACGGCAAGAAACGGCTCCGAGGTTCTGATTATTATTGTATTATTTACTTGACCACCTTTCAAAAATCCCACTCTATTTCAAAAAGTATATTTATGTTACCATTACTAAACCTATGGGAGCGGCGTAGTTTAGTGGATAGAGCATTAGGCTACTCCGAGTCCTGGGTTCGAATACCGGCTATGGCAGAATATTATTTATTTTGTTAATTTGGCCGGGGGGCGACCCTAGGGTCCTATCTGGTCATAATGGGCACTATTAAACCATCTATGTTAATTCCTACCGTATTCAATGCTTGCAATGATAAATCTTTCGCAAAATCTAGAATGCTCATTATATCCTCACAAATAAAATCATCCATAGTGACCTTCATATTCCATTTATTGCAGACCTATACCGAAATGGGAATACCTCTTTTAATTCCACACTCCCAACCCACACAAATCCTCTTGACCGCGACCTATCATTCCCACATATTCTTGACAACCCTCGGAGGCGAATGAGAAGAAGATGGCCTCGGGACCTACTTACTTAAATTAACATTGAAATGCTACCGCCAGTCTCTTTACATGTCTTTTTCACGCCCATTATTTTAATTAATCCTTCTGTAATATAACCAGTTGTCAATATCAATAAAATATATTTAACATGTGCATGCTTACATAAAGACATAAGCAATGTTTAGATTATATTTTGTCACGCAACATACATTATTATGATACAACTGTGAAATTTATTTTACTCACTTTTCGACCCACATTGCAGGTCTTTCTTATGAAAGCTCCTCTAGGTAAAAACTGGTCAACTACATATTTTTTTTACTGCTTTACCCTGATTTGTTTTGATAAAGACTTACTTATGTTCATCAATAGTTAAGATTTTGTCACTATTATTCATTTTATTTTTTTACCACTACTCGAACTTGTTTTTGGAATATACATTTTATGTTTACATTTATATGAAATATAATAACTTATAAATTCCTTTTAAGTTAACTTTTATTTTTTCTGTTTCAGGTAAGTACTAATTTCTACTGACGTAAAGGATTTAATTATCTGTAAGTAAATTATTATTTATTGAAAATATACGTGAGATAATACATACGTATACATTTTTGGAATATTTATGGCTATAAATCAAATTTAGTTTTTAAACGTGTTTATGTTTTTTTAATTAGTTTAAATTTATTTTTAGGCCAGACTGTAAACTTTCGCAATAGTATATTCTATTATTCATTTCAGCTATAATAAACGTTTTTTGTCAAATTGTCATACTTCATATAGCGTGTATTTCAGAAACATCAATTAATCAATACATTTGGAATTTTATATACAAAACTCACAAGACATACAAACATATCCCCGCTTCTTTAATTATTTATTGGAACTAGAAACTACTGTATTCATAATATAATGAATTAATGTGGAGTGGGTTCATAACACATAGCAATGGCGTAATGACTTTACCTATTGGCAGGATAACACTTTCATGTCTTTTTGACGTTAAAATATCTTTGGCTATCTGGAATGAATTGATATGTTTTTATATTATAAAATGTAACCGTACATTTTACGTTTGAAGTCCCAAAATACGGGAAAAATAATACAGAAAATCTAATTATGGCTCGGAGTTGCTGAAACCTGCTAATAGATGTATTTTATACCATTTATTAAACTCTTCAAATTATAGATTGTAAAATTTTGATTCGGAGTGTTGTGTCTGAAAATAATTATGTATCATCCAAAACGGAAAAATTCCTAGTAATATTTAAAGACTAGATGGATTGATGAAAAAAATCTTTGGGGTAACTTGGGGGTTATATAGTTTTTCGTTATTGAATGGGAGCTTACATTTGCAAATTGCTAAATTAACTCTACAGGTAGATTGCAATGTATATTCAATAACGAGTTTGAAAATATAATGTCTTACCTGTCTCAGCAATGTCCATTGTTAAATAAAAGCAAATGTCTTTGCGCTTAAAAAAGCTTGAACACAATAAATGGCCATCGAATAAAGATAATCCCACTGCCAGTTATTAGACACTTGTGCGAACAGGAATGATTCACTTATTTACTATTTATTTGTAAACACAGTATAGCGGGAAATATTAGTATTAAGAATCTTGCCAACTAATAATAAAAAGGTGAAGCACTAGAAAATTCCAAACGTTTGACCCGGCTTTTGTCCACCTAAATTGGCGATTTTGCCCACTGTGCATACTTCGAATATTCCATGTTGATGAAGTTTTTCTAATCGTGCTTAATGTCGGACATGCCCATTTCGTCAGTTTGCAGTAGCTTAAGACGACATACAATATATATATTTTTATATATTTACGCACACCCACAAGCAAACTCAAAAGAAGTATTTTCCCCGTGCTTTCTTTGTGTATTGTTTTACCTTGTTACATCCCACACAGGACACATTCCCTTCAACTGTGGGCGAGAACTCCGATTTTGTCGAGCCTGGTTCCGTTAGCTTTCTCAATAGAAAGGTTCAATGGAAGCATTACTGATTAATTTTCTATTTTTATTTGAATTTTCCTTTTTCTCCGAAACTAATAGATTTTTGCACTATATCCTAAGTGATGGATGCTTCGCGGATGTCTCATGTATGTAACCCACTATGTTTGGTCATTTCCAGCTTGTAACACTTACATAAATGTTATTTACTATTGTTTTCTCGGTAGAATGATATAATCAAAGTGGAAATCTTTCAATCAAAACTTCGCCAAATTTTATTTTGTAATTCGTATTTTTAGACCTTTTCACTTTTAAGAGTTTCGAAAATTGATGAGTGTCTTTATTTGGTGCCAGTGTTATATCTTATGAGTTTCTCAACTTTATTCTCTATATTATTCCCACTGCGATACTTTCAATTTTGTAACCAGCATATTTCTTTATCGTAAAAGTTGTCGTTTTTACTTGGAGTAGAAGATGGAGAAGATTTCATTTGCTCAACAACTTTAATTAAACCAAACGTGTTCATTTATTATGTAAAGTCCCTCAAGAATATAGTTACTATTAGATATAGGGCGTATGTTGCCAATTATCTATTTATTTTTATCACGGTGCTGATTTTCATAGGTGATATTTATATGATATGATGATAGTCCAGATGATAGTCCTATATGATGTCCCGGAGCATGGTTCTATCGCTATCGCATCAAACATGCATCTAGAAATATTTAAAAAAAATTTTCGTAGGCATTTATAAAAAAAAAATCTGGTGCGGGCAACACACGACTTTCACTTACCTCCATTTTAAAAATCAATGAAATGAATTTTCAAATACAGTTAGAGATAAAAATACGTGAAATTATTAAGGAATTGAATCAAATTGAATTTATGTAGAAACATGTGTTTTATTAAAAAATCTATTATATTATTATCTTAAATAATCAGTTAGTTTTATCTTCTTTTCATCACTCTCCATTAACTTTTAAAAGCTTGTGTATGAATGATATTTTTTCAAAAATCTTTAGCTTTCCAACGGTATATCATACATGTATATTACTGCTCTTATGTTCAAAAACGAAAAATTGCATTAAAAAAATATTGTTTTCTGTTTTCTCCTTTAGTTGGGTATCGAATTTATTCAATTTATATATTTACCTGTTTTTCATCAGCGTTAACAAGATAATCTAGTTATTATTATTGAATCTACAAAATTAAAGGTACTTTAGGGGAAGACAATTTAAAATATCGGCATTTAAGCCCTGTGAGACCATTTTTATCCAAATAAAACCTACATGATATTAAAGTTCATTAAATTTTACATCGATATAGCGAGTTTAATCAAAATCGTCGGAACCGTTTTCAAGAAAATCGAAAAAAGGTGCAAAATGCATGGTATAAATTGCCTCTTCTGAGCTTACCAGAATTTTGATGAAAAAAGTTTTGTCACGTCTCGGGCGTATAGTTGTCTTAAATATGAAATTTCAGTTTCATAGGACTTACCGTTTCCGCCCGGGAGTTACCACACACACACACACACAAACACAGACCTTTTTGCGGGACTTGGTTATTTGGACTCAGGGGACCCTAAAACGTTTATTTCCGTTGAAAACTGGAATTCGAAAATTTTAACGATCGCAATACTTCCCCTTACAATAGGGGTACTCACGACGTTTGCTATAGCATGCTTTTTGTGCTATTTTGCTAAACCCGTCGAGTTTCTACAGTTATTTCCTGTATAAAATTGATGGGTTTAGCACAATAGCACAAATAGTATGCTATAGCAAACGTAGTGAGTACCCCTTATATATAGTTAGTGAAAGTAATAATGATATTAATAAATAATAATAAATAAATCTCTTTATTTGTTTTCGGGCTAGCCCATACAAATGGAGTTGAGTTGTACAAAACAGTTAAACATAAATCAAAGAAATCTATTACAACTGTACTAAACAAAATACGCATCAAAAACAAATACATAATAAAAGGCAAAATAAATTGTAACTGTATAAATATTAAACAAATACATAATAAAAGGCAAAATAAATTGTAACTGTATAAATATTAAAGAAATAAATTAATCATAAATGGTTTAACAAATTCAATTATTCTTATTTTAGTAATGTGCTTAAATTATTCTTGAATAGACAGATACAAATTTCTTAGCTTTAAACACTCTGTTACATAATAAAATAAATTTTCAAATTGCTTTTTATTTTCTATTTGCAACAAAAGTTGTACTATGAGGTCATTGTCAGACATATTTCCAATATACGTCCTCAAGTACTTATTTCTGGACGGGGAGTAACCAGGGCATTGCAACAAAAAATGATTTAAATCTTCTGGTTCGCCTGAATTACAAATAGGGCATTCAACGCTATTATCTGAATAACCATTTTGGAACCACACACACAGACCTTTTTGCGGGACTTGGTTATTTGGACTCAGGGGACCCTAAAACGTGTATTTCCGTTGAAAACTGGAATTCGAAAATTTTAACGATCGCAATACTTCCCCTTACTATATATAGTAAGTGAAAGTAATAATGATATTAAAAATCTTTTAGAAAAAAAAATAGTTAAAACATCAGATATATTTATATATAAAATACTGTAGCAACATTTATATCATTTTTACGGATCAAATATGATAAATAGGAGTGATTCTAGATTATTAGTATCCTACCAATAAACTGCAACACATTAGTATCATAGCACAAGTTGTATTCACAAACATAATAACAAAAGCACATGGTAAAAGCTAGGTTAAGGTTAGGTCACAATCATTTTATTTACTGATGAAATTTTATAAAACAAAAATCTATTAGTCATAGATTGATGTGAACTTTTATATTTTAATAACAAAGTTTTTAAAAATTTTCTATCTAGCTAATAATTTTTTAAATAGGCGTATATTCAATTTATTTAATTTAAAAAAATTAAAATTAATACCTATATTTAGATTTTGACGTATCCTCGATTATAAGAAAGTCGGGTCCTCAATAAGCCTTACTGATCATTGATTGGTTTTAAACATCGAAAATGTTTCTTTGGACAATAAAATCTTTGATTTTCGTCACGAGTATTTTCGTATTGACGATTCATATATCCCTTTACTTATCCAGAAGTAAACCATTATCCTGGATATTTTATTGTACATAAAATTAAATAAAATATGACTTAAATTAACAAAATCGTATAATCTATTAAATTGCATAGAATAATTATGATATACTCAATTTAGTCTTATTTTTAGTCGGCTCAAATTAAAATCGTCACGCCAAGGGCCAATTTTCACGTTTAGGGCCGCTGGCCTTTGCTCTCTGTTAGTCGTTAGTGAGGGTTTCTAATCAGCCAGCAATGTACTTTAAAATATAACAGAAATGTTTGAACAAAAAGTAAATTAATCGATGACCTAGTAAATCGGATATAATTGATTATCATCGCTTCATCAAGTTAATTATTTGGTTTTATGACCACAAGAGAGGCATTTCCGTAATTTACTAATTTTGGTTTAATATTTTCAATCGATTACTGTTTTATTGTCAATTACTGTTTCTTACTGTGTACTACGGCATTTTTCTTTATAATTGCTTATTATGTAATTCATTCTTGTATTTACTTGCCTTAATTTTATATCGTGTATACATGAATTGGTATTGGTCAATTACTTTCTTGCTTTTGGTTTGGTCAATTACAGTGTACTGTTTTACTGTTTCTTATAATTTTTTTTTGTATTAATTAGGTATTATATGATTCAATTTTGTATTTGCATGCCTTAATTTTATATCTTTTATATATATATATTATATACTAATTATTGTATAATAATATTAATGCTCTGTTTTTTTTTTGTTTTTCCACTGTTAAGGCATGAATATGAGAACAATAAATTCTCGAAACGTCGCATAGATAAAATTGTTTATTCATTGACTGAAACCTAAGAACAACACAAACTTTTTTTTTTTTTTTTTTATTATTTATTGGAATTTACAACTGTATACAGGAATACAACTAGTAAATTAGATGAAATATATAAAGGCATGAAACACATGTAGAGAAGCTTCCCAATGGAAGCACTCTAAAAATTATTTAAACTAGAAGGTCTCGGGGCCATCTCCTTTTCAGACGCCTCGGAGGATTGTCAGGAATCGAAGAGGAAGAAAGGTTTGAAACTAGAGGATTAGGGTGGGAATGGAGTTTGCCATGAAAGGAATGGTATCTAGATCGGGCCAAATCAGCAACATACGGAACATTAAGATCTTTATGGATTAGTGTATTCGTGACAAAGTAAGGAGCATTGAGGATTTTACGAAGGATTTTGGATTGTAGGGATTGGATACGGGAAGAATTCGATGGTTTAGTAGAGCCCCAAAGCTCTACTCCGTAAGTCCATATCGGCCTTATGATAGTCATGTAGATGAGTCTTTTGTAGTTAAGTGGAAGATTAGAACGTTTGTCTAGTAAGTGTTGAAGTAGTCGAAAACGTCGAGCAGTTTCTTGTCGTTTAAGTCTTGTATGAGGGTTCCAAGTGAGACGTTTGTCAAGGTGCAGTCCTAGATATCGGATCTGTTCAACCGGGACAAGAGGAGTATTATTGAAGGAAACAGTAGGGCAGGATGTCATAGGTTTACGACGAAGGGTAAAGGTAATTTGGTTGGATTTGTTCGCATTTATTTTAATTCTCCAGTTCTGACACCACACTTCAAGGTCTCTGATGTGGGATTGGAGAGTTTGAGAGGCAATAGTTGGATTAGTATTGACTGATAACACACAAGTGTCATCAGCGTAGGTAGAAAGGAAAGTGTTAGGATGGGATGGGATATCAGCTGTATAAACTGTGAAAAGAATAGGTCCCAGGATACTGCCTTGAGGAACACCAGCAAACTGATTAAAAATGGATGAATAGGAATTATTATGATTTACTTTGAAGGATCTGTCAGTGAGGTAGGACTTGATGATAAGGAAATATGTAGGGGGAAGGAAATTGCGGAGTTTGTAAAGCAATCCCGGGTGCCAGACTCGGTCAAAGGCTTGCTCTACGTCGAGGAATGCTCCCGTGCAGTACAACCCGCGCTCTAATGCAGACGAGACAACGTCCACCACACGATGACATTGCTGGATAGTGGAGTGGGACGTTCTGAATCCAAACTGGTGATCAGGAATTATGGAATTAGTATCTAGGATGGGATATAGGCGTTTCAGTATAAGTTTTTCCAAGATTTTACCCATGATTGGTAAAAGTGAGATGGGACGGTAAGAAGATGGATTTTCAGGCGGTTTCTTAGGTTTGGGTATCATTTTGACAATGGATAATTTCCAGGAAGCAGGAAAGTATGTGGAACGGAGTACGGAATTATATATGTAAGTAAGATATAGGATAGCTTTTCGAGGAAGGAGTTTTAAAATATGGGAAGTTATAAGATCATGTCCAGGAGCTTTGCGGGATGGTAAACTCTGGATGATGTTAGATATTTCAGTAGGATGGAACGCTTTAGGAGGAAGAACCATTTGGAGTGGGATATCTAGTTCTGCTTCTATAAACTTAATGTGACCGGGATTATGAATATCTGGATGTGGATTAAAGGTTTTAAAAAGGTGCTGACCGAATATCTGGGCCTTTTCTTCATCAGATCTTGTCCAGATATGGGATTCAGTTAGGAGTGGATGATTACATTCTTTGTACTTCAGTAACTTTTTTGTGGTCATCCATAACGATCTGTCTGTAATAGTTAGTTTTTCAGTAAAGTTGAGTAAGTTTTGAATTTTAACTTTTCTGATTTCTGATTTTAGTCTGTTAGTAAGTTTGTTATAATAAGTTTTGTCTGAAGGGTATCTAGTCCTATGCCACTTCGATCTTGCTCTGCGTTTTTCCCTTAATAAGATTCGAATGTGCTGTGGCAGGATAGTCTCCTGTGAGTTAGTAGTGTTAATGGTTGTAGTGTTGTCAAGTATACTACTGCTGATTGAGTCAGTAAGTTTTTCAACAGCTTTATCAATATCATGTTTAGTCTTTAGTGGTATTTTTAAGTCAAGTTTGTTTTCCAAGTCATATCTGAATCCGTCCCAGTCTACTCGTCCTGTAATCAGAGTGGGAATGGTGGGCTTAGGAACAAGGCTTGAATGCAAGGAAAGCAGAACCGGACTATGATCGGATAACAGGTCATTTAGGGATTTGATTGTGGATTGGGAAGAAGATATCTGAGAGGAAACAAATATGTCTAGGATATCAGGACGTTTTTTGAGGGATGTAGGCCAGTATGTCGGGTTCATTGGCGAAAGGATTGTATAACAATGGGTGGTGGAGACTCGAGAAAGGAGATTGCCACGGGAGTTGGATGTTCGGCAACCCCATCGCTGATGTTTCGCATTGTAGTCTCCTCCAGCAATAAAGCGCGGTCCTAGGGATCTGAACAGGGTTTCAAGTTGACTATAGGAGAGGGAGTTACCAGGAGGGCAGTATACAGCTGAAATTGTAAGATGGAAAGGACGAGTTGAAATGGATACTGAGGTTGATTGTATGGCGTCAGATGGAGTAGAAGGAATAAAGGAATGAGGTAAGGATTTATGAATGAGGATACATGACCCGGCATGGGAAGTATTGTCTGGGTGGTCTGATCTATAAGTGATGTAGTCACGTATGTAAAAATGTGATCGTCGTGTGAAGTGTGTTTCTGTCAATAGTGCTATATCTATGTGTTTGTCGTGTAGAAATACGTCCAGTTCGTCACGATGGTTATGCAGGCCATTAGCATTCCACAAGAGGATAGTTAGGGGCTTTACACTCATAGTGGGAGATTGAATGGGATTTGGGAAAGGACTCTAGTTAGAAGATTGATAAGCGGTTGGATGGTATCTCTAAGATCTGAGAGAAAGGAATTTAGAATGGAGTAAATGTTGGATAGATCTGGGTTGGAAAACGGATGTGGATAAGCGTCGTGGGAAGGATAACTTATTTGATCAGGAGTGTTGGCTGAGTGCTGAGCCCGCCGTGGGGTACGAGGGTGTTCAGTCCTCTGGGTCACTGGAGGTTGAGGCTTTGGTTGACTAGGAGAAAGAGAAGGTAGTTCTTGAATTTTGTTAGGGTGCTCTGGGGGTAGTTTGACACGTAAGGGCAGATTATGGGGAAGGATCGGTTGACGGGAAGCTTGTGGTTTAGGGTGGGAGGCTGGAGGCCTGATTTGGGAGTTTAGAGGCGCCTGAATAGTAGTCTGTTTCTTCTTTATGGTGGTGAAGTCGGGGAAAGTTTTTCTGGTTTCAGCAGTAGAATCCCTGACTGTAGATGTGGTAGGCTGCTGTTGAGCGAAGGTAGTTACAGGCTTCTGAAGTTGAGGGAAGGCAGACAAATTGTTCAACTCTGGTCCCTGGGTGCGTGTCTCTTGGTCATCTCTTTTTACATTAATGTAGTGAGATCTTTGTCGAAGATGGGTTTTGTAGACTGTACAACCCCGGTAGCTGGCTGGGTGACCTTCACCGCAAAGAGCACACTGAGCTGGCTCATCTCGAGCTTTTTGGCACGTTTCAGAGGCATGTGGGCCGGCACACTTGACACACCTAGGTGGGTGATAACAGTAGGACTTCGTGACAACACAAACTTAAATTATCAACAGTCGATAACTGATCAAACAATATATATATATATATATATATATGTATGTATGTATGTATGTATTCCTTATAGCCTTTTAGCTTAGTCAATTGAGACGTTGATTTCCAAAAGGTACCAAAGGACATTTTTTACGAAATTGATTTTTTTACATATTTGTATTCTCATCATTTAGTTTTATCTAAATATCCTCTTTGATGTTATCTAATGAATTATCAAGTCCTTAAAAACGCGATTTAGAAATGCGATCATTTTCTAAAAGTACTAATTACGCATTTATTTTCGTTCCAAATCATTCTAAAAAAAATCAATTCATAACTTTAATATGATGTTATTATTATAGTAAAAAATGATTCTAAATTTTAAGGCAAAAAGGCCGAAATTAGCTAGTTTAATAATATAGTAATGAGAGATTTTCGCGCTTCCTGTAAAATTTCCTAGAATGGATATAGTACCTTTTGAAAATCAACGTCTCAATTACTGCTTCATACTGTGTACTGTGTTACTGTTTTCTTATAAAAATTGTGTTACATTATTTAAGTATTGTAATGTATTATACTGTGTACTATTACTGTTTGTCATTGTACTTTTATTGAATTGCCGCAGGTGAACTCCTTTCTCACGCACGGGACGGGCTCGCCTTACAGGGAAAGTGACTTCTACTTGCACTGTAAAATGTCTGTATTTTGATTTAAATAAAAAAAAGACAACGCGATGAACCAAGAACAAAAAAAAAAAACTGTAAATCATGTACATGGTTAAGCCACAATTTATAAGAGATGTGATTCCCTAATAACTCGGTTTGAGATGAAAGGTGTTCTAGAATCAGGAATTTTTTTTAAAGATGCGTAGAATCCGAATAACGAATAAAAACAAAATGCTTTCTCCTAATTAATAAATAAATAAATGCCATTTTTTTTATTTTATAGAGAATTAAATTTTCAACTAAATAAAAAAAGAATCGTTGAAATTGATTAAAAACTAGCAGAGATATAGCGTTTTGGAATCAGCATTATTGATATGCAATTATCCTTTGAATTATCGCTTTTCATATTACTTAATTGTCTATCAACAGCTGCAAAAACAGTTATACCCCAATATTGTTATTTGGAAATAATAAATCATTGTGTAATAATTTGCAGCATTTTAAAAAATATTTCTAGACGTATGTTGAATAAGGTAGTGAACCATGCATCTGCCTCATGGACCGCTAGTTACTGAAAAATTAGGCCTACGAGTTTGTAAAATATTTTTGGTCAGCTGCTGATTTTGCGTGGTATTGGGTTGACGGTGATCGAAGCCGGCCTGTCACGGTCTGTACTCGGTGAGAAAGGTAAAAAAGCGATACCCCCGTCGTTACGAAACCCGCCAAGGCTTCCAGGATTAGGAAGGAACCTTCCAGCGTCTAATTGTTAGCGCGCTACCTCTCCTCCGGGGCAGCGATTAATTTTACCTTCGCTGGAATCCAGGGCATGTAAAAAAGTAATAATCCGACCTAGAACTAAATGGTGGGTAATGTCTTAAGGGTTGTTTTGAAGGCGGTAATAAGTGAGCATTTGAAGGGTTGGTTACCTAGGGTTGCTTTCCAGAATTTTTTCCTTTACTAATCACAGTGGCGGCCTCGGTTAATTGCCCTCCTCCGATGGTTAAGCGGCCACTAAATTGGAGCGCTGGCTTCAATTTCATGGATCTCTGGATACCGGCATTCCTTCCTCCACCGCAACTCTTGTTTCTTCCGCAATATACCATTCCCACCTCATCACACTCCACAGAAATAAAACACAATTATACTGAACCTAGTTAGTCTGCCTGATTGTTATTTGTTTCAGTTTACATCCAACCTTAAACAATGAAATATCAAATGGCTTATTTTAAATGTGTCCTCTCTTCTCTTCTCTCTCTCTCTCTCTCTCTCTCTCTCTCTCTCTCTCTATATATATATATATATATATATATATATATATATATATATATATATATATACACATACACTTATGTTAAACACAAAATCTTTGGTTTCCGTGAATCACTTTGAAACATTTTTGACGGATTTTAAAAAGATTTTCACGTTAATTTAGGGCATTCTTTCCCTAGTGTTTATAATTAAAATATATTGTAATCAAGATTTTCTTTAGTAAAGAAAATTAAACTATCCATAGTCAATTCATCAAAAAATTATTCCTGAAATATGAGTAATATAGATGTATAATATACCGTAGGAAAGCGCATGACTTTAGAAAAGTTAATATGCGACAAAATAAACAATACAAATTAAAAAAAAATGTATAAGCCCATTAACTTGTTAACATATGTTATATGTAATGTTCTGATGAGGGAGGGTGTTTCAGTATTACAACATAGTATACGTCAACATAAACAGTTGGCTGTTATAAAGCTATAAACCAATATTGCTAATAATTATATCTACTTTTAGATTATTTCATGAAATTTGATGTTTCACTCTAACATAAATAAGATTTCCATGGGAAGTATATTGAACTTTATTTTTATTTATTTAAAAGAAATTTACAACTGTATTATACAATAAAATACATTAAGTAAATGTGTTAGTCGATCAAGTGGACCTGATACAGGCATGTGAAGAAATTACCCAGTGGTAGCACTTTAGTGTTTATTTAATGTAGTAGGTCACGAGGCCATCGTCTTTTCAGCCGCCTCGGGGGATTATCAGGAATAGATGGGAATGAGAGTTTGCGGACGAGTAGGATGGAGTGGACAGGTAATTTGGAATTAGAGGAGATATATTTAGTTCGGGCTAGATCTGCGACTAATGGGATATTTAGGTCTTTATGAATTCTTTTATTGGTGACAAAGTAAGGGGCATTTAGGATCTTTCGGTGGATTTTGGATTGCAAGGATTGAATGCGGGAAGAATTGGATGGTTTGTATTGAACTTTTAAAATTTATTTTAATAGTCCATATCTTAATAAGCTATAAAAAAAAAAACCGTACCACTACAACCCATGAAGGGTCTTGGGCTCAGTACATATAGAGATTCGTACTGTTTCTAGGCCAACGGCAGTGCAATGAGGTGATTAGGCCTTAATCACGCTCAGCCGCCAGGTTTTTCCCCAATTAATTTTGGGTACCCACTTTATGGAGGCTGGGTCTGCCCCAGGAGGGTCTCCATATCCTAGGGTCGCCCCCCGACTGAATTAACAGAATAAATAATATTCTGCCAGAGCCGGGATTCGAACCCAGGACCCGGAGAACTGTATACTAGCGCTCTATCCACTAGACCACGCCGCTCCCCTCTTAATAAGCTATAGAAGTATAAAATTAACGTTAAATGAATCAGCAAACAGAAAATAGTTCATTTCTGTATTTATAAAATCATGTTGAAATTCATGGTTTCCGCTAAGTTCCTCTAAGCCACGCGACTGCCTCTTAAACATTACATTCGAATTTCAACAGTGTGAAGCAGGGCCGGGTGACTGGTATATGATACATTAAAATTGTAACTTGCTTTAATGAATACGAAGACAATTCCTAAACCTTGGTACTAAGGATAGTAAGAATGGCTTTTGTTACTAAAAGTTAAAGAAAAAAAAATTGCACATCTACTTCCTAATTCTGAGGTTGCAGACAGCTTAAAGGTCCGCGAAGGATTTTCCCTAATTTCTTTAGGAGTTTCTGATATGTTAGAAATAGTTAAGTCCAAACAGGTTGAACATGTAAGTTATGTATTTTTAGTTAGTTAGTAATTTGTTAGTTCGTGCTAGTGAGTAAAAAAACTTTTTAAAAATACCGTGCCTCTACAACAGTAGTTTCAAAATAGTTTCGCGGACCCCTTCATTCAATAACTTCAATGGTAAGGGTCCCCCTAAATCCTAAAAATCGTTAATATATAAATAAATATGCACTGCAAGTGGTCCGTTGACGTTGCTTTGACGTATTATGTTCACTTCCAAACGCAGATTAGGGTAGTGTCGCAGGTTTCAGGAACTTAGCATCAGAATTGCTTAGAACCAGCATTAAGTTTACTTCAAACCACAGAACATTGAATTACTAAAATTTGAAACTAATACGAAATATATATTTAAACTCTCATTATGAAATAAAATATTTTCCATTATATTATACCATGTTACATCCGTCTTTTTTTAAGCTGATCATTTTCAAACATTTTACACCAATTTTATAATTCGTTTAGTCGTTATACTTTTGTTATTATTAATATATAAGTTAAGGCTTCAGAAATATTTTACGTTTAGTATGTAGGTATTTTAGAATAATTTCCTGAAGACAACTCGCAGACTCTCTAGACATCTGCGGATCCCCAGAGGTCCGCGGACAACTAGTTCGG
Source organism: Piezodorus guildinii (assembly GCA_023052935.1). NCBI lineage: Eukaryota > Metazoa > Arthropoda > Insecta > Hemiptera > Pentatomidae > Piezodorus > Piezodorus guildinii. The sequence continues at coordinate 172,073,799 of CM041292.1, read as the reverse complement.
AACCACTTGTTTACAACATATGAAGGATCTTGGTCTCAGTATATGAGATTTGTACTGTTTCTATGCCAACGAACCTGCAATAAGGTTATTGAGCCCAGATCACTTTAAGTCACCAGGGTATTCACCAATTTTGGTAACCAACTTTATGGAGGCTGGATCTGCACCAGGAGCTTCTCCATACCCTAGGGTTGCCTGTTTTTTTTTTTTTTTTTTGTTTTAACATTTACAATGGTACGACAGTTTAATAAAAAAAAAAACAGAAATCAATAATACTAAAATCCACGATTTTCTATGTTTTAACATTATACTAATGTATCAGCGAACAATATTGTAATTTTTTTTAATTTTAAATACTGTTAATGAATATTAAAAAAAAAGTGGAAAAACGGACGCATTCTTCGACCATCGGTATGCTCCGATTGACTAAAAATTAATGACGACGCTCCGTATGAAGAAGAGTAGGTACCGTTTGTGGTGTCGGTTTGGCCGGGCATCGCGCGGATTCAATGAGCACATTCCAATTGACCGCTGGACAGGAACGCATTACCAGATCCGACTGATATGAATCGATACTAACCGCAATATCGATAGGCTTCCGACATCTCTTCCCTACGGGATAATTAAATGCTCTGCGTGGTTTGTAACCAATATAACAGTCGGCTGATTGAAATTCCTCTTGTCCTAATAAATGTTCCGCGGGCTGGCCAGGGTCCCCCCTACCTGGAACCTCTAGCGAGGTTCAATAGCTATTACTTTTCATCATCAAGGAAAATAAAATTTGGTGCACTTATGAAATGCGTTTCACTTACTTCTCTCCTATGCTTAACATAAATTTGTTTGATTGAATTTTGCCTCAGAAATAATAGTAAAAATCTTCTGCCCGCAACTCACGACATTCACTTACCTTCGTTGTTAAAATCAATTTTAGAACTTTAAATTAAATTTAAATTAAAAAAATAGTTAAATAATTATGTTTAGGTTTGATATAAACATGTGTTTCATTAATTGATCTATTATACTATTAGCTACAATCATTTAGTATTATCCGCTTTTCATTACATTTTTGTGTATGAGATAATAAAAACGCTGCAAATTATTATACGATAGTTTATTATTTCCAAATAACAATATTAGGGTATGCCTGTTTATATAGCTGTAGATAGGCAATTAAGTAATATGAAAAGCAATAAGTCAAAGGATAATAGCATATCACTACCGCCGATTTCAAAACGCTATATCTCGGCTAGTTCTCAACCAATTTCAATGATTCTTTTTTCATGTTGTCGAAAATGTAATCATCTATAAAATAACACTTGTTGGTTATTTATTTATTAATTAGCTATACAAAACCGAGTTATAGGCGTATTTATATTTAAAATTTAAATTTGTTTTTTTCTTTTTTCACTTTTTTATAAGTATTCGCGGTATTTTGGTTAAACAACACTAATAAATGTTTTCTCTGTCGTCGAAAATGACGTAGTTACAAGCGAATATATGTATTGAAAATAATTAACCAAAACGGTACATTATACATTGATATATCGCTGTTCTTATATACAAAAATATGTTTGCACATTTCTTCTTTGTTTGGTAATCAAATTCGTTTAACTTACTTATTCACCGGTGTTTTATATGGTACAGCATAATCATATACTTTTTCTATAAATGGAGTCCGCGAAGGGTCATTTGGAAATGGTTTTAAATAAACTTAACGTATATCTGTTAAGCCTTGGAGACAGGCCCACCAAAAATTTACACATATATATATTTAGGATTTAGGGGGTCCTTGCCATTGAAATGATTGTATGAAGGGGTCTATTGAAAATGTTTTGTTGGGAAGCACTGCTTTAGAGAAAGAAAATTAAAAATATCGACATTTAATTCCTGTCAGACTATTTTAACCTACATGATAAATTCCATTATATTTTACACCGATATAGCTAGTTTAATCAAAATCTTTGGAGCCTTTTTTAGTTAATCGTAAAAAGGTGCTAAATCCATGGTATGAAGTGGCTCTTCTGGTTCGCCGATCAAAATAAAAAAGGTCCACATATAGAGATTCGTACTGTTTCTAGGCTTAATGGCCATATTATGAGATTAATAGTCCGAGATCATGCTAAGCCACCAGGATTTCCACCCAATTTTTCGGTACCCACTTTATAGGAGCCCATTTGTGAGCCCGTTGTGCTCCTACTGATAAAATTAAACAATATATAACTATATTGCTACAGCTGGAATTCGAACATGGGATCCGGAGAACAACAGAATATTTTTATATAATATCCCCAACACCAGGCCGTTCCTCATTCAGTTATAGAATGATCGATATTGTTAATAAATTTTCGAAATTTTATTCAGCCCCAAAAAGAGTTTTATTATATTATTCGAAATCAGCCCTCCCAAATATCTCATGAATATAACCGAAACCCTTACCCAGTTAGCTGAGATCACGGAATGCTATTGATAGGCATTCCCGGTAACCGAAAGTCAGGTATTTCCGCCGGAGAGTTATGTTAAACTTGGTCCTGAAATTCATTAAGTTAATGGTATATATGCCATCATCATAAATTATTCGCTTCTTAGGATTGACTTCTGTCTTAGTTCGGAATTTTGTACACCGGTAGAAAATTACTTTTTTGAATAAATTGTAAGGATGTTAAATAAGTATTGACTGTATTCATTTTTAGTATTTTCATTTAACACTATTTTTTTCTTGACAGTTATCTCGCCATTAAAGATTATACAGGGTTTCTCAGGCCAGGGGATGAGGACGGGGGATAAATGCGGAGTTAAAAGATTCCTTTTTCCGAAATGCAAACTGCGTAATTATTTTATTTGCTGTTTAAGATCATCTTGTTGATGGGTATCGCGCTGACCCGCTCGACCAACTCGCCTAACCATCCCTTTAACAATTTTGTAAAACATCTTTTTACAAAAGTATTGAACCACAAAGTTTAGTTAGCCTTCATCTAATCAGTACCATGGCACGGACTCCCTTAATAAAAAAATAAAAAATATGTAAAAACTCATACATAATTATAAAAAGCGCGTTTCCATTTCCATATTCTAGCATACTAGTGTTTTAGCCCTTTCAGTTCCTTCAGTCCCTTTCATAACGTAAAAAAATAAAAATATATTAACACAGTAAAGAAAAATTTTACATTTAACTGTAAAAGTAATCCAAGTTAATCGGTTCAATAAATAATAACTGAATATTTACTAAAATTGATATAGTACTTATTGCAAATTACGTTCTGTTTATTGTTTATTGATTTAACGTCACTTTATGCTACTAAGGCTTATCGGACGATGCTACAGTGGGAGTCCTTAATTTTACCTATCCAGGTTTTATTAGTATAAGGATCTTTAACGAGTACCTGACATCGCACAGACTCGGGACCACCTTTTAACGTCCCCTCCGAAGGACGGCATAACTAAGGATTTTTTACTCCCATTAAAATACCCTAGGACCACCTGAGGGTTTAAACCCGTGACCTTTGGCATGGGAGGCTGTTACGCTAGCCACCCAGCAACAAGTGATCCCCACTTTAATTTAAATCAATTAATATAGAAAGGAACAGAGAAGTATTGATTTAAAAAAATAAATACAACAATAAAGTGGGAATTAAATTTAAACAAAAAAAAGGATGAAATCTGGTCATTATAATAATTGAGTAGTTTTAATCAAAAATTTTAATTTTAATATTTACAATCAATTAAGTTTTGTTTGGGATAATTGACCCAACTACAAGTGATCCCTCAAATCATATTCTTAAAGTCCCATCCGATTTTTTTTTAATTTGAATAACGGATTGTCGTTTAAGTGACCACGATTGAAATAAATAGATAAAGATAAACTAAGATAGTATATTCCAAGGCTCAGGCTCTAAGATCCGACATTCCCGAAACATTTTACTTAATGAAATAAAATAAAAATTAGAAATAAAATATAGGGATCCATTTTCTATCAGTTACCTTGCTTGATTTAATGGGTCTGTGCAACGCGTGAGACTTTTTTTTACGAGTGAAAGCTTCGCAAATGTTTTTCATTAAGATAATTTTCACATTGCATCTCGCGACCCCAGGAGTCCATGGACTTAGTTGGGAACCACTAATATAGACAACCGTTTAATTATTATACCATCCCGTGGTATGAGATACTGATGTCTCAAATACCCGTTTTAAAGGAATGTCTCATCGAGTGGGCTAAACTTAAGAAATGACGGCGGTAGACGCTTTGAAAGAAGCGATATCGACCCTAAAGCGAATATTGGTTGAAGCGGCGATGGAAGAGGCTGTCCTCGCCGAACGACATCAAAGAGGAGTTATCTCGCCTTTTGATATTTATAGAAATGGCTAAATGTTAGCCTCTCTTCTAGCTATGCCTTATCACCGCTCCTAGATTATCTCCACTTTTCATATCTTTCGTAAATTCTTTTTCAAGGTATCTGTCGTGTTTTCTTTTCGTCGGAGGAGGATATGAGTTTCTCAATCTAAGCAAACCTTCATTGAAACTGACTAAGTACTTCGTAGATAAAATTAAATGAGGTATTTTCACGTATTTCATTAGAATCATTAACATTTTACTTCCTTTATCACTAAGCGTTTACTCGTTTAATACCGAAATATATTTCTGTTATCAGCTTGTGCAATTAAGTCATTGTTAAAATACTTAGGTAAAATGAATAGACAAACTGATATGGTTGGTGAAGAACCACCATCCTGTCCGTTGTCATTCCTATCTCAAAACCGAAACGTCCTCAGATTCGCTTCAACATCCTTTCACTCGTTCTATTATATATTCTTATGACCCTTTCTTAATAGTAGGAAGAGTAGTGGGCAGAGTACTAGTCTACTGTTCTCCGGTTTCAAACCTCAGCTCAGACAGAATTATTTACTCGAGCAGCCCTTTGGGCATGGAGACCCTCCTGCGGCACACCCAACCTCTGTTAAGTGGGTACCCAAGAATTCGGGAAAAACCCTGGTAGCTAAGCGTGATCAAGGTCTAATCACCTCCTTACACGGGAGTAGGCCGCGATACAATACGAAAATCTCTAAATATGTACTCAGCCCAAAACTGAAGGTACAGTTTTTTTTGACAATCAATTTTTTCTTGTTTCAAACCTCAAATTAATTATATAATTTACAATAGTAATGGATACAATTTACAAGTAAAGGACCTTTTATTACCCGAAGGTATTTTAAGTATGAAATATTATGTTATAATAAATAAAAAATAAATACAGTAAAAACGTTTTTACTGTTGAACGTATTATGCTAGAAGTTATGAGTTTCGAAGTAGTTCATTGAAGACATGATGTTAGAATAAGGAATGCTGAACAATTACAAATATTCTTCCTTCTTCCTGTGGCTCGACAAGCTACATGGCTAGGTCGTGGGCTCACTCAGGTTTCACGATGCATTTTGTAGTGTAGGGTCATCACTCCCTACGCCTAATTTTTAAGTGGCCACCATTTGGCTGACGGGTCTCACATATCCGGGGGAGAGGCTCTGAGTGAATCCCCATCTATTTACATCCTTATAAAAGTCCCGCCGGGACTGGGATTTTAACTCACAATCTTTAGCATGAGAGACTAGCACGTTAGCCACTCAGCCACGGGCTCCCAATTACATATACTACCTTACGTTAATTTTCAACTTACCAATATTATTTTTCTTCTTAATTTTAATGTTTATTTATAATATGTTATTTTTTAACGTATCCCTTTATACACCACAAATGAACCATTAATAGTATTACATACCAAATTATCATAACTTTCATCTACTGTTTGTTTAAGTAAACATTCCGCAAATATTCCAATATTTATCTTATATTAATATTGGTTACCATCTTTTATTTATGATTTTATTGGTTATCTCATTTATTATATTCTCTAACAGAGCCCCACAATTTAGGCTGAAACCTTGGTAGACAATAAGTTTCCTTATTTAAGTATATCATCGATCGCAGCACCTATCAACTTCTGTCTTCCTATATTTTATACTTTTTATTTCCGATATCACCGAAGTAAATTAAATCACTGACATATTTTCTCAGTTGATTACGTTTCTACCTATGGAGATAATCAATAAACAGCTTAACCATAGAAGATAGAGCATATCTTCTATAAAGGCTAACAATAAATCTAGAGCTCTCATGTAAGAATTCAGTGCCTCCTATTTTTGTCTAATGAAGATGCAAAAAGAAGCCGTATTTCTTCCATTTTATTTACCCACTTAAACTCAATATTGATCTTCAACGGACGCGTATTCGCAAACAAAACCTATACAGACAAGTTAATTCGCATTGTATATATACCCGTTAGAATAGTCTATGTCGAATCGTGATTGTTAATTTTCTTCTCATTAGCTTACATTTTTCTTCGAAACTTTACATTTTTAGTGATAGGTACGATGCGCAGTTAGTTAGGCAATGTATCTTACCTAAATGTTTTTGTCTAATTCAAAACAGATTTTGTAAACCTTATTCTGGCAGATTCTAAACAAGGAATTAAAAAAAAAAAGTTTCTATTATTGCCGGTGATTCAGAAGAAGTAAACTGGGCTAAGAAACAGAGAGCATACGGCCTGTTCTAGGTTTGTTTAGCCCTCCTATCCGCAACAATACTCCACGTAATTCCCTAATAACATGTTTGTCTTTATTGCCCGAGGTTGCCTCTGGTGTTTTCTTTATTTTTACGAAACGGAAGAAAAGGGAAACCGTTGCTAACCGTCTGCCGGGAAGAGAGTTGTATAAACTACACGTTTATAGAAAATTGTGGGGAGCGTCTTACTTTAACCATCGAGTCATACTACTATATATTAGGAAGGAAATTGTTATAGTTATTATTACAACTTGAAATGGCTGAAATAAAAATTAAGAAAATCTGGTGCACGCGACTCACGACTTTCACTTACCTTCGTTGTTATTATAATCTATTATAAGGATATATCTGTTGCTATGAGGATGTTTCAAAACATTTAGTGAAAATAAATTGTTAAGGAATTATTAAAATTAAGTTTTATATAATATTATATATATATATATATATATATATATATATATATATATATATATATATATACAGTGCATCTGCTTAATGTCGCGGAAAAGTGACAGGTGTAGATTATAATAATATTTTAATAGAAACATGTGTGTTATGGAATTTTTATGATATTATTATCTACGTCAGTCTGTTTATCGGCTTTTCATTACTTTCCGTTAACTTTTAAAATTATGTGTGTACGATGATATTGTTTCTAAAATTTTTAGCTTTCCGACGGTATATCATACATGTACGTGCATATTACTGTTCTTATGTTCGAAAACAAAAAATTGCATTAAAAAAATATTTTTTCAGTTTTCTCCCTTGGTTGTTTTTCAAATTCCCTCAACTTATATATACTTGTATATTCCTGGATTATATTGTAAATATCTGGAGTGAATATGTTTAAAGTAATTCTGGCTTAGAACTATTTAGATAAGGAATGAGAAGGTTAAGATTTCTGAACCTCAACAACCTTCGTTCTTTTTTCCAGCTACTTGGGAGGCCGTCTCCCAAGAGTTACTTTTTTCCCACTTTTTAACGCGATTACCTGAGTAATCAGTCACACTCAGCGAATCCCACCCCACCTTCTTCCCCGGGAAATTCCAAGGGTTTAGCTTAACTATACTCCTCCTTCAGAACGTTACGTGCCATAAGAAAAACTTTTACACTCCACTCATATTTCTTGTGAAAAACTTTAGGCATGAAAGAAAAGTAATATTATAGAGCAAAATATGTATAGAGTATTTATACATTAATCAGATAAGTGATTTAATTAAGCTTGATCCTCACATTAGACTGAAACGACAAGAAACAGCACGCAGATATCGTTTATTGCAACATTTACTTGACAAACGTTCAAAACTTTCTACCTAGTACAAAAAACTAATTTATACTACTATACTTAGGCCTATTTGGACATATGAAATTGAACTATGGGGTCCACCTACCCGATAAATTCCTCTCGCATCCAATCCTTGCAATCCAAAACCCTCCGAAAGATACTAAATACCCCTTACTTTGTCATCAATAAAATAATATATAAAGACATTAGTCGCATGCAGACTTATCCCGAATTAGATATACTTCCTTTCACTCCAAATTACCTGTCCATCCAAATCACTTGTCCGCAGCCTCTCATCTCCTTCGATTGCTGATATCCTCCTAGACGGCCGAAAAGACGACGCCCTCGAGACCTACTGATTCAAAAAACTCTGAAGTGCTACCTCCGGACAGTTTCTTCCCACGCCTATCATGCCCATATCTCAATGTTCGCATTTACTTGATGTATTTTTTGTTAATACAGTAGTAAATATCACTATAATAAATGTTTAAAAAAAATCTGGTGCGGGCAACACACGACTTTCACTTACCTCGATTTTTAAAATCAATGAAAGAATTTTCAAATACAGTTAGAGATAAAAATACGTGAAACTATTAAGGAATTAATCAAATTTAATTTATATATAAACATGTGTTTTATTAAAAAATCTATTATATTATTATCTAAAATAATCAGTTAGTTTTATCTTCTTCTCATCACTCTCTATTAACTTCTAAAAGCTTGTGTATGAGATGACATTTTTTCTAAAATCTTTAGCTTTCCAACGGTATATCATACATCTATATTACTGCTCTTATGTTCAAAAACAAAAAAGTTGCATTAAAAATATATTTTTTCTGTTTTCTCCTTTAGTTGGGTATCGAATTTATTCAATTTATATATTTACCTGTTTTTCATCAGCGCTAACAAGATAATCTAGTTATTATTATTGAATCTAAAAAATTAAAGGTACTTTAGAGGAAGAAAATTTAAAATATCGGCATTTAAGCCCTGTCAGACCATTTTTATCCAAATAAAACCTACATGATATTAAAGCCCATTTAATTTTACATCGATATAGCGAGTTTAATCAAAATCGTCGGAACCGTTTTTGATAAAATCGAAAAAAGGTGCAAAATGCATGGTATAAAGTGCCTCTTCTGGTAAGCTCATTTTGATGAAAAAAGTTTTGTCACGTCTCGGGCGTATAGTTGTCTTAAATATGAAATTTCAGTTTCATAGGACTTACCGTTTCCGCCCGGGAGTTACCACAGACACACACACACACAGACCTTTTTGCGGGACTTGGTTATTTGGACTCAGGGGACCCTAAAACGTGTATTTCCGTTGAAAACTGGAATTCGAAAATTTTCACGATCGCAATACTTTCCTTACTATATATAGTAAGTGAAAGTAAAAAATTAGCTAAAAACGCAGTGAAATTCAAAATCACATTTGTAGAAGGCATCAAAGGTCAAAGACATTGTAGATGTATAATGGGATGATATGTAAGAAATTGTTATGATAATTTTGTAACTTTGTGCATCAGTAGTATTGTGAGCATATGTAAAATTCATTTATTTATTCTTCGAAAATTCCACACTCACAAAGACTAGCATTAATTATCAAAATATGTTAAGCAATGCTCTTCATTAAAGGAAAAAAGGTAGTAAGTTTAGTACAAATATTCTTACCATTATAATATTATAGGTGGAATAGTCAGGAATCAGTCTTTTTTGAAAAGTTTTTAATTTTGCCAACGTTTCGGCTCAAGCTTGTGAGCCATCATCAGGGCTACAAACATCAGAACAAAAGAGATACATATTAATATGATAATGAAAATTTTCTTCTGAATGTAGTGACAATGATAACATTTGAAATAAAACAGAAAATATACCAACATACTTAAATATTATAGATACAAATAATGATAATATGATACATAATCTGATGATGATAAGCATAACAAATTTTACAGAACTTTAGACTTTAATATAAAAGTAAAAAAAACATATATATATAAACGTACCATTACTGAGCCATGTCCAAGCATAAACTGAGGAAAACCATAAACATAGGTAGTATGGGGAGGGGTTCGTGTAAAAGCCCTGAAGGTTTTCCCCTTTAAGTGTAAATACTACAGCTTATCTTTGTTTTTAAAAAGTTTTACAAAATTATATAATGGAAAAAAACAAAAATAATATATCCGTATGTACAATAAGGCTGAACATTTTTAACAGAAAATTATAAACACTAGAATCTGAGGTATTTAAAAGATCATGAGGTATATAATAAAAAAACAAAAAAAAAAAAATAAATAAATAAATAACAAAAACAAGAACCAGAGGTGTTGTAAACAAAAAGATAAATATACAGTAAATAAATAAAATATACATTACACAAGCAATTTGTACAATAAAGTGATAGAGTTATAATTTAAGGAGACGGAAGATGTTAGCATACGAGGGAGAAATTATCTCTTTGTCAGTTTTATGATATACGGGTACTCGATCTTTTTCCATATGGATATATATAGCTTCGGAGAGGAGTCGCTTTTTGTAGTTAGGTACGGTGGCTAGGATTTCAGGATTATCAAAATCAAAATGATGGTCAAGGGATATAGCGTGTTCGGATAATACACCCTCAATATAAATATTCTTACCATGTAGTAATAATATATGTTTGCAACAAAATGTATTTATTACTTTAGAATCGATAAATTTATTTCCAAAAAGGACTTTAGGACATCTTCTACGAAATCGATGTTTTGACATTCTAATGGTTAAGAAATTCGGTGTACTGAGTACATATTTCATTTCATTCCGAAACATACTTGAAACTTGTCTATCCAAACGCATGGTTTCATTTTTTTTTTTAAATAATTTTTCCTTAAATAAATAAGCTCTTAAAATGATATAAAAAAACAACTCTAGAATTTAATACAAAGAAAACCAAGTTAATTAGTATATAATACATTAATGAGAGTTCTTTGCGCCACCTGTAAAGTTTTCTAAAATTTATAAATGAACGTTTATAAATACACTTCTTATGACTCCGTCGTTCTCTACCACCATACCAAGATTTCATCCTCAGCGTTTTACACTGAAAGATTCAAATTAAAAAAAAAAGGTTTTTTCATGTTGACTTCAAAAAGTCACACTAAAAAATATTCTAAGACCTTGACGCGAAGAAGCTTGTTCCCTTTCTGTGTGATGCAGTCTTTCTAAAGTTTGCTGGGGTTTTTTTTGTTGCAAGAGTGTTTTTTAAAGGAATAGTTTTGCGTCAAATTACTTCTTTTTACTGTTATTTATTTTTTTTATTTTATTTATTTATTTTTTTTTTTATTAAACGTAGATCTCATTTCTCAGTTTACAAGAGAAAGAGTTTTGTCTCATTTTTAAACGCTTGCATATTCATATTAGCTTATTCGTTTCCATAGATGCTAGAAAGCAAGGTTAGAATTTGAATTGGCTACTAAAATTAAGAAAAGAATAGTTGGACTCGAGGTGGGAGTGCAGTAAGCGAGTGAAATTGACCAATTTTCCGTTTGAGGTTATGACACCTCTTACTGCGCACTGTATGTGTGTCCACCGCGTTAAAGACGAGTAACATCTTATCCAATCAAATTATATATTTTTTAACCATATTCATATCTTTTTACATTTCTTTTGAAGGACGAAATAACCAATATGATAGAGCATTCTTACGGGTTTCACCCCCCGACCTTGGGCATAGATGGCTGCTATGCTTGCCACGTATCACCATTGGCGACTCTTAAAAGGTTTAGTAGGTGGTTAAGGATTTGTATTATATATCTATTTTCGCGCTTTCAAACGCGGCAGATGGGTCTAGAATTTTTAAAAGGTGTAAAAAATCTTTAGTTATTTCGTCCTTCGAAAAGAATTTAAATTTTTTTTTATAATTTTGGTACAAAAATTAAACAAAATATGATAGGATCTCGGGTTTGAACCCACGATTTTGGGTATAGAATAAAAAAAAATCCTCGATGCACAAGCGCGCGGTCTAATAATCGATAGTAACGTGTGATTCCATGAGAAAAAAAAACATAATAATATACCCTTATATCGATTTTATCCCAAGAGATTATATTAATCAATTTTAAAATTGATAATATGAAACAAAATATGACCTAAATAATTTATTAATAGACCTCAAAAATGAATGAAACCCGTACTTAAATATATACGTAAGATACTCTATTCTGGTGACCTCATATAAAAAAGTAGTCAAGTACTTAAAGTACTGAGTATTGTACTTCGCAGCAAGCGTTATTTTGATTATAGTACTCCGTACCTTTTTTTTCTGAGTACTTGTCCTTCACTACTGGTTTTAACCGTGGTGTTCAAGCTGTAACATAGGATGCTATTTGCCGCAAACCTTTGTGCTATGCATGATCCTTTTTCTCTGTAGAAACCCAAGAGCATAGTCTTCATTCCTGATATGGTCACATGGACAATATATGAAATATATTCATTACATAGATCAGAAATGAAACTATAAACAAATCAGATAATTTGGCAAGATTACCGCTACATATGTACACATATCAAAAAGAACCTAAATTATTTTATTTAATTAAAATAATCGCAGTTACTAATAAAATCACTGGCACCCCATTCCCGAAATAGCCCCTACATGGTACATCTAGATGTTTTAATGAAACATAAAAGACGAAATCCGTTACTATTAATATTAGACTATTTTTAATTTTGCTATTTTATTTTTCTTTAAATAGGAATAAACCCCTAACATTTAATAAAACACAGCACCCATTTCCTCCACATATCCCTCATGTGCATTGTTATAGTTAATTATTTGTTGGTTATTTCATAATATCTGAGCAGTATCTTTTTTTATTGTTTGTAATCATTACTTAGTTCAATATCCGCTCATAAATATTCAGTTAACAATTGCTACTTTCACTTCTGACTGTTGATATATGAAGTCATTACATTTCCCGCCTCCAATCTAACCTTCAATTGAGAAGATTATACTAAAAAAGAACTGTGGAAGGTGTTAACGGTATGTGGGTTGATATCACAGGAAACGATATATTTACAACACTCACAGGACTCATTGCTCATTGAGTATTAAATTATTAAAGCTAGGCTGGATTTCTTTCTTTCCATGATTGTGTAATTTATATTACTACTAATGATACTGCTGTGCCCGGGTGCAATTTGAATGTGGTTCATTCATCTTTTAAAAATCTCTGTTTTACTGATTTAGAGTTAAGAAATTTGGGATTAGAAGTTCATTACAACGAAAAGTGTCCTTTGCAAGAAAATATTATGTTTAATTTATAATACATTTTCATTATTATATTTATTCTTCGGCACTTAACTGCATATGAATTACATAGAGAAAGTATTGCGATCATGAAAATTTTCTGATTCGACTTGTCACCAAAAAAAACACGTTTTAAGGTACCCTTAGTGCAAATGACCAAGTCCCACAAAAAAAATCTGAGTGTGAATGTGGTCTGCCTAGCCAAACCAATTCAGTTCTATAAAACTTAAATTTCATATTTTAAGGCTTACATGCCTGAGATATTACAGTTATTTTTTTAACAAAATTGGCATACCAAAACAGCCACTTTACAGCCTGCAGTTTTCACCTTTTTTGCTATTTTCTCGTAATTAATATTTTTTCATGTAATTTTTGTTTTTTAAACATAAGACCAGTGATATAGATATATGTATATATATGTTCCGCTGAAAAGATAGATATTTACAAAAAATATTTTATTATCCCAAAAAATGTAAAAAGTAATGGAGAGTGCTGAAAAGTGGACAAAACTAAGTGATTGTTGTGGATAATAATATAATATATTAATTAATGAAAAGCATGTTTCTATCGAAACTCAATGTTGGGATGTAACCTGGAACCTGATAATGGAATGTAATCTTTAAATTTGTTAAATTGATTTCATCAACGGAGCCAAATAAATTTGTGCGTTTTGCGCACTAGATTATTAAAGTATAATTGAAATTTGAAATTTTATTATGAAAACATATGTTCACAAGTTTTATAGGCTTATAGGTATATAAGCCGTTTATAGGTAAGTAAAAGTCCTGTGCAATAGATTTTTAAAGTTTAAATTAAATTTGAAATTTCCTTTCGGTGAACATTATGAGAACATATTTTCATACGTTTATGGGCTTAAAACAAATTTATATGTACGTGTACAATTTCTTTTCTAAAATCTTGAACTTTCCAACGGTTCGAAAATACTTCTCAGATTATTTCTCTGAAAAATGTTTTGATGCCTTGATGACAGAAAATTTATTGTTTCTTCTGAAGAAAAACCGGATTGCAATGTATTCTACCCTGACCAAATCATCTGCTTGTCTAAAGAAGAGTATTGACACCCTGATGAACCTATTTCGGTATTAAAAATCTTTCTAATAACTTATTGGATGTTTAGATAACACTAACATTCGTGAAGCTTTCAGAACCGTAGCTTGTCAACATTTAGAAATACAGACAATTTAAGCCCCGTAAATCACCAGCCATTCTAGCACTGCCCCCAGGTAGGCTTTATTGCAGTGGCCGCCTCAGGTAGGGGGCGTAGATGTCGGAGAACAAAGGTGACAAAGATGAACTTGTGAGGCCGGTCGGTAAGCATCAGAGGAGGGACTTAGCTGCTAAGCCCTCGGAGACGGCCCCAAGCACGAACGGCCCACAATTAGGAACCCTACCTCTCTACCTGGATTCCTAGAAATCGTAAATGCTGAGGTGTCAGATCGAGGTGGACATAAGCCCAGCTAGTTGTGACTTTGTCACGTAGTTATAGTTTACGGCCTCTCCCTCGCTTGGGAGTCAGTTCAACTTAATTTTTAGGGGTGGTCTCAAGGTGTGTTAACACCTGTGCCAAGCTATTAGCTCTCTGTGTGGGGGTTCTCGCTGTTTATCAATCCAATCTATTATTCCGTGATTTTGAACTTCTGTCAAACAATATTTATTCGTAGGACTCTTTAAGTACTAATGATTCTAAATTTTCCATTAGTCTACGATTTCCTCAGTTGATGTGCCAAGTTAATGTTTCTTTTTCTCGGTTTCGGGAAATAATACTTCTAATAGTTTTTGTTTTAATACTCCATTAAAGCAAAAAACGTCACCAGTACGCAATTTTCTCTATTGGGAGCATATCCCATAGGTACTACAGATTTTCACTTGTGGTTATTTAGTTGGGTCATCTGTGTTGTAGCGGCTAGCATAAAAGCCTTCTTTGGGTTCATACCCATCAGATGGCCTTATGAATTGTAAAATAGAGTGAAAATGTTTTGGTTATGCCGTCCTTCGGAATGAGCGTAAAAGATCCCTATCCTTATTGAATCTGGATATGCGGGGTTACCTGTAGTATGGTGGTTACCATAACAGCCTCCTATGCTTATGGTCTCGGGTTCAAACCCGCAGGTGGCCGTAGGATTTTTTAATGGGAGTAAAATATCCTTAGGTATGCCGTCCTTCGGGGAGGACATTAAAAGGTGAGGATGTCAGGTATTCGTTAAAGATCGTTATCCTAATTAAACCTGGATAAACAAAATGTATTACTCCCAATGTAGCATCGTCTGATTAGCCACAGTAGTATAAAGTAGCGTTAAAGTAATATACAATTATTTAGTTGAGCGTTGTCACTTTTAACTCTGAATACTATAACTTTATGGGCACCCTTTTAAATATTCTGTATTCTGGGCACCAGGTCTCTAGGGGTTGGAAAGGACCTAAGACGTTGCCATGCAGATCTCGTGCCGATTGGGAGATTAGATGAACTCTCTATTAATATTCTTCAAGAATATTTGGAGAGGTTAGGAGCAAATTATTCCAGTCACAGGTGTGATTCTGAAATATGAGCTCAGGATGAGGAAATATTTTATGTTTCGTCCCTGTTTACAAATTTAAGTATCTCCATCCTTGATACATTTTAAATAATATCCAATAGTTGACGGATTTTTCCGCAATCAAGGCCGATACAGTTCATGACAAAATGATTTTTGATAATTGACGGCTTTCCGGGTAGTTCAAAAGCAACAAAAAAAACAACAGTGAAGTAGAGGGTGGACGTTCATAGAGGTGAATGGAGAGAGGAAGCATGGAGGCATCTGTTTCCGCCGCTCCATTGTCTAGCTCCATCAATGACGCGGCTTCCACATCCGCTTTCGTCGTCACCCTCGCTCCCTGAGTCATAATGATCAAGGAAGCCGTGTACTTAACAGGTTAGGGCAGGGCGTCTCGGTAGGCCCTGGCGCGTGTCCGGCGCTGAAATGATACTATTCATTCCCTCAGAAAGGAATCGTGCATGAACAAGCGTTATCCACTTCTGTATACAATGTTCGACACAGTATAGTTCTCATTTACAAAGCTTTTAATAAATTATCTCTATACTAAGCTATTTTAAGTTAATAAAGGCTTGGCAGTTGGATTCTCTGTTAGCATTCTTGAGGCTTTAGTCAGTTTATTTGTATTCTTTACTTATCTGTCTTTGCGGAGTTGTTGGTTTGTACTTATTTACTCGGTAAAATATTGTTATAAATTAAATTATGAACATTTGATCCCTCAACTTCCTTGTCAGAGTTGTTAGCCGAATAAGATTAGCTCAAAAAATGGAATGGGCATAAAAAAAAGGTGGAGAAATTTTGATTTTAAGGTATGTTTATATGTAATGATCCTCTCTTTAAAAACCCAAGTTTTCATACTCCCCCTATACACCTTTTCGGCAACTTGAAAAAAACGGATTTTTCTCACTTCCAGTCCATTTCACTTAAACATTGTCGTTATAACGACAATAACCATCCATAATTTGTTTTTGGAAATGTTTTAGTATGCTTTAATGAGGTGATAAGAATAAATAGAATATAAACTTAGTACCTTGTAGAAACAAATGCGATTTTCCAAAGCGCAATTTTTTTTTTTTTTTTTTTTACTGTACTTAAAATACTCGATTAAGTGTATTCGACTTTTTAAGATTAAATATCGCTATTAAGAGCTTCTTCAGAGTTATTACATTTATATTTTTTAAACTAATGATAATACTAACTCACAATATTTATAGACAAAATTGTCATACAAATATTAACCATTTTCATAATATGAACATCGTTG
This sequence comes from Piezodorus guildinii, assembly GCA_023052935.1. Classification (NCBI taxonomy): domain Eukaryota; kingdom Metazoa; phylum Arthropoda; class Insecta; order Hemiptera; family Pentatomidae; genus Piezodorus; species Piezodorus guildinii. The sequence goes on along the minus strand of CM041292.1, from coordinate 172,056,802 downwards.
TGTAATTAATGGTCTTTAACATTACCTAGGTTTTATCTTTATGGAAACAGTATTTAATGAAAGTTTGCTGATATAATAAGTTTTTTAATATATTTTAACCATTTAAATTAACCATCTTAATAGATTTGTTACTCAGAATCCATTTTTAACATAACAAGGAATTCCGCTCCTACTTAATTAAATACAATACAAGTAATCTAATTAAATGTAATTAAAGTAATCAGTTTACATTCGCCCACCATGTGCCCTGATGATGACCCACAAGAGGGGCCGAAACGTTGGCAAGCAATAAATAGTTGAAACTATTTAGTTGTTTCATTCACATAATTAATCACCAGTAATTATTGTAATTAAAGTCTGAATAAAATTAGCAATGCTAACTTCATTGAAGATTTGATTATAATAAGTTTGCTAAACAGATAAATTTAATCAAGCACAGATATTGCTTAACCCTATAACCCCACATTTATGGACAGCTATTTTACTCGAAAATGCACAATATCATATACCCTCAGAGGCAAAAAAAAAAAGAAGCGAAATGTTGAAATAATTGGCAACACTTATGATTACAACTTTAAATATTGACATTAGAAGCTCCTCGTCCTCATCTAAATAAATTTAAAAACTCTGCAAATTATTATACAATGTTTTATGACTTCTAACTAACTATATTAGGCTATAGCTGTTTAAATAATTCAAAGGAAAATGGAATATCACCGCTGCTAATTTCAAAATGTTTATCTTTGCTAGTTCTGAACCAATTTCAATGATTATATTGAGGATGTATAGTCGACCATAGAAACTATGATTGGTGGAAATAATCGGGAGTCAGTCTTTTTTTTAAATATTTTAATCAGACCGACGTTTCGACTCAAGCTTGTGAGCCATCATCAGGGCATTGCTGAGCCACGTCTAACCATATACTGCTTGGAAATGGCTCAGTAATGCCCTGATGATGGCTCACAAGCTTGAGTCGAAACGTCGGTCTAATTAAAATATTTTAAAAAAAGACTGACTCGCGATCATTTCCACCAATCATAATCTTCTTCTTCCATTGGCGCGACAGGCCGTGTAAGCCCTGGGCCTCGTTGTGCAATCTCCCAGAAGATTACACTTACGTTTCTTGATCCATTTTGTAGTGTAGGGTCATCACTTCCTACGCCTAATTTTGTGAGTAGCCACCATTTGGCTGACGGATCTCACATACCCGGGGGAGAGGCCGTGAGTGAATCCCCATTTAATTACATCCTCATAAAAGTCCCGCCGGGACTGGGATTCGAACTCACAACCTGTAGCATGAGAGACTAGCACGCTAGCCACGGTCTCCCCACGTCGGTCAAATTAAAATATTAAAAAATAAGACTGACTCCCGATTTCCAAATTTTAGTGATTCTTTTTTCATTTTATAGGAATATATAGATTTTTTTTTTTTTTTTTTTTTTTTTTTTATATGGCCTTTTAGTTATTCCTGAACTCTATACATATTTTCTCTATCTTCAAAAATAACTGTGTTATGGCCGTATTTACGGATAAAATTTCAATTTTTTTCTTTGCTTTTTTCTAATTGTTCGCGGTTTTACCTATCTTGAAACGTAAGCCCTAAAATTTTGGTGTGGGATTTTTTTTTGTCGATTACAAAGGTTCAATATTGAAAATAATAAACCAAAATATATAGTTTTAATTAAAAATCCGCTTCAATGCTCTTTTTCAGCTAAACAAGTATGAAAGAGGAGAGAAGCGTTTGGTTATTGAATGCGGTTAAGTATTCCCCGACCCTTATGAATTTCTCGGTTGTTAGCCTAATCGCCTAGGAGCCACTGCATAGTACCTAGGGGCGTTTTTACTGCTACCGGCTTCCCAACTCTTCGTATGTTTTCCCACATTTTTTGTTTTATTTTTTCTTCTTTGAACACTTATTTCTTTTACGGCAACTCCGAGCACTTTCATAGGTAATCATCCTAAAAAAAAAAATTTAAAAAAAGGATTAAATTGTACTGAATAAGGTTGATTTGGAACATTCATTTTTTTAGGGCAGTCTTACTTCTGTTTATTCATAAGGTATTATACAATCTAGTTAATTTGCCATTTAGGAATGATTAGGTGGTTAAAAATTGTATGGTATATTTATGTACCATGAATTTTTAGGGCTCTATTGCCTATTGCCCGTAAGTTTTATTTCGCTCGTCGTTTTAGTCTACTTCAATACATACTAGACAAACGGTCAAACCTTCCTCTGAACTACAAACGGCTCATCTACATGACTATTATAAGACCAATCTGGACTTACGGAGTAGTCCACTTTGGGGCTCTACTAAACCATCAAATTCTTCCTGCATCTAATCCTTACAATTCAAAATCCTCAACGCTCCTTACTTTATCACGAATAAACTTATCCATAAAGACCTTAATGTTCCCTTTCTTTTACTGATTTGCCCGGACCAGGTATCAATCCTTTCATGACAAACTCCATTCTCACTCTAACCCACTTGTTTCAATCCTTTCTTCCTCTTCAATTCCGGATAATCCTCCGAGGCGCCTGAAAAGGAAATGGTCCCGAGACCTTCTATTATAGAATATTTTTAGAGTGCTTCCAATGGGGAAGCTTCTCTACATGCATATCATGTCATTGTCTTACATAACTATTAAATTTACTTTGATGTATTTTTTTTGTTAATACAGTTGTAAATTGCAATAAAATGTTTTAAAAAAAAATTCAAATTATTTCATCCAAATCGTTCGCTCATACTAATAATATTTTATTAGATGAAATTACTTCTATGCAATTTTGAATAAGCGAACGATTTCCTCTTATTTGCATCTCATTGTGGTGTTGCTACACCTACTACAAGAATAAAGAGTGAATAAACCTCTTATAAATAAAGGTTTCTTATAAATGGATAAGCAGAAAACTTCTTTAATAGGCACAGTTGAGTCAGGCAATGACGTAGATTCTATTTAAATTGATCTTGAACTGGTTAAGTTCCCATTTTGTTTTTGTTTCTTCTGTCAAAAAACAATACATAACAAAAAATCTTTTTGAATAAAAAAGATAAGAAAGAGGTCTTTGAAGACTGTTTTGAGAATTTCTTCTACAACATGTTTACTCTCTTTACTCACAATCAGTCTAAACAAACTGTCTTAGCTTTCTCCACGTAATCAGAGAGATCTGTCAAGTTTTTTAAAGCTATTAGCAATACCGTTAAATTTATTATTTAGTTGATAATAAACTCGCTTATTATCTATGCCATAGGTCGTGGGTTCGAACCAGGTAGATAGTCTTAGGAATTTTGAAGGGAGTCAAAAATCTTAAGTTATGCCCTTTAGGTGTGGCGTAAAATGTTGGTCCAGATCCTGTGGGATGTTCCAGATGTCATGTACTCGTTAAAGACCCCTATTCTAATTAAACCTGGATAAGCAAAATGTATGTCTCCTCATAGCTAGATTTATTCTGAAGTAGTAGAGTTTACTTTTTTACTGGTAATGGAATGTAGTTTTCTGGAAATGAATATGTATCTGATTGCATTTTCACTCTTATCGGCATTTGAGAAGCTAATCCCCCTTATATAAAAAGCAACAAACAAATAAATACTAATAATGAATTAAGATAGCTCATTTACATAGCATCATATACATTGGGATAAGTAGATTCTATAATTTCATTTCGTTTTTCTTAAGTCGCCATTATACTTATTTTCCATATTCCACATGAATATTTTCCACCCATTTATAGACGCTGAGTGTTCAATGGTTCTACCCTCCCAAACCTTCATTTTTACATTTTAAGAATATCCTTACAATATAAATTTACCTTTCAGTAATATGGAGAATATGTAACACACTATTTTCCAATTAAACCATAGTTTAACTTGGTGATTTACATTTATTTCTATTAAAAAATATCCGAATAACTACCAATGTTTTGGTGTTCCCTGTTGCAGGGTGGCTAGCATAACAGCCTCCAATGCCAAAGGTCCCGGGTTCAAACCCGCTGGTGACCCTAGGATTTTTTTAATGGGAGTAAAAAATCCTTAGTTATGCCGTCCTTCCGAGGGAACGTTAAAAGGTGGTCCCGAACCTGTGCGATGTCAGGTACTCTCTAAAGATCCCTATCCTAATTAAACCTGGTTAGGCAAAATTCCCGTTGTAGCATCGTCTGATTAGCCACAGCAACATAAAGGGACGTTAAATAAACAAACAAACATGTTTCTATTCAAACTTAATTTAATTATTTCTTTAACAATTTATTTTAATCTCTCAATGTATTTAAAACTTATAAAATTGATTTTAACAACGGAGGTAAGTGAAAGTCGTGTGTTGCGCCCACCATAATTTTGGTTACTTATTTATATGGCCATTTGAACTCGGTTTCATCTACTAAGATGCATACTAGATAGAACCAGGCATTAGATTCTATTGGAATCAGTATGTTCCATCTACCCATTTACTCTGCATATGCAGATATTTAGCAGCGGTTTTGATGAACTTTCACCGATCAATTTTCTTAACTAAAAGCTTCTGGGGTAAGTTTATTTCTCCTTTTTCTTAGAGTATCCCTTACTAAAATTCCAAACAATATAAAATCCTGAAAATTATTGTTTATGCAGACAAGGATCAGTCGATAAAGGTGAGATTAGTAAGAATTGGACCAATAGCTATATTGGATTACTTCCTTAAATTTTGGGGATTGAGAAATATTTTTTTGCCCCAAAGCGTGTAAAGAGCGACGATGTGATTGTAAGGGCTGACCTAGTAACCGTTACGAGCGCACCTGCTCCGCCAGCTGGGATCCAGAACCAGGGCACTTGCCTCTCAAATCACTTTCTTCATTTCGCTCTATCTACTTCCACCGGTTCCTGCTTCAGTATCAGTGCTTAGTTAGGGTCAAGTTCTTAGTCAAGTACTCAGTTCCAATTCATCAGTGAGTACTGGAGGTAATTTTCTATCCCGGATTTCGATCGATTTGTAATTTATTTTACAAATGGGTTTATTTGACACCTTGGAGTATTTTGATCAATCTTATCAATCACATTTTTTTTTTTACTGATTATGTTAATTATACAGGGTGTCTCAAAAATGTCTCGTGGGAGTATATAGTGGGATCAGGTACCAGAACTTAAGTGGCACAACAAAGTTTATATGACCTATAGCCTGATTCTCAACGGTTATAGAGGAAAATGATATTTTGTGTGTTTCGCTGTTATCCACGGTTTTCATCAGAAGAACTCAATTATATCTACATGATGTGTGTGCATCGTAGAAAATAGAGTATTACCAAATGAAACAATAGAAAATTTCCCAGAACGTTGAGATGTCGAACCTTCCAAATAGGAAAGCATATGTCGCACAACCTCATGTATAAAATTAATTTTTAATATTTGACCGAGTCTGGCGGGATTGCTTTACAAGCTCCGTCTATTTCTCCCTCCTTCCTATTTTCTTATTATCTTGTCCTACCTCGCTGATAGATCTTTCAAAATAAATCACAATGGTTTCTATTCCTCCCTGTTTTCTCAATCTGCTGGTGTTCCTCAAGGCAGCATCCTAGGACCCGTTCTTTATACAGTCTACACAGCTGATATCCCAACCCAGCCTATTACTTTCCTTTCTACCTATGCTGATGACACGTGTGTGCCATCAGTAGACAATGATCCAGTTACTACCTCCCACACTCTTCAATCCCACATCCGAGACCTTGAAGTATGATGCCAGAATCGGAGGATTAAAATTAATTCTAACAAATCCCACCAGATAACATTTACCCTTCGTCATGAACCAATGACTTCCTGCCCTACAGTATCCTTTAATGAAACTCCACTAGTCCCTGTTGGACAGATTCGGTACCTTCACCTTGACAAACGTCTAACTTGGAATCCCCATACAGGATTGAAACGACAAGAAACTGCCCGATGTTTTCGACTACTTCAACACTTACTGGACAAACGCCTCAGATCAATTGTCAACGGTTTGGAAGGTAAATGAAATTTTGAGATTCTCGCGCATATTAAATGGTTTTCATTGAACTTTAAAAATCTCGAAATTTGATTCCCCCTAACCGTTGACAATCAGACCATGGGCCATATTTGGTAAACGTTGTTGTTGTTTTTTTTATTTTAAGGGCAAAAACTGCGAGTGGTTATTATTACCCAAAACATCTTCAGAACACGATTAACTTACCTATGAAAAAAAAATCGATTATCAATAAAAATAAAATATAACAATAGGGAATATAAACAGTATGATTTAATTGGAACTGCAAACATGATGATTAGCAACACAAAGTAAATATGAGTAATATCAAAAAGTGTGAAAAATAACTGGAATGTCGTCATGTTTAGAAATATATTAAAAATTTGTAGTGCCAAGCGTTATTTTGTTGCAGGAAATCATTTTGGTAAACGTTCTTTTTTCTCAAGTCCAGTATTGGCTCCCACAATATGACCAGCAAATATTTTCTTTTTGGTTATATTTTTTTTAAATTCTTACCTCCTCGAATCCTTGAGTGGCCTATAAAGGTAGATTTGTTTTGCACCATTTTCAAGCTTATTAAATGAAGAAATTTTTCTGAGACCCCGAAAATCTAAAACCTAATGATAGAAAAGTAAATGCTCCTTGAAATGTTCGAATTTTCTTAGAAATATTAAAATTTTATTTTCTTCAGATACATTATAAATATCATATGTTAATTAGTTTATGGGCTTATTATAACTTGCCTTTAAACTTATTTTGATGCATAATAACTTTTTTGTAATATTGCACTATCCAGTGGTATGTTCAACGTCAATATTATCAATAATGGTATGTTGAAATATCAATATTTCAGGAAAGATTTTTTGATGCCTTGATTACAGAAAATTTAATGTCCCCATCTTCAAAAAAAACTATTTATGTATTTTACTTATAAACCTTCAGAAAATAGATTCTTTATATGATAGTGAAAATCGTATGAATATTCGTCGCATGGTTTAGAAGAAGTTCACGAAAACGAAAAGATTTTATATTAAAAGAGATATACATGGTTAAGAGTAAACGGTAAACAACATAGACGTTTTTTTCAAGATTGATTTTGTAGGTAAGAAAGAGAAATTCTCGATATGAGCAAGTTGGTCCTAAACGTCAAGATAGTGTCTTGAAAAATCCCCAAATCATTGATAACATGTTGTAGAAAAAATTCTCCTGAATCTTTGTCTATCCAGCAGGGGACACTTCCGTCGAAAGTATTACTATATATGCAAGTGAAGCAGATAAGGCCAAAACCAAAATATACACATTCTGTACTGTCACCATATCTTTTTTCTGCACAATCTTTTATAAATGATTTAGGTATTTTTAAAAATACGTGCCCTTAACTAGTTGTCTAATTTGCTTTTTCTTTTTTGATGTGAAATGGCCTTATAAACTACGCGAATATCATTTCCTCCCAACTTCACGCACACATTCCCCTCTCTATAAAAATATATATTGAGTCATACAACAGTATGTCTCAGTGAGGACATCGGTAATAATAATCAGACTTTTATCCACACAATATTTACAGAAATTAAAAGTATTTCGTAACTTGAGTAATAAAATATGAAGGAATCATCGGAAAAGGTATTCATGACATATCAATTGATAATTATGAATTAGCCCTCCTATATCATTAAGCTGTTGTAATTACTAGCTCTTTATGAATTAATTCTCAATTATCGGGCATGATGAACTAGTTGTTAATTCATTGTTCTTTAAAAAAATTAAATCGAATCATTGAACTTTCATTCGTGACTTCAGGCTTCCAATAAAGAATGTGGGCTGGAGTTGTGCACTTTTTTATTTGTAGATTCTTTAAAATATAAAATCGCTGCAGTTTTTTTTTTAATGGATTCTTGACAGTTAGTTATCAATTTTTTTTTAATCAATGGAAGTACAGTTGATCGTTGAAGGGTGTAGCCATGGAGAAATTAACCATAAAATAAAATTTGTATATTATTTATTTAATTTTTATATAATAAAATAAATCAAATCCCGAAAATAATATTATAAAATAAAATAATCATTATCAGTAAAATAAAAAGTCGTTCGTAAAAGACTCCAATCACTGCTACCCACTGCACTATAAAAAAATAATAATACTATTTGTTTGTTTATTTATTTAACATCGACTTTATGCTGCTGTGGCTAATCGGACGATGCTACAGTGGGAGTCCTAAATTTTGCCTATCCAGGTTTTATTAGCATAGGGATCTTTAACGAGTACCTGACATCGCACAGGCTCGGGATCTCCATTTTAACGTCCCCTCCGAAGGACGGCATAACTAAGGATTTTTTACTCTCATTAAAAAATCCTAGGACCACCTGCGGGTTTGAACCCGTGACCTTTGGCATAGGAGGCTGTTATGCTAACCCAGCTACAAGTGATCCCACAATGAATACTATTTTTTTATAAAGAAAAACGTTTAAAATACGTTTAATTCCAAAAGGTACTATATCCATTCTAAAAACTTTTACAGGAAGCTTTTACTATATTATAAAAACAGATAATTTGGGTCTTTTTGCATTAAAATTTAGTACTTTTTTTTACTATAATATTGGGCTGATGCGAAATTAATGCAGGTTTCCTCTATTGCAATATCTTAATTCCAATTGTGTAAACAAAGCTAATCCTAACATTGATCATTATTATACCTAAACAAACCTTATCTAATACCCTCTCTTTCACCATGAATCTGTTTAGTAAAATCGTTTTGTTCAGTGTGTTCAAAGGTCTTGAATCGAAAATGTCAAAGTGCGATTTTCGTCAAATTTATTTTTACGAATTTAAATTAGGGCGCAGCGCTGCGCAAACGGCTCGTAATATTAATGAAGTGTGGGGTCAGGGGGCTATTAATGAGTGCACGGTGCAGCGTTGGTTCCAGAAGTTTCGCAGAGGAGATTTCGACCTCGAAGACAAGGAAGGTCGGGGCCGTCATCTTGCTCTGGACAACGACCAGCTGAGGTCAAAAGTGGAAGAAGACCAACCAAAACCACACGAGAAATGGCGGCGGAACTCGGTGTGAACCAATCCACAGTTGTACGCCACTTGGAAGCAATTGGTAAGGTAAAAAAGTTGGCCAAGTGGGTGCCAGTAGTAACGCCAGACCACACGTTGCACAACCAACGCTTCGACGACTGCACGAGTTGGGCTACGAAGTTCTCCAACATCCGCCTTATTCACCTGACCTCTCTCCTACAGACTTCCACTTTTTCAGGCATCTGGACAACTTTTTGAGGGAGAAAAATTTTCAAAACCAGGACGACATTGAAAATTCTTTTCGTGATTTCATTGAGTCCAGGGATTCGGATTTTTTTTCTGGTGGAATAAGAAAGCTTGTTGAACGTTGGCAAAAGTGCATTGATTCAGATGGAAAATATTTTGATTAAATATATATGGTTAAAGTAAAGATATGGCGTATTTACAATACCTACTAAAAACCTGCATTAATTTTGCATCAACCCAATAATAACATCATATTAAAGTTATAAAATGAAATGTTTTAGTATCATTTCGAACGAAAATAAATGCGTAATTAGTACATTTAGAAAATGGCCATATTTCTAAAGCGCGTTTTATAAGGACTTTTATAAGAGTTTATTAGATAGCATCAAATAGAAGATTTAGATAAAACTAAATTATGAGAATACAAATATGTAAGAAAATCAATTTCGTAAAAAATGTCGTTTAGTACCTTTTGGAAATCAACGTCTCAATTGTGTTATTACATATTATGTGGTTGGTGCGTAACAAATGATAAGTGCGTTGTATAACACACCATCGTGTCATTACAAAATTTTATTTAGAAGGTTAGAAAGCTAAGAAAGATTTTTAAAAAAATAAACTATTACGTACAGGAACAGGTATGTTTTAAATAGGTTTGAACATGCCAATGGAGTTTCGTGTTCCTTCACCATCGATACCTTAAACGTTCTCCCTCATATTCAAATCACTTAAAATCTTAATATATTTTTGCATGAGACTTTCCGTATACTATTACCAGATGAGCTCCAATTATCTCATACAGTATTTCTTGTAATATAATGTATAATATTTTATAAATTTAAATATAAAGATAATCGTATGTTTCTAATCATAAACTATTGAAAGATCAGTTTTTTCGTTTTAACCATCGAACTCCTCCATTTAATAATATTCGTTCCACTTTTATGATTAAGTGTTCCGGTCTTATTTTTTTTCCTTCCTTGATATAAGCTATACGATCGGAACTAATATTTTAAATAAAAATCAAGCCAACCGGTTGCTTCGAGGCTTGCTAATTCCAATTCAGGAGGCCTAGGTAAACCGGAAATCGGTAATTATTGCTTTAATTTTAAATTCTTATCACTTTCCTCCGGAAACGAGCCAGTTTTAATGAATCCTTTATTGAACCCGTATCAATTTTAAATAATTTATTCATTAGTTAATTTCACCCCTTGATACAGGATACAGGAAATATATAATTTATCTGTCAATTTGCTTTACGATGTTTGAATGAACCTGCCCAAAAGCCAGTAACCGTTCTTCCCATTAGCATAAAACTAATGTTTTAACACATTATTTTTGCGAAATTTTACCCTTTAGTGTAAATATGTTTAATTACTATATTTGCCTTCTCACTCTATTTTAGTATAGAGCAGTGATTCCGAACTGGTGGTACGCGGACCCCTGGGGGCTCGTAGACAATGTCCAGGGGGTCCGCGAGATGTCATTGGAAAATAATTGTAATCATCTTATTACAAAAAGTATTTGTAAATCCCAGGCTTTTAATAAGAAGCAGGCTCTCTACACTGACAAATTTAAAATTCACGTGATACGATTGCTTGTGCCGTAAAAGGTATCGAGGTCATCTTCTTTTCAGACGCCTCGGAGGATTGTCAGGAATGGAAGAGGAAGCAAGGATTGAAACTAGTGGGTTAGGGTGGGAGTGGAGTTTGTCAAGGAAGATTGATACCTGGTTCAGGCCAAATCATCTACATATGGAATATTAAGGTATTTATGGATGAACTTATACGTGAAAAGTGAGGAGCGTTGACCACCGGTGGGTCACGCGTCTGTTCCGTGGGCGGGTGACCCACCGGTGGGTCACGCACACCTATCCCGTGGGGCGACGTGCATCACTTCTTCTTTGTAAATAATTTCATTTATTGTTCAGTTTCTAAACATTATATGTTTAGGAATTAACAAACATCAAGGTTTATTTATTTAATATTTTATAACTTTCAACATTCTCTTTCAAAGGACTCTTATTGGTTAATTTCACTTGATTTCTCTTCTCTAAGAATTTTATTTAGCTGTTCCGTAATTTCTTTTCATATTTTTATTCCCATAATATGATGTAAGAATATAATAATATAAAATCATTTTTAATAATAAATAATAATATAAGATCTTTTTTTAAGCTTTTCCATAATCACTCGTTCAAGTCATATGTGTATGTCAAAACTGTAACATTCATGCATTCAGCACGTTGGAATCCTGAAACTGTTGTGTTCCCGCATTAGTACTAGACGGCAATAGTACGCCTCACGCGGAAAAACGTAGATATTTGCCCCGGCGTGAACGTGTTAAACTTAAGGGATCCTAAAGCGTATAAAATTCCGGAATTCGGAAATTTTCCCGACCGCTGTACTTTCCCTTACTACATATCTCATATATATGTAAGTGGAACTGAAAGTATCAACAAATATATTAACAGTTCATTTTGAGTGAGAAATCCTATACACGCCATTTCGAGTGTACTATTCTGGATTTGATTTCAGGATCATGTATTTGGAATGATGGGGACATTAATGACAAATCGTATTAATTGCTTCATGAAGGCAAGGCTCCTTTTGAAATAGCGCAGACCGTAGGCCATGAGAACTAGACTTGTCCCACGTACTCACAGATGGCGCCCGGCATTAAACATTTCCTTTTACAGTTCTAACGGAAATTTTCACAGAGGAAAAAAAAAAGCTGTAAAAGAAGGAACGGGAGAAGTGCAACTACGCGGGCGTCCATTTATGAATACTTAATCAATTGTCAAGGAGAAAGGGAATGGTGCTCGATAGTAAGCAATGTGTGTGCCTCAGTCCCAGGGGGCTCTACCAGTCTTACTTTCTAATTAATTTTTATCGGGAGGAAACAATTATCACTCTTGTGTAATGTATTTCGTATGATACTGTGGTGAAGTCTGTAATGGAAGGTTACTTCTACAGAATCATAATTAAGACATCTTACTACTATGCTTGTTTCATCAACCTTAAAAAAGTCACTAGCGATAATTACAATTCTTAGTTTGCTTCCTACCTTACTTTTAAAAAATCTATTGCCCGCAAGACACGACTTTTTCTTCCGTCGATTGTTATAATCGATTTAAGAACTTTTAAATAACGTTAGAGATGTAAATTTTATTATATTTTATTGATCTTTACAACTTTATATACAACAAGTAAAAGGGTTAATATGGCACGAAATATTCTTGTGAAGAGGCTAATCAGTGGTAGCATTACAATTAAAGAATTATATAAAGTTTCTTACCTTCTACAACTTTGTTTATTATATAATACTCTCCCATCACACATTCGTCATGCTCCTTCCCAATCTTCTTTCAAATCTCTCCTTTTGAAACACCTTCTTGCTTCCCAATCAGATGCCAAATAATTTCCATTCAGCGTTTAATGTGTTGTGAGAAATGTCTACACTTCATAACACAATTGATAGTAAAGTTTATTTTCATTTATATTATTAATGAATCTAATGTTGTTTTTGGTTTGTTAGTTCTTTGTTACCTTTAGATATTATGGTATTTTTTGTTTTCATTTCTCTATCTTTTCATCAAAGAGACTTTGTCCCAGAATAAAGTTATTTTTTCATTTATTCATTCATTCATAATATTTTTTCTAACAAGTTTAGCTTTCCAACGGTATATTGTACATCTATATCACTGATATTATGTTTTAAAAAAAAATATAAAATGTATTCAAATATAATTCTTTCTCTTTCCTCCTTTAGTTGGATATCAAATCTGTTAAAGTATTATATTTACCAATTTTTAATTTATTTAATTTTTAATTGCAAACAAGATTAATTGTTTTTGTTTCCGAATCCGCATCATTAATGGTACTTTAAAGAAAGAAAATTTAAAATATAGACATTTAAGCCCTGTCACATTATTTCAGTCAGAATGAAAACAATAATCAAATTTATAGACCCGTAAAAAATCTCAAAAAGGTGCAAAGTTAATCGTATGAAGTGGCTCTTCTGGTTGGTAAGTAAAGTAGGCAAACATAAAACAACTCAACATGTTATAGTTTTTAATTAAACACACTTGCTGTTGTATATTCTAACAATTCGTTTGCAATATAAATGTGAATTAATATTTTTCGTGGTTGAAGTTTTCCACCTTAAAGTGGAATACTAAACTTAAGTTATATTATCTCAAAGACTTCACTTAACTAAACTTTGATTACAATTAAAGTGAGTACCTATAATATTCTAGAAGACGTATAGTTTTCGACATATTTAAAAAATAATTTGTACTTTTACGTGAAAATTTTCGAATTCCGGTTCTCAACGGAAGAACGCGTTTTAGGTTCCTCTGAGTCTAAATAACCAAGTCACTCGAAAAGGCCTGTGTGTGTGTCGATGTCCGTATATGGTACGTTAAGCACATGAGGAATAGTTGTACAAAACTGAAATTTCATATTTAAGACAACTATACGCTTGTTTGTTTGTTGTTTGTTTATTCGTTTAATGTCATTTTTATGCTGCTATGGCTAATCGGACGATGCTACAGTGGGAGTCCTAAATTTTACCTATCCAGGTTTTATTAGGATAGGGATCTTTAACGAGTAACTGACATCGCACAGGCTCGGGACAACCTTTTAACGTCCCCTCCGAAGGACGGCATAACTAAGGATTTTTTACTCCCATTAAAAATTCCTAGGGCCACCCGCGGGTTTGGACCCGCGACCTTTGGCACAGAAAGCTGAACTACGGCTATTGGGTGGCCCCACTACTCGCTATCACTATACGCTTGTGATGATGCTACAGCAACTTTTTCACCGAAAATTTGCATCTTTTGCATCTAATTATGTTGATTAAATTCGCTTTACCGATGTAAAATTTAGTGGGTTTTAATATGATATAGGTTCCATTCTTATTGATATAGTCTGACAGGGCTTAAATGCCAATATTTTTAATTGTCTTCCACTAAAGTTTGTTTAATTTTATACAATCGAAAAAATTAACCAAATAATTATTTTAGGATTGATAACTAACGGGTAAATATATAAGTTCAACGAATTCTAATTCTAACTTAAGGAGAAAAAAGGAAAACAATGTTTTAGGTGATTTTTGTGTTTTTGAATACAAGAGCTTTAATATAGAGGTGTAATATAGCGTTAGAAGGTAAAGATTTTAGATAAAATATCATCTTATACACAAAATTGTAAAATTTAATGGAAAGAGGTGAAAAGCCGATTGCTTGCAATAAGGAATATAATTTATTGTTTAACAAAACACATGTTTCAATCGGAGATGAGTGGAAGTCGTTTAGTGCGATCACGAAATTTTTGAATATAAGAACAGCAATATAGATGTATAATATACCGTTAAAAACCTAAAGATTTTAGGAAAAATATTAGGTCATATAAAAAGTTGTAAAACTTAGTGGAGAGTGATAAAAAGCCGATAGAACTAACTGATTGTTGTATATAATGATACAATAGATTATTTAATAAAACACATGTTTCTATTGAAACTCAATGTAATTAATTCTTTAACACTTTCAAATGTCTATTTCAAAATTCTTAAATTGATTTAAACAACGGAGGTTTGTTTTTTTGTTTATTTATTAAACGTCCATTTATGCTGATGTGGCTAACCGGACCATGCTACAGTGGTACCTATCCAGGTTTAATTAAGATAAGGATTTTTAACAAGTACCTAATATCGCACAGGCTCGGGACCACTTTTTAATATCTCCTCCATTAAAAATCCCATAACTAAGGATTTTTTACTCCCATTTTAAAATCCTAGGGCCACATGCGGGTTTAATCCAGGAGATTGAGCATTGGAGGCTGTTATGCTAACCACCATGCTACAGGTAACCCCTAACACGGAGGTAAGTGAAACTCGTGTGTTGTGTTCACCAGATTTTTCTATAAACATTTTAGAAATATTTTTCACATCAACTTTGAGGACGAAATTTCCTAAACCCAGCTATATTGGAAATCTCGACGGCAAGGCAAAAGAAATCTCCATTTTAAAATTCAGATTGATAGGCATCGTCACTTATGAGAGTGAATAATATTTTGCTTTTAGAAATATAGATAATACCTTATTCTATATTTTGTGAATATGTATTAATGAAACACTAAAAGACATGAAAGATTGAGTGGGTGGTGACCCGTTGTAATATTTTACCTCCCGCCCTCGCCTATTGGTTCACACAGGCGAAGGCTGTTCCACCGGTGTGGGTTCGATTACCACCTGGTCGCCATGATTAATTATTTCAAATAATAAATCCTACCAATGTCAATTAGGAAATGGGACATCCAAGTATCTCGACCAGGAGATGATTTAGTTCACAGTTATCTTGAATAGAATAAACCTTAATTTAATTTACATTAATATCTAGGAAGAGATAGTTCGAGAGGCGGTAAAAATTGTTTTTAAAAAACAGTGGAAAAAACATTTAATATCCAACGTTTCGACCTACGTTCTGGTTCTTCATCAGGGCTTAGAAACAAGATAGGTGTTTAATAATAACAGAAAAGAACATGAAAAATAAAGTCGAGTAACATTGATAACTTGAGAACAATAAAAAAAATTTATAAAGATATTTATGTATATTCAACTAATATATAAATATAGTTTACTATATTCATCATAATTTGTATTAATGTTCAATTAATTTTTAAGTTGATGTAAAGACGAACGGTTCTGTGAATAATGATTATGCCTTGTGAATATTTTTTTATCTTGAATAATTAGGAAGCTGTTAGAATAAATCATAAATATTAGACTAGACCACCCCTAATGCTACAATTATAGGTTTGAGAAATGTTCATACGACCAGTTCGCCACACTCTGAAATCATTCATGTAACCAGTTGAACGATTTTTATACAAGAAATGTGGATGAATTGTGTCATTCTTGAAGATGAGCTATGTGTTTCAGTTATAATATATTATTAGTAAATCAAAATGATATTAACCATATGGAAAAGGTAGAATTTTCTTTTGTTGCTTCGAAAATATCAGTATGTAAATGGATGGACATTTTTAAAGCAATAAAGTCGATACTGATGATATTGTTTTCTGGATTCTGATGTTTCCCACTCTAAATTAATGTGATCTTCACGCCTACGCTCTGTCTACCTTTTGGCGCCTCCCAGTCGGTTCTCAGCAACCCATCGCCTTTTTAGTAGCTCCTTGGTTGTTCTGCAAACTAAACTTAAACGCCCAATGAATATTTAAGTCATTTCAGTGGTAATTGAAGTAGTCTATGCAGTGGTGCAAACCCATTTAACACCAAAGTTTATTTTATTTAACGTCACTTTATGCGACTGTGGCTAAATGGACTACCCTACAGTGAAAGTACTAAATTTCGCCTATGTATGTAGATTAATTTAGGATTGAGTTCTTTAATGAGTACCTCACATCACCATGCCTCTAGACTGCTTCTTTACTATTATAATTTGTATCGTAATTTGTTGTTTTGATGAACTAAATTAAACACTGAACGCGTCATACAATTACATTCAAACTTTTTTTGACCCAAAATTTTATCTGCTGTTTACATTTTTAATTATTTTCTATTTAAAATGGTATGTTCTTTCTCCTATTTTTATTTTAGTCGATTTATGATGTATTTTTCTATTTTTGTTTATTTATTTGTTATTGTTTATCATTTACAATATTTTTAAACGTAAGATTACCTAACTGATAGAAGAAGGCCATATTGTGTTGTTATTCTTCTATTTTTGTTTATTTACAATGTTTTTGTTTGTTTATTTATTTAACGTCACTTTCACGCTACTGTGGCAAATCGGACCATGCTACAGTGCGATCCCTAAGTTATCCTATTTAAGTATAATAATTAGGTAAGGAATCTTTAATGAGTGTCTAACTTCGTACAGGCTCTAAACCTCCATTTTACGTCACTACCGAAGGACGGCATAACCAAAGATTTTTCACTCTCATTTGAAAATCCTAGGATCACCTGCCAGGTTTGAACCCGCGACCTTGGGCATAGCAAGATAGTTTGGAATTTAAACATATTAGGTTTGAACCCACAACATTTTGCATAGAAGCCGATTATGCTTGCCCCTAGAACACAGTACAATAACTTTTAATATTGTTTTTATAGATTTTTTTTTTTTCGTTTCATTATGAGGTTGTTTTTGTAAACACAAACTGCATAAGGGCTTAAAATATGCTCGAGATAAAGTAATGTGGAGTAAGTCCTCTATACAATGCGAACCCGATATTGTTTTAATTTATATTTCTAAGCTTCTGGTTTTATTATTTTACTATCTTGTTAAGTAAGGTATTATCTTTTTATGTTTAATAAAATAAATTAATAAAAGTATATTATGGGTCACCTCATTATTTAATGTTAAAATTGTTCAATAATTGAGACGTTGATTTCCAATATATCTCATCCATTTTACGATAGTTAATAGGAAACGCAAAATGTCTCATTGATTTTAATTTTTAAACCATTTTATTTTTGTTATTATTTCATTAATTTTATTTTTAACTTATAGAAAGAAAAGTTGGTGTAATTTTGAATGAAATTAAATGTGTACGTAATACCTTTTGGAAAAAATAGATATTTTCTAAACGTTAAGTGTCGTGTGTATTTTATTTTTATGAAATTAGATGTTGGAATTTTATAAAACTGGGTGCTTATAATACAAAAAATATGTCTTTTAATGGCTTTTGAAAATCAAGGTCTTAATTGCTATGCTTATTGCTGATAAAGTAATAACTGCAATCTTTAAAAATAATTGTTTGATTTTCTTGTGTTTGTTATATTTTTAAAAAAACTGTGACATAGATGAGTGCTGTACCTATATCTAAATGGAAAAACTGAAATCCTTCCTCAGCATTGTTATATTTCTTATTAATTAATTTATTTTTTAAAATGATAATAAAACTAGAATGATATTACGAAAAATGACTGCATTGCACCATGCACTCTTCCCTCTCTACGTAAAAGAAATTAAATTTAGAGAACGGCTTCCTCCCCTTTCTACTTAGAGCTCCCTGCGCCGTTGTTAATTAAATCTGTCGGAGAGTCCAAGACATCTCCTTGAGATTAAACAATGATAGGGTTTTTGGGGCAAAAAAACTTCATTAGTTTGAAAATAATTTTGGAAAAATAAAAGTGTTTCTACATCAGATAGTTAATTAATTTTTTATTCATGATTGTAGTTTCGAAAAAAATTATCCAGTAGTGGAGAAAAGCAGCAGACGACGTACGGCTCTTTTGTTGTTCGTTATTTGCGTTCTATTTATTTAACGTCACTTTATGCTACTATGGCTAATCGAACGATGCTACAGTGGGAGTCCTAAATTTTGCCTATGCAGGTTTTATTAGGATAGGGATTTTTAACCAGTACCTGACATCGCACAGGCTCGGGACCACCTTTTAACGTCCCCTCCGAAAGCCGGCATAACAAAGAATTTTTTACTCCCATTAAAAAATCCTAGGACCAGCTGCGGGTTTGACCCTGTGACCTTTGGCATAGGAGGCTGTTATGCTAACCACCCAGCTACAAGTGATCCCAATATTCGCGTTCTATTTGTTATCTACACATCTTGAAATGTAAGTCCTCGAACTTTAAGTGGCGAGTTAATTTAATTTATTTTTTTTGGGACGATTACAAAGTCTCATTATTGAAAATAATAGACAAAAAGCATTTATACCAGACTTCTTTACTTTTTCCTTTCCTTTTCTTTAAACTAATTCAAATAAAAATTCTTGCTTCTAATATACTTTTTATTTTTCTCAACATTTACATTTTTTACAAGAAATTACATCTATTATGAGTTCATCACCGTGTCTTGATCTCCAAAAAATTTTCATATTTATGTCTATCTTCAATAATAACCGATTTAGAAGTGTATTTGCATCTGCTTTTTTAATTTAATTTTTTTTTTCCACGTAACTGAGGTACTTATGAATTGATTTGTTTTTAAATAAAGCGTTTTAAATCGGCTGCTATTTAGAAACTAATCTGCTGATATCAACATCGAGGCGTTAACATTAAGTTCGAATATCCTGTTATTTTTGTGCCAAGTTTCGAAAATAATGATCCAGCAGCTTCAGGAAAAATACCCGGATAGCGAACAGTCGGATTTTTTATTATTATTCCCTATTTGGATTCTATGTTTCTTTAAACGTAAGCCTTTAAATTTTGAGGAGGGCTTATTACAAAGGCTCCTTATTGAAAATTATAAACCAAAAATAACTATTATTTTTATTACGCACAGGCGTTGATAACCTTCAGGTTTTACGCCTTAAAGCCCAAACAAACAAACTATTATAAGATAATATCTAATGATTGTTATTTTTGATTCATATTATTAAGTGTCGAATATTGTATTTCACCGTATGTGGTAATTATGTGTATAAAAAAAAAACTATACATCTACAGCCCATAATGGCTTAGTACGTATAGAGATTCATACTGTTACTAGGTCTAAGACTGTTCAATGAGTTAATTAGGTAGAGATCACGCCCTCGGATTTTTTCCCCGATTTCGGGTAACCACTTTATAGAGGCTGTGATTGCCCTCCATATCCTAGATTCATCCAACATTCTAACTGATATTATTAATACGAGCTATGCTATGATATAATTGACATTTAGTGATCACTGACTGCACACTAGTTACTTCTACTGCACAATAACAACAATAAATTGGTCATTTTCTAGCATTTCTAAAATAGATAATAGATCTGAAATAGATTTTTGATGATTATTTGAAGAAATATCTATCTTGTATTACAATATATTTAAATTTTAGTTATTCAATGTTTCGCGGACTGAAGTAAACTCCTAGAACCTATGTTTTTTTGGTCATTTTGATTACCTTACTGAGTTTCGGTAGCCTTGATATTCCGTATGAACTATACGTGATAGAATAGAGTTTATTATTGACCTGTTACATTAAAGACCAAACTGATCCTCTCTTAAAATTAACAGGAATTGTATATACATTTATATTTTACCTTGAGTCAGGTCTTTTATGTCAGTATTTACAATACATAGATATTCCTAGTATTAATACTATCTAATGGCTAGAACATCATCAAAACGAAATAAAACATCCAATTTGAGATTAAAATAAATATAAACTAACATAAAAGGAAATTTAACTCTCCATCATTCTTTTCCCATAAACGTTTCTAATACTCTTATATAAGCTATATACATTACAGACTTTAACAACACTAAATTTAAAATATATTATTTACAAATATTAGTCAAGTCTTTCTTATAAAATGATATGTCATTAAACTTAAAATGATTTCTCATTTATTATTTCTCTTATATTTTTTTTAATTGTTTCTAATGATTGGTTTAAATAATTTTTTTTATTGAACATATAAAATGTTGTACATGAACTTACTATGAATGATTTATTGAAAATCGATGTTTTATGTTTCGGAATCAGTAATGTATATTTAGATGCTTTATTATTTCTACTATGGATGTAATGGAAGATCATATTTGCGTAAAGATAGCTCGGGGTTTTGCACTTTAATATTTTACATGTTATTGTTAATAAATTAAATACTCTTCTTGACCTTATCTTCATCCAATTTAACTGTTTGTAGTAAGGTGTGATATGTTTATCTATTGGGGTTTGCGTTATATACCGTACAGCTGCATTCTGGGCTCTTTGAAGTCTATTTACTAATTTTTCTATTATATCCGTATAGGTCATACTTGCATAATTCAGGTATGGCATTACCATATTACTTATTAGAATTTTTCTAATCGGCAAATAAGGCTGAAAATTTAGTTTTCTGAGTCGAAATTGTGTTTTATAAATTTTACTGCATATGTGCTGAGTTACTGATACGGTGTAGCCCACTAAAAGTCTAAAGATATATCTAATATTTAGGATTTAATTTTTTAGAATTTAGGAGGTCCTTGCCTTTGAAATGATTAGTTAAACGGTTCCGCGAAAAAATTTGTTGGGGACCTCTGCACTAGACCATGCCGCTCCCGAATATGTATGTGTATAATCAAGGATTAATTTAACACATCAAGTAAATAATTTGGTACTGTTGGTAAATATGTGTGTTTATAGCGAAGTTGGAAGAAAAGTGACTTAGGATAGGAAGAGAGGGATCGAGGTCTGGCTGTCTCTTTGTAGAATAGATATTAAGGTGCCGCTAGAATTATACACGGTAGCCTGTTTCTTTGCAAGACCGCCGGCAAAAACAAACATTCCATTGTCTCTTTTCCAATGCTACCTCTTGTTTGCTTCTTCTTTTGTTCCTTACACCAGGCCGCCTCCGCCATTTTATTTAGTTTACTTTTATATTTCTTATTGAATTCCCCTGTAGATAGAAAATTGTACATCTATTTTTCGGACACATGAGTGAAAACAATACATGAATTGACATTTCATTTATTCCCACATCATTTAATTTTTTTTTTTTTTATTGATACGGAGAAATATTGCTGTTCAAATATATTATAATAACAGTCCATAGTTGTTGTACGGAGAAGGCTAATAAATGGAATATAAACAAATATAACTTAATTTTTATAAAAATAATAAAGGAGAAAAAATTAATAATAACAAGAATAAAATTATTATAATATTGGTTTGTAAAATAAGTTCATAGCGTTTTTTTTTTACTAGTTGTTTTTGTTTGTTCATTTATTTAACGTCACTTTATGCTAATGTGGCTAATCGGACGATGCTACACTGGGAGTCCTAAATTTAGCCTATCCAGGTTTTATTAGAATAGGGATCTTTAACGAATACCTGACATCGCAAAGGCTCGGGACCCCCTTTTAACGTCCCTTATGAAGGACGGCATAACTGAGGATTTTTTACTCCCATTAAAAAATCCTAGGACCAGCTGCGGGTATGAACCCGTGACCTTTGGCATAGGAGGCTGTTATGCTAGCCACCCAGCTACAAGTGATCCCTTTTTTACTAGTGATTGGATAAAAACTTCAGATTCGTGTAAATATTTTTAATCAGTTATATATGACCTATTTTGAGCTATTATATGTTTCCATCTTTCATCACTTTGATTTAATTTGGTCATCATCAACAGTTGAAGGACGGCCCGAGTGCTTTGCGTCTTCCAAGTCAAAATTTCTGGTTCTGAATCGAGCAAACAACTTACTATTTTGTTAAAAGTCTGTGCAGCAGATTTTCCTTATCGGAAATAAAAAAATCATTATTAATAATAAAAGGCTTATCGAACCCGAAGGTTCGATGCCGATACCACCAAACTTCGCATGCACATACTCGTCCAATGTTCGCCGGTCAAGCCCAAGCTTCCGAGATCAGCCTTAATGCAATCCTCCCATCGACGCTTCGGCCTAACTTTCGGACGCCCAACAGAAAAAAAATCATTAAATGACAAAAATAAATTTGTTTCTCTTCCATTTTGAGCAAGCGAAATACAACTTAAAGATAAGGAATCTCGATCGAAATTGATGCTGAAAAGCACCTTAACTAATTATTTTTTAGAATATGAAAACGTTATTGGCCAAGAAAACATGATTTTATGAACACAGAGGATTAAATTCAAGTATTGAAAAACACAACGACTTTATTTATCAACCCAATGCAATAACAAGTAGAATTGGAAAGCTTTAAATCGATTCATATAATTTATTTTGTTTTAAATGATGAAATAAATTTGGAATATATATACTATTGTGACTTAATAAGGTATATTAAAAAATAATATGGGAGGTTTACACCTATCAATTGCCTGCAGTATGTCAGTGTTTAATGGTTATAGGTACGTTACGCTGTGCGCAGTCTTAGTATAATATTGATCTTACCTACTATTATTTTTATCCCATTCAAATTTTTTGATTAATTAATTGTAAAATTGGATGACAATGAGTATGCTGGTACGTGGTAAAACATTTCAACCCACATTGCTGGTCTTCATCAGAGATAAAATGAAACAAATAAATGGATAATGTCTTGAAATAGTGGAAACGTATTAAATAGTTAGTTCTCAGTGAAAAATGAAAAAAAAAAAAAATCTATTAAATAATAACGTATATATAACGTATAATTGTATATAACTATATGTTTACACAGTTATATACAAAAATCCGTTTTGGACCATTTCGATGGTAAAATAAAAACGCACATAAAGTAGGTATTTTCAAGTAACTTCTACGAGGCACTCGCTGAATATAATTGATTAAAATAAAAAATAAGTTGTTGACAATGGTCATTGAAAAGAAATAAATTAATACATATAAAACGAAATAGGTAATTATAACTTTTTAGAAACAAAATAATACTAAGTCAAAACTGTTAAAAAAACTTAATAATTCTTTCAAACTAAAGTTATCGCAAATTCATTCTTTGGACGTTCTCTCAAAACGAATCACTAAGAAAGAGGGGAATCGCCTGTAGCATATTGGCTCGCGTAGCAGCCTTCTATGACAAAGGTCCCCAGTTGGTCCTAGGATTTTTTTTTAATGGGAGTAAAAAATCCTTAGTTATGCCGTCCTTCGGAGGGGACGTTAAAAGGTGGTCCCTGTGCCTGTGCGATGTCAGTAACTCGTTAAAGATCCCTATCCTAATTAAACCTGGATAGGAAAAATTTAGAACTCCCACTGTAGCATAGTCCGATTAGCCCAAGTAGAATCAAGTGACGTTAAATAAATAAACAAACTAAGAGAGAGGCATTACGCGGATTGGCATAGACATTTATTTATTCGTTTAACGTCACTTTTTATGCCCTAAATTTTGTCTATCCAGGTTTACTTAGGATAACAAACTTTAACAAGGACCTAACATGGCCTAGAGTAAGAACCACTATTTTACGTCTACTCTAAAAAAATTCGTAACCAAGGGTTTTTATTCTATTTAAAAAATCCTAGGACCATCTGCCGGGCTTAAATCCTCAAGCAGGGATGTATTTAAGCAAAGCAACCATGCTTTGTCATAATAATCTAAATAGATCAGTTATCTTAAAAAGATTTTAAACAAAATAAAATATAAAGTTACTGCTCAAGGATCCATATACAAATATACATAATACGCAAAAATTAATATTTTAAATTCATTCATTACTTTATAATTTGAATTAAATAAGCTGATATAATTATTAATTTAACGTCACTTAATGTTACTGTGGCTAATCGCACAATGCTACAGTGGGAATCATAAATTTTGTCTATCCAGGCTTAATTAGGATTGGGATCTTTACAGAGCAGCTGATATCTCACGAGCCTAAGATCACAATTTTACGTCCCCTCCGAAGGACGGCACAACTATGATTTTAATTGTCCTCTTGAAAAATTCTAGGACAATCTGCTGTGTTTCAACCAAGACCTTGAAGGCTGTTATGCTAGCCACCCCAACATCGACTTCGACTAATACAATATTTTTTTAATTATGCTACTTCTTAATATATTTTTGTTTCTGTCATTTTTTAGCAATTGATGTCGATTTTTACTTATTTTTTTCAATATATATCCATGTTATTTAATCATTCGAATTATAGTTCTGGGAAATTACTATATGACTTAACTATTTTATACTAATTAACTTCTTAAATCACTATAACTTCTCATAATGTTTTAAACAAAATTAATAATTTACAATACTTATCATTGTTCATTGTAGAATTAAAATGATATTCACTCACTCATGAGAATATGGAGCTTTGTAAAACTGTCCGTTGGATATCATATTAACAGATTAGGGCAACGAACATTTCGACATTTAAGCTAAGTATAGAATAAAGTTCAGGGCTACTTTAGGATCGTGGGAAGGAATTCACACACTATAGGAAATTGAACTTTCACTGTTATAGGTTTTTCTTATCGTTTCCTAAACTTTGCCTCTCTCCACATTTCTCTGTAGACCGCGAAGGTCTTAGCGTTCAAACATACCACTCCTGAAAATCATTTTAGATTTCATTGTCACCCTGATTTTTTTTTTTTCTTTTATGTTAAACTACAATGCCTTCAAGAATACAAGAATATTTTTTTTTTGTTATAACTATTATTAGATAATTGATTTAGAGTCACATATATATATATATATATATATATATATATATATATATATATATATATATATATATATATATATATTTCTTTTTTTTTTTTCTTTTTTAAGTTGTACAAAACTTTTATTATGATTTTCTTAGTTATATAACTGGATTAAGATGATGTATAACTTTGCATTATAAACAATTAACAACTGTTTTTTTTTATGAGAAATTTTCCCAAAGACAAATAAATAAATTATTGATTTTTTATTTTAATTTTATTTATTTAAGGAAATTTATAACTGTATTAAATCAATACAAGTAAATAGGATTGATATATGGGAATAATTGATTTAGAGTTTAGGTTTCATCTGCCTTATAGTATATAGAATGTTTTAAAAATTATTATATTTGGATTATATACCTTGAAACGTGAAACATCAAATTTTGAGGAAAGTTATTTTTTTTTTTTTTTAATATCAAGCCTATTTACTTGTTGTATTGATCTAATACATTTGTAAATTTCTTTAAATAAATAAAATAAAATAAAAAATCAATTATTTATTTATTTGTCTTTGGGGAAATTCCCCATACAAATACAGTTGTTAATTGTTTGTAATGCAAAGTTATACATCATCTTAATGCAGTTATATAACTGAGAAAATTATAATAAAAGTTTTGTACAACTTAAAACAAAAAAAAAAAAAATATATATATATATATATTATATTATATATATATATATATATATATATATATATGATATATATATATATATTTGAATTGGATGGAGCATTGGACGATTCTGTGTAGGCGGAATTTGGTGGTATCGGCATCGAACCTTCGGGTTCGCTAAGCCTATTATTATTATTATATATATATATATATATATATATATATATATATATATATATATATATATATATATATATTATATATATATATATATAAAGTTTGAATATTAAAAAAGTCGTCCATATACTTCAGGACAGATGAAACGGCAACTCAAAATCAACTATTAGCAACTCCAAATCAATCAACATTTCTAAAGAACAAGACAGGGTCACTTGAAGCTGGGTGGTTAGCATAAGAGCCTCTTATGCCGAAGGTCACGGGTTCAAACCCCCGCAGGTGGTCCTAGGATTTTTTAATGGGAGTAAAAAATCCTTAGTTATGCCGTCCTTTGGAGGGGACGTTAAAAGATGGTCCCAATGGACCCCGATGGTCAGGTATTCGTTAAAGATCCCTATCCCAATAAAACCTAGATAGGCAAAATTTAGGACTTCCACTGTATTATCGTCCGATTAGCCATAGTAGCATAAAGTGACGTTAAATAAATAAACAAAACAAGAACAAGAAAATAGGACTTCAACGTGTTAATCAGTCGCCCTTTTGAAATCAAATGACTGATCTTACCATCGAACTAAAATATCATACATCAAACAAACTAAACATTTTCAATATATTATTATTACCATTTTGATTTTATTGTAATTGTTTTATAAAAGATTTCAATAGTTAGAATGAAAATGTTCTTGTACTTTTGACCATTACAAAATAATATTTCTAAGTAAAATTAATTTTAAAAATCGACCATAAATTTCATGTAAGTTTACTCATTTATCCCTAAAAATTGTTCGAATGTCGTCAAATCTTTTTTTTCAGATATTTATTACTATACGCAAATATGGTTGTTATTTGATGTTCCATGATTATTGTGTATATTTTTCATTTAATTTGTTAATTATTTTTATTGATTTATTTTTCTTATATTAATATAGTATATATCTGTTCATATATATTAAAAATATCTAGGTTATTATAATAAAGTAAATAATAAATATTTTTCATAACGTTGTGATGAAAAAAATCATTTTATTTATATTTGATATTATTTTGATTTTGTTATTTGCAGCTGTATAACTACACTAAGAGGAGAGAGAAAATCTTCCTTTTAAAGTTGTATTGTTTGGATTTTTTTTTTAATTATTACGTATAACGGTTTTATTAAAAAAAAGGTTAACCGTAATAATACTAAAAAAAAGTGGAAATTGTGAGAATAAAAAGGAAGTGATGTTTAATGGGAATTGGTTGTGAAGATGCATGTATGTTCTTACTGTAATATTCACTCGGTCTTGTTAGCTTCCCATCATTGATAAAGCTATTTACCAAAGGTTTCTTTTCTTCATTATTAATCTAGCTTAGTTTATGATTTTATGTTATTTTTTTGCATTTTTTAAAACGCTTACATACCGTTACACTTATAACCTTGCTTGTAGTAATGTCTGAAGCTGTATATGCCGATACTGTTATTGCCATCTAAAAAAACAACAACAAAAAACACGTAGCCGCCGATCCCAGTCTGACAGACGAAATAAGTTTTTTAAATAATGTATTTATATTAAATTATAAGTAATCAAACGTGCCTCAAATCAAGTATTGGAATAGTTTGAGAGATAGCGTTAAAAAAACAAAACACATTAAATATTTATTGATAAACGAAACGTTTCTTCATCCATTCTTAAAGAAATTATTTCAGTTTAACAAACAGCAGTAATGTTTCTTAAAATATTGATTTTATTATAAATAGTTTAGCATATCTGAAAATCATTTATTAAAACGTTGGCAAAAAATAAATAGTTGAAACTATTTAGTTGTTTCATATACTTACTGCCACCTAATTCCCCTCCAGTAATTCCCAACTAATTATATCCACTATGATTTAATATTTGAATACTAACATATAATATAATACGTGATTCATTATTTAATGCTTAAAGTATCCCCTTATTCTTCGGTTTAGTACTTATCATCTTATTACTTACATATGTGTATAAATAAAGTAACATTATTATTTACTTTTGTGTTTAGAGGCATCGTTGAAGTCAGGAATGAATCATATTTACATCGTATTATGAATCATAAATATTTCGTTATTAATATATTAGTTATTAATCTATTTCGAGATTATAGATATTTTAGTAGATGAATTTATCTTAAGCCCAGCTATCCTTGTTATACTTCAATTTATCTTTGCATATTTAATAAAGAAATGATAATTGCACCAAAATGCAATTAACATACATCATGGATTCAGTAATTGATTCATAAATCATTAATGTAGCTTCCTTACCTCAACGAAGCAGCCCTGATTGAAAATCCAAAACATGGGACAAAACGTTGGTTGATAAACAGTTTTTCACCATTTGCTAATATTGTATGACCGCCACCCGAATCATCTCATCCTTTGTAAGTAATTTACTGCTACCGCATCCTTTATTCAAGTAGCGATCAAGAGATAATTTTCGAAAAACAAATTATTTGTTGTAAAATCAACGATTCTGTCTAGGTTGCAGGTCTACATCAGGAATTTCCTTTCGCATGACGTGGAATAACAAGTATTTCTTTTAATTTTATTATCTCGTCGCTTCGTTAGCGCTACTTCATTTGAGACTATCCCGTTCTACCTCATAATTTAAAAAGTTTTATTCGTATATCAGTTAAAATAATTTAGATAATAATAGTTTAATTAATGAGGGGATTCCGATGGTGGATGGAATATTGGCGACTGTCATGATTACTGTTTACAGTTATCATAAACGTAGGCACGTTATTTTCTACTTAATTGTGTGTAAATTTGACTGCGCCCTCTACTATCTTCTCCTCTATTACTGTTTATAGTTAAAAAAATCATTGGTGAAACTATGAAAACGCAGTTGTGAAAATACTGTCCAACAGTTAGGTTTTATTATGTGATAGTTAACGGTAATAGCTTACTGCGACGTGTATGAACTTATAACATCAACTAGACCCATATTTTCTTTGCTATGTGAGCATTTTTAGTGTTATAACATTCATTTTTGGTATAACCAATAGTAACTGCAACTGATGCAGCAATGATTACAAAATATACCATATATCTTATGAAGTAAAAGAGTGTCCAAACATTAACGATAGTTTTAATCGAATACAAAACAGTTTTTTTTTCTTGAAATTGAACACAACGGATAAGTAGTTCTATTTTGTAGAAATTTTCTATGACCATTGTGGCTAAATTTCGTTGATAGAGCGTTGAATATCCTCCTTCAGTGAATGCGTGCTTTTAGGCTTGTTGGTCTCAAATAAGGCTTTAAAAAAGAAATCCAATGATGTTAAATTACACAGTGGAGGGTGGGGGAGGGAGGGAGGGATCATCTTTATCACCGAAACAAGAGAGTACACTGCTAGGAAATGTCTCATAGAGAAATTGAATTGTTCAAGGACTGTATTGTCCTTGTGGTACCGCCTTGTTAAAACCACACGACGTCTACATCTTTCAATTTAGAGAAAAAGAACTGTGTTATCATCTCGCGATATTGAACACCAGTAACATTTACTGCGTAAGCAGCTTTATTTTCGAAAAAGGATGGAATGATACCTTCAACCCAAAATCCTCACTGACATGTTAAGGATGGATTTGGTTTGGTTCCCTGAAGCCCTAATACTACAATTTTTGTAATTAAAAAAGCCTCCGTGGTGAAAATAGGTTTCATCGCCCAAAAGTATTTTGTTCGAAAAATCGGCATACACTTGTTGAAGTTCAATAATCCGTTCAACGAGCTGAGCATGGTCATTGGGCTTCATTCTTATGTTAATTGAACTTTGTAAGGATCGAGTTGCAAATCAAAGTAATGTTGGTAAAGAGCTTCGTGGATTTTGCAATTGTTTTCTACGACGACACATTGATGTTTCTGGACTGCGGTGTTACTGATGGTATCTTCGAAAACACAAATATTGCATTAAAAAAATATTTTTGTTATTTTCTTCTTTAGTTGGATATCGAATTCTATCAATGCTAACAAGATTATATGGTTAATTTTTTCTAAATATACAAAATTAAAAGGACTTGAGAGGTAGAAAATTTAAAATAATCGGCATTTAAAATATCCCCAATAAATTATAAATTTCTCATCAAATGTTATACCAACTTGCAAATTGTGTTGAATCAGAATGATTAACTGTGTAAATCGGTGTCAAATCTCTGGGCATAGCGCCCTATCAAAGAGCGAAAACAAATATTGACAGAGGGGTGACTGGCGAAGGGGAGAGCCGAAGATGGCCGAACCCTCCCGAACGCTGCCCCCCACCGAGTCCCTTATCCGAGCTAGCGACCACCGGCAGTGCTCCTCGAGGAGGCTACCGATACAGTTGTGGGTGTGTGTCGCTGGCTCTATCACATTACGTCGTCATGGAATACTTGCGATATGTGTGAGTAGTCTTTATAGATTTTCTTAAATTTTATTGTTTTATTAAATATATTTTTATAATATTCTAGATCCACAATTAAGTTTAAAAAAAGTAAGGATTGTTTAAAATTTGTCAACCTAATTTATTGCCTAATAAAAAAAGGCAAAATTTATTTTTAATTCTTAACTGAAAAATAATTAAAGCATGCACCGTGGAGAATATTCATTTTTAGGTATCTCATGCTTTGCTTATGGCAAATCAAATTTGATTGATTAGAACATTAGTCTATAATAATTTATTTTTAACTTGCTTTATAAATTTCATTAATATTATTTATTTGGAAATCGACATTCTGACTGCTAAAGTAAGACAATTAAAACAATTTTTTATTTTGGTATGACCACTTTCGACTAGTTACATGATGGAATTATCAATATTTGTTTAACATTTTAATCAGGCATACATCATATATAGTATTTTTTATATAAGCAATACGTTTGTTTTCTATCTCTTGAAGTATTGTTATTGCTATACCATCTTCCTCTCCGGTGATTCCGACAATCTGGATCCCAAGGTTAATTCCGTTGTTATTTTTATACATTGATTATATGTATGTTATTATGAAATATTTTCTGTAATTGTCGTATAGAGGATTATTCAAATTACTCGTAGGAAACGGTTAAGAATCATTTCATTGTTGTCAGTCTTTACTTAAGATTGTTTACCGTTTTTACTAGAAAAAAAAAATTAAATCGTACTTTTTGCCATGTTTTTTTTTTTTTGTCAGAAAATCCTGATTATATCCTATCTTTGTATTTTGTACATTTTGGTATATAAAATAAGACCTATATACATGTTTATTTACCATTAGGTTTTTTGATCATATATATTTTATTGTTTATAGCTCTATATATACCTAAATAACTAACTAAATTAAACGAAATTCGTCCTATACTTGTTGTTGATTTATGTTATTTTCCTTATATCGCTCGTTAATGCATTATTTAAATAAGCTTAATTCTCTTGACTGAACTGGCTCATGATATTTTCGTGGGCGGGAAGTCATCAACCGCTGTCTGAAGTTTGAAAAAAATTCAAGTTTATTTCAAGGCTTATGCCTAACTCAAGCCAACATTCTGTGATATGTAATATTATATTACTATTCAAATATTTTTAAAAATTAAACTCCTTAAATTTCTTTGTTCGTTGAATTTCAAAGGCTATTATCAACTCAATTTGTAAACTTAATCTTTAGTAACTTGTTTCTTAAAAAAATTAATGTTAATTAATTATGATGTATTCATAGCACCAGTTAAATAAAAATAAATTAATTCTTTCAATTCTACTGTCACATAAAAATCTATTTGAAAAGTCTTTCTATAGAGTTCGTCATATTTTTTTTACAATAATATTTTATTTTTACTTTATATATTTGATATAAAAGATTATATACAATAAAATCATTTTATAAAAGATGGTATAAAAAAAATCACTTTATGAAAGATGATACAAACAAAATTAGCTTCATTGTTGAAACATGAAAAATATTATGGTACGCTTTGAATTCCAATATTACTGTTTCGTCCAACAATGCTCTTAATCTATTGAATACTAATGTATTTGGGTGAAATTAAAAATAATAATAATTTCGTATCACGAATATTACTTCCGTTTATAAACATTGATATATATCATCGTAAAAAAGAAGAAAAAGGGACCAGAACAATTAATATTAAGTTTTACATTTTTAAAGTCTGGTTATTCCTACATATTTATTGATTTATATTTATTTAACGTAACGATAGTCGAATACTTGAAACTTGTGGTAATCATATCTGTATAGTTGTATTTTATTTTTAATACTTTATATAATGATTTAATATAATACCGCACGTTTAACTTCTAGGATGTATGACGAACGTCTTCCAAGTTGAAAGCATCATATTGGAATTCCCTGTGTCACTAATTCCAGCCAATCAAAGCAATGGAATGTCGCCTTTGTATGTCAAAGGAATTAATATATTCCGTTATATAGGCTTTAATTTGAAGTTTTATAATCTAAAAGTTATTTTTCGTACTTAATTTCCCCACGTCTGATTAAAAATGGAAGAGATTTAGAAATCTTTAAGGATTCTGATATTTTAATTACAACACATAAAGTGTATTTAGTAGATTATATTTTTACATCCTGTTTACTTTTTTTAACTAATACTAAAAAATAATAATGAAATGGTAGTAAAATTATGCTTAGGAATTTAGTAAATACTAATATCTATTAAATCTATTGGCAGAGATAGTTCCGAATATAGGGCCTATCTTGAACGCTTAAGTATTTGTATTTAGGAATACAAATATGCTTAACTCTATTGCAATTTCAATTCACTTCATTTGCATAATGTAATTCTTTTCTGAAGGAATTTTTCCTACATAATTAATCACTTTCCTAAGGTGGGGCTGGCTGGCTGCTTGGAACATTTCCCGGATCTATGAAGCCGATAGTTGAGAAATGGACCTATTATACTCTTGAAATAGTCTGCTTGTATATCCAATATAATTTTAAACAAAAAACAAAATTCTATAAAATTGATGTTTTACGAATCCTTAAATAAAATAAATCCATGGTTAGCATTCCTGTGAAAGAGATAGAATCTACCGAAGAAAAGCTCCCGTTATTCTCAGTAGGCGTAAGTAATTTTCTACAAAGTTTTGGGCGTCTAAAAGTTAATCATTTATCATCGTGAATGATAAATTGAAAAGTAAATCCATCAGTCATTTACGACTGTCACATATACGGATTCGAGAATATAAAATCAGGACTTACAATTTTAAAAAAATGCTGAAACTTTTATTTATATTATTGCGAATCGTAGAAACGTATTTTTGTCATGCTTAGTCGAGTGATATATAAATTTAAAAAAAAATTCATATTAGTTGGAATCAATATTAATTTATTTCTCAGTCCAAAATATATAGGTCAAAATACGCATAACGGGTTAAAAATAAAACTTCCTTTCCAACCTTATCTCACAAACTCTTCTTGAGGAAGTGGTTACCGTGCCTTGTAACTGCAACCTGTTGGTAAATTATAAAATTTAGTTAATTTATCTTTTAAGGTTTTCACGTTTTTTTCGGTTCTCTGAAACACATTGAACAGAGAAGGGTCACCCCTAAAAAATTGTTATACTTATAAAAATAAAAGATAAAATATTATAAGGCATTAAGATAAATAGTATGAATCCCGGCTATGGCAGAATTGTGTATTCTGTTATTATAGTCGTGGTGCGACGCTAAGGTATGGAGACCCTCCAGCCTCTATTAAGTGGGTACCTGAATATTAGGGGAGTCTGACTGCTGATCTAATCCTAATCACCAACTTATACTGCCGTTGCCCCTAAAACAGTGTGAATCTGTAAGAGGTAAACTTGGACATGATCTTTCAAGGATTGTAGATTTACTGTTTTGTTTTTTTAGGGTAATAGGTAGGTATGGTTGGCGACTTTTTTGACTTATAAAGACGCACTTATTTTTCGAATTTATATGCACATAGACAGAGTTTGAAAAACATTAACTTTTACTTTCAACGAAAAGCCTTATAGCTCTTAACTTGGAACTCCTCTTTTTCATATTTTTTAATTTGCTGATGACTTCAAAGATGCATATCGATGATTTTGTTAGTAACATTATTCTGTCCTATGTTGTATCGAGTGTATTTATTTTTGAAAAATCAATGATATAATTCTAACTTACAAAATTATGCTTGTCGAGTATTCTATAAGCATTGTCCAAATACGGTCATTTACATGTTATATACTTACAAAAGAATTGCGGTGCGTATGGCAATTTGTTGCAACTTTATTTTATCTGAATTACCTCCGTTTATTAAGCTGGGTCTGCTAAATGGCTGGTCTTCAATGCGTGTTATTTGAGAAACGTGACGATTGACTTGATTTAACTGCGATTTTCCGAGGTCCATGATGTTTGCTACCTGATGCTTATGTTCCTAAGCGTTACCTACCTCTTTTGAATAGCAATTGTTACAATAGAGGT
Source organism: Piezodorus guildinii (assembly GCA_023052935.1). Taxonomy (NCBI): domain Eukaryota; kingdom Metazoa; phylum Arthropoda; class Insecta; order Hemiptera; family Pentatomidae; genus Piezodorus; species Piezodorus guildinii. The sequence continues at coordinate 172,022,296 of CM041292.1, read as the reverse complement.
ACTCACTACGTTTGCTATAGCATGCTATTTGTGTTATTTTGCTAAACCCGTCGAGTTTCTACATTTATTTCCTGTATAAAATTGATGGGTTTAGCACAATAGCACAAATAGCATGCTATAGCAAACGTAGTGAGTACCCCTATTATAGAATTTTCTACTTGTTGTAAACGCCAACGGAGAATACTGAGAGGCATAGGGAAGGGTAAGCACGCATTTTAATTATTTTTCCTGGTTACCCAGTTCTCAGGCTTTGCGACCCTATTTCCTCAGGTCACCTTTGTTATTTACCTGAGTTGTATTGAGTTTGTTAACATCTGGAGTATAACGTCATTGCTGACTTTATATTGTATAAAGTAACTAATTATGTTCATGTTTTGAGTATTTTCTGTATCCTAGAAGGGTTATTTTCTAAATTTATTTCATGCCAAAAGTACGATTTTTATATAGATAAAAATGAACTGATTAAACTATCTGGTTAGGAATGTGCGAAAGACTTTCTTATTAATAAAAGTAAATATTTGGTCATTTGTTAAATATATAAAGGATGAGATGATCGGGTTAGCGGTCATAAAATAATAAAGTATTAAAAAAATATATATATTTATTAACCAACTTTGACGCACGTTGCGATTCTACATCAGAGATAATAAAAAAAAAAAGACAAATAACATAACTATTTAACATAAAACAACATACAATTTAACAGAAATAAAAATAATATATGAAAATGTAAACAAGAACAGAAAAAGAAAGTTACAAAACAAACAAAGAAATTAATTAATATATCAACATGAGTAAAAATGAACTCCCTCATGCCTATCACGCCATGTTTCTTAAAATTGACCGCACATTTACTGATTGTTCATTGTATTATTTACAGGTGTGAATAAAGATTTATAGTTAACGAAAGTCGATAAGGTAACATAAGGTAGTGAAGCAAAAGGTAGATGTAACAGAATCATAAAAAAGATTTCAAACAAAAAAAATAATATAGAAATTCTAAGGAATGGGGTGATTCCTGTACAAATCATAAAATAATATAATATTTTTTAACCAACGTTTCGTCCCTCGTTGCGGACCTTCATCAAGGCTAAACAACAAGATACACTGTAGGTGTTAGATAAATAATTTTTTAAGATTAAATTCACGTTTTTTTTTTTGTTTTTTTTTCATAAATATTAGTTATTTTACTTTCTTTTTGTTCTCGTGTTTTCATTTTTACTCATTTTTCAATTTTTTATTTTTGTTAATTTATTACGTTATTTATCATATAAATACACTTCATCTTGCCTTTTGGTTAACTGTTGGTCAATGAATACATTTTTATTATTTTCTAATCTTTTATGACCGTCACCCGAATCATCTCATCCTCCATATTATTATTTTATAATAAGTTTTAAAAAAAATATTGATTAAGCTGATGAAGGTGTACGGAAGTATTTAGAACAATCCCCATTTTCTTTTCTTTCTTTCATCTCTCTCTCTCTCTCTCTCTCTCTATATATATATATATATAGAGAGAGAGAGAGAGAGAGAGAGAGAGAGATACATATATATGTATATCTGGGATGTAGTCGTTAATAATGTATTGCTTTATTGGCTCTATTTAATACGAAATTTAAAAAGTGATTGTGATCCGATGTATTCATTAACGAAATCATTTATATGCGACAATTACCCAGCCTATAAAGAGAAATGTGAATGAGTGGTTGGAATAATTTATTATGTAGATGAGAGCTGACTCATAACACTCCCCCTACAAGAGGATTACACACCCTCCATGAGATTGTGCTGCAGGGTGCTGTGCTCTTCTCCCTTCTATGTTTATCGTTGTAAACTCTCAACAAATATTTGAGGAGGCACCAAAAGAGGGGAAGGTCGCTCATTTGTTAGCAGTAACAATAATAAGATTTGGTTACTCTTTGTCCGGTTTTCGTGAATCTTATTACAAGAAAAAAAAACCGTACTCCGTGACTCGGACGTGCTCAAATATTTTGTTTACTTCAGTCGTGATTATTTTTAAATAGATGTATTTTAATTTTCCTTACATTTTTCGCTAAAATGATTAATATTTATCAAATGCTTGATGGAATTTTTTATTTATTTTTTTTTTTACTTTCACTGAACTACGAGTATTTATGAAATATATAGTAAGGGGTGGTTAACAATTTCGAACGTGAAAATAAAATAAAAATACAAAATTGCAATCGTGAAAATTTACAAATTCTAGTTTTCATTTGAAATGCACGCGTTGGGGGGGGGGGGGGTCCCTTGAGTCCAAATGACCAAGTCCTGCAAAAAGGTCTGTGTGTAGTAAGTCTAGTTAAAAAAACAATAAGTTTTATATAACTGATATTTCATATTTTAGGAGGTTTATGGTGAGGTGCTATCCCAAATTTTTAACCAAATCTCTTAATATTTTGATTTAACTCGCGCTATTGATGTGAAATTTAACGGCATAATATACCATGTAGGTTTCATTCTGATTGAAATGTCTGACAAGGCTTAAAAGCCGATGTTTTTTCCTCTGGAGTACCTTTAATTTTGTACATTCCAAAAAATTAACCATATTATCTTATTAGCATTGATAGAAAACTGAAATTTACAAGTTGAACGAATTTGATGACCGACTGCAGGAGAAAAGATCAAAAATATTTATTTAGGTAAATTTTCTTTTCCCGAACATCAGAATAATTAAAACCCATCTGCGTCAACTAACATTCTTAATGGAAAACCCCTCAGGGTGCGGTCATAAAAAAAACACATTAACAAGTAATACTTATTACAATAAGTATTATTTGTTAATGTGTTGTTTTATTTACGACCGGACCCTCAACCATCTTCCTCAACTAAGAATAGTTACATAGATATATTTTTGGAAAGCTAAATATTCGAGAAAAAATATTATATATAAACTCGAAGTAATTATTTTACATTGCAATTTTATATTGTTATACTTTTTTCTACCTTAACTTTATGTAACAGTTCTGATATTGATTATAACAGCGAAGGTAAGTGAAAGCCGTGTGTTTAGTATCAGATTTTTAAAAATATTAATTGTGGAGCTTAAATACTTTTTGGTTAGGTCAGTGGTATATATTTTTAATTATGCATATTTTGTGTTATTTGTATACTTTCGAAACGTTTATCTGGTCTGATTTAAAATATAAAACAATAAATTAGATTACTTTCTGTTTACATCGGGTTGGTAAGGGTACTGCACTGAACATGAATATCCCCACCCCCCATAGATAGAGGAGGGAGGGTGTTGGTGGGCGGTCGCTATGGTAACAGGTTTTATGCACACGACTGGCTAATCAGCTGATCAATACTCCTCCATTTCCTCACTTATCCCTCCCCTACAATTACCCCCTTCTCTTCCCCATTATCCGATTCTTGCTCTTAATTACACCTTTCTGTAGCAATTCCAAACTATCGCTCAATTAACCCCTCTTTAGAACGGCTGTCAATAGTACTTGGAACTTCCACGAGGAGGTCCATTAGACTGCGGTTCTTTTGTTTGTTGTTTATTTTTCCTAATGGTCATATCGTGAAACTCCTCAAAAAGAAACATCTACTCCTTAAGTAAGTTTGCTCTAATTACGTAACAGATAATTTATTTTTACATGTAAAGGATAATTTATAAAAATATATCTATGTTATTGTTCTATCATCTCTGATAAATTCTAACGTGAATTAAGTATTTCATTATTTAAATATTTGAAATTGATAAAATGTTAAATTGTTATTAGTGGATGACTAAAAATTCTAAAGATTAGACGTATAAGCCCCGACAAGTAAATTGTTTATAATTAAGAATGAATCAATGATGGTTAAAAGAAGAGACTGTTCCTAAATAACCTAATTAAATATAAGTATTTCATAATATTTGGTACATCAATTTACATTTAACCACTTTATGTTCAGTCTTTACATATGTTAGTAGCTTTCGGCCTTCTTTATTAAGGAAAACAGTTGTTTTTTTTTTTCGAATTCTCAAAATCCAAACTGAAGAATAGGAAAACTGTTGAGGGTTTTTAATAAAGATAATTTAAATTTGGATTGTTTTAATTTGTTAAACCTTACTTAAATTTGATTTAGTAGAGTGCACCTATTGCGTTACATAACTATCTTTTAAATCAGTATAAGGAAGATGTATTGTGTAATGATTTATTTTCTATTCGGCCCAATCACTATCAGAATTTCTTCAACTTTAAACATAATTTTTTTTATAATGTCGTTTGTCTTCAATATACGGCTGACTAAATATCATTGCTATTTACCAACTTAATTTTCGTTTATCAACTTATAATCATGCATGGATATGTGTAATCATTATGTATTTATTTGTGATTTACTAATACTAATACAAATATATTTTAATATTTCTTAATGTAGGATATATTTATATATATATATATATATATATATATATATATATATATATATATATATATAATATATATATATTTAAAATTTGTATGTAAGATTTTGTTCATTTAACATATATTTTGTTTTGTTTTTAGGTAAGTTTCCTATAGAGTATCTTGGTTGCATCCTACATTACATATTTATGTGAGTATGGTAATTTAAAATTGGACACATATTTTCTTTCAAAATTTTACATATATCCTTTATATTTCCATCCGAAAATGTGCTAATTAATTCGCTAATTACTTTGTATGTGATACTATGGTATTAAACAGATACGTATCACTAGTTTGCTGGCAAAATTGAATATTATAGTTAAGCATTTTTTCCTGTCAAATTGACATTTTTTTTCTGCTCATATCAAACCTAATTCCTGTTTTTATTCTTCTCAGAATAAATTATATTACTTTATTTATTATGTTTTTTTATTTTTTATTTTTTTTGTGTGCAAAGCTTCTTATGGGTTCATTCACGGTGTAGGTTTAATACATCAAATATTTATATATTTTTAATGACATGTTTAATTTTATTTTGGGAACGGTGAATATATTTTAGTAATTATTTAATTAGATTAATATATCACTACTTGTGGAACAGTAAGCGTTTGACGTATATTTCAACGAAGTTGCAGTATGGTACTTTAGCGTGAATGTCGTGAGTAATCGGTTATTTAAGTGGGTCAATCTGGCATCTGAATACGCTTACATTGAATTCGTTGAATCCTCATATTTTTTATCAACTCCAAACTTGATTATTATTTCCATTGAAGCGATTGAATCGGAATTAGTATTAGCATATGACAAAATCCCAAGCATTATATTGCGCAGAGGACCAGAAACGGAAGACGTAAGAATTGGTATAAGGAAGGACAGGTGGGGAGTCGAGGAACACGTTCCAACAGGATCTCCTTTTCACTTTCACGTCATGCTAGTTCTTACTTGGTCTTACACCATAGTCATTATAGCCAAATTAAAGTAAATTGAATGCATTTATCAATAATTTTTTTTTCAATAACCGGTTTTTGTAAAGTTATATGAATTATTATGATTTATTTATTTTTAAGTAAAAACACAACATGGCGCAATCCCATAACCGGACACGTTGCTCTGAAATAACTTATTATTCGAATTAGTTTATAAATAGCAATATAATACAAGAAACTTTCAATACAATGTTTACGTTCATTCCCATGATGTGCCAATGGCTAACAATTAAATTAAATAAATTAAAATAATTGCTCCTCCTGACTTGATAATGATTTTTCTAAGAAATGAAAAAAAAATTATCATTTAAAGTTTTTTTTCTTTTTCAATTTCAGAATAAAATCTAAGAAAGGAGTTTCTCTAATAAGCAATAGTAATATGAGCGTATATTTAATACAATTTATATTAGAAACTTTAAATAAATATTAATATAAATTCCTTATTTAAAAATAAAATTAAAAAAATAAATTATTAACTAATTACTTTTATTTTACTTAAGTCGACTTTTTAAAATCAAGTATCCATTTTTATGTTTTATATACTGCTCGAAAGTTAGTAGGGATGTTTCTAATTTTGTGGTATTTACAATTAATAGGATTATTACAAATAACAAATATAATGCATTAATAATTATTAGTTAGTATTTTCAATTTTGTTTGATCCAACTCATTCAAAATATATCATATTATTTAATTGAAATTAACAAATAAAGAATAAGTTTCTATTAGCCCTTTTCGTGTCTATTATATGTTTATGACTTCACGAGCAGTAATTTTGTATTTATTATGCTTAACAATTTTTTATGATTATTAATCTATTAAGATTACGATCAGACAGTATTTCCTTTGCTGGTTGTAATTTTTAAAATATAATTTCTTTCTGAAACAATCGATGATCAAATGATGAAATTTAAAAAAATTAATCTCTCTCTCTCTGTCTCTCTCTCTCTCTCTCTCTCTCTCTCTCTCTATATATATATATATATATATATATATATATATATATATATATATATATATGTATATACACATATTACACACACATATATATATATACACACCTACACAATTTGTGCTAGGACATGACTACAGTTGGAGAGATAGTAGAGACATAAGATGAATGGAGGCTATGAATGAAGGATGAGTCATAGAGGCGTACACTCTCCCCCTTCCACTCTAGAGTTGCATTAGCCGCCACTTACCTGCCATTGTGTGTCCTCTCATTCACTCATTTTTTTTCTTTCATACGCCCTTTATCGCTCATTCTCTCCCTTAGTTATGTGCGCTTATCAAAAGGTTTTTTCATTTTTTGAAGAAAAATCTTGGATTGTAGTCGCTTTTCGGCCAGACCAGGTCGTCTATCCGGGTGTAAAAACGTTTTCTTACAGCTTTCTTTAGTTAATTACAATAAAAAAACCACACATGAGGAGTTCAATACACAACTGTTACCCAAAAAAATTATTTTAAGAGTTTTGTCATGAGGATGAATGCATGTATGGTACTTAAATGAATACATAAGACAAACGGATTGGACCTGAAAATTTTTTTTTGATTGATAGTTAAAATAATAATTGTGGAGCTTAAATGTAGACATTTTATCCAAGATAACGTAACAATTATTTTTAGTGGAATAATTATAAGTGTAAACTCAATGTTAATCGGAAAAATTTTAAAAACAATAAGTGACAACCGTTAATTTCCAAGTTTCTATATGCATTTTTGTAGGCAGCGTAAAAATCTCAGATTTGTTATGCATTAAATCAAGAATTTTTTTTTACTATATTAATAAATTTATTTTTATGTCAAACGTTTTCGTCCGATTTGAAATAAAATAAAATATATAATTAGTACCCTTTAAAAAACACTAAATTTCTAAATCTGGTTTTAAAAGGCATTGGGTGCTCCTTAAATCAACTTCTGAATTCAGAAGACTCGGTTTGAAAATGTTATAAATGGTTCATACAAGACAGTATTAGTATAAAAGAAAATTAGGTCTATAACATCAGTTTTTACTGGACTTAATATAAAAATGTTAGGCATTGAGAAATATTAATTGAGAAAAATGTTAATTGAGAAATATGGGATTAATAAATATGTATTAGTATATAAATAAGAATAATGAAAATTAATTTTTTTTTTTTTTTTTTTTTTTTTTCATCAGCTCTTTGTTTAGCCTAATAGCAGTAAAAGCAAAATTTCTGTTCTTATATTAGTAAGAATTATTGCTGATTATTTTCTGTAAGAATATAAAAATTATTGATTTTAATCCTATCAAAAACGTGTATTGGTATCTATTTAAATAAAATAAAAAAATAAGAACTAGCTAGTTGTTCTTGAGAAAAGGGTTTTAACATTTTAAATATTACGTATTCGTCATAATTATTCCCTGTTCATATTTTAATTCCTTGATTTTTTTTTTTTTAATATCGTCGAAGTCTAGCACAATTTCCGATTAACCATTGAAGTTTGAAATTGACAATATAGGTTTTTCTGGGATAAATCAATGTCCCATGAATCAGAAGACAAAGTAGTGGTTATTTAACAATTTATGAGAGTTAATAGCCCTTGAAATTATAGAAATCTGTTAATTACCTCAATGAGAGGTTGACAATTACCACCAATTGCTGACCACACACGATCCGTTTCATTAAAAAAACTCTTGTCAATGACAGGTCTAATCTCCTTAACGAAATCAAGCTTTATTTAATTCCTTGTTAGGTCACTAATTGTACATTTTTTTTAATTTCTCAAAGTTGCTTGCTCTTTTTGGATTGTTAATTCGCACGGAAAAAAAAAGAAATCTTCCAATTAACTAATTGTTTAAGATCTCTTTTTCGGGGCACTCATTCGTAATTATTTGAAAGAAATTAGTTCGTGGGAAAGGAGACCAGACCAGTTTGGTGGTTCAAACATTTTGTAATAAGAGAAATACGTTTTGATGCTTTAAATGTACTTAATGAAATAACTAAAAAATTGCGGTCAAGAAATAAAATTTAGTTTCAGATCGTCCTTTTTGCGGATGAAGCTAAACATACATATGCCTATGAATAATTAAAAAAATAATTGAGAATCAACTAAATAAAACTATATTATAGTAAAATGTATATGCTTATCAGTTAAAAAAAAATTATAAATATTATAAATTTCTTGCCCGTTGTACTGCGTTATGGAATTCCATTCCGTCCAATACACTTCATGCATGTTTCTTATATACATTAAAATATCTCCTTTTCCAATACCTATTATCCCAAACAAAACTAATTTATTGTAAATTTAAAAATAAAAAATAATATTTTTGATTAAAACTACTCAATTGTTATAATGACCAGATTTCATCCTTTTTTTTGTTTAAATTTAATTGTTTTCTCAAATTTAATTCTCACTTTATTGTTGTATTTATTTTTTTAAATCAATGGTTCTCTGTTCCTTTCTTTATTAATTGATTTAAATTAAAAGTGGGATACATACAATTATCAATTTTAAACCTTAACGCTAACTTAGCTCATTAATAAAATATATATTTTGTTGAATGAGCCTTTATAATGCATTATGAATTTTTTAAAAATTGCATTTATTTTCCAGTTACGAGTATAATGTCTATTATAGTCTAGAATCAAATTTTAGTTACCGTACCACTAAATATTTATAATAAATATTTGTTTGTGGTTGGTTGTATGTGTTTATTGTATATTTCGCTGAAAAAAGGAAAAATAAGCCAATTAAAAACCTTCTAAATAATTAAAAATGATCTTTGTTTTGGAATAAAATCAGTATAAAACGGCAAAATTAACGTTTTATTAATATACATATCACGTAATATCTAAATAAAAATATCCAGTTGGCTCCAGACTGCGGTTTAGATATTCCAAGTGCGACTGCCACGGGTGAAACAAATAGACTTTGGAATCGCTGGAACGGCGCGCGACACTTCAGTGACTGCCAAATCCGACCTTCCTTGGATAGAAATAGCTGGTGCCTAGACCGGCGGACCAAAGCCCTTCTCATCACCAATCCTCTTCGGTTCATCTTATGGGATCTAAGGATTTTCTGGAGGAAACATCATATTATTATCTTATAATTAGCATTCTGATTATTTATAAATATGTTAAATTCGTAATTGAATAAAATTAAATTGAAACGGAAAAAATTGAAGCTTTTCTTCAATTAGTTATGAAGACTAATAAAAGAACTAGTATCATGACAATTTTTTTTTTCAAACTACCTGTAATATATTCGATAATATCTCTCCTTGTCGGTTCTAACTTAATTCAATTTCGTGATAACGTTAATTTCATAAAAAATTAAACTATTAAGGGTACTTACATAGCTGTTTTAATTAGATTAATGCCGTCGAATTTTTTTTTTTCAATCCAACTTCGCATTTGTTTGTTTGTTCATTTATTTAACGTCCCTGTATGCTGCTGTGGCTAATCGGACGATGCAACAGTAGGAGTCCTAAATTTTGCCTATTCAGGTTTGATTAAGATAGGGATCTTAATGAGCATCTGATATCGCACAGGCTCGGAACCAACTTTTAAGGCAACCTCCGAAGGACGGCATAACTAAGGATTTTTTACTCTCTTTAAAAATTCCTAGGACCACCTGCGGGTTTTAACCCGTGACCTTTGGTATAGACGGCTGATATGCTAGCCATCATTTGAATGCTTTTCCCAGGTATACAGGGGGAAAAGGGGAGTATTAATGCCGAGTTAAAAGTCCCCCGAACTTTTATTTTTAGTCCATGTTTCTGGTCATCTGTAGTTGCCGGGAAATGAGCGCTCTAACTCTCTCAGCCTTCCGCCCCCAAATGCCCTCGACTTTCTTTTTAGAGGAAAACTTCCTATGAACCTCCCTAACATACTTCATACTCCATAATTTACTTAAAAACTTCCTATAAATATTTATGAATCAAAATCATTCAGGTATTCCAATTTAAAAATACAGATCTATATAGGGACATTATCGCGACCATTCTCACAGGCTTACTTTGATGAAATAATTCTACACCTATAATTTTACTTTCTATACTGCATGTCCATTCTTTTACAGGCATTTCCAAATTTTATGCGCTTTCGTAAAACAAAATAAAAATGTACAAAAAATTATGATTATAATTGGTTTATGAATCCAAACTTATATTTATTAAGTCGTCGTTAAATATGATTATTTTGAAACAGTCCATAGACTTGTTTGTCCAAACGAGACAGGGTTATTTAATGCGGTGAAAGGGACTCTGTCACTACGGAAAAACCAATGAGTATTTTAAGAAATCTACTTCCGAGTGGTCAGTACCTAATGACGTTCAATACTCAGAGATGTATACATTTACTATTTTATTTAAAGATAAAATGGTTTGGTTTTCCTAAAAGAGACGGAGATGGAGACAGGTGACAGATGGGAGATAGGCGGCCTTGGAATCAGCTGAGAGTGACTCAGCCCTGGCACCCAGCCACCTCCGTCTGCCCTGTCTGGGGTCTCCGCTTTCGTCGTGTCTGTCCTCAGTCCTCTTGTGTAGTAGAACCTGTTATATTTAACTTGTCACTTAATATGTAGCCGTTACGTCGGCTGTAACCGTTATTTATTTATACCACATTGCTCTGGAGCCAAGATTGCTTTGTTAAAGTTGACCATTCTATCAAGTGTGGCGCCCTGCCGATCGCAAAATAAGCCCTATTGCTTTCTATGTTTTGTGCAGAAGAAATTTATTTCAAATGAAACATAGTAGCTCTAATAATGCTTGGATCTAACCCAGATTTGAAAATTGTAATTATATAACGAAGTGTTAATAAATTATTTTTAAAATTACATCATCTAAAAAAAAAAAAAAAAACTTGTAGCCAATTTCGGCTTAGAATCATTCAAAATTAGGGCTTTTATTTTATGAATTTTCAAATGGAGAGAAATAAATGGGTTATTTAAAACAAATGATGTCCAAATATTTTGGATTGCTCTCCGGACACAACATACTAATCAGTCATTGCTAGACGTAATTTAATAGCGTTTCAAAGTAGATGGTTTGTCTATAAACTTGATCTGGAGGGTTTGCCTCCAGATCTTACCCATTTTAAAAGGCTGTGTGATTCCAAGAGGGCCCTCTTAGACTAAATTATTCTGCCATAGCTGGATTAGGGGTATATATATGAAGATTAGGGGCACACTGGATTCACACACTTATGTTTATTTATTGATTTTCATTAAGTACAAAGGTTTAGGGTCACCTGTGGTGTAGTGGCTGGAATGATATTCTATGCACTAGGCCGCGGGCTCAAACCCACGCAGGTGTTGATTTTTAACGGAAGTAAAAAATCCTTAGTTATGCCTTCCTTCTTAGGGTACGTAAAAAGATGGTCCCGAGCCTATGCGATGTCAGGTACTCGAAATCTCTTTCTTGATTAAACCTGGATAGGCAAAATTTAGGGCTCGCACTGTAGCTTCGTTCGGTAACCCATAAAGGGACGTTAAATGAATAAGCAAACAACAAGTACGAATATTTTTTTTATTTATATAGAATCTAGTATAATTTGGAAGCAATAATTTAATATAGTTAATTTAGTTTCTGAAAAAAAATACAAACAATTATTCCATTTAATAACAAACAATCCCATAATTGTTAAAAATAATCAATATTTTTAAAAACGAATAAAGATTAAGAAGTATTATTATTGTACATTGACTTTTGTAAAGGTTAAAAACCGAGAACATGTTTCTTAGTTTATTGGGTTCTCGATTAATGATCAATATATCATTAAAACAAATGTCAAATTAGATAAATAGAATATGTTAATTAATTGAGAATGATTTAATATCTTTATACTTAGGTATATTCGTTTTAACTTGTTGAAATGCATTCTTACTTTTGAATTCTTATTAATCTTATTTTGAAACGAAATTCATAGTTCGTTGTATTTAATTTTTACTACTTATGCATTACATATGAATTTTTTTAAGTCTAGTTTTATCCTTTCGTTTACTTTTACAAATTGGGTTTACATCATTAATAATATTGATTGGGATAGACTTACAAAATGGCAAATCGCAATATTTACTGAGAGCAGACCCCTCACCTGGAGGCCTGGAGTCCAGAACTCTCCATTATCTTATCGAGGCACGGTCGTCATCTATCTGGAATGTGGAGGTCGCCAAAGGCCATCAGGTATTGGAGTGTTGCGAACTAGTGTGGAAATAGTGCTCCGCTTTGTTTAGGCTTATCCCGTATTAGCTTATCCCAAATAATGTGGTTCGAATTTCGCAATATAAAATTGTTTTTTTACCTCTCCCTATCCCACGTATTGTTGAGGAGTTCGTGATTTGTGTGTGTGAATAATCTGGTTATTAAGTTCTTCTACGATAGGTATAAATGTTCAAAAATTTACACGAGACTACGGCCTTCGATTCACTATGGCAATTACTCATTAAAGAAAAGTCGTAGTACATTGCTTGCTAAACAATAACTGGTGTATGATAATTGCCAGTTTGCATAAAAAAAAATAAAATAAAAATAAATTAAACCAATATGTCACATATGATGCAATTTTTAAAAATAAGAGGAATATTTTAATGGAGCCACTAGAAAATTTACGGGCGGCTCGGAATTCATTCATTCACCGCTGAAGGTGTTTATATTGAGCCTCCCAGGAGTCAAGAGAGAATTCATGAGGGACGTTTGTGTAGTGGAATCCTATTTTTGAACCATTGATGATTGAGTTGTTGATTCCAATCTCCGCTCCAAAACCTGAGAGGAAAGGAGTCATCTCTTTTAGCGCCTCTACTTGGAACAGTTCTCTATTAGTTCCTTTATTGAAAAGGAATGTGTAAATGGCAAGTGAACTATCGAGACATTGTAATAATGACGGTTAATTAGTGAAGCATAGTAATATTTAACTATATACATTACTTGGTGTAGTCACAGATATATTTTATTCTAAATTTTGAGTATTATCTATTGTGTGTTGATTCATTAAGGTGAGGGTCGAATTCAATAGAGTAATAAAAAGGCTGTTTTACTAACCACTAAAAAAATTATAATTTTTTTCAATACGACAATTCTTAAAACGTTATGTTATAATATAAAACTTTTTGTAAATTATTATCTTATTATTTAAAGCTTATTATCAATTTAAAAAATAAATAGCGAAAATTGTATAAGTTAATATAAATATGTCCATGTTAATTATAAATTATGATATGTGATGAGATTTACGTAAAAAATCCTAATAAACTATAGTTTATACATACCTTTATGGGGTGTATGTAGATTAATCAACCATGAAACCTCATGTATGAATAAATAAAAAATGGGCGATTCAAAAAATAATATGGTGGATAATGGAAATTATAATTATGTTAATATTAATATAGCCATTATAAATGACTAGCTGTTGCCCGCGACTTCGTCTGCGTCAATTTCTGTTATTCGATTTAATTATTAGATTAAGAAGTTTTTAAAATAATATATTTTAAAGTACTTCTGCGTAAATGATATTTTTTGTTTTATTTCCTTGTGGCAGAAGAGCATACTGGTTTTCTCCGCAACCCCAATCTTGACAATGCGACATATAGTTGGCCGTGTGAAAAGCAGTCTTGACATAAATCGATTCCTACCTGTTTAAATGTTTGCCCCTGTGATTTATTAATTGTTACAGTAAAATATAACTTAACGGGAAATTGTATTATTTTGAAATTATCGAGATGCGAGATTGATTTTCCCCGTTTTTCCATATTTTCCGCTGATTCTTCGCTCCTATTGATGCTATATAGCCTAAAGCCTTACTCGATAAATAGACTATCCAAAACAAAAAGAATTTTTCTATTCGAACCAGTAGTTTCTGAGATTATCGCGTTCAAACAAACTCTTCACCTTTTAATAACAGTATAGATTATTTATTGTGTTGTTGAAATAAAATTAAGTAATAGTATTCAATTGGATGATACTTAAAAAATGATAAAAAAATAAAGAGGAGGAATCATCACAGGAGAGAAAGATGTATTTTATTCCAACATACGTCGCTCTTGTTAAGATTTATTTCTTGACAATTCGTAGTGATGGTCAGCTATGCTATTTCCGTTTACAGTTTACATTTTTATGGATTAAAGGCTACTTGTGACTCTACCCAATTGTTGGACTACACCTACCCACGCCCTCATTCATTTAATAAGCGGAAGAGGTCGAAATGGCTTAAGACAATTGTTCTATTTAGAAGAGGGATGGCGGAGCGGCAGGCACTCGACATATATTTCGGAAGGGGCCCGCTGAGCCTGGAACCGATTTAGAAGCTGCCTTTGAAACTGCTAAAGGTAACTAACTCTTCCAGATTTAACCTGAGGATACCAGAAATAGTAATAGCACCTAATCGGGCCGTCACTCTGTTCTATTGTCTGCTCTCTGCTGCGCTGGTACTCTACTACAGTCCCCATTGTCTTCCACTATTGGTAGAGTAATGACCATTATTGGTGGGTAATAAGAAGCCAACGGTATCCTTAGTATCTCGGCTTCGGGTATCCTTGTCAATAAGTAGGTCTGTATCCTCAATTCTATATAACTGCTAGAACCGTTCCCGATCCACACTATATAAGGGGATATATCTGCAAGAATAAAGGCCGCGCTACAACGGCTAGTGTAGGCGATAGTAAACCATGAAAATGAGATGTCTGCGGTAGTGAATTATCATAGACTCTCACACACTTTCAACATGTTAATAATAAATATACATTAACTGTATTTTCTATAAAAGTTTATCATTTATTTTAATGTACATTACTATTATAGAAGAGTATATATTATAATAAATAGAATAATTAGAAATAATATTATAATGAATAGAACTTTCTTTTCTTTTTATTATTATTTTTATTGAAATTAAAAATGGCGGAGGTAGCAGAAATAGTGATTTTCTATCACCAGCTCAGTCAACATACAAATCGTCAGAGGCTGTGTAGGCGATACCTTATTTCTTAACAATTTATTATTGAAAGAATTACAATCTGTCCCAATTTGGACATCAATCAGTGGTGAAAGATAACATATATCCTGCATTCATACAATATTTACACAGCATAAAATTACAATAAAATATATATAAAATAATGAATCAATAAAATAAAGTCTAGAAATCACTCATACCTATATACCCGTGATACATACATCACTTAGGGCGGAGGATCTAGCCATTGCTAGAACTCCAATAATACCTTAGTAAAAAGCAAAACAAATAGATAAATATGTATATAAATATAAATATCAAATTTTGATTGAAATTCACCACCTCCTCCGATTGCTATGGCCTTGTCCTGCTTAATGTTAATATGTATATGTGAGAGAAGTTGGTTGAGGGTGCAGTCAATTTAACAAACAATTAAGCGTAAACTTAATTTATTGGTGCCGACGTTTCGGCCTAAATTATAGGCCTTCTTTAGGGTGGTTGTGTGAGCTGAGAAGGCGTCCATATTAAAAATCATTTCACTTAATATTTACCTATTTTTAATGAGTATTATTTTAATGATAACAAGCGAAAATGAATAAAATATAACAATAAGCAAGGTTTATATGTCTTAAAAATTATATGAAAGCTATTTTTAAAGCGGATGTGTATGGGTTGAGCGAGGAAAGGGTTGCCATTTTCAGATTTCTGAAAATGGATCCTCGTTCACGGACAATGTTAAAAAAAAGTGCTATTTGTAAAGTGGTGGTAGACAGGCATCAGCAATAGAATTTAATTTTGGAACTGGGCTCTTAGGCCTTTTCATTGAGCATCATCTCGGCTTAATTTTAACCTGTCGACTCGGGTTTGTAGCGCCTTAGTTCGCTACTATTGACCTGCAATATGCCGGAAATAATGGCTGCCGAGGAAGGCTAGGAATGTCTTTTATCCCCGAGATATGCCGCCTTACTGCAGATAGCGCCATAAAATGATTCACAGTTGGCATTTCTGTTGCGCTCGTAATTATGCCTTAGCGCAATGCGCCGGCCGACCCATAATGTATGCTAGCGCCTGTGTGGGACGACAAGAATCCCATCTCTTGTAGTTGATCCAGTCCACCGCACCATTCCTCTCCCGTCCCATAACCAGGTGGCCATCTTAACTAACGACCTCTTTCCTCATGTGAATTTTAATAAAAATATTAAGGGCAGCTTAATTGTCCGTATAGCTCAATTATTTTACTTAAATAATGTTTTACTACTTAACCCATTCGAGTCCGATTGCATACCGTGTGTGCAAATACAGTCATGTTCAATTATCAGTTATTCTGAGTAAACTAGTCGTACTGCAGTAGTGTAAAGTACAGGAAAACAAAATTTGGCATTGGTTTTACTGTTTACCAAAAAATCTAAAAATTAAGCCTTTCTTTCAAAGAAAAAAAAAATTAGCTCCTGGGGACCGTGTTCGAAAAAAATCGTCGTCTCGAATGGGTTAATGTATAAGTCATCATAATAACTTAAATATATCTAAAAATATAGCTTATTTTAGCACTCCAGAGATGGTTTAGTCAGGCTTATTGAAATCATGACGTATCAGCTCCTACCCTGTCAGGTTCAAATGTTACAATTTTTAACTTTTTTTAAAATCGCATATTTTATATCAAAATACAGATTTGACTTTTCATGTTTACCTTTTGTAAGAAATTTTTGTGTCTTGATTAGTGCCGGAAAAACAATTACATATGTATGAGGAATTAGATGGTAATTCTTAGTACCCGAAAATGTGGAAACCACCTTAAGTTGCAAAAACCTGCTGTCATTTATCATTAATTAATACCAAGATTACTACATAATTAGAAGTTTCCTATAAAGATATGAATGTGCGTGAAATTTACCACACCAGGAGTTAAGCTTTATTTTATTTTTTAAAATCTTTCTGAGCTAGTGGATACGTTTTGATATTTCCACGTGTTCTTCTGATTCACCTCCTCTGCAGTGGTTTCCTACAGCTTTGCCTTTCCTTAACTCCTGATTCGGACGTAGAGACGACCTTGCCACCAGGAGCCAGATAAGACATGACACGGCCTGTTATTGGAAGGATGTGGATAAGGCAAACAGCTGTGGCGTGGGACGAGCAAGGTATGCGGAGCGTGGGCTGGTCGCTACCATTGTCTGGTACCCCTGGCTGCTGGGTGACTGTCCTCAGTGCCGGTCAGTCCCGATACCGCTCCTCGGTAATGATCTTCTGTAACAATCATAAATCAAATACCATCCTCAACTCCATATTCTCCATCTAATCGTTTCCAAATTGATTTCAATTCCAGAGAATGGGATCGCCAGTTGTCATTCACTTGAGACATTCTTAAGACAGACCATGAGTTAACCATTGAATGCAAGATAGGAACACCTCAATTTTCAATAATATCTTGTCCATTGAAATAATCCAGTAAAAGTATTTGCTACGCGGCCTCTACAACATCTAATCGAAATCACTCAGATACTGCGCAGTACATTTGTTCGTCTCAAGACTCCTGAAATCAGAATTAAAGCTTTCCAATTTCACTTCTTTCCTGCCAAGAACGGTCTCAAAAAATATTCTATTAACTATAAGTATAACAAATAGTATATGGAAATTATTAGTCCTTCTACAAAATTATATAGGCAACAGTTCATTTGTTTATTCATTTAACGTAACTTTTATACTACTGTAACTGATTGGACGATGATGCTGAGCTGAGGGATTTCTAAAATTTGCCTATCCAGGTTTTACTATGTTGGGGATCTTTAACTAGTACCTGATATCACACAGGCTTCGGACCACGATTTTATTTCCCATAAAAAAATATTCTAGGGTCACCTGCGAGGTTTGAATCCGCGATCTTTGGCATAGGATGCTGTTATGCTAGCTACTATACTACAGATAACCCCCATGAAAGGAGAAACTAAGAAACTAATAGAGAACAATTAAATTTAACCACTAATAGTTAATAAGACAAAGGGTAACCTATACCAAAAGTTGACACATTCAGGCGTCCAAATATCAGGGAAATAAAGAAACCCAAGAATTCAATCCGTGATCAATTAAATTTCAAGATATATGTCTACTAGGCGTTATAATGAACATTATTTTAACTTTAACGATTTTTTATATTGGATTATCATTCCTTTGACTCCTTGATGCTTTCGCGTTAAACGAGATGAGATTGATAGTTGATAGAGCTATTGATGACGAATGAATAGTTAGGATGTATCTGTGCCAATCGGTATAAATCTTGGATAGGTATCATTTAAATGTTTGAAAATTAAATAGAGTTTTTAACTGTTTTTTAAAATAGTTTTTTTAACTGTTGTGTTTGAATGCGGTTTATTCGTTTGAGCTTCTTGCAGAAACCCCCTTCATTTCTTTGCTTTTCCCTTATAGAAGTTAATGACATTCTTGATCTGAGGAGCTCGCTGTGAAGATGCGACAGGTGCCCAGGTGGGACGGAAGAAGAAGCGTAGATGTGCGAGGTGTCTTCACGTCTCCTTCCGAGAAGCCCCTTTAAAGACAATGAGGAGCCGGCCGAGGAATCCGGAGCACTCGCCCGCCTACAAATGCCGCCATTTGTCTCCCGGCCCCGCTTCGTTTTTACAATACTTGATGAATTGCATCCCCGTCGAATGCTGAATATGTATGCTTCGTGCCTCATTGATCATTCATGAAGATGATTCCGGTTATTAAGCTCTTCGGCAATAAGAAGTCGAGGCCGGTTCGGGATCGATCCGAGAATGTTGGCCGTAATCATGGAATGATATCATCAGTCACTGAAACCTCTCCCGCGGATCAAATATTAATTTGAAACCGCGGCCATTTATCTGCTGAATAGCATTAGTCCATCGATCCCAGCCGTCATTCTACAAGGAAAACCTTAATTTATTAGTATACATATAAATATTTTATATTTTACACGAGGTATTTTATTTTATTTTATACATTTACATGCTATCCGCGCTTGCTTCGCATATTTAATTTGATGTCACTTATGTTTAAAAATGTTCAGTTTGACCAATTAAGATTTTGTCACTTTGGGATTTTTGAGTTAATCGTAACGAAAATTGAATTTAACTAGAAAATATTATTTGTAAAATATTATATTACGTCTGATCATAATTTTATTTAATAATCGGTAGAAATTAAGAAACATATATCTATCAAAAAAATCAAAATTGGTTCACTTTATTTTTTTTCCATGTTGAACGATTCTTTTTTTATTCGATTTATTACTATTTTATATTTCAAATGAAATTTTTCTAAATACTTTATTAAGTTAAATTGAGTTCCCATTGGAGTCGCATTTAGTTTAAAGTGGAACATCTGATTTCACGAAATGATCCAAAACTATTACTAGTTATTTTATGTATTTATATCAACTTAACATTTATTTTAACAACTTAAGTGCTATTTGTTACGTAATATTTTATTATGTAAGTCTTTAGTACTGTATGTAATAATATGACCTGTACGGTGGCTACACATTTACCATAATCTCCCTCATCACATTACAAATAACATATGTTCTTAAGTGTATGTGCTTATAACAACTTTCTGTTAGCTTGTACGATTTTTTTTTTTTTTTTTTTAAATCTTGCGCTTTTCAACGGTATATTATTCGTCTATATGTCTACTTCTAATCAAGAAATAATATTTTAATCACCTGATTACAGGAAATTAAATTTTTTCCCCCAAAGAAAAAGTTAATTGCAATATATTTTACTTGTAAACCATCATGAAACAATGCCTTAAATGGCAGTGCAATCCCAATCAAAATCCATCGCTTGATTTAGGCACTCGAGGAAAACGAGAATTGTATTTGTATATAATTTTATATATGGAGAGATTAAATTCACAGTGCACCATAAACATCATCGGTTTTTCTTCATATTAATTTTTTTGTATACTTATATATCACAAACTACAGGCAATAGTTTAAATAATATACATATAAATATTTATACGGGGATAAGTAAATATTAAGAAGAAAGTATGAGGAGGCTGCCGTGTGAAAAATGTTTCCCTCGGAGGGTGAAGGTCGTGTAAGCCCCTTCAACCTGAACTGAATACTAAACTCCATGACTTCTAGGATTTCAGTTGTGATTCGGGAAAGCCATTCTGAATTATTTTGTCTCCTTTTTACAGGAAAAGCCCTAAAGGAATTTTCATTGGAAAGGTGTGGGAGATATTCCAAGTTCGTTTTAATTACTAAAATAACCTCCATGGTCATGGTCTAAGCTTCCAACTTTTTCAAATTGCATTTATATATTGATTACTACAAAATTATTAATAAGCTTTAATATTGTGATTTTTTTATCATTTACGGTGGCAATGTAATATATTTTTTGGTTCCTCTTTACTAATTTTATGTCATTAAAATTATGTCGTCAGATTTGGCGATTAGTTCGTTATATTTTGTATTTAATTTATTAATTATATTAAAGCATTTGATTCATCCTGTATACTTTTTATTATTTTAACAACTTCATACATTTTTTAATCGACGTTTTGGGGTCTTTTCCCCATTCACAAGACTAAAATGCAATGAGTATGAATAAATATATAAATAAATTAGGTCAACATATATAATTTTTCTTAATTAATTTAAATAAATGTATGTTAAGAGTAAAAACATAATGTAAATATATTTACATTTTACCTATTTATCAGTATATCATGTTTTTTTATTACTTAATATTGTGGCAAAATTCTAGTGTAATCTATATTGAATTTATTGGCTCAGTGACTAAATTTTCATACTTTGTAAATCATGTATTATATTGTTATTTCAATCCTATGACTTGTTTTCATTTTATTATATCATAATGTTATTCTTTTATGATTTTTTTACATACATATTTTTGTTATATTTTCTTAAATTTACATTATTTATGATGTTTGCATATTGTATATCTAGGTTTTTTGTCTGTATTATAGATTATTTTTGGTATATATATGTTAGCTTCGAGTATCTTTCTGTTTCGATTTGTTCGTGAGGTATCCATTAATGTAAACGCAGTATTCATTTATATTTAATAGTTTCTGATTTATTTTCATTCATAATTATTTCCACTCAAATATATTGGTGTTCAGTAAAAAACAAAATAAAATAAAAAATCTTACCACATTAAGTACTAAGACTAAAACGGGCATTTTTTATTTTTTTTTATTTCGGTGATGAGAAATATCTTTCATTCCATTGTTAAATAACAAATATTTGGAAATCGACGAAGAATTATAAAATAATAATATTGAGTTTCCGACTTATACCTACCATCATTACATATAATTTCTTCCAGTGGCGCGACATGCTGTGTAGGCCGTGGGCCTCGCGATGTAATATTCTGGGATATTACGCTCACGTTTCTCGATGCATTTCGTAGTGTAGGTTCATCACTCCCTACGCCTAATTTTGTGAGTGGCCGCCATTTGACTGACGGGTCTTACACACCCGGGGGAGAGGCTGTGAGTGAATCCCCATTTAATTACATCCTTAAAGAAGTCCCGCCGGGGCTGGGATTCGAACTCACTACCTTTAGCATGAGAGATTAGCGCGCTAGTCACGGGCTCCCCTCGCATATAATTCAGTAGTAAAAAATTATAAAGATAATAAAAAATTGAAGAAAAAAATCATTTATCACGGTACATTTATTGATTTGATCCTTTCATCGAAAAAAAATCATTTTTGTTTTCAAACTTGTTTCTAATTTTAAAAGATTTTAAGTAATAACGGATGACGATAATAAATGATGAATGATGATAAGGTAATAACGAATGACGATAATTTATAAAATTTAAAAATGTTTTGAAGTTTTGCCTTGGGATTAAGCTTGAAAGATTTTCGCTGGCGGACAGTGGAGACTTGGACGGATATAGTGGCTGACCCCCCGCGAGGACTGAAATAGAAGAAAGGGTTCCATAACCCCGGCCTTACATTATATATCAGTCTCAAATATATTTATATACTTCCCCCCATTTGTCCACAGTTCACTTTCATAGTCTTACCTTCCTCTTAGTAGGGATAATAGACGATTTTAAAATTAGAAGAGAACAAAAAAAAAAAATAATAAAAAAAAATAATAAGCTGAGGGCAACACCCTAATTTCACATACCTAAGTTGTTATAATCCATATAAGATCTGTTAAACAAAGTTGTGATTGAAAAAAGTTCTAAGAATCAAATTCAGCCAAAGGGTATAGCCGGGTTCGGATGGTAAATCTGCCGCCGTGGTTCTTTGACTCAAACTTGGGCCATGAGTTTGGTGTCAAATAAACATAATTCACCCTAATTTTTAGCTTTTTAAATCAAACGGCACTCTTTGATATTTAGCCATTTTTTTATCAATGCTAACAAGCTCATATTGTTAATTTTTTCGAATTTACAATATTTAAGGTACTTAAAAAATCAGAATTTAGCACTTTCAGACTATTTTAATGAGATATTAATATGAAATTAAAATTCATGAAATTTTACATCGACATAGAGGATTTAATCAGTTCGTAAAAGCCGTTTTAGAGAAAATCGTAAAAAATGTGCAAAATCTGTGGTATAAAGTAGCACTTCCGGTGAGCTGATTTTTGTGAAAACTCTGCTGTTACATCTCGGGCTTTCAGTTGTCACAAGTATGAAATCGTAATTTCGTACGACTTTTCGTCTTCGTGCTTGAATTACCACACACATACGCCGACCTTTTCCCACGACTTGTTTTTTTGTATTTAGGAGATCTAAATACGTGTATTTTACTTATATTATATTTATAGGTAAGTGGAAGTAAAAGATTATTTTTATCTTTTATATTATTAATACATAGGAGTCAATGAATCTTCGTGTTAAAAAAAAATATCAATGTATCATTCATTGATCATATAAATCATAAACTTTAAGCAATAGTAGTAAAAATAAATAAACAATACAATAATATAAATATTTATAATGTTTTTTTGTAGAATAGAATATATATTATTTTATTGAAAGATAAATCTTAAAGATTAACGGTACCGTTACGTCTGTATTAAGTTTGTTTATTCAACATCACTTTTATGTTACTGTGGCTAATCTACAGTGATAGGGATCTTCAACTAGGACTTAAAATCAAAAAATTTACGTCCCCTCCGGTGGACGACACAACCAAGGACTTTTTAATGTCATTACAAAGTCCTTGAGTCCCCTGCCATGTTGCAAACCGAGACCTTGGACATAGAAGGCGGTTATTTAGACACTACACCACAGGTGACCCCTCTGTATAAGGTTTGGTATGGGGTTGGAGAGCTTACTTGAAACAGGAAGTTTCCCTTTAGAGAGCTTTAGCAAGATTGTGAGGATTTTACGTATGACTAGCCGTCATCAAAATGCAATACATGGGTAATACCCATCTATTGCAATATTGCGTTGCATGCGGGCATTGCATATTCACAGAATTATTTTGTTTTGTTTATTTCTCAAGGGTACTTATTTTAAACGTTATTAATTGTAAATTAAAACTTTCCGTTATGTAAAGAAGGTTAGAGGGCCTAGTTTGGCAAGGAGAACGGTGTTTAGAAGCGTTAAGAACCCGTTAATGGGAAGGTGAGATATACTATCATGTTGCCTATTGTAGGCGGCCAGCAATATCATATGTAGGAACCTTGTCTTTTCAACTGTCTATTCTGCGGATATATATACACACATACATACATACATACGTACATATATACATACATACATAATTACTGAACCACATTAAGTATGCACTAAAATCAATATATTAAAAATCCTACAGGCTAAAACTGGATCTTACCGCTTCAGACCTCAATGTTTTATGCTGGGTGGATCATCATAAAATATTAAATTTTTGGTATACCTAGGTCAATTTCCGAACTGTACACTTTATCAGCACTCTTGGAAGAGGCAGATAATCACATTATGAATACATTAAACTCTTTGATTTATGGTCATTAGTAATGAATTAGTATTGGATGGTCATTTAAAATGAACAAAAGCTACTTCAAAAAAAAAAAAAAAATATTATCGCACGTAAATTCACGGTCTGTGTTCAGAGCTAATAGTCGTGTTTGCTTAATTCTCTGAAAACAGCCTGTTTTACTAATTGCGGAAATCCGATGCAGAGTTATGAGTTCGTCAACCTCGTATATTCTGTATTTTTTTTTTTAAAATTTTCTCCACGAAATTAACACATCTGACATAATTATAATGTTTATATTCCTACTCTTATTTTAGAGTTAGTTTATAATTGTATTTTCAGTGATTTAGTTAATTAACATGGATATTGCTTTCTCGAAAAATGATTTCATTAATAAAGTATAAAACGTAAATAAAAATTGTATCCAATTCATGCTTGTGCTGAGCCTCGAATGTTCGACTTTTATATAAATGATAGGTTTTTTTTTTTTATTCATTTAATGTCGCTTTATGTTAGTGTGACTGATCGGACTATCGGACTAACAGTCGGAGCCCTAAATTTTAACAATCCAATTTAAATTTTGATATGGATCTTAAGAATTACCTGAGATCGGGACCGCCTCATAACGTCTCCTCCGACGGGCAGCATAAATAATGATTTTTTAATCTATTAAAAAATCCTAGTGTCACCTGTCGGATTTCAACTCGCGACCGTGGGCATGTAAGTCTGTTATGCTAGCCACTACACCACAGGAACACCCAAAGTGATTTTTAAAACTAAAATGTTAAATGTTTTGATTGTTTCCATCATAATACACACAAGCTATGTATATAGGTTGATAATGGACTGTATATATAATTTCTGTTATCTATCCAAAATAGTTGAAAGGACAGCGGTCTTGTGGCAGAGTGATTCCTTTTGTATATTGTTAGTATTTACTATCGTAGATCTCCAATGAGACATTATACAGCTGTCGCAATTTGCTAATTACCCCAAGACATGTTAGCTCCCGACATACCCCCGTCCTCCATATCCTCCTCGCCCCAAGGCCGCACGCTGTATATGGCCCGGACATGGCAGCGTGTACCCTGGACGGTGCGTGCCAAGGCGCCTTACCACGGCGCCGGATGTCGCCACAACAGGGCATTTCCGCTTCAGTCATCCCTCTATCAGCGGCGTGTCTTCGCCGGGAGTGACGCATGCGCCAGATTAGTAGATTCCAAAAATAGCCGACCATTTACACCTATGCTTATGTGAACCATAGTGACGGCCTTATCTTGCGTCATCATCGAATATTGTCATTGCGTGGGAACGTGGGGCAACTCTTGGCTATGCACAAGGCACCGATTGCAGCTTTCCCTTTCCTTGTTGTTATTGAATCGTCATTGAAAATCACCACAGCGGCCTTAAAGATTGGTAATTATTCTTTTATAGCAAAGGAACCGTATCCACCGCTTTACCCTGAAACGCTCGGATGGTTTTAACAGTATTTAGCTAATGGATTTTACAAAGCGGTTTGTTCCGTTATTTATAGATAACTTTAACTCATCGAAGATACAGTCATTGAGTTTCAAATTGATAACCTTATCCTAACCGTTCCTACAATACCATCCCCCAAATATTATCCACATATGAAGGCGGATGGCAGTTACGTTTTGAGATCCTTTAACTTGATCCCAAATTCAAAGATACTCTAAGATAAATAAATAGATAGATAACTGTTTTTTAAAAATATTTATTTTAGCATATATTATTATTACAATATATAAAAATCATTTTTAGAACTATGGTCTTTGTGACCTTCTGTCGGAAGTCCACCTGTTTAGTTTTAAAAAATTTATAGCTGTCAAATATAGGTCACTCACTGATTCTACAGTAATTAAAAAAAAAAAATCACAATAATCAGTTAATACTAAATATACGAGAAAATTTTATTATAATTAAATTACTTAATAAATCTTTATTATTGTTAAATAGCGTAGCCTTACTATTTTACAATAATTATCCAGTTTTCACCGTTAATACAGTTTATCACTTCTTTAGCGTTCAGGCAATTCTTTCCATAACAACTTTTTCTAATTTCAGACGAATTTGGACCTACAGTCAAGAAATTAAAGTATTCTCAGTTTCTCATTAATTACACAGCGAACATATCACGCTACTGTTTGAACGAAGTCTTTTATAGTTTAGATATATCAGTTCACATCAAACGTTCAGTATACATTTAACCCCACTAAAACTGATTTCTTCGGTATCATCCAGGTGTTCTTTCCCATAATCATAATTTAAGTTTTTATATAGAAACATTTTTTCTGAAACTGATATATATTTTAATCTATAAATGTTGTAAGATATATGATGTACTACAAATCATATAATTTTATGATCAACCAATCAATACGGCTTTTTCTTCATTTCCAACAGTAATATATAACAATTCGCTGCTGAGTATCAGTCTTATAGAAGAAATATGACAAATAACTCAAACTACATTCTTTCCTGCGATACTTTTAATTTATTTTATATATCGGTACTCTACTAAATTATTCCAAAAAATTTCTTGCCATGGAAATCGTTAACGTGGTCAAATGATCACTATGGTAATATGTAATTAAAATGAGATCTTCAACTCCGTTTTGCAATTTTCATTTTCTTATCTCATTTTCCTCCTAAATCAGTTAATATTTTATAATAGTTTTTTAAGCCTTCCAACTTCTCGGAGAGATGTCATTCTTTCCCAAGTGCCAGCTAATGTGGGAACATGGGACACTCCTATCTTCTTTGAGGGTCATTAGCGCGATTCTTTTGATGAGTGTCAAACTTAATGCAAATGCCTCGTGAACCATTGTCGACCCTAGAGGCCTTTGTATATAACCTTCCTAAAGCTGTGCTGTGCTAATGTTGATCCTCCTTCTTTCTTGTATTTCTCTCTTCTTCTTTTCACCTCTGCAATTATTCTTTAACTATTCCCGTAGAAACACACATGTCCATAATCCTGTGACGCAATGTAGACCGTTATGGCGATGGGAAAACCTGGGATAAGGCGTTGCACAATCCGGTGCGTAGCCCATTGTCCGATCCTATCAGTGGAAAAGAATGCATTTTAATTGCCCTTTGAGATAGCTCTGAGGGGGTTTCGCCAATTGGGATTTTTTTGTGTTTCTACTTGAAAGGATATTAGCCGACGGAACAGGTAGGAGTTTCGTAACTGTGGATAAATTGTTATCGCTGCTGCTATCAGCTTCCTTCTTTGTTTAAAGCATGTATCATTAGGTCGTATTTTTATATTAATTCATTACTCCACATCCTTTTGCCGATCGTATCAAAGTTACTTGATGCAAATGTCCACATTAATATTACTGATTTTGACATCATTTTTTATAAAGTGATTAATTCAATGTAAATGATTGTCATGTCCCATGGAACAGTCAAACCTTACCGAAGGATTATCTAATATCGAAACAGTCTCTTTCAGTTAACTGGAATGTGATAGTTGTTTTATTATATGAGGAACCGATTTTATATGAGGAATACGTTAAACTTCCTCATAAATAAATACGGGATGTTATCGTAAATTGTATGCTCCTATCAGGTCAGATACTTTTGTACGTATTTGTTCTAAACTGTGCCTAACACCACTCAGATATTTTCTACACTTTATTAAGAAAACAGAGATTTTTTTTTTTTACTAATAGTTTTAAATTATTTTGTCTCGGATAGTTCGTGTATTTAGATTAAAAAATTGAATTTCTTGGGAAAGAAAAATATTAAAAACTACTTCTTTTTATGATAAATTCAATAATATTTAAAAAATAAAAACTAATGTTCGTTTGGAAATGATTTTCTGTTGTAAAATGTTTTTTCCTTCAGCCTTCACCAGGTAACAGTTTTTATGAAAAATCTGGTGTGCGCAACTCACAACTTTGACTTGATTTTATAAAAAATAATTTATATACAATGTAAATATTTGTTTATGAATTAACAAAAATACATACCTCGTATAACAATATTTTTCTGATTAGACAGACTTTTGAAGGATTATTATAGTAAAGAACAGTAAAAATATTTTTAATTGCAAAGGCAATTTGTTTAATTCTAGCCTTTTTATTTATTTATTTTTTTGCTACGAAATATGGTAACATCTCCTTTCAAACCAATACGGACTTTAGGTATGGATTATAGGTTTATCGATCCGATGGCAGAGTAAAAGAAAAAGAAGCTTATCACAGATTTAGTCGAATCTAATATTCTAGGATCTACAATTATTTATTTACGACTTGAAAGACTTCTCCAGTTGTTATGTATACTCAAGTAGCTATCAATTTTTTATCAGGCCCAGCTATTTAAAAATTTCTTGTTTCTGCTTTCCATATGACTTTTTAAGAAAAGGTTTTCTATTTCTCGATATGCTAATAGGAAACACATATTTTATTTATTATATTTTTATTATTATTATAATTTATTATTAAAGTGCAATTTGAAAGAGAGACGAGATAGAAGGAGAGATATATTTCCGGAGAGGATACAGGACAGGACGCGGAGGGGAATATTACATTCCGGCTGCCTCTCGCTCCCGAATCCTAAGCAGCCAAGTCTTTGTCTTCCCTCTGCCTTTTATATTTATTTTTTACTTTGTTTTACACATTTATTATCATGTAGATTTGGTCTGATGCGAAGGCCCAGGTAAGAACTGCGCCGTGAATAGCTAAACAGCGATACCATCGAGTTTTTTTATCCACCTTTCGTCATCGGATGTAAGTTAATATTGTGATCGCCTTTGATTTATTCATCCAAAGGGATGGATATGCGCCTTTATGGATCAGATAAAGATGATGGGGCTAGGAGAGTTATGGCGATAGATATGGATCCGTGTCTGTATCTTTTACGCGGATACAGCGTATCCGTATGTAAATAAAATTTGGACACTTTTTAAGGTATGTTAGGAGCGGGATTGATCACTGGTAGTGCGCTGGGCGTCTGATTTGATTATCCCGGGTCCCTGCAGTGGTATGATAATTATTTATTCCATTATTTCTGCTCTAGAAAAAAAAAAAAAAATCCCGGAGCTCGCACAGGCTCTATAAAGTAGGTATCTAAAAATTTGACGAAATCTGATAGTTAAGTGTGTTCTCAACCAATTCACCTCCTTGCCAGGCGTTGGTCTTGAAACTTTGCTGATCCCTATCATGTACTGAACTCCTTCGTGAGTTGTAGTGGTACTAGTTTTTTAAAATAAATTCAATTGTATATTAATGGTTGACCGTGATATTAATATGAAAGCTGGGGGATTCGGGTGGCGGTCATAAAAGAATTAATAAAAAGAATAAAAATACTATTTATTATACAATGTCTTGGTTATTTTCGCTACTTTAACCCGCAACTTGGGTCGAAACGTTGGATAATAGTTTTTTTGTTTTTTTTTTACTAGTTTTTATTGCTTTATGACCGCCACCCAAAGCACCTTATCCTTTATATGAATTCATTTACATCATAGTATGAAATATATTAATGTCTTGAAGGAAGATGGACGTATTTAACGATATTTAATTATATTTTATTTTAATACTACTATGTTTTTTAAAAATAGTAATATAAGATTATGGTAGTTCTAGAATTAATTAAATCCTTTTATAATATGCTGTATAAATAATTGAAAGGTTTTTCATCAGATTGTTCCATTTATCAATGAGGTGAAGTTTTATTGTTATAGTGTATATTATTTTATAAAATTATAAGCATTGAATTGCCTAATATTGCTTTTTACTCGTATAAAAATTTACTTTTGTAAATTTCATCACATTAATAGCTGGAAATCAATTCGAGAGAAATTCAATACTAGAGTTCTTCTTACGAAGCATCGATTTTTTTACACCATTTTGTTTTGAATCATTCTCAGATATTTTTATGGAAAAACAAAGGATTCAAACTTTTATCTTATTAAATTTTTTTTTTTTAATGGAATGGTATACCATTTTTTGGGACTAAGATCCCTCCTGTCCATTAGCCGATCGCCGCAGACACTAGACGGGAGACAGAAATAGGCTCGAGGAGAAAGCCAATGTTAATAATGAATGGGGATGGCTATTATTGTCTAAAGTGGGTACCCGAACCTTGGAGGGGTAGTAGTATCATTGCCAAAAAGGTATGAGCTGGACCACTTGAAGCCCTCAGGCATCGCCGAAAAATACTGCTGCTTTTTCTGATCCCGACCTCATAAGAATAAGATATGTCGTGTTTTTTTTATTCTGTATGAGCATTTAATTTAAAATATAAATAAATTAAATTAAAATTAAGAGTGTGAATATTGGCAAGGTAGTTTAAATAAATATGTAAATTCGTATTTTAATTTATTCTGTCTGTTATATTTTAAGTCATTTTGACTATCCATATGTTAAACACTGCCTATGAAGTTTTAAGAAAAATTATGAACTTTTCACATCAATCTGTTTTATATTCAACAGTTGGACATACCAGTGCGGTGATCATATACGTCTCGAATTCGAATTTGAAGTCGAATTCAAGGCTCTGCATTCTCGATAGTCTAGGATCATAGTATATCCCATCATCGGGGTCCAACCATCCCCGAAAATTAATAGTCTAATATGTACTGGATATAAGTATCTTAACAGAATTTTAAAATTTCATTATTACTGGAAGGTGATCGGAATTTGTTTGGCTTAAGTACTGGATCTTAAGAATTAAGAAGCTTTTTATTGTTATAAAATACAAAGAATTCTTAAAAGTTGATATTTTTAATATTGTCAAACTGATCGCAAAAAAACAAAAAACAATCAAGATATGAGGGCAGATAAATCTCGAAAATTGATCATATTTTCAAAAATCCCTTTCTTTTTTTTTTTTTTTGTTAATATAAAGAAAATATATTAAACTGTTGGTATTTTGTAAGACATTCTTCTAATTTTTTTGTATATTGACCAAGGACTAGATTAATAGAGGCACCCCACCAGGTTAGCTATACAAGGCTCCCTCAGTGTTGATTAATTCCAGCACTAACAACAAACCTTCTGTGTATTGTTTGTTTCTCATTATTAATGGTCTCTGTGCTTGTATATCACTGTGCGGTTACAGCTACCATTTTACGTCTCTACTAGTCGCTTCTTTTTTCTTCTCAATACCAGCCTTTAGTAAAAACTTCCATGTACTCTTTCCTCTTTATAATATTTTTTAATAGGTTTTGGTGATATTGTTTTAGTTTAAGACTTCAAATGGAAAGCTATGTTGACACCATTTTCAACAAATCCCATTTCGATGTTATGCAGCTGTAATTGCTAATAAGACGACCTATAGCTGCCCTTCAGGAAATAAGACTAATTTTGTCAGGTGGGAAACTTTGTTACCAGAGCTCTCTCATTAGCCTGTGTGGGAAAGTGGGAAACCGTTCCGTTAGTTATCCATAACGATAAGTGTTGCTCGGGATTTATCGTGAGACCTCTTTTATAACAATCGTTCCTCTTGAAAAAAAAAAAAAAAAAAAAAAAAAAAAAAACAGTAGCGTATAACTCGGGGACAGTTATGGTATTCGTAGGTAATTAACGAGGCGGAATCCTGTAAATGTAACAGTGATAGTGCTAGTCGCCAGCGGTAGGGGGTCTGATAAATCTTTTCGAACGAGTGGAAATCATTTTTCGGGGGCATCTGTTTCAAAATTCAATTAAATCCCTGACCGTAAACCATCCTTTACGGATGACAGTGTAGCAGTTGTTTTGGATAGTTCCAGAATTGTTATCTGTTTCATAAGAACCATTCTCTCTCCAGTTAAAATAACTACAAAAGAAATTACTATTATTTGTTAAAATTGTCGTTAATCGGATTTATAGTATTTGTTCCGTAAATCTTAGTTTTGGTGCTTTGAAATCCTCAATCAAAGTTTACTCAATTGTCCAAATAACTTCTGACAATAATTTTAAAAAATTTCGAAATCTCTAACCACATTATTATCCTGCGAATGATTTAGATTGATGAAGAATGTATTTTTCCAGAATGTGGGAAAAAAACTTTAATTCAAAAAAATAATTGGTATACTGTATAAATAAATAAATCTTCAATGAATAATTTATTTTGTATCTCACATTTTTAACCAAAATCTAGAAACCTAGAAGAAAACATCTTGAATTCTTTGAAAAAAAAAATTAAAGTCTCTTATACCTGGTTCCTTTCTCTTACCTTTCAAATGTAAAAATTAACTACGTTGCAGATTTCTCCTTAATGAAACTAATCTTTCATGATTTTCTGTAAGTTTCCTTCTATTCTGGATAATTCTTGTAAAGTTCTGAATAAACGTTGTTATGATTAGGGTAGTAAAGAAATGGGCTTGTTTTTAATTCTTCCTAAAACAATTTTTATTTTAAAAAAAAAAAAAAAAAATCAATCAACGTTTTTCCTTATTTCCTAACGTTATCCAACGATTATTTCCTTCATCTTCTAGGACATATAAACATTTTCACTAAATACTACAAAATCATTGATTTTGTATTTTTTTTTTTTAAGTTATTAAATTTAGGTATCCAAATCAACAATGTTTCATAGCCAAAATAAATAATTTAAAAAATTCTAAAAAATATTACCTACATAAGTTCCTTATGTACCAATCCATTTTGATTCTATTTCGTCATTTACTGTAAAAAAAAAATATATTAAAAGGTCAAGAATATTAAAATTATAGAAGGGAAGGCACTTTCCAAGATGGTTGTCCCCTACTGGATTAGGGCTAGACCAATTTAACAACATGTTTTATTGTATTCCCTTTTGCAATAATAAGTAATCAACAATAAACACAACTAATCTTCTTTTCAATATTGGATAATCTTCTGATTAAACACCATTATGTTGTGTTTTTCCACTGCAGAGTCCACGCCCATTGGTTAGAAAGAACAAGCGCCTCAAAAGTTTGGTAAGCCGTTAGGGAGTGTTATTAAGGAGATGTAAGAAACAGATGTGTACGTAAGAAGGTAACAACCTGAGGATGGTACACAAACAGAGGGTGCATGGGGGTGCACTGACCTCACTCGATATAAACATTGATTTACACGTGCCCTATTGGTCTGGCGCGTGCTATACAACATCCCTTTCATCCAGGCTCCCCTTACAGTAGTCTGCATCCAAACAGTGTCCGCCTAAAGAAGTTATCCTTCTTTTTCTTTCAAATTACATACAAGAAATCAGCTTTAGGGTGGGGAATGCTCTCAAATATCCCTAATCCCAGTTATGTATTACCTGAAAACTAGGTAATATTGTCTCTAAATTATTCATTAACTTTGATGATTTCGAGAGATGATCCTCAATCATGGCAATCCTCGTAAAGAAAAATAATCTAATTCACTTATAGAATTAAAATTTAAAAAAATGATTAGTTTATGTCAGTTTTTTTTTTTTAAAAACCGTCTTGGTCGGAAAGTTGATTGCCTAGAGATCGTTACTAAATTGTTTGAAGGATATAATTGGATAAATATGCGAGTAGGGGCCATATTCTTTTGCACTGAAGGTAGGATCATCTTAGAGCTGTGTTTCCAAAAAACAAAAATCGCGGACATCTTCATTCGATTATTTCAATGGCAAGGAACCCCGAATTCTAAAAATCTTTAGTGTGAAAAATAGCACTGCTACTAAACCTTTGTATTCCAGAAATATTCAAGTAGGGTAAGTATAAAAGAAGAAAAATTAACCAGAACCTAGGAGGGGATTCCCTGAACATTATCTTCGGGCCAGTTGTTGGTAATCCCGACTAATGCATAGAGCATGGATTAGTCAGTTCTCTGCTTGCTGTAAGGAGTCGAAACCCTGGACATTAAGCAGCAAAACATTGAATTAAGTACTAAAATTTAAAACTAATATAAGAAAGGTATTCAATAAAATAATGATAATGAAATAAAAAATTGTTCATTATCTTCTGCCAAGTTATAGCTGTCCTTAAAGATCATTATTTTCGAAATGCTAGAAAATGACCAATTTTAATGTTGTTGTGCAGAAGCAGCCAATCGTCAGTGATCACTAGCAACTATATCTGTTAGAACGCTTAATTTGTATGTGTTGAGCATGTGTAGTCCAAGCCAAGATTTCACAAATATTTAATTAAGGTATTTTAAAATAATTTTTCAATGACATCTCTGCGGACCACTTGTTGGGAATCACTGTCATAGAGGATGGGTTTCATGGGGATCAGTTCTCTGCTTGCTGTAGGAGTTGTAACAATGCTTTTGGAATGCGCCGCGGTTTAGCCACTACTGCATTAGTTATCACTGACAATTAATTCAACAAAACCCTTTTATACTTTTCTGTCTCTATATAAAAAATAAAAAGGAAATATAAGATTGAATGGAAAGGGTGCTTTCCCATGGTTTATTAGAGAAGAAAACTGGGCGGGACGTAGCCTTTGTTCTGCTAAAAGCTAGAAATCGCGAGGAGCTCCCACACTCTTGCTGACCCGATTCTCAGCGAGAAAACTCATTAGTCCTTCTTCTCTGGAATTGTTCTTACAGTTGCCTCTTACTTTTTTCCTTCCATCACTAAATCGGAGCTCTTCTTTTTTGTAGTGGAACTGTTCGGGAAGCGATCTGGGCGAACTTCTTTACCATCACGTCCTCCGGTCCTTAGCTATTCTCATCATGGCCTTTCGTTCCGGTACTCCCCAAAATTAAACGTTAGTTTTCGTCTTAGGTTAAGAATACGAATGTTCCTAAAATAGGTTTGGTGGAAATGAATTAAGTTTATATTTTACACACGTTCTTAAGAGTGTATACGCCTTAAAATTTCATACATGTTACAATATACTGATTTATTATGAGTTAGTCATTCATTTATCAATATTACTATATATTATTTTTTGTTTTGCAGATGAGCGGTAAGAGGCGGCGTAGCTTCAAGTGCGCCGTCCACCAGCTGGATCGAGAGGTATCTTCAGAGCACGACTTCCACCTGGTACTTCGACAGCCTCCGCTATTTACTAGGTAAAGATTTAAAACCTTGTATTTTAATTATTAACAATATAACAATAATGTTAAATGAAAATATTATAGTTTATCTATTATACCCTCCTATAGGCACACTTAGTCTTTAGAAAATAGGTTTCATTATAAGAGTTGTCCAAATCTACTCTTTGTTGGCCTTGAAAAAGTACTGAACCCAAGTCCCATCATGTGTTAATATTTATTCAAAAATTCTACAATCGAATCCTCAACGCTCCTTACTTAATTACAAATAAACTCATCACACCTTAATGTTCCATATGTTATCAATAATTCCATGACAAACTCCACTCCAACCCCACCCTAACCCACTAGTTTCAGTCTTTGCTTCCACTACCGTTTCTGATAATCCTCTGAGGCTTATGAAAAGAAGATGGTCTCGAGACCTTGTTTGCTGCCAATGGGAAATTTCTCTACACGTTGTTCATGTATTTTATCATATAGCATATTTACTTGTTTTATTATCGAATGCAATTTTAAATTTCAATAAATAAAAAATAAAATAATTTTGAAATTATCCAGGATTTGGTAGCCTGCTATCGTTTACTAATAACAAGGGGGATCACCTGAGATGTAGTTACAGCCTAACCTTCCCAAGATTGCGGATTCGAACCCGGCAAATGGTTCTAGGATTTTTCATGGGGAGTTGAAAATCCTTGGTTATCCCGATCTTTCGAGGATACGTAATACGGTGGTCCCGAGTCTGTGCTATGTTAAACTGGACTAGAAAAAATTAGCACACTCACAGTAGCATCGTTTGATTAGCCCTAGTTTCTTAAGCTGACTTCAAATGAATGAACAAGCAAGGATTATAAGGTTTCTAAGCTTCGCGAATTGATAAAATGTATCATCTTCATATAATTTATATTTAAATTCGTACGTGTGTGTTTTTATTATTACACAAATGCTATTTCCCTGGACTCCAAGTTGCGTAAGAAGCGGTAATAAGCGGAGACGATGGCGGTGTTGTCGCCGAACGGTGCAATTGGCGAATAGTTAGTGGTTGCTGAATCCTCAATCATCGGGGCTCTTCTTGTGTCTCTCCAGGTTTGGCATCTATCAGAGTATTTATACATCTTCAAGGAGCTATTGTTATTACTATAGATGTGTCAGTTATTGTACTTTGCTGTTAATAAAAAAAAGAAATTCGTATACAGTTAGATCATATATGTATATATATATATATATATATATATATATATATATATATATATATATATTATAGATCATATATCATAGTAGCTTATATGATATTCTATTTTATGTTCACTATACGTCGCCCACAAATAAACCACCAAATAAAGATAAATTCAACTCTCATCCCATGGTCGAAATCCGTACAGCACCTAGGCCTAAAATTAGACAAATCTCTTACTTTCACAGATCATATCAATAGAAAAATCGATAAAGCCAAAAAATTAATATTTAAAATGTTCCCATACTTCAACGAAAAATCCCATTTGAGCTCTCATAACAAATTAATAATATACGAATCAGTTTTTCGCCCGTTAATTACATACGCCTCGCCAGTCTGGAGCTCAATCTGCTCGACTAACAACCAAAAACTTGAAAAAATTCAAAATCTATCAATGCGGATAATTAACAATTACCCCCGCTACACTAAAACATCATCTATGCTCCAGGACTTGCAGCTTCCAACAATTAAACATTTTGTCTATACTCAAACAGCTTCTTACTTCAGTTAAACAGCAGTATCCAAAAATCCATTAATAAAGGAAATCGGTAACTATAATAAAACATCTCTGAAACGCTACACTCATAAATGAACTAGACATGTGTTGCTAACTTAAGCTAGTTTGTTTTAATTTCTAATTTTATATTTTCAATTATTTTATCCGTTTTTATTTGTAGGTTTTTGTATAATTTTTCCTACAATCACGTATAATCTCAATTTAATTTTACCACATATTCAGTCATTAAGGCTAATTCGATTATAATTACCTTATGAACCAAACATTTTGCTGATTGTAAGGATGTCTCATCCGAAACCATTTATAAATATTTTGTAAATATGTAAATAAAGTTTATTTTATTTTCTTCTATTTTAAGTTATAAAAAAAGTTAGTAGCGTTTTTTAATATTTCATTTTAATCCTCTCTGTTTTTATAAAACCATGTTTACTTGGTCAATAGATTAGCTGTCTTTATGTATCAGTTTCAACCGAGATCCCTTATCTTCAAGTGGTATTTTGCTTGCTCAAAATGAAAGAGAAAAACATTCATTTTCGTCATTTAATGATTTAATTTATTTCCGAAAAAGAAAATCCGCTGCACAGACGGTTAGCAAAATTAGCAGTGTGTATAGCGATGATGACTTAAGAGAAAGCACCGGAAATTTATACTTGGAAGACGAAAAGCGGTCGTGTCTTCCTTCAACTGTTCTAGGAGGACGGAAATAAAAAATTACCAGAAAGATGGCAACATGTCATAGATCAAAATGGATAATATAAACATATTTACAAGAATCTGAAGTTTTTATTCAAATAGCCAGTAAAAACGCTACGAAGTTATTTTACAATCCAATATTTTACCGTTTCCTCGAAAAAACTAGATTTTTTTAAACCTAATTCGTGGGTAGAAATGCATTTGACGGCTGTTATTACGTCCATACCTTGATATAGTAAATACATAAAATAAATAATTGTTAGTAAAATTGAAATAATTTTATTGTTTAATGGGAACTGTACGTTTACCCTTAGCCCGGTGAAGTGAAGGTCTTTGGTGCCAGCCGGATCGATAGCGGAGTCCGGGGGAAGAATATAAACCCTTCTCTATCCTATACTTAATAATATCTACTTCCATATATCCCATTCCTCTATCTTCTCTCATTTTGTGAATGAGCATTAACATCTACCAGGATTACAGTATATTTTTTGGATTGAAATTGAATGATGTAATGCGTCATTCATGAATATGAAGCTATGAATGAAACTGATTTTGAATTACTTTGCCGACAGGATGGTTCAGATAATCGCGGACGAGTTCCTCACACACGAGCGGGACCGCAAGTACTACGCAGACCATTACACATGCTGCCCTCCGCCGCTCTTCATACTATTCATCACCCTTCTAGAAGTAAGTATTCACATCTATTTTATATATATATATATATATATATATATATATATATATATATATATATATATATATATATATATATAGATAGATAGATAGATAGATAGATAGATAGAAAATAATTTTTATTCTGGGACTGGGTCCCTTTAGAATAACAGCTTTGTACACTTTAAATATACAATATGTCTGGCCAACAGACAAGATGAACATGATTAACTACTATTTACAATAATTGATTAATTTGTATACAACACAAAATAAATAAAATAAAAACAATCTTCAGAAGCTAATTTATGTTAAAAAAAAATGAGAAATATATGAGTTGATAACAGAATCCAAATTAAAAAAAAAAAAATATATATATATAAAAGATATATGTTTCATAAAGAATATTTTTCCTCAGGGCAGGGTTCTATCTATACTGCGGTATACAAAATATACAAATCATTATTCGCAGACGACACATAATTACTAACAGACTGACTACCGAATTAAAAAAAATTGAAAGATTTTATAATAAATAGAAAATCAAGATAAACAAAGACAAAACTAAAGCAATATTATTTACAAATTATTATTACGCATAGGTTGGTCAAATGACATCAAATATCTGGGACTAGTCATGGATAAAAGACTGACTTTTACACGGCACACAAATTATGTGTGTAACAAAACCAACAGAGCTCTGTGTACTATACATCCATATTTTAACAGACATTCTAAATTAAATGTAACTAATAAATTATAGTATTTCACGACCAATTCTTACTTACGCATGCCCAATATTTAGCTATTTGTGTAAATCAAACTATAAAAAATTACAAAATCTCCAAAATAAATATATAAGAATCTGTGGAAATTATCCATACAATAAAAGAATCTAAACCATGCGTTCAGAATTGAGGATACCTATTATTAAAGATTACATAAACAAGCTTAGTAAAAATAATTTTTCCAAATGTTTAATTAACAAATATTTTCTTATAAGAAATATTGGAAACTATACCAAAAATAGTACAAAGCGGTTATACACATACGAACTAAACATAAGATACATTTGATATAATTCTTTTTTTCTTTCAAACTGTGGAAGGTTTTAATTTGTTTTTTTCTTTCATTAATTAATGTACCTATGTCCTATGTTTATGATAACTTATAATTGATATAACTTTATAAAATGTGATTACTTAAGAGACTGGTCTACTTTTAGTACTGGATTGTGTATGTTTTGTGTCTTTTATTATATATTGCAATAAAGATTATATACAAAAATAAATAAAAATGAAGTATATTTGTGTTATTAAAGATTTTCTTGGAGGTTTTTTTTTTAATAACAGAATTAATAATGATAAACCATACTATTTCGTCATTGACTTTTCGTATTATGTTTTTCTTGACATTATACGAAACTTTAATGAAGGTCTAATAAAAAATCATAAATTTGCTTTTACCACTTTGCATTCGGCAGATTCATTGTTTGTTTCTTTTTTTTTTCTTTTCTTTTTTTTTGCTGGCATTATATTTTGTTTTTTGTTTAATACATTTGTAAAATAAAAAGCAAATCCTATTCTCTTTGATTTGATGATCATCACTACTATCATGGTATGCTTGAATATTAATTTTGTTAAACCTGTCGGTATAAATTTCTATATGAAACTGGTATTCGACACTGCTTACATCCCTAGACTCACTGGTGTTTTGTCTTTTTGCCATATTTATAAAAAAAAAAAAAAAAAAAAAAAAAAAAAAAAAAAAAAAAAAAAAAAAAAAAAAAAAAAAAAAAAAAAAAAAAAAAAAGATTGCTAATAAAATGAAAGAAAGGATTAAAAAATACTTTGGATATTACTAATGGTAAATTACGAAATTACAACTCTGTCTTATTATTGCAGAGATCTTTACCAAACGACGCTTCAATAGGACTGTATTTATTTTCTCGTTTTTCGAATTTCTTTTTTTTTTTTATTAAGTTTTCCTATTTCATTGATCCATACTCGTGCACTTTTGTTCTACAAAACCTACGTATTGCTTAACGGATTTGAGAAGTGTTTAGCCCGTCGTGAACAGATTCCGCATGTTCTCTTTCAATTTGTTATGCATCCTGATGTTTTTATCATATTTGATCTGTTGGAAAGAAAACTACTGGAAAACACGCGTTTTTTTTTTTTTTTTTTAAATTGCGGTTGAATTAGTTCATTCTCCGTAATCACTAATAAACTTTAAGACGTATCCTTAGAGCGGACAACCGAGTGATATGCTGAAATTTCGTTGTCTCTTATAAGTGGAAAACCGAGTACTAAGGGTTAACAGATCATCAAACAAAAAGTCGTGTGCTTCTCGGTAAATGTTAACATATACTTAGATAAATACGGTAGGGTATGCTGTAACGACAGTGGTCAACGTCTATGATGCATCAAGCCTAATTAGGATTAAATATATAGTGGAGGAAAATGATTAAGTATAGAAGGATTTATATCTGATGACGCATGTAAAGCAATAACCAATAACTAATTATAAGGAAATTGTAAATCCATAAACAATCACTATAAAATAAGGCTTGTCAGGAGTTTCCCCATAACTATTGAGGAAAATAGTACTAGAAATAGTTTTCACTGAATCATCTTGTTGAACAATAAAATACGGATTCATGTTCATCCTCTTTTTATGTATTTATAAAAATTGATTTATTGCATATATTTTTATTTCATTTTTCTTATCGTTTATATTTAAAATTTAAAGAGTTGGATAAAAAAGTTGAAATAAATGGAATTGTAGTGTTTAGATTGTTTAGCTTATGTGACTCGTCTAAATGATTTTTTTAAATGTGATTTTTCTCAGAGTATAACTAAATATTGTGAAAAATCTCGTTAATATGTTGGTGATTATGATGGTTATATCTCAATCATATATTTAATATGTTCGTGATCCATTTAATGCCCACCTTATTCCACTTAAACAAGTTTGAACACAAAACTGCTTAATTTTCTTAAAATGGCCTACTTCTGCATTCAAACTTTCAATACTTGTTATTTTTCAGTAAACTGCTCTCACCGATATTGTTTATTATTGCATTAATTATTATTACTCAGTGTATTTATGTAAATATATAAAGGATCGGCGTAATATGGTGGATAGAGCACTACTCTCCTCCAAGTCAAGGGTATGGCTGGATAATTATGGATTTATTTATTTCGATAAGGTAAGGGGACAACCCAGCCGTTATAAAGTGGATACCAGAAAATTGGGGGGAAGACGTGATGGCTGGGGGTGATCTCTGCCTATTTACCCATTGCTCGGTCATAGCCAACCGTAGGAATCTGTATATGTACTGGAACCAAGATCCTTCATCGGTTGTAGAGGTACAGGTTTTTATTTTTTTATCTCATATAAATTTATATGGAGGTTGAAACGTGGGAGGAAGTCGGAAGAGGGCATCCTCAGTCACACCTTCCACCATCCACCGACCAGCCAGATCATTACAATAGCCGTCACGAAATGTAAATGCAGAATAGCACTTCCGGAGCATTATGGATGTTTCCTGTTTGAGCTTGCTATACAAGTCAAATTCCAGATTATTATTCCATCCCCAGGTCCGGGTAATCAGTCTCATTGTTTGAATTTAAACTCCTCTGTACTCCGGGCACTACCCAATGAATAAAGAACTAATAAGGACTCAAATCTTAAGCCATCTCAAATTTCCACTATCTTATTCTGTGTCTTACATTATATTAATTGGTTTGTTTTTTATGCATTTATGCTACTTTGGGCGATGCTATAGTGGGAGTCCTAAATTAATCTATCCAGGTTTAATTAGGATAGGGATCTTGAAAACGAGTACCTGACATCGCACAGTGCTCGGAACTACCATTTTACGTCCACTCTGAAGTAAAGCATAACCAAAGATTGTTTACTCCCTACGTAGGGCCATCTGCCTATCGTTGACCTTGGATATAGAAGGCTATTATGCCGACTACTACACCGCTGGCGTTCCTTGAGTTTCATTAGGGCTCCTTGGAGTTTAATGCAAGTAAGATGATAAAAGGACCACAAGTCAGCGATTTTATTTCGAACGGCGATATTATGTACAAAAATAAGCCGTAATTTATGTTATAAACTAAAAAAAAAAAATGTCTTTACGAAAACATGTCATAGTTTTTGATGTGTATGGTCTATGCAAACAAATTAATTTCAATAATAAAAACTAAAATATCGCATTTAATTTTCATGATCTTTGAAACTGGTATTTATCAAAGGATGAGATTGCTCGTTGTGCGGTTTGCCAAATAATTGTACTATTCGGTTCCTTCCGCATCGTGGGGATGTTACGCCCTAAAGAAGACCTACACGTGGGACGAAACGTTGGTTTATAAATAATAGTTTATCTAATCGAGTATCTTGATTATCACATGAACTATCTCATCATCCATCATTTAATTTAAACGTTAATAGAATGTATTACACTGTTATGTAAACTACCTCTTATTTATTAACACTGATATGTAGGCTTACGCGTAGCCACAAGGTCTATATTACATTTTGCAATGGCTATTGTTTATTCTCGTATTACGATGGTATTGCGTAAATGATTCTGGTCAAAGAATGGACTAGGAGAACGGGGAAAGGAGCACAGCGCGAAATATATTCCCTGATTAATGTAATTCATTATTTTATAGTATTATAATTGAGTTGCATAATTAATTATTAATTATTCAACAATATTGAACTGGAAATCTCTCGGGTAAACCTAACAGGGTCGTAGAGGATATGATAAGGTTAAGATATACTTTTACCAGCGAAGACTTTTATGTGTAAATGAATTCCTAAGTATATCGTAAATGTGATGTTTTGAAAAAAATTACGAATACAGTTTTTAAAACTTTTTTTAAATGACATAATCTATCTAAACCAGTGAGAGAATTGACACACTCACAAGAATATCTTCAGTTGACTTTATTAAGCATAATCCTCACCTACCTACCTCCTTACTTTGCTATTAAAAAGATACCCACCGATGTTGACACTTCCCAGGCACAAGTATCTAAAAGTACCCTGAAGCTGTACCGGCCCGGTGGCACCCGCTCGTAGACCCATTCATCAGAAGTCCCGTTGGTTGTCTTCCGCAGTTGCCACTAAAATGGAAGAGGCACCCTAAATTTGGGGGTGGATCCTCCTTACAGGGGTTTATTTTTAGTATTTAGTGTGCCTACCCCAAAAGTCTTCCCCATTAACTGCAACTCGATCCTTTAAGATGTTCTTGATTTTTGTCCTTATATTTTAAACATTCAGTTTTTCAACTTGTCGATTTCATCATTTTTAATTTGATCTCTTTGATTAATAAATGAGGCCGGGCTACACGGTGAGAAAACAGCTAGGTGTAGGTGAGCTGAAAGCGAGGTCTTGTGAGAGTTTGCGAAATTAGCAAAAGAGGCGAAGGCTTATTTAAAAAAATAAATTTAGATGATGATATCAAAAGATTACTTCTTGAAAAAATATTTTAATAATATCATTAAATATGATATTTGTGATCACCTGTAGCAGGATGGCATAGCATAACAGCCTTCTATGCCAAAGGTCACGGGTTCAAACCCGCAAGTCCTAGGATTTTTTAATGGGAGTAAAAAATCCTTAGTTTTGCCGTCCTTCGGGGGAGATCTAAAAAGATGGTCCCGAGCCTGTGTGATGTCAGGTACTCGTGAAAAATCCCCATCCTAATAAAACCTGGATAGGCAAAATTTAGGACTCCCACTGTAGCATCGTCCGATTAGCCAAAGTAGCATAAAGTGACGTTAAATAAACAAAACAATATTATATTTTTAAAAAACTAAGTGATAAGGTTATATCAAAACAAACAAGTGTAATACACACATCATAAAAACGTGTTTTTAATGTAGAAACTCTATTTTAATTAATTAATCCTTATTTATAAGAAAAGTTTAAAAAAATGATGAAGTAATAGAAAATTCGGTAATTGAATATTTATTACAATACGTTGAAAGTATGTGAGAGCGTATGATATTCATTCTCAATAAATCTCATGATATTTCACCTCACCTACACCTACTTGTTTTCCACCGTGTAGCGTGGTCTTGAGCATTGGCCAGTAGTCTTCACTTTGATTTTAGTTTTAAT
This sequence comes from Piezodorus guildinii, assembly GCA_023052935.1. Lineage (NCBI taxonomy): Eukaryota > Metazoa > Arthropoda > Insecta > Hemiptera > Pentatomidae > Piezodorus > Piezodorus guildinii. The sequence continues at coordinate 171,977,834 of CM041292.1, read as the reverse complement.
AATAATCAATTAATCATTTTTACGATTTATATCATTTATTAATGAATCGGAAACATTTAAGAAATAATTCGATATAATTTATCATTCTTTCTTTTTATTTTTATGTATTAATAAAAACTATACAGAAATAAAACTTTGAAAGATAGATGGAACCCATCTTGATACTGTAGGTACATTACGGCTTGTATTAAAAATACACGTGGCATTTGGAGTGGCACGGGAGCTGCCCGATAAGTCTTAGATAAGCCCTCAAGTTTAGGTTATGTTATCTAAAGAGCAATTTGAATGTAAACAAGCATCTCTAATTTATAAAAGTTACAAAAAAATAAAACTATTCCAGTTATTTAATAAAAATTAAGTGTACTTCCCTCCTAGAATGAATTATTATAATATGAAAGACTAATTATTAAATATATATTATGATAATCAGAAAAATTATCAATAAAGGTCAATTTCTTTTTCAAATCTGGGATCCGATTAGTTAAAAACTAATTATATTATAGTTATAGTTGGGTCCGAAGTCTTCATATTATTAGTCTATTTCACTTCCTATCCCTCAGGAATAAGGAAGGAATTTTCGAAAAATTCCTGTTCTATTTTAGGAAATTCAACAAAATAAATACAACAAAAAAAAATTGAAAAATCAAACAGGAATACTTAGCAGTTCAATGCAGCGATGTCCGTCACGATAGTTTTTCTGTATTTATTTTTCCTTATTAATACTATTTTATTTTTGGGATCACATCAGCATAACAACTTTCATGCAAAAGCTCACGGGTTCAAATCCCTTGGTGGTCCTAGGATTTTTTAATGGTAGTAAAAAATTCTTAGTTATGCCGTCCTTCGGAGGGAACGTAAAAAGGTGTTCTCAAGTCTGTGCGATGTCAGGTACTCGTAAAAAGATCCCTATCTTAATAAAATCTAAATAGGCACAATTTAGGACTCCTAATGTGGCATCGTCCGATGAGCCACAGTATTATAAAGTGACGTTAAATTTTATTTTTACTTCATACAAATTTTATTCCCTCTGTATAAATGTATAAAATATTAAATCCGATTGACTTCGTACACATTGGATACATCTGTCACTAATGACCTCGACGTTTGGTGCCAAACAACGAAAACGCCCTTACGACAATCGTACATCACAGAGTACAACTATAAATTACAACTGAATAATTCCTTGGTAGATGTAGCGCTGAAAATAGTGCTGTAAACTGTATTTGAGATCGTATTATTTGTAATTTCTTGGTGTTTAATTATATTGCTGAGCCGCGTAGCTCTGAAGAGGGTGTAGTATAATTATATTGGCCCTAAAAGGGGGAAAAACTACGAGGCTGATGAATGGAGAGCTGTGTTGGGTTCCTCCGGCTCGGCAAAAAAGAACAGGTGAGGGGCGTTTCCTGGATCCTGGAAGGATGTGCTCTGCCCTGGCACGAGCCGTTCAAGGCTTCCCACTTCCGAGCTCCAGCCCCACAACTTTTTTTTTTTTTTTTTTTCTTCTTCTGAGGTCCAAGTGATACTTCCTACTTAAGGGCCCGTACTAGCCGATGGGTATTACTCTAGCTGCGATAAGGCTTTAGTATGGATCGCACTCCTAGTCTTTCAGCTCGAGACGGAATGTACAAGGGAGTTGAATAATTAACATAAATAATTTTATTCCATTTCACAAAGGATGTTGCGTTGGAGCACGCATAAATTGAATTAATCAACACACTGTTGGCCTAACTAACCTCTGTTAAAGTTAATTCAGGAGAAATTTCGTTTTCAGAAGCATATTCAATATTCCTTACACCTAGAGCCACCTGTGACGTAGTAGTATTAATAACTAACCAATAAATAACTAAACCAAGTATAAATAACTACTAATAAAAACTGGAGGTCACCTGTTGTGTAGTGCTCAATATTTCGGGTTCAAACCTTGGCAGATGGCCCTAGGAGTTTTTTAATGGGTGTAAAAAATCCTAAATTATGTTGTCCATCGGATGGGACGTAAAAAGGTGGTACCTAGCCTTCGTGATGTCAGGTACTCATCAAAGATTCCTATTCTAATTAAACCCGGTTAGGAAACATTTAGGGCTCCCGCTGTAGCATTTTCCGATTAGCCCAGCAGTATTAAAAAAAAAACCTTGTACCTCTAAAATCCATGAGTACATATAAAGATTTGTACTGTTTCTAGGCCAACGACCGTGCCATTGAGGTGATTAGGCCATGATGACACTCAGCCACCAGGTTTTTTTCCCTAATTTGGGTACCCACTTTAAAGAGTCTGGGTCTGCACAAGGAGGGTCTCCATACCCTACAGTCCCCATCCGACTGAATTAACGAATAAATAATATCCTGTCATATCCAGGGTTGGAACCCAGAACCCAAAGAACAGAAGACAAGTACTCTTTCCACGAGACCACAGCATCATAAAGTGACGTTAAATGAATGACCAACAACTTACTATCCCTCCTGTTGTTTAGGGTCAGCCTCAAATTAACAGGCACTTAAAAAATCTGGTAATAAAAATTAATAATCATATAAAGTTATATTGATTCCTACAAACGTCTAAAAGTGGTTTTGATATTGATATAATATTTGGCTCCATTTGTTTTAGTTTTACAATTTCCTAAGTAAAGAGTCAGCTGATACATGATTAATATTCCACCCTCTTTTTATTATTATTATTTTTCTTAGACCTAATTTGTGATGTCCTGCCCCATTAATCAAAATAGACTTTTTTTTTGTTCTTGTTAATTAAAACTGATTAGTGAATATTTCTGAATATTCTATTATTTTTATCGCTTGACAATGGAGATTTAAAAAAAAAATCTGAATATTCACTAAATTAAATAAGATGTATAAAACTAAAAATTGTAACCCTGGACTAAATACATCAAAAGATAACACAAGTTCAAAAAGTCAATCATTTTTATTTTAACTTTATATAACTATAAGATGAAAATTAAGAAAATACTGATATTAACTTCGGACAGAATGTAACTCTCATTATTCTAATAAAACTTGTTCAAAAAATTTTTTAATCTATTGAATATTAGATGGTTGATTGTGATTATAATGAAGACTGGTGGCCCTCAATAAATAATCACAAAATTAGTGTAAAAATAAACAGTTTTCACAATTTTTGTAATCATTTCTCGATCGCCACCTGAACCTATCCTTCGTTTTATTTTATTTTTCTTAATTATCTCGATATCTTATGAAAAAAAATATATAAATCTATATAAGCAGATATTTTATTAGAATATGATTAATTCTTCATACATTAAACCTTTTTATCTCTACATTGTTTCAATTGATTTTTATTTTTTTAAATAAATTAATTACAATCCTATCACTTGTGACTTATTCAAATAAAATTATTTTAGTGGTGATATAGGACTTGCTATTAAGTCTTAAGAGCGTGGTAGGAAAAAATAACAAGATATATTTGTGTATCCCATGATTATATCTATCTATTAACTAAAAAAAACTGTTTGTTTTCTAGCTGGGATTCTTCACCTACTACACAGTGGCCACAGGGGAAATGAACCCAGCGGGCCCAGTGCCTATTGATAGTGTCTTCATCTACAGGCCAGACAAGAGGGAAGAAATATGGAGGTTTTTCTTCTACATGGTCCTACATGCTGGGTAAGTCATCTATTCTTATATTGTACACCTTTTAACTTGGTGAATCTGTTATTTTATTTAATTGTACTTTTTTTTTTTGTTCAGATGGTTACATCTTTTGTTCAACCTCCTTGTGCAAGTCCTTGTCGGGCTTCCTCTAGAAATGGTGCACGGTTCTTTAAGAATAGGCACTGTATACATGGCTGGAGTTTTAGCTGGTAAGTTTTGTTCATCATTTTGAACTTCTTCTTTTTTTCTTTTACATATTTGAGTGTTTTCGGTTTTGTGAAATAAGTATATATTTTTAATATGGATTTTAATGTTTTAAAAATATTACTGAAAAATTACTGACAGTTAAACAGTATAATACATGATATAAAGGAATCAGTCAAACTCTGGCTAGTAGTAAAAACTTAAAATGCTTTCTTCATTCTGGGATTTATGTTGTCCGGGTCAGGAACAGAGGAACAAGAATAAGTTCTTTTTTTTAAATAATTAAATTTATGAATGATTAATAAATTGTTATCACTGCAATGAATCTATAGTTTTAATACCCTGCATAGTTATACACTAGTGAAGTTATTTACATAACATTAATTACTACTTGAAGTAAAGTTCATTGATATTAAGGCTTTATAATTATATGAAAATGATATGCATAACGAGGAACGAGGATAGAGGTGAAATCTGTGGCTGGCGTGTGGGATATGAGGGCCCCATTCAGTGCGCGAACCAGCCAACCTTGGCGGTAATTATTTCCGTTATCTTCATCATGCGGAACAGTATGTTTTCCTCTGTTTCAAAAGTTACCTCTCTTTCACTTTTGACCTGTTTTGGTTCGTGTTCCATCATCTTATTTGTAAAATTGCAAAATCATAAAAATATTTTGTTTACTATTTTTTCCAGTTAATAATTTAATTAATTATTATTGTTATACTCATTATGATATTTTTTCTTTTCAGGCTCCTTGGGAACATCTGTTTTTGACATGGATGTTTATCTTGTCGGAGCTTCTGGTGGTGTTTATGCTCTATTGGCTGCACATCTTGCCAATGTACTTTTGGTGAGTATTTAAAATAATCCTCCTCTTTTATTTTATTTCATTTATTTTATTTGTTTGTTTTATTTTGTACATATGGAATGAATGACTTCTTTTAGCTCTAATTCTTATTGCCCAAGATAGTGGCAGATTGTATTATTTATCAATAAAGCAATATATTATTAATCCTTCTCTAGTCTTGAAAATTAAAGATAAGTTGCTGCTTTTTAAAGGTTCTAATGACTAAATTTAAATACATTTTTCCATGAATATCAATTATGCTATATAATTATTAATATTTTCTTCTTTTTTCAGAACTACAACAATATGGAGTTTGGAATTGTGAGGCTGGTTGGAATATTTGTTGTTGGTAAGTAGTCAAATACTTCTATACCCTTTTTATTGAAATAGATCTCCAAGTCACATGTGTAAATTGTTTTCAAAAGAGAAATAGGAACAAATTATTATAATAGGTATATACCTAATGAATAACGTAGAAAGCTGTTATAATTTATTACACTTACTATCTTGTGCTGTTAATTGAAATTATTTATTGCAAATTGTTTAAAAAAAAAAAATACTGAACATCACTTTCTAGAGTTATAAAAATAAAAATAATAAGCATTCTGATACATTTGTTATAATTTTCAGTTGTTCAAAATTATGAAATAAGTGCATAGTCAATGAATTATCTGTACAATAATAAATATTAATTTTCACATTATGGAAAAAGCAAATTTTATTATTATATGGAATTGTTCCTCCATTCATTTTAAGTATTGTGATGAACACATGCACTGTGTAAAATTATCATCCAATTATTTATATTTAGGATTTTTACTGATAAATTTAAGTATTAAGTGCAAAAAAAATAAAATAAATCTCTGATGTTCCATGCTGTCACAAACTTGAATATTCTGGATAACATTAGAATCTTTTCCTGTTAATATTTATTAAAATTCACGCCATGAACTGAAAGGAAAAATTCATAAAAATTAGAAGAAAACAAATTAATTTGGATATTACTTTTACAGCTTTGATGAAAACATTATATGCCTAAAAAAGTTAGATTAAATCAAAAACAATTTTATTATACGAGCCTAATAAACTATCAGCTGAAAACAGTAACTGAAAGAAAATTCATAAAAATTAGAAGAAAACAAATTAATTTGGATATTACTTTTACAGCTTGATGAAAACATTATATGCCTAAAAAGTGAGATTAAATCAAAAACAATTTTATTATACGAGCCTAATAAACTATCAGCTGAAAACAGTAAAATGTTTTCTGTTAGTAAAGTGTTTCCTATTTTCTCATAAATTATTATATCAACAATTGAGACCATGATTTCCAATAGGTATAGCAAATGCAAATTCCTATTATTAACTTTTTATTAATTATTTTTTGTATTAAAATCTAGTATTTTTTTACTTTATGGGAGGAAATGTTTTTATTATGATTTGGAATAAAATTAAATATGTAATTAGTACCTTCTGGAAAGAAATGCAATTTTCAAATGCTTTTTTAAAGAACTCGAGTTTTGTAAAAAATGGTGAGGTCTAGGGCAATGTTTCTCAACAAAAAATTTTCGCAGACCCCTTTATCCAATCATTGCAACTCCACCTCCTAAATTAAAAAATCCCCAATTAGAAAATTTTAGTTCTTTTCAAAAACTACTAAGTGATATTCAATTTCAACGTTAAAAACAATTCTAGATTTCAATTAAAAAATAAACAATTAAATTGGTTAAAAAAATTAAATATATAGTGCATTACCTTTTACAAATCATTGTATTAATTTGAAGGCGCATCCGACTAACAGAAACCTTTTGTTGTTGAAATAATGGATTAACAATTAAGTGATCGCAGTTGAAATAAATTTTTAAGATAATCCAAGATGGTGTATGCTAGATGCAGGCTCTAAGAACTGACCACAATTCGCAAAACATTATTCTCAGTGAATTAATAAAATTTTTAATAACAATATAGGTGCCTCCATACTATAATTTACCGCACACAATTTAATGAGCCTGTGCAAAGCATTAGGTATTTTTGTTATAAGCCAAGGCTATTAAGTTAATTTAATACAATTTTTCAATAGCATTTCGCGGGCCCTCAGGGGTCCTCACAACACTAATTGGGAACCACTGGTCTAGTGGATAGAGCATTTGTTCTCTATTCTCCGGATCCTGAGTTCTAACACTCGCTGTGACAGAATAATTTATTATTCTGTTCTTTGAGTCATTGGGTCATGGATACCCTCTTGGTGCATGCCCAGCCACCATAAAGTGGGTACTATAAATCCTTTCAGCCTAATCACTACCTTTGTCTTGCCCCTGACCTAAAATAGTACAAATCTCCATATCTATTGGACCAAAGACCCTTCAACCTTTTTGAAATCAGTGTCTCAGTTACAAATCATCCATTACCTTGCGATTGCTTGACTATTTACAAAAATGTTATTGATTATTGTTTTTTGTTTGCAGCCAGCGCAGACGTCGGGTTTGCGATATATGACAGGTACGCGAGCGAGGCAGCTGGCCCTCCCGTCAGCTATGTGGCTCACCTGACTGGCGCCCTGGCCGGCCTCACCATTGGCCTCCTCGTGCTCAAGAACTTCGAGCAAAAGCTCCACGAACAGCTGATATGGTGGGTCGCCCTCGGGGTATACGCAGCCTGCACTATATTTGCCGTCCTCTTCAACTTATTCACACCATCCTTTCCACCATAAATTGTCTATTTCTTAACATGTTATATAATCTCTCTATATTTCTTATTTGATTATTATTTTATTTTTTTTTTATTGTATAATACCATTGTATATTTATTATATATTGTTATAATAACAATAATTGTTGTAATGAATAGAAAAATAATATGTGCCCGTTAAAGAGCATAATGGACTGAAGAAATAAATTATTATATGTCTTTATTTATTCTTTTTTTTTTGTCACATGTATGTCTGGCTTATTGTCGGTTAAGGCTCAATTTCTTTAATAGAAATAATTGGTATTTCTATGAAGGCCCTCAACCTCTTTGGTAAGATTGATGTATAACGTGCAATAAGCTAGAATGTTTATTTTATTTAAAGCTATATACCAAAGAAAGACTGATAAATTGACATGCATCTCTATCATCATAAGTAAAAAAACAGAATCACTAAAGACTGTTGGCATTGGCACCTAAATTCGAATTTGTCTTTATTGATTTGTTAGTATTATTTTTTTATGTTTAATTATTTATATTTTTTTCTTGTTATAGTGATGCATGAAGCTAGTCATACATTTATTGATAAATTATGTAATTTAATTTTACTAAGTGTAAATCTAACTGCTGTGCATATGTATAAAATTACCTGAGCATTGTATATTTTATTTGTAAATTTGAATGTAAATCTCATTAGTTAAAGTTTATTTATTTTGTGCAGCTTTTAGTCTGTTATAAATATTGAACATTGAACTTGTTAAAAATAATTATCTATTTATATTAAGTTATATATTTTAAAGTATTATGAGTCAGAATTAATTATTGTTTTATTAATTTATTATCCGACCGTTTTCCATACCAAAATGTGGTTATTTTTTTAATTTATATTTCCTATTTGTATATTGTTATATAATTGTTTATTAGTCTATAAGTTTTTATAGTTTGTATTTGAAATTGAGAAGAGAGCTTTTTAGGGTTATTCCAGTAATAATTGATGGAATTATTAATAAGAGTACAGTGTTAACCAAAGAAACTTCCAGTGTGGCCGACGGCCGAAAAACTTTGCTTTTTCTTTGTCTGCATCTATGCACTAGCACATTTCATTCTTTTTGTTGTAAATGCACTTGATAACTAAAAACAATCATGATCAAATAGCATAATCAAATATATCAATAACAAGTAAGATCATATCTTATAAGATACACTGCCTTAATATTAAGTCTAGGCAAATAGTAAAATGTTATGTGCGGTTCTGTGAACTGAATTCACTGGTTACTATGCATAGTAAATCTCACATCTTAATATGAGGAGATGTGAATTATACATGTATCTTTGTTATATTAATAATATCGTGTATATATTTACATGTAAATATAATACAAAGTAATCCAAACTGTTACACGCTTATTATGTTTCCAGTCAGAAATAAATATGAATAAACTGTAATGTTCACTTTGATGTACCATAAAAACACTCATGACAACAAATACCTCGTATTATTGTATGTGGTAAAGTATTATCTGTGGCAATTTTGTATTTTTTCTAGTTCACTAAATATAACTTGTATATTTATAACAGATTTTTTATCTTTTTTTTTTTTTTTTCTTCATGATTTAGACACCTCTTTCCTTCTGGCCTGTTCAAATCTTACAAACCTTTGTTACTGACTCGATCATTCTCCTTTCTTTGAAATCATTCTGTCTTCCAAAGGTAATCTGGAAAATGATTTAGGGGAGGGGAAGATCGAATCCTCTCCAAAACATTTTAGAAACATTTTTTATTTATTGAAATTTATAACTGTATTAGTTAATACATCAAGTACATTAGCTGATAATATATACATAGATAATATATATGAAGAGAATATGCCCATTGGCAGCACTCCACTTGGTAATATAAACCAGAAGGTCTCGAGGCCATCTTCTTTTCAGATGCCTCAGAGGATTATCAGGAATGGAAGAGGAAGCCAGGATTAAAACTTGTGGGTTGAAGTGGGAGTAGAGTTTGTCATGGAAGGATTGATACCTCGTACGGGCCTTCAGAGAGGTATGACTAGATAATGAGGTAGTATGTAGGAGGGAGGAATTTACGGAGTTTGTAAAGCAGTCCTGGGTGCCAAACTCGGTCAAAGGTATGTTCTACGTCGAGAAAGGCCACCAGTACAATAGAGTATATAATACAGACCAGCAGTACAATCCGCACTCCAGTGCTAATCAGACAACATCCACCACACGATGACATATTTTAAAAACATAAATTTCAATTTTAAAAAAATGCCTTTTGGAACTCATCAATGTTGGACCAAAAGCAGCTACAAATTACAAAAGTCAACTTTAGTGGAAGAGAAATACTACAACTACAAATTGGCGTTATTAGTTGATAAACTGAAACTACTATCTGTCAACTATTGCTATCATAGTAAAATAATGATTCTAGATTTTAATGCAAAAAGAACAAAACAAATTGGCTCAATAACTAGTCAAAGAGAGGTATCACATTCACTGTAAACATTTTTAAATGGATTCAGAATCTGTTGGAATTTTTAGGAACGACAGGAGAGTTGAAATTAGTATAAAAGGTTTAACTTGGACAATGCTGTTATCAATAATTAAAATATTGGGTTGGCAAATAAGTCCTTTTGGTTTTTCTGTTTATTTTTATATCACTATGATACACTTGTCATCTGATGAATTAATATTCTGTGGTGGATTGTTTATCATGTTTGTAACATGTCAGCAACTATATCTGTTAACTCTTATTGAAACCAGCTTAGTATTGTGTTTGCTATTGTACTGCGAATATGGAAAATATATTAAAATATAAATATATATGCAGAAGCTCATAGACAAATTTGCAGTGTTTATGAGGATGATGCCTATTACTGTCAAAATTGGTAAGCCAACTTTCATTGAGGAAAATCGGACATCAATGATGCTAAACGGTTTGTTGCTCAAATGAAATTGAAACTAACAATGTTAAGGTCATTGTTGGTCAAAATGCCACCTAATCAGTGCGAAAGACTGCTATGACCGTAAATGTGTCACACAAAAGCATAGAAAACCATTTGCCACAAGCCTGGCTATGTTTCCAGACTTAATGTTTGGGTCCCTCACTCTCTTACTGAAGACAAACTTGGCTACAAGCATTTCTTGGTAACACCAATATTGAAAAGATTGGTAACAGGAGATGAAAAGTGGATATTTATGATAATGTCGTCAGTATCAAATCTTAAGGACCTAGCTAGTAGTGGGGCTCCTAGAAGAATGTCCAAACCCGGATTCCATCCAAAGAAGATAATGCTTTCCATATGGTGGGATTTCAAGGGTGTTATTTTTTATGAGCTATTGCCTTCAAGGACAAACAATTGATTCAACTTTATACAGCTTACAATTAACAAAATTGACTCAGAACTTTAAAATTGGAAGGGTGTTGTGTTCCACGAAGACAACACTTGGCCCCACACCTTAATGGTCTCTCACGATAAATTTTTTAACCTTGAATAGGACCTTTTGCTCCACCCTCCCTATTCACCAGAACTAGCTCCAAGTGACTACCACATATTCCGGTCTCTGTAGAACTCCATCCCACAAGAAATTCCAAAAGGAAGAGGACCTCAAAAACTACTAGGATCAGTTTTTTAATAATAAACTCCAGAAATTCTATGAACAGGGCATTATTCCTTTAGTGGAAAGATAGGAAAAATTCATATTAAATAATGGTCAGTATATTGTAGATTAAAATAAATTTTAGGTTTGTATACATTGAGTTTTTATGTTATTTTATCGCCCTCAAAAACCGAAAAGACTTATTTGCCAACACAATACATTAGGCCCCTTTAGAGACGGATAAATTGTAGTTAATATTTCATGAATAATGAAATAACTCGCAAAGGTTGACATTAAAAAAAAAAAAAAAAAAATTGGCAAGTCATTTCTAATGAGAATAATTCACTTCATAGACGACCATATAACTGCTGTAATGCATCAAAGATGGCTGGGTCGGAGAACTAATTTGAAAGGTACTTACTTATCAGCTTGGGTTAAAAAAAATATTTGATTTGTTATTAAATATTTAGATTAAAGTACCAGAAATGTTTTAAAGGTAAATTTCTTACCTTTTTCATATTTATTGTTATTAATCATCAATTTATAATACAAAAATTTAAAGAGAATAACAATAAGTTTTAATCTGAAAATCTGTAACCAGACCTAATCTGACAAGATTTTTTCTGGATCAGAAGTAAACAAAATCATATTCTTTAGATTAAAATGACTTCTCAATTATTGTATAGGGCAAAATGTACATCTTAATTAGAGCCATTAGTAAAAACTTCTTGAAAGTTAGTCATGTCTTCCTGATGTACCTTCTTTCAAGTCTCAGGCGGAAAAAAGGGTAAAAGTTTTGTTATTAAAAGATAGAAAAAACTTATCTCAGATAGATTATTCTCACCTTTATCTGTAAGATGCCTTTCTAAAGTGTGTAAACAATTTTTATTCTTATATAGATTTAATTTTATCAATCTAACTAAAGAAGTGAATTAGCAGTATTGTTTTCTCATTACATGGATACAGGATATGAGTTAGATTAAAAAATCATTATCTTCTACATTCATTTTTGTTTTCATTCAATTATTCTTCTTTAAAATTAGTTAAATTAATTTTTTATCTTAAATTTCTACTTTATTTTCCTGCATTGTGCAGGAGTGAAATATGGTCGCCAATTTTAAGATCAAAGACTTAAGATTTTGAGCAGAATTTTGTGCCAAAAATATTTGTTTGTTTTGTTTATTCATTTAACGTCACTTTATGCAGCAATGACTAATCACTTGATACAACAGTTGCAATCCTAAACTTTGCCAATCCAGGGTTAATTAGTATATGTAATCAGTCTCATTGTTTGAATTTAAACTCGTCTGTACTCCAACTACTTCCTAATGAAAAAAAAAAAGCTAAAAAGAACTAAAGCCTTGAGCCATCTCGGATTTTCATTAGCACATTTTGTGTCATATGTTGCATTTTATAGATTTGTTTGTTAATTCATTTAACATAAATTTATGCTACTTTGGCTAATTAGACAATGGTACAGAGGGAGTCCTAAGTTGCCTATCCAGGTTTAATTAGGACAGGGATCTGTAATAAGTACCTGACACAAGCTCTGGACTACCTTTTTATGTCCCCTAGGAAGGAAGGCATAACTAAGGATTTCTTACTCTCGTTAAAAAATTCTAGGGCCACCTGCTAGGTTTGAACCCGCGATATTGGGAAAATAAGGCTTTCATGCTAGCCACTATACCACAGGTAAACCCCACTAAATTTTTTAAAGAGAATTTAGGAGGTTGCACAATTTGGAATTGCTGACTTTGCAAGGGTTAGGATAATGGAGGTGATATCATCGCGGCGGTGTAAAGAATATTGGCTTTCACTATCTACGAAATAATTCTCAACAAGCGATGGATCAACTGATAAGTGTCCAAAACGTAGAACCAGGCCTGCGAGGGAGCATTTTTAGGTTCATCTTAGTAGTTAAGTCTTGGATGGTGGTCACCAGATAGAATTGTATAAGCAGCAACTAATGGTATCGGCATTGTATCTTTGGGTTCGCAAAGCTTCTTATTTATTTGTCATTTTATTTATAATTACAATAAAAGTTTTATTAAACATTAAAAACTGGACAAATTAACAGGTGAGTTGTAAAATTAAAAAAAAAAAAAAAAAAACATAAAACAATTTTTTGGTAATGAAACAATTCTAAATTTCAATGTCCTTGGTGCAGGAACTAGTTTCAGAGAGTTACAACTTTCCCTTCCCACGGAAGACCGATTCCTTGGACAGCTTTGGACCAAACGATTTTCTGTTCGCTATCGAGGTTCCTTCAGAAACCAGCGTGATGGATCCTTTATGGCAGGAAATGGCGTCTGAACAATCTGCCCGCAAATACCCGTATCGGCGGGTAAGGTTTGAAAAATTAAATATTGTATTTAATATTTGCTACAAAAATGACGATAAATGATTGTAATATTTATGTTATTATTAAAAAATAGTATGTTGTTCGTTGTTTGTTTATTTAACGTCACTTTATGCTACTGTGGCTAATCGGCCGATGCTACAGTGGGAGTTCTAAATTTTGCCTATCCAGGTTTTATTAGGATAGGGATCTTTGACGAGAACATGACATGACAGGCTCGGGACCTCCTTTTAACGTCCCCTCCGAAGGACGGTATAACTAAGGATTTTTTACTCCCATGAAAAAATCCTTGGACCACCTGCGGGTTTGAACCCGTAACCTTAGGCATAGGAAGCTGTTATGCTAGCCATCCAGCTACAAGTGGTCCCTCCTGAGAAAGGTATTCTTCAGGACTTGTTTGCGGGCAGAACGATATTATAAATGGGAGTAAATTTCACAATTTCGATGTGTTTCCATAAAATTTCGTTTTTTTATTTTTTTTAGAATGTGTACGCATATCCACAGACCTATTGCACGAGCTAAAGATTTTGAAATTAATATAATTCAAAATTTGGTGGTTTTAATTTGTTTATCACACTTTGATATTAAGGGCTCTTTTCTTGGGGTAAATTTTAGGGAAAGTTTACAGCTCTCCTTTGTATCTAGATCATTATAAATTTGCATACCAATTTATTCTCATTAGCTAGATTTGGACAAGTCGCGACCAAATCGTTCTTAATATTTTATTTTAGATTCGTGGCGGAGAATTTCGTGAATTTTTGTAATCAATAAAGTGCACCGCCAGTAATTGACAAATAAGTGAGCTCATTAAAACATGAGAACTGAAGAAATAGTTTCTCGAAGTAATAATTTGTGTCACTCATTACTTTTGTTGAATTGATTAATTTTGTTGAATCAAAGCACGCATCTTGAATTTTTGACTAGTTGAAATTCATTACAATCAGTTAATTTTTGATGCTTTTATTTAGTTGTTTATCTTCATTGGAGATTTGTGTTCTTATCCTTCTTAAGAATTATAAAATGTCTTCCCTTATAGCAGACTTTTGTATTCCCATTTTAATATTTCCAGTATTCTCGAGATATGATGGACGAGTGGTACAAAGATGAATATAATTCGATTCTCTTTTTGTCCTTAAACGATATTGATAACGTCAGGAAAAAATGGAGGAAAATAAAAAATGATCCTCTAACTTTTGGTACACTTGTAATGATTACGTAAGTATAATTTAATTCGATTAGGATAGTATTTATTTCATTTTTTCTTAATAGCAGGGTTGAGTGTATGTTTTGAAAAATGTTTGATCGTTTTACTAAAGATATTTTTTTTTATAAATATATTAAAACTGATGTATAAATGTTACTCTTGATTGACCTATTTCCAATTATACTTTCTATCATTGATATTATTAGAATAACGGTAACATAAACAATTATTCATCCAACATTTTTTTTTTTAATTTAATAAACCAAATTTATTTGAAAATAACTTTTAATTTTATGGCTAAATGCTACGTTAAACAGTTAGAATAAGCTTAATAAATTTTAATTTTGCAGCCTTCTAAATGATGCTCCTGAAACCGCAGCGAAAATGCCTGCACACCCTGGCGTCCTCTACAATGGAGTCATGATATACGACGATGTCACCCTACGAACTGCCAAGGAGAAAGCTGAGCTTATAAATAAAATCGTCAAATACTTACATTTACCAGAATATGTATCAGCAATCACGCATGAATGCGGTGTTGAAAGGTCATTCAAGGAAACTAAGCTAAATAAAAATGATTTCCTGGTAATGTATGATTAGTTTCGTCTCCTCTTCATACATTAGTTCTGTAAAAGGATAATGTTTATAAATATATATATATATATATATATATATATATATATATATATATATATATATATATATATATATATATATATATATATATATATGAAAGAGGTTTTTTAACTATGGCTAATGTATTATTATTACTTCTCTCCTCCTTGTCTCATTGGCCAAGTGCATTTACTGACTTGACGATCATTGGCAAGGATCCACTAGCTAAATGATGTAAATATGATATTTAGCTTGTCTTCTGCAATATTTAGTGTATTCTGGTAGGTAGTTAGCGATTGTACATGATACAATCAATGGCTTCCCCTTGTTTCGCAATCGTGTGAGATAGGGATGGTTAGATACAAGAATATCTTGTATCAGATGCAATTTAAACTGATACTTTTGAATCAGATACATTTTTATTTAAGATATATAAATATATATATATACATACACATACAGAGAAAGAGAGGGATGGGAGGAGAATCAAATGTTGTTTGGTTCGTTAAACATTATGGTACCGAATAGGACTTAAACGTAGACTGTACCTTGAGAAATTAAAGACAGAATAACAGGTGCCTGTAAAATAACTCGAACGGAATGATTTTCTTTTTGCTCTTGAGGGTTGAAGAATAGAAGGTAGCAGGATGTATTTTCTCCTAAGTTATTATAGTGCCTCAGATTACTAGTGACAGTGCCTGAGAAGACGATAAACGACTTATTCTCGGCTTCTTTCAGCCATTTTTCAGCCTAAAACCATTACGATTTTAAATTTTCTTTAAACAGTACCATAAATGCATTAGAACGAACTTCTTTCCTAGATTTAAAATTATTTTTAAATAATAAAAATTCATCACATTTACTTGATGTATTTTTACTTAATACAGTTGTAAATATTAATAAATATGTTTAAAAAATGAATAAATAAAAATTATTAATTCAGTGTCCTTATCCATAGGCGTAGACAGGAAGATTATGATAAAATGAGGGGTTATTGAAGTGAAAACTTCTTTAGACGCGTTATTCGATTTTTGACAGAGGTAAAAGTTTTGATTTCGTAACCATGGTGACGTTACCAACATGTTTTAGACTGGCGCATGGGCAGCGGTTTATTTGTAGCGGTTTATCTGATTATGCCTGTCCACTAGAGATAGTTTATCGATATCAATTTCCGTAAACGTTACCTATTCCGATGTAAAACGGTACAAAAATATCGATATTTATAACATCGCTATTTCAGTATTTAATTAAATTAAAATCAGTTGCTAATGAATAAAACCATTCAATTTTAAATTGTGCATAAAATAAAATAATATCTTTGGCATCAGGTGTGTTTATTGGTAGTCATGATGCTGAGCAAGAAAATTTTGTTAGGCAAAAGTTGCACAAAATGAGAACTGATCATACTGGTGGGTTGCCTAATGAATTACTATAATAATAGATGTTGCAGATAGATAATCGAATAGCACTGTAGGAATATTGTATTGTGTAGAGAAAGATGGCAATAGTGCCATCATAAGAGTTTGGCTGAAATTTCCAAAATCGTGTGTACAAAATCAAGAATCTTAGTGTGCGCCTCAATCTTGATAATGACGCTCTACCCATTATCCCTCAAACATCATCCATAGCACTTGATAACAACAAAACTATAACAGCAAAACGGAAAACATTTTCCACTTATTTCTTCTTTAGCAATGACCATTCACTGATCACAGGGAGGTACTTACGATTCTACTGTCTACGAATACGATCGCAAACATCTTAGAGAATTAGTGTACGTAGCTTTAACAAGAGTAACGAAGATTGAAGGTTTATTGATGGTTACTAGAGACAGCTGGAAATTCTGAATTGGTAGAACTGGAATACCTCTGTGGCGGATGCTACACACGCTTGCTCACAGTTAGCGCCAGCGGCATCCACATACCTTACCGGGCAAATATAAGAAGACGCTATATCCAATAATATTGTATATTGTTAATAATTAATGTCACTGTAACTATTTATACCAATATAACTGTTTTATGAGAATAAATAAAGCACTCAAGGTAATTTCACCTAGGGCCAAGACCCTAGTCTGCTAGCAAAGCTCTCACTGTCAATTATCGACATGGATGACTAACATCCCCTCGGTCAGATTTACTGTGCATTTGCCCCCACCAACAAAATGGTCCCTCCCCATTTTACTAAATAATAAAGGCACAAAGCCACCTACCACCTCAAGCGCATACCGCGCATATTGTAATATTTATTTTGTACTAAAATAAAAGAACCTTAAAATGCCTCTGGGCAATACAAGGACATAGTTGTAGTATGTATATATTAGTCTAGTTTAGTCTGTAAGTATATGCATGGTAGATGTAAGTTTATATTGTTGTTTTATGTAAATAAACAGATGGAGGGTGAGAAAAAAAAAAAAAAAAAAAAAAAAACTCTGCATTTGTATCATAAAGTGGTCTATCTTTATTTCACTTCCTTCTTGTACTTCTCTCCTTCTTTCCTTCGCAACTGTCGAGCTACTACCACGCAGGGCGAAATCTCTCCTTATCCACGCTACTACCCCGCAGGGCGAATTCTCTCCTAATCCATGCTACTGTCGTGCTACTACCACGCAGGGCGAATTTTCTCCTTATCCACGCTACTGTCGTGCTACTACCACGCAGGGCGAATTCTCTCCTTAACCACGCTACTGTCGTGCTACTACCACGCAGGGCGAATTTTCTCCTTATCCACGCTACTGTCGTGCTACTACCACGCAGGGCGAATTCTCTCCTTAACCACGCTACTGTCGTGCTACTACCATGTAAGGCGAATTTTCTCTTTATCCACGCTACTGTCGTGCTACTACCACGCAGGGCGAATTTTCTCCTTATCCACGCTACTGTCGTGCTACTACCACGCAGGGCGAATTTTGTCCTTATCCACGCTACTGTCGTGCTACTACCACGTAGGGCGAATTTTCTCCTTATCCACGCTACTGTCGTGCTACTACCACGCAGGGCGAATTCTTTCCTTATCCACGCTACTGCGTGCTACTACCACGTAGGGCGAATTCTCTCCTTATCCACGCTACTGTCGTGCTACTACCACGCAGGGCGAATTCTCTCCTTAACCACGCTACTGTCGTGCTACTACCACGCAGGGCGAATTCTCTCCATATCCACGCTACTGTCGTGCTACTACCACGCAGGGCGAAATCATTCTTACCCCCCAAACAATTGGCGTGCTACTACCACACAGAGTGTAACCCTTCCTGACCAGTCCTCTCAGCTAATTCATTACATGTCTTCTCCATTAAACTCTCTTCCTTGCATGAATACGTAATTGTCGAGGCCTTCTGATACTGTTTCTTCTCTATTATAACAACCATACCTTGACAACTCTAAAGGTTTCAGAAGCAGATAAACAGCAAAAAAGATCAACCAGTCATGGAGAAGATTTAATCATAAAATTACACTACAAACTGTCAAAAACACTTTTCTCGAATTCATCTATAAAAAGAATAGACTATCATATTCTCATTATCAAAGTTTTGGGATCACTTGTAGCAGGGTGGCTAGCATAACAGCCTTATATGCCAAAGGTCACGGGTTCAAACCCGCAGGTGGTCCTAGGATTTTTTAATGGGAGTAAAAACTCCTTAGTTCTGCTGTCCTTTTCGGAGAGGACCTAAAAAGGTGGTCCCGTGCCTTTGCGATGTCAGGTACTCGTTAAAGATCCCTATCATAATAAAACCTGGATAGGCAAAATTTAGGACTCCCACTGTAGCATCGTCAGATTAGCCACAGGAGCATAAAGTGACGTTAAATAAAAAAACAATTGCCAAAGTTAACATGCACATTCATCCGTACAGGAAACGATAATATTGCGAAAAACTCAAATGTTCACTTTTATCAGAAACTCGTATGAAAACCGAAGAACAAATTGTTATTCCAGACTTCAATTTAATTGCAAGTTATAAAAGACCCGAAGTTCCAGCAGCAGGAGTAGCTATTTATCTCAATATAGAGGATACCTCAAACTTTCTAACTTAATACACGTAGATACATAATAAATTCACTCGAGGGATCGGCATTGATATCTCAGCTATAGGGGAAATATGTATTGCCCGTTGTAATTCTGAAATCGGACAATTCATTTTAATATTTTCCGTTTATATTTCGCCTGGAAAATCGATAAAACAAATCCAACAATTCTTATTTAAAAAATTGATGATCAATACAAAAGAAGGTTCCGAATTACTTGAGAAAAAAAATTTACGACATACCCATCGTATTAAATGGAGACTTTAATATTAATTTTGCATTTGACAAAAATCTACTGGTTTTTGCATAAATGAAAAAATAGGATTAGCTATGTCCATTCAATGGAAATATAGTGCAACAACTATAAAACGACAATCGATGCAACTTTTACAGATTTAAAAATTTTCGTTTCATACTTAAGTTACCACAGACCTATTGTTTCCTTTCTAGAATATAATTAAATAGCTAAGTACAAATAATTTAAATATTGATTAAAATTTAAGTGAATAGTAACAGTATATAAAAATAATATAAGGGTATTTTATCATAGGTAGAAATAATAGGGAGTCAGTCTTGAGAAAAATACTTTGATTTTTCCAAGGTTTTGGCACAGCTGTATGAGCTGGAGAGGCAGCAAAATTAATATATTTTTCACAGGATTGACTCTCGATTATTTCTACCTGAAACTTTCAGCTGTCGACCATACAACCTCAATAAGGGTATTGTGACTATTATTCATTAAATTACTTTGTACATACTGTGTATTTCTCTTAATAAAAAGCAATATAAAACGCTGCAAATTATTACACAATGGTTTATTATTTCCAAATAACAATATTGGGGTATAACTGTTTATTAAGGCAGTTGATAGGCAATTAAGTAATATGAAAAGCACTAATTCGAAGCATCATATCATAACACTACCACTGATTTCAAAACGCAGTATCTAAGCTAGTTGTTTACCAAATTCAATGATTCTTTCTTCATTTGGTCTAAACAATTTTTGGAGAATAGCACTGGGATCTCCTGGAACTCTGATTTGCTACCTACTTGTGAATGGCAAAGTTTAGTTTGTCGTTACCGGGTGTATTACGTCAATCATTAGTTCAAGATAATTGTTTTGATGCTAATAAAGTTTCTATTAATTTTCATTGTATTATTGGCATGTAATACTTTTTTTTTTTTTTTTTTTTTTTGTTTATCGCCCCTTTACTGATTCTAAAACTCTATACACACTTTCCTCTATCTTAAAAAATAACTGAGTTATAAGCGTATTTATAAGCGAGATTTCAATTTTTTCTTCTTTTCTTATTTCTCTTTTATATAATTATTCTCGTTTTTTTTTGTTAAAAAACAATAATGAATTTTTTTTCTATCTTCGAAAATAATGTAGTTGCTAACGTATATATAAGCGAGATTTCAATTTTTCCGTTGTTTATTTTTTTGTTTTGTTTTTTATTTGTTTATCGCGCTTTACTGATTCTGAAACTCTATCCACACTTTTCTCTATCTTCAAAAATAACTGAGTTATAAGTGTATTTATGTGAAAAATATCAATTTTTTCTTTTCTTTTTTCTCTTTTATATAATTATTAAAAAACAATAGTGATTTTTTTTTTCTATCTTCGAAAATAATGTTATTACATGTGTATATATAAGCGAGATTTCAATTTTCCAATTTTTTTTTCTCTTTTATATAATTATTTGCGTTTTTTTGGTTAAAAAACGATAATGACTTTTTTTTTCTCTCTTCGAAAATAACGTAGTTACAAAAGTATATATAAACAATATTTCAACTTTTTTTTCTTTTCTTTTTTCTCTTTTATATAATTATTCGAGGATTTTTGGTTAATAAACAATAGTGAATTTTTTTTTTCTATCTTCGAAAATAACGTAGTTACAAGCGTATATATAAGTTTCTCTATCGTCAAAAATAACTGAGTTATGAGCGTATTTATGTGAAAATATCATTTTTTTTTCTTTTCTTTATTATCTTTTATATAATTATTCGCGTTTTGTTGGTTAAAAACACTAATAAAAAATTGGTTCAGTAGTTTCGGAGATATGCCGCGGACGGCGGAGAAACAGATTGTTTTTGTTTTTATTCTATTTTTGTTTATTTATTTAGCGTCACTTTATGCTACTATGGCTAATCGGACGATGCTTCAGTGGGAGTCCTAAATTTTGCCTATCCAGGTTTTATTAGGATAGGGATCTTTAACGAGTACCTGACATCGTACAGG
Source organism: Piezodorus guildinii (assembly GCA_023052935.1). NCBI lineage: Eukaryota > Metazoa > Arthropoda > Insecta > Hemiptera > Pentatomidae > Piezodorus > Piezodorus guildinii. The sequence goes on along the minus strand of CM041292.1, from coordinate 171,956,427 downwards.
CTCGGGACCACCTTTTAACGTCCCCTCCGAAGGACGGCGTAACTAAGGATTGTTTACTCCCATTAAAAAATCTTAGGACCACCTGCGGGTTTGAACCCGTAAACTTTAGCGTGGGAGGCTGTTACGCTAGCCACTCAGCTACAAGTGATCCCAAATTTTTATTCGTTATTCAGATTCTACATAAACGTAAATCCTCAAATTTTGAGCAGGGGTAATTTTTTTTTTTTTCTATCGATTATAAAGGTTGATTATTGAAAATAATAAACCAAAAGGGAGAGAATTGTTACATGGAGTACCAATAGATATAGACATTGGAGGGATATATTTCACAGTTCCAAGTTTTCACTTCTACCAGCAGTCCAGTCCCTATGACTACCATTCATTTTTTTTTAAAATGATTTTATTCTCCGCCCTGCCCTGCTTGTTATGCTATAGTGGGGTGGTAAGCATGATTGCTAAACAGCCCAATGCTATTAACAAATTAAAGGGATAACTATCTCATCCAAACAGGTGATTTCACTAAATTTTCAAATTCATATGGATTTAGCCAGTGATTAGAAAAAAATAACTAAGATTTTTTACCTTTGTCCCTCTTAATCTAAATTAAATCTTGGCTATACCCCTGTTCAAATATTTTTCTTTCAGGCGATGCACTCAGCTATCATGAAAACAATAACTACTTATTACAAGATGGACAACACACCAGAAATAATTGCTTCCTTGAAGAAAACATTGTGGATTATATTAGGCCTCATTGAGGATGCTAATCATTGGGATGATTTTGGTAATAGATGAAAATTCACAGCTAACCATCAACATCTCAACATATGACTCACGCTCGAAACAGAAAGAATAATGCAATGACCTCTTCTCATAAATAAATTATTATTTATCTTAAAAATGTCTTTCTACATTCAGAACTTCATCATAAACATTCAGAACTCTTAATGTTTTTGAGGGAATAGACCATCATAATCAATACTTTTTACTTTAACTTACCTATATATGAAACATATATTAAGGGAAAGTATTGAGACCATGAAAATTTTCTAATTCCAGTTTTCACCAGAAATACACGTTTCAGAGTCCCTTGAGTCCAAAAGACCAAGTCCCTCAAAAACGATAAAATTGTATAACAATGAAATTTCATATTTTATAAGCGTATATGCCTGAGATGTTACACCAACTTTTTCATCAAAATCGGCGAACCAGAAGAGGCACTCTATCTTTTTACAATGAATTTTGCACCTTCTTACGATTTTCTAAAAAATGGCTCGAACAATTTATATTAAACTGGCTATATGGATGTAAAATTTAATAGGCTGAAATATCATGCAGGTTCCATTCTGATTAAAATAGTCTGACAGGGCTTAAATGCCGATATTTTGAATTTTCTTCCACTGAAGTACCTTTAATTTTGTAGATTCAAAAAAATCACACTTATCATCTTGTTGATATTGACAAAAAAGGGGGAAATATAAAAGTTGAATGAATTCTATATCCAACTAAAGGAGAAAAGAGCATATTTGAAAGAGAAAAGAAAATATTTGTTTATACAATTTTTGTGTTTATACACATAAGAACAGTAATATATATGTAAAATATACCGTTGGAAAGCTAAATATTTTAGAAAAAATATTATCTTATACACAAATTGTAAAAGTTAATAGAGAGTGATGAGAGGCTGACTAAACCGATTGTTTTGGCAAATGATATTGTGCATTTGTGAATGATATTGCAAATGGTAAAGGATTTGTTTGATTATTCATTCAATGTCACTTTTATGCTGCTGTGGCTAATCGGACGATGCTACAGTGGGAGTTCTAAATTTTGGCTGACCAGGTTTTATTAGGATAGTGATCTTTAACCAGTACCTGACAATGTACAGACCACCATTTTACTCTTCTTCTCCCCTCCAATGGATGAGATATATAACCAAGGATGTTTTACTCCCATTAAAAATTATATGGCCACCTGCCAGGTTTGAACCCATGACTGAGGGCATAGAAGACTATATGCTAACCATTACACCACAGGTAATCTTCAGAAAAGAATTTCAACATTTATTAATGACTGCTGAAAAGTTTATGCAAATACTTAAAACAAATTATGGTTTATTGAGCAATTTGATCATATCAATATCTAAATCATTTCCATATTATACCTTAATTTTCTAAAAACAAAGCAATTTCAGTTTTAGAAAATGTTTAGATTTGATGCAACTGCTAACAGTTGAAGGTCACATTCTGAAAAAAAAATTTTGGTTTAAAATATCTTTTTAATTTAATATATTTACATAGAAAGTTTGTTTTACTTTTCTAAATGTTTTTTTTGTTCATCAACATTAAAGCAAGTTGTTGGCTATATTTACACAGATATCTAATAAAAAAATAAAATAAAAAAAAAGTACCTCTAAAACCCATAAAGGGTTTTGGGCTCAGTACATATAGAGATTCGTACTGTTTCTAGGCCAACGGCCATGCAATGAGGTGATCACGCTCAGCCGCCAGGTTTTTTCCCCAATTCGGGTACCCACTTTATAGAGTCTCCATGCCCTAGTGTCGTCCCCTGACAGAATTAACAGAATAAATAATATTCTGCCACAGCCGGGATTCGAACCCAGAAAACAGTAGGCTAGTGCTCTATCCACTAGATCACGCCGCTCCCTTATCTATTTTAAATATGGTTGGAAATACCGAAAATGGCTTGCTTTTTATAACTTGAATCCAACTCTTCAAAAAGGAATGAATATCTAGGAACATGCACATTTTTAGGATATAATCTAGGAGGTATATAATTTGTTAAAACCTATATATATGTGTGTGTATATAAGATGTAGGTTTGAACGAGATACCAAGAGTGATTGAAGTTTTTTCGGATTAAGACAATTTTATCGGTGAGAATTGCAGGCAGTAAAAGTAAAGAAATGTTCCTTTAACTCCAGAATTAATAAGGTGAAGTAAAGTACACCAGAGGACTAGACTAGGAGCAGCTGGGAAAATGTTTCGCACAGTTAGGAGTAGCTTTCTGAACATAAGAGATGACAAAGAAAACAAAATTTTCAGTGCATAGTTTAACTTGTCAATGGAGATGAGGTACTTAAGAAATCCTGAAGAGAAAACATGGGGAAATAGGATTCGGAATATTACTATCAGCTCCTATGTTGAGATCCAGTTACTGGAAACCATCAGAAAATAAAATAAAATGAGATGGTTTGGGAACCACAAGGATAACCTATGGCACAACAAGTGGAGGATAGAAGGCTCTAGTGGGGGACCTCGGAGTAGCTGAAAGGAAGCTGTAAGAGAGGCGTCCAAGAAGCACGGGCTTTATTTGTAGATTTAATCCAAAAAATAATAAAGATATGTAACACGAATTTGTAAAATATTTCAGTCTCCTAATTTGTTCATCCAAGGCAAGAAAACTATCTTGAAGAAACTTCAAAGTTTGTAGGATTGGGCAAATTTTCATTCTCTTCTCTGGAATCAGGGATATATCAATCTATAATCTATTGATTTTCCCAAGTCAGCAGAATTTAAGTTTGCAGATGGACCATCATATTGATGATTAATTGAAATAAACAAAGCTGAAAGAAAATAAGGGTTTCAAATATAACTTTTTTCATTCAAACCAATATAACTGCAGGTCCCAATGACAAATATTATATAAGAAATAATGTCCTTTATCAAACTTCTGATAAAGAAGCTGTTAGCAAATTTTCAATCTGAGCAGCATCAATAGAATGTGTGCTACATTTTGGAAAGCGAAAAAAATAAGTGATTTTTTTTTCATTGAAACCAATATAGCTCCTTAGTTGTAGGGATAAATGTTATATCACAAATGATATTCTCCACAAAATTCCAAACTAGGGAACTGTGTCAACATTTTAGTTAGAGCAACACCAACAGAACTCGCTTTCTATGCCAAAGGTTGCGGGTTCAAACCTGGGGGTGGCCCTAGGATTTTTTAATGGGAGTAAAAAATCCTTAGTTATGCCATCCTTCAAAGGGGACGTTAAAAAGGTGGTCCCGAGCCTGTGTGATGTCAGGTACTCGTTAAAGATCCCTATCCTAATAAAACCTGGGTAGGCAAAATTTAGGACTCCCAGTGTAGCATCGTCCGATTAGCCATAGTAGCATAAAGTGATGTTAAACGAATAAACAAACAAACCAACAGAACTCAGGGTAAAAAAACAAATTCGAAAGTAACGAGTCCCCAGTCAATAGACACATTCATGTCAAAAAATTGTTGATTCCTGAGATTTTTTAACATTTACTTTTTTGCAGTCTTTTTAATGTATAGATCCACCTAAAGATAATTTTACCAAAATGGATGAGACACAGGTAGGAACTTCTCCTCTCAAGAGGTGCCTTTTGAATTGTTACCAATAGGGACTGATGCTTCGCACATTTTTTGTGGTACTGATAATTACTAAAAATAAAATAGAAGTAAATAAAAATATATGTTTTGTTCATCTTAGCAAAATACATTTACATTCTGCATGATTTACCACATAATACAATGCACCAATCCAGCTCACAAATTGTGTTGTCTTTAAGAATTAAGTAGTTAAGAGACACTTGTACTGAAGGAACCCATATACCACCAATGAAAAAAAATTCAAGAGAATAACACTTTATAAATTAATTGATTGACCTATAACAATTTTAAGAAAGTGACAGATTTAAACCACCTCGAGGTATTATTATATGGAAAACATATTTTACAATATTAATTCTATGCAGGTCAGGGTCTCTCTTTCCCGAAAGGTAAATCAAGCAAGTCCGCTCCAGATGGCGTTAGCCCCACCACACCACAAATTTACTTCTGAAGGACTCTTTATGTCTTTCTCTTCTTCGTCTAGCAGCTAGGCAGATGCGGATCTACATCCAGAGCCTGACACAGTCAGTGCTGTATTGCTGCACCTGCCGGAACCTGTCCATCCTGACAGAGAACCCAGGACAGGCGCGATGAGGACGAGCGCCCTGCCAGCCAACATCTTAACAGATAAGGCATAAAATATTTCTAGAGATCTGACTCTCTCTCATCCATGTTTGTAACAGTGCCTCAATAAAATTAATGTAAAGAACTAACAAATATATTTTTATTTTAATTTTTTCATTCAGATACAATTAAGGGCTCCCGGTTGTAAAGCACATACCAGGCCCCGAAATTGTAAAGAAAGCATTCTTCAAAATTCCTTCTTTATAAATAAAAATGAATAGTCACTGCAAATAAAGCACTACCTAAAACAGTGTTGCCATAAAAGTCCTAATGACTTGGTATTTAAAAATTGACTCCGAGTACTTTGGTAAAAATCAATATATTTTATTATGGATTATTACCATCAAGAATCATTGCTGTATCCAGAAAACTTGTTTCAATAATCTAGAGCTATGCACTGTTTACAAACCTTTAATGTACAAAATTCAACTCAGCAACGGGAAATAAGGAAAAACAGAAATCAGGAAGATGGGCCATCAAATTAACTGTTTATTGTATAAAACAAAAATAAAATAAAAATTAAATCATTTCTTCAAATCACTTTACTTCCTTGACCTGAAGGCCTGAAAAGAAAAGAACAAATTAATAAAATGGAAAAAAATATATCTAAAAGTGATTATATATAAATTGGTTTTAAATCTTACTATGCTTATTTTACTAATCTATGTTTTAGGATAAGACATATCCATGATCAATAGAATGAGACTCCACAGTATGGAGCCACCATAATGAAGCCTCCCCATTTACAATGGGTCACTGAAGGCAACAAGCCTTTATGTTAAAAGTGTACTTTCTATGACCTCATAATAATGCCTACAGGCATGAAAAGGTAATTGATGCCTGAATTATGTTGTTTAGTTCATAGACTGATTGGAAGGAAATAAATACAGTTATCTCTAACATAAACAATGATATTATCAATCACTTTAATTTTAATTATTAGTTTAGCATACTGTGTGATCCTATCAACTCAATGAAGTTTAGCAGCCACTCAAATTCGGATTTTTCACTAAAGGTTTAAATTATTTAAAAAATTGTATTTTCTCAGTTATTTTCAATCCTTTCCTGAATCTAAAATAGAAAACTTTATGGCTAAAAATGTGTTGGGAAAACCTCTCTAAATCTGGAAATTTTTAAATCAAAACATAAGGTCAAAATACAATACATACAATTCAACCTCAATATAAACTTAGGGCCTGAGTTATTATCAAATATTCAAAAACAATATGAAATATGATAAAAAGGCTTAGTGAACCCGAAGGTTAAGTCAGCTAGTTAAAGTTAAGCAGTATAAGTCAGCAAGTAGGATACTGCGCAACTAAGCTCTGGGTTCCAGGTTCTATTCCAGCTCTGTAGGATAATTATTTATTGTTATATCAATAATAAATTGACCCTGGGCCTATATAAAAGTACTTTCAATCCTAGAAATTGGGGATTGAAACTATAGAATAGACATGATCTCAGCCACATCACAAACAATGATCCTCAAGCAATAATTATTCTGGACCCAATACTCTTTACGGATTATTTAGATGAATAATTGTTTTACAGAAACAAAAGATCGCAACAGACAATTTTCTACTAATATAAAATTATAAGCAAATCTGTCGACAGGGTTCGAAAATTTATCAAGCAGACAGACAAAATAAAAAAAATTATCTTAAAAGATTTATGAAGTGCCAATTTATCTTCAAAGCTCATTGAAATAGTTTAAAACCGAAGGATCAAATACTGAACATACAATCCACAACAAAAATCAATGTATTTACCTGGAGGTAATGACTGCTTCAGTTTCTCTGCCTTTTCCTTGTCAGTGATTACAAGGGTGTAGAGGAACCTTGAACATCTGACCTTGAATTTCACATTTTCTGGGTTTTTCTTTATCTTGACAGCTATTAATAAAAAAATGTAATTAGAATTAAATGTACATTAAAACATGAAAACTGTCTTAGGCTCTAAAACTAACATGAAAAATCAAAAGAGAACAGGATTTTGGTTTGGTATAGAAGAATAAATTATCAATCATTTTAGACCAAAATAAGTATTCAATTTTTATTAACAAAAGAATACCAACATAAGCCATTATAATCATGAAAAGAGACTTCTATTAAGAGAGATCAGAAAAACATTATGTTCATCCCAGGCAACCATTCTTAGTTTCTTTATATTTGGATCAATCTATTTTCCTACAGCTGAAGTACTTCCTTTACGAGTTATCATGCACTTTACAATAATCTCCTTGTAATCAAATCCTGTACATAATAATGCTGTATCAAACCACCATTTTTGACATTCCCAATCCAATCCTAGTCCATACGGAATTCTATTCTTATATATACTAGAGAAACTAATTCCAAACAAATATAACATGTTTATCTAATTTAAACAATATGATGCAAAACATCACCGAAGGTAGAGAGGGGCTTGTTTGGACAGTTTTACAATAATCCAAGAACTGCTGAAATCCTTTATCTTAAAAAACATCTCTGTTTTGAACGAACAACTGAGGTTTTTTTTTTTATATGTTTGTCATAGTGCGAACTAAACTAAAAATCCATTCCTGGAAGCATTCCATGAGCAGACCAGCTAACAGCAATGCCTCTTCACATCAACTTCCAGCTTTTATTTATCTTCTAGTTTCATCAGCCTTTTTCTTATAGCTACATTTAATCGTAATAAATCAATAACTGCAATTGAAGGTCATACTACAGGGTGAGAGAACGAGTAGGGTAAAAAATCATGAGATATGGTGAGAGTAAATATCATACTCACAAATACTTTCAACATATAATAAATATTCAATTACCTTATTTCTACAAGCGGAATTTCTACGTTTAAAGTAACATGTCTTCATGATGTGTATATTACACTTCTGAGTTTCGATATAACTTCATCATTCAGTTTTTATCTTTTTATTCTATAATGTTATAGGAATTATCAAAAAGTAATATTTTATATTATCCAAATTTATTGAAAAAAATACGCCTTCCCTCTCCCACTACTTTCGTCAACTCTCACAAGACCTCGGCCTCATGATATTTCACCAACCTGATTTCTCACTGTGTAGCATGGCCGAAATGTAATTATGATTTTAAGATATATCGCTTCTCAAATGCTATCCAAACTAGGTTAACTATCAGTTTGCAACTGTTGTGTGATACAAACAAAAACCTTTACAGCACCGAATCCTCATAACCTATGAATCTCAGACTTACAAGCCAATTTTTTTTAACAGATTTTCCACACAACTCACTATTAACTAAAGGAAGACCTAAAAAACTTCATTTGCCTTTACTATTTCCTATCTAACTTCTGCTCTCTCGAGCAAAAAATGTCAACATATAAATTTCACTGGTCCGTGTGAGGTTCTGTGCACAACTCATAAGTCAGCTACTACATAGCAACTTTGGTTTAAGACACATTTTCAACAGATTTATCACAGAAATGAACACCTCAAATAATCACTATGTCAATAAAATTAGAGTACAATCAATATTAATAGGCATACTTAACACAAAACAATACATTGGTTTAAACTTTTGTTTGTTACTTTCCATTTAAATTTGACTAATTCAGGAATAATGGTAAAGATTGAAACAATTATAATTGAATTTGCAACTCATTATACTACAATTTGGAACATGGTTATACTACTCCCAGTAATCATTACTAGGAGACATCATACGCCACATACAGCTGGTAACACAGTAAGTTAATAATCAAAAGAATAAGGAATTAGGATCAACTTCAACATTAAACCAATAAAATCTAAAAATCTTGAAGGCTATAGTCCATGATGGTTGCAGTTAACACTAAACACACTAGATTATAGTTAACACTAGACATAATATAGGCTAAAATTAGTATAAATATATCAAACAATACACTTTCAGAACTGCTAATTAACTTCTTACTGTTATTAAAACATTTCCAGGATGGCAAAATACACACTCTTCTAAAAAAACAAAATAGTAATAACCTCACAGTTGCACTATGTACTTACATTTCGCATCTTTCCTTCTTGCCTTAAGCAAAAAGTCTTTAATTTCTTTGATTTCCCTGGGCTGAAAAAAAAGATACATATCAATGAATTTGTTATTTAAAGATTATTAAAATTAATAAACTTTAATGAATAACATACCATTTTGAAACTCGCACTGATTCCTTCCTACAATATGAAAAAAAACGAACAGAATTAGTAAAAATTAAAGAGTTGATTAAGTTACTAATATAATGAACCTCAGACTTTAAATAATAAATATAAATTTAGATGAAATAAGATAAACTTTGTTACTTACACGGCGTGTACGAGTAGAAGGGAATAATTACAACTGATGACTAGATCGTTCTCACGGTTTAGTCACAATCGATTGCTTAAAGGATATTTTTCCTTTAATATTTTATCGCAAATTACCAACAATTTTCTTCGAAAACATATTTATATTAACTATTAAATATATAAGAATCTATGAAATAAACAGATGACTTTCATAAATATCTGATGTATCTAATCTGATTAATTTCCTTCCCGCTTCTAAATATTAGTTTAGAAATCTTATATAAAATTAATCTTCTGAATTTTATGTGGTATTAGTCTGATTTCCTTATATATTTTATAGGCAATTTAAGTATTAATTAAGTGAAACTAATGGAAAGCGAAAGAGTTAACTCGTAAACATGAATATAAACTACTATATACATGTTATGAAATCTGATTTAGATTAAGTTTTTTCTAGCAGATTACTTAATTTTTAAATGGTCTTGCATGTGAGGAACATACAGTCACCCGCAAAACTTTATCCAACATCAAAATGGGTATAGGCAGAGAGGGGACGCGGCTTTCCCCTGAAAATAAAAAAGTAAAATACGGTATTAGTATAAAAGATACGTTCAAGTACGTACTTAATTTTCAGTTTTAAATATTTTATTTTATTGTATTCATCCTATCTTGCATAATATACAACACGAGTTAGGGCAGAGTTAATTCGCAGATTACGCCAGAAAGTTGCCGATAAACTTCTTTAAAGTATTCCGTCATCCGTTTCAACTGTTCGTTTTACGGAGTACCTACTCTGTCTCTTATTGCTGTGGATTGTCTTCTCCTGGTGTTGAAATGGGCTGGTCCAACACCTTTTTCCATCCCTACACAAAATCTTTGTAGTAAGGGTAGTTTCTTTGTGTCACCAGCTGAGGAAAATCGTTCCCTGATAGGACGTAGAGTCCTGATTTACTCATCAGAGTGAGCCGTTGGTGTTCAAAGGCGGTGCAAGTTGATTGGATATGCTCAGCATGTATTTGTATATGGACAATGTTTGAAAAAAATAATTTATATATAATCAACAAACTTGCCCTCTCCCAAAAATTTACAATCCACTTGTCTCCTCTCCTCCTTATGATATTTTCAATTTCCCTTTCCTCCCCCAATGAAACCACCAGGTACGTCCATGAACATCAATTTAATATAAAAAAAAACCTTTAAAAAATTATATGGTGCTAACCACTCACAGATAATCTATAAATGTACTCTGGATAGAAAAAAAAAACAGGGGACTTCTCCCTTATTAGGTAGGTCAGTGGTTTAAATTGATGATCTGTCTCTTTAACTGGGCTTTTATTTGAGTATGGTGATAAGTGATTCGGATTTGAAATCTACACTAATAAAATTATTCTGCTTAATCAAACTTATAATTGCTACAAATAAATGGATACCTCCTTAATATTGAAATATTTTAGTGTATCATATGTTTTAATATAATTATATGTTTTCAATTCAACTTTTATGTAATAATGGGATTTACTAACCAATGTATATGGCGAATAAGTAAGGAAAATAAGGAAGCTGAATGGCTTTTGACCGCCACCCGAATCATATTATCCTTCATAAAATCTATTTACAAGGCTCGTACAATGTTTGAAAATGTATAAGAATATGGAGTAACGGGGTGTTGCCAATATTAACTAAAACGTTATTTCGTACAACCATCACAAGTAAAGTAGGTCGAAAATCATGCACATAATTCGGTTGAGGTGAAAACTAGTAAGTTAAGAGATCCCAATGCGCTCACGCTTTTGACGTAAGTAGGGATATACGTATATTAATTTTATAAATTAATAGATATCCTTTCATATGGTCATTGTTAAGAATTGAATTAGTCTTATGTTTTTATTTCTCTATTTGTAATTTTATTATGTTATTGTGATTCATAATGTGCAAGCGTGACTGTCATTTGTTTTATTCTATTTGAATCAGCTGTTAAGTGACCGCGGGGGCAGAGGGCATTCTGGGATTGTGAGAGAGAAAGTTAATAGAGTCACTCGCGAGTGTAGACGGTGTTTAATCAAGTTGGTTGTCACCGAATGTCGCATATTTTTAGTATAATCGCAACTCGCACATCATCCTAGAAGATTGTCTCAGAATTGTCGCATGGAGTAGGAGTCGCAGAAGGAAAGAAAGGAACATCGCAGACGAGAGGGGGAAGGAAGTCATCTCGGATAGAAAGAATCACCACCTTGCACATTATAAACAGTATTTTGTTTCATTTTAATTAATATAAGTTCATGTTCTCTCTTTTATTATTTCATTCATTTTACCCTCAACAAAATTACACGGATTGACAGAAAATTCGGCGACTCATAATAACGACCGGGTTGAGGCTGCGAGCAAACGCGTTAGACGCCCCTCTTCCCAACAGTCATGAAAGAGTCAAAACCGTACAAAAAGGTTTTTATGATTATTTACTTAAACATTATGGGTTCCTGGGATTTGCAGACGACAGGAAGATCTCTTGGAGCTGACTCACGAATCATGATTAATAAAAGCGAAGCCAAGCTACGGGGAAGGAAGTCATATAAATAAAACTGACCGGATAGGAACAGTTTTATCAAAGAAGGTATTAAGTAAATTCATTTGAATTTCCTGACTGATAGGATGTCAAATTAGTATGGATGTCTCATTGTGGAAGTTGGCCTTAACCATTCTTAAGAAAGGGGTCTACAAGACCAGATCATCATAAAGACTTTGGGACTAATATGTCACGGACCGGGGACAAACGCGGTACACTTAAGAAAGCTGAAGTCTTGGGAAAAGTTCATCGTCGAGGAGTCCATCAAGAATTACCCATACCACAAAGCGTTTCTCTATGGGTTGAAAGAATGTGTTGGTCCAAACCACTTTTCCTTTGGTAGGAAAGAAATTTGAAGAAGGCTGCGGAATATTGGAACATCTACAGAGGCTTCTGGCTGAAATGTATGCACAACCACTAATGTATTTGATTTTATAGCAACTGTTGTATTTAAAAAAAAACCCATACCTCTACAACCCATGAAGGGTCTTGGGTTTGGTAGATATATAGATTCGTACTGTTTTAAAGCCGACGGTGTAAGGAGGTAATTAAACCAAGATCACGTTCAGCCACCAGGTTTTGACCCTAATTTTGGGTACCCACTTTATATGTGTTGGGTGTGCCCCAAGAGGGTCTCCATACCCCAGGATCGCTCCATGGTTGGAATAACAGAATAAATAATTAAATTCTTAAGCCACCTGCAAGTTTGAACCCACAATCTAGAGCATAGAAGGCATTCTGATAGCCACTAAACCAAAGCAACCCCTAGTTGTATTTATGGTACTTAAATTACCTACTGCTTAGAGTACCCATGTTGCCTCAAAGTAGAGAAGGGGTTCAAATAAATAAATAAAAGATGAATATGGATGGGTTCGCAATAGCAAAAACTAAAAGAAGAGTCACTGCTTTCAGCAGGTGCTTTTGTAGTCTTTAGAGGCATGTTAATATTTAGTCAGAATTATCATACTTCATTTATAAAAAATAACTATTCTCTGTCCTACATTATGGTTTTAGGACATGGATTCAGACCAAGAAAAACGAGCAATATTAACTAGTTTACAGCAAAAAAACCTCTGCACTATTTATAGACCACTCCATGTTTGCTGATGGAGAATGGATTAAAAGGATTCATAATGAACTACTTTCCCTAATGAATTATGCTGATATAGTTATAGATATAGGATAACTCAAGTGGGCTGGGTATGAGATCAGATTGGAAGACATTGAAAACTAAAAAAACAATGGGTCAAAAGTATCTTCATATCTACGATTGAATTACAATTCATTCATTGAAAGGAGGATTGCAAGATATTGAGACCAGAAGTGGGAGGTGGTGACTTAATATAGGGACAACCAGTGACATCAAATAGAGAAATTCCTTATTAGGTTATGAGTTGTTGCGCAGCAGTAAATTTAAATATAATCATAGAAAATTCATTTTGGTTATGGAAAACTCTATAAACACTTCTCTCTGAATGATTCATGGCTTCTATATCAGAACCAATCCCATTAAACAGAAAAATAATGTAATCATTAATGACTGAATTATCTTGAAACTAGTACAGGTAAATTAAAAACTTTAATTCTTCATGTTTACATCATTTTAACCATATTCCCACGCATTTTTCTTCTATCACTTTTTAAAAATATAGTTTCATGACCTTATTCTCCTCTTTCACCATCCTAACAAAAAATTGTGAACACAAGGGATCACTGTAGTTGTTCATTTAGATATACTAGATTAATTTGCTCATTGAACTAAACCTAGGTTATACAATATACCCAACATAAATATTATTATTTTTACAGAAGCTAAAGAAGAAATACATTTAAGTTCTGTTGAAAATCTAAGCCAATTTATTTATTGGGAAGGTGAGCCATGTCATATTAGTTTTAGTAGAGAAAGTAACTTCCAGGAAATTATTTAATCTGAGTTTTCAATGAAAATACTTGTTTCCGTTTCCCAAAAAGGTATGTGTGTGTTTAATATCCAGATCAAAAATGATAAGTCCTTCAACACTGAAATTACTTATTAAAGATTGGTACATGTCTGTGATTTATACCAACTTTTTTAAGGACTTAAAATATTTTTACTATTTTCTCGAAAATCCTCAAAGATTTTGATTAAACTCATGATATCAATATGTAATTAAATAATCTTTAATATTAATATTGTATTATAATTTGTAATATTAAAAAAAGTCCTGTGAGGACAACTTAGTGTGGTGTATAAAACCAACTCAATTAGGTTAGGCTTCACTTGTTCAATAAATTATCTCTCTCCAGATTCTATTCTCACTGTAATAACCCCCAGGACCCAACAGCAGAATTTCAAATTTTATTTCTCTCAACGTAATTCAGTTTATTTGAAATAATTTACAGTGGCAAATTGTCAGAAGTAATAAATAAGTATAAATATAAAATAAATTATCACGACTTTTACTTATAAATAAATAAATAAAGATAAAAATACGTGAAATTATTAATGAATTAATTAAATTAAATTTCTATAGAAACATGTGTTTGATTCAAAAATCAATTATATTATTATCTAAAATAATCAGTTATTTTTATGTTCATTTCATCACTCTCTATTAACTTTTAAAAGCTTGTGTATGAGATGATAATTTTTCTAAAATCTTTAGCTTTTCAACGGTATATCATACATGTATAGAACTGTTCTTATGTTCAAAAACGAAAAATTGCGTTTAAAAATATTTTTTCAGTTTTCTCCTTTAGTTGCTTTTCAAATTCGCTCAACTTGCATATATAGCTGTTTTTCATCAGTATTAAGAAGGTGATATAGTTATTTTTTATAATGTACAAAATTAAAGGTACTTTAGAAATAGAAAATTTAAATTATCAGCATTTAAGCCCTGTCAGACCATTTTAATCAGAATGAAACCTACATGATATTAAAGCTCATTAAATTTTACATCAATATAAAGAGTTTAATCAAAATCGTCGGAACCGTTTTCGAGTAAATCGAAAAAAGGTGCAAAATGCATGGTATAAAGTGGCTCTTCTGGTAAGCCCATTTTGATGAAAAAGGTTTTTTAACATCTCAGGTGTATATTTGTCTTATATATGAAATTTCAGTTTCATAGGACTTACCATTTTCGCCCGGGTACATACCACACATACACACACACAGACCTTTTTGCGGGACTTGGTTATTTGGTTATTGTATTTCTGTTGAAAACTGGAATTCGAAAATTTTTACGATCGCAATACTTTCTATACAT
Organism: Piezodorus guildinii; assembly: GCA_023052935.1. Taxonomy (NCBI): domain Eukaryota; kingdom Metazoa; phylum Arthropoda; class Insecta; order Hemiptera; family Pentatomidae; genus Piezodorus; species Piezodorus guildinii. The sequence continues at coordinate 171,941,336 of CM041292.1, read as the reverse complement.
AGTAAGTGAAAGTAAAAAGAATTGGATATTTAATTTAAGGAGAAATATTTTCTCAGGTTAAGAACTACTCAGGAAAATTAAATTTATGAGAAAAAAAAATCGTAAAAACATTCATAAAAATGAATGAAGAGTGACAAAATACAAAACAAAAAAAAAAAAACATAAAATTAAGTTACAGTTTTAATAAGTAATTTAAGAATGATTCATGAAAATATGTTTCCATGGAAATTAAATATAAACGTTTTAATCATTGTGGATGTAATTAGTTGACTGTTGAGAATTACTGAAAGGAATTACTCCGGATGGCAGTCACTAAATGAAACAACTAAATAGTTTCAACTATTTATTGTTTGCCAAACAATGAATAGTTGAAACTATTTAGTTGTTTCATTTAATGACTGCCACCCAGACTAATTCCATCCAATAAACTTTTTAAATTTATTTTGACTGGGTTGGCAAACAAAATTGTTGATTGAAGAAGGCACCAGATTTTTTTTACCACAAATACACTAATAAACTAAAAAATTCATTCAATCAAAATTAAATTTATCGATCATGATAATAAAATACATTGCAGTAATTGTTTTATCATAAATACACATATCTCTAAATCAATGGGATAAATAGAGAATTTTCAGATAAGACCTTGAAGGCAAACTAAATAGACATGGTTAATTACTATCATTAAACAGCTTCATTTAAGGAGGTATGAATACATTTTAATTTCCAAAAAACACAATTCTATTGTTCAAAATAAAATCTTAAAAAATACATTTACAAATACAACTTCTTTAAAAATAATTCTTTCAACAAAGTCAACATTATTAATGGAACAATTATAGTACATAGCATTTACAGTACATAAGAATATCAAAAGAAAATATTTTCACTTTTTTAGGTAACGCAGTAGTAACATATTTATAACAAGAGAGAAAAAAAAGTTAAAATCTTTTTGAAAAAAAAAAATCATATTTATATGATCAATTCTTTATTACCTAATCTCAATGAGGATTATTTAAAACAAATGCAGAGATGGTTATTATTTTCTATGATATCTATCAGACATTTTTTTAATTTATGGATAGAAACGGTAAAATAAATAATTAAAAAATTCACTTGACTGAATGGGTAAGTTCTGTTCAGTAAAAGAATAAATATTTTTTTAATCCTAGTGAGACAACATAATCACATACTGAATAAAAGACCAGTATACCTACAAAATACCTAACATCCTTATTAATCCATTACTTCACACTTGTGAAGTTTTGTAGGCATACTGTAAATAACTAAAATTAACGAAATAAATAAATCCTCAATAGATGGTTCAACAGAATTAATTAAAACATTTCTGGCCAAACTTTTAATTAGTATCTTTCTTCGTCCATAAGTAGATACAATATTCATATTAGAAAATAATTACATTTTATAAAAAAATATAATTGGGATAGCATTTTCTTTCAAACTTTATACCTACTATCATAATATTAATAGAACAAAAAAATAAGTTCTAGCTTGCTGGAACAAATATAATAAATCTATAAACATTTTAATGAGGTATTAAAAAGATCCTCGCATTTCAAAATGTTACATTTAAGATTTATACAACTGAAGAGAATATTATACATTTCAATGTTTCTAAATTTTAACAAAATAGCATATATAATTATATGGTTCGGATAATATACATAAAAAAAGTTATTAACTATAAAAGGTAAATAACAAATTATACAATCACAAGAATAAGACGTATCAGCTAAAATAAAAGGTTTAAATATGAAGATATCCATGAATTGGACTATGGTGACAGAAATATTAACTATTTTTGCCTTTTTAAAGGACTTCATTCATGAAAGTGAAATTTGGGTAATGAATGGATTGACTAGTTATTTTAAAACATAAATATTAATTAAAAAAATTGAAAAATAATACCATGCCTAACACATTTATTAGGCAAATTTATTTATTTTAATAGATCAGTCTTCAAATGCAAAGAAGCATTACTAAGGAATGCAAGAAAATAAAGATAAATTTTAATTTTAGAGAAATAATGAAATAGTGATTTTTAAAAAATCAATAACAAAATCGGAATTAAACTAGTTATTTAACACACTTCCTTCAGAGTTAACTTTATTTTTTGAGAAATTTAAAGATAATTAAGAGGATGAATGTTAAAATGAATAATGTCAATATTTCAATTGCAGTCCCAAGATTCAGAGGAATCAAAGTACCTTAGAGGAACAATAAACGCAGGACTTCCCTCTCATTTCACATGATCAGGGTTAAGCCTTCAAATATCAAATTCCAAAAGCTACAGTAATTAAAGATTTATATCCTACATAATCTGATGTTTCTTTTTGACGAATCCATTTGGATTCTGGACAGTGAATACACAGAATTAGAGATAAAATATTTTCCAAGAATAATCAGTTAATATTTAATAAACTGAAATTGAATAAAATAAGTTATACCTTGCATTCATTACTACAATTCATTCAGATGATTTGGATCAACATAAATCCGGAAAATTGGATATCAATATAATTTAATTATATAATATAAATGGCATAATACTTTTCAGTGCTATTATGTATGAAATTGAATCACCATTTTCAGTTTTATAACACAGCTGTTAAATAAAATAATGGCCATAAATCAAAAATTATATAGAACCGATTTTATAACAGACATTTTTGTAAACCTACTCATAATTAGCAATAAATATCATCATAGAGACGCCGAGGAGAAGAGCAATGACTTCTTTGATGGACTGCACTAATTTACTGTCTGCCAGGAGGTCAGGCAATACGGATACTGTTGCTATATAAATGAAACCGCCAGCTGTCAGTGGCAAGACCCACGAAGATGCTGCTTCATCTAAAATAATAAAATAAATACACTGAAATTCAAGATATTACTGAACCTTTGCAAAATTTTATTATCAAATCATAAAAATAAATAATAGGCATTTAAATAAAAAGGATGCCATGAGCAGCAGATAGAATTTCACAAAATAAAATAAAATCAACAATTTTATGAATAAGCCTTAGGCAGGTGATATATCTGTGGCGGTTGTGAATAAGTGGTTAAGTCAAAATCGTTCATTTTACGTAAAACCAAAATATAGTTATTAATTACAGCTTTCTTTAAACCTATAATATCTTCCACCAAGAATTTTCTTTAACCAATTTAACACGACGTAGGAGATGGTCTGAGGGAGCGATACGTAAAGTTAACTCATTTTTGATATAACTCGAGTTATCTAGTTTTTCACGACCGCCACAGATATATCACATATTTTGGGAGAATCTATAGTTGTGTTCAAGGACTCAAACAAATCCGAAAACACATTGATTTCTTTCCAAAACGTTTTTGGTCTAGCAGTGGATGTTGATGGTTTGCATGGATTCACCCATGATTTAGGAGGCTAAGGATTCTGAAAATATATCCACTTTTCATCTCCTGTCACTATTCGTTGAAGAAATGATTTACTTTTACATATGACGAGCAGCGTTTGACAAGTGTCTGAATCTTTCCCATAGCTTTCAGACGAAGAGAAACTGCTTTTTGAGTCATATTTGATTGTTCCGCGTGTTCTTGTAGAATCTGAGTATCATCTTCATTTGCAAGTCCTTGTCTTCAAATTTTTTTGGTGGTTTCCCACACTCCTTGTTTCTCACGTCAAAATCACCACATTTAAATTTTTTAAACCACTCAAAACATTGAGTTTTGCCAAGAGCATATTCACCGTATGCTTCGACAAGCACTCTACGCGATTCTGCAGCAGTTTTCCTTAAATGATAGCAGAAAACCAATGCTGTCCGCTAATCATAGTTCATGGGCACAAAACTCGACATGTTTGAGGTTATAGAAAATTATACCGTTGTATGAAACTTAGGTTATTGTATGTTGACAAACTTTGTCAGCTGTTAGAATAGAATAAAGTTTATTAATGACCTGTTACACATTTAGGACCGACTGGTCCTCTCTTACAACGAACAGGAATTCTACATACATCTATAATTAACCTTGAGTCAGGTCTTTTTCATCAATAATTAATATACATATATTTCTGATATCAATAATATTAGAGGGAGAAGATGGCGCTACAGAAGCGGTCTTATGGTCTTTAAACTGATAGCAAGCACCATCTAAAGGGAAATCCAGGTTTCATACTTCTACACCTGGTATAAGGTGTGTGCAAAGGTATTGTGCTCCAGTTAGGCCCTTATAAAATCCAAACTTAGGGCTCTATAGTGTTTTAAAAATTAGTGTGGAGAAAAAACACTTTTTAAACATTTGTATTTTCATTTGGAAATAAGTAAGCACACTTTTCATTTTTTTGCACAATACTACATTTTTTTACTTAATTTAACTTGACGGGTCTTTCATTAAAATAGAACATTTTATTATATAGTCTTTTTCATATCAGTCAATTCATAGCATCATACAAAATATTTTCCTCCCCTTCCCCATAGTGGTTTCAAACAGTGGTTTTATTGAAACACTTCTGAAATTCAATGAACAATTTTAAGTGTAATATAAAAAAAAAAGAAAAAAAGAAAAGGAAGAGACAGAAACATAACTTAGTTAGCCTTTGTTTACATGAATTCACTTACCAACACCTTCAGCTATTAGAGAAACCAAAGTCCCAGAAAATGCTCCTAATGCAGTAAGCAGTTGTAAATACATTGCCTAAACAATAAAATAAATATTATTAATTGGTACAAATATTAAACACTGCAAATTATTACACAATGGTTTAACATTTCTAAACTATATTAGGGTGTAATTGCTTATGTAGCTGTTTATAGGCAATTAACTAAATGAAAAAGCAATAAATAATTCAAAGGGAAATGGCCTATCACCCCTGCTAATTTCAAATCGCTATTTCTCTGCTAATTTGCCGATTTCAATGATTATTTTTTCGTTTTGGAGGAAATCTAATTTTCTATCAAATACCATTAACAGCAGAAAATTTATAGTATTTACATATTTAATAATTTGTATGGTAGACAAACTGATTTTTTTTTTATTCGTTATTCTGGTTCTACGTATCTTGAAACATAAGCTCTCAAACTTTGAGGGGAGTGGATTTTTTTTTTTATTACAAAGGTTCATTATTGAAAATAATAAACCAAGAGCATTTACACTAGCCTTCTTTACTATTTCCTTTTCTTTTCTTTTAATTTTCATTTAAACAAAATTTCCTGATTCCAGAACACTCGTCGCGATGTTCTGATCCTAAAACACAGTACAATTTCTTCTCTATTTTCAAAAATAACTGAGTATATTTATGGGTAAAATTGTAATTTTCTTTCTTTTAAAAAATGAATCACGGTTTCTAGATTAGAAAACTCTAATAAATTTTTTCTCTATCCTAAAAAAATAATTGCGCTATTGAATTAAATTATTTTTAATCTATTTTAAAACTAATAGGCTGACATCAATGTCTAGGTGTTAGGATAATCATAAAAATTGCTGCTTCATCATTAAGCGTTATACAGGTTCTATGTATCAAATTTTGAGGGAGGTAATTTTTTTTTTTTTTTTTTTTTTTTTATTGATTACAAAGGTACATTATTGAGAATAATAAACCAAAATCAATATTTTTTAATTATTTATGTGTTAAACAAATTTTCCACAATAAGCATTCAAAATATAAGATAATTATAGTATGATACTTGGTTTTCTTGAATAAAAGAAAAAAAATTATCTTGCCAAAACTTCCTATTAATAAATAACAAGAAGCTTTAGTAAATACATTTTTTTTCTATGGTGCGACAGGCCGTGTAGACCCTTGGCCGCATGGTATAGACTCCTGGGAGAATATACTCACATTTCTCGATGAAACGGTTAGGGTAGGGTCATCACTCCTTCCGCCTATTTTGCGAGTTGCCACCAGTAAGCTGACGAGTCTCACATGCCCGGGGGAGAGGCTGTGAGTGAATCCCCATTTCGTTATATTCTTATAAAAGTCCCGCAGGGACTGGGATTCGAACTCACAACTCTGGCATGGTAGACTAGCGTGCTAGCCACTCAGCCACCGGCTCCCTTAGTAAATACATACTTATGATAAAACTACATTTCATCCCACTTTGCAATAGTAATTATTTTTGAAAATAGATGTAACACGGGTTACATCTGGTAAACATTTTCACAACAGTAACAGTAGGTAAACAGTGGACTATTGATACAATTTTATAAGGTCCTTTCTCACATGACTTTTTCATTTGTCTCACATGCTTAGCAATAGTCTATAGGGAACAGACCTGTTGCATTTTTCATGATGGAAAGAGAATAGGTCAAAGATTAAAATCTGAGAAGACATCAGGAGCTGGTTTCATAAGTCCGAAATTTAAACACGGTGATAGTCAAGCAATTGATTAAATATTAAATTAGACTTATATTAGTCAAATTTATGGATCAAATAACAATAAGGACAGCAAATATAAGTATGATATTGATTAAACCAATGATTTCACAATATTAAAAGCTTATTTAATAATTATCTGACATGACCAACCTTCTTCTTGGAACATCCGGACTGAACCAAGATAGCAAAGTCACCGATCTCATGAGGTACTTCATGAATAAGGATCGTTAGAGTAGTGACAATCCCGACGTGACGCCCTGCCAGATATGATGCTCCTATAGCAAGACCATCCGTAAAATTGTGAGCTATGTCAGCAGCCAAGTTTAGATAACCAGCAATCTTTATGGAATCTTTTTCTGTAACAAAATAAATTAAATGTCAAAATGGTTTTTAGAAAGCTAAAATTTATCAATAAAGTGACACCGTTACATGTGCATATCTCTCGCTTAGAAGTTGAATTTTAATAGTTCTATAATTAAGCATAAATTCATCCTAGTCAAGAATAATTGTGAATACTTGATACGGAATCAGTAATAAATTTGGACATAATTTAGGATTTAATTGATACCTCATTGTACCAATCTTTCAATTGGCTGAGGTAAAACTAATAAATTTACATAAGGGACAAGATTTAAAGAAGGATAATAAAATTATAAATGTTAAGACTAAAAATCAAAATTTATTATGTTTTATACTTTCATTCTTGCCATTGACAAATGTGAACAAAATACCAAAACTTAAAAGTTTATAAATTCATTGGATAATTAATCCAGAGAGTAATAATAAAACATCAAGAGAATAATAGAAATTTAATTTTAATCCATCAGGAGAAAACAAAATATTAATATATCTGATTTCATGTAATGCTGAATTAAGTTACATTCTGACCAAATTAAATAATTTTTAAGTAGATCTGTTCAACAATTCATAAACTAAAGTAGTGGATTTATTTAAATCTTCATTTGATGAAGGTGATAATTCATATTTACTAAAATAAAAATAAGGAAATACTATCATAAAAAAACTTAAATGTAGTTATATTATCATGTATTCCATTTAAAAATGTGCACTCAAATATAAGTGATATGTAGTTATAACATGAAAGATAAGATATATTTCAAGACTCATGACAATCTGAGTTTAACGTGATCCTACTTCATTCAGCCAAATTATTAATCATCTACTAAAAAATGAAAAAAATTGACCTCTGAAAATATTATTCAATTAAAACCATTAAATAAATACAAAAATAATAGAAAAAACATACCTTGACTAGAACTCTCTTCTTTTTTTTCATCTGTCTGTGATGAATCGACGTCCTTCTTAACATCAACGTCCTTCTTAACATCATCATCCTTCTTAACATCAACATCATGAGAATGAGAATGATTAGGATTGATTAAACGCACGAATTTTTCAATAAAAAGAAATAACAAAATACCAATAAGTACCCACAGCCCAACTTTCATATCAGGTCCATGATCGTGGTTATGTTCATGGGAATGAGAGTGAGAGTGAGAATGTGAATGCGAATGAAGGTCTTTTTTAATAGAATGCGAATGATCATGGGCCTGAGCACTTAGCGCATGGGGTATCAGGTGAAGAAAAGCATCACCTAAAAGTCCTCCAGAAGCAAAACTTAACAAAATTTTTAATAAAGGTTCTTGTTCTGATCTATTGTCCAAAGGTACAAGAAACAATATAAAAAATGGTGCTAAGCTGATAAGAAGAGTAGAACCTAATGCTTCAATCCAAAGGGTTTGCTTATCCCTTATTCGAGGTTCATCAACTCTTTGTTTTTGTGCTTCATGCTGCAAATTGGCTTCTTTTGAATACTTAAAAGACGGTGGTTCTTGATGTGCATGATCACTCTCATGATGATGGTCATGAGAGCTTACTGTCAAAGGGAGAAATACACAAATAAAAATAACTAATAAAGATAAACGACATGATTTCAATGTCGATCTATGTCTTTGATTAAAGAACGGCACTTTAAAATTAAATGACATCGTACTCCTACCAAGATTTAAACAAAACTGAACTTGAACGCGCCTTGACAAGACATCAGTGATGTATAACCAACCAAAGATGAGTACGTGTATTGCGTTTTTATGTTCCACATTCTACCTGATAAAAATGCCACCTGATTAAACTAATCCATTTCTGGAAAAAAATATTTAACGGAAAGTTTCTGATTTCTAATTTGAGTAAAATTAAAAAAAAAAAAAATTAAATAAATGTAAAAATTAGTCACATTCATACAGCTGATAGGTATTTATGAATGGTTACATTTTGTGACAGGTTATTCTTGTCATGTTTAGAAATATATTAAAAATTTGCAGTGCCAAGCGTTATTTTGTTGCAAAAAATCATTTTGACAAAGCCAGAAAGATATGGCGGAGAAAAAATTACGATGTATTAAATTTTGATAAATTAAATACTGTGGTTATATCAAGCCGCCGATGCAATGATTTATATTTACGTTTGATTCCTCAATCCAAAAATAATACTGGATTATGGGGAACAATTATGCTCTCTGGATTTTTTGGTTTGTTCAAAGAAAAGGAAGAAGAAAAGTCAGAATCAGAATTGATCATGACTATAAAACGTGCCGTTCTTTTGATACAGGTACATAAACTATTTCTTATTTGTTGCAATTGTTGTAAAGTCTTAGTTAAGAGAAATGTTATTGTTGAGAATATTGCAGAGAGATGACTTCAAAGGTGCCGAACAGCTATTACATCTCGCCTTAAAACTAGCCCAAGATCAACATAATGAAGATGGAGTTACATACATATATGATTTACTCGCAAATCTCGCATTTGCTCAGGGGCACTTCAACGCTGCTGAAAAGTTATTTGTGAATGTTATGCAGAGGTTGATTCAAGTCGGTGTTCCTGAAGACGACTTAAAAATAAATCATATGAGTTTAAAGTTAGCAAAAATATATGAAGAAAATAAAGACGATAAGTAAGTAGTCGTAAAATAACACTTTCCTTTTAATATTTAATCCTTTTAAAGATTGTTATTTGTACATGAACATTAATGCCTTGAACATTGATTAAAAGCCAACTTTTATTTCAAATCCAAATTATTCTTATCAATTTTTTTTTTTTTTTTTTTTTTTTTAATAGTTAATAAAAATATAATATCTTCTCCCTTGGCCTCCTTTCTTTTCTTCACCTTCGCAATCTTTATTTTTATAATTCCTAGCATATGATTTACCTTTTCTTATTATTGTTATCTCTCCCCTCTTTGACTGTCATCTTTTTCTGACTTTTCATCATCTTTCTTGACCGCTTTAGCTGTTTTATTTAGGCTATTGTTCCAAACTTCTTTATTTATTTTGTTATCTAACTTTTCTACAATTGAAATGTATTTTTATATGACCTTCAATATATTTTTAAAAAAATATTTTAAATATGAGTAGAAATAATATGAAATACTGAAATATGTTTTATTACTAAGAATGACTTTATTTAAATGATTATACTAATATTGGATATAATATACGTTCATTATTGAGTTACCTCCTGCAGAAGAAAAATTACCTTAATTTATTAAAAATTAATAAAAAAAGTATAATGTGATGTAATTTTAAGTTTTCCTTTTTTTTTTCACAAATTATTTTCCACTCTTAGGAAAGCTGAGGAAGGATACAAATTTTGTTTAAAGAATCTGCAGGGCAAAGTGGATGCTTCTCTTGATGATCATGATGCGGTAATGCTGTGGGCCATGACATTGGATTGGTGAGTAATTGTTGATTTGTAATGTACTACATCTTTCTGCAAATATTACTTTTAGTATTGTTGAGTATCTTTTAAGGAGATGTTCTTCTTCACAACTTAATTTCACATAATTTCTGCTGTATATTATACACAACGATTTTATTTCGAAGAATTTTTGGTTGTGGGAATCTATTCATAAATGAAAAAAATAAACTAAATAATTAATAATTAATAATTTTGGGATATCTGGTAAAAGCAAGCAAAAACTTTTGGGAAAGAAAAATGTTGATAGAGGATCACTATCATTATATGCTCTCTTCATTTTTCTTTTAACACTTTAACGACCACGCCCGTTAAGAGCACCTCCTCTTGTGGACCAAAGGGGGTGTATGAGATTGCTGCAGCGGTTCCAACTGGGACTGACCAAAACTGGCTATTTTGATTCAATGGCCCAAAACATTATTATCAGCTATTTATCTTTCATTTCAACCAAAAAACACTTAGTGTTAAAAGTCTAAAAAATTAACAAGCTTACGTTGAACCCTTAAGTGGTATCACAAAATTGCGATTGATCTTATGTTTGGGGCCTCTCTACTGAATGCCCTAATTATTTATGACAGTTTGAGATGAAAAAAAAATGTCCATAACAAATTTTAAAGAAGAGGTTTTAAGGGCACTTCTTGAAAAAGATCCTTTGAGTGAAACTACTCCTTCATTTTCGATGATCTCTTCAGTCGCACAGATTTGATAAAAAACTAGGGCTTTTTAATAAAATTAGAATATACTTTAAGGGGTGCTATTTAAAATTTCAGGAAGCAAAATGTACAAAAAATCAAGTGAAAAAAGTTGTTACTTATTGTAATTTTTTAAAAAAAGTTATTTTGTTCAAGTATATTAGAGTAATTCATAGGAAAGGTGTCAAATGAATGTTTTGTACATTATTTAAGATAATTATTTGCTATGATTAATTGTTTAAAAATAAAGGAATAACATTTTTTTTTTTGTTTTACATTGAGAATAGCCACTGGTATCTATATTTACAATATAAAAAACTGAGAGAAAAAGTACAACCCAAGTTCATTAAAATGTTTCTAGGACCCAACGCTGTCAGTTATCAAGGGAAAATCAATTATCTAGCGGGCGTCTGGTCCTCTAGCCAAGATTTGTGGATGAAGAAAACCGATTATGTAGCGGTCGTGGACGCTCGCTGGGAGGCTGGTGGTGGTAACGGGTGTATACGTCCGCTCTGGTCCCTCTCACCCTGCACATGAACTAGGGAGGAAGCCAGGGATAGACTAAGCCAGCGGGTGTATTAGCCCGCTCTGGTTGTTAAAGTGTTAAATAATTATGGTGCATAATTGACAAGAAAAAGGAAAGCGAAAATATGTTTTACAAACCTTTTTTAATAGTTATCATTTTCTGAAAATTCAAAAAAATTATATCTTACTTTAATTTTTCTGTATTGTTATATATGGGTCATTTTACTACATTTAGGTACAAAAATATGTTGTTATTGTCTATGGAAAATCATTTAATTTTGTTTAAAATTCTTTCATTAATTTTTTTCCCCTTATTACCAGAAATAATAAATTGAAATTTTCTTTATTTCATAAAAGCTGCATTATAGTCCAAAATAGCTGAACTACATTTCTAAGAGTCTCTATAGAAACTCCTTTGAAGATTTCTTGGAGAATCGAGTGCAATCATGATTAGAAAAATGTATTTGAGCCTCTTCTGGAGGGAAGATGTGTTATTTTAACCTGTTTAAGTTTATTGAAGATAAGCTTGATAATTACGTTTTTTCTCTTGTGAATAATCATTTTTAATAAAAAGAAATTGTGATTCTTTGGGTATTTATCTCCTGTAAGATTCATAAGATTCACCTTCTGAAAGATGCTCGATTTTTTCCTTGTAATTTCTGATCTAATTATAACTAGCACGAAAACAGAACCTAAAACCTAAAACTCATTCTTATAGCAGAAGTTCCCAACTTATTTCTACATGGTGGTACATCTCATTTATATTTTATTTATCTTATGGCAAGCACCATGTGTCTTTGTTTAGTTTAAATAGAATGTTGGAGGTTGTTAATAATATTAAATTATAGAGGATATTTTGTGTTGAAAGCAGAATGAAACCCTTGAAAGTGGTATGTGCAATAATACTACCCCACAATAAATAAAAAAAAATTATCTTTTAAATTGAAAAACTATGTATATGATTGTTAATAATATTAGATTCACATATTTTGAGATCAGAATACTTCAATAGTTCTAATTAAATTTACAAATATGATTACAATTACAAATACAAATATTCTAATTAAATTTACAAATATGAACCGTTTATGTCGCGCTAATCCTAGATGGGTGTTAGATAAAGCAGATTGGCCTCTTTTTACTTCATTGGCCTGCCACCTAATACTCCTCCTCACGACCTGAGCGTTGAAGAAGGGTGTGTAGCTATTACAAATATTATCATTCAGGCCGTCCAAGCATCGATACCAAAGACCAAAGGCACCCCAAAAAGACCTCTAGTTCCATGGTTCAATAAAGAATGTAAATTAGCTATTAAAAATCGCCAAAGAGCTTAAAAAAAATTTCTAAAAAGTATGACTTTAAAAAATCTTATCGAGTATAAAAAATATTGAGTCGTATACAGAACTACCTTCAGCTATTATTAAAAGGAATCTTGGAAACAATTTGTTAGTTCTATAAATTCTGCAACTGTCTGGAAAAAAGTCCACAAACTAACCAAAAATGTATCCTCTCCCAACCTCACTCTATTAGTTAATGAAAGACTGACCGACAATCCCTTAATCGTTTCAAATACATTTGCCAATTTTTCTCTTATATATATATAATGAAAATAGAAACAATAATACAAACAGCAATACCATCCCCAATGAAATAGAAATTTGTAATAACCTAGATGACTCGACATCAGTCTACAACATTCAATTTTTAATTTGGGAATTGAAAGAGGTCTTAAACTCAGTGAAAGGATCATCACCTGGCCCCAACAACATTCACTATGAAATGATTAAAAACTTACCCAACGATACTCTTCAAGGGCTCCTTGATTATTTCAATCATATCTGGTCCATAGGAGGCTTTTCGAATGGCTGGCGTGACTCCCTTGTGGTTCCCATTTTAAAAACCAGTAAAGATAAGAGGTTACCATCTAGCTACCGCCCGATCTTCCTTACTAACTGCCTTGGCAAAACCATGGAACGGATGGTAAACAAAAGATTAATGTGGATGATAGAAAGAGACAAACTTCTACAACCTTATCAATCAGGATTTTGCAAAGGTCGCTCCACGATAGATCATTTGGTTGTATTAGAAGCCGAAGCACAATATTCCTTTATCAATAACCAACTACTAGGAGCAGTATTCTTTGATATGATAAAAGCTTTCGATTGTATTGCCCATGCAGTTATTCTGCGTAAACTAGCCTCAATTGGAATAAGGGGCCAAATGCTTGCTTTCATTAAGCAGTTTCTAACTAATCGCCGTTTCAGAGTAAGGGTAGGCTGCAAACTTTCTGAAAATAATTCTCAAAACAGCGGTGTCCCTCAGGGCTGCGTCCTTAGACCTATCATTTTCTCCCTGGCAGTGAAAGACTTGGGTCTCAACCTTCCAAGAGGGGTTACTATTACTATTCGCTGATGAAATGGCAATCACAGATCCCACGACATTAGAGACATTCAAAATAAACTGCAGTAAACTCTTAATTGGCTCAATAACTGGTCAATATCCATAGGACTCCAATTCTCATAAGAAAAAACTAAATGTCTGCTCTTCAGCCGAAAGTGGATTACACCGCCACTACCTGAATTGTACTTAGGGAACACTAAATTACCATTTACTACTTACCACAAATTCTTAGGCTTGACATTTGATAGAAAACTGACCTGGAAAATCACATATCCACAATAAAAGCACAGGCTACAAAAAAATTAAACGTACTGCGGGTTCTCAGCAGCACTACTTGGGGTTCAGACAGGAAAACTATTAATGCTCTATAAGAATTTGATAGGTTCAAAACTTGAACATGGGTCATTTATATATGGTTCAGCACACCCACGAATTCTCGCCAGTACACAGTACTTCATGCTGGAATTAGAATATCCACTGGGGCTTTTCGAACCAGCCCCATTCTTAGTTTATGCTTAGAAGCCAGGTTTCCTCCTCTCATCTTTAGACGACAAAAACTTGCCATAAATTATATTTCCAAATTATACCCTCAGACAGATCATCCCACACACAAATATATATTCAAACCTAAATTTACCAGATCCTTTCGAAACAAAATCATTCTAACACTTCCGCTTGCAGAAAGAATTTCCTCCGCTTCCTCATTACTTAGAGACCTTTCACTGTGTAAAATAATCTCCTATGATAAAATCCCACCATGGACTCACCAACCACCTAAAATATTCCTTCAACTTTCCCACCTCTCCAAAAGAAATGCTTCCCCTTACGGATTCAAAAATCGTAATAATAACCGATTCCCTAAGCGCTCTGAAAGGTTTACAGAAATGTATCCGATTCATCCCATATTACTCTCATATAGCAGCGTTGCGAAACCTGGGCAAGTTGGTAAGCTTCTTGTGGGTACCGAGCCACGTGGGAATTACCGGTCACGAATTTGCGGACTGGGCAGCAAGGCAGGCGCTCACACTGCCAGGGAGAGGAACAATCATCTTGACCCGTCTGAGCTCAGTGAACAGCTCAAAAAGCAAGAAGAGGACCGATGGCAGAAAATGCAGGATGATAGCCAGTTAAGCAAACTGAAGAATATAAATAAAAACAGTGAAACCCTGGTCCACATCTAGCCGTAGCAGCCGCAGGGAGGTCGTGTTGACCCGGCTGATGATAGGACATTCGCGGCTAACGCACTTGTATCTTTTTACCAGGCAGTCCGTGCCCCGGTGCCAGCATTGTGATGGAACCCTCACCATTCGGCATATTTTTCAGGAATGCCCATATTATTCATTTCAATGAATAAAATTGGACTAAACCCAAATATTTCAACAGTATTGGGTAATAGAGAGGAAACCATTAAATTAGTTCTTGATTTTTTAAAGGAGCAATAATTGTTATCTAAATTATAAAGACTGTAATATTAATTAAATATAAAGTTATACATTCCTTGTCAGTTTTTAATTAACTTATTTTTAATTATTGTTCACATTATAATTTTTTTTTTTCCCAATTATTTATTACCTGATAGTTCCATCTCATAAAGGTTAAATATACATATAGTTGCTAGGCGTTGATGACCTTAGGGTTTTACGCCTTAAAACCAAAACAATCAAACTTCAATAGTGGCAAAACAAGTATTTCTTAGTTTCCTGTCTATCAAAGAAATTGTACAAACAAATACTCTAGATTTTTTTTTTTAGTAATGCTAATATATTGTGTTGTCCAGTATTAAAAAAAAAAAATTATATCTGTTTTATTAATAAAAATAGTCTCCATTACTTTCAATACATTTCTGCCAATGTGTTGGCAGCTTTAGCATACTTTATAAATAGAATTAGGAATTCTTGGAATTTATAAATTGAGAAAACCCATTTCCTAAAGCTCTTTGATTTATAATTTGGTGTGCTACTTCTCGTTTGTCGAGCCACTATCCAGAATATCTGCTGTTTTTGTAGAAGATCCACTTTTCGTACATAACAAATAACAATTCTGAACAGAAATGAATCGTTGTTTTAGCAAAGAAGTGAGCCACAAATTTCAAACCACTTTTTTTTTTATGTTGGTTAATTAATGAGTGAGAAGTCCATCTTTCGAGTTTCCTCAGCTTTCTAATCGCCTTGTGGCTGTCAATGATGGCTGATTTGCTTAAATTGAATTTTCCTACTAGTTCTTGAACAGTTTTTATCAGATTTTCTTTCACCAAAACCCGGAGAACATCGTCATCAAGGGAAAAAGTTCTTCCACCATCTTCTTTTTCTTCGAGGCTGAAGTCTCCCTCCTGTAATTTTTTTGCTGAACCTGGCTAATATAGGCACCATTCCGGCCGATTTCAAACTACGAGTTTGATCAAAAATAATCTTTGACATCTTTGTAAAAATGAATTATTTCCCAATAATTTTAAAAACATAAATTATAAATTTGTTATTTTGATGTAATTATTGAATATGGTCTGTTAAAATTACTAATGTAGCTATCAACTTTGGCTTGTGTTTTTAAATTTAAAAGTTTTATTTTTCCTAAAAAATCTTTTTTTCAGGTATGCACGATTTCTGTTATCTAAGGATAGATTGGACGATGCTTTGTCTAATTTCGAGAAAGCTTACCAATTGAGCCTGAAACTGCATGGAGAGGTGCATGAACAGACTGTAGTTCTTCTTAATGATTTAGGTAAACGTTCTTTCTAAGATTAATTTATCTTATTTCATACTTTTATCTGATGTGTATTTCAGCATTTTATTGTCATTTTCTTTTTTACATGTATATACAATTTATTTTTCTTATTTATTTTTGATTCATCATTGGCTTAAAAATGACCTCAAATCAATGCCACCAGTATCTGCTCCTAACTCAGCTGTTTACTTTCAGTGATAGTTTTCCCTCAATTTCCTGTAAAAGGATATTTTCAAATTTTATTGTAAGTGTTAGTTATTGTAGTTATTCATCAGCAATCTATTACTGATATTAATGGTATTAATCTTGACTCAATGCTTATTTCTCTGTACTATTTATCACACAACTGATTGTGCTGTCATTTTGTATTTCACCTATTGCTTTCCCTTAGGTGTGCTTAATATTTTTGTGTTTTTTTACGATTTATTTTTTTTTCTTGTCTATCTGTATTACATTAGCTTTATACAATCTTAGCTATAAACAAATAGATATATATATTTTTTGGAAAAAGGATTTAGAATTTTGATATTATATTTTATATTGGTTTGTAAAATACGTTTTTTAATGGTTTTTCTAATAAAACTTCAGATTCTTGTAAATATTTTGAATCTTCTGTTTCTACCATATCCTGTGTTGTAGAGTGAGGGTTGTCTGTCTTGTCAATGCTTCAATTTGGTCAGCAACAGTTGAAGGAACCCCTGAGAGCTTTGCGTCTTTAAGTCTTAAATTTCTGGTTCTGAACCGAGCAAGCCACTTTCGGGCCGTGCTTTTCCAGTGGATTTTCCTTACCAGAGATAAATAATCATTAAATGACGAAAATGAATTTTTTTCTCATACATATATATGAAATATATAGTAAAGGAAATTGTTGCAATCATGAAAATTTTCTAATTCCAGTTTTCAACGAAAATGCACATTTTAGGGGCTCCTGATAATGTCCAAATAACCAAGTCCTGTAAAAAGGTCTGTGTGTCCGTGTGTTTATGGTAATTCTAGCGCAAATGCGAAAAGTCATAGGAAAGTGAAATTTCGTATTTAAGACAAATAGACGACAATAGTTACCATATTAACTATACAAAACAATATACCATTGGAAAGCTGAAGATTTTAGAAAAAATTATTGTATTATACACAAAGTTGTAAAAGATTTTGTAAAGTGAAGAATACAACATAAACTTATTAATGATTATTAGAAGTAAAAATTTAATATAGTTATATTATTTAATCTAAATCATGTTTCCAACGAAACAAAATACATTTTTTATTTAAATTGTTTGTTTAAATTAACTTAAAACTTTAACTTTATTTAATATTTTTTTAATTGATTTTGACAGCTGAGGTAAGTGATACTCGTGCCTGATTTATTTAGAATATGTAAACATTTTTGACCAAGTAAACATGATTTTTTAAACACAGAGAGGATTAAATTGAAATATTTTATTATTATTTGATTTATATTTAAACCTGAAACTTTATTCCAGGTACAATTTGTTATCTTAAAGGTGATCATGATAATGCCCTCAACTATTTGACCAAAGCGATTGAAATTGGAAAACATTTGCCGAATATGGAAGATTTCTCATCAGTTTATGTCAATCTCGGCAACATTTATATGCAACAAAAAATGTTCGATGAGGCCAAAAAATATTGCAAAGAGGGCTGGCAAAATGCGAATCGTCATAAAAATAGTGAAGGGATTCAAGAAGCTAACCTTTGCTTGAAGGAACTGTCTAAAATGATGTCTGCATAGGTTTAAATATTTAAATAATAAATACATCAAATGTGTGGATATTAGCTATCATATTTTTATTAAGCTAAAATTTTTTTTTAATTACACACTATAGGATGCCATTTCAATGAAAATTATTGATACATTTTTTTAGCATTATTACATTAATATAACTTAAATTATCATATTAATAGATTGGTAATATAATGAAACTACACAAAATATATATTGGTACTTAAGGGCTCAATATTTTAAATCTTTGGTTGGAGTTAGATAAGAAGCAAATCATGATCAGTGTTGGTGAGGTTTTTTTGTTTTTTGAATGGATCCTTTCATGGAATTTGGATGCTTTGGCACTCTTTAACGATGTATGTCAATTAATCATAGTGGTTTATTTTATTCTTAATATCTACGAGTATATACTTAAATAACAAAATAAAACTATTAAATATATTCTTAAAACATCAATTTTTTCAATAAATTCATTTTATTTTTTTGCTATTCTAGTTTTAGTAATTTCTTTTCTTTTTTTGAAATTTAAAGACAAAAGAAAAAAAAATCTAATATTAAATTTGCCTTATGACTAGATTTCTCTAATTTTAAGGTATAAATAAAATTTAATATAAACAAATGATCTCATGGTTCTGATTATTGATAGTGAAGGTACTTAGATTATTTTTGTTCTACCCTTAACTGCTTACAAGTATAAAAATCATTGGATTTTTAAAAATAAGAGTAGTTTGATTTATAAGAAATGGAATAATTCTAAACTCTTCCATGAAAATAAGAGTAATTCACTTTAACTGTACTATTTGTGCATGAAAAAAAATTGTATCTAAACACTTGTACATTTGTCCTTTTCTTGTAAAACTAGTTTTATATAGCTTGTTCTTCAGATGAAAGTTGTCCTACGTTCCAACTAAATATTCTGCCTTTCTAAGTCTTCCAGTCGTAATCAGAGTAGCAATATCATTGTCATAATTCTTTGTGATGGGCACAACTTCTCCAAAGTCCTAGTAGAGGATCTTTTGTTTTAAGATAAAGATAATTTACAATTTTTACTCTAGTCCACGTATGTAAACTATAACTTCCATCTTTATCTTATATCATATCACAATTCTAAAGTATTTCTGTAGTGATGTCATGGTTTCTATATCCATGAAAAATCTCGATTTTCTGA
The DNA here is from genome assembly GCA_023052935.1 of Piezodorus guildinii. NCBI lineage: Eukaryota > Metazoa > Arthropoda > Insecta > Hemiptera > Pentatomidae > Piezodorus > Piezodorus guildinii. Next base: position 171,921,946 of record CM041292.1, on the reverse strand, counting down.
TAAAATTAATGTGAGAATTAAAAAAAAACAAAAACATTGTAGACCTCTTATCCATTATTACTGATCAATAAAATAGGCCGAAAGTTTCTTGAGATTGGCCTAAATAAATTTTATTTGAATAGTTCCCTGAAAAATTATTTTTATGGTTTGAACCAAATTATTGATTTATGAGTTCACTGCTTTCATTTAATTAAATTATGAAAAAGAATTTTGAAGGTTGTATATAAATTAAGCTTTTCTTCTGTTAAAGATATAAATATATATATATATATATATATATATATATATATATATATATATATATATATATATTTATTTATTTATTTATTTATTATTTTCATTGTCTGGAGCATTTGCATCATAGGTAGTGCACAAACAGTCAATAAGTTTGTAAGAAATTAAACTTAGCTACTAGGTATCATTCTTATTGTATTTGTGAATGGTAAATCATATTTCTTAATGATGGAGTACTTGTTGAACATAGAAGATAGATAATGAAGAAGTTGATTGGGGGTATTAATGAAATATGGAAAATCATCTTATGTTACTGTTTGTTTCTATTTTTTATTTCAGTTATCTTATTATTGTACCATTACGATTATTTTTATTTGTTATCTTATTTTTTTGTTAGTCCTAATGACTACAGTTTGAGCTGAAAAGTCAGCAAACATAATATAATTTTTCCTTATTAGTGTGTTATTTCTTAATGACCGCACCTCTAACCAACTTCGCACTCCTACATATTGAATTTCATATTTTTTCATTTCTTGGCTCCTCTCTATCAAGGTATTTTTTTTTGGGGGGGTTTTTCTTTCTACAATTGGTAAAAATTGAAAAACGGAAAATGGATTTGTTTTTCTCATCATTGTCGTTATAGTTCTTTTGTTTGAATATTTGTTCGATAATAATCAGGCCGATTTACAAAAGAAATTCTTGGATATTTTTTTAAAACAATTTATTTAATCCAGTATCGCGACGTTTCAGCCTCTAGGGCCTGTATGTCGCGCACGAGAACACCTAAAAGGCGGCCGAAAACTGTTAAGTTTTTTTTTTTTTTGAAAAATGACATTTTAAAAAAATTATGACGACGCTGCTGAAAAGCGGTGAAATGAAAAGATAATTTGAGATGGATATGCATGAAGCTTGATAATGGCCCTAGAGGCTGAAACGTCGCGATACTGGATTAAATAAATTGTTTAAAAAAAATATCCAAGAATTTCTTTTGTAAATCGGCCTGATTATTATCAAACAAAAATGGATTTGTTAAGTTAACCCAAACTGGTTTTTCGTCATACATAATTTCTGTAGTTCATTGAGTTGTCTTGAAGTCCATTCCCTGTCTTAGTTCATGCTGTGATAATAACCTTGAGTGATATAGTGTTTTTATTAAATATCTACTTTAATTATTTCTTATCATTATATGTATAGAAACAATGAGAAAGATGGTTTAGAAGTTATGAGGTTTAATATTTTGTTACATTCTTTTTTTTTGTTTTTCTTTTTTTTTTTTGTTATTAAGTGTGGGTAAATTATCTTACATGGGAATGACAGAACTGACTGACAACATTGATTCTTAAAATATCTAGTTGATGGAAGTTAATAAGAAGAAAATATCTTAAGAGAATATAAACAACTTTTTTGACATGTCAGCAATGGAGCAACTGCTAATAGATAAAATTTGTTCAGGTGAAAAAGTTTCATCTGTAACTTAAGCATTAAAAAATCTATACCTACCTTCATAAAAAAAAAAAGAAAAAAAGTTTTTTATTTGGTTTAGCCTCCTCTGCAATAGTTGTAGTATTGTATTGCTTCTTTAATGGTTAGATGTATGAAAGTATGGATAGTTTCAATTTGACATATGTGAAGTTATTTTGCATCTTCGACCACTGCTGACATTTTAGGATCGGAAACAGTTTTTTTATTCATTGTCACTTTCACTTTTATAGTTTTTATTATTGGGTTAAATAAAATTATATAAAGGTGCATGTGTTTTTTTTCATGTTTGAATGTGTAGGGTTTGGGATTTTATATCTTGTGAAGTATTGAGAAACAATGTATATAAGGCTTATATATTATTTGATCAAATATTGATTTTTTTTAAAAATATTTTTGCTGCAGCTTATAGGTAATGATTTCCTCTTATTTTTTTTTGCTTAACAACTTAGTATTTCCTTAAAATTATATTTTTATAAATCTTAAAAATTTGACAATACTGTTGCCTTTTTTACATTTAAGTAATTTATTGTAGACTTAGTTGAATATTGTGTGTAACTTAGTGATGTCAATTTTTTATTTGAAACGGGTATGATTGATAATAATTCTATATTTGATATTGGTCTATCACTATGTTTCTCATGCTATTTCTGTAGTAGATGGCTTATATGGTGTTGAAATACCTTATTATAAATTTTAATATTAAGCTGCAGCTTTTTAAAGGATAAAATTCTAGTCATATTGTGCTTTAAAAATGATATTATTGTTAAAGAGTCATGATAAAGTCATTGCTCAATAAACTTTTTTATCACGTCATCGGTTTCAAGTTATTGAACTATTTCCTTACCGGCTAGCTTTTAAGAATAAATTCATTTATGAATGAGGTGTGCTGAAATGTAATATAATATATAAAGTAATAAAGCCAAAAATGGATGCCATTCAGGTTGGCATAGAATATTATTGCATTAAAAGTGAGAGGCGATTCTATGCCTTAAGTCAAGAGGTTGGCTATGTGCAGAGAAATATATAAGACGTATTAGGGAAGAAAAAACAGCAACTTATATTTCTTGAAAAAGTCTAAAGCTGATTAATTGGCTATTATAGACTTTGCTTTCACTTATTTAATCATGCTGTCATTCATTTGTCTTGATGAGACTGAATGAATCTGGTGAGGCCTGTATAAAACACAGCAATAAATAATTATAAACTATGCACGAAAATATTAAATTTTGCTCTAAGAACATGATAATTTATTTCACTGAAAATTTCACTATTCACGACTATTAGTAGAAAGCTTGTAATTTTTACTCTCATGAGTATTGTTGGAAATAAATTTTATCCATATTTTTAGTAACTGTTAGTAATTGGAATTTTATTAATAAACATAGTAGCAAAAATATTCTTCAACGACTATTTTACATATTTGTGGTAGGTATAATAATAAAAATAAATGTAAATTTATCTACTTTAAATCTATTGTGTATTTTATTCCCTGAATGCTTTTACAGCAATTAACCTTCCCCAGATTATTTGATGGGATTTTATGTTAATAAAAACATTCCTTCACTAAAATATTTTTTATAATTTTTATGTACTTAAATTTACTTGCAAACTTACATTAGCTCATATTATAATGCGTGGGTTATCCATAAAACTGTATATGATTTAGAAAAATCATGCATAAAAAGTGAATTATTTCTGTAAAGAGTTAAAAATGTTTTGAGGCTGATTCAATGATTAAATATCTCTTGCTCCATGTCCATCTTTATGCTAGTCAAGTTAAAATATCTAAGAGTGTGTTTAATTTTAGGAAAGGTTATTGATTCAATGGATCATAATTTTTAATGTTTTGTAAAATAAAAGTTAAACGTGATAGTAATAATAAGAAAATGTTAAACTTGTTGTTGACAATAAATAGTGGTTGCATAAATTGAAAACAAATTACTTTTTTGAAACTTTTTTTAATAGCCCTTAATTATTAGATGCATTCTTATGACCCTTTTGAGAATGATCCTAGATTTTTTTTTTGCGCAAGCACGGACTTTGAATGATCAAAAATTTTGAGTCTTCATTCTAATGTACTTATATTTTTTACTTGTCTTTAGTTTTCTGTTCATGTTCAGCTATTTGGCAATCGTAAAGTTTTTTTGGAACAAACATATGAATCCTTTAATTCTAATCTGGACGTTTTGGAACAAAAATAAGGACTGTGCATGTTTTATAAGATTTCCAATCGTCAAGGTAATGAACCTATATTTCCCTGATTGCTATATTTTGTTGCTACCAACTTGAATAGGTATGGAAGCTTACATTTTATTAAGATAATACTGTTTGATGTAAAAATGTTGATATGAGTATAAGTAAGTTTAAGTGATTTTTAATTTTAAAAAAATCTATTTTCTACTTCAATGAATTAATCCCATATTGGGATTCTTAATAATGTTCTCATATCATGACTACTTTTTATGATATAAATGTTTTATTATGAAAATATTTCTTTTGGGGAATTAAAATAAATTTCGTGAAACCATTGATGTTAAATTATAACAAATCTGCATGTAGCACAATTTAAAGTTTTATAGCACTAAAAAAAATTAACATCTTTTAGTAATTGAATTTCACGCCTAGAGTAGTTGTTTTTTTTTTTTGTTTTTTTTTTTGGCAAATTAATGTAATTATTCAGTATAAGAGGATGTGTATTTTCTCTTCTTACAAATCATATATGAATAACAATATTTAGATAAATGGTTGTTTAACAGACAATATTTACATTAATATTCTAGAAATGTTTAGTAGATTTATAATTGAGTTACCTATATTTGACATTCTATCAAAGATTTTTTATTTTATGTATATTTTTTACTTGAGGCCTATTATTGTTGATTTAAGTTGTTATTTAATACTATCTCATCTGTTGAGTTGTTCGCTTTCAAATTATTCTTTATACATGTTTTGTTTTTCTATAGGAAATAAGATTGACAGTTTCAGTAGTGTTTCCAAAACTGTTTCAACATATCAGTGTTTGAATTGATTTTAATTATATTATTATAATACTTTTTTTTATTAGTAGATCTGTATTATTTATCGGTAGTATTAATTGTGATATTTAGTTTATGCTTGAAATTTGTTGACATTGTTTTTTTCCAAATCATTGTTTTCCTTAAAACATTTTATTCAAGGTTATGTTTAATAAATTTGAAAACAAACCAATGACTTTTATTTATATATTTCTTCCTTTGTGTCCATGTCTAACCATAACTATATTTGCAGCTAGTAAACTTGTTCTGTAGATGTATTTTTAATAAAATGGAATGTAGAGTTATTTTATTTCTATTTTTGTGGCTTTGTTGATCTCACTTGCTACTAATATGGTTACAAATAAGTGCTGGGATCTCTTACCAACCTGCTTTACCCCTAAAAGTGTGATTAAGCTGGTGTGAGTGCCACCTCAGGTTTAAATATTAGGGGTACTCACTACGTTTGCTATAGCATGCTATTTGTGTTATTTTGCTAAACCCGTCGAATTTCTACAGTTATTTCCTGTATAAAATTGATGGGTTTAGCACAATAGCACAAATAGCATGCTATAGCAAACGTAGTGAGTACCCCTATTGTAAATAAGTTAAGTATGCTATATTTTTTCTAGCTATAGTTATAGTTAAAACTACTGTAAAACACCTTGGTGTGCACTTATGGAACTCTAATCCTCAAATGTGGAATGGGGAAGTTTTACATATAGCTTAATATCAAATGTTGTTTCCAGACCTCTGTGGGTTGGGAATCCCTAAATTATTTGATTAATTATTATGATTTGATAAGGTTTTGGATTATCACATAAATTTTCATTTAATCACAATACAATAATCATTACTAGTTGGTTTAAAAAAAAAAAAAGGGGTTATTCTTGATTGGAACCTGAGTATGTGTTAACATTTAATAATAAAAAATGAAGTTGCATCTGTTGCAGAAATTCCCTAAATTGAAAATTTTTGAGCTATGTCTGGGTTTTGAAACATTGTATCCATGAAATGATTATTATTTGAACTGCATCCTTTTAAGGATTTTAAACTTTGTACTCATGTACTCGTTTAGCTCGTATATCCTTCACATGAAAATTTAAATTAATAACTTATCAATAATGAAGCCCATAATACATAAAATAGTCACTAACATTTCTAAAATGGTAGCTAGAGAATGGATGATAAATGCTACAAGTTTTTCCAAGTATAATTATTTAAAATATGTAGTATTTTGACAAATTTCATTTGGACCACTTATCACCTTGATTATACAATAATACTAGCTATCAAAGGTTTTGACATATATTGCTGATTTCGTTCTGGTTTGAGGACATCATCTGATTACCAGTTTAAAATACTACTACTTTTGTTACTTCAAAGTGCTATGTATTAAATATGTTTTAAGTTTGGTAAATAATGGTTAACTATCTAATATTTTAAAACCTTGATAATATATTAAAAATCAAGATTCCTCTTTACTTTTTGTTTTATTGTAATTTTTATAATAACTTTCTGATTTTACTGTCAGAACTAGAACAAATATTTTCTTGCTTTGCTATTGGCTAAAAAAAAGTTATGTTATTGTTATTTTTTTTTACGCTCTTTTGATAATTATATTCATAAAAACAAATTAATGTTAAATAAGTAAAAAATCCAATCTATTCTTTTTTTTTGGGGGGGGGGGAGGGAGGGAGAAAGGGAGGTGATAGATTATAGGTAAGATTTATTTTGAGGAGGTACTAATTAGTATGAGTAGATCATGAAAATACTTTAGTATTTCAATAACTTTATTAATCAAAATTACATATTATTTAATCAATCAGTGTTTAGTGCATTCACCCCCTAATCAGTTCAGAAAAAAATATTTATTTTCCATATAAGTATTTTAAAATCATCAAAATTTTGTTGTGCCAAAAACATTTAGGTGATACATTTTTCTCTAATATATTTAATGTAATTAAAACAATATTAACAGATTTTTTAAATGGATATAAATTTTGATAAAGAGAGTAATTTATTGTAAGGGGATATGAATATGATGCTTCAAATTTTTTATCTGTTGTGAAAAAAGGCCAAATTTTATGATATGAGGATTAATGGAGTAACAAGTTTGTTCGGGTTTTAAGGTGCATTACCCTAAGGTGATTATAGCCTGTTTATAATATGAGATGAATAAGTTTCTTTCTTTTTTTAATTGTTTTTCTTTTTTTTATAACTTAATTGTTTTTCCACACCTGTCTAATACATATGCATGAGAATCAGTGGATTGTCTGTGTGAGATCTGTAAGAAAAAAGAACGTTAATATAAAAATATGGGTTCAGTCCTATTTTATTCAGGTGCAACCTATAATTGGAGGTTCTTGAGTAACATGTAATATTGAGAGTTAACAGAAATAATTGGAACCAATTGGTGGAGCACCTACCTATGGACAGTGAATTGTGAAAGAGGGTTATTAAAATAAAATAAAATTAGCAGATACTTATTTATTTAATATTGAAAGATTTATTTTCTGTTTATTTGTACAAAACATCTGGTGCGGGTAACACACGGCTCTAACCTCTGTTGTTAAAATCGATTAAAGAATTTTCAAATACAGTTACAGATAAAAATTAGTGAAACTATTAAAGAATTAATTAAATTGAATTTCTATAGAAACATGTGTTTTATAAAAAAATCTATTATATCATCATCTAAAACAATCAGTTTTATCGGCTTATCAAGACTCTTTATTAACTTTTACAAGCTTTTGTATAAGATAATGTTTTTTCTAAAATCTTTGGCTTTCCAACGTTATATTATACATGTATATTACTATTTTTAAATTCAAAAGCAACAAAATGCATTAAAAAGATATTTTTGCAGTTTTCTCCTTTAGATGGATATCGAATATGTTCATCTAATATATTTACCTGTTTTTTATCAATGATAATAAGATGATATGGTTATTTTTATAGAATCTACAAAATTAAAGTTACTTTAGAAGAAGAAAGCCCTGTCAGACTATTTCAATCAGAATGAAACCTACATGACATTGAAGCCCACTACATTTTACATTGATATAGCGAGTTAATTGAAAAACATTTGAGCCATTATTGAGAAAATCGGCGATATGCATGGTATGAAGTGACTATTCGGGTAAACTGATTCTGATGAAACCGTTTCTGTAACATCTCGTGCGTATAGTTGTGTCAAATATGAAATTTCAGTTTAATAAGATTTTTCGTTTTTGCGCTGGATTTAACACACACACAGACCTTTTTGCGGGACATGGTCATTTGGACTCACGGGACCCTAAAACGTTTATTTCTGTTTAAAAACTGGAATTCGAAAGTTTTCACGATCGCAATACTTTCCCTTACTTTATATAGGTAAGTGAAAGTAAAAATGTTTTGTTTCCTTTTAGGTGTATAACAGCTGAACATATTACCTCTTAAAAAAATAAATTAAAAAGGATTTTGTCGTGAAAATTATGCAATTAAAGCTGTTATTATAATAAATAATATGACATTCTGAAATAATAAATAATTTTTATTTTAAAATATTAAACGAGAAAGAGTTGATTCGATAAGTAATTGATATTTTTAGTGCCTTATTCTGAAGTGTGTTAGTATAATTAAATAAGTGCCACGTGCAGTCCCTTGAAGACAGCTATCTAAAGACTGAGAGGTTCGCTGGAGATCGGTTAGAGTCGGTTAAGATCGGGTCGCCTTGGTAACAGGGAGGGCTTTGACACTGCTCAGTCTACGGTGTTGGAGCCGTGTGCCCTTGTGTACGGATTGTTATGGACTAACTGTCTTCTCTCGTAGCCTGTCATCTTTCCCATATCTCTCATCCCCAAGCTTCGTCTCTTCAACATCCTGATTAACGTTTATGGTGAGCATGTAACAACATCTTTTATCACGTCTTATGTGCATGCCTATTTACTATCAACCGCTATCAGTGTCCCCTGTCTTCGTCTCTCGAGACTTTAACGCACTGACAGCTACGATCAGCTTCCCTTTTACCTTATCTGCAATCTGCCTGTATTGGATTTGGATTTAAATTAATCATATTTGAATATTAACTGTAATTAATTAATTTAATTTTTTATATCTGAGTTCATTGATTATCTTAAAAACTTGACTAATGCATGATACACTTTGCAAGTTAGATGCTTTAAATTTCCTCATTTTTTAATTTAATTTTCAATTAAACAGAACATCGCATTGCAGTGTTCATGAAAATTTAATAGAAAAATTGCACCGTAAATACACTATAGAATTATAATTATTTTATTATATTCTTTATCACACACTCAATTCAAATTTTTTATTATCTGTGATAAATCTTGAATCAATAAACATTAAAAAAATATTATCTCATTTATGACATTATTTTAAGAAATGATATGCATTATAAAATTGCATATCGGATTTACTTCACGATAACTCTGTTCCATAAAAATTTCGTTGATTTCCATCGAGGTCTATAAACATGGACGATAAGAGTTATCAACCTTGAAGATGTATGATACCAAAATTACAAGATGTGTGAGCTGATTGTTGACTGCATTGCGGCTGTGGGCTCAGGCAAATCTTTATCTTTGCAGCTTTGTTCGGATCACTTCTCTGTGCTCACAAATTCCTTTTATATCTCTTTGGATTATCTATATCACTATATTCAGAGTTGTATATCTTTCATTTTGTATCTCTTTATTAACTTTTTATTTTATTAATATATCAGAGTTCGTATTAATACGTTTATCCCCCAAAACAACATCTACAATTGTATATAAATATGGATATATATAGGTACTTGCTACATACGAAACATTCTTCAATTTTTTTTTTCTTTTATATATTTTCTTCTTTTATAAAAAATAATGGTTTTAATATTTTCGAATTTGTTAATGTTTCAATTTTTTTTTCTCCGAATTAATAATAATTTTGAAAGTTGAAAATAATTAAATTATATTTCTTTTAGTTAGTTGATTTGAACTCGGCTAAAAATGATGGTCAAAAGATAGGGGATCTAAATCGTCTCAACCTTTTAAAAATCTTGTTATTTTCATTCCTTTATTTATATTTTAGATTTTGGAGACAACTGTGGCAGGTGATATTGTTAATTTTTTACAAAATATATTGAATAAATGAAATAAATATATTGAATATCCGATGACATTCTTTTAATACTGGGCATTTTTTTCAGAGCAATCTGTTAATCTTAATTATATTTATTTTTTAACAACTTCAAATGAACTGCTTTGCGAGATAGTGACGCAATTTGAAAAAAAAAAAAATTTCATTCTACCTTGAAGTTACGTATTCGAGTTAAATTTGCATTGATTAGTATCAACATTTTTTTTTTTTTATATGAGGGAAAAATGTAAAAAAAATATATATAGATAAGCTTACTTAAGTTTATACACCTGCAAAAAAGTACATAAAGTTTATGTACCGATCTGCAATCGTTTTCGTTCTACATGATAATTATGCAAAATTTTGTTGCAATTTAAATGTGGATTGCATGAAAATCCGTATAAGTTAGTGGGTGAGTATTAAGGAAAAGACGGCGAAAACCAACAAAAATAAACCTCATGCTTCAAAATAAATAAATTATAATACAAATAAAATAGAATAAATAAACAATAGACAAATAAAATAGAATTGATAATTTATATGAATCAAATAACCATTATTAATAAAGATGGATTTTTCATTTAGAACAATCCTATGGAAATATTATAATAAATTTTGATACTAAGGGTATAGAAAAGCGCTTCAAACATATTTTCTTTTGGTTTGTAAAGAAAAAACAGTATGAACTTAATATAGTCTTCATGCAATTTTTGTATTCATTTGACAACTATTATGTTCATTTTCAAAACCGATTCAATGCTTTCTTTTTATATTTCACCTAGGTCTTTAGATGTTTATTATATATAAAATATATGGTAAGGGGAAGTATTGCAATCGTGAAAATTTTTGAATTTGAAATTTCAACGAAAAACACGTTTTAAGTTCCCCTGAGTCCAAGTACTGCAAAATGGTCTGTGTAGGACGAAAACGATAATTCGTTCGAAAGTGAAATTTTATATTTAGGGCAGTTATATACGATGCATTTTGCACCTTTTTACAATTTCCTCAAAAACTACTTCGACGATTTTTATATAATTCGCAATATTGATGTAAAATTAAACTAGCTTTATTATCATACAGGTTTCATTCAAATTGAAATAGTGCGGTAGGACTTAAATGTCAAAATTTCTTCTACTAAAATATCTTAAGCTTTGTTAATTTAATTAATTAACATTTTAGCGTTTTAGCAATGATAAAAAAAAATAATGGGTGAATATAAAATATGATAACAACTGAAGGAGGAAACAACAGAAATATTTTTCCAGGTTAATTTTTTTGCAGCAAAGAAGAACAGTAAGATTTTAGATTCAATTTCTAATCACGATGAGTATACTTATACCAAATAAATGCTTTGGAACTATCTCTTATTTTTATATATTTATTTATTTTTACATCAATGAATTCATTTATAACGTTTCGAGGTCCAAAATGCTTCAACCTCAGATTCAAAATTTTCCATATTGTATCAATACATTTCAGTCATATTTTATTAATAAAAATAAAGATATGTAATCAAATATGACATGTATTTATTCAATAGGAAAACTTTGATTCTGAAGACGAGGCATTTTGGACCTCGAAACGTTATAATGAATTATTAATGTAATAATAAATAAATGTATAGAAATAAGAGATAGCCAAAGCATTTATTTAGTAATATAGATGTGTAATACATCCTTTAAAGATGCTAGCTAAAGATTTGAGAAAAAAAGTTAGCTAACATGCAAAGTTGTAGGTTATGCAGAGTGACGAAAGTGCGTAAAAATAGGAGATTGATGTAGATAATGATTTCTGTTTTTATTTTATTAAATCTAAAATTAATGTTTCCATCGAAGCAATGTAGTTATTTTACTCAGTTTAGGTTTATTTGAAATTTGATTTCAATAAGGGTGGTAAGTGAAAGTTGTGTGTTGCTCGCACCAGATTTTTATGATATAGACATTAATCTTAGTATGTTGAACTAAGATTATCTCGTCATAACTTTCTTTTACTTTCATCCTCACAAAAGAAAAAAAAAAAAAGACTATTATTTTTTAATGTCATAAAGATAAAAGAAATAGATTAATGATGAACGTATTTCTGTGAATGCCCTAAAAGTTTCACCCCGCCATTGTAAATTGTAAGTTAAGGAGGAGTATTATAGAAACTCGTAATTGCTCTCTGTTCTACTTCTTTGTTTTAGTTTCTCCCGACTCGGTTGACTTATGGCCTCTTCTAATGACGATAATGTCCATCATCTTCCTCTTTATTCCTTTCTCTGATTCCCAGTTAATTTCGCAGGCGTCCTAAGAGACTAATTCGTTAAAAGAGTTCCATTATGTTCAAGCTGTGGAATGAACGCTTGTTTCATGCATTTAAAAAAAAAAAGGAAAGGAGAGAGCCATCTGTGGATTGTTCCGATCAAACAATGCTATTTACATATCTAGATTCTGTCTTATTTTTCCTTTCAGTTTTATATATCGCCGTTTTAGGCTGCTTCAACACTTACTAGAGAAACGGTCAAACCTTTGTCTTAACTACAAAAGGCTCATATACAGGACTATTATAAGACCAATCTGGACTTACGGAGTAGAGCTATGGAGCTCTACTAAGGCATCAAATTCTTCCCGGATCCAATCCTTACAATCCAAAATCCTTCGTAAAATCCTCCACCCTCCTTACTTGTTCACGAATAAACTCATCCATAAAGACCTTAATGTTCCCTATGTTACTGATTTGGCCCGACCAGGTATCAATCCTTTTATGACGAACTCCATTCTCACTCATCCTTTCTTCCTCTTCAATTCCTGATTATCCTCGAGGCGTCTGAAAAGGAGATGGCCCCGGGACCTTCTAGTTTAGAATATTTTTAGAGTGCTTCCCATGGGAAGCTTCTCTACATGTATTTCATGTGATTGTATTATAAAATTATCACATTTACTTGAGGTATTTTTTAAAAATACAGTTCTAAATATCAATAGAAATTAAAAAAAAAAAAAATTGTAAATGGGTTAAACAATCTGAAAATCGTCGATTTTCATTAATTTTGCTGCTCAATAGTTATGATTTTAGTGATTTTTCTTTACCAGTTATTCTATATTCTTTCGTGAATAAAGAACCGTGGATAAATTTTGTTTCTGACTAATACTTTTAGTGTTGCAGCCGTTTTAAGTCCGCTTCGCGACTGAAAACATGTGTTGGGTAAATCTCTCTACTTCTAGTAATTTTGCTGGCATCAAGTAAGAAGAAAAACAAGCAATAAGATAAGGATATGTTTTGTATCTTTTATCCTTACAAATTATTACCTTTAAAGGAAGAAAATGGTTAAAAATATTCTTGAAAATTGATAAAAATTGAGATTTTTAGCGAGTTAAAAACTTATAAAAGAAAAGAGACTCACCTTTGATTATATTTTTATACATAGCTTAGTCAAAGCCCTACTTGCTGTAAACATACACATCTATACGATGTTTATAAGTGACATAAATATATTGACTGAGACTGATCTGGTCCCCGTTGATAAAATTCTCTTTGCCATTAAAATAACTTTTTCTTTAACAATTATCAACTCCTGTAATTTTGCATTTTTTAGAACGAAAAAAAACATTAAACAACTAGAGTGGTGGTGAGACTACTGTATACAGTTTTGGTCCTTCCAACATATTACCTAAGTAGCAAAGAAAATTGTTTAACAAATTCACGAAAATTAAAATCAAAGGAGAATTAAAATTAGAAAACAAGGAAGGTTAGGAAGGAGCCTTTCTATCTTAAAAGTATTGCGATCGTGTAAATTCGTGTATTCACTGGAAATACACTTTTAGGATCCCCTGAGCACAAATGACAAAGTCACGGAAAAAGATATGTGTGTTAATGTGGTCGGTCTAGCTCAAACACTGTAAGTATATATATGTATAATATACTGTTGGAAAGTTGAAGATTTTAGAAAAAATATTATCTTATATACCCAAAGTATTATAAGATAATAAAGAATGACAAAAAGTAGACAAAACTAAGCGATTGTTTCGGTTAATAATATAATTGATCATTTAATGAAACACTGGTTTCTATCGAAACTCGATTCTTTAATATTTTCTCATATCCAACTTCATTTAAAAATTTCTTAACTTGATTTTAACAACGGATGTCAGTTAAAGTCGTGTGTTGCTCGCACAAGATTTTTAAAGATATTTTCGGGAATAGTTGCTATTTATTTCAAGATTTCTAATTGAAATTGAAAACCATGTAGAGTTCTGAAATCAATATTGGGCAGTCACAAAAGGGTGACTACAGGATGATAGCTGACAGGCCAGTGTTGATACCGAATGAAAAGTTCCTATTGTGATAGTACTCCACTATCAAGCTGCTAATGATGAATAAATATTATCTTTATTTTTAAATAACTTTATCATTTATTCGTCGTAGGTTTTATTTAAAATAATATATTTTTTTTAAATTGTTTCTAATTAAAAAAAAAAGATATTGTAAGAGAAGAGAAAATACTTAATTCATAAAGTAATGCTGCCCAACTACATTGGGTAGCTCAAAACACAGCATACTAGAAATTCTTTAAATAATTATAATATTATGTATAACAGTAATATAATAATTTTTTTTTCTTCTTTTAGTTTTATATTTATAATAGCTGCTTGCTTTGATCTACTATTTGCTTACTTTTCTCAATATTCAGGTTTTCAAGCTATTAGCAAAAAAATAACCAGGAAAAATATTTCCAGTGCTTTCTCCTTTCGTTTGGTTTTCGAATTCTTAGTTATTTATCAATTTTTAACAATGCTAAATAATTTTATAGAAGTAAAAATATAAATTCTTAATTATTTTGAATAAAAATATTTAAAGGTACTTTAGAGGAAGAAATTTGGTAATTTAAGAACGTCAACATTATTTTTTTTTTAGGTTAAAACCCTCGTAAAATTAAAGCCCATTGAATTTTACATTAATATAGCAAGTTTAATTTAAATCGTTGGAGCCGTTTTTGAGAACATTGTAAAAAGGTGCAAAATGCATGGTATAAAATGGCATTTCTGGTTCCTTGTCTTTCGTGAAAAAGTTGCCGTTACATCTCAATATATAGTTGTATTAAATATGAAATTTCAGTGTCGTACGATTTTTAGGGCTAGAGTTATCTCCACTCACACACATACACACACACCATTTTGCGGGTTCTTGGTCATTTGGGCACAGGGGAACCTAAAACGTGTATTTCCGGTGAAATCTCAAATTAAAAAAAAATTTCCGATCTCAAAACTTTTCCTTATTTTATATTCCATATGTAGTAATAATATATATATATATATATATATATATATATATATATATATATATATACACACACACATATTCAAAATCTATTATAATATTTCTACAGGATTATTCCAAATCAAATGTCAGTTATAATTACTAAGGCTACTTGATTCTTAAAATTTTCATATTTATCCTTTTTTAACAATGATAAAATTATGAAATGCTTTATTGTTTGGAGTAAATGAATTTACTTAATAAATTTGTGTGAACAAAGGCGAGGAAGCCCAATCAGACTGTTTTGATAAGGATGAAACTGACGTTGAATTGAAGCCAGTTCAGTTTTACATCAGTATAGGTTTAATAAAAATCCTCGATGCATGAATTTCACTGCACAGTTTGTGTAGCATGATTCAAAAATAATTAGTCCCATTTACTGGGCTGTAAATGAAATTTTAGAAATAAGATAATTAAGATTAAAAAAAAAAAAAAAAAAAAGTAGTCGCGGAGGCAGATTACAAAATCAAGAAGAAAAAAGGAAAGTTAGTCTAAAAATAAACCTGGTTAAGAGGGAGCCCACGGAAGAAGTTGAAGAATTGTATTAAGGAGGCCTTGGACAGGTCTCAACTGGCAAAGGAGGCAACAAATGGCTCAGGAATGCTCTCAGAGATTGTCTAGGCTCTTCACGTTTAATTTACCTTTACTTTAATTAGATTTTTTATTATATAAATATTTTTTCCTATAATGATAGCAGTCCTTGAAACTTGATTCAGACAGAACCTGTGTTCCTGATCTTATTTCCTTTCTTTAATAGATATTACGTCATGTTTCGTAAATGCTGTTTGAAGTATAACTTCATATTCCTCGATTAATAAATGGAAGCACATTATTTATTCCTGGATATATTATTAATATTTATATTTGGATATAATAAATTGGCATCGAAAAATATAAACATTTTAAATAGCTTATCTTGTTTCCTTTTTACTTTCACTTACCTATATGAATGAATATATGAAATATATACAGTAAACGAAAAGGTCTGTGTGTATCCGTGTGTGGTAAGTCTAGCACAAATACAAAAAGTCGTGCGAAAATTAAATTTCATATTATTTAATAAAACTGTATTCCCGATATGTTATAGTAACTTTTTCATCAAAATCGAAATATTTTAGGGGTACTCACTACGTTTGCTATAGCATATTTTTTGTGCTATAGCAAACGAAGTGAGTACCCCTTTTATAACATGCGTTTCGCACCTTTTTACGATTTTCACAAAAATGGCTCCAACGATTTTGATTAAACTCGGTATATCGGTGTAGAATTTAATGGGCTTTAATGTAATGTGGGTTTCATTATTTTTCAAATAGTCTAACTGCGCTTTAATGCCAAATATTTTAATTTTCTTCCTCTAAAGTACTTTAGTTTTGTAGATTCCAAAAAAATACTCATATCATTTTGTAAAATTTATAAAATACATCTAAACATACAAGTTGAAATAAATTTGATAAATAAAGGAGAAAAGGACAAAATATTTTTTTATCCTAATTTGTTTTCACGAACATAGGAATAGTAATATAGATATATAATATAACGTAAAGCTAAATATATTTTAGAAAAACGTTATCCTATGTTAAGGCATTAACTGAAGTGATTATTGTACATAACAATTTTATATTGTTGTTTTATTTTAATTAAAACATATGTTTTTAACGAAACTGAATATGATTCTTTAAACTTTTTGCAAATCTTACTTTATTTAATAGTTCTTAAATTTATTTTAATGACCGAGGTAAGTGAAAGTCGTGTGTCGCCCTCAAGAACATTTTAATTTTTTTGTATTGAAGACTTTTTGATTGTTTAAGATAGCTACAGAAGATTGGATGGGATTTGCAACAGTAGTTGTTCTAAGAGTTATAAATACTTAAAATACTTTAGTTGTTGATAGAAGATAAGTAAACAAAACAACTAAACAGGAAGCCCTGAAGTTTACAAACATTTTATTTAGAGCAGTAAGGCGTGCTCTAAACCCCAACTTAATAAAAAATCACGCCATCGTCTCTAAATTATGTCGAGGCTCCCCCGAATATCGGGTCTGAGAACCTAGGAGGGGTCGTGTATGGTTGCGTGAGAGCTCACAATGTTTACTTGAAAAAACAAAATGAAAACCTTTTGATTGCTGTAAAACTATCACGGCATTTTAAAACATTTATCTATAGAATATTTGATTATGCTATTTTCATTATTGACCTATAAAATCGTAGGTTCGTTATTTCTTTTGACAGTCAATTATTTCTGAAAAATATTTGTTTTTGTTTTTTTAGATAGATTTAAGAAATTATAAGTTTTTTTTTTTTAGTCATTATTTCTTTTTAAATGATACAAACAGGTTTCGTAAGAGTCGAGTCATATATTCCGAAATTTCATTTAATTTTTACAGTCATAATAAATGTTGTACTGTTGAAACTCGACTTTTAAGAATTCTTATGGTTTTATCCCTTGTTATAATTATATTATTTTTATTTTGCGTCCTTCCCCATTCCATTGTATACGATAGAGGACTAGTAAGCATCTTACAAATCAAGACAAAAAATTAATAATCTCGATCAAAAATAAAATAGTTCGAAAACAAAACTTGTTTCTACTCTTCAAAATAAATTGTAAATTACTTAAAAATGGACTACAATTCCATAACGTAAACTAAATATTACAAAACAAGGAATATACAAATTATTTATTAAATATTTAGGAATAATTATGATTATTATTATTTTATTATAGAATACACTAACTGTTTGTACTAATAATTAACAAGTTTGTAAAATCTTAGTTTGTATCGATTTTGAATAAATTAATTTATATCAGGTATGAATACGGTCATTCAGTGAACTAAATATTCAAACATTACAACGAAGCCTACTTCCGCTCTTAATGTTACTGTGAAATTCACTATAATAATTATTAAATTTAATCAATGAAAAATTACATTTATCAACTTTTATGGTCGGTGGGTATGACGATGAACTGTTATGTGATATTTTAACTATATGCGAGTCGCTAGTTTTAAATATTGTTCTAGGATCTGATAAAAAATTGTGGAGTTTGTAAACCTTTGAGTTCACTAGTACTTATCATTGTTTAAGCTAAACCATTTTTTATCTCTATATTTCACAGTTGTATAGGAAATAAAATATAACCAAATTAAATTATGAGTATATATTTCCGGTATATGATATCTATCTAGGCCACAGCCAAAAAATTATGATTCCTCTTTCAAGATAAGATAGAACTTCTCATAAAAAGTCTAAAGGAAAAAAAAAAGAGAGTTGATGTAACTTATCGAACTCCTGATATTTTTTCTATTAATAAATTCGATAATTGGTTCTTCTCATCTGTTTAAGCGAAATAATTTACTTTTTGATTTTTTATAAATTACAAGTTCATAATAAAGATTAAAAAACGCTGCAAATTATTACATAATGGTTTATTATTTCCATATAACTATATTAGGGTAATCAATGTTCATAAAGCTGTTTATAGAAAGTTTTTTTCTAATCAATTTTTGGTATTCAATCATTTATTAGTTTTAAAACTCTATAGAATATTATCTTTATCTTCGAAAACAACTAGGTTATTTGTGTATGTGTAGGAAAGATTAAAAAAAATTATTTTTCTTTTTTAGCGCCCTTTACTGATTCTACAACTCTTTACATATTTTTCTCTATCCTTACAAACAACTGAGTTAAGGGCGTATTTGTGGGTAAAATGTAAAAAAAAAATTCTTTTCTTTTTTTCTTAATAATTATTCATGTTTTTTCGGTTTATAAAACTTTAATAATTCTTTTCTCTTCCTTAAAAAATAACTGAGTTTTTGAATTAAATCACTTTTTACCGGCCGGTTTTTTAAAACTAATCGGTAGGTATCAACGTCTTGGTGTTAGGATTATCGTTGGATGCTCTGGTATTTTTGTGACGACTTAAAAAAAAAAAAAAAAAAAAGGGTCAGTAGAGACCACTTGTATCCTGTGTGTATAATTGAATTCATGGCATCGCGGATACACAATAAGAACGAATTCCTAAAAAGGTTGTATTCGCTGAAAGCCTGGTAGGCGTCCGAAAGGGAGGCCGAAACGTCTCTAATCTCGGGGCTTGGGCATCAACGGTGATCGTTGGAGGGATCTGGCAGTATTTAGTGGTTTCGGCATTCAACCTTCGGGTTCGTTAGGCCTATTGTTGTTATTATTATTATTATATATAACTGAATGTAAAAATTAGAACTGAATCGAAAGAAGAGTCCAAAGTACACTCAGTGTTTTGTAAGTACTAGTATATAATTTACTTAGTAGAAAGTATACTTGGTAATTGTTACTTTCACTTACTTATATATGAAATATATAGTAAGGGAAAGTATTGCGATCGTTGAAATTTTCGAATTTCAGTTTTCGGCGGAAATACCCGTTTTAGCATTATGACCTAGTCCCTAAAAAGGTCTGTGTGTGTGTGTGGTAAGTTTAGCGCAAAAATCATAAGCCGTACGAAACTGAAATTTCATACTTAAGACACCTGTAAGTCCGAGATGTTAATGCAACTTTTTCATCAAAATCGGCTAACCAGAAGAGCCTTGAGCTTTATACCATGCATTTTGCGCCTTTTTATGATTTTCTCAAAAACAGTTCTTAAGATTTTGATTAAACTCGCTATGTTGGTCTTAGTTACATTCTGATTGAAATAGTCTGACAGGGCTTAGATGCCGATATTTTGCATTTTCTTCCTCTAAAGTACCTTTAATTTTGTATATTTAAAAAAATTAGGCTCATCATCTTTTTAGCATTGATAAATAACAGCTAAACATTCAAGTTGAGCGAATTTGATAGACAACCAAAATAGAAAAGTGCAAACATATTTTTTTTATGCTATTTTTGTGTTTTTGATAATAAGAACAGTAATATAGAAGTACCATAGAAGACTATACCATTGGAATGAGAAAGATTTTATAAAAAATATTATATGATGCACAAAGTTGTAAAAGGTAATATAAAGTGACGAATGGGGAATAAACTTATTATTGATTAACTATTGATATAAGTATATTATTTAATCTAAATCATATGTTTCTAACGAAAATGAATACACGTTTTATTAAAATAAACTTCAAATATTTTTTAAATTAAAGTATATTTAATGGTTTTTAAATTGATTTTAACTGTCGAGGCAAGTGAAAGTCGTGTGTTGGCCGCACCAGATTTTTCTTAAGGAAGAAAGGAATGACTGTGCACCCGTTAGCTAAGAATATTGTTTACGTAGGCCTTCTCCCTAGAGATCTTAAAGTCTATCTGATAAGAAGAGAAAGGGACAGGGCGAAGCAGTAAGTTGTGGAGTGGCTGGCAAGTAGGTTCCTAGGAGTTATATGTAGCTTTTATCAACCCGGACTCTCTGGTCCACGAGGCATGCTTAATTTTCGCTGCGCAGTCCCACTGGAATACACACAGTCCGGTGTTGGTTCTGTGCGCGTCCGAGCTTTCTGTATTCATGAGTTTATCTTTTATTCAATGTGAATCCCTTCATATGTTTTATTTATAATGCCCTCATGATACCACGAAAATCATGATCTCCTTCACACTTCCTTCCATGCATATATGTCCACATTTGTAAATATTCATCAGGCTGACCAGGAGGGTAAGGGTCTTTTCCCAAGGATGTTTGCAAAAATAAACCAAATTTATTTAGCCGAAATGTATTTAATACCCCACAGTAAACGAGTCTCTTAATATTTATTATATTTACTATCGTATAGTTCATGAATTTATATTAGTATAAGTTAGAAATAAGCACGGGAGATGCAATACCTTACCTACAATACTGAACGGCTGTGAGGGCTAAGTAGGTCTGAACGAGGAGCACGGTTAGACGCATCTAAGAGCGTTACAAAACATTTTTTTTTTTTTCTAGCCCTTTATTTTCTTTCCAGCTTTAAAATTTAAATTTATACATTACATTTGTCTCTTTTCTTTTATAATTTTTTTAGGAAGTTTTACTCCAATTATTATACACTTATTTTTTTTCACAATTTATTACATACATTTTCTACGTTTCGGGGTTCTTTCCCCATTATCAAGACTTATTTTCTGAATAAGAGAAACAGTCAGCCAATAAACATCTAAGTGGACGAA
Source organism: Piezodorus guildinii (assembly GCA_023052935.1). Lineage (NCBI taxonomy): Eukaryota > Metazoa > Arthropoda > Insecta > Hemiptera > Pentatomidae > Piezodorus > Piezodorus guildinii. The sequence continues at coordinate 171,900,690 of CM041292.1, read as the reverse complement.
TAGTAGTAAGCTATAAATGGAAAATAATGTGTTGTGTGTTAAAAAGTGTTTATAAAAATAGTCTTGATAATAGGGAAAGAACCCCGAAATGTAGAAAAAGTATGTAATAAATTGTGATGAAAAATAAATTTATAATAAAAGGAAGTTAAGGAGTGCAAATTTGAGTATTAAATTAGTTAAAATTATCTTTTGCATACAATGCGAATTTTTTGGGACTTGGATATTCCATTTTCAGAGGTGTTATTCAAAAGGAAACTTAAATCCCGGGATGTTTTTATGTATTAAAAAATAAAATAAAAAGGTTTCTTGGCTGAATGAAATTTTGTTGTTTGTACGAATTTTAATAATTATAGTTCTTTGCAAGTAAATACAGCGTTCAAGTCATATATTTCATTTTACTTTTATATTTTAAGCGAAGTTCAAAAATATCATACACATTTTTCTCAGGACCTAGCTGTGTAGTTGTGAGTTCTATGCAATCTGAATTCATTCACAGCTGCAGTGAACTGGGGTCTCCATCTTCTTATCTAAAGTTTACACTACGATAAAACTCCTAGTTGTAAAAGATATTGTTCCAGATTCTCTAGATATCTTTTTCTTTTCTTTCGTTTATGACTCTTTAGGTTAGTTATGTAAATAAACATCATATACAGGTGTATAAATTAATAAATGCATGTTTCTCGTTGCTTTTTGTGCGTCTCATCCATAAATATGCTTTTGAATAAAAATGCCGAGGAATCCCTATTGTAATATATCTTATCCCAACTCAATGTTCAAAATAAATTTTTAACAATTATACATTAAACATGCGATGAACTCTTAATTGGTCAAACTGAACTTTTTTAAGCATAGATGACGTCACATCCACATCGCACCTTTGCGAACCTAGGAAGAGTCGCTTGTCCTTGATAAATTAATGCTTCCGTAGAAGTATAGGCTGTAAGTTACTGGCATAGGAGCTAGTTCTGAGAATAATAGGCATGATCATTTGTTTGTAAGATGGTATACGAAATAAGGACCGTTACTAAATACAGGAAGGCTAGTACTATAATATCCTGGGAGAGGTTGGGCTCTTTCAGTTGAGGTGCTGTAGTTACCTTAGCCTCTGGAACAATGCTCTCCTTCCCAGGGTATGCCTCTTCGGCTCCTCTAATTGTACTCCGCGTCGTCGGCTTCGTCCTCTTCCTTTGATTTACACTTATTTCGTCATCTTGGGTATCTTCTGCTTGCAAAACCAACTATGTCAATGGGGTAGCTAATGAATGAGGTATCTGCGGCATTGACACATTTTCCTAGGGATACTTGAGGAGAAGAAGTAATTAGTAGCTTAACCAGATAAGTGGATCCAGAGGAAATTTTTGGAGAAATGGTTTTAATCATGTAGGTATCTTATTTACTTTACTTAATCAATACTTGTAATTGTAAATTTTATTAAGTCCATTATTAAAGAAATCTGGCGCGGCCAACACACGACTTTCTCTCACCTCGGTTTTTATAGTCAATTTAAGATATAGTAAATAAAGTTAGCTGGAACGCGCAATACATGACCTCCACTTAACTCTCTTGTTAATATCAATTAAACAATATTTAAATGAAGTTTGGGTTGAAAAAAGTTTAAAGAATTAAATTGATTTACGATGGAAATATATAGATTAAATAATCTTGGAATATAAATTATTATCTACAAGCTCTTAGTTTTATCCGCTTTTAATCATTATCCATCACTTTATACAACTTAGTAAATAAGATTTAAAAAAAATAGTTTATAAAATATTTAGCTTTCCAACGATATATTATAAATCTACATTACTATTCGTATGTTCAAAAGACATTTACCTAAAAAATAATTTTGCTCTGTACTTTTTGGTTGGATGTCCGATACGTTAGAGTTGAAAAACGTTAAGAATACTATTCAGTTTCGTTGGAAACATATATTTTACAATAATAAATTTAACAATATAAAATGTTTATGTACAATAATTACCTAAGTTTATGTCCTATCAGTTACTTTACATTACATCCCACATCTTAGTACACATACGATAACAATTATTCTAAAATATTTATCTTTCCTAATTACACATCTATATTATTGTATTTATGTTCGGGGAAAAAAAAACTACCGAGAAAAATATTTTTGCTCTTTTCTCTTTTAGTAGTTTATAAAATTCGTTCAACTTGTATGTTTGCCCGTTATTTACAATATGAATGCTAACATGATGTAGTTGTTTTTTGTTTATTTTTAAATCTACAAAATTAAATGTACTTTAGAGGAAGAAAATAATAAAATTCGGCGTTTAAGCCATGTCAGACTATTTTTCAATCAACATGAAGCCTACATTATATTAAAGCCCAATATAGTTTAAATCGATATAGTGAGTTAAATCAAAATCTTTAGAACGGTTTTTGAAAAAAAATTTAAAAGTTGCTAAATGCATCGTATTAATTGGTTCTTTTGGTTTGCCAATATTTATGAAGAAGCTGCTATAACATCTCAGGCATATGATATGAAATTTCAGTTTTATAAAACTTATCTTTTTCGATCTAGGCGCCACACAATCACAAAGACCTTTCTGCGCGACTTGTTTATTTGGACTCTATATTTATTTCCGTTGAAAACTGGAATTCGAATATATTCACAGTCGCAATACTTTCCCTTACTAAATATTTCATATTAGCTGAGTGAAAGTAAAAAATATTTTAAGTTTTCAATATCAATGAACGTTTTTATAGATGTTAAATCGAAATTCTTGAAAAATGTTGCAGAAAAACGTTCTTGGCAGACAGCCTTCACCGCATTGTGTAGCAAAATATTTGCAGTTCAGACAGACATTTCTCAGTTATTGAATGTAAATGTTTATAAAATGCTAATTACCCACATCCGCTGCCAATCACAAACGGGACTCCTCAAAAGTACCTTCATTAAAATCGACCCAAATAAAAGCAGATGGCCTGACTTAACACAAATCTATCCGTTAATCAAGACATTAAAGATTACGCTCCTCAGAACACAAAACGTGAAAAACTCTTCAAATCGGTCGTATCACTCACTATAAATGGGAATCTAGGTTGTTTTTTTATTAATCTTAGCATAATAATTTTTTTATTAAGTTTTAAAAAGAGTTTTTGCTCGTTCTTAAATAAAACATGATTTAAAATATTTGAGACGTGGATTTCCAAAAGGTACACGTAAGGACATTTTAACAAAATTGGTATTTTGACATATTTGTTACACACATAATCCACATAATTTAGTTTTATCTAAATCTTCTGTTTATTGAGACCACATTCATACAATATTTAAAACAACCTGTGATAAAGTCGAATCACTTAAAAATAGAAAATAAAAATTGTATAAATATATAAACAAATAAATAAGTGAAAGTAAAAAAAAAAAAAAGAGATCCCAGCGCCTTTGTCTCACCCGCGTCACTGGTATGAGCTAGTGGAGGCTGAGTTTGATCACACAAACATACATAACACGAGAGGAGGTTTTGACCAGTGTCAGAACTCCAGTAGACATGTTTACCAAACGTCTCCGGGCCACTGCCGTTTCAACCTTCGAGGAGGATTGTAGGGGTTGGTGGAGCTGGACACAATATTAAATGTTAGGAACAGTACAGTAAGACATGTTAACAAAAAACAAAAGAAGCTTATTATTGATGTAAATTGTGCGTTACCATTACCTTAAAACCTGGTAAAAAACGTCGGAATTTTCACTTCAGGTTTTACAGGGAGGAGGGGAAGAAATAGAGAAAACTGAATGTTAATAGGTTTTTTTCGTGAATATCTCGAAAATTATCAAGTAAATAGCAAATATTATAATATACAAAGTTAAAAAAAAAATTGTTTTTAGTAAAAATAACTCTGTAATAATGATTGTTTAATTTTTTTCGATCAGATTAATGGTTATGGGTATATTTTAGAGCTAAGAGTTATAGGTTCTCCACTTTCATTAAAAATACTCCCAACACCATGAAATTGCGAAGACCAAATTCGAAGTTTGTTAGAAAGGACCAATTCAAACATTGATTCAATTAAAAAAAAAAAAAAAAAGGTGTTTTAATAGTTTTATGAATTTTAAATCGTACTAATGTAAGAATATTTCATTAACAATGGGTTCAACCATATCAGATGCCTTCGCTAATAGTCAATGTCAAGTCCATTTTTAGCCTTCCGTTAAAAATCCTGACAATCTGAAAGGAAGTATCAGTAGCCGATTTTAAAAATTTTCACACACTCCAGCGTGGAGGAAAAAAAATTCTCATATTAGAGATTAGCAATATATTATGGCATATTAGGAATCAGGAATATTTTTTTTTGTTGCATTTGGATTTGATTCGGGAACATGAACCTGTTCTAAGGATTTGTCGCGAATCCGGTTTTCCCCTTGTGTGTTTCCGATCAGCGGCTGTAACATTTGGACCATTCATAACCACCTTAGGGAAGGAATTAATTATTAATTTATTAGCATATCGTTATAAATGGTATAGTCCATTCATTATTTTATTTTGTAAACATGTCATATCAAACAATATTTGGTTTCAATCTATATAAGAAAGATGGATCTAAAAATAACTATAAAAATCAGAGCAATTACTAAAACATTGAGTTAGCAATTGTTGAACTTCTATAAACGAATCCATAAATTACAATTTAATAATTAGTAAATCAATCAGTAATTAATGACTGAAACCCCAAGACCTTACTGTGCACAGTATCTATAACGATAAAACTCTCCTAGACTGCAGCCAATTGATATGAATCAACCTCCCATATCATTTAAATACCTGATAAATAATACATGTATTCCAAGTTTATTAAATTAATATTAAAAAAATTGAGTTATATGAATCTATGTAAAGATCCCCAATTATACCTTTTATTATTATGATTAATTTATTCATATCATTAAAAAAAATATTCCTGGTATTATTTATATCAATAGGCGTGGTCTAGTGGATGGAGCGCTAGTCTACTATACTCCTGGTTCTGGGTTCGAATCCCGGTTGTGACGGAATATTATTTATTCTGTTATTTCAGCCGGGGGGCGATTCTGGGGCAGACCCAGCCTCTATAAAGTTGGTACCCAAAAATGGGGAAAAAACCTGGCGGCTGAGCGTGATCTCGGCCGAATCACCGCATTGCACTGCCGTTGCGCTAGAAACGATACGAATCTCCATATGTACTGAGCCCAAGACCCTTCATGGGTTGTAGTGGCACAGGTTTTTTATTTTTTATTTATATCAATATTAAATTATGAGTGTTTCTCCATTTATCAACCTTCTCCATAGATTAACTATGAACTGTTATTAGTAATATCCTTGAAATAGCACTATTGTGTATTGCCTCCATAAAAAAATCAGTAATTAAGTAAATATATATTTCTACTTCTCTTGATTAGATCTGACAATGAGTTCAATTCTTAACATGGAATCTTCATATCCGATTGAAGTGACAGGAAACTGCTCGTAGACACCGATTAATATAATAAAACTCTTACTCGACAAACGCTCAAACTCTCTACTCACTACAAAAAATTAATATAACCATTATCAGGCCTATTTGGACCTACGGCATTGAGCTATGATGGTCCACTAAACCATCAAATTCCTCCTGCATTCAATCCTTGCAATCCAAAATCTTACTAAAATCCTCGACGGTCCTTAGTTTGTCGCCAATAAAATCATCCATAATGCCATATATACCTTACTGGTTGGCTTGGGCCGAAATAGATGTACCTGTTTTACTTAAAAATTCCCTCCCGACACATACCCACTTGTCCGTAACCTTTTATGTGTTCCCGACAATCCTCCTCGACGACTGAAAAGAAGATGGTCAAGAGACGTTCTATGATTAATTAACTAATTGACTATTAACTAACCATCGTCTAATTAATTAATTAATGTATGAAATGCTCCTAATGAGTAACTCCTTCGCACGACTCTATCATGTGTAATTACCATCTAGCTCATTTACTTGTATTTTTCAATTCCAATAAATAGATAATAATTTTTAAAAAAAATAGTTCTTCAATGTTTGCAGAAGGATATTTACTAGGACAATTATTTTTTTTTTTTTTTTTTAGAAACAATTCTTTATTGAGTAATATTACAATCTGTCCAATTTAGGACATTTTTAATAGTGATAAAGTACAACATTCATACTACATTCACACGATATATACTAAACAATAAATTTATATAATAATAATACAATATACATATATACAAAACAAAATCAATAGAATATATACAAAAGTCACTCATACCTATATACAATTCACAAGCATACAGCACGTGAGTGGAGAATCTAGCCAATGCTAGAACTCCAATATACATGTTACAAGAGGTCTCGAGGCCACTGCCGTTTCAGCCTTCTAGGAGGATGGTAAGGATGTGTGGAGCTGGATAAGGATTGAGCTAGGGGATTAGGGTGATGGATAAGGTTCTGATGAAATTTAGAGAATTTTAATGGTATAAGGTCTAAAATAAATGGAATATTTTGGTCGCGGTGTAAGGTATGGTTGGATACATAATAAGGGGCATTAACTATTGTTCGGAGGACTTTAGATTGGAAGGATTAAATGCGTTTGATGTTACAAAATTTGGCTGTCCCCCACAGTTCAAGTCCGTAGGTCTAGATAGGTTTCAGTACTGTCTTGTATATTAACAGTTTGTTCTCGATAGATAGTTTAGAATTTCTGTTCAGTAGTCTGTATAATTGTCCAAATCGTCGATTAAGTTCTTGTCGTTCAAGTCTAGTATGCGGGTTCCAAGTTAGTCTTTAGGACAATTATTAGAACGGTTTTTCGTCTTATTAACGTGTTCTCTATAATTTTGAATATTATTTCAGTATGAGATTTTACTTTCCTGTATAAATTATACTTTTCACGATGCCCTATATTCCTCCGATAATATCAAGCTGAGTTAATACGTTTCTCAAGTAATCGTCTCCGTTGGATTTTTGCAGAGCATGGAATATAATGCAACTACCTTTAGGGTTCACTAGCCTATCTCAAGGCTGCCGACTGTTTCCGTTATTAATATGAAAAAAGGGAGATGATGAGAAATCGCGACTGGGAACATTTAACTCCTTAGAGAATATTAGCATAACAATGAGGTTAATCATTTAATTATTGAATATATACATTTAATCAATATTTAGCCAAGTTATAAATATTTTGGTCTTGAGAGGTTAAAGTAAATGGTTTTATCAATACCGCAAGAAATTTAATATTGTTGTTTTGGAAGGAGAAAAGTAATTTTGGTTTTATTCTTCGATAAAATCGTGATTTAAAAATATTGCATTTATTTTTTCTGAACATAAGAGACCAACAAGTCAGCATGTAAAGAAATATTCTTAACAAACTACAAGTATTTTTCCGCATTTTATCCATATCGTAAAAACTTAGAATTAAACTGAAACTGAATACATAAACATACCTAATGGAACCCACATGGCCTCACAGATTAAAACATAAGTTAGACGTTGGAGAAATAATTATTTCTGGTCTGACCACAATGTAGTTATGTTATATATTATACTGTATTGTTAAGGTAATATAAGAAAATATTATTGATGTTACTGGCATCGAACTTTCATGTTTTGATAAAGAGCCTCACAGATTTTTGGTTCAGCAAAAAATTCATCTACAAAGACTGCAAATTAATCATTTCAATTAAAAATTTTAAGATTCATAACAGCAGTTGTATTGTACTTGAACAACAAAATCATACATACTGACTTACAACAATCGACCAACACTTACAAATTTTCATTTACAACCTGGCTCTACAACGGACATAAATACAGACTGATAAACGACATGCTAACAGCAGAAATGTTTCTTGGAAAACGGATAAAAAGGAGCTGGATGCGAGATCTGCAAAAGTAAATCATAATTCAAGCCTAGGAATAAGTGCTACCCTTCTCTACCGCTAACAAATCATATTTTCATATCCCATCAGCACATTCGCTGATTATTACTTTAGATAGAAACACGTGCAAACAAAAGAATTATGTTTAAAAAATAAAATTTCGGAAGTAATAAACTAGAGTATTTTTGTATATTTAAATTGTTTTCCAGATAACTATATTAGTGTATAACCGTTTATGTAGCTGTTTTTAGACAATTAAATAATATAAAAAAACAATAAATAATTCAAAAGAAAATGGCCTATCATCACTGCTAATTTCAAAACGCTATATTTCTGCTATTTCTGAACCGATTTCAATGATTCTTTTATGTTTTGTAATGAACTTCATTCTTTATCAAGCATAATATATTTATTAATTAACAACAGATACAAACAGATTTTTTTTCGTTATTTAGGTTCTACATATCTTGAAATGTATTTTGAGTGGAGTTCATTTTTTTTTTTTTTGGTCGATTACAAAGATTCATTATTGAAAAGAATTAACCAAAAATAATTCTTATGCCATAACAATATACTTTTTATGGCATAAGGACCTTTAAAACTAATTATTTAAGTACAGCCAAAGAATTTAGTGCTTTAGAGTGTAAGAATTATATATTGTTATTATATCAGAGATCCAGAAGTAGATTTTTTTTATTTTTGGATGAAGATAAATTAGGGAGTTTAATGCCCTAACTAACTGCAATTAAGCCAAACAAGGCATGGTATCCTTTTTTTAATCAATCTACTCTAGGATCAATCCAAAAAGCGAACGTTCCCCTTCTTTAGATTCATCACTACTGAAGCCCATCTGGACCTACGGACTTGAACTGTGAGGGACAGCTAAAAACGTACTAACATCAAACGCATTCAATCCTTTCAGTCCAAAGTCCTCCGTACAATAGTTAATGCTCCTTATTATGTCTCCAACTATACCTTGCACCACGACCTTAATGTTCCATTTATTTCAGACCTAATTCCATCCAAATTTACCAAATTCCACCAGAACCTCATTCATCATCCTAATCCTCTAGCTCAATCCCTATCCAGCTCCACTCATCCATACAACCCACCTAGAAGGTTGAAACGGCAGACCTTTTGTAAATATATTGGAGTTCTAGCACTGGCTAGATTCTCCACTCAATGTGATGTATGTATGAGTGTGTGTATGTGTGTTTAGGTATAACTGAATTCTTGACTTTATTGTATTGATTCATTATTGTGTATATATTTTATTGTAATTTTATGCTGTGTAAATATTGTATGAATGTAATATGTATGATATCTTTCAGCACTACTATTGATGTCCAAATTGGGACAGATTGTAATTTTACTCAATACAAATTGTTGTTATTTAAAAAAAAAAAGATTCATCACTAGTCAATTTTTTTTTTTTATATTCTGGTATGTACATCAAATAATGATCATTAGGTAGGTACATTATGAAAGTTGTTGAAATGTTTTCTCCTGAATGTATGGATCATAAACTGCATTTTATTGAAGACCCTATTGCGATAGTATTGTACTGCAGCGGCAGAGCGGTGCTGCACCTTCCTCCAAGCGTTGGATAATAAATAACGGTTTCTAGTTGCGGTAACGTATTCAAGGAGAGGAGATATATCTACCGAAAGGTCACAGTTACATCTTTTACACATATTGTTATTCTTACTTCTACCGTGTAGTCATCTCTTCGTGTCATCTGTCCGCTCAAAAACTAATTTTTATGTCCTTCAATCGTGTGGGAGTGTTTTAATTCGGCTGAATCAAACCAATAGTCAATATATTGCACATCAACCCGATATAAGCTGGTGTGCATTAAATGCTGTAACTCAAACTTTGCATTGAAACTAAATGTAAAATATATATTGTTACGGGCTACGGGGTGTGCGAAATGAACTACTCCAGTTTACAAAATTACAAATGTTTATTAAATACAGAAAACACAAATACAAAGGGATTACTAACCACTATATTAACAATAATAATGGAATTACTAGCTTAACTACTAAACAGTATACATATAAAATGAGGTATTCCTAACGAATAAACTACTTACAATCTGCTAGACTTATTCTAAGACTTACAACTATAAATTATATATAAACTACAGTCTTCTAATTTCCCACCGACCGATTATCACAATACTGACACACGGTTTCACTACACTGTCACACTGTCACGAGTTGTTCACTGTCACTGTTCACTGATACATTCACTTGAGCAAGATCAAGACTGACCCACCCAGGCTCAGGGGACCGCTATTTGTACCACTGCCGAATCTTCTAGACCCGGGCGCAGGTAAGGCGGTGGGCCTTTCCAGGCACTTCGAGGACTGTCCAGGTCCAGAAGTCTCTAGCCTCATCTAGGCCCCTCCAGGCGTGGTCCACCCGTCATTGTCTTGACCGTAGCACTACCCCCTCCTTAGACGTGCTCTGCCCCAGAGCACAGATTGCAGAAGCTGAGCGATGCTGATCTTCCTCCGATGTAGGTGTTTTGTCTTTCCAGGGGTTGAACGTGCATACCATTATGATGACTCCAGAGTTGGCGAACGTCTCTTCTACAATGTTCCTGACAATCCTCCACTCCAGGCCATCGTATCCACAACCCAACTTCGGGATGGCGAGCTTGGTGACACGCAGTTCCAGAAGCTTTCTCCGCAGGTCGTCAAGACTCCGGCGCAGTGTGTCGTATGTCGGCCTCTGCTCTGATGAACTCTTGGTAACCAAGTAAAACAGGTGCCGGCCTTCATGCTCTTGATGGAGAGCCTTCCCAACTCTTGGTCCCTGGCGTTCCAGCTCTTCAATTCCAGCGAACTTCTTCCTGAAGACCGTCGCAATCCCCCGGGAATTCCTCAGATGTTCGGCGACGCAATGTGCTAGAGCATAGTCTACCGGTAACGAGAATATGTCTCTGTAAACTGTCTGCGTTACCCTACGGGAGTCTGGCGCCTTAGGATGGGGAATTAGGTCCTTGTCGGTGAGGTTCCTGACTTGCTGTTCCTCTGTAGGGCCATGGTCAAAATGGCCAATCGGTTGAAATGGACTACCTTGGGTTTTCCTTTGGGCTGCTTCCTGATCCTATAGATGACATCATTGATCCTCTTGATGACCTCATACGGTCCGTCCCAGGAGTTTTGAAGTTTCGGTGAGCAGCCTTGCCTTCTTCGAGGATCGTGTAGCCAGACCAAGTCTCCAGGTTGGAAGCCACCTTTCTCTGCCTTGATGTCGTAACGCTCCTTCATTCTGTCACTTGCTCCCTGGATGTTTGTGCGAACCTTCTCGTGAATAGTGTTCATTCGCTTCCGTAGGTTCGTGACGTAGTCTTCTCCGGCGACCTCCTCATCAGGCTTGAAACCGAATTTCAGATCGCAAGGCAAGCGTAGTTCTCTGCCGAACACGACATTGGCGGGGGTCTGCCCTGTCGTTTCATTGACTGAACTACGATAGGCTAGCAGGAACAGCTGAAGATATTGGTCCCAGTCTCGCTGATGGTCAGAAACTACCTTGGCCAAATATCGACCCATTGTCCTGTTCATGCGCTCTACCATGCCATCGGACTGAGGGTGAAGAGGCGTCGTCCTGGTCTTTCGTATTCCTAGAGCCTCGCACATCCTGGTGAAGACTGCCGACTCAAAGTTTCTTCCTTGGTCAGCGTGAAGTTCCATGGGCACCCCAAACCGACTGACGAGCTGCTTCACGAGAACATCTGCAACCGTGGTGGCCTCCTGATTTGGAAGGGCGTAAGCTTCCACCCACTTTGAAAAATAATCCATGGCCACGAGAATATATCGGTTGCCATTATCTGTCACAGGAAAAGGGCCAGCGATGTCCACCGCTATTCTCTCGAATGGTGCTCCTACGTTGTATTTCTTCATAGGTGCCTTCTTTTTCCTTATCGGTCCATTAGAGGCGGCACAAGTTGCACACCGCCGGCACCAATCTAACACATCGTCCTTGAGGTTTGCCCAGTAAAAGCGTTCACGAACCTTTTCTAATGTCCGGTGAACTCCAAGGTGGCCACCAGATGCTCCATCATGTAATTCCCTCAGTACTTCGGGCACTTTAATCTTTGGTACGATGAGCTGTAGTCTCCGCTGATCTCCCTCTGTGTTCTCCAATGCTCGTTTCAGCAGACCTTTGTCCAGTAGAATGGAGTCCCATTGAGCCCAATAGGTTTTTATATTTTTCGACATTGGAGCAACATCCTGCCAGCTTGGTCTCCTTTGGCCTGATAGCTTCCATTCCCTTATTTGTTTCAAGTCCGGGTCCTCGTCCTGTTCCTTTGCCAGTTGTGTGTCCTGCCAACCGTCGGTAACGACCGTAGTCCGCAACACTGTTGTTTGCTTTTCTTCTTGTCGAGAACAATGCTTGCATTCTCCGTCACAGGGTCTCCTTGAGAGCGCATCCGCATTCCGGTGACTCGTTCCAGAACGATGAGCAGATTCGAAGTCATATTCCTGAAGGCGCTCGATCCACCGTGCAACTTGTCCCTCCGGTGACTTGAATCGCAGCAGCCACATTAGAGCTGCGTGGTCCGTTCTCAGTAGAAATCTTCTTCCATACAGGTATTTATGAAAGTGCTCTATGGACTTAACCACTGCCAGAAGCTCTTTCCTTGTGACACAGTAGTTGCGTTCTGGAGCTGACAGTGCTTTGCTGAAGTACCCAATAACCTTTTCTTCCCCGTCTTGGAGTTGGGAAAGGACGCTTCCAATAGCAGTGTTGCTGGCATCTGTGTCAAGAATGAACTTGCCCTCGGGACGTGGATAGCTTAGAATAGGCGCACTACTCAATTTCTTCTTCAACTCCTCAAATGAAGCCTGACACTCGCGATCCCAAAGGAAAGTCCGTTTTTCCTCAGTGAGCCTGGTAAGAGGTTTTGCGATGTTGGCGAATCCTTTCACGTACCTCCTGTAGTAGGTGCAGAGCCCGAGGAAACTTCTCACTTGGTGCTTATCTCGAGGTGCTGGCCAATTGGTGATCGCTGTAATCTTCTCTGGGTCAACAGCAACTCCGTTGTCTGATACAACATGCCCCAGGTAGTTGACTTGCCTTCGGAAGAGATTGCACTTCTTCGGGTTCAGTTTTAGATTAGCTGCACGCAGCCGTTCGAAGACCCGCTCCAGATTCTCCAGATGGTGAGTGAAGGATTTTCCCAGGACAATGATGTCGTCCAAGTAAACCAGGCATATCTCCCAAGAAAGGCCTCTTAAGACGCTTTCCATCAGCCTCTCGAACGTTGCAGGTGCATTGCAAAGCCCGAATGGCATTACCGTAAATTGCCAGAGGCCAGTGCCGATTGAAAATGCCGTCTTCTCCTTATCTTCCGGTGCCAATCCAACCTGCCAATATCCACTGCGGAGATCCAAGGTAGAAAATAGTTTGCAACCCTCTAGTGTGTCCAGCGTGTCGTCAATCCTTGGGAGTGGGTAACTGTCCTTCTTCGTGGCGTTGTTCAAAAGACGGTAATCTACGCAGAATCTTGTCGTCCCATCTTTCTTTTTCACCAGTACGACAGGAGACATCCATGGGCTACTCGAGGGCTCGATGACACCATCATTCGCCATATCCTTAATAATCTCTTCGGCATCCTTTCGTTTAGCTAGCGGCAGCCTCCTCGGGATCTGTCGGATGGGCTTTGTATCCCCGGTGTCAATTTTGTGCTGGACGATGTTCGTTCTACCCCGTGGTCCTGAGCTGATCTCGAAAATGTCCTGCCATCGGGTAATCAATCTCTTCACGATTTCGCTCTGTTCAGGCGAAAGTTCTCTGCATGATTCCTCCACGAATCCTTTTAATTCTTCGGGTAGTCCTCGTTGCTCGGTGGGGTTGCGTTGTAGCTGTCGGACTACTGAGGTAGCGGCCGTACATTCTCCGACTGGTGTTCCTCTCTTTAGTGTCACCGGGAAGCTGTTCAGATTCATCAGTCGGATTGGGGTGGTATGTCCGACCTTGATGAGAGACCTTGCAACCAGAACACCGCGTCCGACTTCCTGCTCCTCGTGCTTCCCAGGTTCAAGTAGAAGACATTGACCCTCCGGTAGTCGTCCATTGATCGTCCCATGCGTCAGAATTTGACTCCGTGCAGGTAAAGTGGTGTCTTCTAGTAGGAGTACTCGTGCATAGAGGTCCTTTCCCTGCCGAAGGATGACCTCTTCGTCTCCCAGCGTCATCACACCTCTCGACATGTCCAGCTTGATCCCGTATTTGATCATCAAGTCCATGCCGAAGATGACTTCCTCGTCTATTTTCGCCACGAGAACGCGGTGCTCTAGACGTTGGCCCCCGATGAAGAAAGTGGCAACTGTCTCCCCGTAGACCTCGGCTGGCTGTCCTGTGGCTGTCCGTAACGCCCAAGTGGTAGGTGATATCTTCTCAGCGTTAACTGCCTTCAGGTTCAGTATTGCCATGGTTGCGCCGGTATCCAGCAGAAAACTCCGCAGCTGCCCGTTCACCATTCCATCCACATAAAAACTATTTGTCTTGCTCCCTATTGTCGCGATTCTCACGGCGACCCTGGGGCCTTTGATGCTACGGGTTGACAGTTGCCCCTTCCCATCAACCCTCCTTAGTTTTCCTGTGGCTTTTCCGGCTTCCTGGTAGGACACTTGCTTCTGGGGTGTCCAAGTTGACCGCAGCTCCAACAGCGTATCTCCTTTTTGCGAGTCCTGAGGGCTTCTAAAACCTTTGCTACTATGTCCTCGATGGTGGGGGCCGCGTTAGGCTCCGCTTCTGCCGCTCGAACTCGTGCATGTTCACGGACTGACTGCCTGACAGCCTCGAATTCCATGGCCTGCGACAATGCATCGCCCAAAGTTTTAGGGCGTGCGAGTTTCACTGCCTGTTGGGTTTCCGGGTCTCGAAGTCCATCCAGAAATTTGTCGATAGCCAAGCTCTCGTAGACGTCGTCGGTGACCGTTGGGTAGGCATTCCTCACTAGCCGGGCGATATCTGCTTCAAATTCCTGCAGCGTCTCGTTGGTCTTCTGGACCCTGTTCTTTAACTGGGAACGGTATAGTTGGTCCATGTGGCGATGGCCGAAACGCATCTCCAGTCTTTTCATCAGCTCACCGTAGTTGCACCGCTCCGACATGGGCATCCCCTGTAGCACTCCTAAGGCGTCTCCACGCAAGGCTAGGCACAACGCTGATGCTTGCGTCTCCTTTGACCACCCGTGGATCGAAGCCGCTGTCTCGAAGAGAGTCACGTAGTCCTCCCACGGCGTCTTCCCGTCGAACAATGGGATGGTGTTGTGCGTTGGTGGCATCCCAGCATTGGCGGAGGGAATGGTGTTGTGAGGGCTTCTCTCAGAGGGTTGGTCGGTGTCGATTGTCGGTGGGTTGCCCATACGTTCTTCTAGAGCTTCTATTCTTACCCTAAGTTCATTTTCTATTGAATCGACTTTTTCTCCTAATCTAGATTCTACATCAGCTAACTTATTATCTACACTTTCCATTAACTTAGTTTCTAAATTGCCTAACTTAGCCTCCAATGTATTTTTAACAGTACTTAATTCATTACCTAACTTCTTTTCTACATTACCTAACTCATTTTTAACAGTACTTAATTCATTACCTAACTTCTTTTCTACATTACCTAATTCAGTTTTAAAAGTTGCAGACAACTTACTGAAATCATTTTCAAACGTAATCTCGTCTGGATTTTCCCCTGAATCAACAAAAAATTGGCGCAAGCGTTGTTGCAGTACTGATTTCGTTCCGGAAGTATCCAGATCTCGTTCTTCTAACTCCCGTCTTAAGTCTGCAACTTTTAAATCATTCAGTCTAACACTCTGAGAAGTCATTTTCCACACAGTAGCCCAATAATTACAAAAACAAGAAAACCAAAATTATAACCATTTACAATGATCCCACTTCTGACACCAAATTGTTACGGGCTACGGGGTGTGCGAAATGAACTACTCCAGTTTACAAATTACAAATGTTTATTAAATACAGAAAACACAAATACAAAGGGATTACTAACCACTATATTAACAATAATAATGGAATTACTAGCTTAACTACTAAACAGTATACATATAAAATGAGGTATTCCTAACGAATAAACTACTTACAATCTGCTAGACTTATTCTAAGACTTACAACTATAAATTATATATAAACTACAGTCTTCTAATTTCCCACCGACCGATTATCACAATACTGACACACGGTTTCACTACACTGTCACACTGTCACGAGTTGTTCACTGTCACTGTTCACTGATACATTCACTTGAGCAAGATCAAGACTGACCCACCCAGGCTCAGGGGACCGCTATTTGTACCACTGCCGAATCTTCTAGACCCGGGCGCAGGTAAGGCGGTGGGCCTTTCCAGACACTTCGAGGACTGTCCAGGTCCAGAAGTCTCTAGCCTCATCTAGGCCCCTCCAGGCGTGGTCCACCCGTCATTGTCTTGACCGTAGCAATATATATATATTTTTTTTGTTTCATCTTATAAATTAAGCTGGAATGTAGTACATTACCAATTAGTTTAAATTTCAATTATTATTATTATTATTTTAATTAGTATACTGTAATGTATGATTTTTATGTATAATTTACTGCCTGTAAATAAACCTTGGCCTGTTGCTCGATGTAGTAAAAAAAAAAAAAAAATGTAAAATAAATAATTTGGAAGAATGAGTTTCCGATGGCGGTCAAAAATAATAGCAAATAATGAAAAATAAAGAATTAAAAACAGAAAACCTTTTTCTAAATATTTTAATTTTGCCGACGTTTCGGCTCAAGCTTGTGAGCCATCATCAGGGCATTACTGAGCCATGTCTAAGCATAAACTCTTTGTAATAAAAATAGAAAAGTAAGTAAAAGGTAATTGTCTTATATATATATATATATATATATATATATATATATATATATATATATATATATATATATATATATATATATATATATATATACCTTCAATATCATATATATACCTTAAAATGGCAAAAGAAATATATTGATAATCGATAAGTTTGAATCATCAAGTTTGTTGTTTTTTTTTTTGTTTTTTTTATAGTTTTAGTGGTTTATTTATAATAATAATAGTGTATCAGTCCTTAATTATTTCAAGCCATCTGAGGCACATATTTATGTTGAACTAAGTTTTAAAAAAAAATTCAATAACTTTTTATAAGCGTTAATGTATATTTCTGTGGATTAAATATTAGGTCGATGAACCATTTGTATCAAACTGCTTTAGATGGAAACAATAGAATTTTCCCTGTTGATTCCATCTACTAAAAGAAAGTAATAATTTAGCATTATTAAATTGATAATCTGTAGGAAGACCTGTCTTGTTAGGCTCTCTTAGAGTTGTTTTGGTCGTTAAATCCATCACTGGGATCACTTGTAGCATGGTAGCTACCATAACAGCCTCCTATGCCAAATGTCACGGGTTCAAACCCTTAGGTGGTTCTAGGATTTTTTAATGGGAGTAAGTCATTAGTTATGACGTCCTTCCGGGGGGACGTAAAAAGGTGGTCCCGAGCATGTGCGATGTCACGTACTCGTTAATGATCCCTATCCTAATTAAACCTGGATGGACATAATTTAGGACTTCCACTGTAGCATAAAGTGACGTTAAATATCTAAACAAACAAATCCATCACTGCCCATATCTCATTTCGAAAAAAAATAAAAAAAGTTTCTGATCCGCCCCTCTTACCAGTGATCCCCTTTGGATGGAATTAGATGGGTATTTCGAGATTTTCCATCATATATCGACATGTATATATTTCTTCTGCTACATTTGGCATCTTCTAGCGTTGTCGGTGGATAAAATGTGCCGAATCTCCGTACCTCGGGGTTCGTGGTATCATGAAATTTTGCGGTGTAAGGTTTGGCGCTCCTCTCAAGTCTTAGCAAATGTCCTTGTTACTTCATTTGATGTTGAGGAAGTATCTTTTTGGGTCCTCCAATATCTTACTCCTGTCATTTTGATATTTCATACTTCATTTAAAAAAATAAATTAATTCCACATCAATTTTTGTATACAATGATCTTAAACGAGAACATTTCTATTTAAGGAATATTGGTGTTTTTCTTTTCCTATAACTTATGTTATGTTCCACTAGGCAAGACCTGTTTTCACTGATGAGAACACCTAGTCTCTCTAGTTTTGCAAATCTAAAACTAAAAGGTGAAGAGGTTCCTTAAACGTCGCAACCGGAATACATAATTGCTAATGTATGGCAGTAAACTAGGCCAGAGATGTTATTATTATGTAAAACTGACAAGAAGGCGTAGCTCCCCCTTGCAGCCAGTCTTCCACCTTCATTCATCCTCTCCAAAGAGGTTTTCCATAGTCATCCTTTTTGACCTCATTTAGCTGCCTAGTCATTGGCAAATTAGCTTGAATGTCATTCACTTACCAATTGGTTTAGTAATGAATATTTATTTAAGTTGATATATATTTATTTATTTCATTTGTTATATTTGGCTATCGTTATAGTGTTTATTTGCACTCGCTGGTTCGAGGATGATTGATATATGAACTGCCAACTTTTTTTTTTGCGGGCTGACAGTTATTCGCCAAGTCTTATTCTAATTTTTTTATTTAGTGGAATTTACAACTGTATAATTGAATACAACAAGTAAATTTGAGTGAAATATAAAAAGGCATGAAACACATGTAGAGAAGCTTCCCAATTGGAAGCACTCTAAAAATATTCTAGCCAAGAAGGTTTTGGGGCCATTTCCTTTTCAGATGCCTCCGAGGATTGTCAGGAGTTGAAGAGGAAGAAAGGATTGAAATTAGGGTGGGAATGGAGTTTGTCATGAAAGGAATAGTATCTAGGTCGTGCAAAATCAGCAACATACGGAACATCAAGGTCTTTATGGATGAGTTTGTACATGACAAAGTAAGGAGCATTGAGGATTTTACGAAGGATTTTGGATTGTTGTGATTGGATAAGGGAAGAATTCGATGGTTTAGTAGAGCCCGAATTTCTAATTATTAAATAAATAAATAAAAAAAGGCTAACTTACCCTACAGCCAAACTTGTAGGCTAAACATGTCTAATTAAGAGACTATTTTGTCCAAAATTGTAAGTAATTTTATAGTAATATCTTTAATGTAAATCCTAATTTAAAATATCTATGTACCTACTGTATGATTATTCATTGTTCAATGTACTCTTCTTTATATCTCTAACAATAACATCATATATTAATTATTGTATAATAATATTAATGTTCTGATTTTTTTGTTTTTCCACTGTTAAGGCATGATTATGAGAACATTAAATTCTCGAAACGTCGCATAGATAAAATTGTTTATTCATTGACTGAAATCTAAGAACAGCACAAACTTAAATTATCAACAGTCGAGAACTGATCAAACAATATATATATATATACACATACGATAAAATAGTATTTGATGTTTCTAATTTAGATTAATTCACTGACCTTTGATACCGAATTGTCAAAATGTTTGTTCATAATGTATCTTTAAAGAGGGAGTCCGTGGTTGTGTGGCTAGCATACCATGATAAAGTTTGTGAGTTCGAATTCCAGTCCTGACAAACGTTTTTAAGAAGAGGACTTTCGTAATTAAACGGTTATTCACTCACAGCCTCCTCTAGGGTATGTGAGATCCGTCAGCCAACTGGTGGACACTCACAAAAATGGGCGTAGTGAGTGATGGACTCTTACCCTATAAAATATTATCGAGTATTGCGGTGTGGAATCTTAAGAAACCATTCAGCCCGGACAAGGGTCTTCAAGGCATGTCGCGCCAACCGAAAAGAAAAAAAAACAAGAGGGTCATCAATTTTCCTTATATTTTGCGATTAACCATCCCAAATTGTTTGTAGTGATAAAAATGTAAACTATGAAATACATTAATAATTAACTGAAGAATAATTCTCTCAGGTTGAAAATAAATATCCGGAAACTGGAGTATTAATATTGTTGTGTAATGTACCCTTGCAAAGCTAACGAATACAGGCAAAATATTACCTAACATATAAAGTCGCAAAAGTTAATGGTATCAAAAACGCATAAACTTTATTAATTAAGTGTTGTTGAGTAATTTCAATTGTTATATTATTTAATTAATAGTAAATGTTTTATGAAACTATAATAAGGTGGTAAGGGAAAGTTTTATTAAACACGCCCCAGATAGAGAAATTGATAAGAACTGACACGTTGGGAAATCGCCAAAGGTACTCTATTTAGAAAAATTTACAGGTGACAAATAAATCTTTATTAAGTTATTATTAAACCACATTATTTGTTTTGTTTTTCATTTTAAAATCATGATTTTTTAATTTCAATGGCTTTATTTTTATGTTGTTCAAGAAATATTTTAATTTGATATCTAACGAAATTGATGTGTAATTAGTACTTTTTGGAAAATTAAATTAGATAAAATGGGATATTACTAAACGGTTAGAATACAATTGCGGCAATATATTAATTTTGTAAAAAATGTGCTTCAGCGAATTTTGGAAACCTAAGTCTCATAGTTTATCACTGTTAAAATAATTTTTTTTTTTAGATATTTCACCTTGTAACAATTATAATGAAACTTATTAATTATAATTCAAATTGCCTGTGCAATAAATATTTGTAAGTACAATATACTTAAAAATATTTTATTAATTAAAGGTTAGAAGGAAAATTCTATTAGTCAAAACAATGTCAATTATATTGAAATATATTATAAATTTTATTTAAACTGTGATATAAAATTATGTTGTTGCTTCTAACAGGTTGCAACTATGGAATAATTGAGACGTTGATTTCCAAAATGTACTAAATGTACGAAATTCATATTTTGACATTTGTATTCTCATCATTTAGTTTTATTTAAATCTCTAAATCTTCTATTTGAATTTATGTTGTTATTAAGGCATTTAGTTTCAATCCAGATCATATTAAACATTTCATTCTATAACTTTAATATAGTGTTACTGATATAGTAATAAAAAAATTATAGATTTTAATGCGAAAAGAATCAAGTATGGTTTAATAATATAGTAATGAGAGAGTTTTACACTTTCTGTAGAATTTCTTTGAGTGGATATAGTACCTTTTGTAAATTGACTTTTTAATTGATGGCACGCTTTCGATAATATTTTGCATGAGTTATAAGTTCTTTTGTTTTTTGAAAGTTCTTCATTATCAGCTTAGAAGTTTTCTCTGACTGAGTAAAGGTTTCCCTAATCATATAATGTTGGGGTTTTGTAACATACACGTTGAGAAAACCGTTCCATGATCCATGGTTGGAAGAACAGGCCAACGCACCACCACGGAGTGGAACGCTGCTTTTAACTTTTTGTTGGATCATTTTAATATTTCTGTTCCGATGACTGGTCTTCCGTCGGATCTGAGGTACTGGACCACGAACCTCCTCGAGATTTACAGTTTTGTGAAGCTCGAAAATTGATACGGCTGAAGTGAGAATTTTTGGAAAGTAGAAAGGAGTTGAAATGATATGTACAGTGCAACCTAGACAGAATTAGGTTTTGTTGTTTGTTTATTCTTTTAACGTCATTTTATACTACTGTGGCTAATCCGACGATGCCACAGTGAGAGTCCAGGTTTAATTGAGATATTGATCTTTAACGACTGTCTGATAATGCACAGGACAATTTGAGTGGCTTTTGAACCCTCGACTTAGGATATTGATATTATAAGCCCTACAATACAGGTAACAGGCGGTTTTGAGAAACAGCATTTATTATTATAACCTTTATCCAGGCCTTTTGGCAACCAGTTTAGATTCTTATAACTTGTGCTTTCATTTTTATCCTATATTAGTTTGAATAAAAAAAATCTTATTTTTCTTAAGGCCTTATATAATCTTTTTACTTAAATCAATGCCAGTGACTGGTTTTAGGAATGGAATTTTTACCTTTTAGGGGAAGAGATTTGTTTTGGATGAAGAAGAGGAACTTGCCAAATTTAATTAAGTCCAACAGGCTTATTAAAATATAGTAAAGATATTGGAACTAATAGAGATTTTATTTATGTTGTAGTAATTTGAATAATGATTTACCTTTTCATTTTCCTCCTCTCTCTCCCTCTGATTCGTATCACAACATATGACAGCATGATCAAATTCTGAACGCACCTGGTAACATCTGATCCTGCGTTACGTACACATACGGCTCTATTTATTGTTCTATATCGATATTATATTCTCAAAATCTATTTTTCGTTGTAATTAATAATATATTAACTTGAAATATCTGCGAATTTTCTCAATCACTGTAGGTTGTTTCTGCGTGATCCCGAATATCGTCGTTGAGTAATTAATAACAAACGTTATTAATTGCTGGTTAGCATGGTCGCTAATATCTGTTCCGCATGGTAGGAATAATTTATTGTTGAGATCAATTGGCCAAAAAGCAACAGTTGCTCCATATCGACTCTACGCATGCTAAGTTGATCAAACAACTCGCTTTATTCAGATAGCCTCTTTGCTGATGTCAGTGTTCGATCTATTTACTTACAATCTAGCTCTATCTCGTCATGTTTGTTTACACCGAGTTTTGGTCTTATTAATTTATCTGTATCAGTGGTGAATTTAACAAAGGCATGAGATTTGTTTATCATTTTTACTTTCACTTACTATATATAGTAAGGGAAAGTATTGCGATCGTGAAAATTTTCTACGGAAATACACGTTTAAGGTCCCCTGAGTCCAAATGACCAAGTCCCGCAAGATTATCCGTGTCTGTGTGTGTCCGTGTGTGGTAACTCTCGGGCGGAAACGAAAAGGCCAATGAAACGGAAATTTCATATTTAACACAACTATACGCCCGAGACGTTACAAAACCTTTTTCACCAAAAACAGCTTAACAGAAGAGCCATTAATACCATGCATTTTGCACCTTTTTACGATTTTCTCAAAAACGGTTGTGACGATTTTGATCAAACTCGCTATATCGATGTAGAATTCAATAGGCTTTAATATCATGCAGGTTTCATTCTGATTAAAATATTCTGACAGAGCTTAAATGCCGATATTTTAAATTGTCTTCCTCTAAACTACCTTTAATTTTGTAGATTCAATAATAATAACTAGATTATCTTTTTAACGCTGATGAAAAACAGGTGAATATATTAATTGAATAAATTCGATACCCAACTAAAGGAGAAAACAGAAATAATATTTTTTTAATGCAATTTTTTGTTTTTGAACATAAGAACATTAATATACATGTGTGATATACCGTTGGAAAGCTAAAGATTTTAGAAAAATATTATCTAATACATAAGCTTTTAAAATTTAATAAAGAGTGATAAAAAGCCGATAAAACTTACTGATTCTTTTAGATGATAATTGATTTTTTAATAAAAAAACCTGTTTCTATAGAAATTTAATTTAATTAATTCTTTAATAGTTTCAATAATTTTTATCTATAACTGTATTTGAAATTCTTTAATCGATTTTTAAAACGGAGGTAAGTGAAAGTCGTGTGTTGCCCGCACCAGATTTTTTTTATATTTTGTTGAATCAGAGCTCTATGTTATACTCCAAGGCAGCTAAGATCAATTTAGAGACAATTAATTAAACACATCTTCTTTATTTTGGCACGTTTATTCTTTATCTCAAATCTCTAAACTTCCACTCAATAGTATTTGTACGGAATCAGCATAATATTTTACCGGATATATATTTACCCACGAGCTGTCGCATACCATTTCGAGGAGGTTTTCTCAATTATTTAAAATAAACTTCAATGGTTCTTATGCCATTTTGTTTATAATTCCTATAGGTACCTACTCTATTTCCTCATGACTAACATATTTAAAAAACGTAATTGCAGGTATTTAAAAACACCTTTTACCCCGAGAGGTGTCATTAGAACCATAATTTGCACGGGGAAAAAAACCTTCTGCCAGTTTACATTCCCTTTTTTATTTTTCCCATAACACACTTAACCACCACCATCGTCTGAGCTATTATAAATAAATTTAGACGTTCGCAAATTTTTTCTGTACGCACATTTACTCATTCCTATTCGGAATTCTTTTTGCTTATGTATAAACAGGAATGGTATGTATAAACAGTACATTGGAAAGAGCGGTTGAATTGTGTGTTATGTGTGTTCGAAAATGACGAAAACTGACTCCAAAGACGTAGGTCCATTATAAAATATATCACATTTTGAGGCCTTATTTTTGTCAGTTCAAATGATTGAACGGTTATAGAATAGTTATTTATTAAAATATCAGAGTGGTTAGTTTTTTATATTTATTTTTCAGTAACATATCTTAATAATGTTTTTTTTTTCTATCTAATTAATATTATTAATGTCTTTATTTAATTTATTATTTAGTTTTTGTTTTTTTTATATGTCGGATATTAATGCCAATATACTGAAAAATCCTACTTTCTTCCTACTCTGTGATAGTATTTTATAATTTTGAGATGATTACATTTTATCTGTAATAAACTTGTCTGAAAAATTCAACAAATGCATCCCTGCCATAATGACGAATATCGTTTTATCTTTAATAATAGTCTAAGTTTTCAAATGCTTCCTTCGAGCCCTTACAATTGCTAAACTTCACGTAGTGCTTCTTGAGTTATGATATCCGAAACTAATCCTCAATCCAGGTGTCAGTGGTCCATGCGATTTGGACTGATGTTAAAGTTTATGAATAACTAAAACTCCACCTTCCGGTTCTGAATGCCCAATGCTGATGCCACCGAAGCCTGCCTACACGATACCATCCACCGACCACCGCCCAAGCCCAAATCCCTTAAATCAGTTTTTACGCAATCCTCAATCCCTCTGACGCCTAAGAGTCGGCTCAGCGCGTATTAATTTTTTAGGAGTTCTTAAGTACCTAACCACTCTGAATGTCCTTTTCAACCGCCGCTATGCATAAACTTTATTATACGAGAAATGAACTCCGCAATTTCTTTTTCTAATCTTCTAAATTTTCTAGCTGTATCCTAAATTTGCGTACCGATTATAATACACGATATCTATTACTCAGAGGCCGTAAGATGTTGTTCTTGCTTTGAAGAAAAGTGGGATGGATAAAATTTTGTTTATTGTTATTTTGTTGATTTCTGCTGTTCATGATAGATGAACTCTGAAAGTGCTCGCATTTTCCTTTGAACTCGAGTTCATTTTGTCATGAAATTCGTTGTTTTTTTCTGGTTATTAAAATGCCATAATAATTTGATAGAGTCAAAGGCTTACAAAGGATTTTCGTTGGGAGAGACCAAGTGGGTTTCATATATAAATATATATATATTTTTTTTTTTCGAAACCCTATCTGTAAACATATATAATTATTAATCAAAGGCGTGGTGTTGAGTAAAAACAGTTTATAGCTATTATATTTATCTATTTATCTTATTTTATTTTTAATATTTTTATCTGTTCTAACAATTGTAGGGCTAATTCCTCCTGCCTGCGCCCATCGAGTGCTACTATTCAATAAATTCTCTACTAGTTTCTTTCAAGTCACTTTCTCTTAACTTATTTACATAATGTATGATTAAATGCAGGTGTAAATTTCAATAAATGATAAATAAAATAATAGATTTGGGGTTACCTGGTTACCTAATAGCATAACAGAATCCTATCCCCAAGGTCCCCGGTTCAAACCCGCAAGTGGTCCTAGGATTTTTTAATGGGAGTAAAAAATTCTTATTTATGCCGTCCTTCGAGGGGACGATACAAGGTGGTCTCGAGCCTGTGCGATAACAGGTACTCGTTAAAGATCCCTATCCTAATTGAACCTGGATAGGCAAAATTTAGGACTCCCAATGTAGCATCGTCCGATTAGCCACAGCAGCATAAAGGGACGTTAAATAAATAAACAAATAATACATTTCCCTCTTGTTCAAATGGCACTTGTGGTCGAATGGCAACGTCTGCGCCCAAGATCGCTGGTTCCAATTCGACAAATGGCCCTTGGAATTTTTAAAGGGAGTGAAAAATCCTTGGTTTTGGCGCCCATCAAAGGATACGTAAAATAGTAGTCCCGAGCCAGTGCGATATCTGGTACTCGTTTAAATTCCCTATCCTAATTTAATTTAGAAAGGAAAAATTTAAGACTCCCACGTCGAATTGTCCGTTAGCGACAAAAATATAGATTTACTATACTACTATTAGTCCTGCTTGTCTGTATTTATTTCATACCCAACCTCTTAATCAGTTTTCTTCTTCATAGCTTTAATTTTTCCCTGTCTTCACTTAATGTACCGGATTGAAGTTTTTAAAATCTACACCCATTGTAGCCGGCTAAAAATAGAGGCAGATGCATCGTACCGCAAAGGGTGTTGAACCGGAGTGAGAAGCTTGTTCTTTCCTCCTTCCTGAGAGAAGAGTGCCGACAGGGCTACACTACTAGCCTAGAAGTTATCTTATCCTGCGACAGGAGGGCCATATAGATACAAAATACTATCGGCCGTGAGAGCGGTGCACTAACCAGGATGCAGGAAGTCAGATGTAATCAGGCTGGGTAGTAGAGGCCCCCACTACTGCCAACTTACTCCAGTTAAATACCCTCATCCACACTTTCGATTTCTCCTCCCTTTCCCACTAGCAGTCCCCTGCCAATGCCTTATAATTACCGGCTTATTGCTTACATTGCCTCATCCTGTCAGCCTTCTTTAATGATATTCCCATCTTCGTCACGTCCTATTTGAATCATCTTTTGGTTTGCTTTTTTATACCTTTGAACCTCCTGCCGGAGCCAGAGAACTCTGCCCAGAATAGAACTTGTAATTCCTATTACCACATGCATTTTCATCATTATGACCTCTTGAAAAATTTAGTTCTTTTTACTCTTCAGACACTTCAAAAGCTTAAATATTTTTGTATTTACTCCACCCACAATTGCTAATTTGTGCCAAAATGCACAAAGTCGATTTTACAGAAAAAGCAACATCACAGGCACATACATGTCCAGAATATGAAATTTGATATTCTCATTATTATGCTTCATCAGATATTTATTTACTTCACAATTTGAGATCTATAGTTAATAAGATCTATTATGATCTACAGCCTGTTACTTTTCCGCGACTGATTGATACCTCCATATTTGCTAAAGTAATTGATAACCGGAGATGCAATCAATGCTGACAGTAGAAATGAGACGATTGTCTAATTCATAAATTCAGTTGTGATCCCTTCCATCTTTGATGATTGCTAAGGCCTTCACAGTATTACTATGAATTATTTTTTGCAATTCAATTGTTTCGTCTCGGAAGTTGTTACCTTGTCAATTATCATAACTTAGGCTACAAGAAATGATTTTAGGGGTACTCACTACGTTTGCTATAGCATACTTTTTGTGTTATTTTGCTAAACCCGTCGAGTTTCTACAGTTATTTCCTGTATAAAATTGATGGGTTTAGCACAATAGCACAAATAGCATGCTATAGCAAACGTAGTGAGTACCCCTTTTGTCTCCCTTGTTGTGAAGCTCAGTATGCTTGATGCTTGATGGGATCCCAAAACAGTCGTAGATCGTGTTTGGAACCTGCTTCGGTCATTCGTGATGTTGAGCTGTTGAAACCAGCCATTAGATTCGGGAAGAAGAATTAGCCATCGCTGTAAGGGCTCTCCCAAGACTGTAAATTAGCCATGAGTTTGAAAACGTAGTAGCATCCATCAGGGCTGTAATTAGTCGATGCACATGCTACTTTTGTGAGGAAAGTTTTTGGAGAAGTTCTATACACTTTTGAGTTTCATTTAATGCTAGTTTTGAATTTCAACTTCTTTCCTAAAATTTAGCCTGGAAGTGTACAATATTGTATGCCTATAGTATTTTGGCACTTTATAAGTATATAAAAATCTAATTTTTTTTTTAAAGTTTAAAATCATAATAAATTACTGGAGTTATTTCATAACTTTTTAATGTGTTTTATGTATTAAAGATACAGTTATAGGGTTAAACAGTTAACTTGACGTGTAATGGTGGACACTTAATGGGATTTTTATGATGTTGATGCTTTTATATGTATAATGTTTATTTTTTTTTTTTACAAACCGGTTAGGTTCAATTACTGTTTCATATGGTAGGATAAATTAAAAAAAAAAAAAAAAATTGAAGTTCATGTTTAGCGACTTTCTAAAAATCTGGTGGGCTCAACACAAGACTTTCACTTACCTCCGTTGTTTATAACAAATTAGGAATTTTAAAAAAAATTCAGCAACGAAATAAATTGTTAAAGAATTATTTACATTGGATTGTAATAGATACATATTTGTGTTCTATTAAATAATCTATTATTTTATCATCTACGACAATCAGTTTTTTTTATTGGCTTTTCATCTCTCTCCGTTAACTTTTACAATAGTGTATAAGATAATATTTTTCTAAAATCTTTAGCAATGCTAATAAAATTATATGGTCAGTTTCATAAAAGCTACAACATTAAAGGTACTTTAGAGGAAGAAATCTTAAAATATTGTTTATTTGCTCCTTAAAACGAGAGCTGAAAAGACTGCCCGATAAAAACTACAAGTTTATAAACAAACCTCAAAGGATATGAGATATTTTAATAAATATTATGATAAGATCTGCTAAGAATGTTTGTTGTGTTGGCTAATTACTCCCGATCAAGATGTGAGCCGATAGGCAGACTTCTACCGACAAATCCTGACCAAAGATGGCCCACCATCCCAAACTGAAGACCTTAATGTTCTTATAATGTCTTAATTTATAATCTTCCCCTAAAGATGACTCATAACTTACCTCGTTGATTGCTTCATTTCTTTTTTTTTAATACTCCTGAGCCTAGTCCATTCTGATATATCGCTCACCATTATGTGATATCAGTTTCGCAACAGCTGGGTGAACTTTCTAACTATTATTTTTTTTTCCTGTTAACTTCAACATGCACATGATATGTCTGCTGTTATCATTATGTTGAAGTTACTTTGTTGTATAATCTGTTCACTCTTGCATTCAACTGCATTGATAAATAAAATTGTATGCCAGATACATTATGAAACGCATTGATAGTGTGATTGTTGGCCCCTATATATGAATGAAATCCAGATATATATAAAATAAAATTTTACCTTATGGCGTGTTTTCAAAAAGTTTGAAATTAAAATTAAATTAGTTCACCATCCTTATTAAATAAAATGAAAAATTCTTTAATACCCTGGGACTAAAGACCCTTAAGAATAAAATATAAATCCGGAACAATGTTGTCATAACTTAAAACAACAAATAGCTGGACTAAAATAATTATTTGAGGTAATAAAATATGCACACTTTTCAAACCACACTTTTAGAGTGAAATAAATAAACAGAAATAGCTACTTCATGTGTGATACTTGAAATAATATAAACACAACAAAATAATAATTTCTGTTATTCTTAGGGGACTGATGGTCCCAGAATAAAATTTTCTTTCTTTAATATTACTTCAATTCATCGTTACATTCATTTAATACAAGATCCCAGCTCACTAACCTCTATTTTCCTTTTCATCCAACACCAAAATCATTTAGTTTCGTGCCACATCGTTCTGGAATTCCATACCTACCTTTATACGCAAAGCACCTTCTTTAATCTCATTTAAAAGCAAACTGTTCCTTCATCTTCTCAACCATCCATCTTCCGATTGATTGTAAACAAAACGTTACAATAATGATCAAATTACATTTTAAAATGAAGGCCATTGCAAATATTTAAAATAATCTTTATAAATATATTTATTTATTTATTTTTTCTTCTCTTCCTTGTGGTTTTTCTCTATGATCTTATTATACAATTATAATATATCTTCACATACACACAAATGATTATATGATTATAAACATATATGTATCCTGAGTAGACGAATTTATTTATTTATTTTTTTATAAATAATATATGTTAAGTTTGTATTTCTTGTATGTTTTTGTTTCTGTGCCAGACACAAGTCTCAGTTTTGTACTTTTCTGTTATTCTTAGGGGACTGATGCTCCCAGGATAAAATTTTCTTTCTTTCTTTAATATTACTTCAATCTTTTAAGGTGCAGTGAACCCGTTTGTCAAAATCGCAAATCAGATTAATTCGCATTATCATTTAGACCTATTAAATTCCATAGATAATATAACTTCATTAGGCTGTTGATAAATCAGATCATTTGATAGCATTATTTTTTCACCAAATCAATTCGGAAAATTTTGGTTATATAATCCAAATTGAGGTCTCTCCTCAGATACTTCCTCATGCATCTTCAGGATCATTTCCCCAAACACACTGCCACACGTAGTAATGAGCTATTTCTGTGCATTGACTCAACCTTGAACAACATCCAGTCGCGTAGACATCATGAGCAGTTTATTTACAAAATGATATCATCTTTCAAATAGAAAACTTCCTGTTAGTCTTTCAGCATCTGGAAGAACAACTTTGTGGATATGTTCCATCATCTACCATCGGAAATCTGTCAACTACAGTAAGTTCGCTAAGAGTCGTATCTTACCATTAATCCATTTTTGTGACATTCCCTTTCATCTTAAATTGATATAGATTCAACTATAATAAATTAAAAGACAAGCTGTTAGGGAAGAGGGAGGTTGAGCTCATTATGAAAACACTTTAAACAAGAAATCTAATTTATTGTATGCCGGCATTTCGACAGCAATTCTCCCGGCTTTTATTTTATTTATTATATTTCAAAATATATAATAAATGAGATTTCTCATTTAAAGGGTTTCGGGTTCAAACCTGGTAGATGACATTTGGATTAGTTAAAGGGAATAAAAAAATTAAGCCTTGGTTATTCCGTCCTTTAGAGAGGACGTAATCTCTGTGTGTTTGTCGAATACTCGTTAATGATTCCTATCCTCATCAAATCTGGATTGGAAAAATTATCACTCCTGCTGTACCTCGTCCGTAGTATAAAGTGAGTCTAATGAATAAAAGAACAAACAATTATCTAACCATTCTCTTGGTCAACGAACTATAATTCAGCAACATATTTACTATTCTGTTAAATAGCAATCTAGGCCAACAAGGTTTAGCTCATCATAATAATATTTGATTCTTTAAGTGTTTACAGTTATAACCAAGCTATGATCTATCTAGTTGAAATCTATTGAATTTTGTATTTCTGCTTAGAACTGGAGAGTCAATATAATAGCAGAATTTCAACCTTTAGGAAAATAAATAACGGTTATGAGCATGAAATAATACTGTCACAACAAAACATAATTTCAACACGTCAATGACCGCAGAGGATACGATGCGATAGTGGCGACAACTCAAAATCGTTGATGCATGTCATGTGTTTCCTCTCCCATTTCCTCTCATCGTCAATTCTGATTTTTCATGTTTTTTTATTTTAAAATATTTTACACTGAAACGTTCAGTTTTTGGTAGTAAATATGTAGTCCTTAGAAAAAAAAAAAAAAGTTTTATTTAATTGGCCTTATCCATCTTGGGACAAACAATTTTACGTAAAAACTCATTATCGAAACCTTGAGGTGTTCATCCTTCAAAGTAAGCGACCGTTACTGATTTACAGCATAGAAAAAAATCTGGTGCGGGCAACACACGACTTTCACTTACCTAAATTTTTAAAATCAATGAAAGAATTTTCAAATACAGTTAAAAAATACGCGAAATTATTAAGGAATTAATCAAATTAAATTTCTATAGAAACATGTGTTTTATTAAAAAATCAATTATATTATTATCTTAAATAATCAGTAAGCTTTATATTCTTTTCATCACTCTCCAATAACTTTTAAAAGCTTGTGTATGAGATGATAATTTTTCTAAAATCTTTAGCTTTCCAACGGTATATCATACATGTATATTACTGCTCTTATGTTCAAAAACAAAAAATTGCATTAAAAAAATATTTTTTCTGTTTTCTCCTTTAGTTGGGTATCGAATTTATTCAATTTATATATTTACCAGTTTTTCATCAGCGTTAACAAGATAATCTAGTTATTAT
Organism: Piezodorus guildinii; assembly: GCA_023052935.1. NCBI lineage: Eukaryota > Metazoa > Arthropoda > Insecta > Hemiptera > Pentatomidae > Piezodorus > Piezodorus guildinii. The sequence continues at coordinate 171,868,863 of CM041292.1, read as the reverse complement.
TATTGAATCTACAAAATTAAAGGTACTTTAGGGAGAAAAATTTAAAATATCGGCATTTAAGCCCTGTCAGACCATTTTTATCTAAATAAAACCTACATGATATTAAAGCCCATTAAATTTTACATCGATATAGCGAGTTTAATCAAAATCGTCGGAACCGTTTTTGAGAAAATCGAAAAAAGGTGCAAAATGTATGGTATAAGGTGCCTCTTCTGGTAGGCTCATTTTGATGAAAAAAGTTTTGTCACGTCTCGGGCGTATAGTTGTCTTAAATATGAAATTTCAGTTTCATAGGACTTACCGTTTCCGCCCGGGAGTTACCACAGACACACACACACACAGACCTTTTTGCGGGACTTGGTTATTTGGACTCAGGGGACCCTAAAATGTGTATTTCCGTTGAAAACTGGAATTCGAAAATTTTCACGATCGCAATACTTCCCCTTACTATATATAGTAAGTGAAAGTAAAAATGCTACAAATTATTACACAATGGTTTATTATTTCCAAATAACTATATTATAGGGTATAACTGATTATAGCTACTAATCGTTTCGATTTTTCTCTACCTCTAATAATAGCTGAATTTGGTGGAATCACATTCATTATAATTTGTGCCTTGAATATGTACGATAGATCAACTTTTTGCTATGTTTATCGCGCTTTTCTGAGTCTAATGCTCTGCATATTTTTCCCTATCTTCCAAAATAACTGAGTTATCGGCGTAACTATGGGTGAAAATTAAATTTTTTTTTCTTTTTTTAAGTTATTCGCAGTTTTTTGGTTAGAATAAATGTTTTCTATATCTTAAAAAATAAGTGAGTTTTGGGTGTATTTATTTGTAAAATTTCAATTTTTACTTTCACTTACTATATATAGTAAGGGGAAGTATTGCGATCGTGAAAATTTTCGAATTCCAGTTTTCAACGGAAATACACGTTTTAGGGTCCCCTGAGTCCAAATAACCAAGTCCCGCAAAAAGGTCTGTGTGTGTGTGTGTGTGGTAATTCCCGGGCGGAAACGGTAAGTCCTATGAAACTGAAATTTCATATTTAAAACAACTATACGCCCGAGACGTTAAAACCCTTTTCATCAAAATGTGCTTACCAGAAGAGGCACTTTATACCATGCATTTTTCACCTTTTTTCGATTTTCTCGAAAACGGTTCCGACGATTTTGATTAAACTCGCTATATCGATGTAAAATTTAATGGGCTTTAATATCATGTAGGTTTTATTTGGATAAAAATTGTCTGATAGGGCTTAAATGCCGATATTTTAAATTTTCTTCCCCTAAAGTACCTTTAATTTTGTAGATTCAATAATAATAACTAGATTATCTTGTTAACGCTGATGAAAAACAGGTAAAGGAGAAAACAGAACAAATATTTTTTTAATGCAATTTTTCGTTTTTGAACATAAGAGCAGTAATATACATGTATGATATACCGTTGGAAAGCTAAAGATTTTAGAAAAAATATCATCTCATACACAAGCTTTTAAAAGTTAATAGAGAGTGATAAAATGAACATAAAACTATCTGATTATTTTAGATAATAATATAATAGATTTTTTAATGAAACACATGTTTCTATAGAAATTTAATTTGATTAATTCCTTAATAGTTTCACGTATTTTTATCTCTAACTGTATTTGAAAATTCTTTCATTGATTTTAAAAATGGAGGTAAGTGAAAGTCGTGTGTTGCCCGCACCAGAATTTTTTCTTTTCGGTTTTTATCAACCTCTCAATCCTGAAAATTGTTGTAGCTTAATTTTCTTTAAGAAATATGATGGAGATACTGTCCTAATCTTTCATAGAAAATCACAGAATATAATGGCTGTTGCGTTACTCCTTATATAATCAGTGAAATAAAGCTGGGAAACATAAGATATATTAGCTTTTTCATTTGACTGTAAATCGAATGGCAAACAATTAAATTGTGAAAAGTCAATTATTCACTTTTGTTTACTTAGTATCACATGCTGTCCTAGGATTACTTTCAAAAAATGAAGAACGGATTCGAAAGTAAATCTGAGATGGAAAGCGTTTCAAGAGATGAATTCCTGGTTTTACGATCTTTGGTTTCTATTAATTAATGTCAGTTACCAAATTAGTTTTTATGCAATTAAATAATAACTGGACTGAATCTAAGATGAATTTTTATTTGTTTCAAAAGAAAATACTTCCACCGACGAGTTATTCATTTCTAAGAGATCGCTCTCAATGAAGCTTAAGGGAAAACGTTAATTTTCTTTTTACTCCATGTCGCCTCCTAAAATCTAGGTTAAATATGGGACCTTTCACCTCGCCATAGGTTAAAACCACAGAAAGTGCATTTCAAAGAGAAATTTTAACACTTTACTTTCTGCACTTTACAAAGGCACTGTCGAGTGGAATGACTCTTGTGATCTTTCCCTCAGAGCTTCTCACTTCTATGAGGATTTTTTTCCAAACATAATCTATTCTGATTAAAGTATGTATAATCATCTTATTGAATCGGGTTCACCTGTGGCGTAGTGGCTAGCATAACAGCCTTCTATGCCAAAGGTCGTGGGTTCGAACCCGGCGGATGGCGTCAAGATTTTTTTAAGGGAGTACAAACTCCTTGATTATGCAGTTCTTCAGAGGGGACGTAAAATGGTAGTCCCGATCCTGTGTGACGTCAAGTACTCGTTAAAGATCCCTATCCTAGTTAAACCTGGATAAGCAAAAATCTTGAACCACTATCGCCTCATTCGTCATGTTAGCAATATGTGGCGTTAAATAATTTAAAAACAACTCATCATATTAAAGTTGTTTACACAATTATTATTTTCTTTTTAATTTATATATTTTTTTTAAACTGCTTATAGAAGTGTTATTCAGCTCAGTTCTAATCGGCGATCTATTGCTGAATTGAAAAAAAAGGATTTTTACTCATTTTTTTCATAGTAATAATATATATTATATAATAATATATATATATATAATATATATATATATATATATTCATATTCATTTTCCTGTGTAGAGTATTATTATCCTGTTGGATTCAAACGCGAGGAGTCCCGATGTGCTTCGTTGAATCGAGCAGAGAAAGCGAGACATAATGTTCTTCAAGTTCTTTTGATGGATGAAAACATTTTCATTAACTCATATTTTCCTTTAATTGGTTGTCTAATTATATTTCAGCGAAAGTAGCATTTTTTTTATTAATACGTCGAACCTGTATACTTACTGTTTGCAATTTGGGAAATCTGGCTCGAACACGAAAAGTAGCACGATCCTAAAGTACATATTTAAGATGGTAATAGGCCTGGGATGTTATGGAAACTGTTTCACTAAAAATCAGTCTATGGATTCTTTCATTTTCATTGGAAAAACTTTGGATCCCACCAACACCTATACTCTTTTGAAAATATTTATTGTTTAAAAATGAAAAAACAAACGGTATAATTATTATTAATGTAGCACAAGTCAGTAAAACTTTGAAGTAAAGTTAATTTTTTTTCCTTATTATTAATAAGGAAGACATCATTTAACATTTTTAAACGATCGTATTTATAATTTCCCCATTTCATCATAAATAATGATTGGAATTTATTAAAAATAATTTTAGAGAATCTAGGAGTCAAAAGTTTTACGGTTGCAATTTTTTTTTTTCACATTATGGGTCGGTTTTTAAATTTTCGTAATGGTCAACAATACTGCTTACTTTATGTCGACGCTCAGTCAGAAGTAACATATCACTTGGTAATTTACTTTATTATTTTCAAGTAATAATTTTATAAATAAATGTTATTTGGTTTAGAAAAAGTCAAGAATTGTATTTTACTGGGATATATTATTATTCATGTTTTAACATAGGATTTACGTCACTGCGTTTATTATTCTTGTATTACAAGGTGGCCACCGGCGCGGCCACGTGATGACTTACGTTAACATAATACTCCTTCAACAGATGTCTATAGGATTTCTTTACAGAGGCGTACAGAATTCTAGTCCAATGGTTCCCAACATGTGGTCCGCGAGGAGCTATTGGAAAATTTATTAAATTATCTTAAAAGAATCCTTAAAGCTTTGGCTCGTAATAAATGTTGGGTTGTGTCACATGAAATGTCCGTTTTCAAGGTAAAGGATTTTTATTAAAATACGATATGAAAAATAAGATAATTTTTATCGAATTATTTACCTTCTTTTTCTACACATTTTTCCCAACGTGACATCAACTTTTTTATCCCCGAACTGAAAAGCCCTGAGCTTTGAAGTGAAACAAAATCTGAAAACGCACTTTTTCAATTGATCATCATTTTCAAAAGTTTTCCTTGACGAAGTTATCTAAATTCCTGAACAGGTAGTAATCTGTTGGAGACAAGTCAGGAGAATATGGTGGGTGCGGAAGAACTTCGTAGCCCAGTTCTTTCAATTTTTGCACGGTATGTTTTGAAACATAGGGTCTTGCTGCCGCTCAGTGAGATCATGAGGTACCCATGTATCGAACTTTTTACTTTCCCAATTATTTAAATGTCTGGAAACGGTAGATGCACTTCCATTTAGTTGTAATGAGAGTCCTTTAACTGTTTGTAGGGTTTCCTTCTACTGTATGTTTGAGGAATCGTTGTTATTACGGACAGAGGTCTTCCTTGGGGCAAGTTTTCCAAGTCGGTATCCCCAGCTGAAAACTTAGCAAACCAACGGCGAATGGTCCGTTCATTAACAATCCCTTCCCCATACGCCTTGCAAATATTTCTAGCGGCCTCAGTTGCTGAATGGCCGAGTTTAAACTTGTACAAAAATATTACTCGAAAATCGCATGGTAAACGCGTTCATATTTGGAGATATACTAAAAAGTGGGTAATTGATTGGGAAGCTAATGTTTATAATACAAAGGTAGAGGATTAGTAACTGTTTACTTTAAATATGCTAAACATTCGGAAGAAAACAATAGAGACCTGCAAAATCCTTTTTGTATTTCAGAAACTATAAAAACGACTTCATGTGAAACACCCAATATAACCAACGCATTGCATTGAACTTATTAATTGCGAGAGGTAAATTATAGGAAAGGTACCTATATTGTATTTTTAAACTTAAGTAATTCACTGAGAATACTGCTTGCGGATTGTGGTCAGTTCTTAGAGCCTAGTCGTGCATACACCATCTTGGGTTATCTTAACATTTAATTTTAACTGCGGGTTGCTTAATCCTTAATCCATCATTTGAACAATAGGTTTCTGTTAGTTAATACCTTAAAATTAATACAATGACTTGGAATAGGTACTATACTATACAATTTTAGAACATGTTTAGGTTTTTAACCGATTTACTTTTTTTATGTTGAATTATTGAAATATAGAATTGTTTTTTAAAGGCATGGAAGGGAGATGTTTTAGTACGCTATTGACTTTAAAAAAGAATTAAAATTTTCTAACCCGCGATTTTTTTTAAGTTAGAGGGTCTTTGCCATTGTACTGATTGAATGAAGGAGTCCGCGAAATTGGTTAGTTGGAGAATCACTGTTCTAGACAAACGATTAGAGGTAGCTGAAAGATTGCTGGAGAACGACTCCAGTAGCCGGCGGATGGAGTAGCGACGGAAGGTTCTGCTTGGAGTGCCACCGGCATTGCATTGCGTCAGCTCCTCTTCCCAACCTCTTCCTTTTTTTACTTGGCAGCCCTGTCTGCGGTAACAGATTCCTTTTTTGTTTACTTTCATTCCATTTAATGCTCGCACATCTATCTCTTGGAGGAAGTGATAATATTATATTAATAATGTTGAAAAACAAATTACATGGTAGATATACTTATTCAAGATAAGAACATTTATCAGTATAAGATATATTACTAGAACAGAATCATTTGCTGATTCATTTAACTCCACTTTATACTATGGTTAATCTATGCTCTTACACGATGTGTGTATATGGAGATTCCGACAATGCTACAGAGGGGTTCCTAAATTTTGCCTATCCTGGTTTAATTTAATTATAATAGAATTTTTAACGAGTATCTGACATCACACAGGATTGGAGCCACCTACGTAGGATGGCATAACCTAGGATTTTTTAATCTCTTTTAAAGTTCCTAGGACCATCCGCCAGGTTTGAACCTGCGACCTTGTTATTCTAACCATAACCCCAGAGGTGACCCCCACCAGAACAGAATTTATGATTAAAATGTAATCGGCGTGGTGATAAAGAATAACTCCAAAAAATTGTGAACATTTAATACTTCGTAAAATAAATAAGCCTGGTACGTGTAACACATGACTTTCACTTACTTCCTTTGTTGAAATCAATTTAAGAACTATAAAACAAAGTTTAAAGAATTATATCCAGTTTCTTTAAGAACATATAGTTAAGTTTAAATAATATAACAATGTAAAAATGATTATGCGCAATAATCACTTAAGTTATAGGCCAATTCGTCACCTTATATTACCTTCCACAAAATTGTATATAAGACATTTTTTCTACAATCTATAGGTTCCCAACGATATATAATACGTCTGTATTACAATTCTTATGTTCGGGAAAAAAAATTACCTCAATAAATACTTTACTTGGTTCAAATTTTTGCTAAAGCCATAGTACCTAAAACTCAAATCAATCAATTTTCTTTTAATCTTTAAATAATAATTGTATCTTACACATTATTAGGATGCTACTAATGATAGAAAATTAACAGCTGTTTTTTTGTCTCTTCTATAAAAATTAATATTTAGTTGTTTTTTTTTGTTTAATAAACCTTATCAACTTTGCTGTACCTTGTAATTTTTACCCTTGAAGAACATCTGCAATCTCAACAAAAACGTTGGTATTCAATAATTAGTTTTAATTATTTTAAATTACCATATACAGACAATATAATAACCACACGGATTATATTCTCCTTGATAATTTAATTTTTATCTTCGTAAAAAGGCAATAAAAAAAAATGTATTATGCTGGTTCTCGCCATTGTATGGAAAGGACATTTACTGAAAATTACCATTAATCGATTCATAATATGCGTCCCAATTTCCTTGATAAAAGAAAGAAAATAAATTCAGGTCTGTTGCTAAATAACATGCCACGTCTCGAATACCGAAAATATTTAAAATACGTCTCTAAATTATTTGAAACTTATCACTCCCGTCTTAAGATCACGCTTTTTTGTGTTGGAAGCAACGGTTTTAAAAATATTCGTGACTCCAAGCACTCAAACATCTTCGTTATTTAAATAACAAACGTACTAAAATATTTCTGTTTATATGATAACACCAATCCAGTATTTTTCTCTTCACGATCACTCTAAAAATTACAAAAGAATTTTATTTTTCCAATACCGGTGATTATTTTAAATTTTATAATTCGAACTTTGAAATATCATTATTAGAATTTAAATATTTTTGGTATGTTTTAATTCAATTAAATATAATGGAATTTATTGAAATAAAAAAACTTATTGCAAACACTTTTAGTACTCTTGTGATTCATACATTTTCAAATCCATTTTCTGAGTATCAGTAAATATCTTTACTACCTAAATGTTAAATTTTTGGAAGTTTCATTTACCTATGTATGAAATACACATAAAGGGAAAGTATTGCCATCATGATTTTTTTTTTAATTTGTTTTCAACAGAAATGTATGTCGAAAGTTCCAAATTAATCAATCCTGAAAAATCGTCTATTGTAAGATGTGCGATAACGTTATGGAAATTGTCTCTCTAATTGGTCGTTATTATTAAATTAACATAATATAAATAAAATAAAATAAATGAATTAATAATAAAAATAAAGAGACGTAATTAGTATTTAAAAAAAAAAGTACCTCTGCATTGCAACCCTTTGGATTTAGGGGTTTTTAATCTTAATTGTGTATTATCATTATATTATGAACCAAAGGTTTTTTTTTTTTTTTTTTTTTTTTTCTTTTTTGGTAAGGGAGGATGTTTGACGAGACTTTTGTGAAGGAAGATAAATAAGGGAGTTTAACGCCCTCCCTAACGGCAATTAAACAAGTCATCCTATTGTTTACTAATCTATTCTAGGACCAAAGAGAACGTTCCCCCTTTTTCCGATTTTGGATCCATCACTGGTTATGGAAAAAAAAAATGTGATATTTTTTTAGATAAATTTAAGTAAACAACGTAAATTATTTAAAAAACAACCCCATAGTTACGCTATAGTTTCACCCATAGTTACGTTACCCCAGTTATTTTTGAAGATATAGAAAAACATGTAAACATTTTTAGAATCAGTAAAGCACGATAAACAGAAGAAGAAAAAAAAGAATAGTTGGTCTGTATATTCCAGTCCAAAATTATAATAGATGTAATTCCACTAAAACTAGCTTATTGTTGAACATAGAGAACAATCAAAAGATTAACAGCTATAAACAGATATATAAAATAGTTATACCCTAATGTAATTATTTCGAAATAATAAACCGTTGTGTAATAATTTGCAGCGTTTTTTTATCGAATTTATTACTATTTTATATTTTAAATTGACTCTTTCTAAATACACTTTAAAAGTTTAATTTAGTTTACACGGTAATCCCATTTAGTTTACAGCGGAACATCTGTTTTCATGTAATGATCTAAAAGAATAAATAACTAATAACAATGTTAGTTAATGAATTTATAACAACCCTCCATTTATTTTAATAAATTAGCAGCGATTTTACTTTCACTTACTTATATATGAAATATATAGTAAGGTTAAGTATTGCGATCTTGAAAATTTTTAATTTCCAGTTTTCAACTGAAAACACACATTTTAGAGTCCCTTGAATCCAAATAACCAAGCCCCGCAAAAAGGTCTGTGTGTGTGGTAACTCACGTGGAAAACGAAAAGTGCTATGAAACTGAAATTTCATATTTAAATCAACTATAAGCCAGAGATGTTACAGAAACTTTTTCATCAAAATCAACTAACCAGACGAGCCACTTTATAAGATGCATTTTGCACCTTTTTACGATTTTCTCAGAAACGGCTCTAACGATATTGATTAAACTCTATATATCGATGTAAAATTTGATGGGCTTTATTATAATGTAGGTTTCATTCTGATTGAAATAGTCTGACAGAGCTCAAATGCCGATATTTTAAATTTTAGTACCTTTAATTTTGTAGACTTCAAAAAAATCGGTACATTATCTTATTAACATTGATAAATAACGGGTAAATATGGAAGTTGAGCGAATTTGATAAACGACTCAAGGAGAAAAGTTCCAACATATTTATTTATGCAACACAAGAATAGTAATATAGATGTACAGTATACCGTTGGATAGCTAAAGATTTAAGAAACAAATATTATCTAATTCACGGTGTTTTAAAGGTTAATGGAGAGTGATGAAAAGACGATAAAACTAACTGATTGATGTAGATAAAAATTTAAAAGAAATTATTTAGAAATTAGAAATTTTTTTTATTTTGTCTTTGGGGCTTTCCCATACAAATAGAGCCTAGCTGGGCTATAAATTACAATATTATGGTTTTAGAACTTAATATACATATCGATTAAAAATAAATAAAATAATAGTGAAAATTTATTAAAACAATGTGACTTTCAAAAATAAATTACAGATTAAAGAATAAACAGTTACTGGTGCTATAACAGATACAATAAATAAACAAAATATCACTTTGAAGGAAGATAAAAAAAAAAAAAAAAAAAAAAAAACTCTGAATAGAAAATTTAAAAGATTATTCAATAAAACACTAGATTTTTTATTTTATTTTAGCTGTAATTTATCTACATAAGAGACTATATATAATTATAGGTTCTTTATTATGCCTGACTCAATACTAATAATGTAATCCTTACCCTGAAAAGAAATATAAATAAATTGAAAGATTTATGGCCATAAGATGACTAGAGAGTGCTGGCTGGCCATTCATAGGATCCGACCTGAGTATGAATCAACCATCTCAGGGGTCCTCACTTTTTTTGCCTTGGGCTCACCTCAACTCATTTACGACTTGTTTCGAGCGTCCTTTTAAATAAACTGAAACAGGCAAAACATCTTTTTACATATTTTTTTTGTTTTTGTTTGTAAGAGTAATAATTGCTGAAGAGTACAAGTATTAGCTGGTAGTTACTAGCTTTGTGTTTAGATAGAAGAGGGAGTGCGGAGACCTGTTGAGAAGGAGGGTCGTGTCCTCAGTTCAATAATAGCATCTCTTTCCTAGTTTTCTACCTGCTTCGCCCAAACCTCCTCATTTCCTCCGACCATCGTGGGAAATATGTTAATACGTATTCCCCATCTGGTCTTGTTCCCCTTGTTTCTTGGTTTTTTCTTCTGTTTGCCTACTACCTTTATAGTTTTTTTTTTTAAATTCTGAATAAAAAACTATCGTCATATCTCGTCTTTCATCAGATCTTTACCTCTAGTATACCGCTCATTAGGTATATTGGCATACAAAAAAAAAAAAAAAAAAAAAAAAAATTGTTCATATTGTACTTATGGACTTTGGGTTTTGAGCTATAATGAAGAATTTTTACTGATTCTGAACATTTTGTATACTTAACAAATATTTTTATAGAGGATACTTATTTTAATTTTAACTTGACATAGCTATAACCTTGACATATAGTGTCAGAATTGAAGACTTAAAAAATTTCTAATAAATCCCACGAGATAACCTTTACTCTTCGTGGTAAATCTAAGCCTTCCTTCCCTACAGTATCCTTCAATAACATTCCGCTAGTTCCATTTAAGCAGATCCGATATCTAGGATTCATCTTGACAAACGCCTTACTTTTAACCCTCATTCCATACAACACGAAACCGCTCCACGTTTTCAGCTGCTTTAACACTTACTACACAAACGTTCTAATCTTCCACTTGACTACAAAAGGCTCATGTACATAGCTATCATAAGGCCGATATGGACTTAAAGAGTTAGCTTTGGGCTCTACTAAACCATCAAATTCTTCTTAAAAACCTCAATGCTCCTTACTTAATAACGAATAAACTGACCCATAAAGGCCTTAATGTTCCTATGTCGCTGATTTGGCCCGAACCAGATATTATTCCTTTCATGAAAACTCCATTCCCATTCGAATTCACTAGTTTAAATCTTTTCTTTCCCTTCAATTTGATAATCCTCCGATACGTCTGAAAAGAAGATGTCCCCGAGACCTTCTAGTTTAGAATATGTTTAGAGTGCTTCCAATGGGAAGGTTCTCTACACGTGTTTCATGCCTTTTAGATCTAATTATTCCCGGTTCCTTGGTTAAAACCACTAATAATTTTATATTTTTATCGCGCTTAACTGATTTTAACACTCTACACATTTTTTTCTCTATCTTCAAAAATAACTAATGTATGTATAAAATTACAATTTTTTTTCTCTTTTTTTTATAATTATTCGCGTTTTTTTTTTTTTTTTAAAAACACTAATACATTTTTTCTCTATCTTCAAAAATTGAATTAAAATTGGTTATTGAATTTAATCACTTTTAATCGGCCACCATTTTAAGAATAACCAGCTGATATCTATGTCTAGGTTTTAGAATCATCGTTGCATGCCCTTATATTTTTGTGGCCTATTTTAAAAAAAGTGGTCTAGTAGTTAAGGAGAAATGCCGCGGGCGAACGGATTTTTTATTATTCCTTATTTTTTTTTTTTTTTTGCGGTTCAATTACAAATGTTCATTAATGAAAATAATAAACCAAAAAAGTTTATGTTGTACACATTCCCTCATCGAATAATATAATGTAGGTTTCATTTGGACAGAGAAATGCTGGGGCTTTGAGGAAGATAAAAGTTATCCGCTTTGACCTGTGCCTGGAATTGCCCTGATTACATGCGAGGCTCCATTATCTTGTTATATAAACAGCGGGGTACTCTAGTTTGGAAAGGGATTATTGTCGGGGGCACTTAGGCCTCACATGTTAAATCTAGATTGTACATGTTCCATATTGTGGTAACGACTTTCAAACCATTCTTACATTTACATATTTTCTCCTCACACGCCCGCTGCTCCGATTTGGTTATCTTAACCAATTTCGGATCTACATCCCTGTGGTTTGATTGAGTTGATAAGGTTATTTTGATACCCACGTATAAATTAATGAAAACATGGTTTCCCTATTAGCTGTTTATCACTTTATTAATCATAGAAAATTAAAAAATGAGGTAAGCCTATGTAGATTAAAAACAGTATGAGTTGATGCAGAATGTCATAATCCAGTTTTTTTTTCACATAATTAAATAATGAATTCCATGTCTCTATCTGTATCTAAAATTCATTAACTATATCAATGTGCAACTTATTTTACTATTGATTAATATTATCATATTGTCTTTGCAAACAATTGTAGAAACCTACCATTTAATTTACGCATCCTACAAGAAGAGTTGGGAATGATAAATATGGAAATAAATACAGGCAAAACCAAGATAATGAGGATAGGTAGGAAAAGCGAGCAGGGGGATCGAGTCGTAAGACTAAATAACACAAGGTTAGAGCAAGTGCGGGACTTTAAATGTCTCGGTGCTCATCTTAATGAACATGGCTGAATAAAAGCTGCAAGCAGATGTCTTAGTTCCCTCAAGAAAGGATTCACCGGGAAAAAAATAAGTGTCAAAAATCACAAAAATCATAGTATATAAAAATACTTTCTTACTGATTCTCTCATATTCAAGTGAATCTTGGACTCTAACCAAAAAGCACAAGAGCCAACTACAAGCGATGGAGATGAGGTACCTAAGAAGAATGGTGGGGAAGACCAGAAGAGACCGAAGTGAGAAACGTAACAATAAGGTCAAACCTGGGACTTCGTTTTGCTCTGGATATTATTGAAGAGCACCAACTGAGGTGGTTCGGCCATGTTTCCGGAATGGCAGAAAACCGAGTAGCAAAGGCTGTATATGAGACAAGGGTGGAAGGTCTAAGACCGAGAGGAAGACTTGGGAATGCGCGTTTCAGGAAGCCTTTGACAGAAGGGGTCTGGAATGGAGAAGAAGATTGGTGCAGGAGAGAGATTTATGGATTAATCTCTAAAAAAAGAATGCTCACACAGTTGGCGGTAGAAGAGTAGAAGATTAAATAAATAAATAATATTATCAATTGTAATTGAAAAAAAAAGTACATATAAACAACCAGAATGTGAACTGCATTATATTAAAGTCCATTAAATTTTCTATCAATATAGCAAAGTTTAACAAAATAGATAGAGCAGTTTTTGAGGATTTGATAGAAAGGTGCAAAATGCATGATTTTAAAGTAGATCTTTTGTTCTGCTGGACTTACCATGCACACAAAGACCTTTTTGCGGTACTTGGTTGTTTGGACTCAGGGTACTCTAAAATGTGTATTTACATTTAAAACTGAAATTCAAAAATGTTCAAAATCAATAAACACTTTCCCTCACTATATATTTCATATGTAGGCAATTTGGCCCGTACCAGGTATCACACCTTCCATGGAAAACTCCACTCCCACTCTAATCCATTAGTTTAAATCCTTGCTTCCTCTTCCATTCCTGATAATCCTCCGAGGCGTCTGATAAGGAGATGGCCTCGAGACCTTCTTGTTTAGACTCACTACCAAAGAGTGCTGCCAATGGGCAGTTTCTCTTCAGGTTAATTTCATTTGTTATGACATTTCAGCATATTTACTTGATCTAATTTTGTACAGTTGTAAATTTCAATAAAAATATATTTTAAAAAAATATGTAGGGAAGTGAAGGTAAAAAATATTAGAGCATTTATGTTGATCTTTCTAGGTCGTTAAATTTTTTTTTTTTTTTTTTTTTTTATAACATCATTTATTAAAATTTACAACTGTACTTCAAAATACAACAAGTAAATGTGTAGATGACAAAAGATAAATAGCGTGATACAGACTTGAAGAAGAACTACCCAATGGCAGCACTCTTGTAACTTTTCTAAACTAGAAGGTCTCGGGGCCATCTTCTTTTCAGACGCCTCGGAGGATTGTCAGGAATGGAAGAGGAAGCAAGGATTGAAACTAGTGGGTTAGAGTGGGAGAAGAGTTTGTTATGGAATGAGTGATATCTGGTTCGGGCTAGATCAGCAACAAATGGAATATTTAGGTCTTTATGGATGAGCTTATTAGTGACAAAGTAAGGAGCATTGAGGATTTTACGAAGGATTTTGGATTGTAAGGATTGGATCCGGGAAGAATTTGACGGTTTAGTAGAGCCTCAAAGCTCAACTCCGTAAGTCCATATATGCCTAATGATAATCATGTAGAGGAGTCTTTTGTAGTTAAGTGGAAGTTTTGAGCGTTTGTCAAGTAAGTGTTGAAGTAATCGAAAGCGACGAGCAGTTTCTTGTCGTTTCAGTCTAGTGTGCGGATTCCATGTTAAACGTTTGTCAAGTAGAAGTGCTATGTAGCGGATCTGTTCAACTGGAACGAGCGGAATGTTATTAAAGGATACTGTAGGGCAGGATGTCATAGGTTTACGACGGAGGGAAGGTCGTTTAAAATTGATTTTATATAATAATCAGTGATCTCCTGCTTCTTTTTACAATGATTATAGTTTTGTTAATAAAAATGTTAATTTTTTAAATCATTAGAAAAATCTGTATTATTATTATTATTTTTTTTTTTAAATATCAGTAGAAGTTTTTACACTAAAACTTAAAATAAACGCTAAATAAAATTACCATAAGATTAAATTCATATTTCGTCGGGACCATGCTAAACTAACGAATTTGATGATCAAATTCTTATCACATTCGTTAGTTAAGCATCTTGCCGACGATTTCATTAACAGCGTACGTCACGTAGAAGATCTAAATAAATCTCCGAGGAAATATTCAAAACATTATTTCTTTGAAACCTGAATAAAATATATGTGTATAAATTTCTTGACAGAAAGTGAATAAGCAATATCATACATATTTTAAAAAATAGACATAAATTACAATAAAACACAGACAAGGGTCACCCTATCCCTGAAATGCAAAGTTTTTGCAATGAACATGCTTTCGTGGGTATGACGGACACCTACCTACCTGCCACCTACGGAATTACATACATTGAAAATATATACTTATCTAAAAGTGTAAAATTAGTATTGAATTTCAGAGAGAATTTAAAAAAAAAAAGTGTATATATATATATATATATATATATATATATATATAAACACACACACACACTTACATATATATATTAGGTAATCCTACTGCTTTTAGTTGAGATAAAAATGTCGAGGCTGTTGAAATGTATCTCGGCAACCTTAGCATTATGAGACTGACATATCTGATTACTTTCTCCTCAGCAATGATTCAGAACAAAAAGTTGCTTACATTGGTCTGTTTGAGCACTGATATTCTGATATCGCAAACATGTTCAAACAGATATAAATATTATATGCCTGAGGACAAGATTATAAGAAAACCAGCTGATAGATCCCATATTATTTTTGTTTTATACGACTTACGCTTTTTAAAGTACCATAAGCTTCTAAAAAGCTGTATTAATTTTAAAATAAGTTTTTTGTTTTTTAATATTTAATGACCCTCTTTTTAATAAAACAAAATAGTTTTTAATGCCGACACCGTCAACTGTGGTCAAAGAAGATATGAGACAGCTGGTAATACAAAGAAGGGAAAATTCTTTTAAAAAAGCTCTTCTATAAGTTAAACCACAAACATCCTCCACTTTCTCGGAGGTTTTACTCTAAAAAAATGACGGGACGGTGTTCTCACGTTTAACATATGTCGTGTGGTCCTAAACGTTCGATGCTGGGTTGGGAGAGTTTTCCTTTTTTGTTTGATTGTGAAGATACATAAATAAGGTTTTAATGTGTACAATATTACCGCAATTAAAATAGTATCGACCGTCGGAAGTTGGGGTCATCTATTGGGGGTCATCTGAGGTATAGTTGCAGCAAAACAGCCTTATATGTCCTGGCCTTCAGGTCAAACCCGGCAGATGGTCCTACATGTCTTTAATGGGAGTAAAAATCCTTGCTTAAGCCAGAGGGGGGGGGGAGGAGGGGCACGTGATATAGTGGTCTCGAGCCTATGCGATTACAAGTATTCGTTAAAGATTCCTTTCCTAATTAAGCCTAGTGGCCAAAATTTTACTAGCCTCAGTACCATAAAGTGGTGTTAAATGAATAAAAATAATTAACATCATGAATAGTTTTTGTTATTAGTTTCAGAATTAGAAAGTTGTATTTCCATTAAATACCTGGACTTGTTATTGTTAAATATTATCAATAGTAAGATTTCTCCCTGGAAATAAGAAAGGCTACAACAAAATATTTTTAATATCAAAGATTTATTAACTCAAGAATAAATAGAGTTGAAAGTTGCATGTACTAGTTATTTTTGCCGTAAAATAATTCACTTTCCGCCACCTGTTACTATTATATGTCAAAGCATTTTTTTGCGAATAGGAAAGAACAAGGCCATATGGCGTTTTCAGACGCCCCTGTAATTACCAGTGGCAGTCCTTCATAACCTCAAACATCGGTTTATGGTTTGTCGGCTTGATACCTGATTTATCGAATTGTTAAAAAAAAAGAAAAAAGAAAAACGCTCTACAGATTACCGAAAATTAATAAATCCATGAATATTTAGTAGAGTTCTCTTAACTATTCGTACCCATAAAAATTCATTGCGGAATTGTAGGATACCCATTCGGTGAGCTTAGTTTAACTTACAGTTTTTTTGTATAAGCTTCAACAAAGTGCATTCCAAAAAAATACAATTTTTTCTATTTGTCAAAAGGAAAATTAAGAATTCTCATTTAATAAATACATTTATTTACCTGTTTTCAGATATTTCTAAGTATAGATGAAATATAGTAGTTCTTACCTAAGTGGAATGGATTTTATATTGGTAGTGTGTTAATGGTTCACAAATGTTACTGGTTTATATATATCTTGTTAGATCGGAACATTATTTTATCATCTTAATTATTGACGCGATAGACGTGCCTGACCGTTTTTACCCTGTTCTATAGCTCCTCAAGTCTTCAGCTAGTCTCAGTAAAATCCCATTCATTATGCTAGAGTTATGCTACCCATTCCATATTGTTAGTTGCCATTCATGAGTTCCTTATTCACGGAGTCTGGGTCGTTTGGTTATTGCCCGTCTTAATCCAGGTGACCCATCTCAAATGTATCTATGTTTTTGAGTCTTATGATACTAATATAAGCTGTACTACTAGGGGAAAGATGTAGCTGAGTGGATTAGCGCGCGTCCCTAGATGTCCAATTACTTGGAATAAAATAATTGCGAGTGTAAACTAATCACGGTGCTGGGGGGCTTTTAACTCGGTAATAATACCTCGCCGGCACTCTCTTCTCTGAGAAACCTTCATAACACCTACAAAGGCGAGGTAGAGAGAGAAAAAAAAATTGTAATTTTTTCGATGGTTCCAGTCTCTGAACTAAAGACTCTTTGAATCTTTTTTGATATCTGAACCATCTAATACCCAAGTCTGCCATGCTTGGACCTCAACTGTACGATGGATTGTGATGCTTTATTGGCTGCGACAGTACAAGATTTGATCTCCCACTCCTCATCATCAAAGATCTATGTTAATTGAATCAAGCCATAAGAAGACTTGCTATCTCTCACCAGGTCCCCTAGCCACCCAGAACTCCTTCTCCCAGTAGCCGAGCTTCCTCTGACAGGTGATGGAGGTGAGCGGACAGCATTGAATGGAGCTTACCACTCGCGCCCGTTAGGCCTTGGCGTCCCACGGCACAGCTGTTCCACTCTCCCAGTCCAATGCCTTCGTCTCCATTTCGATGCTAATATCCATCTCACTCACTCTCCTAAATCAGTTAGCCTCTAAAATATTCCTGTTAGCTTTTAATTCATTATTTAACCCTCAATTTATGGGACAATGTGACACAACGCTTTGAACAAGCATTACTGAATACTTAAGCAGTGCTTGCCATATACGCGAGGTGCCTTGGGTCTTTTGCATTTCTGCTTAATTAACAAGTGTATTTCACTAAACATTGATTATAATTTTACATTCCAATGGATTGTTAAGAAAAAATAACATGATCTTTGTTGTATCGTAGATCGTCGTGTGATAGATACCTCGATATCTCCTTCTTACATCAAGAGTAATGATAAATTTGTTTTTCAAAAACCTACAACCGCAATCAGCTAATGAATAGTCGTGGGCTCAGTGCTTGATAAGAACAGTAAGTACTGTCTCTAGGTTGATAGCTGTGCAAGGAAGTGATCCAGCTAAGATCACGCAAAAGCACCAGATTTTTCATCCAATTAAGGGTACCCTTTCATAGATATGGTCATCGGCAGGGTCTCTCTACCAGAAATAACAGAATATAAAATATTTTTTAATAATAAATATTTCGATTTATTCTTAGTGTCATGGTTGTATTATTTCATAAAAGTAGTTACTTTAATTATTAATATCTAACTTTCCTCGATTTCAGACTATTACAGGGAAACCTCTTATTAATAACATTGTTTATTAATAGAAAACAACTCAATTTATGTTTTGACATTACAACAGGATTTAAGAATTGACCTATATAAATTTGATATTTATTTAGTTAAGTAGTCAAAAATATAATTAGTATTCACGT
This sequence comes from Piezodorus guildinii, assembly GCA_023052935.1. Lineage (NCBI taxonomy): Eukaryota > Metazoa > Arthropoda > Insecta > Hemiptera > Pentatomidae > Piezodorus > Piezodorus guildinii. The sequence goes on along the minus strand of CM041292.1, from coordinate 171,850,325 downwards.
TCTAATGTGTATATTTATGAAATTGTTCAATTCATAAATGTTAGCTGTTATATTAATAAGTTGAATTTATTCTTTTAATGTAAGGTAATGTTTTTAATAGGGTGATTTAATTTAAAATGGTGATCCTGGAAGTTGGAGATTAAAGTGGACTTTTCTAATTAGTAAATTATTTTGAAAGGGAATGAATTAGTATCCTACCAAAGCGAGACTCGAACCCAGAAAAAAAGACACTCCGCTCTCCTAATGAGCCATCCTGCTTTTAACTTTTAACTGTATTGACAGTTTGGAGTAAAGCTGACTGATTTAACTAACCTGAAATTAGACTTTATCATATCGAAGATATAAAAATATCTAAGGGAGAAGTTAGTTCAGGGTGCAGTCAAAAGAACACACAATTTATTTTAAACTTAATTTTACTGGTGCCAACGTTTCGGTCCAAATTATTGGCCATCTTCAGGGCTCTAAAATACAAAATATAACAACCAGTTGTAGAATACAATATATAAAGATGATAAGTAAAAGAAATTATACCGATAATTAAAAACAAAGTGAAATGTTAGTTATGACAATTGACAAATATAATAATAATTAGAAACAAAAGGGCTAAAGAAATTGAACTAACTTCTCCCATATATACACACAGTCAACCATTCTCACTTCATTATAAAGATTAAGAATTTTTGAAAAATTTCCTCGGTAAAATTATTTCGATCGGTTAAGCGGACTAATATCTCGTCTTTTTTTTTTTTTTTTTTTTTTTTTTTTTTTTTTTTTTTTTTAAATTTATTTTTACATCCACACCTGTCGCTCAGCCCGTGACAATAAGCGGATTTGATAACAATTGATATAAAGGGTATGTCAGGCATGAGGGAGGTTGATACCCACTGGCATCTACTCCTAACTTAAATTTTAAAAGAGTTTACTTAAGGAGATCTCTTAGCCAGCTTCTTTTCAGCCTTCTTTGAATATTCCCTGGCATGTCTGTCGTGGCCATGTTTTGTATGAGTTTGTTAGTATGTCCGTGTCGGCAATTGAAATCTGAATATCTCTTTTCCGTGATGACAGGGCTCGACAAGCCAGTAACCAATTTATAGCCACTTTCTAATAGAATAAGTCATTCGCAGCAATTTAGACAAATGTTTTGTTCAGAGCAAGTGTCATGATTTCTTCTTTAGAAGATACTCTTAAGATTAATGCCGCTCTCAGTATTCAGGGCACATGGCCATACCTGGTAGCTCTTATTAGTTTCTGAAATATGTTATAGAAAGAGGCGATTCTTTGCCTTTTGTTGTTCTATCAGCTTTTATGGAGAGCCTCTTGGCAGATCTGCTATGGGGCTGAGCGGCGTTCTGGTGGCATGCTGATGGCTTAAACGTCGGTGATATTTTGCTAATCAATAAGCAAATAAAATAAGATGAGATAAAGGGTTGAATATAACTCTTCATCAGTTTAGTTTTGAAGTGTAGCTTCGCAGCCTTGACTGTAGAGCATGTGGTCACAGCCTTCACCGCATTGGAGGTATTGAGGGCCACGATTATGATATCCTCGGTGGAACACGTACCGAGCAAGGGTACTACCAGTATAGTACCTTCAGGGTTCGGAGGATCGTTTACTGCTGGAAGGTTGCGGTTGGACCAGCTATTTTTGATCTAGATATCAAAAGATGAAGAATGTGAAACTAGTTTAGTTGTGATTAAAAAAGTCACTATGAGAGAGGAAAATTTGTTATACGCATATTTTTGGGTGAAGTCACAATACTGCTAAATTCGGAGCTGTCTGAATGAAAGGAAGGGGAAAAATAGGACGAAAAAGATTACAAAGGGTTTGATAAATCTAGTCATTATTTAAAAATATATAAACTCTTTCAATAATATTTTAACTAGACCAAGACAATATTAGCCTTTATAAGATTTTTTATTTCAATGAAAACAAATTGGGATTATTATTTATTTTATTTTTAAATGTTAGATTTAATTTAATTTCATATTCTATTTTTTTAGAATATTACTATTAGCTGAAATTGAATCACAAGAAATACCTTAGAATTTTAAGCGAGTTTAATGTAAATTATCGTTATTAATCGGACGCCATTTGAAACTAATCAGCTCATATCAACGTCAAGGTGTTAGGATCATCGTAGGAAGCCTAAATATTTTTGTGCCAAATTTGAAAAAAAAAAAATGAAAATATTCCTGTAATTTTGAAGAGAAGCCGCGGCGGCGTACATCTGGTGGCGGACAAACTTTTTTTTTTTTTTTTTTTTTATTTTTCGGCTTCTACGTATCTTCAAACTCAAATTTTGAAGGGTTTTTTCGATTAGAAAGGTTCATTATTGAAAACGGGCGAAAAAAAAGAAGTCAAGTTTCTTATGTATTGAAATGAATGATGATTGAATGAATGAATGACTTATGTATTGAAATGAATGATGATTGAATGAATGAATGACTTATGTATTGAAATGAATGATGATTGAATGAATGAATGACTTATGTATTGAAATGAATGATTTATTAAAGCTGTCATACTCATTGCCCCAGAGTGGGGCAGATTGTATTATTTCTGAATAAATCAATTATTATTTAAAAATAAAAAGTTATTAATTTATTTATAATTTTTTGTCATTTTATTAACAACAGGACGACAATTATTTTATCATTTTTTTTTTTATTTCAATAAAAACTTGTGAAGATTGTTTTTATTTGTGCTTTTTTTATATACATGTTATTATTTAGATTTAATTAAATTCTGTATTCTATTTTTTTTATTTTATTATTATTTTTTTATTTTTTTTTAGGATATTACTGTTAGCTGAAACTGAATCACAAGGAGGTATAATTACCTGTTTTAAGTGAGTTTAATGAAACTAAAAATATTGTTATTTATAAAAATAAAAATGTTTATATGGATATAAGTAATACTTATTGCATATATTTTACTAACATGGCCGCAGTGTGATGACCGCAAACTAATACCGTTTCTTTTAATAGAAGTCGCATTTCCCTGGATCGTATGAACTCGGAATGTCAAGGGTCATGCTACTGGCTTCATTTATACTCCTGCCCCTTTTTCATTTTATGACTTTTAGCCGTGTACTCGTCTTCGAGGCTGAACTAGATATCGATCGACAACTTTTCACTTCACAAACTTTAGTGGTTCAAGTCGAAAGCTCGTCGGTGATTTAACTGCTCTGAGTGAAAGTTGAAGAGTACTTTCTGGAACAGAGTTTTACTCACAACTTTAGTATTAGCATAGGTTACATGATTAGTTCTTTGTTATAGTTCCGAGTGCACTACGCAGGAACTTACCTCTGTGTTATCAGCTGTATGATTATAGAGGAAAGTATGGTCTCGCTTCAGAATTTTCGTGATTCGAAATAGAGGAATCCCTGACAATGGCTAATTGGTAGACAATACCGTTGTGAAATCCAGTTCAAGTTTCACCCGTAGTTGATGTTAATTTATACTTGGGATTCTTTTCGGAACAACTTTCTTCGTTATTTGGAAGGCTGTTGCATTTGCATGAACGTGTCAATTGAACATACACTTCTGGTTCGCGCATAATGAACGAATACACCTCAGAGCTTTTCTCTCTTGAGCTGAAATATTCTACTTAAAGCAAACTTGTATGTTATTTTTGAAAGTTTATGGATTCCAACATTCCATTGCTCCTTCTTCATTTATGAAAACATTTGGCAAAGATAAAATCATTTTTGACGACACTTAAATAATAGCTGATCGTCTAGCTATAGCAATAGGTTGTGAATAAATTGTAGCTTAAACTTAATATAAATATCTCTCGAAAGTTGTTTGTGAATAATTAGTTAACAATGAATAAATAATTACATTCTCTAAAATGAAATTTTTAATTATTTTTTCTTTAATGTCTTTCAAAATCACGTATCGGCCACTAAGGACCGCTCGAATATTATTGGTTAGCCATCTTTGGGAGCCTTGATTTTCATTCTTCCCATCGCAGTTTCATGATTTTCGACTGCATTTCTTTTCTTTTTTTCGCACCACTTTGTACCTCTCTTTTTCTATTTTCCAATATTGGTGAAATTTTTCAGTGTTTTTCTGTATGTGTCTTTATCTAGATATTTGGCATCTAAACTTTTAAGGTTCTTTAATATTTCTCTTATTTGCTTCGTGTATCCTCCTATGCTTTTGTAGCTAAAAATTTTGTTGAAAATCTTTTTGTCCAATCTGTTCTCCTTCATCTTATTCAACTGCCCATACATCAGCCTTCTAATTCTTATCTCGGTGCCCAAGTCTTTTCTTTGGATCTCTTCATTAGATCTTTGCATGTAACCTCCTTGTGTTTTCTCGGGCCCATAGATTTTCTTAAGATCCTCCTTTTTATTCTTAGCAGCTTTTCCAAGTTGGGAGGCTTGTGGTCTCCATCCCATATCAATAAATCAAAGGCATTATCCCAACATTTTAATGCCTTAACTTTGCATTGGAAGAGAGTTTCTTTTTATTGTAAATTTTAAGTGTTTGAAAGCTTAAATTTTCTAATTTTGTGATTTTATATTGGATCCTATATTTCTCAGAACCGTTGTAACATTTATTTCCGACACATAAATTTTCTAGTCACATTTATTTTGTCAGAAAATAAATTTTTATATTTTCTTTCGGGTCTTAGGTTATATTTTCTAAATTTTTAAGATCAGATTCTACTAACAAATCCTTTAAAATAAGTTATATCCGTAACTCACCAATGGAAAATTTATGTTATGAACCTCTTTTTTTAACTTTTAGAAGGATTGTCGTCCATCGATAAGGAGAAAGATTAGGAAGATTCGGAATAGTGTTTTTTTTTTTCTATGAACGTATCTTTATTATTCCAATGAGGATCAAACGGAATAGTTTAGTTCTTATACAATTTAAACATTGAGGATTTTACATTGTAGTTTTTGGGTATTAGGCATATGAGAGGAGGCCCAACTTTAGTTTAGAGACGTTGTTCGTAAATGTTATTTTTTTTTAAGTTTATTTTAATTTTTAAATTAAAAAAAAAAACGTTTTTGTTATAGTTTTATACCAGGAATCTAATTTGGAAGTTTATAAAGGTCTAGTACAAGTGAGCCTAGGTATCGGAACTGTTATCATTACAAACTTATAACCGAAATATTATCTCGGATCCAGTAGGACTTGGTGGAATCTTTTTCAATTCTCGTGATAGATGATTGTGATGCCGAAAAAAGTTAGGAATTCTATACTAGCGAGCATTATTTCTTTGAATTAGATTTTGATGAGACTATTTTTAATAATTATGTCATTCGTGTTGACAGGTTTTCAACCATACGTAAAACGGACTATCTCTTATTATTTAGTGTTTATTCATTTTTTATAACAAGATATTATTTAATGCAGAATAATTATAAAATACAGAGAGCTGATGAATCACGTACATGGCCTGAAGGGAGCTGAGGATAGTGTATAGAGCAAAAGGAGGACGCGGAGTTAACTCTTTGAGCCAGTTGATATTATTAGCTGCCTCAAAGCGAACGGCTCAACACTCTGCTCATAGCACCGTCCACTTAGTGCTCTACTCTGCCTCTAGTCCATCATCTCTTTGATCGTCTTCTGTCTACATTCTGTCCTCCTCTGGCCTGATACCTGCTAATGATTCACGGAAAGGACTCGGTAAAACTACCTATCCCAAAAATATAAAACAATACGCACATCATATTTTGTTTTGCAATATAAATGGCTTAAAAAATTTATTCAAATTTACAGTAAATGAATGTGATACAATAAGGCAATATCTCATATTATGCTTCGTAGAGACTTGGGTGACAGACGATAATTTCTCTTTACCCCCTTGGTTACATGAGTATACACCATTTAGCAGTAAGGCTGTAAAAGAGAACACAAGAGGGCGTGGCAGCGGCGGTATACTAACCCTAGTCCATAGTTCGATTAATTCAGGAACAAATATTGTATATTGCAACCGCTACTGGCTTTTTGTCAATATTAAAATTAATAACAAATTATTAACAATTGGAAACATTTACTTGCCCCCTGTATGTGATATGGATGTAATACTGGAAGATCTGTGTAATACTATCACGGAAATACTACTTAATCATTCGAATACTTACCTGTTTGTTAATGGTGATTTTAACAGTCATGTAGGTGACCTGAATTGCTTGGAGGAAGAAATATTGTACAACTCAAATCTATACGCTACCAGGACGAATAGCCATAAACATATTAACAGACGAGGAAAACAATTGGTGGAAGCGTTGGAATCATTAGGGCTCATACTATGCAATGGCAGGACCCCTTCAGATAGACCTGGAAAGTTCACATTTATGTCTAAAGTTGGAAAAAGCGCTATTGATCTAGTTTGGATCAACGATATGGCACTAGAGATATTAGATGATATGGAAGTTATAGCCATGTCTGATTTTCTGGACCATTTAGCTTGCACTACTTCCGTGAAACCATACGTTTGCTTACCAAATCCTCAACCGTTCACTTATATAGGCATGGGTCCCAAAAAATTTGTTAAATGGGAAGGGAATAAAAATATATTATTCAGATCAAATTTAGCTTGCAGTGAAAGAATTTACTTTAATTCTTATGATGTGAATCATCTCTATAATAATTTCGTTGAATGCTTGCATGAAAGTATGTCTTCTGCTGGAATGCTTTTAATAAAAAAAACAGCGAAGTATATCAAGTTTGAGCCTAATCAACCCTGGTTTGATTTAGAGTGCAGTAATCTGAAAAGGGAAGTTAGGAGAAAATATAGAGCATTAATTAAATTAAATTTTTCCCCACAAGCATTACAGGACTACATCCAAACAAGGATTCTTACAGAAATTTAATTAATGGTAAGAAAATGGAATTTAGATTTCAAATTATTAAAAACCTGCAGGATACAAAAAATAGCAAACAGTTTTGGAAAACCGTCAATCACCTGAAACCATACAAACCCAATGAGAATGCGGTAGCCATAGAAGAATGGACCGAATTCTACAGAGCCCACTACGGCCAGAAGATCATTCAGAGCTTAGAATTCATCCCCACTACCAACTCTATTCTAGAAGCTAATATAACGCTGGAAGAGATGCAGCTATGTATTAATCTCTCTAAAAACAACAAAGCTCCTGGACCGGACCTTATAATTTATGAAAATTTGAAGAATCTCACCCCAGAGTGGGAACACTATATTTTGAATTTATTCAATTCTGTACTTGATCAAGAAAAATTACCTACCCAGTGGTCTAAATCCAAACTCTACTTACTTTTTAAAAAAGGTAATAGAAGCGATGTAGATAACTATAGAGGTATATCCCTACTGAACACGATTGCTAAATTATTTACCGCCATCATTGCGAGGAGAATAATGCTATGGGCGGACTCTCACAATCTAATACCCGAAGAGCAAGCAGGATTCAGGAAAGGAAGAGGCTGCATTGATCATATCTTCACTCTTTCAGCACTTATCGGAATAACGTTCAAAACAGAAGGAAGATACCTATACGCCACCTTCATCGACCTCAAAAGAGCCTTCGATTCAGTTGATCACGGACTCCTTTGGAGAAAGCTTATTACTCTAGGAATCGGGGGAAAAATTGTCAAAATTATTAAAATGTTGTATGATAATGCATCAACACAAATTTCTGTTAACGAACAACTTTCAGAAGATATCGATATCACCTTAGGACATTTACAAGGCGAAAGTCTGAGCCCAACCTTGTTCTTGCTATTCATCTCCGACATAGTTCAATTCTTTCATGACAAAGGAGCGGCAGGTATAAGCATAGACACCTTACACGAGGTGACAATGCTCCTTCTAGCTGATGATATCATCTTATTAAGTAACAGTTGGCATGGAGCACAGAAAAATATAAAAATACTACAGGAGTACTGCAGTAACAATTCTCTCATATTAAATGCGGAGAAATCCAAAACTCTTGTTTTTCATAAATCTCCAAGGCTTAAACAGCTCAAACCGTTATACTGGCATGATAAGAGATTGGAGTATACAAAAAGGTATACTTATTTGGGAGTTCCCTTCACATCATCGGGAAAATTTAAACAAGCATGTGGACACTTTACTCAGAAGTCATCAGTGGCATCTGCAAAAGTCATAGACATACTGAAAAAAGGCAAAAGTGATTCTTGGGAAACAAAAATAACTTTATTTAACTCAATGGTCTCATCAACTTTGCTTTATGCTTCTGAAGTATGGAGTCCCAATTATCTTGAGGCAATCGAAACGGTCCAACTTAAATTTTTAAAGCACTTATTTGGATGGCCTAGGAATACCCCAAATTATATAGTCCGTCTCGAAACAGGAAGAGAACCATTAGCCATGAAGGTGATAAAAAAGATGACAAATCTATGGACCAAGCTCGAGTTCATGCCAGAAGAACGACTTCCAAAACTTTGCTTCAATAGACTGAAATCATTAGACAAGGATAATCCTGACATAAACTTCAATTGGGTGTCCCAATTTAGAGCAATAGCCGAACTAAATGCCTTTGCAGAAGAGCTTTCTGTTCACCATACAAACGGACTTCTTCGATACAAAGACGACATACTGGAAAAAGCACATAACCATTATCTCTCAGCCGACATACAAAGGACCCTAAATTCGACTAACTATCCTTTATATAGATTAATATGCAATTACAATGCTCCCGACCCTGAAATGTACCTCACATTTAAAGTACATATAAAGAAATTGAGATGTGTCAGCCAATTAAGAGTTGCAAATCCAGAACATATTAGAATCTATGGGAAAAACTCAGATTTTTTGTTCAAGTCACAAGAAAGCTGTATATTATGCAATCGATTTATCTACAACAGCCTACATCACATTCTCCTTCACTGCCCGGCACACAATGAAAATAGACGACAATTTCTTCAAAACTTCATCTTAGAATCTTCTGACATCCAAAGTATCCATGCTATACTGAGTATCGATAGTGTAGATAAGTTACATAAAGTGTACTATTACATGATGGGAGTTCAAAAAGTGCTCAATTCTTTATCCTAGAACATTTTCTATTCAGTGTTTATTTTTATTTTATCTTCAAAGTGATATTTTGCTTATTTATTGTGTCTGTTATAGCACCAGTAACTGTTTATTCTTTAATATGTAATTTTTTTTTTAAAGTCAAATTGTTTTAGTAAATTTTCACTATTATTTTATTTATTTTTAAATGATATGTATATAAAGCTCTAAAACCATAATATTGTAATTTATAGCCAAGCTAGGCTCTATTTGTATGGGGAAGCCCCAAAGACAAAATAAATTTCTATCTATTCTATTCTATTCTGTCTACATCCTCTTCTGTATGCATCATGTTCTCTTCTACCAATCAAGCTATCTTCTATAAACCGTCTTTGTCTTTGAATGAGCTTGATTTAAAGAACCCTCCTGTTTTGTTGATCATTTTTTGTCATGTAGTTTAACTAAAGGCGTATAGAACATTTTGAAATTATGTGGGGCCTTCCTGAGTCTGCTATCTCGTATTTTCGTTGGTGTAATATTCATGGAGATGTGTAAAATTAAATTGAAACGGATATAGGAGTATATGTACTTCCAATAATATCCCAATATACCTGCAATTCCTTAGCACTCTCATTAATTACTCTTTAAGAATATTATTGTAATATTTAGAGATATTACCGCCCAAAAGACTAAAATCTTCCATTAGGAAGGTCTATATGTAAATATATCTCATGTAAATATTATGTTTTGATTTTGTATACATAACGGAGAGAAATTAACTCATAACTGCATCTAAATAAAGACTATTATTTAGAGATAGAATGATTTACTATTATTTTATATTTATTAAATTACTTAACTATCTATTTAAATTCTGATAAATTATATGAACGATCTTAAGAAAAGTTAAAGTAAAACAAATAAACAAGTAAAGTTTTCAAGACTTAATAGCTCATTAATTAAAATTAACAATAAAAATAATTAATAATTATTTTGGGTTCTATGACCAAGATTTGGTTTGCTACACACTCTCCGACCAAAGATGTCCTGTATGATAGACCGAAATATCAACTTGTTATAATATCTCGACTTGACGTTCATTTCATTTATTTTTTTACGACTGATTTCCTTCTAATCTATTATCTTGATAAACAATTTTGATTATTAAATTATCATCTTATTGTCTATAACGTGTTGTCTTATAGCTACAATAGTAATATATAAAATATAATATCTTCGTAATTTTTTTTTTTTTTTAAATAACCACCTTTGGGTCTTGGACTCTGTGCATATAAGGACTTACCTATTTCTTTCTTTACCATTGACTGTATAACCATGTGATTTATCTTTTTTCATGACCAATTCCAGGTTTTACTTTAATTTTTTTATCTTTAAAGAAACATGAAAGAATATTAAATTACTATAAACTTTATGCTCCTTATACCTAGATCCAGTCGTATTTTGAAATCGTTCGGGATGGCAGGTTCATTGAAGGTCGACCATTTCTGTGGTTTGTTGTCTGTCATTGGAACAGATTCTCTCCAGGTTCGATTCTTCCCACCAAATAAAAAAAAAATAATAATAACTTTTTAAAAGTTTCATGTGTAATGGAATAGAATTTATCATAAATTTAGGACAGTAGAAGTAAAATGTATTGGCCAGTAACGTCTATTTATTCTGTTGGATCTGTCAAAAAACTTATGTTTTTTTGCTCACCCTAACCTCGCCCTTTCAGGCTATTCAGGGGTTTTCTCGAGCCAGGAGGTGAGGGCATGGGATTAATGTCAGGATTTAATGCCGGCACCGAGATGCGAGCTCGTCATTATTTTATTCTAACTTTCGTTTATGAGGTTCCTGGGAAAAAAAGAGTCTGTTATCATCGTGATATCCTTAAGTTCCATGCCTCTAAAAATTTCTTGATATTATGCATATTTTGATTGACTATTAGTCATTTCAACAACATGACCCTTGACCATTATAGGTATCATATCATATCCTTTTATTTATTTTTAATAACTTCACTACTTTCATGATAGTTTTTTTCAATGCCCAATTGGTTGGTTATAAAGAGTAAAAGGAAGATTGTAAGGATGAGAGGAAAGAAGAGCTAAGAGGTGGTTGCCCCCGGTGGCTCCTAGGATCGGTTAGCTACGCTACCATTCTGCCACCCCCACCAATCTCGGGCCTCAACATCCTTTCCTCATCTCACAAAAACATAAAGCAAAGTATATGTTAGCTTTCGATACAAATGATACCTATCAGACTGGCTTCATACCCTTTCCGCTCCCTCGGTTGTATGGATTACCCCACACATTTTTCACACTAAAATATAATATTATTATAACTTTTTTTATCAGTGTTAGTGGGGTTAATTTTGACAAATTTAATAAAAAATAAACAGAAGTAAAAATGTAAGTACAATATAAGGTACGATACATATTTATAAGAAAGAAAATTCTAAGCAGAGTATAGTACAACAGATACAAAGTACAGGGCTGTAATGAATTCAAAATTAAATATTGTAAGAGCAATTTTAAACTTCGATCGAATTTTCTACAGATGATCTTAATGGAACATATAAGCGATAAACTGTCTACTACGCATCTGGAAATATTTGTCGGTTCTTCCTTTTTTATAGGCTACCTGATGGTGAAAATGGAAAGGACTCGGAACTGTGATAAAGGGGACTTCAGGACCTTTTTTGTCTTGATTAATGTTCACTATGAAGCAATCGTTCAATTAAGAGATTACTGTTAAAACGACGTCAGTAATCAATTAAAAAAACTTAAAAATTAAAACTTGGGATACTGCAAAAAGGATCTTTCCCATCGAACGGAGTCGAGGAGGATTCCAAACCGATCTGAACATCGATCTGTCGGGTAAACTGGTAACACTTTGGAAACTTAACAGGGGCAGTAAAGTTACCGACATCCCCCGGTAATACATTTCAATCAATAAAAATAATATCACGGCGGAAATCTCTCCGTCAAACAAATATGTTGTTTAACGTTTCAAGATTTTTAATTTCTAACATATTTTCTTGTGAAGAACCATCGCCAACTACCCAATACTTTCATAGAGACACCGTCAATTTTAGATAATTTTCGGACTCCTGATAATTATACCTACGAATAAGTCTGTACATGTGGCTGAAGTTGAGTTAAGGACATGTTCAATATCTAGACCATAGGTTATTGCATATTTCGATTTTAATCTCTTGCTTTTTAACTGGTGAAATCCAATTAAATTAAAGATTAGGCTCTGTAGTATCCACAGCAACTAGTTTCTGCAAAAGCTGGTGGTCTGACAATGATGATATTTTTTTTACAGAACTTAAGAGTTTTCTTCAAAACCATCATCAATCATCAATCTGACAAGCGGCCAGTTCCTAACCGGACAATGTAGTCATTTTGGTATATTAAAATTTTAAGTAAATTAAAAAAATAAAATTATTTTAGGGTAAATTCGTTCAGATTGACTTCCGAAAATAGTTGTAAGTCTTGGTTGATAGCCCTCGACATGAATGGGCCATACGCGGCGATGGGTCCTACTTAGGAGCCCGTGAACATGATTATCCCATTAGACCCTGTTAAGATTACACTTAAGTGACAGAAAGCCCATATTAACTGTAAGGGAAAGGGTAACTGTTCTTAAAGCCTCTTTTAGCTCGTTTCTCTTCTTAGGGCTCATAATTGAAAAGTAATCTAAACACTTATCCAGATAATTATTATTTTAAAGGATTTAGATTTCCCTCTATATAATAGATATTTTATTAGTGGTTATTTAATTGTCATTTAAATACTGGATTGGGAACCTATCTGTCAAGCTTTGTGATTATTCCGTCTAGTCGTATTTTTTTTCCCGTATCACGTAATCTGTCTATTTTATTTTTCCTCGGGCTTTTAAAGATGTTCGAAGCAAGTTAAAAAATATTATTAATTATTTTTGTAGTTATCCATTGTTAGGAAAATTAAACTGATGTTTTTTTTTACTATAGTAATATTATATTTTTATAGTTTAACTCAATTAAAAAATATTTCTTGGAATTAACTTTGCATTAAAATGAATACATAAAGTAAATGTGAGGATATAATAAACAATGGCATAATATACATTTAGAATAACAGGTATAACTGCCCATTGGCAGCACCCCAAAAATATAATCTAAATTTGAAGGTCTCGAGGCTTCAAAATCTTTTTTTCAGACTCCTCCGAGTATTATCAGGAATCGAGAGTACGCGAGTATAGTAACTTTTGGGTTAGATTGGGAATAGAGTTTGTCATGAAATGAATAAATGGTACCTGATTCGGGCGAAATCAACAGTTCGAAACATTTAGGTCATTATGGATGAGAGTATTAGCAAAGTAGTTTTTCAAAATAATCATAATAAAATTATGACTATACATCTCATATCACAACAAGTCTTGAAGTTATTGAAATCTCCAATTGCTTACTTACACAATTTTTTATTAAATAAATAAAACAAGAGAACCTGAGCTGTTGTTTCGTATTTTACTAAGCAAAATATTGTTCGTATTTAATTATAAAACTCGTCAATACCTAATGACGGAATATTGCTTCGGCTTAATGATATTATTTCATAACAAGGTATTATTAAACCCATTATTTTTTATTTCTCTTTTCTTTTTTTTTTGTTAAGGACAGCCTTAATAATGTTTTCACCAGTGTATCTTTATACCCTATTATCATTGGTGTCTAGTACTGAAGGGCACGCACGAGAAGAACCAGCTGTGCAATGGTAATGCTAGCGGAACGAAATTAAAGAAACCATGGGTATCCTTCCAATACCTGTCATGTGTTCTTTACTGTAGACATTATTTTAAAAACATTTCACCTAAAAAAATACTAAATAAATTAACATTGAACGTCAAAAGGTGAATATCTTCTATATTTATAAAATAAAGTGCCATTTCAATCAATTTCATGGTCATCGCAGTATCTCAAAAATGACTTGGGTTGTGTAGCTGAAAGTTTTTCTGGAGTTTGGCCATCCCGTCTAGATGTGCAATAAGGCTGGGTTTGGGAAAATTCCTTTTCTAAGTGGTTGAACAAAATATTTTTTCTAAAACGTAAAACAAAAGTGATTTCCGAATAACTCAAAAACTTTTCAACTCCTGAAAAATTATTAGTACTCATTTGAAAGGTAATCGAATTTATAACAACCTGGAAGCAAAATCGTCTTAATCTGATCAGTAATAGATACTTAATTCGCAGCAATTAAAAAAAAAATGAAATAGTCGCGTGCAAAGCTGCTGTGCACAGCTAGTATTTTAATATACTAACAAGGAGATTAAACAATTAGAATCTGCAAAATGTTAGGGGCCAACCCTACCCAGGAGTCGCGAAAAAAAATTAAAAGTTTGGGAAATTATGCTCAGATTAAAATTCATTTTTAGGAGTGAGGAACACAGTTGTTAAGAAACCTTATTAAAAGTATTTTTTTGGCGACATTATTTATAGTTTTAGGGTTCATACCAAGCATAAAATATAATTATTTTATTTGTTTATTTTTTTAATTATACCGCTTTGAAATAGGGTAATTTTTACTCCAAATTTATTTTTCTACTTTCACTAAAATCAGAGATATTAAATAAAATGATCTAGATCCCGACATTCTGACCTTTATGCTCCTACCCACAGAACCAAAACTTTTGATCGTTCCTTTATTGTTCGCTCTACTGCACTCTGGAATTCTCTACCAAACCATATCCGCCATGCCACTTCTTTATCCTCATTCAAATCCCAACTTTTCCTTTACATACTGTCATCCCAAATAGACGATCAGCCAATATGATATGTCAATTTCATCTAGAAATCTACATTGAATGAAAGACGATTTTTGTTTACCGCCCAAATTTTAATTTGTTTTTAATTTGATCTTGTTACAATTAGATTTTATTTTCTCAGAAGACAATATTTAGAAGATATTATATATATAATATATATATATATATATATATATATATATATATATATTTTTTTTTTTTTTTAAAGTAATTTGTTTGTTTTTTTATGTATAACTGTTCTCCTCATTGTTAATAATTGTAATTGTAAATAATCGTTGTGATTAATAAGTACTCATGTTTATTTTGTCTGTTGGCCAGACATATTATGTATTTCTATTGTACATAACTATTATTCTTAGCGGACCTAGTCCCAGAATAAACCTTTTTTTATATTCTATTCTATTCTAAAATGTGTTTTTTGCGAGCAAACTTTCTGGGTTTTTTTTTATTCAACTCCCGGGGAGCGTTGGCCCATAATATATATATATATATATTTTTTTTGAAAATTATTTATTGAGATATATTACAATTTGTTACAAAATGAAAAATAATAATAGTGATATAAGACCACATTCATACAATATATACAGAAAATAATAATAATAGTCAAATTATATAAAATAGAAAATAAATAAATTCATATATATACAATAAAATAATAATAAATAAAAAAACAAAACAAATCAAAACAACAACCTATAATTGAGATAAATAAAAATTTGGTAACTAAATAAACACCATCCAAACAATCATAACAATATACAATATATACAACTGCTAAAGGGACCCCAGACCGCTCTTTTCCCTCCACTTGTGGAGAAAAAAGCGGAATCCAAGAGATTCCAGCGCCTCTATCTCAGCCGCATCACTGGTCTGAGCCGGTGGAGGCTGAGTTAGGGCGCTGTAGCCCTAATATTTTGTAGAGTGTAATTGTGGTTTAATGACTAATTTCATCTAAAAACATTCATCAAAATCGCTGAAGCACATTTGAGGTTCTCTCCTTGTAAGAAATAAAAGTATATATTTAAACACACTTTATGATGTGTGGTCATAGCAACACAATGAAGTTAAGAGCAGCCTCTCTCATTCGGGACTTCTCTCTCTAATCTATCCAGTTATATAATTAATTACCTGTAAGAAGCGATTAATTATCAATCAAAATGGAAAACATATTATGCTAAATACTTAAAATATGTATGGTTTTTCTTAGTACAGCTTGTTGCTTAATTTGCAAATAGGAGATATTGGAAGATCACTTTTCGCTTATTGGCGCTTCGTCATTAATATAAATAATAAAGTGTTACAACGATACGCAGTATCTCTAGATACATTAGAGCAGAAGCTCTTGCTATCTCACTCTCTCACCATTAATTCCCACGAAGGTGGAGGTCTGGAATTGGGAACAGATGTTCCTTGTACAACTTGATTAGGAAAAGTAATGTTTCATTTCTACATCGTCTGATGGATTGGTATCCGCATATCCTACTATATCTTTAACATTTATATTAATAAAGAAAAACTCCAGAGTACATAATACGATATAGTTCCGAAGAAAGACGTATAAAATATTGGCAAATATTGCCATCTCAAAAGAGCATCTCTTTTTTTCAACATATTCTTTATTATAAACTCTAAACTTTCTAACATTTTTTTAAAAATGATCCCATAGCTTCTAAGTTTGAGTATCCTTAAGGTTTAAACAATTAGGTTACAATAGTTTACAAATCCATAACATTATTATGAATTTCTGAATTATTGTAATTTTTTTCAACCTTGAGAGCGAAATAAAACTTCGAAACGGTGGAACAATTAAAAAAAAAAATGTTTTTAAAATATAGATTGTCTAATAAAGAATATGTTGAAAGAAGAGATGTTCTAACAGTTATTTATTTTATAATATATTTTACTCTTCCTTTTAGTGATTTATTTTATATATTTATGTAATTGATTATCACTATGAGCATTGTTAGAATCTTGTTGTTATTGATAATGCTTGGGTTATGCGATAAAGTTGTGTTTACGGGAAAGGAATCGACGAGAATTGGCCTTAACGATGGCTCTGGTCACTATTATAACCATGTTAGGTTACTTTAGCGGATATAATACAAATAATATCTCTATAGAAAACGGGAAACTCTGAACCTCTACGTTAACTAGATATGATGTGGAACTAATTAGACAATAATGGTGGAAGTATAGTGGACCGTACAACTGATAGTAGAACTTTGCTGAGAGGGAGATGCAGTCAGTGAAAACATGGATAATTATATTATTGTGTGGTGCAGTTTTGGCTTCCGTGTTATGAATTATAGAAATCGAGCTATAACCGTCGTCATTATTATTATTATATTGAATACGTTACTTTATACTATTGTGGCTAATCGGATGATGCTACAAATGGAGTTCTAAATGTTGTACCTGTACCTGAAATCGTTCAGGCTCGTGACCACCATTTAATGGTACGTCCCCTCCGAACGACGGCAAAGAAAAGGATCTATTACTCCCATTTCTTAGAGCCATCTGCTGGGTTTGAAACCCTGACCTTGGGCATAGTAGGCTGTTATGTTAGCCGCTACACGACAGGTTACCCCCAAAATAACTTATTTAAAAGTAAGACTTGAATATCTTTCAGCTTTAAATCTAGTATACCATTTTATGTGCATTCAATATTTCTTTATTTCTGAAGAAATTATTTCGGGTGGTGGTCGATGAATGAAACAATTAGGTAGTTTCAACCATTTATTTTTTCCAACGTTTCAACCCCCATTGTGGGTCATCATCAGGCGAGGAAAAACTAGGTACCGAAACTTAGTACCTAGTTTCCATTCGCCTACAATTGAAACTACCTGATTGTTTCATTCATCGACCGCCACCAGGACTAATTCCTTCTAGTAATTCTCAACGGTCAACTAATTATATCCAATATTTCTTTACTTGCTAAACTTAATCGGAACAATGAATCCAAGAAAACTGGTCCTGTGTGCAATGACTGTTATTGCAAGTCCTGGTGTCTAGAAGAGTGTAGAAAATGTTGTCCAAAACTCCAAGCACATTGAAGGTTCTTAAAAAGGAAAAGCGACAAAAGCTGGTAGCTGTATGAAGGTGTAGTACGTAGGCTGGATTGGAGGTCGTTCTGAGGTCCTTGGCGACTGTTCCTCATGGCTAGCTTTTGGTAATTACATAATAAACGGTCTCAATCTCAACAAAAGAATTGTACCTATAAACCTAGCATTAGAAATGTATATTCATTATTCTGAATATTACCCGGGAAACGGAACATTTGGACAGGCGAAATGATATCTTAGAAACGCCCTTGTGATACCCGTATTGGAGGATGGTAGCAATTTGGAAACATGTTTTCTTTACTTTCGATTCAGTAATTTTCACTTTCTACTTATTTCCTATGTCGAATATGGTTACACGTAGTTTCTCCGAAGCCCTCGAAAAGCCAGTATTCTGGTTCAGATAGAAATACTTTATAAATATCGTGTAAGAAATATTGGGAATACTTTAACGACCTTCACGTTCGCCGCCGCACCGACCCACCCTTCGATCGTTTTCACCTCTCGTTAACAGTGACACTGAGGTTCTGCTTTTCGAGAAAGTATCGTTTTCGCGCGGAGTAACGAGTCCGTTGTGACCAAGCCGGCGTGACGAAGATCTGCTCAAGCGCTGGCTACTAATTACGTTACCTACTGCAAAGAAAAGAGAAGCGATAAAAAATTACCCTAGTGGGTAGGGTGTCGATAAATCGATGTTGTTTAGCTTTGTACTCGACCCTAAAGCGGACCCTAAACCTCACGAGACTTTAATATAACGGGGTTATTGCTTTTGTTCTGCTTAGTGTTTTTTTTTTTTAATCTAGGAGATTGGAACGATATCTGTGCGTTTAAACAAAAAGTTTATAATTTATCAAAATAATCATTATTTTATTTAGACCCCAGGAATTTTCGAAGAGAGTCATTGGTTATTCCATCCTACGGAGGAGACGTAAAAAGTTATTTCCAAGCCTGTACGATATATTGTACTCGTTAAAGATCCCTATCCTAATTAAACCTGGATAAGCTAAATTGAGGACTCCCACATTAATATCGTCCGAATAACCATAGCAGCATAAAATGACGTTAAACGAAAAAACAAACGAGCAATAATCATTATTTGTTTTTAAGTTACTCTGAATCGTTTAACGTGTTTAAGTAAAGAGAATAAGTTTTATTCTGAACTAGTCAATACTCAGTTTAGGAGCCCAGAAATTTCATAATAAAAATGCTTTGGATACCATTAATTTTGAACTATTATTGGATTAATTTTGAACTATTATTGGATTAATTTTCAATTAGTATTGGATTATTTCGGCCACTAGTTTCTCATAAATTTCCAGAACCCTAAAGGAAAGGAGTAAGAGTTATTATATTGTTTTCTTTCTTACTCTTCTTCAATACGGATATAGGTAGTGATAAAGCATTTAGCTAGGTAAATACGTACTTATGCAAGAGTTTGCATAATGCTCTATGTTCGAAAGCTATATGCTAAATCTATATATATATCTGCCCATTCACTTTTTGAAATAATACAGCTTAAATAAGATCTCAGAAAAAGCGTTTTGATCTAATTCAGCACCCTACAGTTTAGGCTAGTGGTCCTGTGGCAAACGATGTCCAGAGGTCCGCGATATTTCATTGAAAAAATTGTATTAAATTACCTTTATTATTCAATAATAATTAAATTTATTTCAATTATGGGCACTAAATTTTTAGTCCATTATATTGCTATATTGTTAGATGCGTCATAAAATTAATAAAATGATTTGGAATACTGTATCAATTTATGAAATATTCAGTATTTTTTTAAAAACAATTTACTTGATAATTTTTGCATTGAAATGCAGAAGTGTTTATTCGTCATGGAAGATGTTTTAGAAAGAAATTCTATTTAAACTTAGTAACTTTCTAAAATAATTGCAATTTTCAAACGCGCTCTTCAAGGACTAGTATGTTCTTTAGATGAAATCGAATATATATATATATAATATATATATAAAATATATATATATATATATATATATATAAAACCGTTTCGATAAAGGGGTACGCGAAAAATATTTGTTGGATATTATTGCTTGTTTAGTTATTTAACGTCACTTAATGCAACTGTGGCTAATCGGACGATGTCCTAAATTTTGCCTATCCAGGCTTAATTAGGATAGGGATTGTTGTGACGTAATCTTATTGGTGAGCTGGAGTTTTTATGTCTTATCTGTTGGATTGTGGTAACTAGTTTAGAACCTCCCAATCGGGCGGTCTTTTGCTATGTATTGTTCTCTTGTGGTTAATAAAGTTCATGTCACATGTTGTGCGACCATAAGTGTAGTATTATTATAATTCAAACCTTTAAATTTGGGACTCATATTAGTTTGGTAAGAGATGTAACAAGGGTCTTTAAATACTCCTGATATTTCACAGGTTCGAGACCATCTTTTTACGTTCCCTCCAAAGGACAGCATAACTAAAGATTACTCCTATTGAAAATCTAGATATCTAGGATCACCTACATGGTTGACCTTAAGTAGAGAAGGCTATGTTGCTAGCCACTAAGCTACTGGTGATCCCCAGAAACCATTGCTTTAGATAGACGAGGAAGTAAAACGAACTTTGAACCTTTTGATTAGCCTCAATTTATTATCAACTAAATGGGTTAATACGCAATCCTGTTTCGTAGTAACAATAGGTAGATAAGCGGTTAGGCCTGAGTTGGCAGGAGCTGGACTCCGCTTGAGGCTCGCAGCGATTTTAGCAGATTGAAAGGTTGGAAGGCGGTGAGAGGGTGATTTGGTTGTGCAACCACGCGACGTCATCTTCGGTCACGACCCGCAAAGGTGAGCCCCTTGTCCTTTCCAATTTGTTTCCTATACGGCTTTCCTCCCAGTGACCCTCCCACCATCCACCATCAGGGCCCCAGCATACATGCATTACCTCCGACGTGTCCGGTATGTTCTAAAGGAACGGTATTTTATTGCAGGTTTCCCGATTCTCTCACCCCAGTGCACTTCGCCTCCTCAACCACTCACTCCATCCAAAAGCACAATTGCCTGGAAATAATCTTATCACGGTTTTTCGATTGACTGATCTCTAGTTATACTGCGTCTCAGCCCATACAGCTACAAGCAACTGTAAACGATAATATAACAGTGAAATATCATTTTACTTTTCTTTATTTATTTTGCTATCTGAGAATTGAGACGTTGATTTTCAAAAGGTACTATATCCAATTTAGGATTAGAAAATCTGTCATTTATTTATTATTGGACCAATTTACGTGATTCTTTTTTTATTAAAATCTAAAGTTGATTTTTAAGCTTACTAACAAATCATTTTTTTAAATTATTGCACTTTACCACTGACTTTTAAAGAATATAATATGGATATAGTACTTTTTGGAATGAAACTTGGATATAGTACTTTTTGGAATGAATTAAAAGGCATATTGTACTTTTTGAAACAATATAACGGGCTATAAGTTGGTAACAGTCACTGAAACCTTCCTGATACAACATCACCTATAACTAACGTCTCTATGTTGTTAATTAATTATTAAGTTATATATTATATAATTTATATATATATATATATATATATATTATATATATATATATATATATATAATATATATATATATATATATATATCATATATTATTTCTATTCTCCCTCTGAGAAATTTCTTTCTTTGTTGGTTTAATTAAATTGATTATGTATTCTTTATAAACAAAGTAAATATTCAAAAGACAATTTATCAATTGATGGCACTATAACAAGAAAGTATGTAATTATGAAGTTTGTTTTGAACTTGAATTTACTATTTGTGCAAGTTTAGCAAATTTATCTGTATTATTAACTACGTGTAAACAATACTTAACTATAGTGACTGATAAATAAATAACTTTTGGGCTATTATTTTACATAAAAAAATCTACTATTAAGTTAAATCAGGCACGGTTTTTCCTCTCATATTTAGCAAGTTCGTGAAATGCTAATCCCAACTATTTTCTGGATCAAATACCATTATTCTATTAAAATGTGGGTTTCTGAAATTTTTTAAACTAAATTTATGTTGCTGCAAGAAAAAAAATACTAGAAAAAAACTTAATTTAACTGATTATTAGGTTAAAACCATTGATCAAAATAATAGCAGTGATTCAAGACTTCCTTAATGGACCAATAAAAAAGCACAAAATAAATAAAAAATAAATTATTGGTAATATATTATGGGGTTAGGTGCTTCTGCCGTATAGTAGGAAATATAGTACCTTTTGGAAGGAAATGAAAGGAAAGGTTATATCTGTTTACTTAGGATATAGTACGTTTTGGAACGAAACATGGATATAGTACCTTTTGGAATGAAATGCAATTTTTAAATACGGTTTTAAAGTATTTTTATGTTCTTTAGATAAAATATGATGACGGATCTAGTTAAAACTAAACCATTAGAATATAAATATGTCAAAATATCAACTTCGAAAAAAATGTCCTTTAGTACCTTTTGGAAATCAACTTCTCAATTATCAACTGTACTATACCATACGTTAGCAACAGACATGATAGTCATAGGAAAGCAAAGTGCCCAGCAGCACCCCTTTAATTTAGCAGAGGAGTCCCTCATCCAGTTTCTCTTCAGCCTTCTTAACAGGCCTTTCAGTTATTGACAAGTCGTTTATAAGTCGATTGCCGTGTCCGTGCAGTTTAGAATAAAGAGTTCGTATGTGTTGGTCTACTGATGGTTGTTGTAAGTCCGTATGTAGGATTTTGTTGTTTACATACCGAGGGGCTGTCGTCATGAGTCGTTAAAATTGTTGATTTGAATAATTTTATAATAAGAAGTTTTTGTATGTGAGTATTTTTTGCTGAGTTATAAATCTTTGAAGCGTAAGTCCATATGGGTTGTATAAAATTAAATTCCAGTTCAATTACAACTTCTTTTTTTTAAATTAAACCAGTGTACTTTCACAAGTGCAGTGTTTGCAGACAAATAACATAAAAAAGGGGGGAAAATGGTTTTGTGAATTTATTTATTTTTATTTTAAACGAAAATTTAAAGGAAAAAAACTTAAGTAGTGAACGGATTTGAACATCCGTGTCTTATTAAAATAATTGCTCTTCTATTACTTAACATAAATGTTGATCCTTTTTAATTTAGTTTTATAAATAATATTGGTCTAATTATTTCATAACTTCTTTCATCCGAATTTTTAAAACCGGATTGTTTATTTAGATTCAAATCTATATCTATTGACTTTTATATTTTCAATTAATATATATTTTATTATGAGGTTATCAAATTGTTATTAGTAAAATAAATTAACGTCTAATATAACTGAGGTAGTTCAGTTTTTCTATTTCCTCACAAGAAACTAGTTGAATTCCAAACTAGTTATGTCCAAATAATTTTATTTTTCTATCCTGGAATAATTTGGTGAAAGTATTTTTAACATTGTTAAAATTATATTTTTTGTTCATTAATAATTTTGGTTTACATTTCTATTAATAGATTTATTTGATAATCACTCTTCATTGTAATAGTTTCGCCATCCTTTCCTTTTAATGCTTAAATACAGTTCGTCAGCCTCTAGATAAACATTTACTGTATTTATAATGAAATAACGTTAATGAAATTAATTCGTTTCGTAAAATGTTATTGCGCAAGATTTTTCGTCATTAGCGTGTATAGTTAATACGCAACCTTCCGTTCCACAAAGCTATCGTATCTTTCCTCAACATTGTAATGTTATGTTGGTATTTTTTAAAATATAATTTTTGAGAATTAGGTAGGAATGGACACCCTCATTAACGTTCCCTATCCTCATTAAACCTGGATTAGCACAATTTAGGACTCCCATTGTAGGATCGTCCGATTAGCCACAGTATTATTAAGTGAAGTTTAATGAATAAAAACAACATTATGTTTTAGTGTATTTTCAATTAAAGAATAAATGCTTTAAAAATATATTTATACTTAAAACCTTTTGATAATCTTTATTCTATTTAAGACCTCATTAAATGTCAGAGATCACTCTCTCAGCCCGAAAAAAGTAATTTTTAAATTCGCTTTTCCGTTTTACTCTGATCCTATTTTTCCTCTAATTTTCTTAATGAACTGAATAATTGCCGATTAAACATATGATATGTTTCGGTACGGTATATTGTATTTTGGAGGACGGAAACATTACGCGGAGTATATAATATACTGATATAATTTATGTATAATATTTCTAAATATAATAAAAAAAAAAAAAAAAAGTGCTTCTCTATTAGTCTAGCAAAATAAAAAAAAAACAATCATTTAGTAAGTTATTGGATTGAAATTATCTACACACCAATAATTTAAGATATAATTAAATACAGTTATATAAAATATATATAATAATTTCCTTACGTTCATACAAGTAATATATCATCAGTGAACTAAGATCCCTGAGACTTGTTCTATTGAATCTTATTGGTATGTTGATATATATTAATTTTTAAGAGTTGCTAATTTTAAGTTAAATTATTTAATTTAATAATTGGAGAAATTTAAATGTATTCTATTTTTGGATTAATATATTTATATACTATTCTATTTTTATTTATATTTAATTTTATTTTTATATGTTACCTGAAGACGACATCCTGGTTAAAAGTAGGGATTTAAAAACGTTTTAAAATAGTGGTGATGTGAATTGACTGCCTTTTTTTACTTTCACTTACTATATATAGTAAGGGAAGTATTGCGATCGTGAAAATTTTCGAATTCCAGTTTTCAACGGAAATATACGTTTTAGGGTCCCTTGAGTCCAAATAACCAAGTCCGCAAAAAGGTCTGTGTGTGTGTGTGTGTGTGTGTTGTCTGTGTGTGTGTGTGGTAACTCCCGGGCGGAAACGGTAAGTACTATGAAACTGAAATTTCATATTTAAGACAACTATACGCCCGAGACGTGACAAAACTTTTTTCATCAAAATGAGCCTACCAGAAGAGGCACTTTATACCATGCATTTTGCACCTTTTTTAGATTTTCTCAAAAACGGTTCCGACGATTTTGATTAAACTCGCTATATCGATGTAAAATTTAATGGGCTTTGATATCATGTAGGTTTTATTTAGATAAAAATGGTCTGACAGGGCTTAAATGCCGATATTTTAAATTTTCTTCCTCTAAAGTACCTTTAATTTTGTAGATTCAATAATAATAACTAGATTATCTTGTTAACGCTGATGAAAAACTGGTAAATATATAGATTGAATAAATTCGATACCCAACTAAAGGAGAAAACAGAAAAAATATTTTTTAAATGCAATTTTTCGTTTTTGAACATAAGAGCAGTAATATACATGTATGATATACCGTTGGAAAGCTAAAGATTTTAGAAAAATTATCATCTCATACACAATCTTTTAAAAGTTAATAGAGAGTGATGAAATGAACATAAAACTTACTGATTATTTAAGATAATAATATAACAGGTTTTTGAATCAAACACATGTTTCTATATAAATTCAATTTGAATAATTCCTTAATAATTTCACGTATTTTTATCTCTAACTGTATTTGAAAATTCTTTCATTGTTTTTAAAAATGGAGGTAAGTGAAAGTCGTGTGTTGCCCGCACCAGATTTTTTATCTAATAGATTTAATTTTTATATTAAATAAATCAATACTCAAGTATGTTTATTTTTATGAAGTTTTCAAGCTAATAAATTAAATTTTAAAATAAGAAACAAGCATTATGCAGTCTTTATCCTGATAGAATAGAAAAAATAAATTCAGACGGTGTTTAATTAGCGAAGTTGCCGCATAAATTACGGAAGCAGTGGGTTGGTAGAAATGCAACTGAGGCTGCCCCTGAACGTTGTTTGTAAACCGTGTTGTAGCTCCTTGCAGTCCAAATAAACAACGGGCAGACTTCCGGCGGGCAGTAACAATGCCTGGAGCTTCCTGTACCATCAGCTTCCGGTTATCATATTTACCTGGGCGGCCGACTCCACATCCTGACCCGCCCGGTCCTCCACATCTAGTCCTCTCTCGAGGATGTTATCACAACGGATGAGGACGTTATGCAAACCATTAGTCCTGTCTTCTGATGAAACTTTACGCGTATCCTTCATATTGAAGGATTACATCTTTGAGAAGAATATAGTTATTACGAAAATCACTTCAAGGATTGTACAGAAACGATGTTTCTGATATGAAAGATTGTATATCAATTGTCTTAAGATCAAGTTAGCTTGAAATATACTTTTAACGTTTAGTATTTATTTCATTCAGGTGATTTCTAGAAGTAGATGGCGTTGTAAGAATATCAAAACAAAGGTATAATAGGTCTGATCTCAATAAAACACTCATTTATATTATACTATGACCTAGTAAACAAGGAGATGCCACCAGTACTTATCTTCTAAAACGTCTATCATGAACTGTCTAAAATGTCTATTTCATCTTAATATGAATAATAGTAGCAACGATACTAAATTTATTACAAATATCATTATGAACATTACACTTCGTATGCATTTTTATGTAGGTTCCGTCCTTCGGAGGGGAAGTAAAAATGTGTTCCCGAGCCGGTGCGATTTCAATTACTAGTTAAAGATCCCTAAACTATTGGGCTGATGCGAAATTAATGCAGGTTTCCTCTATTGCAATATCTTAATTCCAATTGTGTAAACAAAGCTAATCCTAACATTGATCATTATTATACCAAAACAAACCTTATCTAATACCCTCTCTTTCACCATGAATTTGTTTAGTAAAATCGTTTTGTTCAGTGTGTTCAAAGGTCTTGAATCGAAAATGTCAAAGTGCGATTTTCGTCAAATTTATTTTTACGAATTTAAATTAGGGCGCAGCGCTGCGCAAACGGCTCGTAATATTAATGAAGTGTGGGGTCAGGGGGCTATTAATGAGTGCACGGTGCAGCGTTGGTTCCAGAAGTTTCGCAGAGGAGATTTCGACCTCGAAGACAAGGAAGGTCGGGGCCGTCATCTTGCTCTGGACAACGACCAGCTGAGGTCAATCGAGGTGAGACTATAACTGCTGACAAGTACTGTCAAGAAATTGACAGCATGAATCAAAAATTGCAACGTCTTTGCCCAGCATTGATGAATCGGAAGGGGCCGATCCTGCTCCACGATAACGCCAGACCACACGTTGCACAACCAACGCTTCGACGACTGCACGAGTTGGGCTACGAAGTTCTCCAACATCCGCCTTATTCACCTGACCTCTCTCCTACAGACTTCCACTTTTTCAGGCATCTGGACAGCTTTTTGAGGGAGAAAAATTTTCAAAACCAGGACGACATTGAAAATTCTTTTCGTGATTTCATTGAGTCCAGGGATTCGGATTTTTTTTCTGGTGGAATAAGAAAGCTTGTTGAACGTTGGCAAAAGTGCATTGATTCAGATGGAAATTATTTTGATTAAATATATATGGTTAAAGTAAAGATATGGCGTATTTACAATACCTACTAAAAACCTGCATTAATTTTGCATCAACCCAATAATTAAACTTGAATAGGCAAAATTTAGGACTCCCACTGTAGCATCGTCCGATTAGTAGCAAAAAGTGATGTTAAAAGAATAAACAAACATATTTAGGTTCCCGTGGAATCATGATTAATTGTTATCAGTTTTTAAAAATGATTTTTTGAGGCAAAAACAGTTTCGTTGTACAGTTAAATATGGCCTTATTCTTACAACTATAACCTATTACCTATAACCTATAACCTATATCCTATATCCTATAAATATATATATATATATATATATATATATATATATATATATATATATATATATATATATATATATAATAATTATATATATATCAAAACATAAAAGTATCTTTAATTTTGTAGATTTAAAATCAGACACATCATCTGATCAAAATTGATAAATAACGACTAAGTATGCAAGTTGACGAATTATAAACAACTTAAGGAGAAAAGCGCAAATATATTTTTTTATAAATTTTTTTTATTTTTATTAAAACAGAAATATAGATGTATAATATACCTTTGGAAAGCTAAAGATTTTAGAAAAAAAATACTATCATATACACAAAATTCTAAAAGTTAACGGAGGGTGATGGGAAGCCGATAAAACAAACTGATTGTCGTAGATAATAATATAATTGATTATTTAATAAAACACGTTTCTATTCAAACTTAATTTAATTATTTCTTTAACAATTCATTTTAATCTCTAAATGTATTTGAAACTTCTAAAATTGATTTTAACAACAGAGGTAAGTGAAAGTCATGTGTTGCGCATACCAGATTTTTTTATTATTAAAAGTTTATAATATGTAAATAATATTTAAATAAAGTTCATAGTTTAGAATATTTAGTTTTATTATATTTTTATTTTGGTGAGTTTAAGAGATATATATGATATGATGCTAGAAGTATATAATGTTCATTTTAATACTACTTTATGATTGTATCAGAAAATAAAATACATTATCAATATTATTGATATACTTAGCAATAATCCATGGGTGTTTTGCTGTTAGTAGAATTACGTACTTGATTTATTTATTTGTGTATATTGGGTATATACTCTCTTAATAATTATGTTATTACGTTGTGCATATTCTATTAATATCTAATAACAACAAATGGGCAAGAATCTATGTCTACATGTTGTTATTAGCCAATAAATTATATTCTAATTAAGATCTATCTCTAAATAGAAACTTTGTGTATAGTTGAAAGGGTAACTAGTTGGCCGATATCGAATCTTTGTGTATCGTAGTTGTTTTTTTCTCATCCCCAAAATGTATTAAAAAACACAATACACATAGGAATATGCAAGGAATAAATGTCTTTCTATTAAATAGAATAGAACTTTCATTAGTACAAAGTTAATCTCACCTTTAATACTGACCTATGAAAGTAAAAATGCAATATACAAAAACAATAACACGGTACACCGAATGAACTACTAGGAAATTATGATAAAATTTTAAATATTTCGTATAATCATGTGCACAGAGAGGATTTTCAATGCTGGTTTCCTTCTTGACATCAACTATGACCCGGACAGTGATGGCGATGGCGGACGGCGATGTGGAGGAACATAAAGGAGTCGAATGGGCCGTGGCTCCTTTCTCTCCCTTTGTGATAAAATCCATTTCATCGCCTCCATTGTGGTCCAACTCAGCTCGTCTCTTCCAAGATCCTTATCCATTTTGTGAAAGCCAATTAAACCTCCTCGAGGAATAAATAATAGTCCATGTTCTTACTAGATCTAGGCTATTAATGACCCGTTGATAAAGTAGGCTCGTACTGTACTGTATTAATCAATCATCTTAACGAAGGCATTCGCCAATTAGGTGCTTGGTTAATGATTATGGTGTCTCAGACCCTTAAATCCAAACGAAGGAGTACCCTACGCCCTATGGATAGTTTTCACTTTAATAGTCTGGTAAATATTTTACATTATCAGTTTTTTTTCCAATGTTTTACTATACGATGTTTTGCTATAAGATTCGGGACAGAAATTAGGATCTCGCAATCTATGGATGCCATGAACTAATCCCCTAAGAAACGTTAACTACTAAAGGAAAAATACACAATGCTAGTTTTGGTGCTGATAGTACATGTGATAGTGAAGAATGCCCTGTTATGGCACGTTGTAGTGTTTGTAATCTACTTATAAAATCTCATTATATCATTAAGTTTAATTTTTTATGAAAGCTTAAAAGAATAACTGATGCAGTTATATAAAAAATAAAAATAAAGGAAAAATATTTCTGTATACTTCGATAGAAAAGTCATTTTAAAAATAAAATTATTACTTGTTTTGGTTTAGTTTTGTTATATTTGGTGTATTATTTTCAATTGTAATCGGCTACGACAAAAAAATTATACCCCCGACTCCCTCAAAATTTGAGGTCTTTCGGTTTTACGTTTCAAAATACGTATTATCCGAATAGTGATTGCAAAAGAAATCCTCTGCGCACCTTACCAATTAATCAGGTTTTGAACATGCAATTAGTATTGGTAATTAGCCATTTTTCTTAATTCATTACTGTTGGTGTAATAATTTTCAGCGTTTTTAAGAGGAAAGAAAAAGCATTTGTTTTTAAAGTAAACAATAGTTATGCTACGCTTGCTAACGTGTCGTATTTAATTCAATCCATCTTTTGGTATCGATTTGTATTATTGAAAATTTAAAGATAATATTTTTAAAAAATGTGGCTTAAAAGATTTTAAAAACAAGGAAACAAACGGACTGGTATGAAAATATTTGGCTTTAAGCTGATTTATTAAACTTAATTTATAGAATATGTATTAATCTGATTATATTTTATTATGATTGATTAAGGAATCCGGCTAGATTGTGATTGATAAAATTGATAACACACCGTATACCTACTAAACATATTTTTCGAAACAATTTTTGTTTATTTGTTACTCTCATTCCCCTCATTGACGTTAGGAAGTAACATGTCATTCATGTTTTATATATTTCAATGCTTAAACATTAAAAAAAAACAATGAGCTAAAGCTGTAAAGATTATAAAATGTATTATACTTTACAATCGAATACAAATACTAGACTATAGAAATGATTGATTTAGTAAATATTATTATTATTCACATCAGGTAACAAATAATTTTCTGTTGACGTGTTTTTTTTAATTTTTATCAACGTAAGAAATATATTAAAATATTTTTAATCAGTATCAAAAGTGTGTTAAATTTATTAAAAGTTATGTCGGAAAGATTCCGCAATAAAACAATGATGATTTTTTTTAAACAATAATCCAATACAAAAAGAAAAAAAATTAAAACCTTTATTTTTTTCTTAAAGTTTAACTAAGCCATTCAGATTTTTAGATAAAAAGCAGATGGAAAGAAAAGAAACGGTCCGTCAGTTTGTAAAGACGTCATTATTAGATAAAAGGATCTTAAGGATCTAAGAGTCAGTCACTAATGACTCAGTCGGTCTTCGTAAAAGGCCGCTTTCATATCGCTCAGTTTTGTTGTTGTGTATCGTTCACGTAAGACCTATTCAATGATTGTAGTTTATACAAATTGAACTCACCACTGTGACATTAAATCAGTTCTACCTACAAATCAGATGGATATAAAGAAAGAAGTTGATGGCCGTCTAGGAAGTGTTCGTTCTTGAGAAGTGAATAATTTTTATTGTAATTTTTGCGGTAGGATTTACTCATATTTATGCTGCAATATATGCGAAGTGGAATTTCAAACGGGTGAGTCAAACATAAATTAGTACTGACGCATTCCAATGCAGTAATAAATACTTAATGCATTACTTATAGAAAAATAATTTTATGCTGGTTATCATTTGGTGCTGAATTTATATTAGTTATTCAAAATAATATTCACATTTTAACGATTCTTAAAATAGTATTTATTTCCTTGGTAACACACAGTATTTTCCATTATTGTAATGAATCAATTTAAGGAAGTGGTTAAAATAACCATTCATCATAATTATTAAACGTTTTATAATAAGATAAGATAAGATAAGCCTTTATTTACACATATTTACAATTTTTGTTGGTACATAAAGTTTATATATGTTTATTTTTATTTTAAAACACTTTTAATAATTGATGTAAGTAAAAAGAAACAATGTGACCAAATATTGTATACAACTTTTTAAATAAAATTTACTAACATCTTTTTTAATAAAATTGCAAAAAAAAAAACCTGATTAAATAAAACATTTTTATCTTTAGATAAATAAATAAACATAAATAAATAAACGTTTTATAATATACGATATTAATTAAATTATTTAACATTTCATAATTACACATTTTCAATGAAAAAAAAGTTCAATCGCGGAATTGTTTGTACGCTGTCAGTGAAATAAGGTCATATCAAAAGTGATATATATATATATATATTTTTTTTTTTTTTTTTTTTTTTTTTTTTTTACTGAAGTCATTGATCGTTTTAAGGTTTTAAATAATTTGGTTTATATGGCTGATAGAAGTTGCTTTTAGAAATTTAACACTAAACATTCCAAAAGAATACTAGCCTATGATGTTCTGCCACTGAACATTTCTGATTTGCTTATTGTTATATTTTTTGTGACAAGTGTGAATGAGGCAGATTAAATAAACCAAAAAAATAAAACAGTAATAAATATTGCGTGGATGTATTAAAATTATATGTTACTTTTATTTAACAAAATTAAAGTGATCAACAATGTACGTTAATGTGGAAAAATGTAAGATATTCGTTTACTTTAAATTACTAGTAATGTAGAATTTTAATTTCAATTGTATAACGTCTCCAAACACTTGTTATGTCAACACTCTTGACAAAATCGAGATATCAGCAAAGAGAAGAATTGATAACATAATATTTTTTACAATTTGACTGACATTTTTTGAAACTTGTAGATTAAATTATATTTATCATTTTAATTTATAATATAATTTTAACTTTCTCTTAAAATTAATATTTAACCGGTAGTTTTGATTAAGTTATATCTTGAGTGAGAAATAGATATGGAATTTTATAGGAAGTGTGAGTAATATAAGGAAAAGCGATATTATTTCCCCGTTATTTGCTGAAATGTTTGTGAATCTAGCGGTTTGCTTACCAACAATGTTGAAATTGGAGTTTGCACCGGCTGAATACTGCACCGGTGCCGCTTGGTCAGCAGATGAGAGGTTTTCCTCGACATAAGCTGTATACAAATACTGCTTAGAAACTAGGCCTGTAACTGAGCCGTGGGTGGTGGGCCTTGGTCGTGCTATCCAATATTCCCTGAGAAATTTCCGCTCTCGTATATCATTTTTCTTTTGCTTCCTGGCTCCATCACAGCTGTAGGCTTTCTCGGCTTATGTTTTTTATATATATTAAAAAAAAAGTGTTGTTAAACAAGAAAATGAAAGTGCCACGCTTCAGAGGTAGAAATGGAAAAAAGGAAGATTAATAAATATTGTTTATTCATGAAAGAAAGTGTATCAGTGGTACGATATAAATAAATATATATATAATTAAACGGTATTTTGGTTTCCGCTAAGTCCTTCTAAACCACCGAACGGATTTTGATAAGATTTTCACCATCATTTAGAACATACACGTACTTTCCTGAATGTTTATAAGTAAAATACATTGGAATTTAGCTTTTCTTTATACGGGAAAAATAAATTTTCTATAACCAAGCCATCAAAAATGATTCCTTAAGTAATAACATAGGCGTATAATATCCCGTTGGAAAGCGCAAGGATTTAGAAAACTTAATTTGCAATAAAATTAATCGTCGGAGTTTATATAAGGTTGTTGTAACTCCATAAACTTATAAACAAATATTATTTGTAATTTTGTGGATGAGGGAGGTAATGGTGATCGTACAGGTTATACCATATTATATAATTATAATAGGTATAACAGGTTATACCATATTATAATATTATAAATAAATAATAATCTTCTAGTTCTACTGTAAACTAAATGAGACACCCATGGAAAGTAAATTAATAAACACAATAAAATAGGGGATCACCGGTACCAGGGTTGCTAGCATAACAGCCTCCTATGCTAAAGGTCACGGGTTCAAACCCGCAGGTGGCCATATGATTTTTTAATGGGAGTAAAAAATCCTTAGTTATGCTGTCCTTTGAAGGGGGCGTTAAAAGGTGGTCCCTAGCCTGTGCGATGTCAGGTACTGGTTAAAGATCACTATCCTAATAAAACCTAGATAGGCAAAATTTAGGACTCTCACTCTAGCATCCTCCGATTAGCCATATTAGCATAAAGTGACGTTAACTAAACAAACAAACCGAATAAAATAGTAACCGTTAAACATAACAAACAAATAAACTAAACCAATTTTTTATTTTTTGACCAATTTATGTTTCTAATTTCTGCCGATGATTAAATATAAGAAATAATAGACCTTATATAATAAACATAATATTTTCTTGCTAACTGCACTTTTCTATATGAAATCATAAGCCCAAAGAGATAAACTTTTAATTGGTCAAACTAAAGTTTTTTTAAGCATAAATGACGCCGCATTTAAATTGCGGGGAGCAAGGGCTAGTCGCTAGTAAATAAATTAAATGACCAGTTACAAGGCGACAATACGTAAATATGAAAAAACAATTTGGTGCCCACAACACACATCATTCAATTATGTCGTTACTTTAAATCATGTTTTTAATAAGCCTAAAATTGAAATGATAATTTTATCGTTGGAAACTGTTCTTTGCGATGAAATAATACCACAATGGAAATTATTATCGACAAAATTCACATAATTGTATACCCTTTTTGTTACTGAGCACAACTTTGTACGTCAGGTAGTAATTTTTTTACTTTCTTACCAGTAAGTTTAGCTCCGAAATGATAATTCGTACGAAACTTCAATTCCATAATTAGGGTAAGTAAACGCCTGTGATCTTACAGCAACTTTTTCATCAAAAAGTACCATTTAATATGACACACTCAAGCAAAGCTAGTGCTTTCTATGAAAATTCGATTTCGTAAATATTCAAGATCGAATTAATTTCTCAGTAAAAGTAATTGATATTAGATTTGATAGTGTAAAAATTAGAGGCAATGTCACAGCAGAAAAAGAAGGTTCTATTTGTTTATCTATATTAATTGACAACATTATTATTTATGTAACATTTTGGTACCTTGTACCACGTTAGGTTAGATTGTTTTGTTTATTTATGTATTTAACGTCACTTTATGTTACTAAGGGTAATCGGACGATGCTACAATGGGACTCCTGAATTTTGCTTATCCAGGTTTTATTAGGATAGGAATCTTTAGCGAGTATCCGACATCGCACAGGCTCGGGACCACCTTTTAACGTCCCCTCCGAAGGACGGCATAACTAAGGATTTGTTACTCCTATTAAAAATCCTACGACCAATTGCGGGTTTGAACCTGTGAACTTCGGCATAGGAGGCTGTTATGCTAGCCACCCAGCTACAAGTGATCCCTGTTAGGTTAGATGCACCTTTCTTAGTAATAATTTATTTGATTAGGTCTACTGTAAATAAATAACTGAAATCATATCTGTACCACTAAGTTAGAATTATAAAAAATGTCTTTGAGAAACATAATTTAAAAATCAGACCAATATCAGAAACGAGCGAGAACCGTATATAATATACATTCTCTATCTTCGAAAAAATCTTAAATAAATACCATTCTTCTCTATTTTAAGTTCTTAATTTCCTGGTTAATGACGTTTCGAAATTCACATCTCAAGATCAGTCCTTCAATTATATTACGGTAATTATATTTCATAATTTGAGATAAAAGTTAATTTTTAAAACGTCAAATTAAAACGTCTGGTAATTTCTTAAAAAGAGTGAGTCGCCGAAGTTTAAAAGCTTATTTTGATTATGGGAGTGTTTCATTATGTTTTAAGAAAAATATTTTAACATTTAACTTAAATATCAGATGATAAAAGAAAAATATAATAATTTTGTTATTTTCTGTTTGAATATCGATTTATCTAAACAGAAAATGGCAAGTAAATCGTTTTTCTAGCTAATTCGATACATAAAGAAATAAAATAACTTAAATAAAAGTAAAATATTGTGTCAATTAATCAAAATGTAAGATTATTTGAAAAAAAAAAATTCATTTGGGGAATTGAAGCTACACCCAATGGTAAATCAAGGTAAGAATAGCATCCCTTCTTCTTCTTCTTTTCTTCTTATAAAAAAAAAAAAAAAAAAAAAAAAAAAAAAAAAAAAAAAAAAAAACCTGTTTGCACTGTATTAATATTTATTTGTTTTTATTGTTTTTACAACAAAATGTGGAGCAAGGTTTATGGGTAGGTTGAGAGAATTGGCACCACTTTCTAAAGCTTATTAACATATTATAAATTATTAACACCTCGAAATAAATAACTGCTACAATTTAAGGCAGAGTTCATCAATTAGGGGAAAAAACCTAAGAATTTAAGAGCATCGTTTCATTTATTTATTTTTTTCTTACAGATTTAGTAATATTTAATTAAGCGTTGATAATTTAAGTTGAAGGCCAAGAATTCAATATAAAATTGGAGGCTGTTATTTAAAATTGGATGTTGTAATCCTAATTCACCACTTTTATTAATTAATGCACAACGTTTCTCCAAAAAAGCTATCTTCAGGTGCAAACAAAATTTTTATCTGACACACCAATATAATTATATTATAAGTATAATATTATATAATAGTAGTAACCATGTAAAAAATTGTTTATTGGTTTAAATACTGGCATTAACATTGTGAATATAGTTATATTGACTATTTTTTTTTTTTTATAATTAAATTAACGTTAGTCTCATCATAGATTATAATTGTAAAAGATTTTATTTTTAACTACATATATGTATTATTTTTTTTTGTATTTCTTTTTTTAATACTTTATATTATGAGAGCATAGAAAGGTTATATTAAATAGTTTTCTTTCAGGTAAAAATTATTTTTGCACCTGAAGATGCAATGCTTATTGCTACAGCTTACGATCCAAGCCGAAAAGTTGTACATTAATTAATAAAAGTGGTGAATTAGGATTACAACATCCAATTTTAAATAATATTTTGATTTTAAATGTTAATCTAAGAATTAAATAAATAAGAAGCATAATATCCCATCTAGGCAATTACATCATTACAGTGACATATAGAAGTGATTTATGGAATATCATTGCTTCAAATTGGATTGCTAAATTATCAGCATTCCTATCAATGGTTATAATATAAATATAACTTTGTACTACGTAACTATCAAACTTAATTTTAATTCAGTCGTGTGGTACCCGCACCAGATTTTTTTTAATTCAACTGGTTTAAGAGACAAAGAAGAGACATGATAAAACAGAAACATGAGATGGCGAAGGAAGATAATTAGTGATTTCCGGGTCGCGGCGGTAACATGCGGGTAGTATAGCTTACGTTGTTTTTTTCTCTTTATATATATTTTTTCAGTTAACGTTAGTTGAAAAAAAAACGTTAAATGCTAAATTTCTTTTTGTTCATTCGGTTACAACCATAAATTCCCATAATGCCATAAATTCTGAACGTTTTAACTCGTTATTAGTGTTAACCAAACGTCCCATCAATGCAAGGATTGTAAGTAAAGGTGTTATTCAAAATTGGCGCAAAGCACTGCATAGTGGAATAGCTTGACTTAGCTTTAATAAGTACTTTTTATCATTATTTGTTTTATGACATTGTTTATAATGAAAAAAAAAAAAAAAAAAAAATATATATATATATATATATATATATATATATATATATATATATATATTATATATAAGATCATTATATAAGATCTAGCCCGAGCTAGATATACCTCCTTTTGTTTCAAATTACACGTCGACTCCAACCCACTCTTCCGCAACCTCTCATTACCATATATTCCTGATAATCCCCGAGACGGCTGAAAAGACGATGGCCTCGCGACCTACTACATTAAATAAACAATGAAGTGCTACCACTGGGTAGTTTCTTCACATGCCTGTATCACGCCCACTTGGTAAATTAACACATTTACTTAATGTATTTTATTGTATAATACAGTTGTCAATTTAAAAAAAAGAATAAATAATATATATATATATATATATATATATATATATATATATATATATATATTAGTAGTATTTTTAACAATACCGTTATCTGATGTGTCAAGAAATAATATCTTCATATTCCTCCTCTAATAAGTGTAAATTTAAACCTAGGAAGAAGTGCTGCTGGGTACATTCCTTCCCCATGAAGTTGTTTATTTGCTTATCACAGGATAAGCTCTGTCAGGTGCTAATAAAAAAAAATATGCAGATACAAAAAGCATTTACCAACAATTATTTTTATTTAAATAATAAAACGAAAGAAACAAGCTATAAGATGCATTGTATAATGAAAAAAAAATCGTCGGAGAAATGTAAAATGATGACAAAAAAATGAAGAAATTTAAAGGTTTTAATTTACCAGAATTTTACCATATACATACGTTTTTTCTTGCCTTTCTACTTCTTTATGCATCTGAAGAGGCACTTAATCAATTTGCTTTGTTTGCGAGCCTTTGCCAATAAAAAAACTGTCGGATGAAACAAATGACAGAGCTAAGTGGCCATTAAGACTAGTAGAATCAGAGAATAGATTAATGGCTCAGGGATCTTCTCCACGCAAACCTTTTCAAAAGGTCTGTTTAGTATTTGTCATTTTACTGTCAGTAATACCAATTACTTATGTTGTTATTTGCTAGTACTATACGTGTCATACATACGAGAATAAGTTTACATGTCTGTTATCTTATTAGTGTTTGTATTTTATTAGTTATACAATAAAATAGCACTTACATACATTACATTTATTGATATAAACAATTAATGTAAACAGAATATTAAAATTTATATTGTATTTAATAATTACAGTAAAGATTAACTACTAATTCTCAATATTTTATTTGTATTGCGATTCATTTATAGATATAGTGTACAATGGTTATGTTTTTTATTTACTGAATTATATTAATTTGTTTATAATAATTATTTTATTTTATTTAATAATTTCATTACGTGTCTAATATAAAAATAATACGTGGTAAAAACAGTTATGCTATCGAGAGGTTCGAATTGCTGAGTTTTTTAAACTTTTGTAATCTATTACCATAACGGTGCCTTTGACCTAACGTTGTAGTGCACGGTACCATAATGCAAAATAAACTAGAAAATTATAATAAAACAGGAAGAAGCACAAAACGGCAGAGACCTATACAAATATTTTCTAATCATCAAGATAGTTTCTGTTTATCCTTCACATAAGGTTTGCGTGGAAAGGGCTAAGCCCTGAGAAGTAGAATTTATTGTATTAGATTATATTTACGTGCTCCATGCATATTATACAAGTATACAAAGCACATTGCACGTGTGTATATATAGTACAGATCATGTCTCGGTCTCTGTATTAAGTAGTTATTGTTAAAATTGGCCATTAATATACCGCTCAAGGCCATCATCAATTATTATATATACTTTGTTGCACATTGGTTATCATTAATAAGTTTATGAAGATGACACACATAATTAGAGTTTAAAATGTTTAATTATCATTAATTTTTATGCTGTGAAGAAAAATATTAATATGATAACTTATATTAATACGAAAATACACTTTGATGGCTGTAACCGCGACATGTGCATGAGAGACCTTGCTACTTGGCCCATAAAATGCGCAAGATATAATTTTTTCTTTGTTTACTTTTCAGGCGTAGTATGAGAACATTTAGAAATATCTCAAAGAAGGGTTGCACAAATATGAGAATTTTCTCTTTCAGTTTCATTAAAACTATTACCCAATCCTATTTCCGAATTACGAAACGTAAAGTTTACTAATGAAGTAACAATAATTAAATGAAAATATTAATGTCCCCATAGGTGAGATACTACTAATTATACTAATACTAAGGTGAAATTCTAATACCACCCAAAAAAATACATTTTCAAGTAGTTTAGCCTCATCCTAACATATCTAAAATCGTGCCTACGTTCTTTACTTTAAGATATGTGATTTGAGAAATTATTTATGTATTACTATGAATAATTGCGTATCATCACCAGAAATAAATACATGAAGTAAAAGTAGCTTCTAATTTAAAATCGCAATTTGACATTAATTAATAAAACCATGAGTTGTAGTTTTACCAAAGAAGGATCATTAAACCAGAGGTTCCTGAGTAATATTAGTATCACTATAATAGAACATGACTGTATTATAGTTTGATTATCAATTTATTTTTTCTTATCATCATAAATTTCTTAGAATGGATACTTGGTAAAGATAATAACTGGGTCCTAACCGAGCAGTTCACATTTCGAAAAGCGAATAAATGCCATCCTGTATTAGGTAACTGTGTAAAAGGAAAGT
Organism: Piezodorus guildinii; assembly: GCA_023052935.1. Lineage (NCBI taxonomy): Eukaryota > Metazoa > Arthropoda > Insecta > Hemiptera > Pentatomidae > Piezodorus > Piezodorus guildinii. The sequence goes on along the minus strand of CM041292.1, from coordinate 171,810,630 downwards.
TTAGGTTTTTATTTAAAAAAAAAAAAAAGGAAAAGAACAGTATATATAGAGATTCGTACTGTTTCTTAGGCAACGGCAATGAGATGATTAGATTGATATCGCAATGAGCAGCCAGGCTTTTCCACATGTTTGGGTACCCACTTCAGAGAGACTGGTTATGTTCCAGGAGGGACTTCATATCACAGGGTCGCCCTCCAGCTTAAATAGCAGAATAATTAGTATTCGGCCAAACCCGGATTATAACCTGAGACCTAGAGAATAGAAAATAGTGCACTATCCACTAGACCATGCCGCTTCCTGGCGTAGGTTATTATTATTTTTTTATATTGTTTATTATCTTCAAATCTTACTTGGATTGTTGTTTATTAATACAAATAGAATCTTGTTTTTCAACTGCTCGCCTATGACGTAAGGCTACTTAAGATGCTGTATTGACCTAACCCACAGGGTGGGCTGATAACTGGTCCCAGGCGTTGTGTAATTGCTAAGCCGATAAATGAACGTTAAATCGATTAGCGACCATGATGGATTGGTCTCGTTAGCTCAAACAAAGGGAGCGGGACTCGAACTTGGGCACTGGATGGCCTGTGTTATTGAATGAGAGGGCGCACATAGCACGCTCCAATTCGCGCCGCTCCTCTCCCTCGGACGAGTTTTACTCTCACTTCACACATAGCCTTCATTTCTCTGAGCCCGTACGAAAGTCTACGTTTCTCTAGTCTTTGCCCGTTTAGCCGCGGTCCCAGCAAAAGTGTGAGACATTCTTGTACTGATAGTTCGCCTAAGATTTCTACGCATTTCCAAAATGTACGATCCGCTACACACACGAATTTCATCGTTCAATTTCATTAAAAACTCAAGCATTGCTCGAATCATTATGATATGACAATAAATTTTAAAAGTAGCTCTATGGTGTTGTGAATAGAGTACTATTGGTGTCTGTATTTTCCGATTTTTCAAAACAAAAAACCTCTTTATATTCTTGATATGCTTACCACTTGTTCCTCTGTCCATTCATCAAAGACGAAATCCCAACCCATAAACTTGTAAATACCTTCCCACAGATCCGCCTCCTTCAAAAAAACCCTTGTCGTCCGTGCTACCTTATTTTCGAATTCCTTCCCTATATCCATTCGTAAAGTTAAGGATAAGTCCTTAACCACTTTAAAACATCAGTTAGTTATCCATCTCCTCAAATCTCAATTTTCCCAAATCATATGTAATATCTTGTATATATTATAATCTAATAATATTATATATATTATTTTCATTCATACTATCTTCTTCGGATCATGGGTTCTAACCCGGGTTGTGGCCGAGTTATTATTTATTCTGTGATTTCACACTTAGGGTGACCTTTGGGTAGGTAGATCATCCTGAGATTCATCCAGCCTTAATTAGGTGAGTAACAAAATAATAAGAGGGGGAGGATGAAACCTGGCGGTTAAGCGTTATTTCGGCCTAATCACCTGATGGCTAGGCCGTTGTTAATAAATAACGAGTTAGGCTTAATCCATGGTGCGTTAAGCATTAATTAATATTGAAGTTATAGCGTTAAAGAAATGAAGTGAACTGTAAGAAATGATTTGACGATTGCTGTTTGAGTAAAAACATTGAGACTGATTGAGCCCGAATGGTACAATATTGTTAGTATTGCTTTTAATTCTGAATGCTGGTTTCATCTCTTCTCCTCTTGATCTTCCGTCCAGGGCTGGTCGGTGCCTATTTATTGACCCCTCCATTGTGCTTCTTGATTTGTGCTTAAAAAAATTATGAATCATACCTAATTTGAATTGAGGCAGATGTGCTCAATATTACATTACTTAGTGTAAATAAATAATTACTCTGCTAAATAGTTCTTCAAATTTTTCAGCCTACCACTAGATATTCTTGATGTTGGATGGCAGCATTCGATCTTGGTAGCTGTTTAGGGACATATCTATATGTACAGAATCATTAATCCTCCATGGTTTGTTGTGGTACAGATACTAAGATAAAAGTAACACATACCTTCAAAAGTCTGAGTGCCTTTAAGGAAAGAAAAACAGTTTAAAAAGTTATTTTATTGTGAACCAACGTTTCCCAAAAGTTTCAGAACTTCATCAGGACAAGTAAAACGGTTCCGAAGATTCCAATTGTAATTACTAGTTACTAACAATTAAAACTCACAATATTGTAGTTCTGTTAACAATTGTGAGGTTGGTTTCCAAAAGATACTATATACATTAATTCTAGGCAATTTTACTGGAAGCTAACATTTCCCTTATTAAAATCTATAATTGTTTTTTACTATAAAATTTCTTTTAAATTATTGAAGGAAATGTGTGATTTGAAAAGAAATATAAATTGTAATTACTGATAATAATAGGCTTAAGGGGAGCCTGTGGCTGAGGGCTAGCACGTCTACCACGCCAAAAGTTGTGAGCTAAAATCTCAGCCCGGAGGGACTTTTTCAAGCATTTAATTTAATGGGGATCACTTACAGCCTCTCCCCCGGGTATGTGAAACCCGTCAGCGAAATGGTGGCCACTCACAAAAATAGGCATAGGGAGTGATGACCATACCCTATAAAATTCATGTTGAAAACCGAGTGTGTTCTCCCAGCACATTAGACCGCGCGGCTAAGGCCCTACACGGATTGTCACGCCACGGAAAAAAAAACTTATCGATGACGATAACACCAATCTATTCATACACAATTCGTTCCTATGACTTTAGCACAAGTCCAAATTACCGAGATCAGACGCATCCTCCTAGCTACTCCTACTTAGTTTTAGTTTTAGTTTTTTAAATTAGAACCATCTGAAAATAATTGAATTTATAAATTGTGTTTCTTAGGGACTTTTATATAAAATCGAGTGGCGGATTTTGATAATACTTAAAAAATAAAATACGAATATCACAAAAAATTTCTATTTCTTATCAGTACCTTTTCGAAATCTAGGTCTCAAATGTCAGTTTAAAAAAATGATCTGTATACAACCAATTGAACATTAAACATCCATAGGTTAACGCGGAGAAGATTAAAGCGGTCGTTTATAATAAAATAGCATTCCAATAACAAATTAAATTTCGCGTTGCGGGTCTAAGCCATCCTGTAACCTCAGGAATCTAACGAAACCAAACCCAGATTTATTTATTTCTCGTGTGGTCTCAGTGAATGTCAAAGAAAGTGATTTCGTGGAGTTATTCGTTATTGAACGTTTAATAAAAATAATTTAATTCCTCAAATGAAAAATAATTGAGTAAAAGTAAATTTAAATGCTATAAAAAAAACCTCAGTTGATTTCTTTAACCTTGTGTTTTCTTAATTGCTTCCGTTTCTTCAGGATTTTTTCTTGAAGATGACATTTCCTATCAACTTGCTGAATATGTTTCTATTTTAACAAATAAACAAATAGATCAATAATAGTTTCAAGGGCGAATGCATTATTTAATTTTAGGAGAGTGCAAAATAGTCAGAATTGGAATGAAAACATATCATATTACTTCTAAGTACTATTCATGCACATACAAATTTGAACATTAAGGGCGTATTTGGAAGTCTTACAGTTTTTTTTGTTGGTTTTTAGGGGAACGGGGTGGTTGAGTAGGTTAGAGCACTTTAGCCAACAACCAGATAACCAGAATCTTGGAATACAACAATTATGAGTTCTCGTCTCGGGCCGAGGGATTTTAACAATGTATCTCCCGCCCTCACCTCTAAGCATGTGGAATCTATGTATAGCCTACATAAAGGTTGTCAAAAAAAAAACGTAATCAAATCGAAAAAAATCAAATATTTTAATACATGTACTTCATTCATAATTTAATGAACTAATAATTCATGAACTACATTTTTCAATTTGAATGACTTGGTTGAAAATAAAACAATATGGTGATAGATATTGTAGCAGTAAGAGTTTCACCGCTTTAATACCCAGTTATCCTCGTCAACATTTCACGCTCCACATTTGTCCATCTCCCTTTTACTAAAGAATGGATAACTTTCATTCTCTCTCTATGCGATCTTACTTCCGTTTCATTGATTTGAAATTACTTTCTTCCAGACCGGTCTCCTAGTATGACTAACGAATGAAAAATATCCTAGATTTAAAAAAAAAATACTTCTATAAAAGCACATTCGTATTCTGACCTGAAATAATACGTCTCTCCACTTCCAGGGACAAATAAAAGATTTAAAAAAACCAAAATTAAGTATTAGAATAATCAGTACGGCCAGAGACGGTTTTTACTTTAAAGCACGTGCTTCATTTATAAATTGATATTTATATAAACAGTGTTTGGAAACGTATTGTCATATATTATTATCTACTATTTTTTCGACAAACTTTCCCTTATTTTTTCCTCCAACAAATTTCAGTCAACTTGGTTCCCCATCGCGAAAATCCTGCATGGAGTTTTTTTGGATGCATTGGTTGCTATTGAATTAGGCCTAGGAACAAACTCGAGTAAAATAAAAATACATGGTCAGTAGCGGATATGGAGATGATTTCGATAATGTTGATATAATAGGGTACAAAGGACGGGTCAAGAGAAGTAGGAGCCCTAAAAGGTATACTTATAAATATTGAATGAAGTGACCAAAAAGATCAATGAAGACATAGATGACAGAGGAAAGACTGCTTTATGGGTAGATCTTAAAGCAGTCTATGTTGAAATGCTTTTATAATTAAGTTCAATTTATCTAAATTCGATTCGAGTTTACTACAAAACTGAAACGACAAGAAACAGCACACATATACAGATTTATACATTTACTAGACAAATGCTCAAAACATCCGATCTACCACAAAAAAAAAAAAAACTAATTTATATTACCATAATTTGGACGTAAGGGATTGAGCTACGGGAGTCCACTAAACTTTCAAATTCCTTCCGCATCCTATCTTTAGAATCTAAAATCCTTCGGAGGATCCTAATGGCCCATTACTTCTTCTTCCTCTTCTTCTATCAGCTCAACAGGCGCATGAGGCTGCCCTTGGCCTGCTCAACAGTCGCCAACCATTCTCGATCTACAGCACCTCTCAGAGAGATCCCGAGTTGCTTAAGATCCTTTCCTACACCATCCCTCCATTGGCCTTTTGGTGTAGGTCTACACACATCTTCATCACACGTCCAATCCATTTTAGCCTCTGTTTATTAATGTGAGAGGAGATACTAATATCTCCGTAGAGCTGGAACAATTCGCTATTTTTTCTTCGCCGCCACTGACCATCCTCAAACACGGTTCTTAAGATTCTCCTTAGGACTACTCGTTCAAGCATATCTAGTAGGTCAATATTTTTATTGTTGAGAGTCCACTTTTCTCCACCGTATGTAACCACTGGTCTTATAAATCTCTTGTACATCGTAAAATTGGTGCAACGAATCACAAGCTCGCTCCTGATAAACTTTGATATGGAGAAATTGAGGCTATTCGCTTTCTGACCTCTACTGCTTCTTTCAAGTTATCATTGATAATAGAGCCAAGATATTGAAAGTTCCATACCAATTCAAACTAATAGGACCCCATTTTAGAATTCTCGTTTAGCTGTAGGCCAATCTTTCTTGCTGAAGCATCCATTGTTCCAAAGGCCGCTCTTATGCTCTGCAGGGATCTCCCAATAATAACGTAATTAGCTTATGCAAGAATTTGGGCCATCTTCATAAATATTGTCCCTTTCTGATCTAATTCCGCCCTATGACTTGCAAAGGTATATTGGACAGGAGGAGAGGAAATGCTCCTACTTTGTCTACAATAAAATAATCCATAAAGACCTGAATATCCCATTAGTTCCGGATTAAGCTCGAAATAGATATACCTTCTTTTCATTCCGCACTACCAGCCCACTAAAAGTTTCCTGTCCCCATCCAGTCATGTCCATCTATTCATATGATCCTCCGAGGCGGCTGAAAACCGATGACCTCGAGACATCGAAGTGCTACCACTGGTTATTTACTTCAGACGCCTTTATCAATCTTTGTTCTCCTTTATTTAATGCATTTTTCTATTATAATACAGGTGTAAATATCATTAAGATAAATAAAAAAGTGAGTTCACAACAAAGAATCATTGTGAACTTTGGTAACATACTACTTAGGTATTCGTTTGACAATATCAGAGGAAGCAGAGCGTACACAAAGGAAGGGACAGGAAAGTGATGGAAAGGAATGCTGAAGAGGTACAAGATCCGACAAGAGGTACAAGACACTTGGTATGCCGGAAGGTGGCCGGAGATTCCTCCCCGAGAGCTGAGGACACGAGCTCCATAAGCCCGCAGCCACAGCCGATATCAGCGCTGACCTAGAAAATGTTAGGGTTGATAGGATGAATCCAGGTCGTCACGATCTCCTCTTCGCCTCTACTCTCCACCAACTTTTATAGAGCATATCTTTCTTAGCTCCGATAATTGTAAATGGGTATCTCCTTAATAGCTCAATAGGGACACGGTCGGTAACCGTAGGACCACTCTCTTCAACGATATGTGGTCCGAGGGTAGTGTTCAGATTAGATATTAAACTAACCGCTCTATATCTGCTTATTATTATTTTTAATGTTCATGGCTTCACTTATACTACTACTTATTCACTAAAACTCCAATACTACACTTATATGCCTAAACTCTCTACATATGTTTCTTTATCTTAAAAAAAAACAACTGAGTTATGGGCCTACATATAGGTAATATATCATTTTTTTTTTTTTTAATTTCTGTTTTATTATTAATCTCGATGTAATAATTTCAAAACTCAATACAATTTTCGAAAGCACCTGAGTATTGGGCGTATAAATATATGTAGGAAAATATCATATTTTTTTCTTCTGTCTCGGTGTCCTGATGCTAGAACTCGGTATGCTTCTCTATCTTCCAAAATATCTGTGTTACTGACGTATATAAAGATAAAATTTCAATTATTTTCCTTTCATTTTTTATAACTAACCACGGTGTCATGATTAGAAAACTCTGTTAACAATTTACTGTATATTGAAAAATAACTTAATTATTAAATTAAAACAATTTTAATCTGACGTAATTTCATAAATAATCGGCTGATATCAACGTCGAGGTGTTAGGATATCGTTTTTGTTTACCTATGTCTAATAAGATGACATCTCACGTCATGCCATGTGTTAACTAACTCGAATAAAAAATTACTTGGTGCAACTGGACCGAAGTTATAGCCATAATTAATTTTAACTTGAGTTACTTACCCGTGGAAGTTATTGTATTCAGGTTGTTGGTGCAACCGGAGATTAAAGTTTCTTTTATTATATTGATAATATATATATTATAATATAAAGAAAACTAAAATCCACTAAAAAAATATGTCAATTATCCTAGGTCCTCGCTCAACTACTCGCGGTCCTGATTTATATAGCTATTTACGATTTCTTACTTTTTAAATATCACAATAATGTTATTCCACTTCCAAAAACACTTTTGTGGATGGGACTATTGTAGCTTCATGTACCAAAAAGTAATATAAATATAACTATTTACATCAAAGTTTGTGATAAACTGTTTCAACTTTAACTTGTTATTGTGTTAAACAATGCGAACATTAAATGCTTTGAATATTGTCACGGAATCATGCAAAATGAAATATTAGTTTTTGTTAAAAATCATGAAATTTAAAATGAGCATCAAACCATTTCATACTTAATTTATTTGTTATAAATCATGCTTCGAACTTACCCATTCGAATAAAGATTTTAAATATTTCGTACAAAATCATCATTTTGGAATAGAAAAATGTTAAATCTTATCTGAAGGAAGTAGTAGCAAATACGTATTTTAAGTTACAATACATAGGAAATCTATATTGAACGATTATGTATCTAATTTTCGTTACTATTCCGAGAGGGAGAAAACAAATTAAAACGGCCAACAGTACAGCTCAACTGTTTGGAATAGTTTTTGTACGGACATTATAGACAGATTGAATTCATTGCCCTAGATGAGGGCGGATCAGTGTTGGTGATTTAGGTTTAGGATCGGACGATACTTATACGATAGCGAAGGTACTTACGAGTACCAGCATGTGCCTATACTAAGTGAGGTGCTATCAACGAGAGGCTCGGTTGAGAGCCGTACCGTGGGAGCATTGTAATTGCAATTCCAGGGAGTGAGGCCTAATAGTACCGCGTCGTCTTCTCTCAATAATTACATCATTAGCTATAATAATCATTCAAATATTCTATAATATTCATTATTATAACTTGATACATCCATAAAATTAAAAGTATGATTTTTAACTACAGCTTTAAAGTGGTGAAAAAAGTTTAGATTTTTTTTACTGTCCTGAAGTACTGTCCGCAATATATGAAAATGTGAAAGGAACCTATCTAAATTTCTATTCTCAGTAATCAGCCTATTCCAAAATTAATGCAAGATGTAATTAAAACTGAAACATAGTTCTTTCTTTAGTGTTTTTCATTTGTCTAGTTAACAGCTCATAGTTTAATGTAAGTAAAACTGGAGCAGCCTCTAATGACCAGCTTGGGTAGATGCGGAATTTTATAAAATAAATAATAAATATAACATTATAGAGCGAAAAACGTGTTTTCATTGTTGAACAATAGAAACTCTTGCAGCCGTAGTTCGAAACTGAAGAGAATCATTGAGAAATTCAAGCCATCGCCGAAATGGCCTCACTTTTGACCGTCGAAAAACGAATGCATCCTCAGCGTGTCCCTTTATAGTGAATTTTGAGCCGGAGGCATCACTGGACCATAAGTATTTGTAAATGAAGCTGGTCCAGCAATGAACGTTACTGGTCGTCACGGTAATCCTTCTGTGTCCAAACAGTTTTTGAACTGTGGCCGCAAGGCTTGACATCATTTTAAAATATTGTTCTTCTTCTTTCTTTTCCTCCTTAGTGCCTTTCAGCGTGGAATACTTTGGTGAAAATACTTTGTTCGGTCCATTTTTTATTAGCCCTTAACTATTAGCTCTTTGTTAAGGGACCTGGGACACCCTTTATTAAGGCCAAACCATGAACTCTATTGGTGATCCACCAGCCAAACATATTAGAGGAGATACTTTGGGGTACTTATATGAAGAATTTAAGCTTTATCTATATTGATATGCAATATGCAAGTTGGCTTAAACTAGTTTACGTTTTAGTTTTGTTTTGCCATCATCTCTTGTGTAGAATATATTGTGTGAGAAATGTGTCGATGTTTACTGAAAGGCTTGAGTTCTCACAGAAAGGATCCCCATATGGATCTAAATCACCCTCATGATAGATATAATAGCAAACATTTACGTCCATTGTCTTATTTTGTGGTCTCGAGGCAGATGTTCCTTTTCTGTAGACCACAGAGCTAATGACGAACCATGTCACACGCAAACCCTTTCAATTTCAGGGGAATCATGAGACGTAATAGTCTGAGGGCTATTACTAAGGTATAGAAGTAGATCCATACTTTGGAAAGGGATTAAGGTCTGGTTAGTTAGCGTGTATGGGATGGAACGACAATCCGTAGGAGGGGGATGTCACGGCAGCCCAACACCCAGCCTCTATTAATCAGTCTGCTCCACTTCTCCCGGTGTTTGTTCTGCCCAGTAGGGAATAGCCTGGCCCAACTTAGTAGGAAGCTTTCCAAGTAACTCTCCCTTGTGGATCTTTAATGCTGTGGTTTAAGTTTAATTGAAATACGGAGTAATTACTAATTTTCATTTATCATTCTAATTAATTTTATTCCATTTTCCACGTGTTATTGATTTTATGCTGAGTTTCTGTTATAACATAGAGAACAACTAACGTGTAACGGAGTTAGACCTTGTTTATACTGGAAGCTATTTGCTTGGATGGAAAAGGGTAGGATATTTAGCGGGACACTGACAATAGCAACAGTGGTACTTGTAGGGGATGTTAATGCTGCCTCTTGTCAGAAGGGAACTTAGCTTACCTCTCCCCTTTGATAACCGACGTGTTGGTTGGAATTGTCGTCCCTCGGTACCTGTTCTTAGTTCTCTCCTGTTTTCGGTTGCCGAGCGGATTAGCATTATCTAACAACCGCTTGACCAGACACTTAATAAAATAAAATAATAGAATAAAATAATTATTAATTTAAGTTTCGGTGCTGAGTTAAGGGCTTTTAACTCGGCATTAATCCCCCACTTTCCCAAAAGGTTTACGACAAGCGAATTTAATTCAGGATTTATTTTACAGTAATTAAACACGATGCGTATATATTTATTATTGAATTAAAATTACAAGAAGTCCCTACTAAAGCCATTTATTTATTATATCCTATTGTTTTAATGTATATTATTGTTTTTAGTTGGATACAAAATTTTCACAATGAGGCAATTAGACTTCAAAACGTTAAAATGATAACATTGTGATAATAAATGAATGGTTTTAGAAGAGTATTGTTGTAATTTTAATTTAATAGTTTATTCAGATTGTATGCTAAAGTATTTATTATTTTTCTTTTTTCTTGTGTAAAAAATGCGTTAAAGACAGAACCAGTTCCAAAAATATGGTGTTGAAAATTTTATTTCAGTTGGCGCAACAGGCCATGGCGGCCCTCATTAGGTTTTCTAGGGTCCCGGTGTGGACATTAGCGGTGTGATATCCTTGACAGCTTAGAAGAGCACAAATTCCACATTTTCTTCCTGAGGTGCGATTTTAGCATAGGCAGTTTAAGATCAAATGAATCTTTAATCACGGGCAATTATTCAAACATTTTCTCATCAAAATTCCCTGTTTGGTTATACAAAAAAAGTCGTCTCACTGCGTATTATCTTCATTACATATTAACGTGCATATAAGAATCGGTACTTTTGTCAAGTATCAAAATAATACTACATTTACTCTTAATAATAATTTCCGATAATGTTTTTTAGCCTTATGAAATGATAAATCCCCAATTGGATCAGCTGCTCAACTTTGTGAGTAGCTACACATACATAGCATGCGGAATCAATCCTAATGACAATTTTAGATAACAAAAAAGGGAAATACTACTAAATGTATATATCCATATAACTTATATCAGTATAGTTCTTAAAAATTTACAAAAATAATTGAATGGAAGGAAAAATGTTTAATAGGTTTAAATGTAAGCTGTAGCCTTAGCGAATAGCAAATCGGTTCTAATATCAAATAGCCCTTACGTCCTTAAAGGCCGCCGTACCATTAAATGTATAATTTGTCATACATCTGAGGTATTTTTGTTATTTCTGTTCATCAGATTTTATTTATTACACTCTGTTGTAACTTTTCAACATTATGAATATATGTACCAAACTGATTACAACTATCTATTTTAGAAGATAGTGGTAGTAAAATAACGATTAGATAATTTCATTCTGGGTTCTAACGAAATGCTCGACAATCTCTTCATTAGTGCTCTTATCTAAAATACAAACATCTCCTTGAACTAAATACTAAAAATAGAAAAATAACCATTTTAATGTCTATTTATAACTAACTAGTCGAACTAAGTTAATATTTTATAGCAATCTTATGAGAGGCTTTTGTCGATATTCTTTTTAACTATTTAAGAAATTTAATTTCATAATTTAATTGTGTTGTTGTTTTTACGTTTATGTCATTTTCGAAGATAGGAAAAATTTAATATAGTTATAAAAATCTGGGCAACACACGAGTTACACTTACCTCGACTGTTAAAATCAATTTAAAAACTATTTAATATACTTCAATTTGAAAAAATATTTCAAGATGTTTATATTAAATTTTACAACTTTGTGTATCAGATAATATTTTTTCTGAAATATTTCTCTTTCCAACGGTTTGTTATACGTCTATATTACTGTTCGTAATATATAAAAAAAAAAAAAATTACATAAAAAAAATAGTTTTTCTTTTTTATCCTTTAGTTGGTCATCAAATTCGTTCAACTTGTATATTTAGCCGTCCTCCATCAATGTCATTAAGATGATATGGTTTATCTTTTGGAATGTACAAAATTAAATGAGAGAAGTTGGTTGAGGGTGCAGTCAATTTATTATTTATTGAATTAATTATTATTAATTAATTATCAATATATTATTTATTGAATTAATTAGCAATTGATAAATTAATTATCAATTCACAGTACAAAATTAACGGTAGTTTACAGAAAGAAAATTTAAAATATCGGCATTTAAGTCCTGTCAGACTACTTCAATCAGAATAAAACCTGCATGCTATTAAAGCCTACTTCAATATAATCAAAATCCTTAAAACTTTTTTTGAGAAAATGTAAAAAGGTGCAAAATGCTTGTTTATTTTGTCCAACTTGTAAGCTAGCCAAAAAATTATTTTGATTTCTTGTTAAAATATGTCAATTTTAAATTGTGTTAACATATTGAATCATTAAAATTGTTATTATTGTTTTACATGCATATATTGGGTTGATGCAAAATTAATGCAGGTTTTTAGTAGGTATTGTAAATACGCCATATCTTTACTTTAACCATATATATTTAATCAAAACAATTTCTATCTGAATCAATGCACTTTTGCCAACGTTCAACAAGCTTTCTTATTCCACCAGAAAAAAATCCGAATCCCTGGACTCAATGAAATCACGAAAAGAATTTTCAATGTCGTCCTGGTTTTGAAAATTTTTCTCCCTCAAAAAGTTGTCCAGATGCCTGAAAAAGTGTAAGTCTGTAGGAGAGAGGTCAGGTGAATAAGGCGGATGTTGGAGAACTTCGTAGCCCAACTCGTGCAGTCGTCGAAGCGTTGGTTGTGCAACGTGTGGTCTGGCGTTACTACTGGCACCCACTTGGCCAACTTTTTTACCTTACCAATTACTTCCAAGTGGCGTACAACTGTGGATTGGTTCACACCGAGTTCCGCCGCCATTTCTCGTGTGGTTTTGGTTGGGTCTTCTTCCACTTTTGACCTCAGCTGGTCGTTGTCCAGAGCAAGATGACGGCCCCGACCTTCCTTGTCTCCGAGGTCGAAATCTCCTCTGCGAAACTTCTGGAACCAACGCTGCACCGTGCACTCATTAATAGCCCCCTGACCCCACACTTCATTAATATTACGAGCCGTTTGCGCAGCGCTGCGCCCTAATTTAAATTCGTAAAAATAAATTTGACGAAAATCGCACTTTGACATTTTCGATTCAAGACCTTTGAACACACTGAACAAAACGATTTTACTAAACAAATTCATGGTGAAAGAGAGGGTATTAGATAAGGTTTGTTTTGGTATAATAATGATCAATGTTAGGATTAGCTTTGTTTACACAATTGGAATTAAGATATTGCAATAGAGGAAACCTGCATTAATTTCGCATCAGCCCTAATATTTATAGCAAATGTTCAACTAATCTACTTTTGAACGCTTTGCATGAATATAAATCTTTTGGATTGACTAACTGTTATGGAAGTTTATAGATTTATTTTTCTATCTCATTCATTTATGTATTTATTTTTCCATGAAATCACGACAGTCTTCCAGACAATTCCTTAACAAGCCAATTTCCAGAACAGAATGGAGGTCATACGTGTACTATATCTGGTATCATCATGATTATTTAATACTCATGTGTCAACAGAAAGGTTGTTTATTATATCGTATTAAGGAAGGGAATAATATAAAAGCCCGATTAGTTTGAGAATTCTTATTTACTATAACTTTACCTTTTCCTATGTCGATAATTATTTTATAAACTCAGTTCAGAGCTTCCTTAGCACATTTAAGGTACTGTTAGTGATTCTATAATTGTTTTAAAAAATACTGATATTAACTGTTTAAGGAGTCAGTATAATGTGTTATGTCGTTTACTTCTCAGATCCTTTTTTGTTAAATAATTTACTTCCTTCGGTTTATAAAAATCGATTAAGACATTCTGAATAAATGACAAAGACCCCTACATAAGAGTAAATATTCCTTCACTTGTACAAACTTGTTAATAAAAATTAGTCTTTGATGATGAATGTATAGTTTATAAGCTTTGCACTGCAAATAACCTGACGTCCCTTCTGGTTTGGATAGCCATATTGCACCTGTTTCCTGTCGATTTTCTATTTTTTTTTTTGTTTATCAAGTAATATTATTATAAAGAAAAAAAAAGTTTTAAATCTAAATTACAGTCCTTTTTATCGTAATATGTTTTGCTCAATTCTCTGTATATAATCATTTGTGTGTAATTTCTTAGCAATGATACAACTTAGGCATTCAACTTTTGTTGGACTCTCTGGAGATTATCCATTGTCAGCTGTATGGATGTTAGTCGGTTTGAGATTTCTACCTAAGCTTAATTATTTATTCATATTAAATTTTTCTTTAGTGGATTTTTTTATTCCTAATATCCGTGACTCATCTGTTTACTTAAATTAATAACATTTCAACTAAAATATAACAACATGTCATTAGATTGATAAGTACGCTGTGTGTGATAGCAAACCCAATACAGTTGGGCAGAACTGTTTTGTTTTGTATTTTTAATGATAAAAGCATTTATCTCTCTCTGTCGTTCGGTTTTAGTTCAAGTTACCATTGGCAATTTAATTATTTTTTAAACCAAAATATGCTCATTTCAACAACAATAACTTAACCTAAATGCTTTAAAATATTTTAAAAAATATGCTGCGCACAACAAACGACTTTAACGTACCTTCGTTATTTATATTAATTAAAGAATTTTTAAACAAATTTAGAAACGAAAATAAGTTGTTAAAGAATTATTTAAATTGGATTTTAATAGAAACATGTGTTTTATTAAATAATCTATTATATTATTATTTACGACAATCAGTTTGTTTTATCGGCTGTTCATAACTTTCCGTTAACGTTTACCATAGTATGTAAAAGATAATATTTTTTCTAAAATCTTTAGCATACCAACCAGATATTATATATTTATATTATGGCTATTCATTGCTCCAGAAGGTGGCAGATTGTATTAACTCGTAATAAATAATAACAAAAAAATATATATTATGGCTAATTTTATAAAAACTACAAAATTAAAGGTACTTTAGAGGAAGAAATTTTAAAATATATCGGCATTTAATCATTTCAGACTACTTCAATCAGAATAATACCTACATGATTATTAAAGCCAATCGAATTTTAGATCGGTATGGGGAGTTTAATCAAAATCGTTGGAGCAGTTTTTGAGAAAATCGTAAATAGGTGCGAAATGCGTGGTATAAAGTGGCTCTTCTGGTTAGCTGATTTTGGTGAAAAAGTTACCGTACTATCTCGGACGTATAGTTGTCTTAAATATGAAATTTCAGTTTCATAGGACTTTTCGTTTTTGCGCTGGACTTACCACACACAAATACACAAACCTTTTTGCGGGACTTGGGTCATTTGGATTCAGGGGACCCTAAAACCTGTATTTCCGTCGAAAACTGAAATTCGTAAATTTTCACGATCGCAATACTTACCCTTACTATATATTCCATATAAAGGTAAATGGAAGTAAAAACTAAATACTTTTGTATTACCGAATACGCGTAAAAATGTTCATAAATTATAACATAAAACTCATTTTCTTAGTTTTGAATAATTGTGGGTGTGGTTGTTTTGGTTAATTGTTAGAAAGTTTGATTCTTTGTTTTTAATAATTTTTTAATAAGTTTGGCTAATAGTGGAAGTATCCTCAACATAATTAATAAAAATCCTAAGGGTTATATGTAAATTTAAAACAATATTAACCTGAATAGGATGAATTTATAAAAACCTATGAACAGTTTAATATATGAATCAAACAAGTTATAGTTTGCTAAATAAAAAAAAATAAATTGGCAGATTGCTGAAAAAATGCCCACTTTTATAATAATAATAATAATGAACAAATAAGAAATATTTCGACAAGGCCGTTACATTGAAGGTCGATAGTTTTTGTGGTTTAGCGGTTTCTGTTAGTTCTCTGATTGCATCGAAGCTTTTAACAGTTCGGTTTTACCAACCAGTAAGGATTTTGGGTTGTGATTAGGTCTTGCATGGTTAAATATGAACATAATTCTGACGCTTCTTGAGTAAGCAGGTTGAGGACTGATCTCAACAAAGAAATCAAGGCTGCTTAGAATGATGTAAGGCCTACCACACCGTGCACCAACTACCTAGGTCTTATCTTAACACGTTCGCGCTGGGGCGAATATCTGCATTTTTTCGCTTGAGACGGGACTGTCTTAGCGACTTAGGCGGGGCGACACTGTTGCAAGTTCAAACCTGTTTAATGCAAGATCACAACAGTTTCAGGCTTCGAATGCGCTATACGCAAGATTTTAACAGTTTTGACATACACTTATGACTTGAAGGAGAAAGTATGGAAATAATTAAAAATGATTTTTATATTGTCAGAATTGGGAATAAAAATATGAAAAGAAATCATCCATAGCTAATGAAAATGCAATATAAAAGCAATAAATTGAAATTAACCGATAAGTGCCATTTGAGAAGCGATATTGAAGGTTATAAAATATTTAATAAATAAGCCCTTATACTTCTTAATTCCTACAACATATAATGTTGAGAAAAATAAAATAAATTTATTTTTTGTAAGGACTTATTTTCTGAAAACAAGTGACTCGCCTGTCATGTATGCATGCATGTTGCCCCACGGGATAATTATGCGTCACACCGCCCCACGGAACAGTCTAGTGTGACCCTCAGGTGGGTCACGCCGGCGTTAACGTGTTAAAGGTATTTCCAAAATCTGTAAATACCGTTTTTTTGTAATTTGGTGAAATTGTGGAGACAAATATATATATGCATCAATTTACACGAAATCTTTTCTTGACGAAGAAACGATAATAAATAAATTAATGATTATAAATAGATATATAATAGGTACGGAGAATATATCGGTATGAGCGAGAGAGCAAGGACGTATTTTCACAACCAGTTTAAAGTTCAACGTTACATCAGCGACCGGTGGGAAGCAGCGGGGGTGTTTTACTAACCCACCTCGCTTCATCGGATCCTTGCACAACAATTAGTAACAGTACTAGTCTCTTCCATTATAATTGCTAATTAAATCACCAATTAGCTTTAAAATAAACAACGGTGTTTGCTTAGTCACCTTATACGTAACAATAAAATACGTACAAGGTGGATACTAAATTCACATACACTTTCAAGATAATGTACATGGATACATCTTTTTTTTTAATTTACTTATTTTTTTTTTTATACATAGTTCATCTAAAGTAACTAATGGAAGTGGATAATATCTGGGCGAAGAGCCTAGAGAATATTATTTACTCCAATAAAAAGCAAATTGGCTAAATATAAATGTAATTTTTATATACATACATATATATGAACGATTCTTTAAATAAAATGAAATGTCGAAATTAGTTTTGTTTTTTCATTAATACATCGATGTTTGATTTTTTAAATAAAATGAAATTAATAAAGATGAGCTTATATTTGCCAAAATTCGAATAAAAAATCGGTGCAGTAGTTTCAGAGAAAAGTCGGTGACGACTTTTTTAAAATTTGATACTTGTCTCCTGCGTATCTTGAAACAAGAGTCCTCAAACTTTGAGGGAAACTAATTATTTTCTTGGCCTTTTAAGATTTGATTATTGAAAATAATTAACCGAAATCTGTTTGATTTTTCAAAATGAATTTAAAAAATTGTATTTTTTGTAACCCTTTTAGTGCCAGGCGAAAAACGACTGTCCATGCGAGGATAACCGGCCGAATTTTACAAATATGCAACGATTAGAAAAAACGCTTATAAAAAAAAAAATTACAAATGATATTTACATGCTTAAAAATGCCATGTATCTGGGACGAAATGGGGAATAAAGCAATGATAATGATTCTCCAATATCAATTGAAAATAATATAAATAACACAATTATAAACAATATAAAAATTGAGTTATATCTATTATTCGACTTTGAACCTAGAAGAGTGCCTGGTGCAGAGTGTCCATCTTATCGTTCCAGCGTAGAGTCTCAGCACACTCCGGTATAGCATGTGTATAATGCCAAACACAAATTGGTTTACAAATTATTTGTCAACGAATTTGATTATTTACAATCATTTTTTTTTCAGTGGCGCGACAGGCCTTGCATGCCCTGGGCCACGCGGTTTGATCTCCTGGGAGATGATATTTTTAGGGTAGGAACATCACTCCCTACGCCTAATTTTGTGAGTGGCCACCATTTGGCTGACGGGTCTCACATACCTGGGGAAGAGGCTGTGAATGAATCCCCAATAAATTACATCCTTATAAAAGTCCCGCCGGGACTGGGATTCGAACTCACAACTTTAGCATGAAAGACTAGCGCGCTAGCCACTCAGCCACGGGCTCCCCCAAAATCAAATTAGATCATTTATAAAATAATAATAAAAGAAATTAAGTTTTCTCTTAATGCGAAGAGTAAGGCGCTATTACACGCACGGCAATATATAGTCGTTGGCACATTTGGCAAGTGTAGCAAACGACGATATATCATCGGCACTAAAAGAGTTAAATAAAAACATTCTGGTTAGTCTACTTCTTTTTTAAAATATTTATGTTTCTTTAAAATTATTATAATAAGCTCAGAATACACTTCATTACCAAAATGTCCTCATAGGTAAAAAAGAAATCTTCTGTAGCCAATAACTTATGAGTCTATTGGGTAGATCATTCTATGTAATATAACATAGTAGGTTGAATTTGATATAATTCATTTTAGTTGAATGTCCATTTTAATTATATGGACTATATTGAACGTTCGGATCCTCTAAGAAATTAATATGATTTCGCTTATGATTATAAACATATTATATAAAACAATTTATTATAAATATTAAAATACTATATATTAGCCTTGTATTAGTTTGATTGCCTAACCTATCACCTGCATTGCTACGATGTAATTACTTACATGGTAAATTTTACAATGTAATTAAAATAAACATAAGATGATCACATGCCGAGGTTTGGAGATAAAATATAAATATTTCTCAATCTCAACCTTCGTGGTTATTTAGGTTTCAAACCACATCATATTATGGGGCTTTAGAGGTCTAGAGACGTGCAAATGATGTAAGGTCACGATAACACTTATTATCAAATGCCCATTCTTTTCTGAGTCTAAATTTTTGAGTTTCAGTAGTAAGAAATGAGTTTTTTTATTTTAAATAACATTTTTGGAAAAAAATACTGTTTGTTCATCAAAATAATGAAATTACTTGCTAATTATTAATAAAAAATGAACTACTTCCTTCTTTTTTTTCGCTCCAATGTAGCATCTCTCTATTCTTTATAATGATACAATGAGCCCTGAGCTAAAAATCTTTTAATGAATGAACTCTTTCATGGCCTTTTATCTTTTAATACTTGCGTATGAATATAATTATTATGTTGTTTTTTTATAATCGTAATCAACTTTCCCTTTTAGATCAAACTTTCATTATTTAGGTTTTTATCGGAGAGTCAATGTCTAGGATAATGTAACATTGATATCATAATTTATAATTTAAAACGTTATTTTTAGATACAATGCGTCGATATATGAAGACTTTGTTAATAAAATTAAAACGAGAACATTTCTCTTCTAAAATCTTTTTATTTATTATCACAATAATATATTGTCATCATTTTAACGTTTCGAAGTCTGCAAGTCTTCGAAAACTACTTCATTTTCAAAATTATGTAACCAACTAAAAACAATGATATGCATTAAAATCAAAAAAACAATAAATTAAACAGCGTAAGGCAAATATAACAATTAGGCTTATAAACCTCTCTATAGCCGACATTCGTGGGTCCAAAGGATTTGTACGTTGCAAAGGATAACACGTTAATCTATACTAATATTATAAAGCTGAAGAGTTTGTTTGTTTAAACGCGCTAATCTCAGAAACTACAGGTTAGAATTAAAAAAATATTTTTTTGTTATATAGTTCATTTAAGGAGGAAGGCCTTAGGCTATATAACATCACGCTGCGATCAATAGAAGTGAAGAATCAATGGAAAATGTGGAAAAAACGGGGAAAATTATCCTCGCATCTCAATGATTCCAAATGATTTACCTTTTAATTTTAAAATAATTCAATTTCCCATTAAGTTATTTGCCGTAACAATTAGTAAATCAAAGGGACAAACACGTTGGAATCGATTTACGTCAAGACTGCTTTTCACACGGCCAACTATATGTCGCATTGTCAAGATCGGGTTGCGGAGGAAATCAGTATGTTCTTCTGCTACAAGAAAATAAAACTAGAAATATCATTTACGCAAAAGTACTTTAAAATATATTATTCTAAAAACTTCTTAATAATAATAACAGAAATTGACCCTGACGAAGTCGCGGGAAACAGCTAGTGTATTATATTTAGTTCATTAATTCAAATGAATGACTTATTAAATCTATTTATCTTTTATGTTTTTGTTTTTTAAAGTAGGAATATTATTCGAAAACATAAGCGACAGGAGATTTTTTGGAGAAAATATCGGCCGGTGACAACTGATTACAACATTCGTCCCAAAAGCTGCTCAATTAACTTCTCATGCACGCGACTATCGGCGTTTGTAGTCTGATGTATTTCCCAACAGTTTAACTTTCTGTGAATGTTCCATGAATACTTCGGTTTTGTTACTCTCTTCATACTTCTGATATTTTAAGAGTACTATCTTTAACTAATTTATATTGTAATGTTACAATATTTGCTGAAAACGAAAATTTAGCAAACTTAAATTATGACAAAACAAAGGATTTAATATACATATAAAGTAAAAAATTATTACTATCTAAAAGCACCCATACGTGTGTTCCATCAGCATGGGGAACTCCACTGTGAGGAGGGGGATGGAGGGAGAATAATAGGACTGGAGAGATTCAAGTGTTTTTCTCTTAAAGGTAGCGTAGCAGAAAATTCAATCATAGAACATGCAAATGTATTTACAAAGGAGTGGTTTTGGGTATCCTGAGGTATGCGTCCCCAGCATGGAGTCAGAATCTCTCGCACCGACAAAAATGTAAGTTGGCCACGATCCAGCGGACAGCTCTACTCCGGGTCACCAGAGCGTTTAGAACAGTGTCTCATGAGGCGGTGCAGATGTTAGCAGGAGAGATACCAATAGACCTTCTCCTAAGAGAAGACTATTACGTACATAAAATCAAAAGAGAAGGTATGGCGGATCTACCAGAAAACCTTAGAGTGAGGATCAACTTAGAACCCAGCAAATGGAAGATGATTCTCCGGAAGATCACGATAGAGGAATGGAACCGTCGGTGGGTGACGACTCCAAAAGGTGCTGATCTAAGGAAGTATTTCCCCACCGTCGGGTCAAGACAGGAAAAAACATGGATCCTCCCGGACTACTGGGTTTCACAGTTCCTCACGGGGCATGGGGGCTTCCGAGCAAAACTTGCTAAGCATGGGAAAAACATAAGTCCCCTATGTCCCAGTTGTGGTGTTCCGGAGACCGCCGAGCATATTCTCCTTGCCTGTGCCGCTTATGAGACACTAAGAACGAATCTTCTGAAGAACACAGGCCTCTACATCCTCACGGAGAGTGACATTCCTCACCTAGTAACCAAAGAAAACTACCCGTATTACAAAGCATTCGTGTACGGGTGGAAAGAATGTGTTGGTCCAAGTCACTTCACGCTGGTTAGGGGAGAAGCATGAAGAAGGCTGCCGAACATTTGAACTAACTTTGAAGACATAAAGCAGCTGTGGGTTGTAACTTGGTACTTCCTACAGCTGCAAGCACCCGTATTGCCTTCAAGACAGGGAAGGGTTTAAATAAATAAAATGCAAATGTATTTTACATGGTAGAGCCTAGCTAACTTTAAACTCTTTAATTCAACTTTCTGAGGAAGAAGCCCACTTTTAAGAATAATAGAATTATAAAAATTTTCTTAAAAAATAAAATATATTTTCGAAATTTGAAGGAAAAAAAAATAAAAACGTTAGCCGAATTTAGTTTGTTTGTTTTTCCCCTTTTAAATCCGCAATTGTCAAGCAAATACTATCAATCAACAACTGACAAGCAAACACTGATAGGTGTAAGAAGAAGAAAGCATGATAGGCATGAGGGGAGGCTGTGTCCAGTGGCACCCTTCGTCTAAGCTCAGATTTACATATATGATTACGTAAGTAGATCCCTCATCCAGGACCTTTTCAATCTCCTCCTGATATTCCCTGGTATCAGTGACGTAGCCATTTCCTCTATAATTTTGTTCAGTTGTCCGTTTTTTTTTTTTCATGAAACCATCCGTAGTGCGTCGTTACGATTTCATTAACTTTTGGTATTTGTAAGTCACGGCACCATGTAAGCACTGTAACAAAACTTAGCATTGTAAGCACCGTGGTAAGTTTTGTTTTGACTTACCATGGTGCTTTTACTATTAATATTTTAGAATGAAAAGTTTGTATTCCTTTAAAATGAGTCTCATTTTCAAGCCTTCTCTCCCTAAGACCTCGACCAGTGACTGGTCTTTCTCTCTTGCAAAATGAAGTCTTCTACCTAGATCCTTTGAACATAGCTGAAATAAAACGGAGCTTTCCAAAAGCCCTCCAAGTACCCTCCTAGCCTCATAGGTGCCATCACAGACATGAATAGGCTCTTTGAGTCACGTTCATTAAAAATCCCCTTTCCCCTCCCTTCTTGAAAAAGTTCGTGATGAGGATAAAGAGCACTTGTGAACTCGGAAGAGACATAGCTTCCATCGTTAGAGACAATATGTAATTAAGGACGAGATGATTGGGGGCGATAGAGATTCCTGAAATTGGGGTAGAAGAGAACACGGAGTTGAGGAGTAGATAGGAGCGGCTCAATGCGCGGTCGATCTAGCGAGCACGCGATCCCATCGAACTGAGGTCTAGTGGTGTCACCTCCACAACTCATAGTCCGATTCCTTACCTTGAATATCTCTATGTTCGTTTTATATATGTAATAGCTAAGTATTATTAGAGTTTAACAGAGGTTCGATTTACCTCGAAAATAATTCTATACACCATTTCATCTATTAAAATGCACACCGGTCGTCCTTATAATTCAACTATCCTTAAGGCACAGTAGTGGATATACTGGGAGAAGCAGGGGTAACCTAATGAATTTTAGCTTATTTAAATACTAATACTATTGATTAATAGTTTAAGTCATTACAATTTTGATAGTTTAAGAGGTATGACGTAATCTTAACTCCAGTGTACTCCGTACCTCTACCACGAAATGATCTCCAAGGATATAACCGAATTTAATATTTTAAGGACAGTTTTAATTTTTTTATTTTTAGTTCAAGTCACCATTCTCTTTAGAGGATTCTTAAAAATGACATAACTTGCAAGTAGGATGGAAGACAATGACCATTTTTGACTTGATTCCCTTTTGGTAACTCTAGATTCTAACCACTTTACGAAGGACACTTATTAATATCCTAACTCTCTTCTTGATGCAAAACAGTACGAAATAGCATTAAGTTAACTGTCAGTATTAGGAACGGTGGGTGGTTTACGAACGAAAAGGACTATTTTTACTAATTTGAAGGATATGCCTGATTTTAATATTTTAAGGACTTCTTTATTGTTATTTTTTTTTTTTTTTACTCTAAGGTGAAAAGCTATTTTCGTTGAAAGAAATTAATAATTGGCATATCTTGTTAGTGCGATATGATTCAAAATGGAAGAGAACCATTTTTTTTCTCGATGCCCCTTTATCGTATGTATAATCATCATGTTAAATCGGGACATCCTGTGGTGTAGTGGCATAACATTCTTCTATGCCCAAGATCGATTGTTCAAATTTTTTATTCGTAAAAAGATGGTTCTAAGGCTATGCGAAGTCAGATACTCGTTATATATTCCTATAAAATTAAACCTGGATAGGCAAAATTTTGGACTCCCACAGTAGCATCCTCTGATTACGTCAGCATCATATAAGTCGCGTAAAATGAATAAACGAACAATATTGGCACCAATTACAAATATAATAATAGGAATGTAAATCATAATATTGGTAAAACTAAACATCATTATGTTCGAGAGAAAAAAAATATTATCCAAGAATATTGATCTCCTTAAAGTTTTTACAAAATAAAAATTAATGAATTCCGAAAGCTTTACCTGAAATTCGGCTGTTCATCCAACAGGTTTTCATCTATCGACTTCTGATGCTTGAAACAATGTCGCCATCTTCCGAGTCTTTGGGTTCTTCTATATCTCTATCGTCATAACTCAAGAGCTCACCTAAGAGACTAACTGATGACCAGCTCTGGACAAGCAGAAAAATCTGGTGCGGGCAACACACGACTTTCACTTACATCAATTTGAAAAATCAATTAAAGAATTTTCAAATAGAGTTAGAGTTAAAAATACGTGAAACTATTAAAGAATTAAATAAATTTAATTTATATAGAAACATGTGTTTTATTAAAAAATCTTTTATTTTATTATCTAAAATAATCAGTTAGTTTTATCTTCTTCTCATCACTCTCTATTAACTTCTAAAAGCTTGTGTATGAGATGATATTTTTTCTAAAATCATTAGCTTTCCAACGGTATATCATACATGTATATTACTGCTCTTATGTTCAAAAACGAAAAATTGCATTAAAAAAATATTTTTTCTGTTTTCTCCTTTAGTTGGGTATCGAATTGATTCAATTTATATATTTACCTGTTTTTCATCAGCGTTAACAAGATAATTTAGTTATTATTATTGGATCTACAAAATTAAAGGTACTTTAGGGGAAGAAAATTTAAAATATCGGTATTTAAGCCCTGTCAGACCATTTTTATCCAAATAAAACCTACATGATATTAAAGCCCATTAAAGTTTACATCGATGTAGCGAGTTTAATCAAAATCGTCGGAACCGTTTTCGAGAAAATCGAAAAAAGGTGCAAAATGCATGGTATAAAGTGCCTCTTCTGGTAAGCTCATTTTGATGAAAAAAGTTTTGTCACGTCTCGGGCGTATAGTTGTCTTAAATATGAAATTTCAGTTTCATAGGACTTACCGTTTCCGCCCGGGAGTTACCACACACACACACACAGACACACACACACACACACACACACACACACACAGACCTTTTTGCGGGACTTGGTTATTTGGACTCAGGGGACCCTAAAACGTGTATTTCCGTTGAAAACTGGAAATCGAAAATTTTCACGATCGCAATACTTCCCCTTACTATATATAGTAAGTGAAAGTAAAAATAATATCGCCCGAAAACAAATGAAATGCGATTAAAAACATGATTGCCGTACCACGGCTCAATCAAATAACATTTAAATTTAAATAAAACCAAACTTTTAATTTATTATACGCGAAACAATTTATCGTATATTGGAGTTAATAAGGACGTTGAACCATCACTCTTCCTCTCGACTCCCGAAACAAAAGCCCACCACTAAAAAACAGCTGCTTGTTTTCACCACTCTTGGGGGTGTCCACTGTTAGGGCGCCTTTATACTGCACGCGTTTTAGCGGCTGAACAATTGAGACGTTGATTTCCAAAAGGTACTATATCCACTTTAGACAATTTTACAGGAAAGGCAAAAATCTGTCATTTATTTATTACTGGACCAATTTACTTGATTCTTTTTTTTTTATTATAATCTAAAGTGGATTTTTTTACTGTATTAACTTATTTTTCCAAATTATTGCACTTTTCCTATGACTTTTTAATAATATTATTTGGAAATATAATAAGAAAGTATGTAATTAGGAAATTTGTTTTGAACTTTTACTTATTCTTTCTATGAATTCAACAAATGTATTTAGGGTCAACCATAGCGTAGTAGCTAGCATAACAGCTTTCTATGCCAAAGGTCGCGGGTTCAAAACCGCGGGTGGCCCTTGGATTTTTTAATGGCAGTAAGAAATCCTTAGTTATGCCGTCCTTCGGAGGGGACGTTAAAAGGTGGTCCCCAGCACGTGCGATGTCAGGTACTCGTTAATGATCCCTCTCCTAATAAAACCTGGATTGGCAAAATTTAGGCATCCCACCGTAGCTTCGTCCGATTAGCCATAGTTGCATAAAAGTGACGTAAAACGAATAAACAAACAAACAAATGTATTTATATTTTTAAGTACGTGTAAACAATATTTAACTATAAAGACTGATAAATAAATAACTTTTAAAATTTTTGTTTACACTTAAAAAAAAAAAAAAAAAAAACCTGTACCACTACGACCCATAAGGGTCTTGGGCTCAGTACATATAGAGATTGTTTACACTTAAAACCGTATTGATTATGCTATATTATTTATCGATAATTATTTTCTTTTAATTGTCATCCTCAAGGAGTCATGAATCTTCACTGAATCATAATTTTCATTAAACTCATGATGGTCAAAAAAGGAATCTAAGTTAATTAAGGGACTCCTACCCTCTACGATCTCATCTCGTATTGACGAGACATTACCGAAATGTTTGTGTTGTTTCAAATTTAGAAAAGCGTTTTTTTACTGATAATGGTGATGTTTTAGATAATGTGAGAATGAGAAAAATTATGGTAATAATCTCACAAAGTTTATTTTATTTGTTTGCGTGTAATGCATAAGGTATCATATTTATACCATTATTACATATGAATAATTATTAATTTTTTTTATTTATTTATTATAAAGTGCCATATCCATAGGTGAAGGCTTTTCATTACGATGTTAAAGTATAAAGATAGTTAACTAACCTAAAACCTGTTCATCTTAACCACTCAGTACTTCAAATCCACTGTATGACCTGTAAAGTTTGCTTGAAAAAAAAAGTCCACACGATGCTGTCTGTTCTCATCTAGGTCAAACCAATTTTACTCAGTTTCAACAGAAAGAGAAATAATATATAAACCGACTTCTTTATTGATTACTTGGCCGTAATTTAAAAAAAATATGTAATAGGTATCGCGCTTGGATCATGGCTACGGTTTAACGTTTACTTTACGGACGGTACATGGAATATTTATTTTGTTTGGATTTTTATGCGAATAAGAAGTAAAAGATTATGAAAAAATTTATTTGTCTTATTCTCGAAGTTTCAAGCGCTCTTGAGTGATGGCGTTTCTGTATTAAATTCCGTCCCATATTTGGTTTCATCAATATTTTATCGGCATGCAATTTGTATCGAAAGATAAGAATGTATATCAACACTCATCATTCGATACAGTAAATACTTGCTGAATTCATATTTTATAATTTATTTTATTTAGATTATTGATTTCTAAACTGACTTAGCACACGTTCCTGAAATAAATCGTAAAGTAAAAATAGTGTTGGGACATCTTTATTGACCGGAAATAAACGGTAATAAAAATTTATAATGTACATTATAAAATAAATGTTGGCATGGTCTAAGGATTCTTACACAAGGTTATTGTTCTTCGAGTCTCAGGTTTGAGACTGTGGCAGAACAATTATTTATTCCGCTGTTTGATCCTTGGGGTGAACCTGGAATAGAGAGACTCTCCGGAGGTAATCCCAACCTCTATAAAGTGGGTAGTGAAAAATTGTGAAAAAAGCTGGCGCCTGAGCCTTACAGCCTGATAGCTTCCTTGGACAAACGTTGGCTTAGAAACAGTAAAAATCTCTATAAACACTGTGCTTAAGACTCTTCATGGATTTTAGAAGCGCATTCCGAAAAAGTTAGTATGCGCTGACCCCAGCACAGTAGTCAGTGTGAGGATTGTGTTACATCTGATCTCGGGGGGGCTTCAGCTTGTATGGTTGTAATTGGACGAAGCACAGTCGGCTAGATACATCGCAATGGAACAATTGGCATTAAATCTTGGGATTTCCTTAGAAATTTATAACTTATATAGAAGAATTTGAGTTTAATTCATGTTAAATATTTAATTGAGGTTATTCATGTTAAATATTTTCGTCACTACAAGACATTAAAACTTTTCTGAAACAATAAATAAGAAGGTTTTTTCTGGAATATATATTCTTTATGGTTGAATTTCCATATTGCTGGAATTCTTTAATAAGAATCGTAACTATTAATAGCTAACGGATATCAGTCCGTACAAGGACAAGGCCGTGGGGAGTAAGTTCAAGCCGTCACTATTCTTACTAATATATACAAACTGAAAACAGTTACTCAGATCTAATTGTCAATTCACCTCATTAGATTTTTAAAAGGAAAATTAGGAATTTAAAATTTCAGTTTTGTTTTGCAAACTTTCTCCATCAATAACGATGGGGGTTTTTGGAATTTATCAAAAAAGATTTCATAGATACAAAGAGTAATTAAAAGCAAATATAAAAATCTGGTGCGGACAACACACGACTTTCACTTACCTCCATTTTTAAAATCAATGAAAGAATTTTCAAAAACAGTTAGAGATAAAAATACGTGAAACTATTAAGGAATTAATTAAATTAAATTTATATAGAAACATGTGTTTTATTAAAAAATCTATTATATTATTATCTAAAATAATCAGTTTTATGTTCATTCCATCACTCTCTTTTAACTTTTAAAAGCTTGTGTATGAGATAATATTTTTTCTAACGGTATATCATACATGTATATTACTGCTCTTATGTTCAAAAACAAAAAATTGCATTAAAAAAATATTTTTTCTGTTTTCTCCTTTAGTTGGGTATCGAATTTATTCAATTTATATATTTACCTGTTTTTCATCAGCTTTAACAAGATAATATAGTTATTTTTATTGAATCTACAAAATTAAAGGTACTTTGGGGGAAGAAAATATCGTAATTTAAGCCCTGTCAGACCATTTTAATCAGAATAAAACCTACATAATATTAAAGCTCATTATATTTTACATCGATATAGCGAGTTTAATCAAAATCGTCGGAACCGTTTTCGAGAAAATCGAAAAAAGGTGCAAAATGCAAGGTATAAAGTTTCTCTTCTGGTAAGCTCATTTTGATGAAAAAAGTTTTGTCGCGTCTCGGGCGTATGGTTGTCTTAAATATGAAATTTCAGTTTCATAGGACTTACCGTTTCCGCCCGGGAGTTACCGCACACACACACAGACCTTTTTGCGGGACTTGGTTATTTGGGCTCAGGGGATCCTAAAACGTGTATTTCCGTCAAAAACTGGAATTCGAAAATTTTCACGATCGCAATACTTCCCCTTACTATATATAGTAATTGAAAGTAAAAATTAGCGTTCTGATTTTTGATTAGTTAAAAATGCTAACATCATTAAAACAAACGCTAGTTTCCGAACTTCCTCGTAACGTTAATTATGCTTGAAAACTATCTTATTAAAATAAAAACCTATCCATTCCAGGTATATTTGTCCTATCATTACATCCAGGATGGCGAAAAATATAAATACATTTTAAATAATTATGTATGCATAATTATTTACGAGTCGACAACTCTCTTTGACCTTAAAATGTCTTTATTATAGCTTTGAAGTACGCTGATAAAGAACTGATAAATGATAACAAATATTGACAAGCGCTGAAACTAAATTCCTATTTTCCGTAAACAGGCATTCCTCTGTTCCTTTCTTAATCGATTACTAGTCATTAAATAAATATTATTTTCACATGCAGCTTACATACTGGTGAAAGAAGTGCCGGGTTTTATCCGACGAGGGTGACTAAGCTGCCCCATTTTCCTTCGCCCTGTTGCAGACTTGCTCCTCGCCCGCAGAGAGCGCCCACATATTCCCTTTCCTTCATCAATTCTTCCTCTCTCCCTTTCGCTAACAGCTGGCCGGAAACCAATCCTCTTCAGCCAGCCTCCAGCTATTATCTACTTTATATATACTCGAGTCGTATGATTTATATCTTATGTTACAGTCCATTACAATAATACGTAATATATTGTTGTTATCATAAAGTTTTAGTTTCCCAACCAAACCTGCTATGTGAGAAGTATTTTTAAGCCATAAAAAATAAATAATTTTAAATCTTCTTGCACCACAATTTATATAAGCATCTTATTATGGAAAATCTTGAGTGCGTCACACACGACTCATCTCAGTTGTTAAAATCATGTTCGGTAAAAAAAAAAGTATCAAAACAAATATTTTTGCACTTTTATCTAGAGGTAGACATTAGGGGTGATATATTTCTTCCAAATTCTTAATTTGTAATTCTTTCATCATATCAACGTTTCCAGATCTCACTCCCATCATCAGGGCTCTAGTTTTAACTTTCTGAATTTCATCTGTTTATCCAAACTTTGCCACTCATATAAAAAATTAAAAAACAAACCAATAAAAATAATCAGTATATGAAAAATCATATCTGAGCATGGCATTGCTTAGATCTTTGTTCTCAACTATATCATCCCTAATACCTACCTCTAAATATTCTTCCGTTGGTAGAAGTATAATAATATAATGCACTTTTATCCTTTATTTAGTTACATAATTCGTTCTGCTTTTATAATTAGGCATTTTTTATCAATGCTAACAATTGATATGGTTAATTATTTCAAATCTACAAAATTAAAGGAATTTTAGAAAATAGAATTTAATATATCGGCAATTAAGATCTGTCAGACTATTTCCATCGGAATTATATTGAAGCCCGTTAAATTTTACATTGATTTAGCAAATTAAATCAAAATCGTTTATGAGCAAATTGTAAACAGGCGCAAAATTCATTGTTAAAAGTGGCCCTTCTGGTTCGCCGATTTCGATAAAAAAAAAAAGTTGTTGTAACATCTGGGGCGTATAGCTATCTTAAATCTGAAATTTCAGTTTCGTACGACATTTTGTGCTAGACTTACAGTACACACATTTACCTTCTCGCGTGACTTGGTTATTTGGACTCAGGTGACCCTAAAACGTGTTCTGAAAATTTTCACGATCACCCTTGCTATATATTTCATAAATAGATAATTAGATTAGATTAGAAGACCAAAGATAATTGCTATGAGTTATTCATAGTTTTGGAATTCTGTTTACAGTTAAAAAGGGAAAGTCAACATGGGTTCAAAAGTGATCGGCTTCATTTCTTACCGTCCAACATATTAAAATCATCCTAAAATCATGGATCATTCGAGTGTGGATATTTTGAATATATAACATATGAAATATATATTTTATAAAATTATCAACTTCCATTGGGTAGGAATAAAAAAAAAATAATAAGTACGTATCGAATTAAAAAAAAAAGTTAAATTTTGTAGAGTGCTTTGTCGGATTATTCATTTAGCAACTACTTATTATGAAGAAAATAAATCGAAAAAGTGAAATTTTCTTCACATTGATTTTAGCTTTTTTTTTATTGTATTATTTTATTTAAAAAATTCACATTATGAACTTATGAAGTACATAGGAACTTATTTCCGGCTTAAAATAAAACTCAATAAATGAAAACAGATGTCCTGACGCCACCCTCCTTTAACAATATTCTGATTGGCTGGTTTATTATTTTATTTGAAATTTTAAGAAATATTTAAAATAAATGTCAAGATTTTTTTTAATAGAAACTTTTGTTTGCTCTTCGGTACAGCTAAATAAACTTATAATAACAGACTTGATAACCCTCAACAACATAAATCGGTACATAAACAAAATATTTCGATTTTATTTAGTAAAATTGATTAAGTAAATTTTGACTGTCATGTTTTTATCATACACTTTTTTATTTTATAATAGAATAGAATAGAACAAGAAACATTATTCTGGGACAATGTCCCTTAAGAATAATATTAATGAACAAAATAAAATTTTATAACTGGCCAAAAACAATATATAACTACAATTAAATAACATAAGATTCTAAAAAATGTCAATAGTACCATCTCTATGTACATATTCTAGAAATTAATAAATAAGAATTAACATAAAATATAACTTTTATATCTCATTAAAGTAAATAATAATATAAAGTAGTCATAAACGATATTTTAGGTTTACTGAAATCTTTGATATCTGCGAGCAACGAAAACACATTAAAACTGCAAATAATGTCAAGGAATTATCTTTGCAACAATAAGAAAGGTTTCTATCCACTAATCTACATCAAAATTAGACCCATAACGTCAAAAAAGTGGAAAAGTTCAAGAAATGTATGTATATGCGGTTTCTAATATAGAATTCGGGTCGTCCTCGACGATCGAAACTCAGGAAACCCGGCTGACAGTAATGCTCCTTCCTTAATTAATTATTAATCCATATTATGAGTTAATAACTTTCTGAATATATCGATAGTCAAAAGTTTTGTTTATTCATATAACATCACCTCATGCTAATCGGACGATCAAACCATGTTCTAAACAGGCAAGGTTCATTTTTTCTCTTAGTCCTGTACTTTCATTCATATAAAAAATACCTAAAATTGATCAACTTTGAACCATAAATTGCAAATTTTAGGGTTAAATATGCGGGAGAAAATCAGCGGCTTTGAAAAGCCAGACCGCAAAACCTAAACCTCCAAGTATCATCTATCCTTCTTTTATTATTTAGAAATTTTAAATGGCCACTATTTTTAAGGTCTTGGGGTGTGTGTTGAGTAAACGGAATCAGGCATAGCCTATGTGAGAAACATAACAAGTTGCAGATTTTAATTTCCAATCAAGCTCTTCTTTATCTCCATCATAAATAATGTGTTGTTTTAATACTTTCTGTCTCATTTTTCCATGTTTACCAACACTGAAGAGCTTATACAATAAATGCCCAAGTATTCTGTAACCTTCTTCAATTTAATGTTTGGAGAGCGAATAACTAAGATACTAGATAGTAGGAGTCTTTTATGCTATTATACACTTCGATAACGATTTTTATTATTATTATCAAAAAGAAGTCAGTTCGTTCTACAATAATTTCCGTTGAGTGTTAGTTTTTTTATTCATTTAACGTCACTTTTATGCTACAGTGGCTAGTATAATGATGCTACTTTGGGAGTCCTAAATGTTGCCTACCCAGGTTTTATTAGGATAGTGATCTTTAACGAGAATCTGACATGGCACAGACTCGATAGACAGGACTCGATAGACAGGACCACCATTTTACGAGTCCTTCGTTGGACGGCATAACCAATGATTTTTTACTCCTATTCAAAAACCCTAAGATCACATGCCAGGTTTGAATCCGCGACATAAGGAAGGCTGTTATGCTAGCCATTACATCTAGATGAGCCCACTGAATGCTTTGCTAAACTTACTTTATTATCATAACCTACGGATTCTGAATTGTAACAAGCCCCTTCAAAAGCTGGAAATCTAACCTATACCTTCTGAGTGAGTGCTGCTGTTTACCCTTTTATAGGATAGGATATATGAATTTTGTTTGTATTTTTAAGATTGATGATATTTTTAATGTTCTGACATATCAGGGAACTGGGATTAACCTTCGACCAAAGACTATTCTTCAAAAATCATATTTCTGAAATCTCCCGTCCTACATTGCAACCGAAAACTCCTCGTCACCTGTAATACCCCCCTCCCCCTTCGACTATTAGTGTACGTTATACGGTGGTGTATCTGGGAATCTCATGGTAAACATTAAACGCTTAATTAATTGCAGGATCAGCTGATGCGCTCGATGATAACAGTCATACGTTACATCGTCTCTCAGATTTTTGCTTTTTTCAGTAGGAATTCGCTTGAATTCAGTCTGGAGAACATCACTAGACCTCAGGAATACTACGGCAGTGAATATTGGAGAAATTTCGGTAAGCAAAGTTATAATTTACTTTGTACAATCACGAAAAAGTGAAAGGAGGGTCACTGATCAGCTGATTGCCGCTAGCTCGGCAAGCTCGGGCTTGCTTTTCTTTAACTTATCTTTCTTTTATCTTTAATTCTTATTTCATTATTTATTTATTATTATTATTTTCTTAATAAATGAGATATTTTCATCAAGTCATGTCCTCAAAGTCCGCAAGTAAAAGATCTAGATCTGCAGGTTCTAACTCGTCTCCCACAAAACAGAGACCTCGCCGAGAGCAAAATAAAAAAATGATTCCACCAGCTACCTCATTAGGATCTGAACCACAGCCCAGCACATCATCACAAGGAATAACCGATGAATCCCCGTTTTATACACCGAATCCATTTGAGATCCTCCAAAATGAAAAAGAAACCATGAAATCTTCTCCTATACCCAGGGAACCACTACCTCCACCAATATTTGTTAAAAATATTAAAAATTTTAAACTGATGTGTGCGCATTTAAACAAAGTAACTGATCCTAATAGTTATTATTGTATAAGTAGAACCAATGATACTAAAATATCTCCGACTACTGCTGAAACCTACAGAAAGATTGTAAAATATCTGACTGAGACCAAAGCTGACTTTCATACTTATCAGCTGCGCCAGGAGAGAGCATTAAGGGTTGTAATCAGAAACCTACATTCCTCAACACCCGTTGAAGCTATCAAAGAAGAACTGACAGAATTAGGATTCCAAGTGAGGCAAGTCACCAATGTTCTAAAAGATAAAAGTCCACTGCCTCTATTCTTCGTGGACTTGGAACCATCAGCAGGAGTCGAAAAAATCTATGACCTCAGTAGACTGTACTATACCCGTGTAAAAGTTGAAAAACCTTACACAAAGAAAGAAATAGTTCAGTGTCATAACTGTCAGGCATATGGTCTTACCAAAAGTTATTGCCATCACATACCACGCTGTGTGAAATGCGGTGAACAGCATAAATCAGAAGAATGTACAAGATCTAGATCAACACCCGCTGTATGTGCCCTGTGCCTCAAGGACCACCCGGCTAACTACAAGGGATGCGAAATCTACAAGAAACTCAGAACCAGATACCAAAAACCTCAGGATCCGAATGAAACAGCTATACCAATCAGAAGCAGAAGAGAACCATCTAAACTTGTAAATTCTAATGTGTCATTTGCCCACTTGCTTGGAGGTGGAAACCAGAGTCATGAAGTCGAGGCAATGCCGGAACAACTTTTTCCTCAACATTCTCAATCTATTGTACAACAATCTATCCCTCAAAGTTTACCTAATCTTCAAAAAACTCCTCAACATCAAAATTCTCATATCCCTCCACCATCAAACGTCACAGATCTTACCAGTCTAATGACATCGTTCATCTCCGAAATCAAATCTCTTGTTATGCCGCTTATATCACTCCTTACAAATCTAGTATCAAATCTCATTCCTGCCTTACAAAAACCATAAATGACCTCACCTAATTCCTTATCCATTCTCCTTTGGAATGCGAATGGTGTTAGAAATCACACTGACGAACTGACAGCGTTGTTGCAAGACAAAACAATTGACGTTGCACTTATTACTGAAACTAGACTAACCACTAAACAGCTTTTCAAAATACCGCAGTACATAACATACCGTACAGACCACCCAGACGGCAAAGCTCATGCCGGTTCTGCTATCATTGTCCACCAATCCCTCTCTCATCATTTACTTCCACTTCCTACCTATGATTTCCTGCAAGCCACAGCAATAGTAATCAAGACTTTTTCCTATCCGGTAACTATTACATCAGCATATTGCCCTCCCAAACACTCCATTTCCAACACCGAATTTGCATCCTTCCTGGATTCCCTAGGAAATCATTTTATTCTGGGTGGAGATCTAAACGCCAAGCACCAGCAGTGGGGTTCTAGAACCACGAATTCTCGTGGAAGAAATTTGCTGACTGCTCTGAATTCCCGAAATTTTAACCTCCTACCTCCTGACTCCCCTACCTACTGGCCAACAGATCCTAACCGTAATCCAGATATCCTCGACTTCTTCATCCACAGCGGATTAGGCTCCCTGAACTATTCCGTAACTCGCCTTGATGAACTATCCTCTGACCATAGTCCACTGATCCTTAAAGTATCCCTAACTCCTATTCCGAAACCCATTCCACCATCATTTATCCGAGGCCCTGTCAACTGGAACCTCTTCCGCCAAATCCTCACCGATAATATTGACCTCAGTGTGACCCTCAAAACACCGGATGACCTTGATGATTCCGTCTACTCCTTTACTACCGCCATTCAGCAAGCTGTCTGGACTGCCTCCTCTCCTAAGCACTCCAATAGAACTCCTCAGCAAAACCATTTACCTCAACACCTAGCTGACCTCATCCATGCAAAACGCCGAGCCAGATCATTATGGCAAAGAACCCGACACCCAACAGATCGCCGCTCCTATAACTTTTATTGTAGGCAATTAAAGCGGGAGTTGGCGACCTTCCGTTCCCAGTCCTTTAATTCCTACCTCTCCTCTCTATCAGCTCGAGATAATTCCCTGTGGAATGTGACCAAAAAGATCCTAAAATACCACAAAGTTTCCCATCCTCTCCGACGTGGTGATGACTCCTGGGCTGCGTCTGATGAAGACAAAGCCGAGGAGTTCGCCACACACCTCTCCAAAGTATTCACTCCTCACCCGGAATCCAACAGAAATCATACCACAACAGTTCAAGAATTCCTTTTCTCACCAATACCTCTTTCCCTACCTCCTAAAGCTATTAATCCATCTGAGGTGAAATATCTTCTTCAAAAACTGACCCTTCGTAAATCTCCTGGACACGATCTCCTTACCCCCCAGATCCTGCGACAACTTCCCCAGAAAGCCATTATTTTTCTTACATACATCTACAACTGCATCCTTCGCACCACCTATTTTCCTCTCTTATGGAAACATTCCACAATCATTCTATTCCTAAAACCAGGTAAACCTTCCAGTAACACTTCATCCTACAGACCTATTAGTCTACTCCCCATCCTCTCAAAAATCTTCGAAAAGCTCCTTCTAAAACGAATCCTGCCTATATTAGAATCTCACAACCTTCCTTCCCACCAGTTTGGTTTCCGTTCTCATCATTCCACTGTTCAACAAGGACTCCGAGTTGTAGACCATATTTCCTCAGCCCTCGAATGCAAAGAGTATTGTTCTGGTGCGTTTCTGGAAATAGCGCAAGCTTTTGACCGGGTATGGCACGCTGGATTGCTCTTCAAGCTTAAAACGCATTTACCCCAGTCTCTCTACCTCATTCTAAGATCCTATCTCTCAAACCGCTCCTTTCAAGTTCGCTGTGGTGTAGAATTTTCCAACTCTTATCCCGTTGAGGCCGGTGTTCCTCAGGGCAGCGTCCTGGGACCCGTTCTCTACATCCTTTACACCGCTGATATTCCTAATCATCCTGACACCTTTCTGGCAACATTTGCAGACGACACCGGCATCCTATCATCCAGTTCCGATCCCGAAACAGCATCCTTAATCCTGCAAAGACACCTTTGTCTTATCGAAGACTGGTGTGGTGCTTGGCGCATAAAGGTAAACGAGGCCAAATGCAAACACGTAACCTTCACTCTTCGACGAAACTCCTGTCCGCCAGTTTACTTCAATTCCATTCCTATTCCTCCTTCAGATACAGTCCGCTATCTTGGCTTACTACTAGACAAAAGACTGACGTGGAACCCACATACAAGACTTAAAAGAAAATAACTCAATCGACGATTCGGACAGTTATACAGACTATTAAACAGAAAATCTGAACTTACAGTTGAGAACAAATTATTAATTTATAAGACAATACTGAAGCCCATCTGGACCTACGGACTTGAACTGTGGGGGACAGCTAAACGTTCTAACATCAATCCTTTCAATCCAAAGTCCTCCGAATAATAGTAAATGCTCCTTATTATGTATCCAACTATACCTTGCACCACGACCTTAATGTTCCATTTATTTCAGACCTAATTCCATCCAAATTTTCCAAATTCCATCAGAACCTCATTCATCATCCTAATCCTTTAGCACGATCCCTATCCAGCTCCACTCATCCATACAACCCACCTAGAAGGTTGAAACGGCAGTGGCCCCGAGATATATTGTAAATACGTATGCTGGAGTTCTGACACTGGTCAGATTCTCCTCTCAAGTGCAGTGTGATTGTGGCTATGGCGCCCTCACTTAGCTTCCGCTGGCTCTTACCAGTGATGCGGCTGAGAGGGAGGCGCTGGGATCCTCTGGGCTCTGCTTGTCCTTCCACACGTGGGGGGACAAGCCCCGTCCGGGGTTCCCGAGCTGATTGTAAATATTGTACATAGGTATGAATGTGACATGTTTTGTTTATTTATTTGTTAACTTCATTTATTTGTATTTATTTTGTCTACTTAATTTTGTTATTGTATACGTTTATTTATTTTGATTTTATTTTATGTAATTTGACTTTCCTTTTGTTTATATTGTAAATATTGTATGAATGAGATCCTGTAGCACTATTATTATTGTCTATTATGACAAATTGTAATATATACGAATAAAAGAAATAAAAAAAAAAAAAAAATTAATTGCTTTGTTCGAATCATTTTCGGGTATCCCGATTTCATAGCGCGTTGAAGTGACTTTATCCTTTCAATCGTCGCAAGTATTTCCTTGCGTCATTACCTTACCAAGCTTTCTAATCTCACCGTCCATCATACATTTTTGACCTTCTGCAATTCAAATCCTCTGTCCATTCCTGTTGTACACGCTCCAGGTCTTCAGATTTATACACTGACTTGCACATTTCGACAGATCCTTTATCATACGATCCACAATCCTATGGAATTCCATTCCTTCTTCCATCCGTCATTCCAACTCACTTTCTACCTTCAAATCCCCCATATTTAATCTCTTAATGAATATCCAGTCTCAATAGAATTGTAAATAAGCTATTTTTATTTATTATTATTTTTTTTTTTTGTTTCCTTCTTATTTAATTATGTCAATTTTATAACAGTTTGAGTGATCCTTGTTGAATGTGAACTAAGAGGAAGTTGTGATGATTTAACTAACCAGCTTCATTACTAACCCGGCGTGCTGTTGATGGTGGTGGACTAACCTTAGGTTATACCCTAGTACACACACTAAATATATTGTTGTTGTTGCGGCTACCTTAGAACAACAATGTGGGTGGAGGAGGAGCGGCAGTTGCGGCACAGCTCCTCGTTCTCGTGCCTGCGCCAGAGACCGCTGTGGCGGAGGTCCCCCGCCCGCAGTCCTTCTACCTCTTGGACGACTTCCTAGCTCCGTCTTCCCCCCCGCCGCCCCCGCTACCCCCGCCCCCTCAACCGGTAAATATATTTTTTTTTTTTTTTATTTAGTTATGTTTTAATTATTGTTTATTTTTTCCATTTATATTTTTTTTAATTCAATATTATTGTATATTTAATATTTCATTTATTTAATTTAATATTTATATTATTATTTTTTATGATTATTTTATTTAACATTTATATTATTATTTTTTATGATTATTTTATTTAATAATTTGTAATATTGTTTTTTTTTATATATTATTAGCTGACCCGACAAATGTTTATAATAGTATAAATTATTTACAGTGAATATTTTGGTTGTTGAATAATGACGAAAAAATGACGAATGTATTGTAAGTTTGTGATGATGGGATCTATAACTAACAGACCATGACCGCCGATAAAGAAACCAACCATTCATTTTCTCAATTTAATTTATTTCATAAGTGTTAACTACGAACCACCGTTAATACACACCGTAAAATCTAAAGATAGAAAAAAATATTATCTCATATAAAAATTTGTAAAAGGTAATGTAAAGTGACGAATAGGGCTTAAACTTATTACTGACTGTACTTATAATATGATTATAAACTTATTATACATAACAATTTTATATTATTATATTAATTAATCTGAATCATATGTTTCAAACGAAATTGCATACATTTTTTTTTACTTTATATTTTTGTAACAGCCGAGGGAAGTGAAAGTCTTCTGTTGACCGCTCCAGATTTTTGTAATACGAAAGACATTTAAATTACTTGGCTATTGCTCATACAAAAATACTAAAATTGCGATTATAAAATGCGAGGGTGGGTAGGAAGTTTAGGATTATAGGTATTCCTTATGCCAAATAAAAAGTAAATACAAAAATTATTTTCGTGAAAAAAACATAAACTTCGGACCAATTCATATACCTAGCAAATGCATATACAAAATTTCAATAAAATCGGTCGAACAGTTTCAGAGGAGTACGACCACTAACACCGTGGCACGAGATATTAGATTTTATTTATTTAATCTTAATAAATGGCCTTTAAAATTTGAAACCAAATTTTATTTTTTTCAATACTTTTTTAACTTAATAAATTGTTCCAGATTACGTTAAAACACCGAACTTTTCATGCGACTTAGTTATTTGGTGTATTGGGTTGTTTCACAGGAAATGTCCGTTTTTATAGTTTCTGAAATACTAAAGGATATTGCAGGTCTCTGTTGTTTTCTTCCGAATGTTTACATATTTAAAATCAACAGTTACTAATCCTCTACCTTTGTATTATAAACATAAGCTTCCCAATCAATTACCCACTTTTTAGTACACCTCTAAATATGAACATGGAAACAAGCGATTTTCGAGTAATATTTTTGTACGAGTTTAAACTCGGAGTGTTAATGAACGGACCATTCGACGTTGGTTTGCTAAGTTTTCAGCTGGGGATACCCACTTGGAAAACTTGCCCCGAGGAAGACCTCCGTCCGTAATAGTCAGCGATGTCCTCAAACATACAGTAGAAGGAAACCCCAACCAAACAGTTAAAGGACTCTCAGCACAACTAAATGCAAGTGCGTCTACCGTTTCCAGATATTTAAAGTGTATTGGGAAAGTAAAAAAGCTCGATACATGGGTACCTCATGATCTCACTGAGCGGCAGCAAGACCCCATGTTTCAAACATACCGTGCAAAAATTGAAAGAACTGGGCTACGAAGTTCTTCCGCATATTCTCCCGACTTGTCTCCAACAGATTACCACATGTTCAGGAATTTAGACAACTTCGTTAAAGGAAAACTTGTTTTCATATCGTATTTTTAATAAAAATCCTTTACCTTGAAAACGGACATTTCATGTGACACAACCTAATATTTCCGGTAAATACTCGAACTCTAAAATATTCTTGATCGCAATAATTTTTCTTCCTGTATATTTCATAGCTAAATGAAAAAAAAATCGCTGAGTGAAAGAAAAATAAATATTTATACCTGTTTTTATTAATCGAAACATCCTTCATTCATATGACCACGAGGCAATATACGTGGGATGTTTTTATAAAAAAATAAATATTTACTCTCAATATAATATTTCTGTTAAGGTATTGGCTGATTGGGAGAGGGGGTTTGGGAACAACTTAAAACGTCTGAGGAAAAACCAAAACGTTTCAAATATATCATTCCTGTGATGATACTTATCGCCGTATGTACGATAACACGTGTCAAATCAATTTATTGTATGTTATAACAAGCAATAAGATGTCGCCAATACATACACACCTGTCAAGTGGAGCAACGTACCTCGCCTGATACTTCTCGATTACATGCAGACTAACAACCTCTCAAAACGCTATATATAATTATTAGTTGACTTATTTGGAAACGAGTAATTACTATGTTATAACGCTTAGGTTCCTTTATGTCACTGCCTCTTTTTATATAACACAGTACCACTACCTGGATCTTATGATATTGGAATTAAAATTTCATCATCATAAAAAAATAAAAATTTGGTGGCAACACAACACTTTCACTTACTACGACTGTTAAATTTAATTTTAAAACTCTTAACTACACTAAAATTTCAAAAATAATTTAAGTTGATCTTAATAAATCGTGATTTCATTTTTGTTGGAAACATATGATTTAGATTAAATAATGTAACTAAATTAAAAAGTTTATTCCCCATTCGTCACTTTATAATACCTTTTACAACTTTGTGTATCAGATAACTTTTTTTTAAATCTTTCTCTTCCAACGTTATATTTTACGTCTATATCACTGTTCTTATTATCAAAAAAATAAAAATTACATACAAAAATAGTTATGCTCTTTATCCTTTCGCTGTTCATCAAGTTCGTCCAGCTTATATATATAGCCGTCCTTCATCAATGTCATTAAGATAATATGGTTAATCTTTTCGAATGTACAAAATTAAAGGTAGTTCGGAGGAAAAAAATTTAAAATATCGGCGTTTAAGCCCTTTCAGACTATTTCAATCAGAATAAATCCTATTAAAATCCTATTACATCATATTAAAACCCATTAAATTTTACATCCATATGGCGAATTTAACTAAAATCGTTAGAGCCGTTTTTTAGAAAATCGTAAAAAGGTGCAAAATGCATGGCATAAAGTGGCTCTTCAGGTAAGCCGATTTTGATGAAAAAGTTGCTCTAACATCTCGGGCGTATAGTTGTCTTAAACATGAAATTACAGTTCCGTACGACTATTCGCTTTTGCGCTAGACCTACCACACACGGACACTCAGACCATTTTTCGGGACTTGGTTATTTGGATTCAGGGGGCCCAAAACGTGGATTTCGATTGAAAACTGGAAATTCGAAAATTTTCACGATCGCAATACTTTCCCTTGCTATATAGGTAAGTGAAAGTAAAAATTAAAGTTAACGTAAAAAACAAAAAATATTTCTTCTTAAGAAAATAATTAATTGAAAATTAAGTTCATAAATCCATCATCATAAATATATCAATCTCGCATAACTACAGCAATTGAAAATTCTATTAACCTTTCCCAACATTTTTTTATATGAACGAAAATTCGGCCTAAACGAGCTCAACTTGAATCTGAAGTACTGTTCTTTTAAGAATTGCAGTACTTCTGTATGCATCCTATTAATGCATTTGTTTTCATTTTTTAATCATGCTTTATGCCCGAGAGAACGTATGTAAGATATAATGTTATTCATGACTTTTGTTTGCTCGGAACGTCCATGCGTACCACAGCTTATGGTTTTCTGGCTGGGAACCTCCGTAATGATATACGTTGAGATACATATATACGACTAATTTCACACAAGCTGGATTAATCTTTGGTGATATATATAATTGTTAAAAAATCGAAATAAGGTGCTTATTTTTATTAATATTAATAATTACATGGCCAATGTTAAGGAGGTAGGTAAAATTAAAGTGAAGAGAATTGAGACGTTGATTTTCAAAAGGTAAAGGAAATTTTTCAGGAAGCGCCAAAATATCTTATTACTATACTATTAAATCAACTTATTTGATTATTTTTTCATTAAAATCTACATTTTTTTTCTATATTAATAAACGACAGACAGGTCTATTTATGTTTTATCGACTATTTCAAGGCTTTCGACTTGATCAGGCATGAGTATTTATAGGAAGCACTGTGTGAATCTGGCGTGGAGAAACTCTACATTGAAGTCATTATGGAGCTTTATAGGAACGGAAAAGCATTCGTGGCGTTGGATAGGGAAGGCGAATACTTTA
This sequence comes from Piezodorus guildinii, assembly GCA_023052935.1. Lineage (NCBI taxonomy): Eukaryota > Metazoa > Arthropoda > Insecta > Hemiptera > Pentatomidae > Piezodorus > Piezodorus guildinii. Next base: position 171,767,567 of record CM041292.1, on the reverse strand, counting down.
AGGTTGGACGAGGAGTGAAACAAGGGTGCCCTCTATCTCCTATTCTATTTAATTGTGTTTTAAATAAACTATTTAGAGAATTAGGTTGGGAAAGCCTGAGAATATCCGTCAATGGGAAAATGCTCAACAACTTAAGATTTGCGGACGATATATGTCTAATATCTCCGGACATAAACGGCCTAAGGCGGATGAAAATCATGACAAACTCAATAAAAATACCAGTTTATGCTAACAATAATGAGATAGAATATGTAGAGGAGTACATTTACTTAGGGCAGACGATATCATTTAGAGAAAATATGAATAAGGAAATAGAAAGAAGAGTTAAGCTCGGGTGGTGCAAAATATTGGTCTCTCCAAAAGATCTTCAAAAGCAATCTATCACTAGATCTTAAAACCAAAGTTCTTACCACATGTGTATATCCCACGGTTCTCTACGGGGCTCAAACCTGGGCACTTACAAGAAAACTCGACCGGAGGCTGAATACCATGCAAATGCAGCTTCTAAGAAGTTTAATGTTTATTCAGAAAAGGGAGAGAATATAAAACAAAAATATTCTTCAGAAAGTGAACATTAAAAGTCTAAGGGTTGAGGCACATCGATTGAAATGGAGCTGGGCTGGGCACTTGGCCAGGCTGAAAGACGAAAGATGGACCAGTTCTTGCATGGAGTGGATCCCGAGAGAGGACAGCAGACAGAGGGGACGACCACATCGTAGGTGGAGGGACGAATTGACGCAGACTGTTGGCGAAAACTGGTGGCTGGTTGCGAGGGACAAATGCTGCTGGATAAACGTTTTAAAAAATATTTAATTTGTGATTTTGGTGTATTTTTCAAGGACTCTGTTTTGTATTTTATAATTATTTGTATTTTTTTTTCTTTGGATTATTTGCTTTTTTTCAATATTTTATTTTATTATTTCTAACTATAGCCAACTTCTATAAACTCCTCCCTATGGGAGAGGCTTTTGTCAATATGATGCCAATAAAGCTATTATTATCATTATTATTATTATATTAATAACACTATATTAAAGTTGCGGAATGAAATGTTTGGTATGAGTTGGAAATGCGTCATTAGTACCTTTAGAAAATAATTACAATTCTAAATCGCGTTTCTAAAGGAATTGAGAGTTCATTAGATAAAATTAAATAGAATATTAATATCAAACTAAATGATGAGAATACAAATATGTCATAATATCAATTTCGTAAAAAATGTCCTTTAGTACCTTTTGAAAATCAACGTCTCAATTATCTATATTGGCAGATTTTTTTTTTTTTTTTTTTTTTTATTTATTTATTTTTTTTTTTTTTTTTTTTTTATAACTTTACAGGTTAATCTCTTAAACATTGTGCAACTGATTCATCAACAACATATTTATATTGTTTTAAACAGTTTTATCAAAACTGACTGTGTCATGTCTCTGCTGTGTTAAATTCATGTATGACAAAACTTTAAATTCTTTTTTTTTTTTAATGAAGAAAATTTAGGTAAGTGGTAATAATAAATATAAAAAGAAGAAGAGTAAGTAACTGTAAGTGAAAGACTCGTTGGTTGCAAAGAATGGCTCACTAATAAAATACACCAACACTTACATAAATCTATGGCTGATAGTAGTTGTAGCTTCTGGCAATATAGTATTAGAAACATTATATTTTCCCACAAATACTGGTTTTGTAGGTAACGTACATCTCAATACATTTCAACCTCTTTCTGGTTTGGTTTCTGTTTATTCTTTGTTTAATAGTTGACACGTTTTTCTGTCAAGTCTTTGTGCATGTTAATCCTAAGTATAAATTGCTTATCTTTTTCCGGCTTCTTAAATGTCACATTCATTTCTGAAAAGTTCAAACAGCCTTTTAGCACGGAATAATTCTGGTCGCATTCTTCAAACTTCATGTCGTGTATATGAGATATTAAAAGCAAAAACTGTCAAGGTGTGAACAGAAAGAAATGTATTGTTTGCAGGTAATTTTATACTAAAAAGTAACAGATAAATAAAATAGAAGTTTGTATACACAATTATAAGAATCAACTGGAAAATATTATAATAATAATTTATTAATAAGGTAATTATTTTTTTTTACATTTATTTTTAGTATACTGGATAGATAAAATTTAGGACTCCTAGCGTAGAGCACCTTCCGATTAGCCGATTAGAAGAAATGAGTCTTTCATTTAAGAAAATTTTAATATTTTTATTTTATATAGACTCATTGATGCATTATAGTACTTAATTATCCCATTATTATTTATTTATTTCAAATTTTTGTTGATGTCTTACTGAAGCTATTCACGGCTATTGACACTAAGCATGCTACAATAGTTTTTAAGATGTGTTGATCTGTAGTAGTTTTCGTTACTAGATCTGCTTTTTAAATAGTTCTGTTTTTTACTAAATCGAGGAGGCTAAGCCCCACCCACGGTTGCAGCGCCACGGAGATAGATTTTCCCTAAATCTAATTTTAATATTTATTGCTTACGGAGTAGAGCTTTGGGGCTCTACTAAACCATCAAATTCTTCCCGTATCCAATCCCTACAATCCAAAATCCTTCGTAAAATCCTCAATGCTCCTTATTTTGTAACTAATAAACTGATCCACAAAGACCTTAATATTCCGTATGTTGCTGATTTGGCCCGATCTAGATACCATTCCTTTCATGACAAACTCCATTCCCATCCTAATCCTCTAGTTTCAATCCTTTCTTCCTCTTCAATTCCCGACAATCATCCGAGGCGTCTGAAAAGGAGATGGCCCCGAGACCTTGTAGTCTAAAATAGTTACAGGAGTGCTACCATTGCGTAGTTCTTCTACAAGTCTCTTCCATGTCATTTTTCTAATATCATATTTACTTGATGTATTTTTTTTTAGTACAGTTGTAAATTTCAATAAATTATGTTAAAAAAAAAAAAAAAATTTATTGAAAATGGTATTCATCATCCTTTTAGCAAGTTCAAGATGATCAGTTTTGGATGACAAGACTCTTAATCGTATGCATAATTATTTTTATTTTTAATATTTATCCTTAGACGCTCAAAATTATAAAAAGCTATTCCGTCCAACTCGATAGATTTTATTAATTAAGATAGGATTGTTGTGCGAATACAATAAAAGTGAGCTGATGATAGAAAAATAGTTGAAAACAATTTATTGCAATTTTATCACTTTATTTTTCTTTCAATAAAACAATCGGTAGGTTAATTTTTGCAATTTTTTTAAATAACTATTTAATCAACATTAATTTATTCTAAAAGTAATTCTATTTGTTTGATTGAATCTCTTCACTTTTTTTATGTTTATATAATTTCGTTGTATTTGGAATGCGTATTATAAGCTTTTGATTTAAATATTTAATTTATGCTACTGTGGCTTATCGGACGATGCTACATTGGAAGTTCTAAATTTTTTCTGTCCAGGTTTAATAAGGAAAGAGATCTTTAAAGAGTATATGGTATCAAACCGGCTTGGACCTCTTCATATCTCATCCGAAGGATGGCATAGCCGTAGATTTTTTACTCCCCGGGGCCATCTGCCGGGTTTGAACCCCCAACCTTGGGCATAGAATTCTGTTATGCTAGCTACTACACCACAGATGAACCTAATAAAACTATTTGTTTGCTTATATTAGTCTGAAGAAAAATAATTAGGCCATCGCAATCTTATCTCGTTCACTAAATTAATGCTTTAATTATCTTAAATTACGGATTGGATGTATTATTAACGTAACTTAAAAATACATATTGTTAAAATAAATGATTAAGCTGCAACGGTACAGTTGAAGCTCCTATCCATACAGTCCCAAATTTAAAGAGAGGGAAAACATATAAATTGCTAAATTTTATTCAGATCCATTTCAACGTCAAACTAAAACATGTATGGGAAAAGTGACTATGTATGTATAAATACCCATTGGCGGTGTTGTGCCGAGTTGCGACTGTTAAGCACAACTCCCTCAGGAGACTTTAACCACACTTGGATCACTCCCAGGTGACTGTCTGTCCTCATCAGCTAATATAGTAGCTACGGTGGGGTTGTTTCCCTCCACCATAAATTTAGAAAAATTGTGTTTATAAATATTTTGTCGAATTATATTATATCGTACAATGATTCTGTTATGTAAAATTTAAGTGAGAGCTATTTGTCTTACTTTACTTTTTATGAAATGATATTTACAATACTTTAACAGCATCATTCTGTAATTACTATTTCCTCTTAATTATCAATTTTAAGCAAACATTTGTGGGTTTAATTATTATATAATTATTTATCAAGTACTAGCGGACCCGCCCCTGCTTCGCACTGGTGCAATTTGAAAAAGTTGTCATTTATGTTAAAAAATCTCTGTCTGACCGATTGAGAGTTTATCACTTTGGTAGCTTTAGATCATTGTAACGAAAAGTGCAATTAGCCAGAGAATATGTTTATTTAATAACGTCTATTCATTATTATATTTAATCATGGGTTTGTTAAGTTTATTTGTTCGTTATTTTAAAGTGAAGCACCGATATATGAAAATTTAATTATTTCATATAAAGAAAACTTGATTGCTATGTATGTATTAAAAAACTTCAGAAATAACAAAGGTTTCTATCCTATTAGGTTTATAATCGTTAAATATTTCCAATAAACTATTTAATAAATTTTAAAGTTTTAATTTAGTTTCCATAGGAATCCTATTTAGTTACAGTGAAACATCTGTTTTTCATGAAATATTATTAAATTTGATATAATCTATAACAATGTTAGTTTATATATTTATGAAAACTTTTATGTTAACAACTTAGTTACAATTCGGTACGTAATATTTTTTCTAAAATATTGCGTACTAAATGGAAGAATATAACTTGCACGGTCCTGTACGACGTTGGCAATATTTTAACTATTATAACCTCCCTCTTTCCCGATAACATATGTCCAAAAGTTTATAGCAACAACATTATATTAACTTGTACGATTTATTTCATTGCATATTAACTTTTCTAAAATCTTGCGCTTTCCAACGGTATATTATACGCCTATAATACTTACTACTTGTATTTCAGGAATAATGTTTATGACTTGGTTAAAAAAAAATTATTTTTTCCGTTTAAAGAAAAGCTAAATTTTAATATATTTTAATTAAAAACCTTTAGGAAAGAATGCATTTAATGATGATGAAAACCGTATCAAAATCCGTCTTGTGGTTTAGAAGGAGTTCACAGTTATCATTTTATGTATAGAGAGATTAATATTTACATTAATTTAATGGTATACATAATCATTAATATAAGTTTGTAAATGAATAAGACTTTCCTAACTAGTTAAAATAACAGTAGTCGCATTCCCAACATGATTTAAAGTTAACTTCTGTCAACTTGCTCCGATTAAAACATTATTTATTTTTAAAAATAAATAATTAACCTTAATAAGCTTTATTTAAAATGTGTTACAGTTAGTAATTTAACTACATGTTTTTTGTTTTTTTTCATTCGAGTTAGTAAACACGGGTTAACGTATGTAATATGATTTGTCCCTTGCCTGTCATCTCCATCTACTCCTGATAATTTTCCGAGGCGCCTGAAAAAAACGGTTTGCCTCCATACCTACTTATAAAATAAACTAGAAAGTGCTACCTTAAATAAACATTTGCTAAAAACGGGTATTTTGTGTGCATTGTAAACATCAATAAAACTAAAAAAAAAAAAAAAAAAATATGATTGACCGCAAATAAAAGATATAATTTCTTTATGAGTTAAACTTTAACAATGTTTGAGTTTCAGAAAACAATACAATATTTAAGGACATTGAAATTCAACTATAATTAATCTATGCTTGAACGAACAATGTGTTCATAGTTAGAAGTAACCTCAGCATTGTGTTATTTGTTTATTTATTTATTTAACTTCACTTTATGCTACTATGACTAATCGGACGATGCTACAGTGGGAGTCCTAAATTTTGCCTATCCAGGTTTTATTAGGATAGGGATCTTTAACGAGTACCTAACATCGCACAGGCCCGGGACCATTTTTTAACGTCCCCTCCGAAAGACGGCATAACTAAGGATCTTTTACTCCCATTAAAAAATCCTAGGACCACCTGTGGGTAACTTCGGCATTGGATGAACATTTAATTCAAGTCTCAAGTTTTATTACTGTTTAATGTACGCAGAGATTATAATGTGAATTAGTATCTTTTGTATTTTATTTTATATTGTTATTTAGCAGCACTATTTTTATGGGGATTGCACTGAAAACAAATAAAGTCATTCATTCAAGTCACAAGCTACATATGGCAAACTTGATCACGTGTTAAGACCACGCTATACAGTTTAAAAAAAAAATACTTATATAGAAAACACGATTATTGTATATTAATTATAGTTGGTCGAAATTGTAATTTAATTCATTATCGCCGAATTATCACACTTTTTCATACTTAGCTTTACTCTCGCCGTTTAAAGCGGCTTTTAAGCCTAATCCATGTAAATTCAATAAAAATTCTGTTAACTAAGTAATTAACTAATCTTAATATGTAAATTTAAATTGGTTGATATTCAGCATATTCACTTGTTGTAACATAATGTACAGTTGTAAATATCAATAAAAAAAAAACCATTGGTTGTATGACAATTGTTATTATTTTAAATGTCTATTTTAAATAAAAATGTACTCAGAATAATGATAACAATGTAAATAGAATGGCGTCAGCTAAAAAAAAAAGTGAAGGAACTTCTTTCGTGACTGGTGCCTATTAATTTGATTTAAAAAGAAAATTTGTCATCTCCCTCCTTTCAACTCTTCTAGGTTTTTTTCTCCCCGCGTAGCATTTATGAAAATAACTTCTCTAAACCTCTTTCCGGGCGTCCTTTGCAATTTGTCGCCTGATTTAATATAAAATTCTCTTAGAACCTTTCTAGCTTCAGAAGACAGGAACTGTCTGTCTCGATAAGCCCCCTACCAACACTGATTGTTATCGACTCATCTTGTTCGATTGAGTTTATTTATCCCCTGACTTGGCGGTAGGAGTTTAAGTAAATTCAGTGAGGCCTTCTGGAAGAAGAGGTTGGAAACGATCTAGGAAACATTTGAGCCCACGTCCGCTGTTGCTCCAGTACATTTCCCTTAGAATTAGCCACGCAGTCGTGCCAGGGAACGAGAATGAGAGTGTGACGGATATGTTTACGAATATCTTAAGGGAAACGTAATAGTTTCACTTATTAAATTGCAAAACGTTTCTCTAGAACAAAACGTTAATGAGGAGACATATGCTCCAGTGCATCTTCAAAAATTAATGTTTCTCGCGTGTTCTACCGACCCGAGTTTCTCCCTTTAGTGATACACTTCCAACAGCAATTTATATGAGGCAGATAAAACCGAGATATAAATATGGTCAAAAATGACAAGGGAAACTACCATCTGCCTTGAAGGATAAACTATCTGCAGATTTACCCTGAAAAAAGTTATTAATAAGACATTGTTTTTTACAGTGATAAACTGATGTTTTCTTAAAACTTATGTTAATAAACCAGAAAATAATTTAATCACGAAAGAAAATTTTTGACCAGTTATTCTCTATCCTTTCGTTAATATGAATGAATGAATAAATGCTTTATTTACATAATATACAAAATAGTAATAACATATATATACATTTTTTGAGATCAAAGCCCAGAAGACAATGGCGTTAAGCCGTCTGTCGAGTTGCCCCTTTTTCTTTTTTTTTCAGTTTTGATAATAATAATTTAGATTTTTAGTAACGTTATGATTTATTTTTATTGATTGTAAAAATTTAATAATTAAAATGCCGTACCAAAAAATGTCTGTATTTCAATGATTTAATGCGGTAAATTTAACCCAATCAAGCCCATTTAGTCTAACTATTACCTCTTCTGGAGTTAGGTTATATTTTCCCAAGTATTTCATCCTGAACTCCTTTAAGACTCCTTTCGTTAATATAAAATCCTAAATACATTTTTTTTTTTTTTTTTTTGGGCCAATACTTTTTGTTAACGCTGATGAAAAACAGGTAAATATATAAATTGAATAAATTCGATACCCAACTAAAGGAAAAAACATTTTTTTAATTCAATTTTTCGTTTTTGAAGATAAGAGCAGTAATATACATGTATAATATACCGTTGGAAAGCTAAAGATTTTAGAAAAAATATCATCTCATACACAAGCTTTTAAAAGTTAATAGAGAATGATGAAAAGAAGATAAAACTAACTGATTATTTTAGATAATAATATAATAGATTTTTTAATGAAACACATGTTTCTATATAAATTCAATTTGATTAATTCCTTAATAGTTTCACGTATTTTTATCTTTAACTGTATTTGAAAATTCTTTCATTGATTTTAAAAATGGAGGTAAGTGAAAGTCGTGTGTTGCCCGCACCAGATTTTTTTATTAGATATCAAATCAAAACAAAAATTACCAATAAGATAAGGACATGCTTTGTACTTTTGTCCTCAGCTCATTACCTAAATAGTGAAGAAAGTTGTTTTAAAAAAATTCTCGAAAAGGAATAAAAAACGAGATTATTAACGAGATAAAAGTATATAAAACAAAAGAGACTCACTTTCAATTATAAATGCGAAACACATGTGATGGGAAAATCTTTCTAATCCATTTTTTGGCTACTTAAGTAATGTGGTGTTAGGACCAAAATTATATAAAATACTCTCATTATTAATTACCAGTGTTAATTCAGTTTTTCAATGGACTCGTTATTTTAACAGTTGAGAGAATTTTATAACTCTGGAACCAGCTTAGTATCAAAGACCAAATTTATATCACTTAAACACATCGTATAGGTAGGTAATCTGTATCAGTTTCATAATTTTTCATTCTGTACCTTTTGAGATATTTCGTTCTCAAGATCGATTTTTTTACAGCAATTAGGACTATGACTTAGCTATATAAGAAAAATAATTGAAAGTGAGTCTCTTTTCTTTTATATACTTTTATCTCGTTAAAAATCACGTTTTTTATTCCTTTTCGAGAATTTTTAAACAGCTTTCTTCACTATTTAGGTAATAAGTTGTGAGGACAAAAAATACAAAGCATGTCCTTATCTTAGTGTTAATTTTTGTTTTGATTTGATATCCAAAAAAAAATAATATTGAGGATGTATAGTCGACTGTAGATATTATTCCACCTATAAAAAAAAATAAAGGAATTAGTAAGATTTTTCCATTAAATGTTTTCGCCCGTGAAGCTGAATTAAAACGACTGCAATACTAAAAGTATTGGCCCAAAATAATTTTTATTTATGGTTTTATATTTACGATAGGATAGAGAATAACTGGTCAAAAATTACAAATGTCGAGCTGCAAAATTGGACGATTTCAAATGGATAGACTCATATGTTTTAAGAGTTTTAGAATCAGTTAAGTGCGATGAGAAAAAAAAAAAAAAAAAAAAAAAAAAAAAAAAAAAAAAAAAAAAAAAAAAAAAAACGCTGCAAATTATTACACAATGGTTTATTATTTCCAAATAACAATATTAGGGTAATTAGGGTATAACTGTTTATAAAGTTGTTGATAGGCAATTAAATAATATGAAAAGCAATAATTCAAAGAACCATATCATATCACCTCCGCTGATTTCAAAACGTAATATCTAAGCTAGTTTTTAACTAATTTCAATGATTCTTTTTTCATTTGGTTGAAAATTTAATTCTCTACCAAATAGCACTAAAAGCAAATTTGGTATTTATTTTTTTATTAATTAGACCAAACGGATTTTTTTGTTCCGTCATTCGGATTCTACGCAAAGGATCTAAATCATTGTTAAGAAACTGATAATTTTGAAATATGAAAGAATTTGTGAAACAACTTAGGGAGAGACAAGCAGAATACCTGTCCAGGTTTGTGCATACGTGAATAGTCATATAGATGTATAATATACCTTTAGAAGGGTAAAGATTGTAGAAAAAAATTATCTGATATAGAAAGTTGTCGAAGTAATTAAGAGTGATGAAAAACAAAGAAAATTAATTGATTGGTATGAATATTATAATAATTTCTAATGTTATATTATTCGATCTGAAATAAATCTTTCAATGGAAACTCATTGTAATGCTTTCCTAGTTGTAACCTTGTAAACTCTAGCTTTATTCAAAAGTTCTTAAATTGATTTCAACAGGAGAGGTAAGTGAAAGTCCAGTGTTGAGCCCACCAGATTTTTAAAGCATATTGGGGTATGTATAAAATTCAAAGTGCAGACGAAGGTTTTAATACGAGCTGGCTATGGCAGAGCACTTGTGAGAATTTTCTAGGTAAGGCTCAGATGTTCTTGGAACGCCAACAAACTGAAGTTGCTGGAATAATGAAGCAGCTCATACTAATGAGGCTTAGAGTCAAACAATAGGGTGCCATCCTATCAACAGTTCCTACATACTTACTTCTAGGGTCTGTCAGGGACTCAAACTGTTAATGTCGTTATTCATATCCGTATAAATTTATTTCAAGGAGCTAACATTTTTTTTTTCTCTGAAAACTCAATTTAAAATTGTTTTCGAAAGCAATAACTATATCGCATATATAGGCAAGTGAGAGTAAAATCGTTTGCTGAAATTTCGTATTTAAGATCGATTTGGAATTTAATGAAGATCACCACTTTAAACAATGTTGTTTACTCCTTTTAATAAATTATCTTGAAAACACCTCTAACGATTATGATTAAACTCGTTATATCAATGTATAATCAATTCATTTTTAATATAGGTTATATCCGCGTTAAAATAGTGTGAACAAGGCCTAAATTGAAAAACATCTTCTTAAAATGTAGTATGCTTTTAAAAAAAAAAAGAAAGTCTAATCCCCCAATATGGAAAAAAATCACAGATAAACCTAGCGTTTTGAAAAATAAAAATTATATTATATAATTGTTCTTCTAATTGACCGTCTATCATTGTTAGGAGTCGTAAGAAGGTTTGTATAAAACTTAAATTTAATATTTTAAGAGCGTCTGTGCCTGAGCTGTTACAGCAACTTTTCCATCAAAATTCGCCTACCAGAAGAGCCACTTTATACTATGCAATTCGTCTTTTTTTACGATTTTCCCAAAAACATCTCTAAAAATTTTGATCAAACTTGTTATATGGATGTAGCATTTAATGGGCTTTAATATGATGTAGATTTCATCCTGATTGAAATAGTCTGACCGGGTTTAAATACGGATAGTTTAAATTTTTTTTCTCTAAAGTATCTTGAATTTTGAAGATTTAAAAAATCAACCATTTCATATTATTAGCATTGATAAAAAACGGCTGAATATATAAGTTGGATGCATTTTATAATAAACTGAAAGAGAAAAGAGCAAAATTATGTTATAATTTAATCCTTGTTTTTCAAAGATAAGGATCGTAATATATGTGTATAATATACCGTTGGTAAGCTAAAGATTTTAGCTTTATATTATATTATAATAATAATATTATTATTATTATTATTATTATTTATTATTATTATTATTATTATTTTATTATAATATTATTATATTATTATTATTAATTATATTATATATAATATTAATAATTTATTAATATACAAAGTTGTAAAATGTAATGGAGAGTGCTGAAAAGAGGGGTAAAATTAACCGCACCAGATCTTTACTTTTAGATTACTCCCAGATGTTTCCATGAATCATGAACTGAATGTCTATGAAAGCATTTATCTCACTTAAGTTACGAAATTCAAAGGCTTAAAAATTATTTCAAATAGAAAAGTAATCGAAAGCCGCGTATTACAATAAATATCTGCGGCGGTTTTTCCTAATAAAGTGTTTTTTCTGAAAAATAATAAATCTATTACTCCATTACCGGAAAGGATGTTGTTTTTTAATCATGATACGGTAGCATTTCATCATCTCAAAATAAAGGCAGGTTAGCTGCGAATAGAAGATGTAGAAATACATTTAGTTGAAAAAAAAAAAAAAAAAAAAACTCGAATACCTGACTGACAAAATTTAAATAGAAATTATATAGATTTTAAATTCTTCCGAGCCCTTACATTTTATGAAGAAAATATTTCTGATAAAACATCTGAGTTGTGTAGCGGTCAGTTTTAGTGTCCTCAAGAACACTAAGTTTGTTGGATAAAATCTTAGAGGAAAGAAATAAGCATTCCAGGTGCATTCCATTACATAAAAATAAACTGACTGAATCAAATCCAGTCCCAAGCAACATTATATAAGTTTGCAGATAAAGTTATTGTTTCCTCTTCAAAGATATAAAATATATATATGAATCACATAATAAGTTTGTTACTTGAACTCTGCAGTCAGGTAGATTACCTTTCCGTTTTTACTTTCACTTTCTCACTTATATGATATAGTAAGAGAAAATATTGCGATCGTAAAAATTTACGAATTCCAGTTTTCAAATTGCATTTTCCACCTTTTCCGATTTTTTTCAAAAACGGCTCTAACGATTTTGTTTAAACTCACCATATTGAAGTAAAATTAAATTGGCTTTAATATCATGTAGGTTTTAATCTGATTGAAATAGTCTGACAAGGCATAAATGTCGAATTTTTAAATTGTCTTCTTTTTCCTTTTCTAAATTTTCTTTTAGAACCTTCATTTTTTTTAGGTTTTAAGGAAAAATTACCATATCACCATATCATCTTGTCAGGATTGATAAATATCTAAGTTCAATTAATTAGATGTCCAACTAAAGGAGAAAAGATCAAAAATATTATATTATGCAATTTTTTTTGTTTTTCAACATAAAACAAATAGATGTATTATATACCCTTAGAAAGCTAAATATTTTAGAAAAAAATATTATCTTATAGTAAAAATTTTAGGAGTTAATGGAGAGTGATGAAAAACCGATAAAACCAACTGATTGTCGTAGAAAAGAATATAATAAATGATTTAATAAAACACATGTGTCTATTGAAACTCAATTTAATTAATTCTTTAACAATTTATTTTCATCTCTAAATGTATTTAAAAAATATTAAGTTAAACTCGTGTGTTGCGATCACTAGATGTTTTTTAATATATATTTTTAAAGAAAGTATTTTTCCATTTACAAAATGCACCATACACCCCTTTATTGTTTTTTGTTTTTTTGTCGCAAATAATTTTAAATCTTTCGCGATTAACTGTTAAAATTTATGGGAACATTTTAATAAACCATAATTGAGAAAATATAGTCGTGCAATTTTTTTTAAAAAAAGTTGTTTTCAACTTATGGTCATACTTTTTCCATTGAAAATATTTTTTTATTTTTTAAAATTTCAATGAATCGACTGAAAAAAAATGTTAATTACAACGAATAAAATTTTTCGTTTCATGCATGCCGTAAAAGATCTAATTAAGCATTAAAATGTGTGCGTTATGTGGTTGGTACAGCATTTCTGCTCAATCCAACGTTCAATGAAAATTCAGTTTTGTCAAATGGAAACATTCAGTTTTCGTTAAATAATATTAATAACAAATGTTATTAGCAATAGAAATAATGAAATATAATAGTCAACGGAGATAATGCGATTCCGTCACTCTCTATTAACTTCTACAAAGTTGATACCATTGATTTATTTCTAATTTTTAACTTGTCTGTGCTATATTTTTCATCTATATTATCACTGTTATTTCTGGAATTTGAACCTGAGAATTTATTTTTCTTAATTATAAAAAATGTAACCTTATTTGTTTGTTTATTCAATTAATTCCCTTTTATTGCTACTGTGACTGATCTGACTATGATACAGTGTAAGCCCTAAATTCTGCCTATCCAGTTTTAATTAGATTTTCAAGTTCCTGACTACTGTTTTACGTCCTCTCCAAAGGTATTTTTCGAGAAAAGTATCTGTAAAAACACAGACCTATTACCTAGGTTAAATAAGTACTTGCGATTTCATTCATCGTTTCACTTTTCCGTTCCTCTTACCAGATACACACTGACCATATTTGCGTGGCTTTGATTGTTTGTATTTTGAAGCGCTTTTTTATGATGAGAATTCAGATTCGATTTTTTTTACGGAAACAATTATATAGGCTATATAATAACTATAATAATATAATAAAGACTATATAGAGCACTATAATAACAATAGTTCTAGGTTCGATGACAATACCTTTAATTCTTCCCAATTGTTCCCCATAGTTTATATATTTCATCCAGATTTAAGCGAAAGTAAGAAACGTTGCCAGGAATGTTTGTTGATTCTAAATAAATACGTCACTCTGGCAGGAGGTGGAGATGACACTGAAGAGATTCGCCGCTGGGAGATGACATTTCTTGTTATTGTGCCGAGTTAAGGTGCATTTATCCAACTTTCTAATGGCAGTACCTCTTTGCTACCTTTCTATTCCACCCTCCAAGAACCAATAAATCTTTCTCAATACATTATCCATACCCTTAACATGTCCTCCCAATCCATACTCGTCTAATGTTGGGCTCAAAATTGCATTTTTCTTATAAAATATAGCACATGCAAATATTTGTTCTTGCATTTTAGATAAATTTACTAAATTTTGAGCCTCCCAACGAGGATATTTCTAAATCAAATACAAGCTAGCTTGCTAACCAAATTAATTGATGTAAAACAATCTGATTAATTCTTAATCATAGATAAATATCTAATGTCTTATTAAAGAGTTCCCGTTGGCGAAACATCAATTACTCCCTATCAATACACATCTGGAGCAGATCAAGATAAGGCGTATTGCAGTGTCTATGATTTTATGATTGCTTTATTATGTTGAAGTTATATTGTACATTAAAGGGTATCGTCATATTTTTATTAACAATTTCGTTGTTATTGTTTACAAAAAGATAGATAATGCAAGTCGAATTAGCTTAAAACAGAATAAAATAATATCATACCTGTTCGTTTAGACTGAGATGGAAAATATTGTTGACATATTTTCAAACTCCTTTTAAATTTTTTGGATGGCATTAAACCTGAAAAATAAAACATTTAAATTCACATTAATATTTGACAATTTATGTAATAACAAGAAATAACAAAAAAAAAAAAAGTTGCAAATTATTACACCAAGATTTATTATTTTCAAATAATTATATCAAGATATAACAATTCACATAGCTGTTCAGGCAATCAAATTATATGTATAGCGATAAATTTATCAAAGCAGCAACACTATCAATTTATATTCAATATTTAAGGAAAATGGCCTATCATCACTGCTAAGTTCAAAACGCTATTTATCTGCTTATTTCTTTATCGATTTCAATGATCCTTTATCATCTTTAGAGAATTTAATACTTTTTCTAATATTCCTAACTGCGTCACTCGAAAAATATTCTAAATCAGAAGGTCTCGGTGCAATCTTCTTTTTAGACGCCTCCAAGACTTATCTGTAATTGACGAGGAAGCAACGATTGACCTGGTCTAATCAGAAACATTAGAATCATTATGGATGAGTTTATTCGTGACAAAGTATATCCCATTGAAGATTTTATAAAGGATTTTGGATGGTGAGGATAGCTTACAAGAAGAATTCTAGATTATATATTTGCCTCATAATAGTCATGTTAATGTGTAGTTGTAATGAATGTTTTGAGCGATTAGTTTGTATAAATTTTAAACATATTTGATTAAACTTATTCATGGGATCACTTGTAGCTGGGTGGCTAGCGTAACAGCCTCCCATGCCAAAGGTCACGGGTTCAAATCCGCAGGTGGTCCTAGGATTTTTTAATGGGAGTAAAAAATCCTTAGTTACGCCGTCCTTCGGAGGGGACGTTAAAAGGTGGTCCCGAGCCTGTGCGATGTCAGGTACTCGTTAAAGATCCCTATCCTAATAAAACCTGGATAGGCAAAATTTAGGACTCCCACTGTAGCATCGTCCGATTAGCCATAGTAGCATAAAGTGACGTTAAATAAATAAACAAACAAACAAACTTATTCATCATAAGAGTCTTGAGGATAACTAGAAAATTAATAAGCTATAAATGTTAGATAACTGGCACGAATATTTTTCTGTTTATCTTATATATTTGGCAAATCAGATAAATCTGTCTAGATAGGCTTTAGTTGGTGTTTATGAAATCAAGATTTTCAATTTTTGTTTTTCACCACACATTATTTAAAATAAGATGCCGTGCCTGTATTTGTATACCGGCGACTGGATGACCTAGTTCCCCCCTGCCATTTATCTTTTCCAGTTTCTTTTGTTTTACCGCTGGTGGGTTTCTAGTTACTTATGTATCGGCCTTGCGCGTTCAGGCCGTACCAACAAATACAGTTGCAACATTTCCCTCGCCTGGGTCGGCTGTGTCCATTCCAACCGGATATCATATGCTATAATATCATTCCATAAAACTATGATTGATTTATGTTTAAGCACTTGTTTATTGGTTTTAACGCCCATATCTACTCAAGACAGTCTTAGCGTCTTAAGGTCGCGGGTTCAAACCTAGCATATGGCCCATAGGATTTTTTATTAGGAGTAAAAATTCTTTTGTTTTGCCGTCCTTCAGACAGGGCGTAACTTGGTAGTCCCAAGCCTGTGTGATGACAGGTACTCGTTAATGATCCCTCTCCTACACAAAATTTAGGACTCCCACTGTAGCATAAAGTGACGTTAAATTAAATAAACAAAGAAGACGAGAACATCGGTTTGTTCAGTTTTAATATTTTAGGATCTTGAAAATAATGTCAGTATACTCTTTTACAATCACCTAGCCATTTTAATGGGATATTTATTGACGGTCGTAGCGAGAAAATCAGTGATTTATAATCCAGTTACAATAACTGTACGGCTGCAAAATAAACTACAAGCATTTTTTCCAAAAATGTATTTATATTTAACCATTTTAGTTTAAATGCCAATATGTTTCTGAGGTACCTTATTTAAAAATATCGTATATATTTTTTATTTTTTTATTTTATTTATTTATTTATTTTTTATTGAGGAATATTACAATCTGTCATAATTAGGACATTCCTAATAGTGATGAAGTACAACATTTATACTACATTTACACAACATATACAAAATTATAAAATATTAATACAATATAAATATATACAGTAAAGAATCAATAAGAACATGTACAAATGTCACTCATACCTATATACAATCCTCAAGCATACAGCACGTGAGTGGAGAATCTAGCCAATGCTAGAACTCCAATATACATGTTTACAAGAGATCTCGAGGCCACTGCCGTAAACAACAGAAATTTAGAAACATACTTTGCATATTGTTTTTCGATTTTTTTTTACTGAATTAAACTATTTTAATGTAATGTAGCGAATTTCTTGAGGTATTTCTTTTCTAAAGAAAGGTATTGCTTTCGGGTTTAGACAAAAGTTTAATAAAAATAAATTATCTGTTTAATATCAAGAAAAATACCTTGGGCTAAAATAGTTGGGAACCACAAGTGGTCAGCGGACTCCTAGGGAGGGATCCACGAAGGATCTTGGGATAATATTTTAAAATATCTTGATACAAAATATTTGGTGGAATCTTGACATCTTTTAAATATCACACACGCTCAACATAGATTCGTTCAACATTATTATAAGCGATATAATTTCTTATGTTCAGTGCACAATCACAACATTTAAATCGGTCTTTTCGTAACATTTGAAAATAATGGGTTTGAATAAGGACAGATGTACCTACACATAATACTATCATCAATACGTGATTTCCTTATGACTATTTTAATAAATACCTATTTAATTTAATTGTTAATACTTTATTAGTTTTAAATTTTAATAATTCAATGTTTCGCGTTTTGAAGCGAACTCTTTTTTTCTTCATTTTTGTTCCCCCTAATTGGCCATATCTGGGTTTGGGAAGTAATGGTATTTCGCATGAAATGTACGTGAAATTTATATTCATATCTATTATTTAAGATTAGATTTTTAGGGTTTAGGATTAGGATTTTTAAGACGTAGGGGTCCTTGCCATTGAAATGATTGGATGAGGGGTCCGCGAATTTTTTTTTAGGAACCACTGGGCTAAAACAATAGAGAATGAACTTAAAGAACACATAATATGTACTAAATGTTGTCGCATATTATTATATGATGTTTCTTCAATTCCTTTTACCAAGTGTAAAGTGAAATTAAACGGAGTCATTTCTTGTCTAAGGTTACTTATTGTCTCCTATTTGGTGGGTTTGTTGAATAGCAGTTTGCAACTTGAACCGTCAGAATTGAATAGGATTCTTTTATTCAATGCTTTTACCTAGGAAACCATGAATGGAACACCTAATGGACTCAAATAGTCTTGTCCTAATGAAATTACAGTAATCGTTTTCGCCACGGAAATTAATGTATTAAATGTATTAAACCCAATAGAATTCCTTTCCAAAGCTGTTGCTAGCTGCAGACTAAGGATTTTAGCATGCAAATCCTCCTCAAATGACTGGAAAGTATTCAGTAGCTTAATGTCACTTAAATAATAAGGTGCTAATATAAACACATTGGGCGGTATATTTATATGCAAATGAACTTAATTCAATTCGAAATTTAACAATATGTGCCGTCCTTGTTTTGTTGCCTACCGTTGTTTCTGAAGGAACAATGACTATTGTTAATGAGACCCTAAGTCAAGCTTGGAGAAATAATTTCAACTCTAAGTACAATAAATATTAATATTCACTTTTGCTTTTTATACGAGACGTTATTTATGAGTCGGAATTTGAGGATTGCATTATCTTTTTCGCAACACCATAGTGTCTTGTTGTTCTTATTTGTTTAAAGTTGTATTGAACCTCTAATTTGCAATCAGGAAGATTACGGTTTAATCGAGAGATTGAAAACTTTATTTATATAATGCAATGTATTTTACTTTGAAACTTTAGGAAAGAAAAGTTTAGGAGTTCGCGAAAACTAAAATCGCGTTATCGTTATATATATATATATATATATATATATATATATATATATATATATATATATATATATATAAAGAGAGAGAGTTAGAGAGAGAGATAGATAGATAGATAGATTTTATTGGCTTAGGGCCTGATGCCCTTTCTTACAGACAAAATAATGAATTTTTCACATACATATGTGGCTATTACTACAATTATAAAAATCTTATATCTTAACATTTTAGTAATATTTATAAGAATAGTGTACAGAAACAACTGTTTTTTCATTTTTTTTCTAAAATGTTGATTAGTGTGTAAGGAAACTCTGAGGGAAAGATAGGGAGAGGAAAAAATAGTAATACTGAAGAGAACAATGGATCTTAGGAAAGGGAAAAATAAATGCTTTGCTTAGAGTTGAAAGCTTTAAGGTGCACTCAACGAGTCTCCGTCTAAAAACTGTCGAAGGCATGCCCTGCGAAAGGAGGGTGCGAACCTGGTCTCCACCGGAAGCATGTTGAGCTCTCTCGCTACCGCGGCGTGGAAAGCATTCCTCAAGGCCCTGGTTCTGCATGCAGGCAATTGGGATACGCCCTGTATCCTCTCGCTCCGTACCTCGATGAATCCGTTTCTTAGTGCTTCAGGGACCCCTGAATCGAGTACTTTTCGTGCTAGGCACATAAGATTGATGCGGCGATATTCTTTGGCACGAAGCCAGCCTAATTTTTTAATATATGGCTTTATATGCTCATCCCTTTTAGCATCGAAAATGAGTGAGAGAGAGAGAGAGAGAGAAGATAAATACATTTTTACCGTCTTTGTTTATGTAGTATGTAGTATACGCTTTTGGCATAGCTACTTATTTATATTTCCTTGTTATTCTTTTGATTTCGTACTTGCTTACCGGGCACTATTGATTCCTTTGACTTGGAGCAATGGGAGGGCGGTGGTGGAAAGGCATTCTGTGCTAACAGCCATATCCTGACAGCTATTGTGGCGGAGCGGGCCTCAGTGTTATCAGGAAGATTGGAGGACAGAGGAGCTCTCAATGAAAGGAGGCGAGCCAATGCTTGACCGTCCCTGAACCTCCTCCGCTCTGACTCACTCCCGTTTTTCTTTCTCTCTACTTTTTCTTTTCTCCCCAGGTCTCCCATTATTGTCCTTCGCCGTTTATACGGTAGCTCGCCCATCTGAGGTGGTTTAACTCCTGCCGTTAACTTGCAAGTGCTGATTTCATTACAGCTGTGGTCATTGAAATTGCATCACTCAATAAAAAAAATGTTTCAAGATTAAACAAAAGCATGTTTTTAAAAAATACTGATTACACAAAAACATAATATTATAAAATAAAAAAATAATAGAAAAGCGCATAAATATTTTTAAAAAATATATATAGAAGCTTAAGTTCTCTCGTAAAATGTATTATAATATTAATTTTCAAAACTATGACAACTGTTGATTTGTGTCACCGCTCTTTTCCGTGAAAATTATTCCATTTCACAAATGTTATTAATTTCACTTACCTATTTTTATGAAATATGTAGTGAAGGAAAGTATTGCGATCGCGAAAATCTTCCAGTTTTCAACGAAAATACACGTTCTAGGGTCCACTGAGTACAAATCAAGTCCCGCAAAAAGGTCTGTGTATCTGCATGTCCGTTTGTGTGTGGTAAGTCAAGTGGTAAACGAAAAGTCCTATGAAACTGAAATTTCACATTTAAGACAAATATACGCCCGAGATGTTACAAAACCTTTTTCATCAAAATCAGCTTACCAGAAGAGCCACTTTATACCATACATTTTGCACCTTTTTACGATTTTCTCGAAAACGGCTCTAACGATTTTGATTAACTCGCTATATCGATGTAAAATTTAATAGGCTTTAATATCATGTAGGTTTCATTCTGATTGAAATAGTCTGATGGGGCTTAAATGCCGATGTTTTAAATTTTCTTCCTCTAAACTATCTTTAATTTTGTAGTTTTTATGAAATTGACCATATCATTTGATTAGCATTGCTAAAAAACTGGTAAATATATAAGTTGAACGAATTCGATATCCAACTAATGAAGATTGCTGCAAAAATATTTTTCTTATGTATTTTTTTGTTTTTGAACTTAAAAATGTACAATATACCGTTGGAATGCTAGAGATTTAAGAAGAAATATAATCTTATACTATCATTCTATTGCAAAAGTTAACATAGAGTGATAAAAAGCCGATAAAGCAAACATAAAGATAATAATAGAATAGATTATTTAATAAAACACATGTTTCTTTTAAAACCCAATTTAAATAATTCTTTAACAATCTATTTTCGTTTCCAAATTTATTTAAAAATTCTCAAATCGATATGAATAACGAAGGTAAGTGAAAGTCGTGTGTTGCGCACACCAGATTTTTATTTCTTCATTTCATTAAGCGTATGATATATATAAGAAGACAAAAACATAAATGTTCGATTGGTTCAAATTCATTACCATCAAAGATTAAAGCATTGGTTATGCTATTTATATGACCACGGCTGTGCCTAGAATAATCCTCCCATTTTAAATAATCATTATCTTCTCCTTCTATCTAATTTTAGAATACGACAGTTAGCACTGTTATTATCACTCTACAATTCGCACACTCGCATTCTAGCTAGAACAGGTTTCTATTATATAGCCCATCCTTGCTACCTTAGTACACAAGAGTATCCAAACCAGACAAAAAAAAAAAAAAATCTGGTGCGCGCAACACACGACTTACACTGAGCTCCAAACTATTAAATGAAGTTAGAGATGAAAAAAGGTTAAAGAATTACTTTGAGTTTCGATAGAAACTTGTGTTTCATCAAATAATCTATTATATTATTATCTACAACATTAACTTCGTTGTATCCACTTTTCATCTCTTTTAAAACTTATTGTATAAGATGTTATTTTTTCTCAAATCTTCATCTTTTCATCGGTATATCATACATCTATATTACTGTTAAAAAAAACAAAACAGATATAACATTTAAAAAATGTGTTTGCCTTTAGTTGGATTTCAAATTTGTTCAACTTATATATTTATCCGTTTTTTATCAATGCTAACAAGATGTTTTAGTTAATTTTTTTTGAATTTACAAAATTGAAGGTACTTTAAAAGAATATTTTAAATACCGGCATATAAGCCGTATGAGATTATTTCAATCAGAATGAAACTTACATCTTATTAATTGATCTATTTCCTATTAAATTTTGCATCAATCATAGAAAATCATAATAGCGAGTTTAATCAAAATGGTTAGAGCCGTTTTTGAGAAAATTATAAAAAGGTGCAAAATGTATCATAGTGCTACGGTCAAGACAATGACGGGTGGACCACGCCTGGAGGGGCCTAGATGAGGCTAGAGACTTCTGGACCTGGACAGTCCTCGAAGTGCCTGGAAAGGCCCACCACCCTACCTGCGCCCGGGTCTAGAAGATTCGGCGGTGGTACAAATAGCGGTCCCCTGAGCCTAGGTGAGTCAGTCCTAATCCGGCTCAAGAAGCATCTGTGATGTATTAGTGAACAGTGACAGTGAACCGTTCGTGACAGTGTGACAGTGTAGTGAAACTGTGTGTCAGTATTGTGATAACCGGTCGGTGGGAAATTAGAAGACTGTAGTTTATATATAACTTATAGTTGTAAGTTTTAGAATAAATCTAGCATATTGTATAAATTTACGTAAGTAGTTTAATTGTTAGGAATACCTGATTTTATATGTATACTGTTTAGTAGTAAGCTGGTAATTCCATTATTATTGTTAATATAGTGGTTAGTAATCCCTTTGTATTTGTGTTTTCTGTATTAATAAACATCTGTAATTTGTAAACTGGAGTAGTTCATTTCTCACACCCCGTAGCCCGTAACAATTTGGTGTCAGAAGTGGGATCATTGTAAATGGTTATAATTTTGGTTTTCTTGTTTTTGTAATTATTGGGCTACTGTGTGGAAAATGACTTCTCAGAGTGTTAGACTGAATGATTTAAAAGTTGCAGACTTAAGACGGGAGTTAGAAGAACGAGATCTGGATACTTTCGGAACGAAATCAGTACTGCAACAACGCTTGCGCCAATTTTTTGTTGATTCAGGGGAAAATCCAGACAAGATTACGTTTGAAAATGATTTCAGTAAGTTGTCTGCAACTTTTAAAAATGAGTTAGGTAATGTAGAAAAGAAGTTAGGAAATGAGTTAGGTAATGTAGAAAAGAAGTTAGGTAAAGAGTTAAGTACTGTTAAAAATACATTGGAGGCCAAGTTAGGCAATTTAGAAACTAAGTTAATGGAGAGTGTAGATAATAAGTTAGCTGATGTAGAATCTAGATTAGGAGAAAAAGTCGATTCAGTAGAAAATGAACTTAGGGTAAGAATAGAAGCTCTAGAAGAACGTATGAGCAACCCACCGACAATCGACACCGACCAACCCTCTGAGAGATGCCCTCACAACACCATTCCCCCCGCCAATGCTGGGATGCCACCAACGCACAACACCATCCCATTGTTCGACGGGAAGACGCCGTGGGAGGACTACATGACTCTCTTCGAGACAGCGGCTTCGATCCACGGGTGGTCAAAGGAGACGCAAGCATCAGCGTTGTGCCTAGCCTTGCGTGGAGACGCCTTAGGAGTGCTACAGGGGATGCCCATGTCGGAGCGGTGCAACTACAGTGAGCTGATGAAAAGACTGGAGATGCGTTTCGGCCATCGCCACATGGACCAACTATACCGTTCCCAGTTAAAGAACAGGGTCCAGAAGACCAACGAGACGCTGCAGGAATTTGAAGCAGATATCGCCCGGCTAGTGAGAAATGCCTACCCAACGGTCACCGACGACGTCTACGAGAGCTTGGCTATCGACAAATTCCTGGATGGACTTCGAGACCCGGAAACCCAACAGGCAGTGAAACTCGCACGACCTAAAACTTTGGGCGATGCATTGTCGCAGGCCATGGAATTCGAGGCTGTCAGGCAGTCAGTCCGTGGACATGCACGAGTTCGAGCGGCAGAAGCGGAGCCTAACGCGGCCCCCACCATCGAGGACATAGTAGCAAAGGTTTTAGAAGCCCTCAGGACCCGCAAAAAGGAGATACGCTGTTGGAGCTGCGGTCAACTTGGACACCCCAGAAGCAAGTGTCCTACCAGGAAGCCGGAAAAAGCCACAGGAAAACTAAGGAGGGTTGATGGGAAGGGGCAACTGTCAACCCGTAGCATCGAAGGCCCCAGGGTCGCCGTGAGAATCGCGACAATAGGGAGCAAGACAAATAGTTTTTATGTGGATGGAATGGTGAACGGGCAGCTGCGGAGTTTTCTGCTGGATACCGGCGCAACCATGACAATACTGAACCCGAAGGCAGTTAACGCTAAGAAGATATCACCTACCACTTGGGCGTTACGGACAGCCACAGGACAGCCAGCCGAGGTCTACGGGGAGACAGTTGCCACTTTCTTCATCGGAGGCCAACGTCTAGAGCACCGCGTTCTCGTGGCGAAAATAGACGAGGAAGTCATCTTCGGCATGGACTTGATGATCAAATACGGGATCAAGCTGGATATGTCGAGAGGTGTGATGACGCTGGGAGACGAAGAGGTCATCCTTCGGCAGGGAAAGGACCTCTATGCACGAGTACTCCTACTGGAAGACACCACTTTACCTGCACGGAGTCAAATTCTGACGCATGGGACGATCAATGGACGACTACCGGAGGGTCAATGTCTTCTACTTGAACCTGGGAAGCACGAGGAGCAGGAAGTCGGACGCGGTGTTCTGGTTGCAAGGTCTCTCATCAAGGTCGGACATACCACCCCAATCCGACTGATGAATCTGAACACCTTCCCGGTGACACTAAAGAGAGGAACACCAGTCGGAGAATGTACGGCCGCTACCTCAGTAGTTCGACAGCTACAACGCAACCCCACCGAGCAACGAGGACTACCCGAAGAATTAAAAGGATTCGTGGAGGAATCATGCAGAGAACTTTCGCCTGAACAGAGCGAAATCGTGAAGAGATTGATTACCCGATGGCAGGACATTTTCGAGATCAGCTCAGGACCACGGGGTAGAACGAACATCGTCCAGCACAAAATTGACACCGGGGATACAAAGCCCATCCGACAGATCCCGAGGAGGCTGCCGCTAGCTAAACGAAAGGATGCCGAGGAGATTATTAAGGATATGGCGAATGATGGTGTCATCGAGCCCTCGAGTAGCCCATGGATGTCTCCTGTCGTACTGGTGAAAAAGAAAGATGGGACGACAAGATTCTGCGTAGATTACCGTCTTTTGAACAACGCCACGAAGAAGGACAGTTACCCACTCCCAAGGATTGACGACACGCTGGACACACTAGAGGGTCGCAAACTATTTTCTACCTTGGATCTCCGCAGTGGATATTGGCAGGTTGGATTGGCACCGGAAGATAAGGAGAAGACGGCATTTTCAATCGGCACTGGCCTCTGGCAATTTACGGTAATGCCATTCGGGCTTTGCAATGCACCTGCAACGTTCGAGAGGCTGATGGAAAGCGTCTTAAGAGGCCTTTCTTGGGAGATATGCCTGGTTTACTTGGACGACATCATTGTACTGGGAAAATCCTTCACTCACCATCTGGAGAATCTGGAGCGGGTCTTCGAACGGCTGCGTGCAGCTAATCTAAAACTGAACCCGAAGAAGTGCAATCTCTTCCGAAGGCAAGTCAACTACCTGGGGCATGTTGTATCAGACAACGGAGTTGCTGTTGACCCAGAGAAGATTACAGCGATCACCAATTGGCCAGCACCTCGAGATAAGCACCAAGTGAGAAGTTTCCTCGGGCTCTGCACCTACTACAGGAGGTACGTGAAAGGATTCGCCAACATCGCAAAACCTCTTACCAGGCTCACTGAGGAAAAACGGACTTTCCTTTGGGATCGCGAGTGTCAGGCTTCATTTGAGGAGTTAAAGAAGAAATTGAGTAGTGCGCCTATTCTAAGCTATCCACGTCCCGAGGGCAAGTTCATTCTTGACACAGATGCCAGCAACACTGCTATTGGGAGCGTCCTTTCCCAACTCCAAGACGGGGAAGAAAAGGTTATTGGGTACTTCAGCAAAGCACTGTCAGCTCCAGAACGCAACTACTGTGTCACAAGGAAAGAGCTTCTGGCAGTGGTTAAGTCCATAGAGCACTTTCATAAATACCTGTATGGAAGAAGATTTCTACTGAGAACGGACCACGCAGCTCTAATGTGGCTGCTGCGATTCAAGTCACCGGAGGGACAAGTTGCACGGTGGATCGAGCGCCTTCAGGAATATGACTTCGAATCTGCTCATCGTTCTGGAACGAGTCACCGGAATGCGGATGCGCTCTCAAGGAGACCCTGTGACGGAGAATGCAAGCATTGTTCTCGACAAGAAGAAAAGCAAGCAACAGTGTTGCGGACTACGGTCGTTACCGACGGTTGGCAGGACACACAACTGGCAAAGGAACAGGACGAGGACCCGGACTTGAAACAAATAAGGGAATGGAAGCTATCAGGCCAAAGGAGACCAAGCTGGCAGGATGTTGCTCCAATGTCGAAAAATATAAAAACCTATTGGGCTCAATGGAAGTCCATTCTACTGGACAAAGGTCTGCTGAAACGAGCATTGGAGAACACAGAGGGAGATCAGCGGAGACTACAGCTCATCGTACCAAAGATTAAAGTGCCCGAAGTACTGAGGGAATTACATGATGGAGCATCTGGTGGCCACCTTGGAGTTCACCGGACATTAGAAAAGGTTCGTGAACGCTTTTACTGGGCAAACCTCAAGGACGATGTGTTAGATTGGTGCCGGCGGTGTGCTACTTGTGCCGCCTCTAATGGACCGATAAGGAAAAAGAAGGCACCTATGAAGAAATACAACGTAGGAGCACCATTCGAGAGAATAGCGGTAGACATCGCTGGCCCTTTTCCTGTGACAGATAATGGCAACCGATACATTCTCGTGGCCATGGATTATTTTTCAAAGTGGGTGGAAGCTTACGCCCTTCCGAATCAGGAGGCCGCCACGGTTGCAGATGTTCTCGTGAAGCAGCTCGTCAGTCGGTTTGGGGTGCCCATGGAACTTCATGCTGACCAAGGAAGAAACTTTGAGTCGGCAGTCTTCACCAGGATGTGCGAGGCTCTAGGAATACGGAAGACCAGAACGACGCCTCTTCACCCTCAGTCCGATGGCATGGTAGAGCGCATGAACAGGACGATGGGTCGATATTTGGCCAAGGTAGTTTCTGACCATCAGCGAGACTGGGACCAATATCTTCATCTGTTCCTGCTAGCCTATCGTAGTTCAGTCAATGAAACGACAGGGCAGACCCCCGCCAATGTCGTGTTCGGTAGAGAACTACGCTTGCCTTGCGATCTGAAATTCGGTTTCAAGCCTGATGAGGAGATCGCCGGAGAAGACTACGTCACGAACCTACGGAAGCGAATGAACACTATTCACGAGAAGGTTCGCACAAACATCCAGGGAGCAAGTGACAGAATGAAGGAGCGTTACGACATCAAGGCAGAGAAAGGTGGCTTCCAACCTGGAGACTTGGTCTGGCTACACGATCCTCGAAGAAGGCATGGCTACTCACCGAAACTTCAAAACTCCTGGGACGGACCGTATGAGGTCATCAAGAGGATCAATGATGTCATCTATAGGATCAGGAAGCAGCCCAAAGGAAAACCCAAGGTAGTCCATTTCAACCGATTGGCTCCATACAAGGGAAACCATGGCCCTACAGAGGAACAGCAAGTGAGGAACCTCACCGACAAGGACCTAACTCCCCATCCTAAGGCGCCAGACTCCCTTAGGGTAACGCAGACAGTTTACAGAGACATATTCTCGTTACCGGTAGACTATGCTCTAGCACATTGTGTCGCCGAACATCTGAGGAATTCCCGGGGGATTGCGACGGTCTTCAGGAAGAAGTTCGCTGGAATTGAAGAGCTGGAACGCCAGGGACCAAGAGTTGGGAAGACTCTCCATCAAGAGCATGAAGGCCGGCACCTGTTTTACTTGGTTACCAAGAGTTCATCAGAGCAGAAGCCGACATACGACACACTGCGCCGGAGTCTTGACGACCTGCGGAGAAAGCTTCTGGAACTGCGTGTCACCAAGCTCGCCATCCCGAAGTTGGGTTGTGGATACGATGGCCTGGAGTGGAGGATTGTCAGGAACATTGTAGAAGAGACGTTCGCCAACTCTGGAGTCATCATAATGGTATGCACGTTCAACCCCTGGAAAGACAAAACACCTACATCGGAGGAAGATCAGCATCGCTCAGCTTCTGCAATCTGTGCTCTGGGGCAGAGCACGTCTAAGGAGGGGGTAGTGCTACGGTCAAGACAATGACGGGTGGACCACGCCTGGAGGGGCCTAGATGAGGCTAGAGACTTCTGGACCTGGACAGTCCTCGAAGTGCCTGGAAAGGCCCACCACCCTACCTGCGCCCGGGTCTAGAAGATTCGGCGGTGGTACAAATAGCGGTCCCCTGAGCCTAGGTGAGTCAGTCCTAATCCGGCTCAAGAAGCATCTGTGATGTATTAGTGAACAGTGACAGTGAACCGTTCGTGACAGTGTGACAGTGTAGTGAAACTGTGTGTCAGTATTGTGATAACCGGTCGGTGGGAAATTAGAAGACTGTAGTTTATATATAACTTATAGTTGTAAGTTTTAGAATAAATCTAGCATATTGTATAAATTTACGTAAGTAGTTTAATTGTTAGGAATACCTGATTTTATATGTATACTGTTTAGTAGTAAGCTGGTAATTCCATTATTATTGTTAATATAGTGGTTAGTAATCCCTTTGTATTTGTGTTTTCTGTATTAATAAACATCTGTAATTTGTAAACTGGAGTAGTTCATTTCTCACACCCCGTAGCCCGTAACAATATAAAGTGCCTCTTCTGGTTTACTGGTTTCGTTAAAAATTCGCAGTAACATCTCACGCATAAACAGTCCTAAAATATAAAATTTCAGTTTTATACAGCTTATCGTTTTCTAGCTTGGCTACATGCTAACTAGGCCACATTCACACACAGACAGTGTCATTGGACTCAGAAAACTCTTAACTAAAAAAAGCTCACGATCGCAATACTCTCACTTACATTATACATTCCATAAATAGGTGAGGGGTCACCTATGGTGTAGTGGCTAGCATAACAGTAACAGACTTCTGTCCCCAAGGTCGCAGGTTCAAATCTGTAGGTGGCCCTAGGATTACTTTTTGGGTGCAAAATATCCATCCTTAGTTATAACGTCCTTCAGAAGAGACGTAAAGAGGTAGTACCGAGCCTGTGCGAAGTCAGGTACTCATTCAAGATCTCTATCCTAATTAAATCTGGATAGGAAATGTTTAGAATTCCCACTGTAGCATCATTATATTAGCCACAGTAGCATAAAGCATAAACGTTAAATTAAACAGATCTTAATTCTGAATGAAGTTTAAGCATCAGAAGTTTAAGTCATACTTCCTTATTTTTTTTCAAACTTACTTGTAGTTACTGGATTTGTCATCTTTCTTTATCTCTTCCCTCTTGTGTACCAGATGATATTCTTTGAGGAAGTTTATTGTATTTTAACGTAACCATAGTATTCTTAAACCATTTAACCATTTTAGTTTAACCATAGTATTCTTCTTTCGTTAAAATGATTTAATATTGATTAGCATCAAGTATCAAGTGAGTTTGGATATTTTTGTTATATTTCATAATTCATAACTATAATATCTCATGTTTATTCTTAATAATAATAAAATGAGTACTGAAAGTATTATTTGTGTCTCATTACAAAATATGATTTAAGTAAGTGGAGATAAAATGTGACTATTAGACTAAATAATTTACTTCAACTCCTTATGGTAAACAGCTGTGGTTGTAAGGTGATGGCCAACTGCACAAACATAACTCTGAGTAATGCAGTACTCTTGTCTGTAAACCTAAATATTAGAGCCAGGATTCAAATAGCAGTTAGGCCAAAACATTTAAAGTTAATTATTATTAATTTGATGAAGAAATATTTTTGTTTTTTGTTTAGTATAAATTTTAACTCGGTAAATCTGAACCCGACTGTTGCAGTTTGATTTAACATTGCTAGTGATAATTTACTACAGTAACTAATTGTATTGGTACTCGTAATTATTTATTTTTGTTTTTACTTCAACTTACCTTTATATGAAATAGATACTAAGGGATAGTATAGTGATCGTAAAAATTTTCCAATTCCAGTTTTCCGTTTTTTTTTTTTGTTTTTTTTACTCCTTTTAAACAATGCTAGAGTCATCTGCTGGGTTTGAATGGGCTCAGAAGCCTGTTACACCACTAGCCACTTCACTTCAGGTGACCCCTAAACAGTGCCGAGTTTTAAAATTCATTCTCCTTCAAGTGTATGATAAAATATATTTATAAGTAAAAAAATGATAGTAGAAAATTCATCGATAATTTTTTTAGTTTTTTTGTAAAAATTTAATATAAATTAAAGATGGTATTCACACATTTTAATTGGGTTTCTTGGCATAAAGCACTCGAGTTAGGGTGACCTCTCCCTTAACCCTCAAATAGTAACATTCCCATTCATTTCTAAATACAAATTAATACTAGTTTTGATTTATCTTAATAATCACTAGTATGAATAATAGTGTAGTACATATTAGTTATATAAGTTAGCAAGTTTAGCTGGTTCTAAGCTTAAAGCTGTCTAAAGTGGTTGAGGAAAATTATGAAATCTAAAGATGCTAAAACTACTAAAAAATGCTATTTTATCACAATACTAATGATAATTTGACGTGAAAAAATGTTTGTTAATCTTAAACTGTAAATTGTAAGGTGTTTATAATAACAATATTAATTTTCAGAGATGGCTATTCTTGTTAAGGTATATTGAATTTAATTTAAAGTTTTACTGCAACATTAATTTGTTATCCCTGTTCATTTTTTAAAGATAATTGCTGAGATTCTCTATTCTTGCCAAGTATAAAAATGTTTTTAAAACTATACCTATTTTACTAAAATTAGTAACAGATTTTTAAAAATTAAACAAAACTTTAAGGGGCAGGGGCTTTAGTCTTCTCTTGTCAAGATGATTTTTATGTTAATTAACTAATATCAATAACAAATTAAATATTAGAGATGGTCATGTAATGCATATGTGTAAGTTTCAAAACCAACTTAATCCAATCCTTTCACCAAATCTTTTAATCTTAATTTTATTTTAGTTTTTATAACTACATTAGCTAACAAAGCTCTGTGGATTCTGAATAAGACATGGAGATTATATATTATGTTTTATCATTTGTTGTATCTAGTAAAAAAATTTGAAAACAGAGACTGTTTTGAAACTAATTGCCTATATCCTAGTTGATGAGCTAAATTTATGGTGAAAATACTACTTTAGAGCAAGACTATGCTCAAAGTGAAAGGCTTTTCCTATTTATAGGCCATTTGCCTTGCATTGTTTGTTCCAATGGGGTTCAGCTTTGAAATACAAATGTACAATATCTGTAGAAACATTTAACTGGTGTTTGGAGCTAATATAGACTTAGCCTATATCAATTCCTCGATTTTATTAACAAAATAATAATATTACATTTCTTATGATTCCATGAAATTAATTATTATTTTATTGTTTATAGCTACAAGGATGTTTTTCAGTACTCGATTACGTAAAATTATAAAACAATGTATAATCAACGAAATGTTACTCCATTACTCTAAGAAATTATTTTAAAGTTTTGTTTATTAAGTAAACGAAACAAAAAACTGAATATTTAACTTAAAATATATATATGTATTAAAATACCTCTTATGTTTCTTTAATTTTATTCTATATTACTGGTTTTATTTTATGGCTATTTATAATTGAAAAACATATAAATTATTCTGATAAACTTTGATTGTCCACTTTAAATTATTCAAGATAATTATGTTTTTTAAATTAAATTTAAATATGATGACTTACTGACAACTTCATAATTTGTTTAATATCCTTAACAAATTAAAGAAGATAGGATTATGATTATAGTTCCACTTCTTACCGCTAGAGTGTGGGACTCTCACCTCAGACACACCAATCTCAAACCATCTATTTAGTTACCTTGTTAACATTCCCGCCTTAAACTCATCAGAAATTTAAAGAGAAACCGAAGTGAAAATGGTAATATTTAATTTTAGTTTACTATGGTACATTTAGAATTTTTAGAAAGTAATTTTATCATTATACTACTATTAGACTCACTATAGATACACTATAATATTCAAATGATGAATTGATGCCAACAAATAAATAAATTTATTATTAAATAAGCATCTTGAAATTGTGTATTAAGTGAAAACTATTATGTTTTTATTTAAATCATTTTAAGGCTTAAAAAAGAACTGTTTCTCCTAGGATCTTTAAATAAGTGTCTAGAATTTTAGGATTTTCTTTAATACTGTATCAATTCATTTAATGAACATTCCTGCAATACTAGTTTACTATTCACTTTTTTAGTTTTTATTTTACTAAACTTTATTAGATAAAATTCACATCAATAAAGATATGTGGCAGTTTTTAAAAATTAATAATGGAATGTACTGACATTCCTGAGAGAACTGATCCAGCGAATGGTCTTTTTTTTTTTTTTTTTTTTTTTTTTTTTTAACCCTAGTTGCTATCCTGTACGAACCATAGTGGGAATGTCCAGATTCATTTCTCGGGATGGCTAAAAAATATATGTTAATTGATCCAGGAGGGAATCGTAACTATGTAATTCTGCCAGAGGCACTCTGGAATCCTTAGCACAATATTTGTGGGAATCATTGTTTCTAATGATGAATAATATGTCTTCTTCATTAAAGTCACCATAATTTAACAGGTGCAAACTAATGCAGCTGGAAACTATTAAAAACAAAATCACATTTCTATCATAGATTATATTAATTTAGAAATTTATTTCAAGTTTTTTTAAAACTAAATATTGTTATAAAAACAGTTTTGGATGAAAAAGTTTATAAATACTTGAGGTCTTAGTGAATTTAATACTTAATACCTAATTTTGACTATTTTCGAACATGGCTTTCTACTATATTCGGGTTAACCTGGGAGTCTTCATAAAATAAATTAAGATTTGCCTAATATGTAAATGTCAAGTAAATTTTTAGAATTACGTACAGTATTTTAAAATATTGTTTTCTCTCTTAATGTGGTGTGTTGTGAGTACATGCTTTAGATTATGTGTAACATTTTATTCTAATTGAATTAATTTTTGATATTTTATTAATTTTGGCCTAAATGGCTTTTTTGTACAACATGAAAACTACTAGAAGGAATTAGTCCAGATGGCGGTCAGTGAATGATACAATTAAGTACTTTCAACCATTTATTTTCTGCCAACGCAAATGATTCGCCTACAATACACCCTGATGACCCACAATGGGTGTCGAAAAATTGGCAGAAAATAAATGGGTGAAACTACTTAATTGTTTTATATACTGACCACCACCCTTCCAGGTTTCCATAATTCCTTCTAGTAGTTTTTATGTAATACAAAAAAAAACATATGATTTCAATTCAATGTTTGAGGCATGGTTTAGTTATAATATTAAGTACTATTTTTATTTCAGAGTACCATTGAAGTAAAATATGTAATTATGTCTTCTATAATTGTTATTATTTTCCTAATAAAATTCTTTAGAAAAAATTTCATTTGTCATTGTTCTCCAATAATTAATGTATTTTTTTGAATTTTACTCAACTTTTTAGTTTTGTTTGAGATGATTTATTAATAGTTGAAAGAGGAACAGAAAAGCAAAGTTGGTGTATTACTCATTCTCCAACACTCTGAATTGTGGTTTGAACCGCAGGTGGCCCTAAGATTTATAATGGGAGTGAAAAATCCTTAGTTATGCCATCCTTTGGAGATGATGTAAAAAAAAGTGGTCCCGAGCCTGTACGATGTCAGGTCCTTGTTAAATATCTCTATCCTAATTAAACTTGGACAGGCAAAGTTTAGGACTTCCGTTGTAGCATCGTCCGATTAGCCATAGTAGCATAAGGTGGCGTTAAATTTCAAAATTTCTCTCTGTAAATGAAGCACTGTAACGGGTTATCACTCCCTACTAAAATATTTTCTGTTTTTTGTATTCTCATAACAAAAAAAAAGTGTTATATATGTATTGTTTAATAATGTTTTTTGGAATATTTATTAGTGTTCGAATTATTATTATTTTGTCTGTTTGGATTTGGGCCCTAAGACAATTAAAATCTAATCTAATCTAACCTATGGTTCTATTATGGAAACATAATGAAATGTTGTTACTAAATAAATATTTTAAAATAATTTCCTCTACAAATTTGTGAAATTTACAAACTTCTTTGTTCAATTCAGAGAGTTGGAGAATGAGTTATACACTAACTTTGTTATTCTGTTCATCTTTCGACTATTAATAAAAACAAATCTTTCATTTCAGTTTGTGGCAATTCTTTCTATCGATTAACCTTTATAAATAAAATGCATAAAAAGATTAGGCTATGAATGCCAACTTGCATTTTAGTCATTTACTGTTTGGTTTACCATATTTTTGGTTTTGTAGCTGATCTCCCCTATCATTGAAATGATCCAAAAATATTTCAGAAGCTTAATCATATATATTTAAGCATTTAAATTGTTTTTTTATTTTTTGGTAATTGTTAAGAAAAGATAGATTAAAACCTTATATGCATGTAAAAGACATTCTGTTCTTTCAGTGTCTTATTAATTTACTTTTGAATAATCTACTCTAATAATTATTGTGATGCTTCAGGAAAGAAAAGAGTTTGTATCTTTTTATTGTTCTTAACAGGTCATAATTTAATTATTTTCCTTGTGAAAAAATAGTCAATATTTTATTTATTTTATTATTAATATGATTCTTATTATGTTAAAATTTGACCTGACATTTATTTGAGCAGTAGTAATCTCTCTTCTCATTTTAACTGGTATAATTTCACTAGGTATAAACAAACCATATGTCGACTATAGCAATGCTATTGACACACAAAAAATGTTGAATCTTAAGAAATAAACAGTTATAATTTCATCTATAATGATAGCTTTTTTGTATATGTGACTTTATAATTGCAGCTTACTAGGTGTTAGCTTTTATTAAAATATTTCATAATAGTTAAAAATAGGATTCATATTTCATTCGTTTAAATATCCATACTGTACCATTATAATTTAATATATTTGATTGAAATTTTAAGTATGCCTTGCCTCTTCAACTTGACTTATAGAATATTATAATTTTTTAATATCCAAAAACATTAAAGCTTTTCACTTCGAACCAAAAATAACTATATTTTCTATCCAAATTATGAATTACTGTTTTAATTAATTTTAAGTTCAATTGGAAATGTTAACCACATATCCATTAATATCCTACAGATGAATACTTATACATAAATTGATTATACAAAAATATGAATTATTGTCTGATTTAATTACTTATGTTTCTGATTAATTTAAGTCTGGATTTTCATGATTGTCAACAATTTGAAATTTGTTATTATTGTATTAATTTATCAAATTGATATGACCCTGCCTTGAAAATAAATTACTGAATGGCTTTTAAAAAAATAAATGTGACAAATGTAAAATAGAAAGCAATTTTGGAGAGTTAGCGTTTTAAAATAAGGGTAATTATTTCTCCACCCTCGTTTGAGTTACTGTCCTTTTTTATTCTCGCCATCTTCTAAATATCACCGATAATTATTAGGTTGGGATCTTTCTGTCATTATCAACGTCGTTAAAAATATTCCCAGCATTATTTGGCAGATGATTTTGTTAATGACGCCATACTATTCTTTATTTTAACCTCCGTTTCCTGTCTACTTAAGCGGCATTGGTTCGTACTTTCCTATCGCAACCAAAGGTCATTAATATTGCATGAGCTTCGTCATCAGCTCCTATCTTTCATTATGTCGGATGTTTAGTATTCCAGTGTTAGGGACAGTATTGTGTCCGTCCTCTCGCGTTTTTGAGCTTTTCCTTACGCCGGCGCTAGCGGAGCTTCTGTTAATACTCTTATCCAACATGATACCAGAATTAGAAAAAAAAAATAAAATAAATAAAAATAAAATAAATCTAGAACAAGAGAATATCCTACTCTAAACATGTCTTGAAAAATCCAGTACCCGTTTCACACAAAATTCAGCTTCTATTTTATATTAAATTACTATTTCATACAAAACTAGTGGAAATGTAATTTTTGCTGCAATACTCATTAATTCCAATTTTTCATGAAATGATCAAGCAGTAGAAATTATTATTTTATAATTATGTTGTTTATTTGTCCCTTATCGTTCACTTCTATGGATTGATTTATTGCATAATAATTTTTCTTAGCATCTGTATTACTCCTCTTATCCAGAAATGTGTTTTCAGCGCGAGATTAATATACTTATTTCCTCCTTTAGTTTGTTAACAAATTGTTTTAAATTTTAGGTTTTACTACTATAACGGTGATCACAACTGCAATTTCATAAAACATACTACACTACTGGGGACAAGTTGTGATGCATTTTTTAGAATGAATACTTCATGTTCCTTTTATAAAAAATAAATAAATATCAGCGATGTTAATTAAATATTTAAATTGATATAAAATGCCGATTTTAATTTTTTAATTCTTGCATTTAATGAATCATGATAAACTTTGGTTGCTTTTATCAAAACAAGCTATAAAACACAGGCAAATAGATTGATGTTAAAATAGTCATTAAAATAAAATTTGTCTGAACACCATACTTGTACGTGACTGAAGAAACTCTGTTCGACTTTTAGTAATAATCAAGCCTTAGATATGTTCTTTCCCAGGTCGTGGGTAGGATTCCAGTGTTGCCAATATACCAGATTTTTTAAAATAAATAAGTATATACTATTCTTATAGTTCAGAAATATTAATTATAGATTCTTTCACATAATAATATAACAACGGTGTAATGCAAATCTTGTGTTATTAATGGTGTGAAAACTGTATAATAGGATTGACAAATTCTCTCATGGTTAGACAAGAGTCTTAATCAAGACAATTTTTTTATTTCCCCCTCCCTTCACCATCCTGTCGGAAATGTCACGGATACCAGTTGGGCCACTCAGTCCACTCTTTTCCTGTTCCCCTCACTCCCTCTCTTTCTCACACAATGTTATTTTAATCGGAAATGAAAAATACACAAATCCATTTATTGTGTGAAGTTTTTTACGGTGTTTATTATAATTATTGTTTATTTATTGATATTTACAACTCTATTGGTTAATTCATCAAGTAAATGAGCTTTGATTAAAATACACGAAGATTAGCTGCCCATTTGCAGCACTCCAGTTGGTAATCTAAACTAGTAGGTCTCGAGACCATCTTCTTTTCAGACGCGGAGGATTGTCAGGAATGGAAAGGAAGCAAG
Organism: Piezodorus guildinii; assembly: GCA_023052935.1. Lineage (NCBI taxonomy): Eukaryota > Metazoa > Arthropoda > Insecta > Hemiptera > Pentatomidae > Piezodorus > Piezodorus guildinii. The sequence goes on along the minus strand of CM041292.1, from coordinate 171,730,329 downwards.
GGTTAAACTAGTGGGTTAGAGTGGAAGTGGAGTTTGTCATGGAAAGATACCTGGTTCGGGCCAAATCAGCTACATAATTACAGGAGCATTGAGGTCCTTATGGATAGTTTATTCGGAATAAAGTAAGCAGCTTTGAGGATTTTTCAGATTATTGAAGACGGGAAGAATTCGATGGTTTAGTGGAGCCCCAAAGCTCAACTCCTTAAGTCCAGATAGGCCTTATGGTGGCTATGTAGATGAGCATTTTGTAGTTAACTGGAAGGTTAGAGCGTCTGTCTAGTAAGTGTTGAAGTAACCGAAAGCGGCGAGCAGTTTTTGTCGTTTGCGTCTAGTGTGCGGATTCCATGTTACACGTTTGTCAAGTAGGAGTCCTTGGTAGTGGGTCTGTTCAACCGGAATATTACTACAGGATACTGTAGGGCAGGATTTCATAGGTTTACAACGAAGGGGTATTCATTATGATATGATTATTCCTTTTTCACAGGTCGTTTATCTTTTTATTTTTTTTTAATTTTGAAATTATAATGAAATATATTAACCTTCTGTACCGGTCTTGGCTCAGTAGATATAGATATTGGTAATGTTTCTTGGCCAAAGGCCGTGCGATGTGGAGATAAGCCGAAATTTCGCTCAGCAGCCGGGTTTTTCCCAAATTTCTGGGACCCTACTTCTTAGGGGATTTGTTTGCCCCAGGAGGATTTCCATATACATATATGGATATATATAAATATAAAAATTTAGTTTGTATTTATTAAATATTTCTTTTACAGATTCATGATATCTTATTTTTTCTAAGCCTTGAAGAAGATCTAAAACGTTAAAAATAAGTTTAAAATTTTCATTTCTTGCATTCGTCTACGGTTATTTCATTTCGCAGAAGTTACTTGTGAGTGAAGAATGGGTGGACTAGTTTATAAATTAGAAACTAATAGATATGTTCCTTTACCATATAATTTGTCTATTTATATTTTAAGATATTTTAAAAACACTTATTAATTAAGATGTTTTAATAGAGCCTTGTGCTAGCCACAGCTGAACTAGGTTGTAAGCTCAGATGAATATTGGGTTCATGGTCATTGCCACTACAGGCTCATAGGGTTGTTATATGGAAGAAATTTTTGTTTTGTTTATGCAATTATTTAATTAATTTACTCGCATAAATATACATTACTGATTTATTGATTTTTTTTATTTTGTTATTTTTTTTATATCTATTTTATCTTCGAACCAACATTGAATAACAATACTACGTACATACTCTGAGATTGTCCGAATAATATTTTTTACCTCAATAACATTTTAAATTAATATTGTACACTAAATGGACTGCTATCAATACATAAGTAAAAGTAATTTACACACAGATAGTAGGTTTTTTATATTTCTCTTCATCGAGGTATTCCAAAAGTGTAGCTTCTGGTGTCTTAAACGCCATATTCATCTGTAAAACTTTAAACAAGTAATTAAGGAAAAAGGTTTTTTATTCATATCTTTTTAAAAATGGGCCTGCAGAATGTTTAATTATTCTTTGCCCAAGTTTTAGCTTGCTTGTCATATTATAATTCAAAATAATAATAATTAACTGATTAAATTTGTTTTCAAATATAATTACAATGAAACGTAATGAAAATTAATTAATCCTCTAATTGTTAATTGTAGATAGCGGAAGGAGTCGCAAGCGATATTGCGTGCAACTTCCCCTATCCGCATTGAACATTGGCCAACGCTAGACGGCATTAGCATGGCATAATTAATTATTTACTCATTAATCAAAACGCTACTTACGACCTTAAATCACGGCTTCCTGCCCCTTGCCGCAACCTGCCTCAATATACTACCACCAAGGATGTCAATTTGCCATTCCATCTTGAAAGGTTCATGCAAATTAATGGAATATCCAACAAGTGCTGATATAATAGGTTATCTATGCGCTTCCGTAAACAGTTTGCTCTAGCTTAACTAGGGGTATTAATCGAATAATTTAATATCAATTCATTCATATTATGTTTAACGACTGAGCATCGTCTGGGAGGACGATAGCTTTTCTTGTGCTAAGTTTAAAGCTATGATTAATGATTTAAAGATAGCAGATAAAATGTAAGCAGGAAAAAAAGAGACCCATATCATTTAAAAATATTAATCAATGAAGTTGATGTAGCCATTAAGCAAAACTAAAACATGATTTTGATTGCATTACTTGCAATCGAAAAACATCTTTTGAAATGAATGTTGATATATTAAGTGTAGGTCGAATCCAATAGTAGAATAAAAAGGCTTTTTACTAACTTCGTCACACTATTTATTGCATAAATATATATAAATTGCACTATGTTTTGGCTGATACGCCATTTACAGATGCCAACATTTTTTTTCTAATAAGACATGACTATAATTTTATTTTATACAACAATTCTTAAAAATTCTCCGCACGATGCTATAGTGGAAGTCCTAAATTTTGCCTATTCAGGTTTAATTAGTTTAGGGATCTTCAACGAGTACCTGACATTGGACTGGCTCGGGACCACCTCTTTACGTTCCCTCTGAACAACGATATAACTAAGGATATTTTACTAATTAAAAAATCCTAGGCCACCTGCAAGCTTGAACCCGCGTCCTTTGACATAGAAAGCTGTTATGCTTGCTACTAAGCTATAGGTGACCCCAAAAATCGTATTCTTAATGTAATGTTTTAAATATTTTATTATCAGAGAAAAAGGACAAAGTATTTAATTTACAGCTTATATATTGCATTCCGTCTTTTTTTTTTCTCTTTCTCTCTTCCAATCTTCCCTTGGTATTAATGATCAAGTATTCATTTTTTTTAATAGTAATCAATTGGTTCTAGAAGTTAACAACTTAGGACTATCATTTAAAATATTTTTCTATGTTTTTCTGTCACTAGGGGTACTCACTACGTTTGCTATAGCATGCTATTTGTGTTATTGTGCTAAACCCATCAATTTTATACAGGAAATAACTGTAAAAACTCGACGGGTTTAGCAAAATAACACAAATAGCATGCTATAGCAAACGTAGTGAGTGCCCCTAATATACTATTTTTTCGTTGTTTTTTTTAACACTGATCTTTCAGCAGTTAATTAAAGTTATGGTAGGTCAAAATAACTTGGTAAAAATTAATAGTTTAATATTTTATTTATTAGATTTCATTGTGAATATAATGTTGTAACTGAACGGAACCACATTATTATGTTTAGATTATTTGTTTACAACTTCTAGGTATTCATATAAAACTTGCAATCTTTGGATATTTTAGGTAACCTGCTAATTTTATTATAATGATATAATATAAAATTTGAACTAGTTTTAAAATAAATTATTTTCGTGAAGTGTGCCGTATTGTCAGTAAAGGTTGATCGCGTACCCTGTTAAGATCGAACCGGTAACATTTATCATAACATGTTTATCGCGACTCTTGAAAGAAATAATACGCATTTCTCAAAATAAATAAATGAGTAAACTTTTTCATTATTCACCGAGGTGCGTATATATCACGTCATTAAAGGACTGTGTCACCATTTGTGACGTCTACCTTTTTCCTGACTTTTTTTCTTCTGATGAATCATTAGGAATTCTCCGCGACTCCTCCATCCATTCAAAGAAATTTATTTAGTTACTCTCTTGGATGAATCGCCTCAGGCCATTCATTCACTATTCTCTCCGCTCCTTGAATTTCAATACCGATGCACATCCTTTTTTTAGCAATATCCGTTTTATTAATAACTCATCATTATTGTTTATGAATGGTCTGATATATGCATTCCAGAATATTAAAACTGGAAATCGTACTATAAAGTAAAATTATCTATTAAATAAGCATCAGAAAGTTGTTTTCGTACAATTAATGGGATTAATCCGTACACGCTATTATATACTCTTAATATTAAATTATATAAATATATTAAATTGTTAATCAGTAATTAGTTAATTCCCCATTCGTCACTTTATATTACCTTTTACAACTCTGTGTATCAGATAATATTTTTTCTAAAATCTTTCTCTTTCCAACGGTATATTATGTCTACATTACTGTTCTTAATATAAAAAAAAACCAAAATTACGTTAAAAAATAGTTTTTCTCTTTTCCCCTTTATTTGGTCATCAAATTCGTCCAACTTGTATATTTAGCCGTTTTTCATCGATTTAATTAAGATGTTATGGTTCATTTTTTGCAATGTACAAAATGAAAGGTAGTTTAGAGGAAGAAAATTTAAAATACTGGCGTTTAAGCCCTTAAAGAATATTTTAATCAGAATGAAACCTAAATGATATTAAATCCATTGAATTTTACATCAATATAGCGAGTTTAATCAAAATCGTTAGATCCGTTTTTGAAAAAATCATAATAAGGTGCAAAATTCATGAAATTTAAGGTGCTCTTCTGGTCAGCTGATTTTAGTGAAAAAGTTGCTTGTAACATCTCGGTGTTATAGTTGCCTTGTATATGAAATTTCAGTTTCGTACGACTTTTTTAGTTACGTTTTTGCGCTGGACTCACCACACACAGACCTTTTTGCGGGACTTGGGCATTTGGATTCAGGGGACCCTAAAACCAGTATTTCCATCGAAAACTAAAATTTGTAAATTTTCACGATCGTAATATTTTCGCTTACTATATATTCCATATATAGGTAAGTGAAAGTAAAAACTAAATACTACATATACAGACACTGTTTTTCTGTTGATAAAGGTCTGTTTTTTCGGGACTTGTGGATAGAGCACTAGTCTACTATTTACTGGGTTCGAGCTGAAGTATTTATTCTGTAATTTTTTTTTTTTTTTTTTTTTTTTTTTTCAGTGCCTCTTAAGAAAATAAAATCGGTCAGTTGGAGACTTCAACTTATAGAGATTCGTACTGTTTCACGGCTGACGATCGTTCTAGGAGGTGATTAGCTCTAGGCTTAAGCCCAGGTTTCCCCCCAGTTTTTTAGTTACTCTCTTCATGCCCTGAAATTATAGAATACATAATTCTGGCGCAGCTTGAAAAGCTCAAACCCGGAGAACAGTAGACTAGTGCTCTATCCACTTGACTACGCATCTGAAAAACTATAAAATTTACAACCCGTCAATTAAAAAGTTTCGCTTGTGAAACAAACTATGTGGATTAGGTAGTTGGCATCAGATCATTGCAGGACATTGAGGGATAGCTTTGTTTTGTTAGTTCCCAATCTATAACTTGCTTTTAAATTAAAATTTACATAAATAACATTTATCAAAATACTAAATATATGCCTTTTAAAAAATATATTTATTTTATTTCGGATAAACTTATTCGATTATGATAATGCTAATTCGAAAAAATATTTTAATTTCCTTAACAACAAAAAATATATCAAGGAAGAGATGGCGCGGATGGCGGTAAAAAAATAGTGAATATCTATTTAATATCCAACGTTTCGACCCACGTTGCGGGTCTTCATCAGGGCTTATATCCACAAAGTATTCAGGTTAAGCCCGCGACGTGGTTCGAAACGTTAGAAATTAAATAGTTATTCATTATTTTTTTTTAAATCTTTTTTGTACCGCCACCTGAAACATCTCTTCTTTCATATTTATTTCTCGTTCAATCATTGATTATTCAAAAATACTATATTGTATAAAAATCCTGCTTATTTTCATTATCTCCACCTCAGCATTATCTACTCATAGCTTACAACTTTGTATCCCATTCTCTTGTGTTCACTATCGATGTATGTATTTCTCTTGAGCGATGATAAAACAAGGTGTGTTAAGACGGCGATGAACTTGCTCAATGTAAATTCGTCTCATTAACTATCCGAGTATTGAAAGATATCGCCTTACTAATTATCTCGCCTACTGTAATAGCTACATCTGTGCTGGTCGTAGCATTGCTACAGTTATACATTATTTATCGCCTATATCATCATAATTCATTATTGTGCCATAGCGGGCATTGTTGACATGGGGCCTATGACGTGCGTTGCCACATGTAATTGTTCTATATGCGTCGGCATTTTAATTTCCAAGAGCATTGCCTTCGATAACCTCTGGATATTATCGACTTGCATATTTGTTGTTCTGAACTTTGAAGTAATGCTTTTGTATATTTAGTTGTTTTTTTCCTACTACCAATGGTTAGTGTCTCTATATGTATTCCACATCATTGTATTACATTTCGATCACATTTAATAGATTAGTTTCTAAATACAGTTGTAAATATCAATAAATATTAAAATAAAACTAAGTTTTCTATTTTGATATCAGCCTCATCTAATTTTGAAAATTCACAAATTTAATTTAAAAACAATTAGAAAATCGTTTGAAATCGTCCAATTTTCATTCATTTTTCCGCTCAAAATTTGTGATTTTAATGATTTTTTAACAAGTTATTATCTATCTTTTCATAATTAAAAACCTTGGATACTATGTTTTTCTGGCAAATAATATAAATCTCTATCGAGCTATATATAAATATATATATATATATAATATAATATATATATATATATATATATATATATATATATATATATATTATATATATATATATATATATATATATATATTATATATTATCGATTCAAAACAAAAACTAAGAACATGCTCGAAAATTAATAAAAAATGAGACTTTTAGCGAGTTAAAATTCTATAGAGGAAAAGAGACTAACCTTTTATTATTTTTTCATACATAGCTTAGTCACAGCCCTACTTGTAAAAATTTCGATCTTGAGAACATAATCCTTTTTTGGTATATTAATTAATGAAATAACTGGCAAAAACTCGTTTTCCGCGAAGTTTACACTGAAATATTTCAAGAGGGACTGAGTGAAAAATTATGAAACTAACATTGATTGCACATCTATACGATGTTTATAAGTGGCATAAATTTTGTGTTTATTTCAATCCTTTCTAGCCAGAAAACCTTGCTATATATTTGACTCCTCACCTCTCGCTCTCCCATACATACCCTAAACACAATATCTCAACCTAGCGATTTGTATGTACCATCCCACAGAACTGCATCCTTCGAAAAGTCCTTCATCATCCGTGCTACCATAGTTAGGAACTTACTACCCGTTCACCCCTAACCACTTTCAAGCACCATTTATTTCTTAGTTATTTAGTTATTTCTCCTAAAAGATCAAACTTCCACGCACATGTAAATTATCTCTACCTAATTATGCGACTACTTAATTCATAAACTTTTCATCTGTTTTAGTTTATTTATTCTACCTATTTTAATTGTATATATCTCATAGTTGTTACAATGTAAATGACACTTAACAATGCCAGACAGACTGGATCTTTTGTGTTAATTGTTTCTTTGTTAATTTATTTTTATTCAGAAAAAATGTTCCATGAATCGACGTTATTTTTTTTACTTGAATTTCATAAATTCTAAAATAGATTTTACTGTGTAAGTGAAGTAGTGTTTCCGCTCCGAGTTTTTAAATTTATATACAATGCAAGATCCCAAAATCGAAAGGTTGAATTCATTCTAAATATTTAATGTTTTGTTTAATAGAGTCTGAGACTAATTTCAAAATTTCACTGTTTTCAGCGTCCTACTTCTAGGATTTTCTAATAAAGCTGGTATCTGGACTACTTTTTCTTTTGATTTATAACCATTTTGTACTCACACAACAATAAATTAAAAAAACTATAGGAGGCATATAGGACTACATGCTTTTCTTAGTCAAAATCCTACTTGAAAGAAATTTCTAACCTTTCCTCATAGCTTCCCTTGAAATGGTTAATCTCCATAATACTACAAAAATAGAAATTATTAAGTTCAAATAAATCACTGCAACATCTAGGATATATTCCTCTCATAAACACGTAATTTGAGTTGCATGCTATGAGTACGAACCATTCTGTAAGACTTGGTTATTTGAACCCGCAGATCCTTTAAATGAACAAGAATCGTTTGTAGTTCAGATATTTTTGCAGAATGCCATATTGAGATAAGTCCTAGATCTGTTTAATTTAAACACGATTTAAAAGTCTCGAGTCGAAGGTTACCGAATGGAAACGGGCAACAAGATATGCAACGTTGCACAACTTTATTTTGTCTGTACATGTCAAAAAACGTCCTGAGGCGATATGTTTCAACAATTCCTCTAGAAATAAGATTTCATTTACAGCATTGTATAAATTTAGGATTTTCGTTTAGTTAATATTAAACTATTTATAAATTAAGTACATAAAACATCATTTGTGAATTTTTACGTTCAGCTAACTCTGCTAGTAGACAAGATAAAACCACAAGGAACCACATTAGTCTTTTTTTAATATTTCATGTCACATTAAGTCTTCTTAATATTTTTAAAACATTTATTTTTGGTTATTTATTGTTCTTCTTTTTTTCACAGGTGAGTTTATACTTATCAAAATAGGTGTTTTCTTGGTGAGTAATGCATGTCTTTAAAAAAATTAGTTTCATTCTACATATATTTTTTTCTATTATTACCGATATAAAACTAACATCAAGATGTATTCAAACGTTACCAAATCAAAGTTATTTCAGAAATATCTAGGTTATTACATATTTCTATTAGTTCTTACACAATAGAGTGAATATTGAAAAATTTCATCGTCTCGAATTGTTAATTGTGCAAGTTTGGTTGGTCATTGTTGTGGAAAATGACTGATAATTTATCAGAATGAATCAATCTTCCGGTTATTACAAAAAACCTTTTATAGGTTCTCATGTTCTACATTGATTCCTGACAGTACTTGTCGGCAGCGGTAGGACGATCCTGATCTAGAAAGCTGTGGTGAACAACACTTCCATTACCTCCTGTATGTGACCTTATTTGTTCAAGGCGTAATATCTTCTTGGTTTGCCTAAGTTCACTCAGTGACTACAACGCCCTCTGTTATAAGAAATAATTTCGAGAAACGGGTCATTGCGTGTTAAATGCTTAAAACAGCAGCTATTTCTTTGGAGCAGCATTTTACAGGGGTTACTGTGGTGTAGTGGCTAGCATAACAGCATATCAGGTACTCGTTTAAGATCCCTATTCAATTCAAACTTAGGTGAAATTTAGGACTCGTGCATCGTCTGATTAGTCAATGGAGAATACGTGACATCAAATAAACGATCAAGTATCACATTTTGCATATAATCAACCTTTTTTCATCAGTGGCTTGATTCATGGCCTAGTTCTTCCGCCATTTCTCTTGTGTTTCGGTGGATTATTCTTCTTCTTGTAACTTCAGCTAGACGTTGTTTTCTGACTCCATAAAAAATACCCTAAAGCAACTCTGTAAACTGCACTCATTAGAAACAAGTTTGACAAAAATCATTCAACGATTTCTTTTCAAATACTATAAATAGACTGAATTAGATTTGTTACAATGGAATTAACTAGACTACAGAATAGGTGTTGAATATACATTATCTCGAAAACCTTTTTTGTGACGGTAAAAAAACTGTTTTATCATTGGAACACATCTTCCTGATTTACTCAATATATTTTTAATGCTATTCTGGAATGAAGTCTGAAAGCGGGCCTATTAGCAAATGATGTGGTTTTCATCCTCCTTTCCGAACATCAGCCTAATTTAAATATGTCATTTCTAAGATAAATAAACTATGACATTAAATTTAAACCTCAAATACTATTATACCGAGATATATCTATATTTTAAAATGTTTCGTTGATTTCTTCGAGGTTGACTCGCACAACAGTTACTTAGTATTACATAGTTACTTGATATTTCAACTCGTGGAGTGCTATCCAAATTTCAGTTAAAAGCTTCACAAGCACGATAAGGGAAATCATTGAATCGAATCACAACAAAGGTTATTACTGATGAGAATCAGATGATGTCTGAGGGGTAGATATACCGACATTAGTACGTTCCATTGGAGGCCCTCGGTTTTCCCTAAGAGAATCAGTAATCATTCCCTAATATTGAGTGGAAATCTCTTCAATATATTCTATTCTAATTAGGGATAAAAATGTATCCCTTTAGAATTCTCAGATAATTGTTTTAGTTTTAAATTATATTCACTCTTTTTCAGTTAAAAAAAAAAAACAAAATTACGTTCAACATATTTTAAACTTTAATTCGCGATGTAAGACACCCCTGTTTCTGAACCACCTTATGGGTATAATAAGAGGGAAAACTTTGAGATTGAATGTAATCTCCCCTTAATCTTCCTTTTCCCGCAGTTGGCTTCCATTATGTTTACTACGGATCCTTACATGTTCTGAACCCAAAACTTTTCAGGGGTTGTGTATGTGGTACGTATTTTTTTTAAACGTGATTTCTTACTCCTTTGCAGGATGGGTCATTGTTACCAACATTTTGAATCAGTGTGACTTTATTCCAGAGAAGAAATAATTTCTAAACTGTCCTGGGTTGACTAGACCCGGCTGTTAGGCTCTACATAAGTGAGGTGAAAAGTCTTTAACTGTTTTTCTCTCAGAAACTATGGTCACTATTATACGTTTTCACCATTCTATACCCCACATTATTTCAATTAAAAATAGATCCTCAAATGTTATTAAGGAGGGAGATGATGACACCCACGCCCAATCTCAGGCGGTTTCCTCCTAATTGTATCAAAGGAGGAAAAGCTGCTGACACTGAATTAATAGCAATATGTTACTGTCTTCTACTGTTTATACAATTTTGCTTCTTGGTAAAGTAGAATAGATAATCAAGCAAGTTTTCCATCTATCCAAATCAACCAATCAGAATAAAATAGAATAGTAAATGATTTCTCGTCTCTTAAGAATAACATAAACTGGCTGAAATACATTAAATAGTCTTGATTATTTACAAAGATAAAGGAAGGAGAGAGAAAGATTTACGTATATAAATATACATAGCAATAGAATGAGAATTTAAAAACAACTAACTTCGAGAAAAAAAAAAAAAAAAAAAAAAAAAAAAAAGGAAGGGTTGCGGTCATTATAATGTTTGAACACTTCTAATCAAAACATCTTAATTAAAATTTTACAAGCAACGAGCGTCTGTTTTAGATGATAAGTACAAGAAAAGAAGAGATTTGAATGTGTATAAGGATAAAGCACGACGTATATTAGAAGAAATCGAATTCCATAATGCACTGGAACGGGCAAAAAAGGATTGATGGAAGATTTTAGTCGTGTGGGACGGATATAATATCGGAATGGCGCTATATTTTTTCCAGCAAGTGGACTGAGGATTTAAATTAAAGGATACTGCGGATACAGAAAGGATGCTGGGATTTTATTGTTTGGTAGAGGAATGACCCAAGGAAGTACTGTCTGCGTGTGGAGGGGAGGAGCCACATCAACTCATCGGTCACAGGAGACCACTTCGAGCTACCGAAAAGAAACTCATACGCATTTTTTTTTACTTGTTTATGTTGCAATCCCTGATCACTTTTGTATGATTGAACAATGGCATCCCGGTTAGCTAAGCTGTAGGTAGACGTTATAGAATGCACCGACCCCGTGATAGGACCTTTGTTGCGAAGGAAAAGGTGACGACGTCTGGATGCCACGGTGACCCAGATCCGAGCTGGCTCTGACGTCAGTCAAAATGGCCCGCCAGCATCCCTATCGATCCAGCGACTCCTCGCGCTCCTCGCTCTCATTGAACTCTCAGGGAGTGATGTCTTCGACGGGAGAAGGATGTTTATCTTCAAATATATTCAATTTATTAATGCTTAAGTATCTTCATCGAACAACAAGCCTAATTATTACATCTTACGTTGTTTTAAAACTTTGAAAATAATTGAGCTATTTTTTAGCCAGCTAGAATAACCTAGACTAGAATAACCTTCATAATATGCAGTGCTTGACATTCCTGAGGACTGGCAGTGCTCCTGGTGGGAGCATTGTTTGGCAAATGTGACGCTCGAGGACTGAAGTCGTTCCTTCCTTTTCCGTTAGAGCTATAAATAGACCCCTAAACTCCTAGTCGAGTGCTGCGGGCGCTCTATCGAACCACTTAAGTATCCACAGAGCGGCTAATGGCGATAATTTGCTTGACCATGAGCGATGTCTTATTGCTCTGTGAAAGTTTAAATTTGTTAAGATTAGTACAAATTATTATTTTGAGTCATTTGTGAAATTAATTATTGGAGCTCGACTTTGCTGGACGATACTTCGGCCCCTCTGGTTTGGAGAGTTCTGGTAATAGAGCTGGTTATGGCGGGAGGAACGAGTCTGACAACTTTCTCATTTATTTGTTAATTATTCATAATTTTCGTTCATATTTTCTCTGTGCAAGGCCTTCATGGTGTCCTAAGTGTTCTTCACCTTCTCAACCCCTCCAGGATGCACTACTGCTTAATATCGTTAAAAACTGAAAATTTAACGTCATTATGACTGCTTCTTATTTTGATTGAGACAGAGAGAAGTTTTTGTGTACTTAATATCTTAAACTAAGCCAAATTTGGTGAGGAATTTCCTTCTCCCTAGTTCTTATGAACCTTACCTGAAGGGCCTAAACTATTTTTTTCTCCTTCACATTATTGAGTCTATTATTATCAATAGAAGTTCAGGGCTGATACTGTTTATTCATTTAACGTCACTTTCTGTTGATGTGGCTAATCGGACGATGCTACAACGGGAGTCTTAGATTTTGCCTATCCAGCTTTAATAGGAATAGGAATCTTTAAAGAATATATCGCACAGGCCCATGACCATCTTTTTACAGCCCCTTCGAAGAACGGCGTAACTAATAATTTTTTACTCCTCTTAAATAACCTTTGAACCACCTGCCAGCTTTAAACTGACGACGGGAAAAGAAGGCTGTTATACTTGTCACTACACCACAGGTGACCAACTTTTGATATCTGTTAATTCAAGGTTTTGAGGAGTTATGAGTGACAGTGCTACTCTCTATTACTTAATGTTTTTGTGTATGAATTTTATGTATGGTTAATAGAAAAAAGCATCTCCTTCAACAGCACTTCTAACACTTACTCAATTATCACACAAATTTGAAACACTTATTATATTTTGGAGGAACAGTAGACGTGCGTTAAACAGCTTCAACCACTTAATATGCAAACATTTCCTCTGAATATAGCTCTGTTATGCCTATAAAATAGATTCCTATTTCGAATTTCAGCTAATTTGTTCTAAAGGCGGTCTTTTATGAATCTAAATGTGACTCGTTAAAAATTGAAATTATTAGTTCGTAAAATGTAGGTGGTGCAGAAATAATTTTTATCACGGCCGCACGGAAGTTACTGACGCCTTGGTTTCGCGAATAAATGAGGTTAGCAAGGTTCAGGAGGTCTCCTAAATATATATAATTATTTTGGTAGGGCCCATGGCCGCTAATGTAGTGCAGATCTAAATATATTATCACTTAATTATTCATTGGTAATTCAAGACATTTTGGTATCAAACATACCATTTATCAGTTTCTAAATTTATATATGGAACATGCTATAAGGAATAAAGTTTGTTTCTACAGTGCTTAATTTAAATAAATTGTATTTTTAAAACAAACCTGTGCCACTACAACCTTTCGGAGGATTCGTACTATTTCTAGGAGTGTCTTTGCAAGGAGGTGATATGTTTTTCGAACAATTTTCGGACACCCACTTTATGAAGGCTGTACGGTCCTTTGGAGGTTGTTACCTGTTGTCCTCCACAATTGAAATAATAGAATAAATAATTATCCTTCGACAGCCAAGTTTTGACTCGGAGCAGGGAGAACAGTAGTCCAGTGCACTGCTCATTAGTTTACCCTTCTTCAAATATTATTCAGGTTTTAAAAATAGAGAACACTAAGCTTAATTACATTGTACCATTCATGATTCATCAATGTTATCTTTGGTTTGCATTTTCTAGAGTGTATTCTCATAACTGACGGCTCCACTGAATTGATCATCTCTTATTTTATACCATCTTCTCGTTTGAGCACTATATGAATCATCTGATAACGTTTTCTAAAATTTATGTATTAAAAATAAAATAAAATAAATAAGGTTCATCTTTTAATCTCTGTGTGTTTCCTCTTACATATTATGTTCTTCGTTCTTTATATGGCAACATTCATCTTTTTTCATTCGTGAATAACGATTAATTTTTTTTTTATTCATTATTTGTGCAGGTATGATAAAGTATGCTAGTTAATACATTCAGTATTTATACATCACCCAGTATTCTCGAGGAGCTCGTTCATCTAATCTTGGAGAAGACTCGCCTGTTCAATCCATTGAGGCTGAGGCGTCGGTCTTTTCGTTTCCTCCAATGCCGCAATGCGAAAGGACTGAAATGAAGCTGTATCGCGGTCTTGTTTTGCAGAATTCCATAAAAGGTTCAAAATTTCTGATATTGTAGTGTGCCAAGTCGTTTGGCTCCTTATGGTAAATAAGACGTTCACTGAATCAATGACTGTAGTCTTTTTTTTTTTTTTTTTAGTAGCACGACAGGCCCTAGGCCTCGCCGTGTAATCTCCTGGGAGATTACACTCGCGTTTCACGATGCAATTCGTAGTGTAGGGACATCAGTCCCTACGCCTAATTTTGTGAGTGGCCACCATTTGGCTGACGGCTCTCACATACCCAGGGGATAGGCTGTGAGTGAATCCCATTTCATTACATCCTTATAAAAAAACCCGCTGGGACTGGGATTCGAACTCGCAACCTATAGCATGAGAGACTAGCAGGCCAGCCACTCAGACACGAGCTTCCCCTTTTTTTTGTTTGTTTATTTTTGTAGTAAGCCTCTGCACAGTATACTGTGCTGTAGAACCTTGGCGGTAGTCGCTTCTCACGTACAAATTGAAGGCGCTTTAGGCAGTTTTTAAAATAAGGATTCTACTTGAGAATTGCCGCATTTCAATGAGTCAGTATACAAGACACAGTGTCCCTCAATTTTTTCCTATTGTAACGGAAACTGTTTCTGTTCTTCTACAGGACTCAACATAGTTTGGGAAATCTTCGAGAGTGGCAGATTTATATCGATATTGTGCAGTGTTCTGGAAGGTTTTGCGGTTTTTTTTGTATACTTGGAGGCAAATAACCTTTCTAATGATGGGATGGAATGAGCCCTTTAGAAGCAATTTTTCAAAACTACTGCAAATAAAAGGCTATATTACGGTCTAGATAACTAGCAGTAGGAAGTCGAGAAGGGAGGAAGAAATATTATGTCGTCTGATTCTCCAATAGATATCTTCTTCGCGGCCTAGAGACCCTTACCTTTTCGAGTTGTTGTGCCCTAAGGACAGCACACCGCATGTTGGTAGAGTGCCAACAGTACAACGTACTAAGGAGGCAGTTGAATATGGAACAAACAATACTCAGAAATGGAGTTTTTTAAAAGAATCCAGTTCTACAACAAATTTCTTATGACTCTTGCTGGTGGAGGCACTCAAATATAAATAAATATGTATACATAGGTATCAGATCCATATGAATTATTTTCGGAATGGGCTGTAAGGGGCTTTAAGAAGAACAATACAGGGTATCTATCTATTCTAGCCAAATTATTACAATAACTACTGAGCATTGGAACTGGTAGTATATCTAGCAATCTTTTAAATCGACAATTTATTTTCCTCAGATAAATTTTGATGGAGATGTTTCCATCTTCTCCTCCACTTCTCCACTCCAGTCCATCACTGGTATATCTTTAACTGTATCTTTTTTTTAATATGGTAAACCCGAGGTGTTACGTATTTAAAAAAAAGGGCGAGGTGGCTTAAAAATGAGTGGGCTTTGCACGATGAAAGCCGTGGTTGGACAGACGTGTCCCCTCAACCATGAAATTAGTACCTCGCATTAGTCACACGATTAATCAGATCATTGATGCTGAACTCACTTTGGCCAAGGACCTTTTTGGTTTCTTTTAAATTAATTAACTTTATTTTATCTTTGAGTCAGATAGGCGACTAGGCTCCAGGAGGCCACTACACCAGAGCACTACCCTAATGGTAACAGGCAAATTCTAAAAATAAATTTTATAAGCAGCATACTTGATCTTGATGACGAATTAAGAATAATAACCTTCTTTCTTCACTCGATTTCGTATGGAGAGAGATACACTTTAATGACCAAATGGTGCTGCCCAACTAAATTGGGTTGCTTTTACACAGCGTACTAATTAGTCCTAATATTTTTTTAATATTACCAATTTTAATAGATAATAACAAAACATTATTACATTTATTTTTTCTGAGTTTATTCTTGTTTTCCCGTTTTCACATATATATATATATATATATACACACACACACACAAAAATACATATGATTTTCCATGTGCATACTAAATTATATCATGTTGAAGGTAGTTTTGAATTATATAGTATAACTAGTAGGCTAGTCTTGCTTCGCATGGGTGCCTTTATTTAGAATGAGGTGTCATTTATTTATAAAAAATATTTTCTCACCGATTTAAAGTTTGAGAGATCTAGTTTATCTTAACCACTTTTCGTTATCAATCAGCAAGAAAATATGTTTATTTTATAACGCCTATTCATTATTATATTTAATCATCGGTTTATTAAGTTTATTTGTTTATTATTTTAAAATTGAAGCACAGGTAACGGAAAATTGAACTATCCCATATAAAGAAAACTTGATTGATATTTATGTATTAAAAAACTACGGAAATAACCTATTAGGGTTTATAACTATTTTATATTTTCATATTATATTCATGAACTGTTAAAATTACTATTTAAACGTTAAATTCAGCTTTCATAGGAATCCCGTTTATTTTACAGTGAAAAATCTGTTTTCATGAAATAGTATTAAATTTGAAACAATTAATAAAAATGTCAGTTATTACCATTCATCTTAACATCTTAGCTCCAGGAGGCCACTACACCAGAGCACTACCCTAATGGTAACAGGCAAATTCTAAAAATAAATTTTATAAGCAGCATACTTGATCTTGATGACGAATTAAGAATAATAACCTTCTTTCTTCACTCGATTTCGTATGGAGAGAGATACACTTTAATGACCAAATGGTGCTGCCCAACTAAATTGGGTTGCTTTTACACAGCGTACTAATTAGTCCTAATATTTTTTTAATATTACCAATTTTAATAGATAATAACAAAACATTATTACATTTATTTTTTCTGAGTTTATTCTTGTTTTCCCGTTTTCACATATATATATATATATATATATACACACACACACACAAAAATACAATATGATTTTCCATGTGCATACTAAATTATATCATGTTGAAGGTAGTTTTGAATTATATAGTATAACTAGTAGGCTAGTCTTGCTTCGCATGGGTGCCTTTATTTAGAATGAGGTGTCATTTATTTATAAAAAATATTTTCTCACCGATTTAAAGTTTGAGAGATCTAGTTTATCTTAACCACTTTTCGTTATCAATCAGCAAGAAAATATGTTTATTTTATAACGCCTATTCATTATTATATTTAATCATCGGTTTATTAAGTTTATTTGTTTATTATTTTAAAATTGAAGCACAGGTAACGGAAAATTGAACTATCCCATATAAAGAAAACTTGATTGATATTTATGTATTAAAAAACTACGGAAATAACCTATTAGGGTTTATAACTATTTTATATTTTCATATTATATTCATGAACTGTTAAAATTACTATTTAAACGTTAAATTCAGCTTTCATAGGAATCCCGTTTATTTTACAGTGAAAAATCTGTTTTCATGAAATAGTATTAAATTTGAAACAATTAATAAAAATGTCAGTTATTACCATTCATCTTAACATCTTAGTTACAATTTGGTACTTAATATCGTTTCTTAAATCTTGCGTACTAAATGGAAGAATATAATTTGCACGTTACTTTACATTTAACTACTACAACCTCCCTATTTACCAATAACATATGTTCATAAGTTTATGGGCTTCCACCGACTTTGTCTTAACGCTTAAGATTTATTTTATTGCATATTAACTTCTCTAAAATCTTGCGCTTTTCAACGGTATGTTTATAAATCTATATTACTACTTATATTTCAGGAATAATGTTTTAAATACTTTGTTACATTATATTTATTTTTTCTGTTTAAAGAAAAGCTAAATTGCAATGTATTTTACCTATAAACATTCAGGAAAGTACGTGTATGTTCTAAATGATGGTGAAAATCTTATCAAAATCCGTCTTGTAGATAAGAAGAAGGTCGCGTAAACCAAAATCACGTTATCGTTTTATATACGAGTATATATATATATATATATATATAATTGTTTGTTTGTTAATTTAACGTCACTTATGCTACTGTGGCTTACCGGAAGATGCTACAGTGGGTGTCCTAAATGTTGCCTATCCAGGTTCAATTAGGGTTGGGATCTTTAACGAGTACCTGACATCGCACAGGCTCGGTATGTCATTTCATTATTTTTGGGACAAATACTAAACATTTCAAATTGCAATTATCCATACATGAATTTTCTTAAGTATTGTAGTAGGATCGACGACATAACGACTTTTAACATTTAATCATTTACTTAGTTTCTCTTTAAATATTCATATTGAAATATTATCATCTTAATTTTCTTTACTTTAATACTTTATAACTGCCATCTTATCAATTATCTTTATAACTGTCATACATACTTTATAACTATCATCTTAATTTTGTTTACTTCCATACTTTATAACTGTCATCTTATTATCATTTTACGTTTAATTTTATGTTTGTTCCCATATTGTATTACTGTCACCATATTATTATTATATACCTAACGTATTATTAAGTCTATAATTCCATTGGTTGTTATCTTGTTTCTTTTAGCCCTGATGAAGGCCCACAATGTAGGCCGAAACGTCGGCACGCAATTAAAACAAACACAATGTTTTAATGTGTATTTCTATCTAATGACCGCACCCCCAACCACCTTCCTCAGAAAATATGTTTTCGGTTAGCGATGTGATGAAGAAATGTAAACGATGTAATTACGATCCTCTATTTCTGTGCCTATTTTGTTTACACCTGAATATAAACTAAGATATACTTGGTTCCCTGAACCGCCAGTAGCAGCGAGGTGGTTGACACCGAGGAGGGCCGAGGCCACTCGGGAGGTTCCGGCTGCCTCTTCTCCAGCTCCAGGCTGGAAGTACCCAGTTCCACCATGGCATGGCATTCAATACGTACCCTCTATCGCGGGCGGAGACCAGGGTCAGGTGCCTGGTGAGTCCAATACTCAGATCGTATCATGTAGTTCTTGTAATGTATTCTCCAGTGGATATCATTATCTGCATATTAATATCTATGGAATACCTTGTTACCAGCTATTGTGTTTAGGAGATCTCATTTGTGGAGTTGATGCATCAAAGGAAAAGGGGTCGAAAGTTGTTTTGAGCCTATATATTCATGGCTTACTTATAACCTTAGTGTTGAGGTTTACTGTCACACTGTAGCTACAAAAGTAGAAGTCACTTTGTTTTTTATTATTATCATTGCAACTGAAATACCATTACTGCTTTACTGCTTTATTATTACAAATTAGTCTGCACGCAGTTCATTTGATATCGTTATGCTGCTAGAATCTGTTTTAATATAACTATTAACTTGAGTGCACCTTCTTTAAATTGAACAGTGTTGGGGAATGTTTATAGTTTTCTAGTTTTTTGGCCTATGCTATTTTACTCTACTTCATTAAATTTGTATTTACATTTAAATAATAGCTTTCTCACAATTTAAATTTTTACTACAATTATTAATTAGTATAGAACTCTCTTTTACTAATATACATATGTAGATTAATGTCTCAATTTTAGATCTATTGTTATAAAATATTACATATATTATAGCTATTTTATTTATACATTATAAGATCTTATAACTGAAGTGATACAACCTACACAGGCCAATCCCTGTAATTGCATAATAAAGGTTTTATTGCCAGCTGGAGTAATAAACGAGAAACCATTCTATGAATATTCTCTCTCTATCTCTCTCATATATATATATATATATATATATATATATATATATATATTTAATGTGATAATATTTAACTAATTAACTCATGAAAAATCATAGGCCTTTATCAGAGTGGCCTTTAAAAAAACCTCTAGAGCTGATTTAACCGTAAAAAATTATTTCCGGGCGTAAAATAGAAGATGAAAAAGGTGAATCTCAAGCTTGAGGGTTGTGTACACAGCGCCCAAGTATCCAATTAAGTCGAGAGAGAGAGAGGCATTATACACAATCTCAGCTGGACTGATTTATTTTTTTATTTCAAAAGCTTAGCAGGATTCATGATAATTTTCTAATTTAAATTGAGACCACTTTGATTTCGAGTGTTTATAAAATTGGAGATTTTTTTTAAGTCTATTCTAATAATAATGATCTGATCGTTTAGAGAACTGTAAAAATAGAACAAAAATTTCAATTTATATTAAATAATTATAAATCTAATTTCTACCTGTATAATCTGAAAACCGTATTATGGTTGCTAAGAAATGTTCGAAATTCAATCACAAATTTTAAGAATTAAAAATTTTATAATACTATTTTTATTTGTATTGAGGAGTTATGAACCTTATGAAAATGCAGTCGTAGAAGAAATCATATTGCAGAACTATCAAGTCTTGCGTGATAGTTAATAGTATTTATCATGACAGTAATATCAAGGATTTTATACTAAGGACGGTATATACATATATCAGTTTCTCGAACTGTATTTTCTTAGCTTTCTCTCTTTTTTAAATGGCATTAAGTTTAATTTTTATAATGTCAATAACAACTGCAACCAATGCACCATTAATTTGAAAATTTGTCTTTTAAAAATTTCTATCAAGAATAACTGTCAGCGCGCAAACAGGCACTATCAACTATCACGTTGTTATAACGGTACTACCCGACCGAAAACCGTCACTGGACACAACCTCCTTTAAATTCAGCAAATTCCTAGGATCCTTCAAAATTTTTTTCCAAATTATTTAAGGAACAGATTCCTTTATGTACCGTGATAATAAGATTGCTAATTAAATTAAGAAGTATCTCGATAATTGAATTTATTACTTACCTCATCTTGACATTAACTATTAACTTAATGTCATAAATTTATTGTATGAATGTAGTATGTATGATATCATTCAGCACTACTATTAATGTCCAAATTGGGACAGATTGTAAAATTTTCTCAATAAAAATTGTTGTTGAAAAAAAAAAAAAAAAATGTCATAAACTACTATGAATGAATGTCGAGGATTTATGCCTTTTTAATTGCTAAATCTGGCAACAAAAAAAAATAAA
This sequence comes from Piezodorus guildinii, assembly GCA_023052935.1. Lineage (NCBI taxonomy): Eukaryota > Metazoa > Arthropoda > Insecta > Hemiptera > Pentatomidae > Piezodorus > Piezodorus guildinii. The sequence continues at coordinate 171,709,163 of CM041292.1, read as the reverse complement.
ATAAAAAATCGGGAATTCTTTTCCTTGAATGGAAAAAAACGGCTTAAATTCCTGTCATAATTTATTTACATTGATATAATTTTTACAACTTAGAATGTTATTTAGTATTTTTCCTGTTAGTGTGCAGTTTAAGTTGAATTCAAAGATTCTTAACCGTATTGAATCCAAGAACGGTGTTATCTCCAGTTATTTGTCGCGCTTTCTTCCTCTAAGCCGTTACCCAAGACATTGAGACAACGAATTTCTTTAAATGGCGTTGGAACTTAGGTTGCGCTGGCAGATCTAACTTCTCTGCGGATCTGTACAATACTGCCGTAAGTAGAATATACCATCATTCCTCTTAAAGTATTTATTGTTACATTCCTTTGAATTCGAATGATCGCTGAGGTGTTATGCGAAGATCTCCTTAGTAATTGTCGTAGAATATCATTTCTTCATTGTTACCTGTGACGTTCCGGTCATTTCAGTGGGTGGACGAAGAGATGATTTTAATTAATTAATTGTACTTAACTTATAATTAATTGTAGGTTGTAAAGAAATTGTGTATGTTTCCTCTTAAAATCATCACTTACTAGTGTTAAAAGCTATATTTATTGATAAATTACTGCTGAATAAACTCAAGAGTTTTGTGTTACCAAGATTTCCATTCTGATAAAGGATAATAAATTTTTAATGAATTGATTAAAACTAAAAGCAAAACTATATTAAATATTTTCAGATTAAATATATACACATATAGATATAGATGTTTATTCAGAGAGTGTTTTCTCGTTTATTACTCCAGCTGGCAATAAAAGATTTATTATGCAATTAACAGTGATTGGTTTGTATACGTAGAATCATTTCAGTTATAAAATAATATAATATATAAAAGTTAAAATATATATATCTTTTTATTTTATATAAATAGATTTCCAATTGAGACAAAAATACATATGTATATTGCTTTTAATAATAGTGGTAGAAACTTAAATTGGAACAAAGCTATTATTTAAATGAAAATAAAAATTTAATAAGATATAAGGGTTACAAAAAGAAATTATTTTAATAAAAAATCGCATAGGTCAATAACAATTCATTGTCATTGTGTTACGTATCTGTAAAACTGTAAACGATTCCTCACACGGTTCAGTAATTTAAAGAGGATGTTATCGAGTAAATAATTATATGTACTAGTATATTATTAACATATTAAATAAACAGAAAACAAATTTTATCAGTATAACATTATCCCATGAATTATATGCAAGACTACTTAATAATTAAAAAGGCGTAAAGATATAATGGTACTGAAATAGCGTAATTATAAAAATAAAAAAAATTATGATTATTTTTCAAAACACTTTTTTATCCTCATTCTTTTTACATTCACTTACCTATATATGAAATATATAATAAGAGAAAGTATTGCGATCGTGAAAATTTTCAAATTTCAGTTTTCAGCGGAAATACACGTTTTAGGGCGGGTGTGTGTGTGTGTGGTAACTCCCGCGCGTAAACGAAGTTTCAGTTTCAGGTCCTATAAAACTGAAATTTCATATTTAAGACAACTGTACGTCAGAGATGTTACTAAAACTTTTCATCAAAATCAGCAAACCAGAAGAACCACTTTGCACCATGCATTTTTCACCCTTTTTTTAATGGGCTTTAATATCATGAAGGTTTCATTCTGATTGAAATAGTTTGATAGGGCTTAAATGCGGATATTTTAAATTTTCTTCCTTTAAAGTTGCTTTAATTTTGTAGATATTTTAAAAATAACAATATGATCTTGTCACCATTGATAATAAACAGGTAAATAAATAAGTTGAAGGAATTCGATACCCGAAAAAAGGAGAAAACTGAAAAAATATTTTTTTTAATGCAATTTTTTTTTGTTTTGGGCATAAGAACAGTAATATACATGTATAATATACCGTTGGAAAGCTAATGATTTTGGGAAAAAATATTATCTTATACACAAGCTTGGAAAAGTTAATAAAGAATGATGAAAAGCCAATAAAAGTAACTTATTATTTTAGATAATAATGTAATAGATTTTAATAAAACACATGTTTCTATAGAAATTCAATTTAATTTGTTTTTTAATAGTTTCACCCATTTTTATCTCTAATTACGAGTATATTTGAAAATTCTTTAATCGTTTTTAAAAACGGAGGTAAGTGAAAGTCGCGTGTTGCCGCACCAGATTTTTTAATACGTGTAGGTGACCAAATGATTTTGATTTTTCAACGAAATTCAAATTATTCCTTAAAAATAATTTTAAATAGGTTTTCTAATCTATTCTACGATTTGAATCAACTTAATAATACTTATGAAATATTCTCTCTGTTATTATATCCATATTTTTTGGATTAGTGTTGCAAAAAGTGACATGATGCATAATTAGCTCTTTTTTTTTTATTTTCAACAAAAATAAAGCGTCAGGTCCCAAGGCTAGGCTATTTGTATTCTGTCAGGAAATGTAGAACGCGTGCAATACAAAGCTATTTCTGCGTAATATATCTTTAAAATGACTAACGGTAAATAATTCTTTCGTAACCGTAAACATAGTTGAATAATGAGAACTGCATAGCAGGTTAAGGTACTTTGGAAGAGTTCCAGCTCCGAGTGGACGGCAGAGAATATAATATGCCATTCTAAGGCTGCTCTCCATACCACTCTATACATTCTGTAAACTACCTGATAAAACTCTAGATTATACAACGTCATGAATTTATGACTAGTTACTAAATCATCATTATTTAAATTAATATATGTATTTGTGAAGTATCAACCTTTTTTATGTTTATTTATTCAACATTACTTTTTGCTGATGTGGCTAATCGTACCATTTAAGAGTTTTAAATATTGCAATGCGCATCTGTATCTGTTTCCTTTTTTTTCGGTCTATTGCTGTCTATTATATTTAAATCTCCAGCCCAGAGACCTATCTGACATATACAGCCAACATCAAAAAAATAAGATCATCGAGCCCAGAACGTACCACACTTTATGGAAAAACCAAACTGTTCATCTTCAAAGCACAATAAACCTGCACTTTCTGTGGTCAGTTTATCTTGAACAGCCTTCTCTACTGTAAAAAGCTCATAAAAGGCAGAGAAAGATATTTACAACCATTTTTATCAGGATCCAGTGATGACCAAAAAATTCTTCAAATAGACATTATTGAAAAACTGAACAACATTTTCTGGTTCACTAAGTCAGCATGTAATACCCTGGATAACTTGAACTGTGAAGGTCCACACACCAATTAAGTGTCTAGTTATCTAAGGTTAACTGTTTATTATTTTTCATTGTACGGTGAATGTTTTCAGTTTGTTTTTCAAGTTGTTAATTGTTTTTTTTATGTTTTGTTTCAGTGTCGTTTTTCTATTATGTATCAATTAAATGATAAAATGTATTATTTAAATAGTTTACAATTATTATTTTTCAAGTTTTTCTCAAGAGCCGAATAAATGGACATTTATTATTAACCAGACTCATGTTGGCAATTGAAGAGATTTATAATTTGAATTGATTTGTACAAGAATGTAAATCTTAAACAAATAAATTCTATTCTATTCTATTCTATATTTCTGATAAAAATAAATCTTAGTTACTATAAATAGCGTCTCGTACAAATTATAAAACCTCTGGGAAAATTGCATGGAAATTGAAATGAAACTTTAGATTAACGTTAAAATTTTGAGATAGGATATAACTAACGTGTGTAAATATAAAGTATTCAAAAATGTGGGAAGGAAATATAAGGCCAGCGAGATATATGATTTTGCTTTGTTAGTGTAAAAAGAAGTCTTAAGGTGCTCGCCGTCTCCACTTGTTTTCAATACCAATGAAACTGTATAGTAAGTAGGGAGCGAAGCGCTGGCATTACCAGGAGCCTTTCCATACATATCGTAAGTGGGGGGCAATAAATATTTTTACACTTAAGAATAAGCGGCTATTGCATTATTATATTATGGCTTTTCTCCAGGTTGTTCATCTGAAGAATTATTTGTTAATTCATTTAATGTCACTTTTATGAATTTACGACTAGACGATACTACAGTGGGAGTCCTGAATTTGGTCGCTATCTAGGTTTAATTATGATAGCGATCTTTAACGAATACTTTACACCGCAACCGTTTTACATACCCTTATGGAACATCCTTGGACCATTTCACGAGTTTAATCCCCCGCGTCTTTGGGCATAGAAGGCTGTTATGATAGCCACTACACCTCAGGTGACCCCTGTTTGAGTCAAACGTTTGAGGTTTTGGTTACTATAAAATGGTATCTCAAAATAAATTAATGTTTAATACTACATTGTTTAGTGTAGTAACTGTGAACATTTTAAGAACTGATAAGATTAAACACTTCCCTTAATATGAGATACGAAATTCTAATGTAATAAACAATTTCTAAAAGCTATAATTTTAAATTTAACGCGACTTAGAGTTGAGTTTGTGTTACATGAGGAAGAAAAACGACTTAACTGACTCTGCTGCATGCTTCATTGAGTAAAAAGGTTAGATCTCAGTGGTGACCACAACTCCTAAACGGTTACCATCTAAATGAAATTCAAACACCTTTAACATTTTATATCAATTCTATTATAGAAGAGTAATTTAAGTTAAGTTAATAAGTTATGATTATATTAATCGGAACATTCATAAAGTACCTCGAAACGTAATAATCATCTTTGATATGTTGTGATAAATAAATATATTTAAACAAATTAGAAGAGAATGTTCCGATTAATATAATCATACCTTTAACATTGTTTGAGCTACCAGAGGGTCAGGAACTTTTGCATATTATCTCGGCCGTCGTAATTATTCCGAGAAGTGTAATATTTTGTTCCCAGTCTATGAAGTTCTGAATATTCCATATCCATGTAAAATGTTTCCCTTAAATAATGGCATCTCTACGATATTCCAACTATATTTGTTTCCCTATCCTTACTCTATCATAGGAAAAATATTAAGTTAAAAATGTATTTTATTTTATTTTACAAATAAATCAAAAAATTCAGTTTAAAAAAAAGAGAACATGAATTGCTTTAAAATAACATCACCCAATGATGAAAGTTGGCTATAGAAGAGAAATATTGAGGTTTCTTATGTTTCTAATATAAAGGTTAGTCTGGGTAAATTAAGATTTTCAGCTGCAATAAATCATGTAATTTAAAACCTTTCAGAAATCTATTTATAAAGATCCTTTGAGCAATGCCTGAAAAATCCCAATTATTATCCAACTACGAAGGATGAAAGAGAAGCACGAAGGCGCATCGCTGTTATCATTTGATTATTGCTTTGAAAAAAAAAAAAAAATATATAGCCCTAGGATATAAAAAGTGACCATACTCGGTAATAATGACATTGGAAGATGGAGAACCGATAATATTGACTTTAGTGAGGTTTTTGGTGTTTTTGATCATTTATTTCACTGGATTTTGGTACGGTACATCCTAGTTAGTAGTTGCATGTTTCTCTCGTTATTGTGAGTAACGAAGAGTTGGTCTTGTGGTCCATTGTTTCAACTAAAAATTCTCCCCTCGAAATGTATAAAGCTGTGAAAGTATAAAGGCCACCAAGTATTATTGAGCGTTGTGATAATCGAACCAATATCATTCTGAACACAGGCAATCATTGGCCGTCGTCCCAAAATGCTCAGCTACAACAACCACTGTATCATAGTTAAGGTCATGTTATAATTCGAACATGACCTGACCTTCGTACATGACCTGATGTCTAGTTGATAAGCGCCCTGAGCAATTAATTTTAGCTCGCCCACTCAATCGTTTCCTGATGCAAATACGGTTTTTTAAGACACTTATTTTGCCGTTTTTATTCACTACATAAATGGTAGTCGCAGCTCGACATCGCTGTTACAACTATTAATAATAAGACATGTATTACACTTTAATTAATTAAATTAATTAGTGTATTTTTAGTCAAATTAATTGTTCTTCTATACATTTCTTCGTTAAATGTTACTCAAAGATTTATTATTACTCTTCTCTTAATATATTGATTTCATTAATTATTTAAAATAAAATATTTCAATTAATGGCTTTGAAGTAAAAATTAAAACCTTTGTTTTTTCTTTTGTAAATAAAATTATCATCTGACGTTTAAAAAAATTTTTTTTTGTTTCTCGAATTCTTTTGCTCCTCAAGAACTAGTGTCCATGGCAAATGTCCTGTCTACACCTAAATATGTGTAACAGTCTCGTAGAATCCATATTCACAATATTACGACTGTATAATCCCAAAAATCTTTAAAGATTCATTTTTCGGAGGTGGTACCTTCACCCTCTTTGGGTTAGGTTAAATCATTTATTTTTTTATACTCCTTTGTGTTCTTGCTAATAAGGTTTACCAAAAAAACTGGTAAGATATGTACTAGACCTATGGTCAAGAGATGAGACAGTCCAAATCTTTTTTTAGAAACTTTAAAAGCCAAATTATCAGCGAATGCTAAACACGAGTCCTTTTGTTCTTATTTTATTGCCTCTGTTTTCACTGAGATTTTTATTCCACCCTCTGACTACTTTCTCCAATGTGCAATTGAATCATAAAGGAGATGAGCCATTTCTTGTATGACCCCTGTTTTGATAGGTTCCGCTTTGGTTTTATATTTGATAGTTTCTAAAAAAAGATTTGGACTGTCAGCAAATACAAAATTGAATATTTGGCAATAAATAAAAATGGAAACTCAGCTGTAAAAGTTGGAGATTGGGATGTGACGCCGACTAAACACTTTAAATATTTAGAATGGTATCTTTGAAAGGATTGCCATACAAACACTCAATTCCGTTTTATGGAATAAGGATGTCCAGCTCAGTACAAAAAAGAGGCTCTTCCATGCAAAGCGCCACACAATAATATGCCTCAGAAACATGGACTGTTCCGGCTGGCTCGGCAAGAAAACTAGTCACAATGGAAATGGATTTCGGGAGACGTAGCTGTGGGGTATCAAGATTACAACACGTCCCAAATCATGTAATCAGAGTAAAGGTCGAGGAACTCCTAAATATCCTTCATTCCGTTGAGACTAGAAAGCTGAGCTGGTACGGACATGTTATGAGGATGCCGGACGACCGATGGCCGAAAAGAATTCTCCGCCATGTACCGTATGGAAGGAGGAAGAGAGGTAGGCCGGAAAAGAAATGGATGGAAGGGCTACATGCAGCTATGGCGGATGGAGGCCTCACTGAGGAAGATTACCTGGACAGAGCGAAATGGCTGCTAGGACTATTAGGATACGATATAACCTCAGTTAAAACGCTGGACATAAATCGGCGACCTCCATTATCTTTTCTCATACCTCCTCCTCCATAAAAATCCGCATAAATATGAATCCAGCATGCTTCTCCTTGTTTCGCATTCTCTCTCTTTCCGCGTTTGGCCGAATCCCAAAGTGCTTTAACCCTCTCTTTGTGAGTGCCCGTGGTCGCGTCTACGAAGTTTTTGGAATGATTAACTATATAATCGGCGATGGATGAAGTGTTGTCTTCGGGAAGTAACTTGATTGGATGCCCTTTGCCGCAAACCTTTGTGTATGATCCTTTTGCTGCGTAGAAACCTAATTTGTCTTCATTCCTGATATGGTCACTTAACTGAAATATATTACGTTTAAGTCAAGAATAATCGCAACACATGTCTAAATATTTTATATGGCCAAAGTTGTTTTATTTAATTAAAATAATCAAAGTTGCTGATAATATCACGGGTACCCCTTTTCCAAGACCCGATTATTTCGAAATATTGCATTTAAACAATAGATTTCTAATAGTTTAAATATAATATAAAATTTGTAACCTGATTTTTATATAGCCTCGGTTCCCTTGACAATACAATGCTGTGAAGAATGAAGAGGCAGCGGGTGCCGACCCCCGCGAGCTGACAGGTCGACCCGTGCGCTGGGGCCGGGCTATAGCTGGCTCACCCGATCGATCTCCGCCCGGCTCCGGTCGCCCCATTGCCCCCGCATCGGCTAATCAGCTCTGCTCTCCTATATCTCATCTATTAATACGTATCTCCAAAAAACAGGCTGTATTGTTCCATATATTCGTGGGGGAAAAAAAAAAAAAAAACTCTACAAATCATTACACAATAGTTTATTATTTCCAAATACTTATGTTAAGGTATAACATTAATAGACAATTAACTAAAATGAAAAGCAACCAATAACCCAAAGGAAAATGTTATGTCACCACAGTTAATTTCAAAACGCAATATCTCTGCTAGTTTTAAACCAATTTCAATGATTCTATTTTCATTTTGTAGGAAATTGAATTCTCTAGTTTGGTATTTATTTATTAATTAGAAAAAAACTGATATTTTTTATTCTGTATTCGAGTTCTACGTATCTTGAAACGTAAACCCTCAAATTTGAGGGGAGAGGGTAAATATTTTTATTATTTAGGTCAATTGCAAAGGTTCAGTATTGAAAATAATATACCGAAATTGTCGCTACCCACACTTGATCAACTGGTCAACAACAATCAACTCTTTAATTTTTCTCTCAGCAACACTATCTGCTTGCACATTACATTTAAACCGATATGGCGTGGCTACCACAAAATATGAATCATTCATACAGCCATTTCCAATGATTTGCGTGTCTCTATAGTTCCATGTACCAACCAATTTTGAAAAAAAATTGTGCTGTAGTGATGTTATAGATGATTCCGAAACTGTAGTAAAGCACTACAGGTACATCTTTATATTAGCTTATTACATTTTATCTCAAACTGTTTAACTTTCATATAATCTTTCAGTTCAATTTCCCTGTGATTTCACCAGAGGTTTTATATTTTCTACGAGACGCTATTTATATTTACTGAGAAGTATTCTTATTTGGACCATAATAGATATAAATAGACCCTAGAAAAATAATACACAGATATAGATGCAAATTGCAATAGTTCAAATTTATTTATTTTTGGTTAAAAGGCGTCAACCACAAGGGTCATTATTGCAAATTTTCTTTAAAAAATATTATAAAATAGTATTGGTCTCAGCTAAACAAGGAAAAGAGACCAAATGTTTAAAAATAAATAGTTGATTGGCAATGTTACAAAATCAGGAAGATAACATTTAACCCACTGAATATTAATAGAAAACTATATAAAAAATTATTTATTCAAGAATATAACTCGGTAAATCACACAGTAAATGTATACTCATGTGACATGAAGAAAAAAAAAAAAGAAAGAAACAGTAGGTATATTTATAAATATAGGAAGGAACATAAATTTGTCACGAAAGGAACAGCAACTGCTCAATATTTTATTAAAATCAACGTTGCTGGAGATGAATGGAGGATGATTTAACGGATGCTGCTATATCATTGTTTAAAATAAGATAGTACTTGTTTATGGCAAAAAAATAAATAAATAATACATTTATTATTGTTATATACGTTTGAATAAATAAACACACACACACACATATATATGCGTGTCATTAGATTTCGATAAAACTATATTTATTGTCTTGAATTGCCGATTGGCGTTCTTTGCAAATCCACGTTTTTGTTCTTATTTTTTTCGTATTAGCAGATAAGGACTTTTTCTTATCTTAGCACCTAGATTTTATAGCAGTTTTTACAACACCAGGAGACAAAATATTGAAATGTTATTGCCGTCAAGTACTCATGAAATGAAAATATTAACCCTAGACCTTCCGACATTAAGGCGAAATATCTGAATAACTTGGCATATGTAGAAAGTTCAGCTTATGAAGAGCCTAAGTCACAAATAATTCAAAATAAATAAGTAAATATTTTACATAATCTATCTGAAATTTATTTCCGTACTTTCCAGGTATAAAAAACTAGATTAAAATTGCCGCTTAAGCCTATTTAAGCAACTTATTAAATAGTCCTGGCATACAACTTAAGGATATTGTTCAGAAATTCTTTTCGTTAATACACAATTCATTAAGGACTTTATCTAGCATTCCTCACATCTCCTATTTAAAAGCTTGTGTAAGAGTTAGTATTTGTGGCACAGATTCATTGAAAAACTATTTTTATCACATATTGACATCCAAAGCATATAGTGCCTTATATCCACAAAACGTCTACTTTTATTTATTTACCTGGCTCTCTTTAACCCATCAAGGGTCCTGGGCTCAGTACATATAGAGATTCATACTGTTCCTAGCTATAAGTCATGCAAAGATGTGGATTAGGTCGAGACTTTTCACATTCAGCTTCCTAGATTTTGCCCCAATTTTTAATAACCAGCTTCATAGAGGCGGGGTGTTCTTGTGTGGTGTGGAGGTTCTCCATACCCCATGATCGCTTCACGGCTGAAAATATCGAATAAATAATATTCTTCACATCCGGGATTCACCCACTGCTCACATTTATTTATTACTTCCACTTACCTGTATACAAAATGTATAGTAAGGGAAAGTATTGCGATCGTGAACATTTTCTAATTCTAGTTTTCAAAGCGAAAAAACATTTACCAAGTTGCTCAAAAAGGTCTGTATGGCAAGTCTAGCACGAAAACGAAAAATGGTACGAACTGAAATTTCATGTTTAAACACACTCAACGCCCGAGTGTTGTTACAACAACTTGTTCATCAAAATAGACAAACCACTTCATACCATGGATATTGCACCTTTTCACGATTTTCTTAAAATGGCTCTAACGATTTTGATTGAATCGATATCAAATTTAACAAGATTTAATATCATGTAAGTTCTAATCTGATTGGAAGTCTGACAGCGCTCAAATGCTGAACTTTGAAATTTTCTTTCTCTAAAGTAGCTTTAATTTTGTAGATTTAAAAATATGAAACAGATAATTTTATTAGCATTGATAAAAAAACGGCTAAATATACAGGTTGAACGAATTCGAAAACTAACTAAGGAAGAAAAGACCAAACATCTATTTTTAAGTTGTTTTTTCCGGACACTAGAATAGAAGTATAGAATGTATAAGATACCTTAGGAAAGGTAAGTATTTTAGAAAAAATGCTATCTTATATACAAAGTTGTAAAACGTACATCTAGATGGAAAGGGCATAAAAATAAGTGATTATTTAAATAATACTTTCTATGGTTAGATTATTTAGTCTGAAGCATATGTTTTCATCGAAACTCAATTTAATTCTTTAACTTTTTTTGTTTATTAAAAAGTTCCTAATTTTAACAACGAAGGTAAATGGAAGCCGTGTGTTGCACGCGGCAGATTATTTATTAATTGATATTGTGAAGAACTTGAAGAAGAAATTAAACACTTTCCAGCCCCCATAAGAATACCATATCAGGTTGAAATAAAATTCCTATATTGTAAAGTTGTTTAAATATCTATTGCAATAGGTGTAGTGATATTAGAGGAAAACTTGATCATAAAATGTCTATAACCGCATAGGTTTATTGCCGGTACTTATAAAACCATTTGTCAAATTGCTAGGGAAGTGAAGAACTCACAATGAGTAGATGGAAATATTATTGCCGACCGTCAATCCGGTTTGGAGATAACAGTACTTTAGTGTGCCTCTCTCATCAATGGGATAGCCCCTCTCTGGATAAAAACACAACTCAGCTCCTACGGTAGCTCCTCTTCTGGATTTAATAAATGCATTCGATTCCTTCAAACGTTTATATTTTTGAATAATGAACTTTTAAAAATCTCGTATGGTGAGAGCGGGGGGGGGGGGGGGATTAATACCGAGATTAAAGTCCCCCCTCCTATGGTTCCGGAGACGCGAACTCGTAATTTTTTTTTGTTTCAAGGTTTTGGTCATCTGAGGTACACTCAGCCACCCCTGGTCTACATTATTTTTATCCTTTCTTCATTTAAAAGCTAATTTAATCGCCTTCTTATTTAAGTATAATTAAATTTTTAAAATTCCATAGATATAATTAGGTATGATGAATTAATATTTAAAGTTATAATAAAGTAAAGTAAAAACAAAGTTTGAAATGCAACTAAGTTAGAGGAATTTAACATGTGAAACATATAAATAAACGTTTATGGGTTGAGAAGAAGGAGTAACTAAATTAGATAATAAAAAGTATACTAATAAGGTGTTAAGTTTATGTTAATTAATTTTTTTAATGTTTATCTTTTTATATACATTATATAAGTATAGTGGTTTGAATGGAGTATGGCATTTTTTATTTTGGATATGCAACTTGGATATGTAACTTATTATATTGGATATGCAATTAGTTGGAGATAAATCATTTTTCAATTATTTGCATTTATGTTAAGAAGGTAATTATAACTTTCTCTTTCGTCAATTAATCATTATTGTTTCATTGCTGACTTCCATATACAGCCGATGTTTTGGTCGTTATTCAGCAATTGAAGAGCCTTGGGAGATCGCGCTCATTACTATCGCCTGCTTCAAGGAAGTACATTTATCAATCTACTCACTCCTTTGTTATCCACGTATACTTGTTAAGTTCTTTGATAAAAGAAATCTTTCCTCACAACTCCAGCACCAAAAGAATTACCGGAGACACAATAGTGATTGAGTCACTAATTAGCGACGGAACAATAAGTAATAAATCTTTGTAGTTATTGGTTAGTGCCGAAGACAATTTACTCAAGGGCTAACAATTTATTTTCATCTTTTCAATATCCTATACGTCCCTCAGACTCAGGAAGCAGCCGCTGCAGACTTCCTCGTCCGACTTCCGCGTCCAGCCGTTGGACTACAGATCACCGGCGTTGCCAAACATCGGTGCTGTACCTCATAATGGAGCGGGGGGAGGATTGCTGTCGTGTAAGTCGGTTATCAACTCTTGATCAGTGAAAGCGTTAAAGGACGAAAGAATCAGCTGTTTCAAAAGCGAAAATAACTAAAATGGCAAACCTGTAACAGATGTAAAATTGTTGAATAAATCAGTAGAGAAGTGACCTTTATGAAAATCTTCTTAATGTCTATTAGAATTTCTACCTCATTGACCCATCTTTGCGGTCAACTATTCGAATCCCCTCAATTACAGATAAAACTGCAACTGACAAGCACAGTATATGTTTCCATCTTTTTTAATTATATACCATTTAAATATTAAATGCAGATTCTACATTTAAATATCGGAATGATCCTGTTGAATGATCGATACTATTCTTAGAAGGAGTTAGTTTAGACAAGGAGGCGGACAGGGAAGCCTTGAACGGGAGCTTGCGGGTCAGGGCCAGCGAGGTAGGAACAGCTGTCAGCCGCTCCGTACCTATCTGCTTTTATTTCTTCTCTTCTCACGTTCCTCCTTCCCGTTATATATAAATACATAATTATATATTTTTTTTTTCGAAATTCAGCAGTATTTCTTATAAGATTTACTGTCATAATCGATTTAATTATTTCTCTATGTAAAACTATGAGCCAAATGGTGTTATCCATCCATCATTGATATCAGGTAAAGGTTAACTGAACTATCTTCTCCGAAATTCGTAGGAGAATAAAATTATCTTTTTTGTTTTGGTTTAATAAATCTATTCATTAAACCAAATCAGCAGTTAGTAGTAAAAAAGAATGTGTTAAAGGAAGTTAGTGTTATTATATGTTTTTGAATTATATTAACGTTTGTATTCGACTCTTTTTTGAAGGAGTCATGTGACTGTATTGACTGTGTTGAATTTTAAATGGGATAATCATTTAACACATTGCATACATACAAACTCCAATACATAAATAAATAAATATAGTGACCCTAGTGTATGGAGACCCTCCTGGGGCAGACCAAGCCTCTTTAAAGGGGTTACCCAAATTGGTACTACTCATCTCATTGTACGGCAGTTGACCTAGAAACAGTACGAATCTCTTTATGTACTGAGCACAAGACCCTTTTTGGGTTGTAGTGGTAGAGGTTATTATTTTATTTATTTTTTCTTTATCGATTATAGTGGTTTTTATATTTTAATAAATAAGGAGCCAAAATACCACGGGGGTGGAGGGAGGGAGGATCTGATTGTTTCATTATAAGTTATACTGTGCCAGTTGCACGACTCAACATTGAAGTCATTATGGAGCTTTATAGAAACGGAAAAGCATTCGTGGCGTTGGATAGGGAAGGCGAATACTTTGAGGTTGAACGAGGAGTGAAACAAGGGTGCCCTCTATCTCCGATTCTATTTAATTGTGTTTTAAATAAACTATTTAGAGAACTAAATTGGGAAAGCCTGGGAATATCCATCAATGGGAAAATGCTCAACAACTTAAGATTTGCGGACGATATATGTCTAATATCTCCGGACATAAACGGCCTAAGGCGGATGATAGAGGAAATAGTAGGCATTAGCAAAAAATATGGACTTAATATAAATACAGCAAAAACTAAAATTATGACAAACTCAATAAAAATACCAGTTTATGCTAACAATAGTGAGATAGAATATGTAGAGGAGTACATTTACTTAGGGCAGACAATATCATTTAGAGAAAATATCAATAAGGAAATAGAAAGAAGAGTTAAGCTCGGGTGGTGCAAATATTGGTCTCTCCAAAAGATCTTCAAAAGCAATCTATCACTAGATCTTAAAACCAAAGTTCTGACCACATGTGTATATCCCACGGTTCTCTACGGGGCTCAAACCTGGGCACTTACAAGAAAACTCGACCGGAGGCTGAATACCATACAAATGCAGCTTCTAAGAAGTTTAATATTTATTCAGAAAAGGGAGAGAATAAAAAACGAAAAAATTCTTCAGAAAGTGAACATTAAAAGTCTAAGGGTTGAGGCACATCGATTAAAATGGAGCTGGGCTGGGCACTTGGCCAGGCTGAAAGACGAAAGATGGACCAGAGCTTGCACGGAGTGGATCCCGAGAGAGGACAGCAGGCAGAGGGGGCGACCACATCGCAGTTGGAGAGACGAATTGACGCAGACTGTTGGCGAAAATTGGTGGCTGGTTGCGAGGGACAAATCCTGGTGGATAAACGTTTTAAAAAATATTTAATTTGTGTTTGATTTTGGTGTATTTTTCGAGGAATCTGTTTTGTTTTGTTTTTTGGAGTTTTGTATTTTATAATTATTTATATTTGTATTTCTTTGGATTATTTGCTTTTTTTTCAATATTTTATTATTTCTAACTATAGCCAACTTCTATAAATTCCTCCCTATGGGAGAGGCTTTTGTCAATATGATGCCAATAAAGCTATTATTATTATTATTATTATTAAGTTATACTGAGAAATAAAATATGCAGAGTAAATAATTTATATTTTTTGGAAGAAATGTTAGAAGAGGAGGGGTTCTGCAGGATGCAATAAAGACCAAAAAGAAATCTTAATGTAGCGAGAAACCCGGAGAATGCCGGAGTGCAACCGAGTCAAATGGATTTTGTATCCGTTATGCAACATTGCCGTGGAGTTTGTAAGACACCTTTTAAGGTTTCATTTGTATGGACTGTCCGGGCTAGATAGAGAGGCAGAGAAAGATATTTTCTTCAATATTGCTTCATTCGTCTATTTGGGTAAAATAACGATATTTTGAAGAACCTCTTTCTTCCTGTTTAGTTTAGCCAAGGTTTTGTTTTTATTTAAAGAGAAGGCGCCTCAAAGGTGTTATTTGTGTTGCCGTATTTGTGTTGTGTTCCGCATTGAGGAAGAGGCAGTGGCTGGGGACGGCTTTATTTAGCACAGATAGCATTCCCAACATTGTTCCGTTATCGGGCCCGAGGATCGTCATATTCTTCTTCACTGCTCTGTCATAACACCATCAAAACCAATTCGTATTCCTCCATCCTTCCCAATTCTCAATATTATTTATATCCTTTGAACCTGATTTAGTTTGAATTCAGAAAATTTGAGTTTGAAATTGATTCAGAAAAATGTTTACTTAAATTGATTTTTTCAGTTTTAACTTTATAAAAGTTTCAGTATTGAAGATTTTAATAGATATTTTATGTAACTATTGATAATTCCACTTTATAAGATATTTATGGAATATTAAATAGTTGACCGTCAAATGAAGGATGAGATACGTTGCAGGTCTTCTTTAGGGCTAAAAATTATACTATTATATTATAAAATATAATATACTGTGTATTTTTATTTTATAGCCCTGATGAAGACATCAAAGGGAATATGATATATATCCTCCGAAATCAAATAACCACGAAATGGTCGCTTTGCCTAGCTTAAAAATAAAAAGCCGTTCGTAATTGAAATTTCATATTTAAAATAGGTATGTAGTGTGGCTCTGGCGATTTTATTAAACTCATGCTACAGAGGGAGTCCTAAATTTTGCCTACTCAGGTTTAATTAGAATAGGAATCTTTAACGAGTGAATAAAGGGGTTACCTGTAGCATGGTGGTTAGCATAACAGTCTCCTATGCCAAAGGTCACGGGTTCAAACCCGCAGGTGGTCCTAGGATTTTTTAATGGGAGTAAAAAATCCTCAGTTATGCCGTCCTTCGGAGGGGACATTAAAAGGTGGTCCCGAGCCTGTGCGATGTCAGGTACTTGTTAAAGATCTCTATCATAATTAAACCTGGATAGGCAAAATTTAGGACTCCCACTGCAGCATCGTCCGATTAGCCATAGCAGCATAAATGGACGTTAAATAAACAAAGAACGAGTGAATTAAAAAGCCCTTCGTAATTGAAATTTCATATTTAAAATAGGTATGTAGTATGGCTCTGGCGATTTTATTTAACTCATGCTACAATGGAAGTCCTAAATTTTGTCTATCCAGGTTTAATTAGAATAGGAATATTAAACGAGTGCCGGACATCGCACAGGCTCGGGACCACTTTTTTACTTCCCCTCCGAAGGACGGCAGTATGGAGGGACCCCGGGACCCAGCCTCTATAAAGACATATAATTTTTCTTTTGTCATACTGCTTTAATGCATACCACTATAACTGTTACTTATTCAATTTAAAGTAAATTGAAATCTGCTAATTTTCTCCTTTTCTTCAGCACATTTGCTCATGGCAGATTTGTTCTGACTGGTAGAAATAAAGAAATGAAAATAAACAACTAAATTCAAAATATATTGCTGGTGATATATATGTTTACGGAGTCCAAAACCCATCATAGTAAAAAAAAGCTATATTTTTTATTATTTATGTTTTTGGAAAAACAAATGTTAATTACTATAACTACTGTAACATTAAAAAAAAAAAAGTGTGCCTACTTTTAATTAGGTCAAACTCAAATGAGATCATATGTTGAAACTTTCTGGTGTTTATTCAAGGAGGAGTTTGTTTTTTATTATGTTAATAAATTATGCAAGAGCCGCCCACGGAAATCTTTCGCCGTTGTTTATTACGAAACCGTTGGATGTGAAAACTCAAAGATAACTGCCTCCATGAAGTATTATTAGACCGACAGCCAAGAATAGATCCCTGCTCTAATAATATTCTACATTAGCCTATATTTACATCTATTTGATGCCAAATCAAATTATTCATTCATATCTTCATCTCATTAATATTTTAATCTAGATTAAGTAATTTTAATCGAAAATATTTTGGCTAAAAATAAAGTTGTGCGTCGAAGTTACAAGGATTATAATCAAAAATAAATTCTAGATTGAATATTCAGCTAAAACATTATTGTCATAAAAATATTGCCTTGATATTATATATTTTATGAAAAATAATACTTCTTTTTATTAGTAGGAGAGTAATAAGAGAGGCCCAGGTCCTCTCAATAAATAATAAATAAATTTATTAGTGATAATAAAGCCATTATTTTCCAACATGTCAATGGTAAAATTATACTCTACCAAGCAATAGTTGATCAATTAACTTCTTCAAAAATGAAAATTAATATCAATACTAATATTATAAAGCTGAACAGTTTGTTTCTTTGTTTGAACGCTCTAATCTCAGATACTTCTTGTTCGAATTGAAAAATTATTTTTGTGTTGGATAGTCCATCTATCGAGGAAGGCTTTAGGCTGTATAACCTCACGCGACCAATAGGAGTGAAGAATCAGTGGAAAATTAAATAAAAAAAAAAAAAAAAAAAAAAAAAAAAAAAAAAAAAAAAAAAAACGGGAAAATTAACTTCGCATCCCAATGATTCCATATGATTTACGTTTTGATTTTAAAATAATTCAGTTTCCCATAAGTTTTTTTCTTTTACCGTAACAATAAATAAATCACAGGGGCGAACATTTGAACACGTCGGAATCGATTTAAGTCAAGACTGCTTTCCACAGGGCTTACTATATATCGCATTGTCAAGATCGGGTTGCGGAGAAAATCAGTATGTTTTTCTGCGACAAGAAAATAAAAGTAAAAATATCATTTACGCAGTACTTTTAAATATATTATTTTAAAACTTCTTAATAGCGATCACAATAACATAAATTGACCGGGCTACAGCTAGTTATTAATAATTATTATTTCTAATGCGTACGAATTTTTTTTATGTCCGATTCTGAATAATAATCCATTTTATCAAAGGTGCAAAGTGCTTAGGTGCTTGGGAAATGTTATACACGTCAAATTCTATCCTGCGTATTAGTAATAAAAATCAGACTCGACGTTGCTAAATTATCTGCGTCTACGCAATATTCCTTACGTCATAAGGGAATATTTTTCTAAAATAATTGACCATCTTCTCGCGATTTCTGATTTATTATTAATTAGGAACTTCTAGAAATGAAAAATTAAGAGAGATATATTTTTATAGGTAGTGTTAATGTAAACGATGTAGTCAACTTATGTATATAAAAAATTTAGTGTGCTTGTTAATTAATATTCACTTATTTCCCTACTTGAAATAAATATTATTTAGTAGGAAAGGTTATAAAAGTTCCTTGAAAATTCTATTTACTTTCCAAAAAAAAAACTTTTCATCTAAAAGTATAAATCTTTAATTACAACAATTACTTAATTTTACGAGATTATCGTCTCTCCCATTATCTTCGGGAGTTAGTTGCCAATAGTATATTATACATATAGATTATTACTCTCAACTCTTCTATCATTATTCTAAGGGATAAAAACTATATATTAATTATTATATGCACGGAACTTCTCTTCTTTATTATTTATTTTTTTTTTTTTTATCAATAATAATTATATTATTTCATCATACATAGCTTCGTTACATTACTTAACCATATTTATTATCATGGCATTATTAATTATACATTCACTTTTAAATTTATTTGAAACTATTATTTATTTTTTTTCATATCATTGCATATCTCGAACTATCGTAGTAATGTTTTAATCATATTATATAAAACCTACTTTTCTTTCAAATTCCATTCTCACCATTTCATACGTACCAAATCCCTAATTCACTATCACATTAAACCCTAAATTCACTATAAATCCTAAATCTACTCTCCATTATTTGTTTGAAATAGTCGATAGGAGGCATGTATTTTATATATATTTTCCAATATGTTAATATTATTGTTGATACGTTTTAAGAGAGGTTTTTTTTTTATTTATATAAAAAATACTAAATTAAAAAAAAAATTAAATGAATGATTAAAGGAAAAAATGTACTATATTATTATATTATTTTTTATTAACGATTTTTTACAAATTAGTAGTTTCTTATTGTTGTTTGTTTATTTATTTAACGTCACTTTATGCTACTATGGCTAATCGGACGATGCTACAGTGGGAGTCCTAAATTTTGCCTATCCAGGTTTTATTAGGATAGGGAATCTTTAACGAGTACCTGACATCGCACAGGCTCGGGACCGCCTTTTAACGTCCCCTCCGAAGGACGGCGTAACTAAGGATTTTTTACTCCCATTAAAAAATCCTAGGACCACCTGCGGGTTTGAACCCGTGACCTTTAGCATGGGAGGCTGTTACGCTAGCCACCCAGCTACAAGTGATCCCTAGTAGTTTCTCGTTCTTAAATTTTCTTGCCACATATTATATTAATATTGTACATATTATATTACTATTGTAATTATTATTATAATTATTTTGAAACACATATTTCTAAAGATTTTGTAGTGTGCTGTGTATTAAGCAACTCAATAAAAGTTGGGCAGCAATGCTTTATAAATAAAGCATTTTCTCTCTTATGGCATTTAGTACTGCCTTACATATTATTATTATTGTTAAATTAACCTAACTTAAAATAAAATTAATTGTAAGTGGTACTTGTGAAACGAAGTTTTAATCCTTGCTTCCTCTTCCATTCCTGACAATCCTCCGAGGCGTCTGAAAAGAAGATGGCCTCGAGACCTTCTAGTTTAGATTACATGGTGGACTGATGCCAACGGGTATTTTATCTTCATATATTTTATCTGACAGCTAATTTACTTGATGTATTAACTAATACAGTTGTAAATCTCAATTAATAATAAAAACTACTTACGACTGATATTGTTGAAAATATAGATTCCAGATTTTGATATGTGAGAGGCATAAACTTTCATAACACAGGGAACTACTTAAAAGGTCCGATATCTGTCGAGATCATTTTATTTACCGCTCCTTAAATGCTAATCTGTCCTAAAATAAGACTGCCTAATGTTTTGGGAGGATGGAGCCAGTGGATATTTCCATTTTGGTCCGGACAACCTTAGCCTGGATAGAATGAGGTAGGTGCCGTTGCACAAGGGGTGGGAGCAGGCAGCCAGATGCATGCTGTCCTGGGAAAGGTGTCCGAATGAAGCCAGCTACCTGCTCTGCTCATCCCATCATTTTCTACTCAAGAAAGTGAATTTTTACTTTCACTTACCTTCATATATAAGAAGGAAAAGTATTACGATCGAGAAAATTTGGGTATTGGAGTTTTCACCGGTAATACACGTCGCGCGAAAACGTCTGCGTGTGTAGTGAGTATAGAAAGAAAACTAAAATACGTACAAAAATGAAATTTCATATATAAGACAACTATAATTCCGAGATGTTACAGCAACTTTTTCATCAATATCGACAAACCAGAAGAACCACTTAATACTATACATTTTGCTCGTTAATACGATTTTCTCAAAAACTTGATCTTGGGATCTTGATTTAACTCCCTATATCGATGTAAAATGTAATGGGCTTTAATATAATGTAGGTTTCATTCTGATTGAAATAGTCTGACAGGGCTTAAATGCCAAATATTTGAAATTTCATTTTGGAAGTACCTTTAATTTTGTAGACTCCGAAAAATTAACCAAACCACTTGATAGCTCAGAGTAAAAAAAGGCTATATGAGCAAGTTAAATTAATTTAATAACTAACAAAAAGAGAAAAAATAATTTTCTAGGTATCTCCCCACCTGTCTCGAACATACGAACAGTAATTAAGATGTATAATGTACCGCTGGAAAGCTAAAGAGTTTGGAAAAAATATTATCTTATCTCCAAAATTTTATAAGATAATTTGAAAACGGCGAAAAACTGATAAAAAAAACAAGTTATTGTTGTAGGTAATAATTTCTATTTTTAGATTACTTAATTTTAAATGAATCTTTTCATCGAAACACAATGTAATTCTTTATACTTTTTTCAACTTTATTAAAATTTTCAAAAATTGATTATAAAAACGGAGGTAAGTAAAAGTCGGGTTTTGGACGCACCAGATTTCTTCCATTCCTTTCTACATGATTATTTTTAATAAATCAAATCAAATAATTTCATTTCAAACTCTTTTATAATATAATAACGATTCTACCAACCTAAAGGTTCCCAATAAGGTCAATATTGATCCCTCCCTGCATACGTCACTCCATTCAAAAGTTTTCTGTATATTTAAGGAAATTTATTAACACTTTATTAATTTTATATTTATAACATTTAATTCATGTTAAAACGAAAAGGATAAAGGTGTTATTGAAACCTAATAAATAAAATATGAAGAAAATAAATTGAGCTTTACAAATTTCAAGGGCGAGCTACTCGATGATAGATGCTGACGCGCCTGGACTGATAGGGAATGACAAGTCTCTATTGTGGTGCTAACCGCTGTCAACCTATTAATGGAAATGAACTAAAATTTCATATTTAAGGCAACGTTATGCCTAGTATTTTACAGCATCTCTTTCACAAAAACCATTTACATTTTCAATATTTTTAAAATATTCTCAAAAACGGTTCCACCGATTTCTATTGAACTCGCTATAATGATGTAAAATTGCAATAAATGGGCTTTATATTCATGTAGATTGAAACAGGGCTTAAAAGCTAAATATTCAAATATTTTTTCCCTAAAATACCTTAATTTTTAATTATGGTTAATTAACTATTCCATCTTGTTACTATTGAGACAAAATGGCTGAATACATAATATAAAAGAACATGATTATCATCTGAAGGAGAATAAAACAGCAGAAATATTTTTCCAGGTTAATTTTTTTCGCTGCAAATAATTTCAGAAATATAGAAATATTTTATAACGTTGGAAAGCTACGGACGTTTGAAACAAAGTTAGCTAGCATACAAAATTATGGAAGGTAATGCAGAGGGAAGAAAGGGACTAAACATAAGTGATTGTTTGAGATAATAATTTCTAATTTTATACTGTTTAATCTAATATAAAATTAGAAATTATTGTCTAAAACAGTCAATTATGTTAGTCCCTTTCGTCAGTCTGCATTACCTTCTACAATTTTGTATGCTAGTTAACTTCGTTTCTAATTATTATTTATTTATTTCCAATCATTAAATATTATTTAATCTATGCTGAATGTCCAACAGTTTATTTCCAGAATACACCTATTCCAACTTCAGAAGGAGTACGATATTTGGACCTAAAATAAAATAGAAGACTGATATGGAGGGCCCACATTAGACTTGGGAGAAAACGGTTGAACAGACGATTTGGACTATGGGTGGGCATAATCGAATAATTGTCATAATCGGATGATCAGACTTCGATGATTTAAATAATCGAATGACCGAATGATTAATATGGATTCTGAGAGACCACATGCCACAATTCTCGTCTCTATGATACTTAAAAAGCGATGAAACTTGTCCTTTAAAACCAAAATTACTTTTATAAAGTACTGATCAAACCCTTATAGACAAACGGGATAGAGCTATGGGGTTCTGCCAAAATCCAAATAATACAGTGTTTCCAATCCAAAATATTATTACTTAAATATTACCATTCTATGTGACAAACGAATTACTTCACAAGGACTTGGACTTACTCACAATATTAAATACATTTTCACGACATACTGACTTACAACATTCTTCTGCCCTAACACTTAAATCCACCACCTATCCGTACAACCTACCCCGACGACTTTAGCGACGGTTGTCTAGAGTTGCTTTGATCAAACCAACTTTTGGACGTTAACATATTTGCTTATTGCAAATATATTTTTTTTCAGATAGCAAATACCAATTTTAAAAGCCAAAACGATTGTAAATAAATATGTTATGTTATATATATTTAAACTGAAATAAATATTTCTATCAAAACAATATAATGCTTTTATCCAGTTTAGTTTTATTTAAAACTTGATATGACTTGAACAGAGTTTTTGAAATTTTTCCTAGAAGCTTTTTGTTGTTTTACTCTAAGGTCGTATTAATAATAATTTTTAATGATTAATTAGATTTTTTAAAAGTCATATTTAAATTTTGTATAACCCTTTGTTTACCTTTCCTATGCTCCTATCGTGAGATTATTAACAGAACTGAAACTATGATGGTTCGGCGCGTGGAGAACACCTACCTAACCTTCGGGCCGTTGACTCCGCGTTATACCTCGAGCGTTAACTCTTTCTTACACATATATTTTTACAATAGCAGTACTAAAGTTTTAATTATTTCCTGATATAGTACGAAAAATATAGTATTCTTTTGGATATGAGAAAAAAAAGTTCTCATTGTGTTTTCTAATTTCAGTCGGCCTCAAGGTACACGTCCTCACCTTGAAATTTCACGCTAAATTATGTAATCACTACTTCCGTGCACTGACAGAGATTTTCACCTTCCATGATACGGAGCACTGAGAGCGGCGTGGCCTAGTGGATAGAGCATTAGGCTACTGTTCTCCGGGTCCCCGGTTCGAATCCCGGCTGAGGCAGGATTATTTATTCTGTTATATCAGCCGTGGGGTATGGATGGCCTCCTGGTACACTCATATACTCTATAAAGTGGGTACCCAAAATTGGGAGAAAAACCTGGCGGCCGAGAGTGATTTAGGCCTAATCACCTCCTTGCACGATCGTTGGTCGTGAAACAGTACAAATCTCTATAAGCACTGAACCAAAGAACGTTTATGGGTTGCAGAGGTATAGGTTTTTAGGTGATACGGAGAACTGTTTCATTTGTAAAAAGTTACGTATTGTTTGTTTTGTTAAACAATAAGTTTTATTATTATTCATTCACACAACAAAATTCGGATTCTTGTGTAACTATTTTAAATAATTCTCGGTTGCTGTAAGAAAAATAATACATAGTAATAGTATAGGAGCCAAAATATTTTATTCAACGGACGAACACATAGCTACAGATATCCTTCATCAACTTATCGTTTTTATCAAGTACAAGGATACTCACTCGTCTTACTGTGCTGACCGGATGCATTTCCGGTGAAATTTGTTCCCTAAGTAGTAAAAACGTTTCCCAAAGGTAACGTTTGGCAGTTATTCGCTCAGAATACATGGGTCGAAATTAATAAGCAAGAGGTGCAAAATATTCCTCCTTTAATTCCGCACAAAACGTATTCTATTGATAAATTGACTAGTACTTGCCAGTTTCAAGTAATATGCCTCTGGAGTCGAGAATCGTTTACCTAGGGTGGGTCCCTTACAAAATGTTGGGATTGTTATGTACATTAAGATATTTACCTTAGAACACAATTTGGTGAGACCCATTTTAATTATTGCAGTAGGATTTTATATTTATATTTTATGTATACACTTTTTTAAATGAATTTCTAATTCTATAAAACAATATAATGAAGGTGATATTAATATATTATAGATCAACTAACACAAACCATAAGTTGGATCGGTCACGGGTTCAAACCTGCAGGTGGACCTAGGATTTTTTAATGGGGGTAAATAATTCTTAGTTAAGCCGTCCGCCGGAGGGGACGTAAAACGGTTGTCCCGAGCCTGTGCGATGTCAGGTAATCTTTAAATATCCCTATCCTAATTAAACCTGGATAGGCAAATATTAGGGCTTTGACTGTAGCATCGTCCGATTAGCCACAGTAGTATAAAGTTACCTTAAATAAATGAACGATATAAGTTGGATCAGCTTGGTTGGCTTTGTATTAAAGATATGGTTTATACGAATGTTGTGATTTTACTTTTAAGGTCGTGAACTAAGAAATTCATTTATATAATACTAGACAGAAATATATGTTGTATGTTAACCATGTAAAAACCAGTGGAGCTTCAAATTTCCTTGTTTATTAGGTGATTAGTAAAATATAATACATTACTTAATTTTATTGAACAGTGAATTGAAGTGTTGTGAATTTTAAAACAAATTTTGTTAAACAATAGTCTATTATAAAAAATATATATTTTATGAAATATTTTTTATTATCATTAATATTTATAATTTATGAGATATAGGCTAAATATATAAACAAATCAAATAAGGAGATATGTATAATAAACTACTTTTTAGAGCATTTAAATATCATTGATTTGAGTAGTATGAGACATCTGTAGGTCTGATAGTTCATAAAATAACGTAAAACTTTATGAGAAGAAATCCATTAAAAGTACATGTTGTCATTCGTCCGTCCATTAAATCCAAATACCCTTAGTTCCTTGACTATAATGACAAGCTGAATATCCGATCTGAAATAAGCATCGTGATTTTTAAAATAATCATTTTTATCCATAATTTATTCCGAATTAGGTCTTAATTATAATACAGCTCATGAGATGTTTTATAAATGATCTATCTTCATCTTAACAATTTTTTCCCTTTAATTCTGAGAAAAATTAATTTTAATCATGTTAAAAAAAAAGAAAGAAATATAAATGTTTTTACACCTCTAAAATTTATTATTGTATTATATTTATGTTTACTTCTTGTTTTTTTAGCATTAAAAAATAAATAAAATACATAACAACCCATTTATAAACCTCTCAAGCGAAACGAGACATATCAGGTGACGTATCAGGCAGGCAATCCCACGATTTACAGACTTTTTATGACTAATTATACGGGGCCAACAAAAACAAGCTAGATAAATTATATACATTATTTTCTTCCTTTTCATTTATTAGCATTAAATTGACTAAAATCAGGTCTTAGCCGACTGATATAAAAGTCAAAACACAGTTTTGTCAAATCTTAAATGATTTATAGATGTTTACTTATTTATTTTGAGAGGATTAAAGTATTTGTGTTATCTTTAATAGATAAGAATATCGGCTAAATAATACTGTCCCGATTAGATTTTGTTTAGACTTTTTTTTTACTGATTTTATTGGCTTAATATTTTTTTTATTTCTAACAATATCAATTGCTGTTTTTATTTTCTTTAATAATGCGTTAATTCGTTACATAAACGTTTCTTATAGCATACCTTGTAGTGTAAGCAATGTAAAGAAATAACTAACATTACTGTATGAATGTATCAGAAAGTTATTATGGAGCATAATATTCAAATTTAAGGAGAAAATTAAAGGATTAAAACAGGAGCTTAACAATTTAATTATAACAGAATTTAAGCGTTACATATATTTATGACACATACATTTAGAAAACTGCATAATTTATTAAAATCATTAATCCAATGATTTAGCAAAACATTTAAGATTCGACATATGAATAACATTTATTTACTAATTCTTATTTCGCAGTTAGTCTGTTATTATAATCAAATTATTTGTTGCATATGTAATTAAATTAAGTTTATTTACTTTAAGTTCATTCAAAATTTTAACGGAATATCTCGTTGATTATTGACTTTTCATCGTAACAATATTTTATGTTCTAACAAATCGTTGCATGATTTAAATAAATCAATTCCGATACCCATGACTCCATCTTGATAAACGACTTACTTGGTATCCTCATACAAACTAAACAACAAGCAACTGCTTGACTACATCTACACTTATTTGACAAACGTTCTTATCTTTCACCAAACTACAAACGGCTTATTTATATGACCATCATAAGATCAATCTGGACTCCCGGAGTTAAGCTCTGGAGCTCTATTGAACCATCGAATTCCTCTCGAATCCAATCCTTACAATCCGTCATGATGATTAAAGTCATCCTTAAGACTATGTTGCTGATTTGCTCCGAACTAGGTTCTTTTCCTTCCATGACAACCTCAATTTCTACTGTAAAACACTACTTTCAATCCTTGCTTCCTCTCCCATTCCTGATAATCCTCCGAGCGTCTGAAAAGAAGATGGACCCGAGACATTCTCTTTTAGAATACGCATATGTTGTGAGTGCTACCAATGTGTAGTTTCTCTGCAAATGTGGTTCATGTCATTTAGCATATTTATAAGTTGTGTTATGTAACACAGTTGTGAATATAAATAATTAATAAAATAAAAAATAATCCTCCTGTAAGCTAGATATACTACTAGATATGTATGTATACTCAGATATACACAAATACCAACGAGTCACTTCCAAATTACGTATGTTGTTTTGGTTTTGGTTTATTATTTTCAAATAATGAACCTTTCTAATCAACCAAATAAAAAAATTACCCTCTTCAAAATTTGAGGGCTTTCGTTTTAAGACGCGTTGAACCCGAATAACGTATTTTAAAAAATCCGTTTGTCCGCCGTCCGCGGGGTATTCAACGATGATTCTAATACTTGGACGTTGGTATTAGCTGGTTATTATTTAAATGGCGGTTGATTCGAAGTGATTAAATTCAATAACTCAGTTATTTTTAAGATAGAGAAAAATGTATTAGTGTTAATTAATAAAAAAAACCGCGAATAATTATGAAAAAGAGAAAAAGAAAAGAAAACAATTGAAATTTTTTCCATTAATACGCCCATAACTCGGGTATTTTCGAAGATCGAGAAAAATATCTAGAGAGTTTTAGAATCAGTAAAACGCGATAAAAAAAAAGTGTTTTCTAATTAATTAATGAATACCTAAATGTTATAGTCCTTAAAGCTATGCAATAGAGAATTGAATTTCCCACCAAATAAAAAAAGAATCATTAAAATTGGTTAAGAAATAACAGAGATATAGCGTTTTGAAATTAGCAGTGGTGATATGCCATTTTTCTTTGCATTGTTTATTGCTTTTCATATTATTTAATTGCCTATATAAAGCTTTATAAAAAGTCATCCCGTAATATTGTTATTTGAAAATAATAAACCATTCTGTAATTATTTTTTTATATATCTTGTAGAAATGTTTATATTTTTAAAAAGTGCTAGTAAGTAAGTTTTTCGTTTGTGTTGTAAAATAGTATGTTGGAAGATCTTTGGGTTTAACTGCGGCAATGACGAAATGTTAATTAGCTCGAGTGCGTAAGGAGCACGCCTGATTGATTATTCATTAAGTCTTTTATCTTCTAACTTTTGCTGTTGATATTCTCCTTGGCTCTCACTAGTTGAACTTATATCAGCGTCCAAGGAAATGAAATTTTACTGCTGTGTTGTTTAAGGATGTGATGGTGTAGTGTAGGCGCTGAGATTTAAAGGGGCAGGGGGAAGGGTCGGAAGGAGGGATTTTTTGTTGGGGTTGAGGGCCTTCAGTTGGAGGGCCTGTTCCCCTCCTCTTTCGATCATCAAAACACCACTCATTTGTTCCGAGCCTATAGCTCATGATTTCACCATAGCCAGGCAAACTGCAGTGTTCGTTTTTTCAGTCCAAGAACAGTACTGTTACTTATTTTAGTATTTACATTTGTTTTTTTATAAGCTGATACTTTAATCTTAATTAACAACACTTAATTTTTTTTTTTTTTTTAAATTGCCTTATTGAGAAGTAATACAATCTGCCACTATCTCGGGCAATAAGTATTAGAGATAAAAGAAGTCATTCATTCCATATGTACAAAGTAAAACAAATAAAAAATAAAATACCTCAATAACAAATGAAAAATAAAAAATAAAATAAAATAAATGAAATAAAAGAAAATAATTATATTCATGGCCACATTCATACCTATATACAATATTTACATACTGCCCCTGGGAACTCCGAATCGAACCTCTGCATCCAGAAATGGATGCCGAAGCACAATGTCAGGAGATCCCAGCGCCTCTCAGTCAGCCGCGTCACCAATCTAGTCAGTGGAGACTGAGTGAGGGCGCTAGAGCCTCACACTCTCAGGCATGAGTGGAGAAGTTGGCCATTGCCAGCACTCCAATTGCGTATTTATAAGAGATCTCTCGGCCACTGCCGCCTCAACCGACGAGGAGGGTTGTAAGGATGGTTGGTACTAGATAGAGATTGTGCCAAGGGATTAGGAAGAAGAGTAAGTTTCTGATGGAAAGTTGAGAATTTGGATGGGATCAGATCAAGGGGATCTTGAGGTCATGATGTAAGGTCTTGTTTGTAACATAATAGGGAGCATTGACTATTGTTCTGAGGACTTTGGACTGAAAGGATTGGCTACGTTTGATGTTCGAAAATTTAGTAGTACCCCATAGTTCAATTCCGTAGGTCCACATAGGTTTGAGAATTGTCTTGTAAATTAATAGTTTGTTTCCAACGGAAAGTTGTGATGTTCTGTTCAGTAGTCTATATAACTGTCCGTATCTTCTGTTGAGCTCTTAACACTTAAATAACATCAAGAATTTTTTTAATAGAAATATAAAATAATTTCTATTCTGGGACTGGGTCTCCTAAGAATAACAGGTTTGCACAGTTGAAATATACACCCTGTCTGGCCAACAGACACAAGGATCATAATTAATTATAATTATGAGTTAAATGTCTTAAATTGGACTGATTGTAATATTACTCAATAAAGAATTGTTTCTGGAAATTATGGGTTAATATATGTGTGTGTATCACACGCGCATATACACACATAAATAAATATATAATGATACAATAAAATAAAAACAATTCTTAGAAAATATTGTGTTGAAAAAAACTAAAAACAAATTAATAGATAACAGAGTTTAAATGTATACAATGAACAAATATTACTCTTCTTTCAAAGTGTGTTGTCAGGAATATAAATATCACAGTTTTTAAGCGTAATAAAAGGTATCGGAAAAGTTGGGATTTGAATGAGAAGAGAGAAAAGCAGCATGGTGGATATGAGTAGTTAAAGAATTCCATAAAGTAGAGGAGTGGACAAGGAAGGAACGATCAAAAGATTTAGTCCTATTGGTAGGAAAGTAAAGGTCGGAATGTCGCGATCTTCTTTCAAGTGAATGGACTGAAGATTTAGATTGTAGGAGACTGCGGATGTCTGGGGGATTTTGGGAGTTAATGATTTGGTAAAGGTATGATAAATATCGTCTGCGAATTGGGGACTTTATTTCTTTAACCCGCCGTAAAAATGGGTCACATGAGACCTCTTGTGTACTGAGGACAAATCTTAAAAATATGTTCATGATTCGTTTTAGCCTGTCCTCAAGCACAGTCGAGAGGCAATCATATACTTAGCAAAAATAGTCAAAGTGAAGGAAAATAAGCACGTTTTTAGAAGAGGGCGTGTGAATATTAACATGAAATACCGAGAAACATTAATAAACAGTAATACAGTTATGAATTTGTCTCGAAAAAAGGTGGTCGCCTGGAAAAAGGTGGGGTTATTTTGAATCTTAGGTATGATGGTTTGTATTAACCACCTCTTTAAAAAACCTACGTTTTCACACTCACTAACCTCGTGCATTTTCCGCCATCTTGAAAAAACCGCTTTATGAAAACTATTGTCAGCAATTTTAAAGGTCATTAAATTTATTGCTAATGCTGTTTACTTTATTTACTGCTTAACATATTAAAGTAATTCGAACAGCGTTTGGAGGCGGCCAAAATCTGATATAAAAGCAAAAAAACCGAAAAACGTCTGTTACCTCAGCAATTTAGCTATAGTAACTTTTATATAATTTAAAATATTTAAGAAATGGTAAATCTGAAGTAATAACAATGATGACTAGAATTAATAAACATAATAATTTTCTCACCTTGTCATTCCGAGGTTGCGGAAGAAGCTGAAGGCGAGAACGTGGGTCGAAACGTTGGTTCACAGTAAATAGTTAATACTATTTTGAATAACATTTGTTGACCTCCACTCCAACTACCTCATCCTTAAGTTACATCATTATCTGTCGATTATTGAATGTTGTGAAATTATTACATTTATAAATTTGATAATCCAGGTATTATAAATAAATTAGAGTCAGCCAGCCTTCTTACATAATATAACATTACATTTTTTTTAAAAACAGTTCGATCTCTTTTAGAGTAGCTACATGTCTACCATATAAAACCAATTGACATAGGAACACTTAAAAATTTGTTTTCAATGGAATGAAAATAAATAATGTACTTCTTAACATAAATAGAATTGTGTATATATATATATAATATATATATATATATATATATATATATATATATATATATAAAAATGATAATACAATAAAAACTCTCCAAAAGTAAGAAGCTGAAGTTAAGACATGAAGTTAATAGCCGGATTAGAAAGGCAACCTTGCATACCATGAAATTAGCCACATAATTGGTACAAAAAAATAAATAATGCTACAAAATTAGTCCTTTATAAAAAAATTTTCCTACCCATCCTGCTGTATGTAGCAGAGTACTGGATAGGCCCAAAGCAAGTTGTATATAGAATGACTACCACAGAAATGAGATTCCTGCGAAGGATAGTAGGAAAAACAAGGAGGGACTGCGTTAGGAACGAAGTCATCAGGGAGGAATAGAAAGTGGTGGCACTGAAGGATATAATAGAAAAAAGCCAACTGCGCTGGTTTGGGCACGTGTGCAGGCTTCCAGAAGACAGGAGAGTGAAATGGTTCATGGAAGACAAACCAATAGGAAAGAGAATGGTTGGAAGGCCCAGAACTACGTATATGCAGTACCTGGAGGGACTCGAAAGAAAGAGAGGCAAATCAGTGACCCAAATGAAAAATACGGCCATTCAAAGGGATGAGTGGAAGCGATGGACTGAGGCTGGTGCTCCACGCTGAAAGGCACTAAGGAGCTTGTGAAAGAAAGAAGAAGAATTAAATTAATATTTCTAAATTCTTTGATTTATTGAAAAGCTAATAAAGAAAAGGTCTTTTTTTTTTTTTTTTTTCATGTGAATGAGATTAGTTATGCAAAAGGTTAAGCAAAAACTATTACGAATTGGTTGACATTGGCATTCGCTGAACCAATACACTTTTTGTAATATTCAAGGTTTTCTTAATTGATTTTAAATCACTTCTTATAGAAATTGTATTTTTGGGTATTTATTGCTTTAGGCTTTGGCCGTAAATTCACCTCCAGACCCCAAAACGCATGCAGCATAAAGGCGCCCTTAGAGTTGTAAGAGAGTTAGTTGTAGGACTATTGGAACATCCTAGTAGGTTTTTGTCTCCAGGGAAGTTGGACCTTCACACCCCGATAAGAAGAGGTCTGCAGGAGGCAACATATGTTTCATGTATATATTTGTATTTATAATTAGTCAAGAGGTTTATTTTTTGTTTTCTCTTGCAATAAATGGCTTTATTTATGAACTATATGGATATACATTGCATTGTTATTACTTTATTTTATTTCACCTAACATATCGTCTCATAAATAGTCCTTTTTTTCAATTAAATATTAATTAATTCGAATCTGTAGTGAACTTTTCGATTTCAGTTTTCCTATAAAGATAAGATTAAGAGAGAATGGTTGATAAAAGTAAATATTTTTTTAAACATATAATCTCTCCAGTCAGGAAAGATAAATTGCAATTTTGTGAATTTCTATTAAAATACACTTTCATAAAAATTTACTTTGTTAAAATATAATTTCAGGATGACAACCGATTGAAGAGGGAATCCGGCACTCTTTAAAAAAAACAATTTAGTCCATGATTTATTTGGAATAGATCTTTTACTAAGAAATACTTGCGTCATTCACATTGTTTATTTTAATGGATTGTTTGGGAATGTTCTTACAATACTCCTTTTGCATAAAAATATTACAGACTTTTATTGTGTTTCTCAATTCTTAATTGACACGTTTTCGTTTATTTATGTAATTTATATCTTTGTTTACTTTGTCCAATAATTTATTTAATTATGTACCCCAAGTGCCTTTGAAATTCATTATTATTTTAAATAAAAGTAAATTTTAATCATTACTTTTGTCTTCTTTTTTTTTTTCATGATGTATTATATTAATGAGAAAAACACTGGAATTGAATAAACCCAGCAAAATATTTTCTCTCAAATTTCTTTAGCTCATATTTCTTCTCAAATTATGCTTTGTTAAAATTAATAAACAATTTTAATCGCTTTTTTCATGACTGAATATGTTTTTATCATTTATTAAACTTAAGTTAAGTATAATCTATATTTTATTTTTCAAAAAAGCACAACTTATTATTATACCACACTTTGGTTTATACTTTATTTTGAAATAGATTAATTTATCTATTCTGTTTATAGGAATGCTTTAATTGTTCAATGATTTAAATTAATTGGTTTTTTAAATGATAACTAATTGTGATAAGTACATCCATGGATTGTATATTATGTCATATAGTTTTCCTCACAATTTCCAAGAAGAACTAATGATTACGGGTAAAATCGTGGTATTTGTTTCTCCAATAACAACTAATATGGGGACAGGGGGATATGAAAGGCGGTATAATACTATTATAATTTGAACTTTAAGTTTGAATTAAACAACCTACTTTAAACTGCAATAGCTGTGTTAAAGCGGGTTTACTCAAAGATTATTATACTTAAAACTTGTCATATATATACAAATAATAGTAATTGTTTAATGTTATTGCTTTGTTGTTTTGAGCTTAGCGAAGAAATAGTACATTCAGTGAGTGAGATTTGTTTTTACTTATACTGTTACTGCTGTATAATTGAACAGGTCGGCTCCGGACAAGACGGTCTAAAAGACCATAGTTTTATCAATCTTTTTTTATATATTATAAGATTGTTATATTTTTGTTGTAATATACTGAAAAACACTAGAAAAACAGTTATCTATATATCTATCAAAGATTTACTACTGTTTAATACCGACGGTAATTCTCAAGTTAAGGGGCTGAGATTTTATCTATAGTTGATAAGGAATTTATTGTTGGTAAACTCCATAAAAACTTCATTAACGTAACATTCAGGAATTTTCAAAAAATATTTTTTAAATTCAAATTGTTTCATTATGATTTGTGATTTGATGCAGATTTGAATTATTTTAAATTTTATCTTCATTAACTTATTGCTTACCACTATACTTCGTTTCATTCATTCTTGTTTAAGACACACGTAGTAATGATTTTCATTCGTGTGGTAATATACAATTATTAGTACAAATACAATGCAGTACAATATGATGTGTGCAAACTGCTCTAATAATCAAACTGCCTAATGAAATATATCTTTTAATAGAATAAATTTTATGGTTAATTTCCAATTACTACTAAAATCCAACTAAGTAAACTGTAGTATAACATTAGTATATCAATATCCTTTAATAAAGTTACTAATGTGTTTTTTATGTATTGAATTTCAATTATAACACTAATAAGAGTTCCAAAATGAAATAAATACTTATTGCTATTCCTTAATTGTAATTCAGAACAATATCTCGCATCAGTAATAAGAAATCAATCTAAGATAGATAACATCTGCATTATAAAATGATTATTATAAAAAAAAAAAATTTCACTGTAAAAAACAAAAAAATATTGTTCACCCCTACCTCGTCTTTGAAGGCTATTTGAAGGGGGTTTCTGGCTAGGGGCGAGGGAGAGGGATAAATGCCGAGATAAAAGCCCCCTAGCACCGAGAAGGGAACTCTTCATTATTTGGTTTCAAGTTTTTGGTCCTCTGTGGTTGCCAAGCAAGGCGCGTTCGAAGCAACGCGCGCTAACCCACTCACTCCAGTAGTGACTCGCATAACAGCCTTCTATGCTCAAGGTCGCGGGTTAGAAATTGAAAAGCCTTTGCAATGTGAGGTATTCGTTAAAAATCCCTATCCTAATTAAACCTTGATAGGTGAATTTAGGACTCCCATTGTGGTGTTGTCCGATTAACAACAATTGAATAAATTTACGTTAAATGAACAAACAAACAAACAAGGAACAATGTTATTATTAGAAAAAGAAAAACGCATGATCCAACAAAAAAAAACTAAAAGGAACTGTAAACTTTGATTAGGTCATATCTGAAGTTCAAGGAGACTGAGTCATGTTTGCAAGTGCGATAAACCTTGCTAAGAACGAGGCAGCTTTAAAGTTGCTTTCGAAATCGCTACCGCTAAATCCGGCAGTTGTTTTAGTTCCATTACTGACGGAATTCCTCTTAAAGGCCATGACGGTCTGTGACAGAATATTTCAACCTTTATTTGCAGTAAGACAAGTGAGTAGTTGATCTGAAGAAAAAAAAGTCATTGTGTATGATAAGTTAATGATACTTTGTGTTAATTACGTTGATCCGTGTATCCATAGGAGGGGAGAATTGTTATGAGGAAATAATAATACATATTCTAAATAAAATAGGCGGGATGACGTGGATTGTGCGTTTCCTAGCAAACGGACTACAGAAATATGGAATAAAAAGAGTTCGCGTCTGGATAATAGGGAGCTTCTAACTCGGCATTTATCCCACGTGTCCGAGAACCTCTGTATAGCCTTCAAAAGCTAAAAAAAAATCTGAATAAATACTAGTAACCATATTCGTTTTGCTGTAATAGTTTAGTATGTATAAATTGACTTAAACAGAATCGAGTTTCCTTACATTCCCTTGTTTCCCTAAAAATATTCCTTCACCACTCCTCAAAAATTCTCAGAATCTCAGACCTTCGACCATAACAATGTATCTAAGAGTAAATATCGTTATTAGGCCATGAAATTGTTTATATTATAAATAAGTTATTTATCAAGTGTACAAAAAACATATGTTATTGCAAATTTGAGAGAATATAAGATCAAAGAAGTTATTGGATGATTGTTTAAAAAATGAAGAATGAAACCTCTTGCACTTAATAAGTCTTAAACTTTTGCCATTTTTCAGGAATTTCTTTATGTTTTGGGGTGGATATTCCATCCATTTAATGTCATTAATAATTATTGCATATGCAATTATGATTGTGTTGTGCATGAATTTTAAAATAGTCTGATGCTTCATATTGAAGACATTGGCGGAGAACCGGAAGAGGACAGATAGAAATGTACTGTTATCCTTTAGACTGAGTCAGAATGGTCCTGACTGGTGCGCCAATAGTCCGTGACGGTGACGCATCTAATAAGGTTCGGCTCCTGTTGAGGGGTTGATGAAAGGCAGGGTAGGAACCTACTGTTGGGGTATTGCTTATCGCAGTGCTGTCTGTCTTTTCAGCATTATATTATTCACCAATTTCAAAGAACATTTCTATAACAGAAGGTGTTGAAAAATAACAGGGGTACTCGAAGTCTCTAATCTAGACTGATGTATCGCGCTATTTTGTACAATAATATATCGTAGAAAACCACTCATATAACAGGTTCAGTTTCACAGACCTGATTTTGTGTTAAATATTATATCTAGTCCAGATAAGATTTCGGAAGATTGCATTTGTATAAGACGGTTAACTTTTTCACTAGTTGTAGGCTTAAAGAGTAAAATGAAAATGTAAAAGAGTTATTTTCACTTTTATAAATAAAATAAGTAATTATCAGCTGAAACCTTTTGGAGAGTTTCATAACATGGTTTCTTACATTCAGAACTTTCAGTTCAGAAAATCACACTAGTAACCTGCAATATTGCTCTTAATTATTTTTAGAGTGGTGTTGAGAACGGCATCCTCCAATAGCATGCCCCCTCTTACTCAATGAACAGAAACAGCCAAAAGAAATGCACAGGAGTTTCGTTTGGGTCGGACCATGTAGCTTGCAAATCCCTAGAGAAGGGATGGAGGAGCAAGTGGCTTGAAAATATAAAAATACAACTAGTTATAATATAAACACTGTCTATAAATATATACAATTTTGAAAATTAAGTGTGTTGCTTGGAAGTAGAAAAAGTATCTAACCACAGCTGTCATTATATTCCCTTAGTTCACGTTTCTTGTTTATTCATTTAATGCTATAGTGGATAATCGGGCAATGGTACACTGAAAGTCCTAAATGGCTAATTAGGGTAAGGATCTTGAGCGAGTACCTGACTTCTTCAATCTGTAACTGACATCGCACAGGCTCAGAACCACCGTTTTACGTCCCCTCCGAAGTGCAGCATAACCATGGAATGTTATTCCCATCTGCCGGGATTGAAAACTGTTAAAAAATAATGGTCACTACACCTCAGATGGACCTTTTATTATTATGTTTCCATCTGTTACTTTTACAATTATTATTTTTCAAACGATTTTTAGTG
Organism: Piezodorus guildinii; assembly: GCA_023052935.1. NCBI lineage: Eukaryota > Metazoa > Arthropoda > Insecta > Hemiptera > Pentatomidae > Piezodorus > Piezodorus guildinii. Next base: position 171,671,808 of record CM041292.1, on the reverse strand, counting down.
AGGGAAGAGTTGAAGCCACCTTGATCTGCCAGCTTACGCTATTGACAACCAATAAACCTCTGCGTGACACATGGTTTACAAATCATTGACATATAGTATTAATATCATAATATCATTTAGTATTAATGCACTATTATGAGCCAGTAATGTAGTGGCTTTTATTTATTTTATTATAGAAATTAAAAAAAAAAAAAAAAAAAAATTAAATACGTTTGTGCCTAGCTCTACTGTGTAGTTCATGATCTTAATTTTCTATCGTAATCATCATATAAAACAATCATTCGTTTTACATAAGATTGTTATTATAATATCTTAATACGTTTTTCTCTAGAATTTAGGAAAACGGAAAACTGGTTACCATTTTAATTAAAATTTATGAAATTCGTGTTAATGAAAATTAATCCATTAGCATTCAGTTGCGTATTCAAGGATGAATACGCCACACTCCGAGCGTTTTCCACGATTCCATCTCTTCCCTTTCCATCAAGGAAAAACCACCTTTATTATTAACCCCTTCGTTCTACTTGAATTCACATGTTTTAAACACGCTTCTAAACATCCTCTACATGGCCTCTTAAATAAACAAACCATTCTTTCCATTTCCTAGAAATGTTTTCGAGTATGTCCATTTATATAGACAGCGTTCAAATAGTTAGTTACTATCGGTTGCATTGAATATATTTGCGGCACTGCGCGCTTCCGTATAGATCTGATCCATTCAAAGCATTTTTACATTAAAAAAAAGATGTATGAGAACTAAACCATATCATCATACAAAATCTAAACTTTAACTATCGCTTAAAATGACCGATCTATAAATAAATTATTTGGCTTGTGCATGGTTGTTTAGGCTTAAGAGTGAGTCTACAGGGAACTGGATGGAATCTTTCCAAAATAGAGTTAACAGAAAAACGTTGTGAAGGACATACTCATATATAGAATGAAATCATGATGATAGTCAGGATCTGAGAAAAAAAATAAATTTACTCGAATGATTCTATGGTTAATTTCAAGATTGAACACTTAAGTAATCAACAAATATTAATTCATTTAGTTTAATTTAGCGTATAAGTAATGTGTGGAATATAAGTTATAAGTGAACTCTCATGAAAAGAATTTCTCAGAGTATCAATCTTCCGAACATTACTCCTGATAAGTATTTCATAGAAAGTATTCATGCATTCAAATAACGATGAAGGAGTATGAATTATTACACACGGTGATATATTGCATATCTTATCTATTTTTTTTTATCCATCTTCTGAAAGTTTTTTTTATTTACAACTTCCATACGAATCTTCCAAATAAAATGCATCTTCTTTTTTCCCTATTGCTATTGTTGTTATAGTAGTACTTCCCCCTATATAATAAATTCTTAGTCTGGTCCTCAGGTCCATACGCCTTTTCCATTTGCTCTTTTTTATGTAAAATCGCAAAACGCTAAATTTCCATATTGGGTTGTCAAATATGTCGTAGCGTTTTTTAATATTTCAATTTCATCCCCTCTGTGTTTATGACATCATGTTTCCTTGGCTAATAATGTTTACATATTCTAAAAAAAATGATTAGTTAAGGTGCTTTTATGCATTAGTTTCAACCGAGTTCCATTATCTTTAAGTGGTATTTTGCCTGCTCAAAATGCCAGAGAACAAAAATTCATTTTCGACATTTAATGAGATTTTATTACCGAAAAGGAAAATTCTCTGCACAGACAGTTAAACATTTGTTTAATGCGTATGGCAACGATGCCCTAGGAGAAAGCCCGTAAGTAAGTGGTTTGCTGGGTTCAGAACCGGATATTTTGATTTGGAAGACGCAAAGCGCTCATGTCCTTCAGCTGTTGATGAACAAATTCCAAAGATTACCTAGAAGATGGCAACGTTTAATAGATCAAAATGGGTGATATATATGGTAATTGATTATATATATATATATATATATATATATATATATATAATATATATATATATATATTATATATAATATATAAATATATAAATATTTACAAAAATCTGAAGTTTTTACTGATATTACCACTAAAAAACTCTAAGAACTTATTTTACTACCCAATATTAAAGAGAGAAATACTTTATTTCATTAAAAGTACAACAAAACAAAACAGTGCTGCCCAACTGTATTCGGTTGTTACCATACACAGCGTACTCAATCTAATGACATGTGATATTGAGTTGAAATGTTATAAATTTATCTTCCATTTTTTTCTTTATGAATAGCTTTATGTTACAGTATATTGTATAGAAAATCTTCATTAACTAAACTGAATTTTAAGATAGATTTTTCATTGCGTGGATTGAACGGAGCTACGGTTATATCTTACAATGCATAATTGTCTCAAATAAAATATTAAACGACCACTAAATCTTTTGTATATGATATTAGATATTTTTTTATAAGATATTTTTATCGCGAATTATTGGACTAGGGTGATATTTTTTATATTTGTTTTAATTGATTTTCACTTTAAAAATAAAAACAAAAATCTGTACCTCTATAACCCATGAAGGGTCTTTGGCACAGTGCATATAGAGATTCCTACTGTTTCTAGACCAACGGCCGTGCAATGAAGTGAGTAGCCCTTGATAAGGCTCACCCACCAGGTTTTTTCCCAATTTGGGTACCCTCTTTAAAGCGGCTGGGTCTGCCCCAGGAGGGTCTCCTTACCCTAGAGTCGCTTCACGGCTGAATTAATAGAAGAAATAATATTCTGTCGTAGCCGGGATTCGAATCCAGGACCCGGATAACAGTAGACCAGCGCTCGATCCACTTGATCACGCCGCTGCCATCTTTTTTACTTCAAAAATTAAAATGTATTTTAAATCTTTCTCTATATTAGACGAATATTTGAAAGTTAGTGCCATATTTTAAATAATTAAATTTGTATATATACCTAGGTCATGGCGATGTTAATATTTTATATTCGCCTGAAAATCCAGCAATTTTATTTCTAATCTAGATATGCTATTGAAGAAAAAATACATTATTTACTTTAGTGCCCTTTGCAATAGTCAAGGTTTCTGAATCATTTAGCGCCCTGCTTATAGCCGGTCCCTGTAACTTATTTCCTGAGGTGGGTATATGGTGTTGGCCATTAGGAGTTGATAGTTCCCCCTGCCATTGGTTTCCTCCGGCTATTTTTTATTCAAGTAGCCGCTTGATTTTCTCCACACGGCTGGACAGGCTCCATCCTGGGAATAATGCTTTCAGAAAAATAGGGTCACGTCTCAGGAGCCTTTAGATAATCCATGCCTCTAGGTTTGATGCCATGAGGCCCAACCACAGTATCATTGAGTTTCATATTTATAACGGGTTAACATGATCATATTTTACGTGGAAAGCCATAAATACAACCCCGTACTCTGGTTGTTATTATAGTAATATATTATGTTGTTTCTTTAAATTAGGAAAAAACATAATTTAAGTTTGATATATGTAATTAATTTGAGAACAACATATAAAACTTATTTTTATATGTAGATACGAGGTAAGGGGATTTAACTTTTTTACCTAAATGGGTGTTACTCCACTTATGGCAAACAGGACGGGTTATCCTACGGAGCACCACTTTAAACTCGGTGTGGTCTGATTCGAAATTACTATGGTAACTCCTTTTATTTTAAATGGTTAAACAAAATTATATTTATAATTAAAAAAAAAAAACGACTGACTCCCGATTATTTCTACAATTTCTACAGTCGACTATACATCTTCAATCACTCCTTATACATGATAATTTATAACAGTAATTAATATGTATTGGTACCAGTCGAATACATGTAGTTAGTTATATTACATATTAGCCATTATTATTTATAAAGACATCCGTTTTCTCCTGCTTCTTATATTAACTTGTTATAAATATACAAATATGGAGTCAGCTGTGGTGTAATAGCATAACAGGCTTCTATGCCTAAGGTTCAAAAACGGCCGATGGCCCTAGGATTATTTAAAGTGATTAAAAATGTTGGTCCCGAACCTGTGCAATGTCAGGTACTCGTTAACCTGGATAGGCAAAATTTTGTACTCTCAATGTAGCATATTCCGATTAGCCATAGTAGCATAGAGTGACGTTAAATGAATAAATTACCAATATATAAAAAATAAAATTCTTTGAATTGAATCCAACGAGTTTACAGACGAAAAATTCATCTTGAAGAAGTGTATGTACTGGTACAAATAAATCTATTTAAAATTGATATAGTTCTTTCTTTTTTTTTTCAAATGAAATCTATATCTATATACAACCATTAAAAATTGTTTTTCACTAAGAACCTGTACTTCTAAAACAATTAGTACTATTAGTTGTTACATGCTAATCAATAAATATTTAAAATTAATGGAAGGAATTAGTCCGGTGGCGGTCATTAAATGAAACAACTAAATAGTTTCAACTATTTTATTGTTTGCCAACGTTTCGACCCCCTTTGTGGTCATCATCAGGGCGCATGGTGGGAGAATGGAAACTGACATTTATTACATCCACAATGATTTAAAATTAATATTTTACTTCTCAAAATGATGATTCGTTTTAATTAATTATTTTGATTTTATCCATTACAATTTAAGGATACTTTGTTTATTTTTACATTCACTTACCTATATACGAAATATATAGAAAGGTAAGTATTGCGATCGTAACAATTTCCAAATGACCCAATGACCAAGAGGTCTTTGTGTCTCGGTGAGTGTTTGGTTAGTCTTGTAGTACTCTTAGTAAGTCGTACAAAACTGAAATTTCATATTAAAGAAAACTAAGCCCATTGCTATATGTTACAGCAATATTTTCATTAAAATAAGACAACCAGAAGAGCCACTTTATACCATGCATTTAGCATCTTTTTACGAGTTTCTTAAAAAACGGCTCTAACGATTTTCATGAAACTCCCTATATCGATGTAAAATTCAATAGGTTTTAATATCATGTAGGTTTCATTCTGATTGAAATAGTCTGGCAGGGCTTAAATTTCTATATTTTAAATTTTCTTTCTTTAAACTACCTTTAATTTTGTAGAATCTATAAAAACAACTATATCATCAATTTAGCACTGATAACGGATAAATATATAATTTGAACGAACACGATATCCAAGAAAGAGAAAAGACCACAAATATTTGTTACGCAATTTTTGTGTTTTTGACCATAAAACAATAACATATACGTATAATAAGCCGTTGGAAAGCTAAAGATTTTAGAAAAAAATATTATGTTATACACAAAATTGTAAAAGTTAACAAAGAGTGACGAAAAGCCGATAAAACAAAATGATTGTTGTAAATAATAATTTAATCACATTATTTAATAAAAGACATGTTTCTGTTGAAATACAATTTAATAAATTCATTAACAATTTATTTTCATCTCTAAATATATTTAAAAATTCTTTAATTGATTTTAACAACGGAGTTAAGTAAAAGTCATGTGTTGGGCGCACCAGATTTTTTCAAATGTATTTAGCATGCAATTTTTAAGCTCTTCTCAGCTCGATTTCTTATAATATATTCAACGTGGTGTCATATATCACAACTAATCCACAAAGACATTAGTGTTGGAAGTAATGGCCATTATTAGACAAAGCTGAAAGGTTAAGATAAATAACTACAAGAAAGACAACAATATAGGCTTAGTGTTATTTAAATGTACCCCGTTTCCTCGAGAGGAGACCTTGGTAGCCTATAAGCGGCCTAGGGTTTCTTTGTCGACTTGGTATTTGCGGATCCTTTATCTCTGCTGACAAATGTGGGTCTATTTCCGAGTGAGGACGCGATTCGAGAGATCTAATAGTGCCATCCTAATGTCGGAGGAGTCGAGGCTGGATGGATCGCAGATAACGGGCTGCTCTTCCTTAACCGATCGCAGGCCCGTTCTCACTGCCGCCCACCACCTCGGCCAGTCCTTCCTACTTCTTTCTACGCTCCAGTCGATAAATAGCCATGGTGTCATAGCAAATGTATTCTATCTCTTTGCAATGCAAACACTTCCTGGCCTCCAGTTTACTGAAAAAGGAGTTTCTAAATACTCCATTACTGGTCATTGGCCATCTATTACAGAATCCTTTAATTTAAATGAGATGTCAGTAATTGCAAATATATGTAGACATGTAATACATTTTACTTCCACTTTCCTTTATATGAAATATTGAATTGTAAAATAAGTTTGTATCGTTTATTACCGCTGATTTCAATAACAACTTTTTAAATCAATTATATATATGACCCATTTTGAACAAATTCAAGTTGCCTTGTGTCGTGTATGAAGGCCTCTCGAAGATGCTCGTGGGCAGATTGAAACGAATCGTTAATTGTTTCCTAAGATTTGTTTTCGGTACTTTGGGACGGTCGCATGTATCCACCTCTATGATGAGTCAAAGTGGCTATTTTTCTCGATTCGAAGGCAATACTTCCTTGGTTCATTTCTCTATCAAACAATCCGCTCCCACTGCCCATCTAACCTCTACAGCCTCCTACAATTTAAATCCAAAGCCCATACCCCGAAAACCAGATCCCGTCTTTCTGAGCTCTATATGCCTTCCCACGGAACCAAAAAATATGAATATTCCTTCTTACCCAGCCCACTGTTTCCTGGAATACTCTCCCATCAACATCCGTCATGCTCCTTCCCAATCTTCATTCAAATCTCTCCGTTTTCAACATCTTCTTGCTTCCCAACCAGATGTTAACTAATTTGTGTAGAGCGATTAAAGTGATGTGAAAAATGTATACACCTCAAAGATCAAACCAAAGATAGTAAAGTCTATTTTCGTCTCATTTTCATTCATATTTTTATTTTTTCTATTGTTCTGTTGTTTTTAATTTTATATTATACTATAATCTTATTGCACTTGTCTTCTCTCACTCTTTTGATCATTTAAATAAAATTGTATATATTTTTTGTAATCATTAATGCTTTTAGATTTTTGTGTTCTTTGGCAAGTGATAATTCTTATTTTTCATAAATATTATTCTTATGGGACCTTGCCCGAGAATAAAGTTTTTTTCCACCCATTCATTCATTTTCCAGGTAATTTTTGGAATTTAGTTATCATCATCAGTTGAAGGACGACCCGAGCGCTTTTCGTCTTCCAAGTCAAAATTTCCAGTTCGGAACCAAGCAAACCACTTGGACGGTATTTTTTCCTAAGCCATCATCGCAATACACATTGCCAATTTTATTAACTGTCTCAGCTGCGGATTTTCCTTTTCGGAAATAAAAAATTATTAAATGACAAAAAATGAATGAAGTGCTACTATGTACAACATTTGCTACTTTTTAAGATTTTCTCAAAAACGGCTTTAAAGATTTATCGATGTAAAATTGAATGGGCTTTAATATATTGTAACTTTCAGTACGATGGAAATAGTCTGACAGGGCTTAATTGTCAATATTTTAAATTTTCTTTCTCTAAACTACCTTTAATTTTGTAGGTTTTAATAAATTAAACAGATCTGCTTATTAGTATTGATAAAAAACGACTAAATATACATATTGAACGAATTTGATAACCAAGGAAAGGAGACAAGAGAAAAAATATCTTTTAAGTAATTTGTTTTTTCCGAACATAAGAATAGTAATATAGACGTATAATATACCACTGTGAAGCCAAAGATTTAAGAAAAAAATGTTATGTTAAATGGAAAGTTGTGGAAGGTAATGTAAAGTGACGAATAGAGCATAGATGGATGTTTTACATAACAATTTTATACTGTTATAACATTTAATCTAAAATATATGTTTCCTGAATGTAATTCCTTTAAATGTTTTTGTACTCTAGCTTTATTTAAAAGTTCTTAAATTTATTTTAACAACCGAGGTAAGTAAATTTCGTGTGTTGCGCGTACCAGATGTTTTTTACTATTAATACTAGCATATTGTGGGAGGGAGGGAGAGACTGGCTGTGCAATATCATCTTATCAAGGGCAGGCAAGTGAAAGCTGAAAGTCTGTGACAAGTTAGCGATAGTGAATTACCGCACACTTTCAACGTAATTCCTTTATAACTTTAAGATTTATTTGTTTTATATTATAAATAATAGTGTTTTTTAATTTAAAAAATACATATTTTCATAGTGATTCATAGTCTACTCTCTATGTACTCTATGTTTCATAGACTACTAATTGCCTGTCTCTATCGTGGTGTAGAGACCTTTAGTGAAGAAACACCGAGGAGGTGAAGACCGAAGCCGGCGTGGGTTGGTTCCCTAGAGCACGGCGATCCATCACTCACACTTCCGAATATACTGTCATGTCATTTGCCACTTTCATCGGCCGTTATTTTATTTTAATATATGACCATCCAAGGGCGAAGATTGGGCTTATAATCATATCCTATATCGAATAATTGATAATTCATTGATTTTTTTAAATATTCTTCTATATTGCAATAAATAATGTTTTTAAAAATCATTTTCAAGATAAATTTCATTTATTTATTTGATTGATCGATTTTATTTATTTATTTTATTAATTGTTTTCCACTATAATGTATGTTTTAACTTTTATGATTTTATGTGTATCGCTGAATGTTAAAGTAATATATGTTTGAAAGATTTTATTCTCTCCTTTTTTTTTTTTTTTTTTTCTCGATTTTATTCCCAACCTCAGCTTTCTTCGAAAAACTATACAATCAAGTGAGTAGAACATGATGATGGAGATTGTCACTATAGATCTTCTCATAGTAAATCATTATAAATGTCCATGATAAAATTTAGCAAACAGATTAACGAACGAATTTTTAAGGTTTAGTGATTAATATATGACGTGATATTCAGCTTTCATGTGTATTACCGCTATTATTTTCGAAAATTCTATTTCAATCTAGATTTTTTATGTTGTTGATTATCAAAACTTTATATAGTTTATATTTATATGTTTACTTCTCCTAAAAATAAGACATTGAAAAATTGTTATTTAGCCACAATGAGATCATCTCAATGAGAATGAGACATAGCTGATACTAAAGGCAATTCAATTATCCACTAGTATTATGAGTTTGATTAAAATATTTTAAGACTTTTCTTGATAAAACTGTATAACTTCCTTAGTGTTAAAAAAAAAATAAATAAAAAAAAAAAAAAGCCTTTAATATCCCAGACATCTCACACATTAATGTAAAATTTCTGTTCTTACCATTATTCATTTGTTAGCTAGAATTACTACTTACATTCGGACATACCGACCGTTTTTCTTATAAGGTTAGTACTCTAAGGGCGTTATTTTAATTTAAAACATAAATCTGTACACGATCGTCCTTTTTATTACTTTTTATTTTACAGTTAGTTTAGTAAAAGTCAAAATTAAAGAATTATAAAAAAAAACAATATTTAATTTGTAAATAAATTTAATATTGTTAACAAAGGTTCATAAAACTTTCATTAATATCTTCATGGGAACTAGTATGAGAAGTACAAGTATTTAACAGATTTGAAGAAAATTAAAGGAGTAATAAAAAGACGAATTAGACCATTAAAGATAAAGGTGGCAGTATTTGATAGTTACAAATTAAATACCTTTTGTTAAGCTCCATGGCAACATTTAATTATTAAAATATACACTCCAACTTATCAAAACGCAATGTTGTGGAGATTATTAAAAGGTTTTAAGTATTAGATCGAACCTTTATTTATTAAACAACTCTTTAGTCTTGAAGATCAAATTTCGTCCATAATTTTTTTCTCATGGAATTGTAATTATTAGAGTTTGTCCTGAGATAACCTCACTTTCAAATATCAATTCATCCTGCATACTCTTCAAAACTTCATAAAAAATACCATCATAATAATTTTTAATTACATATATCCACTCTAATATTATAAATATTGTGTTAATAAATACTATCAATTTAATTTTTATGAATAAATTTTATTTTTTCAATTCCAGGACTTACACCCTACTGGTGTCGAATGTAACTGTCTTATAACAAGTGCAATCAGGCTACATCTCAAAAAGGTAACATTATATTTTTTTATTAAAATTAAATTCATTTTTTATTTACACGAAAAATCAAGATAATCATGATCCTCTTTAACAAGTCCAGTATTTTATCAAAAAGATTTGTATGGTGTTACGTATTCTTCATTGCATAGGTTTGCAAAACAATTAAATAGTCATATTTTTTACGAAATGTAATTGAACATACATTACAGATTCATAGAGGTTCAAAACATTTAATTTATATTAATTCTCTTATATTATGCAACATAATAAATAGATAAAACTAATGCTCAAAGGAGTTTTCTCTGACAATCAGCTCATAAATTAAATCAATTTCAGTAAATTAACATATCTCATTTAATGACTTTCTATGTTTTTAAACATTATTTACTCATAAGCCAATACTCTTTGATTTTAGATTTATGATCTTTTTGTTTTATAAATAATTTTATCTCACAACTCATGACTATTATTATCATATTGAAATCCTTTACTGATGATAATATTTCGCCAATGAATGTTTTTTTTTTTTTCCTTTTCAATCATCATAACTTCTAGAATTCCATTTCCAAAGGACCATGTAACTGAGGCTCGTCTAAGTCGACCATCTATAAGCTATCGTTCCGCTCTATCGAACTTTTATATACTATTACTTTCGGTTTTTACTATATTTATTTAATTACCGACGCATGCAAATGTACCCCACACGTCTGATTCGTCTAGGATTTACAAACGCGTGAACGCATCTTGTAATCTCTTGTAGTCAATAGAGTAGTTCTAAATGTTCAATCTCCCAATAAAAAAGTGTGCATAAAAAATTAATACCTATATTGGATTCTATCACCATTTTTTACCTGTATCGCAGAATTACACATTTTTTATAAAAAATTCTTTCATACATAACTAGGTCTTAAAGTAAGAGTTAAATCATTTTAAAAGGACTTTCATTCAGAGCAAAACATCAGTTCGAACTTCTCTCATGGGAGCCATGACATAATGTCGCAAACTTTCAGATCTTACATATGTTTTTATTCTATGCACAACTAGATGAATTAGATCTATGTTTTTGCCAAACTAGGATAATTATCTCTATACAAGTGGCTGATTGGTTGGCGCAAACAGTTCCTGGGCTCGAGATAAACATTCCGCAAACCTTGACCCCTACCCAAGGCGATCCCCATGGTTCATCCTTATCACTCATTCTAATTGCCGTCTGTATTAATGACCTTCACTTATCCATTCATTATTTTCTGAAAATTCTGAATTATATTCACTTATTTCCTCTCTATAAAAAGATATAAGATTAATAAGATCTCGACGCAATATGCCTGGCTGGAATGTTGGGAGCATTGAATATGAATAGTTCACCGTATGGAAATTCTGCAGAAATATGGTCACAGAGGGTCAATATTTCATAGCATACAATAACATTCTGTTAAATTTCTAGTTAACGCTATTTCATTAATTTTCTATTTGATTATACCACATCTAACAACTCTAGTACTTATTTCAAACTGTTTCATATTCGGCTTTACTATTTTTCGCAGAAACAGGAAGTATCCCCATTCTTCTTGGAGTTAGATAGAAACCTTCAATTAAATACATGCTCACAGAGAATCAGTTCTTAATTTGAATGATGGTTTTATGGTTTGCGTGTATTTTGAGCATCTATCATAGCTTCTTCTCGTTTTCCAGAATCCTTGAGAGATCCTCAAGTTACGCCATTTTTGTCTTGACCATAAAGTTAATCTTTACGACTTTCTAATATTCTTTTTTCCTTTAAAATGATTCCCAGTTAATTGCTGAATTAAAATAGCTTTTTTTTTTTCTTTTTGTTCACCCTTACTACCTCGGCTTTGTAGGCTTAACAGGGGTTTAATGCTGGCCAGGGAATAGGCGGGAATAATGCGAAATAAAATCCCCCTGAACGAGAATCGAACTCATAATTTTTTTTAACTCTATCAAATTCTACTATCCGGTTACTTGGCAACGCACGGATTGTACGCGTGCGTTAACCAATTCGGCTACCCCGTCCCTTGAATTAAAATAGCTAAACGTCCGGTCAGCTTTAATCCTATTAGACACCAGACATCTATTCTCTCTCCGACTTATTAATTAATTCTTTTTTATATTTTTTCCCATGGCTCCGAGATGTGCACTACAATGGTTTCTTATCCCGTTTCGGCTTTTGCTTATCTCAAGTAGCTTTAGCAGTGATGCACCCACTGAACTCGCCCTAGTAATCTACTATTGATTCACAATCCAGGTCACCTCTTCTTTAAATATGAAACCTATAATAGTCAATGACAAATGATATAGTTTCTGATAGCTTTTTCCCCTTGCTTGCTAGTAATCAAATAGTCACATTGTCACGTAGTTTATAGAGCAATGTAACAACAAAACAATAAAATTGTAGTTACTTACTTCTGAGAGCGTTAGTAATTTATAAACCTATTATTCTACCGACTGTTCTTTACGGATGTGAAACGTGGCCTTTTGCTTTGAAGGATTAACAACGTCTTAAGGTTTTCAAAAATAAGGTGCTGCGTAAAATATTTGGTCCAAAGGGAAGAAGCCACTGATGAATTTAGAAGGTTGCAAAACGCGGAATTCGGAGCTTGTACCCTGTGAATATATTGAATATATAATAATAATATAAAATATATATATATATATATATATTATATATATAATAGCATCGTGGAGACAAGAATGGTTGTGTAAAGTTATTGGGCTCAGCGAGGAGCGGATGCCGAGAAAGTTGCTATTCGCTGAACCGACTGGTAGGCGTCCGAAAGGTAGACCGAAGCGTCGATGGGAGGTTTGTGTTAAGGCTGATCACGGGGGCTTAGGCTTAAACGGTGATAGTTGGACAAACCGGCATAGGCAGTATTATTATCATATTATTATTTTATAGAACAATTGTTCCATATTTCTATAGATGGAATTCTTAATACTATGCATGATTAAGCATCTTTTTCACTTGTGTACCTTGCCCCTCGAAGAGTTATTTTCATCTTTTAGCGCCATAATTCAGAAGTTATCTTTGTAAAGATTTATTTTTTCTAATTTTCATTTCATAAAGCACCGTCAATGACAACTTTGGGCTTATCAGATCTAAAAGGCTATGTCGCACGCGAGAGGCTTGGTAGCCACCCTCCAGTCGCCGCGTACAATCCAATATATAAGGCCACACGACAGGGGAGCATGACTCCAATAACCAAATCAGTTCCTGAACGCTAAGTGCCTTTTAAGCCTCCTCTTTTTGTTTATTTTCAAGAGTTCCAACTCTTTTGACCGCCTAGCTTAGATGATCTCGTTTTATCATATTTGCAAGTATAATTAAAATAACTTGCTTCAGTTTTTTTTAAATTGGTAATTAATTAAAATAGGTTTAGCTAATTAGCCTAATAGCCTTATATTGTTTCTTAGCGTTATATAATTACTCCTTCAGGCGCCGCTCTAATTAACCGTTTAGAACTTTCAAGGTGATAATTATAATCATGGACATCCACGAATTTTGCCAATCGGTGATTAAATAAAGAAATCGATGTGACGTATTGGGAAGTTGTAGGTTACTGAAACCGTAATTCTTTAATCTCAGTCTTGTAAACTATAATAATAATAGGCTTAGCGAGCCCGAAGGTATGATGCCCATACCACCAAACTTTGCTGCCTACATAGGTCAGACTTTACACAATCCTCCCATCGAAGCTTCGGCCTACCTCTCTGACGTCTGCAAGTCGGTCAGCGCTTACCAACGTTTTCAGAATTCGTTCTTCACTTAGACCAACAACTTTACATTTCAATCGTCGCCATGCTATCAACTCAATTATACTGACAGGGTACAAGCTCCGCAATCCCGCGTTGTGTAACCTTCTGAACTCCCTGGAGTCTCATCTCTCTTTGGACTAAATGTTTTAAGTAGAACCTTATTCTCGAAAGCCTTAAGGATTGTTCATCCTTCAAAGTAAGCAACCACGTATCACATCCGTATAGAACCGCGGAAGAGTAATAGTTTATAGCTAAGCAATTTTGCAACTGAATAATAACACGCATTTGCATTGACTAACAAAACCACGATTTATTTCCTCCTGGATTCGTTTTTTCTAGTTATCATAGAATCTAAATACTTAAATTTGTCAACATGTTCAAACGAATGCCTGATATATCAATATCACGAAGATCTTCACCATTTCTATTACTAAACATATATTTCTTCTCATCCGTATTTATTCCATGCCCCATCTCTTTAAGATTTTCATTATCGTACTTGTATTGTATTTAGTTGAATAGTTTCCGTATCTTCGATAAGCAGTACCAAATCATCGGCGTACCCTAGAGCTGAAATTTTACCACCCGAATTTAAACTTTTCTCGGTATGCGTCACTTTTTCATAATGAAATAAAACAGGTGAAATGGAGTCACATTGCTCCAAACCCTATCGTACCTAAAACCTCTCGGAGTAATTATGAACGGTTCTAACTTTATTGGATGAGGTAAAATATGCTCATATTATATCCCTGATATTACTTTTCTAATTCCGCATCATTTCCTCATTAGCTAATTGGCTAAGTAAGTCGCTACCTAAATAAATAGGTGTTGCGAAATTCGAAACATATGATATTCATAAATTGGGTGGTTACTTATTATTTTACTATTCATTAGGTTACATTATTTCATTTTCCAAAGTTCTTGTAAGAAAATAAATCCTTACGTCGGCATAACTCATGTCACTATTCATAAGTCCTCAGTTACTCGTTCAAATCCTAACTTTTTCGTTTTATTTGAAATACTTCACATAATTTGCAAATAAAGCATTCGATCCCTCTGATCCAGGAAAGGATTCAGAAAAGGAAAAGATGGGCTATCCCTCTATTGAAAAATTAAACAAACTATTGATATCTTTCCCTGCCTTCGGAACTCACCATTAGTTTTTTTTTTTAGCTCGATTGCTGTTGTCCATCGCATACGAATGCGAACGCTTACGACTCAGAAAATCTTTTACTAAAGCTTATCTCTTTTTTTTAGGTTATAGGCCAGAGTGTTGTTATTTGTAACCAGGGCCCTAATTAATGGAAGGTCTCAGAGGACAAACAAGAAGTTTATAACAAACACGGTCCACTTCTCATTTGTCTGAAAAATTATTATTATGATTATTATTTGAACACTGGTGGAGGTAACTCTCAGGATTACCATTAGTATATACTAATCTATTTAAATAATCTCACTTCAGATCCTGTTTTGTTTTTGTTATAACAGTTAAAATGTTATAATGTTAGGACTGCGAAGAACCCACCGCCGGAGGATTATAAAACGAGAAGCGCCGCCATGACATCGCGTGCCCCTAGCCCTAAGTAATGTACATCCTCTATAGATATAGTGACAGTGAATAAATTTCGTGATGATGCACTGGCGTGGAACCATCCTACTTGTTTCACGGTATCGGCCGCTGAGGCTTCTTATCCGGCTAGCAACCATACCGTGCTTGTCCGTTAACGTTTACCTTAGCTGTGTATGCTAAGTCTATGAGAGGAAGCAATGCCCTAGAAAGTCCAACATATTTATAAAAAGGTTTATCTTATCGAACGGGAATATTTTTTACAAGCGCACCATTCTGCCAATTTTGAAAAATAGTTAAAATACCTTGATTTAAGAATATTTAATATGCTAAATTTATTAGGGAGGTCATTAGTACATAATGCATACGTTTTAATCTGCTAATTATTATTAGTTGTTGTTACCACCCAGGGGTTAAGTCAAAGCCTGCCCCAACAAAGATCTCCAGCCAGTGATCTTGCATCAGCACCCTTCATCCTACAGGCAAAGTCTTCATAGGACGGCCAAATCTTCATTTTCCATTAATAACCTCGCTCAACACTCGCTAAACGAGGAATTTCATCTTGCTCCAATCTCACCCAGCAAAGCCTTGACACCTTAATCAGAGTACAAAAATTCTTTTCTCCACATATTACGCTTAATTCAATATTGCTTCTCTATCTCCAGGCATCTTGTTCAGATTTAGAAATTGCAATATTGTATGTCCCACCAAAACCCATATTGGTATTTCAATTAGTGAAATCACGACCCTAATGAAGGAGCTCTGCTACTAATGCGTTCATTTTTTTTTTAATTGCTACATATATCTTTGTTGACAAGCTTATACATAACCTGTTCTAAGTTGCCCTAGTTACTTATCCAACCTTCACATACCTCTTGGATTTGTTTGCGAAACATGTTTATATCGGTAAAGAGCGATTGATTTGAAGACCATAATCTGCTCTAAGCTCATTGCAAAGTTAAGGTTTTTCTGCACTAAAGTCTTTGATATCATGTAGCTGTTTACGTATAATTTTATTTATTTATACATACATAGACACACAAAACACACTCTTGTTCATCCTAGTTTCATAACTCAACCATCTTATTCTTCCTTTATTAATAGAAGAGACTAAATCTGTTTGTCCATACATGTAATTTAATTCCTCATTAATCTTTATTCCTCATTTATCGGTATCCTCTACATGTGCTGACACAGTTCGCTGTTATGTCGTCTACTTTACTCACCATTTTCCCTGATTGATCTAAGAATCTTTCTCAGGATTTTCTTTCCCTCGCTTCTAGCTTGTCCATAAGACCTGTTCATCGCAAGGCTTAATGCTGCGTACAATTGTTCAGGGCTCCTACTGTTTATTTTTAACGATATATGATGATAAAATGGTGGTATAGATATTGTTGACTAATCAGGATTGGATACGTTTCTGAGCAAATCGAAAAAAGAAGGGAAAATCGATAAAAGTACAAACCTCGAAAGGTTGACAATGACGATGTATTACTTGGAATGAAACATAGTTAGGAACAATTAGAATTTTCCGTTTCAATGCTTATGAATTTTTCATTAAGCTGGAAGTACGTCATTCATTTTCATTCAATTTAATATTTCTGCGTAGGTGACAATGACCTTTAGAAATTAGCTCTTCAAATAAGTGAAACTTTGTAAATATAGCTTTATGTGTGTGAACTCTTGCGGAAAATCAGGTTCTACGAAGGCTCAAATATATCTTCAAAGAAGCCGGAAAGGGCCAAGTTAATATTTTTAGAATTCACGATTTTATTTTTATTCTTGCATTATTTTCTGCATCTTTTTTCCTCTGGTTTTCACGTATATAACTTTAATATTTTATTATTCAAAGCTGATAACAAATATTTTAGGTTCGTCTTAGTACATAACATTGTAGGCTTCTGTTCAATATTTTTGTGTAGTAGTTTCCTTAGTTCTATTCTTTAGCCAGCATTATCACGTAAAGAGTAGCCTATACCTTTACTAAGTATGGAGATAACATTTCACAGATAATGGCCAAAATTATTTCCAAAAGGTTGGTGATGTGCAAGGGTATGTACTGATACCTGAGGAGCTACCTGAACAAGAAAAGGTTGGCATGGAAAGTCCTAGGTTTGCTAAAAGCTCACTAATGAATGTTTGCAAAATCTGTGTCTATTTTTAAATATATAAATTATTGAGATTCTACTAAATGGGTTTTTCAAATGTTTTCCCTCTGGTTCATTATCAATTTTTTTCATAATTTATATTTTTCTATTAAAACTACAAGTTTTATTTATTTATATTATACTAGGGGTACTCACTACGTTTGCTATAGCATGCTATTTGTGCTATTGTGCTAAACCCATCAATTTTATACAGGAAATAACTGTAGAAACTCAGAGGGTTTAGCAAAACAATACAAATAGCATGCTATAGCAAACGTAGTGAGTACCCCTTATATTAAAATAACAAATCTGTACATCTACAACCCATAAAGAGTCTCGGGTCCAGTACAGAGATTTGTACTGTTTCTCGGACAACGGTCGGCCAAGGTGATGATTATTTTCCCATAATTGTTAGGTACCCACTTTATAGAAGCTGGATTTGCCTCCGAAGGGTCTTCCATCTTAAGGTCGCTCTAAGACTGAAATAATTCTGCCACAGTCGAGGTTCGAACCCGGAGAACAGTAACCATCAAAAAGTAAACAATTAAAATGTAAAATATTATTTGCTTTAAGAAGTTTCATTTTAATAATTACAATGATTCTGAGAATATATAGAATCTATAAGTGTTCAATGGCTCATAGCTACGTTGTTATTTACTATTCCAATACGAAGACTAATAATATACAGTGAGATGGATTCACTTAATACTCTTAACAGATTGATTTGAGAAGTCATGTTAGATGTTTAAATAAAGAAAGAGTATTTCGGTGGTAAGGAAGATCCACGTTTTTGTGTTTGTAACGTGCGAGGGTTAGTTGTCGGGTTTCTGCTCCTCGTGGCGTGGACACGTGGTGGTCGCCATTTACATAACTCTCATAAATAAAGACATCTTCTTTATTCACGCCACTTCGTCTATTTAGATCATGCCGTCATGTGTAGCTGTAGGAAGGTCGCAAAAAATAAGTTTCTGGCTTCCCTCTACTGTCCGTCCTCCGCATTCATCTGTTACAACTCCACTAAATCTGATTAACCACTCTTATTTCCTTCTTTATTGCATTTAATTATCTTATAATAAACCATACAAATAATTACGTTCATATAAAATAATAAAGTTTTTTTTCCGTCTTATTTGTTTTCAATTATTTTTGTATAATTAATCGTTCTATTATATAAACACTTTAGTGACCGTGTAATATTTTATTTTACATATAAGGTGAAGTAAAAAAAAAGATAGGTCGAAAAAAATTCAATTCATCTGTTCATCATTTTTTAAAAAAATATATAAGAATAAATGAAAAACTTAGATGCATGAGTTATAAACATTCAGGAAAAACTGTATAATTTGTTAAGTTGAAGCTCTTCTAGAAGTTATAATATAAAATATTCATTAATATTTTTTTGTTTAATGTTATACATATTTATTGTTGTTATATTGTTGAATTGTTATACAAATGCGTTATGTGAGTATAATTTATGTTTACCGGAGAAGTAGTATTGTTTTGGTTGGTAAATAACTAGTTGTAGTTTATCGTCTTAATATTGTTTATCCATTCATTGTGGCTAATTTGACTATTGTAAAGTGGGTGTCCTAAATGATGGTATGTAATGAACCACAGTTAAAAATTAAATTTGTAAACCTTTTCATTTATTGTACATCAAAACAACCTTCCGATGATCCATAAATATGAAATTAATAATATTGAACTCTCTTTAGATAAGTAATTTAAAGACAGGTTAAATTGAATTATTTAAAATTTAATACCCCGTTTCATGGAGTCACCTGAGGTGTGGACATTGAGTCCAAGGTCACGAGTTCAAACCCGGCAGATAACCCTAGAATTTTTTAAAGGGAGTAAAGAATCCTTGGTTATTGTATTATTGGTCATTATTCTTCGTCCTTCAGAGAGGACGTAAAATGGTGTTCCGAGCCTGTGTGATATCGGGTATTCATTTAAGATACCTTATCCCTTATCTTAATTAAACCTGGATTGGTAAAATTTAGATCTCCCAATGTAGCATCGTCCGATTAGCAATGGTAGCATAAAGCGGTGTTAAAAGACTATACATAATGACATGGGGCCCACACTTCAAGAACAAACAGAAAACGCCAAACAAAAGACTAAAACTTTTATACTCACTACTCTCAAGACGTTCGAAATTAAAACTTAAAAATAAACTAAACACTTATACTTGCCTACTGAAGCCCATTTGGACTTACGCCTCACAGATATAGGGGACTGCTAAAATGAAATTCAAATTTTTCTACCCAAAACTTTTAGAACTATTACTAACTCACCATAGTGCGTTAGCAACACACTACTACAGACCTTCACATTCCAACAGTTTCAGACCCTCAACAAACGTTTTCACAACTTACACGGGCATACTAACACACTAATACGAAGCATGGCCACTAGTAACATGCCGGACAATACTCGCAGAAGACTGAAAAGAATTTGGATGAGGGACCTTCGAACCCAAATCCGTAATAGGAAGCACGCCATGAAGAGGTGCCGCTGGGCATCTTCTCTCCATCATGCCTACCACGCCAACTATCATCCCTTCATCAAATTCCCTGATTGTCAACATTCATTAACAGGTATGAATAAAAAAAAAAAAAAAATAAACAATACCTCGTTTCTTTTACTCAAATAAATAGAATAATGATTATTTGTTTTAAAGGAAAATTAGAAGAAAAAAAAGCAGGCAATGTTACGGTGTTCAAAATAAATTATTTTAAATTTTTCTAATTTTTTTTTAGATCTTCAAAAATAAAAACTTAGACCAACATATATATATATATATATATATATATATATACATACGCACGCACTCCTCACTCGCAGACACACATTCTCCATATATGCATATATATTTAAGTTCACCTATACGTTTATTTTGAAACTGTTTTGTTTCACAGCTAAGAGCTGGAAGAATACACCCTGACCCCAATGATTTACAAAGGGTTTACGGGACTTGGACCGAGTCATGCATGTTATCTCCACCTTAGATCCAAGCTAGCTTGTTCTTTTTTTGCTTTTAAGAAAACTAATGAAATCGATTTTTATATATGCAAGTGAATAAACTCGATGCTTATATTCACCACCGTGCAGAGGAATTGGTGCGGAAGGAAACAGCAGTGACCATATGATGCATCGGCCTTTTACCAAATTATTATTATCAAGATCTCGTTTTATCACCAAGTTGTCCTTCAAGTGACCTCTAGAAAAGCTAGTCTTAGTTTTATCAACATCACTAAGATTATTTGTCCAATAATGACTAGCCGGCAGTGGTATTCACAACCTTAAGGTGACCTTGAGAAACTGTGAGGTCAGTATTTCGCTCCAGCAGCGTGATTTATCCATCAGCTAATGCAACTTTTATTTGTTCGAATTGATTGGACCCAGTAAGCCTCTCATAAAGAATGGTTCTAGCCTAGTTCTGTTCTAGCCTCTCATAAGTAGTTAAAGATCATTTGTTAATTCTCGGCTACATTTTATGGCATATCTTAGTCAGCTTTGAACCTGATACGATCCTATCGCCTATACCTGAGACAGATTGCAGTCATCTGATATCGATATGATAAAGGGCTGGAGCCTCTTGAGATAACAGGATTAGATGATTGATTTTCTCGATACCTGATGCTTCCTTTCCCTTTTCTGCGTTATATTTAAATAAAAAGAAAATAAACTATTACTTGTTCCTCTTGTAGAATCTGTTCAATATATTGCATAATTGGCGTAAACGTCTTAAACTAAAATTGTCCATCACTTTGTGGTATGCTTATTATAAGAATAATATATATATATTTTTTTTAATTAAAGATAAACCAACAAACATTAAGTTTTAGAATATATTCCTCTTTTACACCGATCTACTAATAACAACATGGTTACGATGTTTTAAACTTTTTTTAATTGGTTGAAATTTATTAAAATTTCTAAAATACCATAGTAATTCAATTAATTGAATTTGTATGGTGAAATTAATATTTTAAGCTACATTTAACTTGATAGACTCTACCCGGTTGAGGTAAATAAATGCTCCCGAGAAATATCCTACCGACTTGTGTTACCCATATGCACACCCCCACTGAGAAATTCCCCACGCTAAAATAAGAAGTTTCAAGTGTCCTCCTTTATCACATAATCAGCCCAAGCAATTTTATTTATTATTGTTTGTTTTTCATTTTTTTTTTAATTATCACTATATATTAGAGATGGGGAGCTGCGTGGTCTAGTAAATAGAGGCACTAATATACTGTTATTTCAGTAGTGCAGCATTATTTATATTATTATTTCAGCCGTGGAGCGACCTTGGGGTTTGGGGCTCTCATGGGATGAACCCAGCCTTTATAAAGTGGGTACTGTAAGACTGGAGGAGAGGAAGTAAACACAGCGGCTAATTGTGATCACCTCCTTACACGTCCGTTGGCCATGAAACAGTACGAATCTCTGTATGTGCTGAACCCAAGACCCTTCATGGGTTGTACAAGTACAGGTTTTTTTATATACTAGAGTTAAATTTTACCTAAAGTTATGAAAACATGAAAAATAAACAAGAGATTGTGGGTCTCGCTCCAACATCTATATCACTGTTCCGTGGAAAATATTTTAAAAATGTGAAAAAATAATTAATGTAGTTAGAGTATAAAATTCTAACTTTTTTCATGTTGCTGATTAATACCAACAAATATTATATCTAAATATAATAAAAAATTCTAAATGTACAGAAACGTAAGAAGGATATCTTTTTAAATAAAATTCAGCATCAATTTGCAAATAGGTGCAATCGAACTATTCTGAATTAGCGATACGTTAGTCCATCAGAAAAGTTACCACCGCTTAAATTACTGTTGTAGTTTCCTTTCTCATTGAGATAATTATTTCGTACAAATATAAAAGTTTTGTATTCAGTGTAGATACCACCTAACGTAGTGTAAGTTCTTGCAATTCCTCTGAATCTTGTTCTGTTTGTTTTTCAATTGTTATATTATGTTTGTTACTCTAAATAAGGAGATCAGAAAAAAACGTATTCAGTGTAGACTTCTGTTAGAATGGTTGTAAAATACCTGCCTGCTTTACTGTCTCCTCCTCCAGTATATATATATATATATATATATATATATCTAAGATATTATTATCCAAATATGATGGATTTATTGTTGACTGTTGAGAAGGTTCGATTGGGGGTGCATTATTTAGAAATCACACTATTACACAAACTTTTTTTTTTTTTTGCGTACCGACGTTTCGGTCTGCGTTGGCGGCCTTCTTCAGAGCTAAGACAAACAATACAACAGCCAATACGATTAATAATAAGTTATAGAACATAATTGTTTGTTTCTTTGTCTATTGAACGCCACTTTATGCTACTGTGGCTAATCGGATGATGCTACTGTGGGAGTCCTAAATTTTTCTATCCAGGTTTAATTAGGATAGGGATCTTTAACGAGTACCTGACATCTCACTGGCTCGGGACCACCACCAAGGACGGCATAACTAAGGATTTTAAAACTAAGGACCCCCATTAAAAAATCCTAGGACCACCTGCGGGTTTGAACCCGTGAACTTTGACATAGAAGGCTGTTATGCTAGCCACCCTACAACATTCGATCCTAAAATATAAGTAGAACATAACCGTTTGTTTACGTAGACCATGTCTATTTATTTTTATAGATAAAGTTTGTGGAATTGAATATTCCTATTGTTAACAATAGTTTGTTCCGAATCTGCTTCCTTCGCCTCACTGACTCGGCAAGTTCATTGTTCCATTTGATTCGTGTGTGAGTTATTCATAAGCATTTTTCATTTCTCCCCATTATATATTTTTCACCTCCTGGATTGACCTGTTTCTCGGGACATTTTAATGTCAAGAGCTCGGTGGTGGGGAGAGGCAGCTGACAAGCCCGCTAGACGGGCGTGACGTCACGCCACCCCCTCCCCTCCTAGCATCTGGTCCCGACGAGGTTCAGTTTAGTTCTTGTGCCCAATGGGAGTGGATGAACGGATGGCCGCCTGTGGGCTTCTTTCATTGGCCACCAATGTCTCCGTGAGTAGTTTAGTCGTTTTTCCTATCTTCTTCTTTACCAACCTTAGTGTTGTTTATTATTATCATAAATGGCTACGCGGACATCTGTCCATGAATATAATGGATTCAGTTCGTGAAATGAGAAAAATCTGTTGATCCCTGTAGTGTTAAGAATCCTAACATAGTTGATGTTTTGTAAGTCTAGAAAGAAATAATATTTAGATACGATGTTCGTTCCTAACGATTTCTTTGTGATGATATCAATCAGGACTAGAGTTCATCAATTAAATAAACTCACCCTTTTCATTATTCAATTACTGTTAACTGTGTTATAATTTAACTTATTTTAAAACATTTTAAGTATAAAAAATCAACTAAAATAGTATCTTCATTCTGCCCCTAGCTTAATGTGTTCCCATGAAGACGTTCAATGCGGGTCCTAACGTTGGTATTCAATGAGGAGCTAACACTGTTTTGTATTAATCCTAACCGACTCCGTAACAATCGTTTTGATTTAGCATACGTTCAACCATCGCTATGCACAATGATTCAAACATTATATTGTTCGAATAAACAATATGATAAACGGACATTTAAATCACACGCAAGAGTTTGGAATGATATTGATGTTTCCACTGTTTAAACTTTGAATGCCGTTCTACTAATAAAAATAAATGCATTTCTGTTTTCTTGTGAATCGATGATAATTAAATATACAAATCATTAGTGTTTTTATTTTCTCGTTTATCTAATAGATACAACGTAATCGCATAATATAATTAATCAATGTTTTTCAACAACACTGCTGATAATTATGACTCTTTTATTAGTCATCAAGGCTGAGAATACATTTTGATTACGGAAGTGTTTTCTGTGCCCTTGACAGTTCGTCTACCCTTTGTGAAATCATAACTCAGTTTTGTGTTATTTCATTTAAAAATCCCTATAATGTGGTGTCTACGTATTGTATCCCTTCTTATTACGATTTAGATGCTTGTTTAATAAAAAATCCACCTTAATAAATTTAACTTTATATTTAACTCTATGATGCGAAACGATTTAGTGAGGTCAATAAACAATTTTTAATCTATTTGGATTGATAATAATTATATTTAGATCAGAATTTTCTCACTCATTTATCTACTTTTGATACGTCTTATTATTATAATTTTCTATTTACTCAAGTCATTTATCTTTAATCAAACAGGTTTATTTTTATTATTATTATAGGATAACAGGTAAAACATTATAATATAAGCATTACATCATTGCATCCTTAATGAATTTAAATAATTTACATTTGGGTATTATTCACATGATTACTCTGTTTCATTTTTGTAATTAAAATTTGTTTATCTATGTAGAGGATCCTTAGAAGCAATGTCTAGTTTATAAACAAACAGTTATAATACATGTTTATGTTATTACAGTTGACTCGCATTTCATGTTTTTTTTTCCACCAATACCTAATTATATTTAAGAAATTGCTTTCCATTTGAGGCCTATACAAATGACGAAATAACTACCTGTATTTTTTTTTTTTTAATTTTTTTTTTTAGATATATCACAATGTGTTTCTAAATTAACAGTAGTAATAGTGATATGATTCACACAATATATACAGAAAAATATGATAAATTCAAATTACATGAAATATAGTATATATATATATATATATATATATATATATATACACACAAAAAAAACAACCCATTGAGATAAATCCACTATAATTAACGTTTTACACTTATAATGATATTTGTTTAATACCATTTCTATTTGCTAAGTAAATTAGGCGATATCGTGCTCTATGTAAAATTTAGTGAAGTTGTCATGTAATTTGTGATTGAATGCATTAGCCAATTTTCGAACAGTTGTCAGGCTTCGACGAACTATGCTAATGCCCGATGCCGCTGACATGTGACTCCATATTCCAAGGCTTCTCCGACACCGTCGCGTGATGACCCCCGTAATCTCATACCAAATCCAATTGAGTCCTTAAACACATACGACAATATTGAGTCTAAAATTTATGAGAATAGTTTCATCACTGGATGTTGTCTCAACACGAATACCATATAAGTTTAATCAAGTCTTAGCAAGTGCATCTTAGCAAATGTATACTGTTATCTGACCAGCGTAAACTATTATTAGTTTTTGTGCATCCGATTAAAATTTATTATATAATTGATTTGTCTTGTCATATTAAGTAATTACATATTTTTTTTTTTAATTCATTCAACGACTCTTAATGTTACAGTGGCTGATCAGATGATGCTGCAGTGGGAATCATAAATTTTACCTATCTATGTTAATTATGATAGAAATCTTTAACGAGTACATAACACTTCCTTTGAAAAATCATGGTCCATCTGCCGCGTTTGGACACGCGACCTTGGATATATGTTATGAAATGCCACCACATGTGACAGCTCTTGAAATCTATGTTTTCGTCATATTTTTAATATACTATGTCCATAATATTCTAAAAAATATTTAGAAAAAGACTGACTCCTGATTATTCCACCTATAATAGTTTCTACAGTCGACTATACATCCTCAATATATTTCCATTTTTATTTACTTATAAATACTTCTAGCTCCTCGATGATTTCTTCTATTATCGAGGACAAAAAAGATACAGGCTAAGAAACTTTTGTTTGCTTTGATTATTTTGTAAAATGTACTATGTATCTCTTTGTTGACAGGGTCCGGAACCAAACTAAAGTTGTGTATTCAGGACTGAAATTTTATGACAACGATAGCATTAGCCCTCTTTCGAAAATGGTATTACTGAATATCACCGATTTTCGGAAGTGTATCTTATATTGACAAAAAAAATTATATTTTTTATATTTGTTTTAATTATTTAATAAAAGAAAAGAAAAACTGTACGTCTACAACCCATGATGGTCTTGGGCTCAGTACATATAGAGATTCGTACAGTTCTAGACAACGACCGTGCAATGAGGTGATTAGGCTTTGATCACAGGCTTTTCCCCCAATTTCTGGTACCCACTTTTAAGAGGCTGGGTCTGCCCCAGGAGGGTCTCCATACCCTTGAGTCGTCCCCCGGCTGAATTAACAGAATAAAAAATACTGCTACAGCGGTATTCGAACCCAGGACCCGAAGAACAGCAGCTGGCGCTCTATCCACTAGTCCACGCCTCTCCCTTTATATATGACAAAATATGTATTAATTATTTGAAGACCAATGAACCTGTATAATCATGATTCAGTATGTCGACTGTTTCACATGAGCATTTTTGTATTAAAATTGATTCCCAAAATGGAAAGGTCGACGTTAACGTCGTAGGTCCATCCCGAATCTCATGATCTGACTGAATACGAAACTGTGCTAGTTCAGAATCGATGTTAAGATGCTTAAATGACAGACTTACTTGATCTCAAATCCCCTTTATAGTTTGAATTGGGTATGTCTTATTTTTGGTCACCTTTGGGGGTTAGAAGGTTTGATAGGGGAAACAGGTTGCAAGCAAGTGCAAGTGGGTTTGTTTCGTTAAGATGTTTAAAATAAAACGAGGTATATATATGTAATGGTTGATTTTTTTATTGATAACATTATGGATTTTGTTATTGCAATGAAAGATAGAAGCCTCAGAGCTCAATACTGTATGTATTGTACCCACAGTGTAAAGGTCAAAGATTTACGTTGAGGGAAGAGGGAGAGTTAATATAGTATTGGTTAAAATGTTTCTTCATTGCCACCTTTTGATGTCATTCTTCTATGACTGTGATGTGTAAATGAATGCTTCTGGATGCATTGGGTCATTATTCACATATAACACACTTGTATCACCAACATACTGTAAAAATCGCTTATTAGGACCAATATTATGGAACATATCGCCAGCAACTTTAATATTGGGATTATCATATAATCCAACTTTAAAATTTAAAATTTGACAACTTTTAGAGAGCTTACTGAGTTGCAGCTGGAATTGCAAACAAGCTTAGATTAATGTCTTCGTCAGACATGCCTTGTATGTTATTTGCTTCTTTACTTTGTAGTCGGGCGTATTTCCTATTATATTTAGCTATCAATAAACTATCGATTGTATACTGCCTATGTTTAGGCTGGCGGGATTTCTGTTGTTATAGCGTGTAGATGAGGCAAGAGGACCTAGGTGACTCAAGAAGCAATGGCTATTGATACTGCCGCGGGCGTTGCATTGATCTTGTTCGCCCGCCGGTCCTTATCAGTTATGTAAAAGTGAAATCCTCCGTATTTGGTTGCAACATCTTCTGCACACCAGTTTCGTTAGCCACCTCTGAGTCAGGTTGCCCTACATTCACCACTGGATAGGGATTGACTCACCTTTAGTCTAATCAACTAATATAGAAATGTTATATATTTCCACCTCTACCATTTTGTTTTTACTAACCTGTTTCCGTAGCTATCGTGGATTTTCTCTATTTATTTTTTTAATTGAGAAACTCGTCCTCTGAGAGTGTATTGTAAAAGCAATTTGGATTCCCTAACTAATATGCAACTTTAAAATTAACTTGGTAAATTTCAATGACTTGACTCACCAAATGGCGGAAACAAATTGACCATTAGCATAGATAGAATGTTAAAAAGTTCCTATGAAGATGATTATATCATTGCATGGAAATCAACTTGCAAAATCGGTGACTAATAAATATGTCAAGTTGTTCCTCGTAGTGATGATGCCACCGTCCTACCAAGGTTCAATCCAGTTCCTTCATCCACTCTGATATGCTAGAGAATGCCTTCCTGTAACCCCGTTAGTCATAATATATAGATTTGCCGCCAATATAATATATGTGTGTGTGCCATCACGAACTAGTCATTTAAATCACTTCCCTGATCGCTGGATGATAATCATTTCTCTTAACTTGAGGTCAATCAAGTTTGAACAATATGAATTCACTGACAAAGTTTCATTGCCTCGTTAAGAATAACCCAAAAATTATCCACCAACCCTCAACTAATATCCGTAGTAATCGAACATTCAAATGTTTCTTTTGTAAATTTCTAATATTACTATGCTATGAAAACTAAAATGTTAAATTAAGTTAAAATGAAACGAGATAAGCTCCCTCCGTGCTATAGTGTAGATTTTATTTATTTGTAATACGGTTTCTAATAAGATGTATTATATAGAATTTGCACTCAACTCTACTTCTAACAATTCGTACGAAGTATTGTTAGAACGAGCTGGCACTCTTATCTGAAAATCCCCAAAATACGGGAACAATACCAACATCGGCAGCGACGTTTTAAACAATCCCTGTGTATAGTTACCCTTTTATGTATATTTTTGTTTAGATAGGTCCCAATAGCGATTTGTTTCATAAGTATTCTCTAAATCCTGATTTGTTAAATCCGATTTAGGGACTATTGTGCAACTGATTTACATGTAATATCTAGGACATTCTCACTTCATGATCTCATAAGAAATTATTTGCAAAATACAAAGATAGAAATTAATGTCAAAGTATGCAATATCCTTAACCATTGCCATAGTGAATTATGTGACCCCAAAAAAATGATTATTTAGAGTTGAATAACTCTCTTGGCTCATGGGTTCTCGCCGCTATCACGAAGTGTATTGTGAATAGTACAAAGAGATGCCTGCCTGTATTGAGGACATTATTGACAGCCTTTAAAAGATTTTCTTAAGTTACAAGGCCGATCGACTTCTACTGCCCATTAAAGCTGGGGTACAGGATTCGGTTGATGTAGCTTTAGGGTGAGAATTTGGAGTAGCTATTTCAGTTCCAATGCCTCACACTTTTATTTATCTTTCTGATCCCTGTGTTTTGATTGTGTTCGCGCTATTTCGTTAAAGCTAATGATAGGGAACCGCACTTTCTCTCGAGGTTCTTATCTTTCCTGTAACTTGTTTAATTTTTACTTTCACTTACCTATATATGAAATATATAGTAAGGGAAAGTATTGCGATCGTGAAAATTTTCGAATTTGAGTTTTCACCGAAAACACTCGTTTTTGAGTCCCCTAAGTCCAATAGACCAAGTCCCACAAAAAGGTCTGTGTGTCCCTATGTGGTAAGTCTAGCGCAAAAACTAAAAGTCGTACGAAACTGAAATTTCATATTTAAGTCAACTATACGCCCAGAGTTACAGAAACTTTTTTCATCAAAATCAGCTGACCAGAAGAACAACATTATACCATGCATTTCTGACCTTTTTACGATTTTCTCAAAAACGGCTCTAACGAGTTTGATTAAAATCGCTATATGGATGTAAAATTTAATTATCTTTAATATTATGTAGGTTTTATTCTAATTGAAACAGTCTTACAAGGCTTAAATGGCGATATTTTAAATTTTCTTCCCCTAATGTACCTTTAATTTTTGTAGATTTCAAGAAATAGGTGCATCATCTTGTTAGCATTGAAAAATAACATCTAAATATGCAAGTTGAGCGAATGTGATTAACAAATAAAGTAGAAAAGTGCAAACATGTTTTTTTTTATGCAATGTTTGTGTTTCAGAACACTAGAACAGTGATATAGATGTATAATATACCGTTGGAAAGCTAAAGAGTGATGAAAAGACGATAAAAATGATAGATAATAATGTAACCGATTTTTTAAATCAAAGGAATTAGTTCTCCTCATTTTAATCCTAACTGTATTTGAAAATTCTTTAATCTTTTCAACAACGGCGGTAAGTGAAAGTCGGGTGTGTTACTTGCGCCAGATTTTGATACTTAATAGGTAGTGCAAGCAACACATTGTTGTTTGTTTTATTTTGTTTTGTTTGTTTACGGTGTACTTCTACTGCTTGTATTTTATAACAGAACTTTAGCTACAATCTTAATTATCGAAGCATATTTTTCTTCTATTATATTATTAAAAAGCGGAGACCTCTAAAGGTTATTGGACACTAGTTATAAGTATCAGATTTATTTTACAAATTGTTAAAACCTTAGCTCTATCCCTTAGTCCTCAATTTTTCCCTCAATATTTCTTGTTTCATTTGATTCGATCGTATTTCTTTATAATTTTAGTTACATGGCAATCCGGTGACGAAGAATTTGAGAGCTTGATTATCTTTGGTACAAATCATTCAGAATTTCAGGTACCTGATGATGCCTTTACAAGGCCTAAACGTTGTTAGTAACTTCAACAATTAAGTGATGGATTAGAGAACAATATATTTTTTCAGAAGAAATTCTTCCTTCACTAAATATTGTATATATATATATATATATATATATATATATATATATATATATATATATATATATATATATATATTTAAAGGCAAAAAGAAAGAATACGGCAAGCTTTTTTTAAAAATAGTATGATGATAGGACTGTCTATATATCTAAAATAACACAAGGAACTCCATAGAGTAACAAATAAGCATTTTGTTCAAAATCCTCATTAATATCGAGCCCTTTTCCTCCCCAAATACTGTTATTCTTTCTTTATTATTGATTCCCTTCATCGAAATGTTTTACGTGCTTTTATATTTATAATGATTTGCGTTTACCAATAACTGTCCCTCCAATGCACCACGTTGTTTTTGTACTTGTGTCTACATTTTTAGAGCTAGGTCGATCTGTTCACGAACTGATTAAATGAGTCCTTGACTCGTTTTAGTGAGAGATTCATAGTAAATGATTCCTGGAAAAGATTGGTAGGTAATGAATTAACGATTTTCATTTGCCATGTCATTACATTTTTAGCAAGTAATCTAAGTAACTTTTTTACGTAATCATTATCGCTATCAACGCTCCTTCGAACGTGTAGGCAGACCTTTGTTAGAATTGTTAAATATTATTCATAGAATAGGTGTGAAATGGTTATGTAGTAATGTCAATTGGAAATTATGGTACTGCATGTAAAGTGTATTAAAAAAAAATGGCCATTTTTGAACCAAATGGTATTATTATTTCATTGATGTAAGATTCAATTAATACTCAAAGTATAGTTCATCGTTACCTACTGTCATTAGCCAATCTGCTAGCCAAATGCTCCATCCCTCGCTGATACCATTCTTTGGTATGGGTATCAAAGAACTCTTGGCCTGCAACTTCAACTTTCGCAAAATTATCAAACTTATTCCCTTGAAGAAAATGGGTCATTTATCGAAACTAGTAGTATTCCGATGGTGTGAGGTTTAGGCTCTATGGTGTATGAGGCTGGAGTTCGAACTCATGAAAGTTCTTTGAAGTATTCTTTGGTTCGACAGGAAGTGTGAGGACAAGCATTATCTTGTTTCATTAAAACATCTTTTTCGTCGGTCAAAGCAGGATAACACTCTTCCTAGTTGTTCGCATTAGTCCTGAATCCATCAGGAGCAAATTCGTGATGAATAACACTCAAATTCCAAAAAACGCAAAGCATTTTTATTTTTTCAAATAGCCCCCTTGTAGTAACCTGAAAAGCTGTTTGACTGCGATCTAGCCATTGCTCGTGGGTATTCAATTTCTTTAGTAAAATCTCATACCAGAATGATTTATCAACAAATGTTCACAAATTTCTTACCTCTTAGATGATAGCTGAGGGATAAGTTTGTGAGGAACTAGTCTCCTTTTCATTTTCACCATCCCCGTGAATGAGAGAGTATGTAGCGATTAACAGTATCTTTTAATATATCACACTCCCTGGCAAGTGGACGGATTTTATTCAACAGCTTCCTGCAAAACCTCATCAATACCTATTAATGGTCGCATGGAGCCCTTTTTCCTTTCCACCGTCGTATTCAAACTAATGGCGCGGATCAAGGACACCTTCCTGTTCATATAAAATAATTGCAGGAGTTGCTTTAGCGGCTATGAAATTTTATTTCTACTAATGCCCAGTCATGTTTCTTCTTTTAAACAAATCACTAAACTGAAACTTTTTTTTTTGAAGGAGAGAATGCTCTAAAGAGATTACTAAGTATTAAATAGGTTTACAATTTTTTTTATACACCCTTATTGCTTGCTAATGTTGCTTGTTTTATTTAAAATCCACAAGATAAAGATGTGAGAGTTGGTGAAGATGAAGGAGCTAGGTACTGTTACTGTTAGGGCCCTCACTTTCTTCTTTGTCCGAGGGTCACTGCACTCCTCTATCTCCATTATTATTACTACACGCTCTACGGTTCCTTCCTCTCCTCTCGATAAGCTTATTATTGAACCTCTTTAGTCGAAAATAATGGTCCTATTACTAAACGGAAATTAAGTGAAACATTTTAATAGAATAATTAGTCCTGTCCTGCGCACGTATAGTTTATAAAAACGGTTTGTTGGATTCACCCTAAAATCTCGACATTACCATGAGCCATTTTGTTTCAAAATGGCGGCCGATTATAGACGTTACAGGGTGTCTAACAACAGAGGAAACCGGGAAAAATCAGAGATTTTAAAAATATATGGAAAAGTCAGGGAAAATGGTCTCTAAGAAATATCGTTTCTTCTTCACTCAGACAAAAGTTCCCATATGCCTACTTGTTGTGATGTGGCAAATATCATAAAGCCAGTCTGATATTTAATATCAAAAAAAGGACAGGAAGGCTGTGGAGAAGAGAAGTCAACTCCTTCTCCTCTTCTTCCTTCAGGTTAAGGAATTGGAGGCAAAAAAAGCAAAACTGCTCCAATATGCTCTTCAAAGCTCAAGTTCAGCTTTCTTGGCTGCAGAGATTCAAACATTAAAGAAAAGCTCTTAAAGTTTATATAGACATATTGATTGTATATAAATTTATAGTCAGATTTGTAAATATTGATTATTACCAACAGCAGCATCCAAGTTCATCATGATTCGTTGGTAAGTCAATTTCAACAGCTACAATTTCAGCTGGTGTCGGGTAGGTATAGGTGAATCTTATCGTAAAGTAATTAGTCATTATATATATATATATATATATATATATATATATATATATATATATATATTATTTTTTTTTTTTTTTTTTTTTTTTTTTTTTTGATCTAGTATTCAAATTATAATATAAGTTTTGTCGATTTTCACCGAGATTTGGCCAGGTAAAAGACTTCTTACAATTTGGAAAAATCGGGGAATCTCTTTGAGCTGATTTGCTAGACACCCTGTGTTACAATCTCATAAGTCAATACAATCCAATCACATTGGTGAAGATTAAGGAATTATGTAAAATGCTGTACAAGAGAAAAAAAGGATCTTTCAAACCGTGTATAAGCCAAATATCTGATACTCGTATAGAGGGAAATTGTTGGGGTATTTGTTATAATAAATCTGTATATTATTGTTTGTTTATCATTTAACTTTTCATGTACATTCATCACTTTTGTGATATAGAGGCTAATCGGCTAATCCTGCAGTGGGAGTCCTAAATTTAGTGTATCCAAGTTTAATTGTAATCTTTGACGAGAACCTGACATCGCAGTGACTCGGGACCATCATGTTACGAAGGATGGATGACTATACCAAGGATGTTTTGCTCCTTTTCATAGAAATCCTATGACCATCTGTCGGGTTTGAGCCCGCGACCTTGAGCATATAAAGCTAATATTCTGGACACTACAGCACAGGTGGCCCCGATATATGACCGCATTCTCTAAAAAAATAAAATAAATCATATAGTATATTGAAATGGGGCAAGTATTTGTAGATAAATTGCGTATTAATCTTCAGTTTCATGATTCATAAGTTATCCATCTGAACACAATGTTATGGAAACTGACTCGCCTTTGTTCGTTTATTTGATAACATGAAACTGTTCATCTCGTTAATATTTTTAGATTTTCATTTTACTGTCTACAATTTAAGTTTCCTCCTTCAAATTCTTCATATTTGTGTAACGAGACCTCTTTAGTAGGTAACGTTGAGCTAAGCAATCCGTTTTATTTTAAAATAAAAAAATCTATTCATGTTCAAAACCATAATAAACTTACCATTTTGACTTAGTGTATAGATAGGTTTTAGCTATCAAAACGGCTATTATGGTTAGTAACAGCTTGAATCGTGACTGGTCCTTCATTATTAGGAAAATTGAACTAAACATTTTTATATTTACATTTGATACTTTAAAAAAAATAATTTTTCTTGAAAAAGTATTATAAATCTCTCGCTTTTGATTTTTAAATATTTATATTCGTAATACTAGCTTAAAATAAATAGATATATGTTTTACTACTGAAGTGAACCAATTCACTTAAAAACAGGTGCTGGCTGATGGACAACTGTGTCCAAAAACCTTTTTCCACCACCAACTAAAAACCCTCCCTCCATACCTATCGCAGGTAAAAATAGTAGGTCCCTTTCCCTTTAACCAGAAAAGAATCAAAGATATTTTACGTTCACAACGACTAATAAGAGCTATTTACTCATGGAATAAGAATAATTAGGTTTCAAAATAAGTAACAGGGATAATTTAATCTTAATAAAATTTGTCTATATTTCAGTATTATTTTCAGTTCATACTTAATCTACTTTTTAAAATCCCTTCTGTTAAATATTATAGGTGGAATAGTCAGGAATCAGTCATTTTTGAAAAGTTTTTAATTTTGCCAACGTTTCGGCTCAAGCTTGTGAGCCATCATCAGGGCATTACTGAGCCATGTCCAAGCATAAACTCTCACAAGCTTTATGCTTGGACATGGCTCAGTAATGCCCTGATGATGGCTCACAAGCTTGAGCCGAAACGTTGGCAAAATTAAAAACTTTTCAAAATGACTGATTCTGACTATTCCATCTATAATAGTTTCTACAGTCGACTATACGCCCTCAATATAATTCACTTCTGTTAAATATTATATGAGAACTATCTTCTAATCAGAGATCCACAAGGATCTGTCATAGCTTTCAATCGTGATAACCAAACTTAGTATAATGGAGTTATGTATGTATGTTTGTCTCTCTCTCTCTCTCTCTCTCTATATATATATATATATTATATATATATAATACATTTTGTAGTATGTTGGTTACATTTTCTATAAACCATCTATCTATAGTATAGCCAGGTACAATATATTATAAAAACATCTTACCAAATAATTTCATTGAGCACCGGCACACCACTCAGGCTAACTATTAAATTTATTTATTAATAAGTTGAGCTTCGGCCGCCAAGGCTGGAGGGGGAGGGCTTGGAGATCCCAGTGCCCTGTAGTTAGCCTGAGTGGTGTGCCGGTGCTCAATGAAACTCTTTGGTAAGATTTGTACCCGGCTATAGATGTAATCAACATACTACAAAATGTAACCAATTATGTTTAATTGCAGTGTTGAAAAGGATCCTATGTATAAACATAGACGGAGGATAGAAACGTCCAAATAAAGAAAATTAAGAAGGAGAGATAGTTTAATGACCTAAAGCCCGAATCATTTCAAATAAAATTATAATATAATAGGGTCGATGAATTAAATTCTTGTGTGTGTGTGTATATATATATATATATATATATATATATATATATATATATATATATATATATATAACATATATACATACATACATACATACATATATACTTATACTATATTTTTCTTGCGTCATTATTCCCCTGAAGCAGTCCCCATCTGGAGACCTAAACGGGGGACTAGTTTACCTCCGGATAATGAGGAATCCATGACTGTTAGTGGTATTTTGTGAACTAAAATATGTGAGTAGTAGGGGTGGGCATAATCGAATGATTGTCATGATCGGACTTCGATGATTTAAATAATCGAATGATTTCATAATCGAATGACCGAATGATTAATATGGATTCTGAGAGACCATATGCCACAATTCTCGTCTCTATGATGTCTGAGCTGGCTGAGCCTTGATGGAAATATGCATATAATTTATGTGATGAGCAAAAAAGAACAAAAAATAAAATAAAAAGTTATCGCTGAACAATTCAGTTTCTCCAAACCGATTAATCCGATAATCGATTAATTCGAATAATTAAAATAATCGAATGATCCGATAATCGTCATTCGATTATGCCCACCCCTAGTGAGTAGGGCGTGTGTATCCACGCCGCTCTCATTGTTGGTCAGCGAGTCCATTGGACTAAGCCGGGAGGAACTTCCGAGGAAATTCCACCGACCATCCCCACAATCGCCACCCTTGGGACGCTCCCTATACGCGGTAACGAGATCCGCGCATATATATACTACACACTACACATTTATATAAATATATTACAGTCTCTAGTGAAGTAATAAGTAAATATTATAAGCCTTCTGCCTTAATAGACGCGACACTACATCTACACATAAGCAATTTTTTCTTCTCTCTTTATTGGTCGTTATCTCAGTGCATAATAAAAATAAGTCAAAAATGAAGCTAAGAGGTACAAACCAAGCTATATACTATTTAACGAAGTATTAATTTTATCAGCTGGGTGACCTGAGACTAAAATTAACAAACATACCCAAGAGCAACTTACAACAAACGGAAAGCCCAACCAAGCCAGTAGGATGCTTGTGATATGACTTGGAATCTAAAATGAATGTAAAGCAGTTATGATGAATACAGTTAATTTTAATTAATGTTATTTTATCTTTTTATTGTACGTATCCTATTCCTGAATACTTGTTCTACAATTAATGCCTCTGTTATATGTATTTTTTGTGGTCCGCTATTGTAGCAGTGTTAAAAAGATCTATTCAGATTATTTATAGACAATTTAAAATTGGAAAAATAAAAACATTTATTTAAACCTAACTAATCAATGCGTGGAACTGATTGAGAAAGCAAAAGCTGTTTCAAAAACATTATTTTCTGAGAACCAGTTCTCAAACGTGTAACCAATCTCACAGTCAAATTATGGTTCCTATGGATTCTTATCATGTGACAAATTGTTTCATTTTTGCAAATAACATTATTAGGTAAAAAGATGCATCTTGAGATTTGATTCTATCAAGTCGCACTGAGGTATAAAAGCTTTCTTAGAGATGCTGAAGGCTGTGGCTGTGGCATACCCTGACAGGTGGTGCTCTAGTGACAGGTGCCTAGAATCAGCCTTCTCTTACCTAACACCTAACTGCATCTTTCAGTTCTGATTTCCATACTCACCTCGAGTTCATTTTATTGTTGGAAAGCTGCGTAGCCTTGCCTGCCTGCTTGGGTGCAGCATTTACCGTCACGGAATTCAATGGCTGCTTCTGAATATGCTTCCTGCAACCTCACCTGATCCTTGCCTCAGTGCATTTATATATATATATATATATATATATATATATATATATATATATATATATATATATTTATATATATATATTTATATATATATATATATTTAATATCTAATTTTTACTTTCGCTTACTATATCGTGAAAATTTTCGAATTCCAGTTTTCAACGGAAATACACGTTTTAGGGTCCCCTGAGTCCAAATAACGAAGTCCCGCAAAAAGGTCTGTGTGTGTGGTAACTCCCGGGCGGAAACGAAAAGTCCTATGAAACTGAAATTTCATATTTAAGACAACTATACGCCGGAGGTGTTACAAAAACTTCTTCATCGGCTGATTACAACAATCGGCTGCCCAGAAGAGCCACTTTATACCATGCATATTGCACCTTTTTATGATTTTCTCAAAAATAGTTCCGACGATTTTGCTTAAACTCGCTATATCGATATAAAATTCCATAGGCTTTAATATCATGTAAGTTTCATTCTGATTAAAATAGTCTGACAGGGCTTAAATGCCGATATTTTAAATTTTTCTTCCCCTAAAGTACCTTTAATTTTGTTGATTCTATAAAAATAAGTACATTATCTTGTTACCACTGATGAAAAACAGGTATATATATAAATTGAATAAATTCGATACCCAACTAAAAAAATATTTTTTTAATGCATTTTTTTGTTTTTTAACCTAAGAACAGTAATATACATGTATAATATACCGTTGGAAAGCTAAAGATTTTAGAAAAAATATTATCTCATACACAAGCTTTTAAAAGTT
The DNA here is from genome assembly GCA_023052935.1 of Piezodorus guildinii. Classification (NCBI taxonomy): domain Eukaryota; kingdom Metazoa; phylum Arthropoda; class Insecta; order Hemiptera; family Pentatomidae; genus Piezodorus; species Piezodorus guildinii. Next base: position 171,633,464 of record CM041292.1, on the reverse strand, counting down.
AATAGAGAGTGGCGAAAAGCCGATAAAAAAAAGTGATTAGTTTAGATAATAGTATAATTCTTTAATGGTTTCACTCATGTTTATCTCATACTGTATTTGAAAATTCTTTAATCGATTCTAAAAACGGAGATAAGTGAAAGTCGTGTGTTGCCCGCACCAGACTTTTTTTTTTCATTTATATTAATATAGTGATTAAGTTAACTTAACGTTCAACTTTCCATTATTTTCTGACCCTGGCTGGCAACTTCTCTGAGCTGATAATTTTGTTTTGTAATTAAGCATTTGAGAAATTGGCAAAAACCGTAGGCAGGATTTTCGTTAGGACTTCATTAAAACAATGTATTGAATTGAATTGGTGTAAGATATCTCTCCTCTCCCACCTACGCTATTTTAATTTCTCTAATTTTGTAGCTACATAATAATAAAATATATTATATTTAAGTTTAATCATTTGCTCTTATGTTAACCATAACAAAACAGAAAATGTTTTTGTTTCTTTATTTCTCAAATTGTTATCGAGTTATCCATTCAATTATGAAATAGTTATGAGAGGCTTATAGTTATGTGAACAGAATTATTTTCGCGAACGATCTGGTGATCAATCTCAGAGCGCTTAGTCATAGAAAACAAACGGTAGATTGAAAACCGAAAGCCCAACTCGCCCACCATATTGTATCGAAATTCTTCATTAGAATCTCTCACTTATCCTTGACCAAGTTTATACAGGCCACCGCACGTTGTTTACCGAGGTTCTAGCGTACTTCGTGATAGCGATGGGTGGTCGCACATCTAGCTCATCGGTTACTTGTAACGGCGATTTTCCTAATTAATAAGTAATTAATTTCTGAATAGTTTTCGTAGGGATTGATTATAAATTTGTTTCTTGTTAGCAAACAAGATATTTTGTATTCGTCAAGATCGTGCTTCTTAATTTTTTAAAAAGCTGATATCTCGGGATTTTCGCAACCAAAGCAATAGTATATAAATAAATTGTTAGTGAAAAAAAAGGGGGGGCGGGGTCTAGTGGATAGAGCACTAGTCTACTGTTCTCCGGATCCTGGGTTCGAATCCCAGCTATGTCGAATATTATTTATTCTGTTAATTCAGGAGGGGAAGGGGGGGGGAGGGGCGACCCTAGGGTATGGAGACCCTTCTGCGGCAGACCCAGCCTCTATAATGTGGGTTCCCAAAAAATGGGGAGAGAGAGACTTAGCGGCTGAGAGTGGTCAAGGCCTTATCACCTCACTGCACAGCTGTTGTTCTTGAAATAGTACGAATCTCTATATGTACTGAGCCCAAGACCCTTCATGGGTCATAGAGGTACAGGTTTATTTATTTTATTTTTTTTTTGTGGAAAAAATTAATATTTTCATTTATAGCTGTGATGAAAACAGCTACATATGTGAAAATTGGGAAGAACCATATTTCTACCTCACCCGATTTTTAATTTTTTAGAGATTAGATGAAGAACAAATTATAAAATAAATCGTTTAATTATATCTCGCTCCCTCCCATCAAAGATCTAATTAATGACACACTGTCACACAGCTTTTTATTACATCTTCTATACTCGATATTTTAAATGCATTCCATTAAACAACAATATCCTCACAGTTTTAATTTGACTTCCTTATCTTAATTTCTCTAGGATAGTAATAATTTTTTTAATGCAAAATATGGCGAAAAGTTACTTTTACTACAAAAATTAGCCATTTTCTCTCAGAATTTCTGTAATAAAACTTCCATTTACTCTTGCAAGTTTGCTGTAAGGTTGATTCGGTCCTCAGGCCTCAGGCTACAATTTGGCTTGTGGGTGGTTCTCAATACGATGATTTGGCTTTCGGATTCCAAACATTTCCCTTAATTTCACTTTTACTCCCCATATTCTTTTTTCAAACTTAACTAGCTAGATTCAATGGTATAATATTATATTCAATGTCACGTTCATATGCGAAGACAGCTCAAGCCCAGGCTTGGTGATTTGACGTGGATTTAGGTGACAAAGGGAAGAGGGAAGGTCATTCCTTGTCAAATCAACCAATTTCCTGGAACGCGAAGGCACGGAAATCAATATTTTGTTTTTGTTAAGGCAGCAAAAGGCACAGTCTAAGTTATATGTTTTTTTATGAGATTCAAAAGGTTATAACTTCCAAATTCGTCGTATAAAGTTGTAAATATTTTCATTAATTTATTAATTTTAAAAATCCTAAAAGTTTAAATTAATTTTTAAAACAAAAATACGATATTTTCGTTTTGGGTATATATTTTACATTTATTTAATACTGTACTAAATGTGCCATATTTCATGAGAATATTTCTTAATATAGTTATTTACTTAAATTCCTGAAACTCAATTGATACAATAAGTTTTACCAAAAGAACTATGCACACATTTAAAAATTATAAAATGAATTCTAAAAGTCATCTTGTGGCTTCAAGTTACATTTTTATCCTGAGTGACAGCATTGCCTGTTCCCTTAATACCTGTATGGACATGTTCTGGTCAAGAAGGCCCGAACTGATGCATTATTTGTTTTTGGATTGTTTTATTTTCACTTGTCTGATATACAATAAAGGAGATTAGAAAAGAAAAAAAATCCTGTCAAGACACTATAATAAAATCTCCATGAAAAATTTAAGCATATATTAAGTTAAAAGTTCAATTTTGAGTATAAAAGTGAAAATTTTTCTTTCCTCTTTTTTTTTTTTTCTTTTTTTTTTTAACCTGGGATTTAAAATTGTGGATTACTGAGTTTGGGAAGATGATAAAATTATAGTGGGCTCCAAAATTATTTCCAATTAGTCCATAAATTTCTATGCACCTCATTATTGTTTTCTTCCCTGTGAGAGAGCACCCCTCTGGTCTCAAGTTATACAACTGATCATACGTGTAAATGCTAAATAAATGACAAATTATTATTTCTTTATAATTTAAAAATTGAATCTTAGTCCTAACAAAAAATGTAGAATTTGTATCCAACTGATAAGTAATCAATTAATTTTATTGACCACCACAGTGCCAATTACAATATTATGTTAATTTAATTAATTTTATGTTTAAATTAATATTTTTCAGAGCCCAGTACATACGAGCAAGACAGCACTGTCCAGGTACAACGGAATTACTAAGGGGCTGCCAAGCTCAAACAAGATCAGCAATGCGATGCCAGCTAAGAGCTCTGCCCAAGAGGTAAGACATGCCATTTCATTTTAATCCATTTTGTGCATTCTAAAAAGAGAAAAAAAATTGTACTTAAAGAATTGTTTATTTGATATTTTTTATTCTTCCCTAAAGTTCCAAGGTTCTTTTTATTTTATTAATTTTGTTATCATGATTTAAGAATTCAACTTAGTTGTACCCAGCTGTTACTGTTCATCTTGACAGAGTATAATGCTATTAAATTTGTATTTCAGCTTCCGGCTTTGAAGAAGCTGATCAGAGCACAGTTGCCGCCAGCTGGTAATCCTGCTCTTAACAATAATACAACAATACACAATAACAATGCAAATAACAACAACAGCCTTCCACCCAGCCCTACAATCCCCAAGTACGATCCTCATGGAAGACTTCTCCCTCTCACACCTCATGGTAATTTTTTTTCAACGTTCTTCAATAATTCAATAATAATAGGATTTGTAATCACTGAGAAAATATATTGTTTTGAAAAAAACTAAAAATGAATTGTTTATATTACAGAGGCTGTTAAGTACTATGGAAGTCGGATGAGTGAATATGAGAGAAGCGAAATACAAGACTATGATGAAATATGGTATCTTGGCTTGGATGCCTGTAAAATCCATGGAAATGAAAGCCTCTTACAAAATTGTGGGTTTGATGATGATAATGGCAGCTATTATAAGGTAAGACAAGTGATTCAAACTTTAAAAATCAAACACACACTACTTCTGGATTTGATGTAAATAATGTTTATTGGTGATTTTACAGATATTGCATGATCACATATGTTACCGCTACGAAATCCTTGAAGTTATCGGTAAAGGAAGTTTTGGACAAGTGATAAGAGCCCTTGATCACAAAACCAACCAACATGTAGCCATAAAAATTATTAGGTAATGATAACTACCAATTTGAACTGCTCATATTTATATAAATAAAAATTAATATTTTATTAATGTGAGTAAGGTGGTATATTTTTTAGTTCTTTTTCCAAACTAATTCATGATAGTATTTAACACTATTTTTGTTTATGTATTGGGTTAGCAAGCAATCCAGATTGATATAGAGCAAATATACAGGAACAAAACCATTAATATTGCTTGAAATTTGTTATAGAAATAAGAAAAGATTCCACCATCAAGCCCTGATAGAGGTGAGGATACTTGACCATTTGAGGAAAAAGGATGATGATGCCAGTCATAACGTCGTTCATATGTTAGACTACTTTTACTTTAGGAATCACTTATGCATCGCATTCGAATTAATGAAGTAAGTTTCTAATTTATTTTTCAAATGTTTGACTCATATTATCAATCACCTAAAAATAATAGAGCCTTAACATTGTTGCAACATCTTCATTATCTATTTTTAAATTTTAAAGTAGTTTTTTTATTGACCCAAAAAACTTACTGAGTCATATCATCAATGTCTAGAAAAAATGTTAACGTTAAGTCTAAGTAAATGAAAATCATCATTTTGCCAATTTAAAATAATAATATTAAAATTAAGTTAATTTACATATTTTTTTTTAAACAGTCTAATAAAATTGTAAATTTTTGTTTCAGCTTAAACCTCTATGAACTGATCAAGAAAAACCACTATCAGGGTTTCAGTTTAGTTCTTATAAGGAAGTTTGCACAATCTCTTGTGCATTGCCTTAGACTTCTTTCTAGGGAAAACATTATCCATTGTGATCTCAAACCTGTAAGTTTAGTTTTTATTCCTTCTTGTAATACAGATTTTTTAACTTAATATCCCATTAATAACAATGATTTTTTAAAAATACATTTAAATAAGGTGGCCCTTACAATAGCTTAGCAAGGAATATTGATCAATTATAAAAGTACACTGTAGTCCTGATAAAAGATATAAATTTTACATAATGATGCCAAGCCGGAATTCAGTTTAATTTTTTATTGTGCCTATTTTTTTAGATGTTCATGTATTAAAGGAAAATAGTAAAAAAAAAGTTACTTTTTTACATAGTAAGGTTTGCTGACCATCAATTTAATACTTTACAGATTTGTTTTGCTTACTCCTGGTAACAACTATGTAATGTCTTGAAAATTTTGTATATTTTTCTATTAGATTACCAAGTTTTTAGTTATAAAAAAGAAAAATAATTCATTACATATTTTACTAGGATTTTAAATATGATAAGACAATGTGAACAGTGTTATTCTCTGACAAAGAATCAGATCCTCCCCATAATAAATATTCAAGTTAGAAAATTGAAGGTCTCTTTTAATTATCTAATACAGTGGTTTCCAACTAGTGGTCTGTGGAAATCCCTCGGGGTCCACAGACGATGTCTAGGTGGTCCACAATGAACCATGGGGAAATTATTTTAAATTATCATAAGGTAAAGCATTTGTTAAGTTTGGCTTGTAATAAGAATCACAGGTGCTTGACACTGATACATTTAAAATTTGAAGTGATTTAATTATTATAGTTCACTGACTAGAGACCACTCACAACATAACAGTAAATGCATAAAATTGGTCATTTCCTAACTTTTTTAAAATAATGAGTTTAAAAATCAGATGTAAATTCACATTAGATAAGAATAACATTTAATTTTTTTATGAGGATATGAATAAATACCTGTATTAGTTTTATAATGATGGAGTTTTGTTGACCGTTGAGAAATTAGATGAGGAAGATGGTTGGGGGTGCGGTCATAAATTAAAAACACACATTTAAAATAAATGTTATTTTAATTATGTGCCGACGTTTCGGCCTACAATGTGGGCCTTCATCAGGGTGACTACGTGAAGGCGTTGCCTGCAGGAGTCACTCCTGTAGGCAATGCCTGAGTTACTCCTGCAGGCAACGCCTTCACGTAGTCACCCCTGATGAAGGCCCACATTGTAGGCCGAAACGTCGGCACATAATTAAAATAACATTTATTTTAAATGTGTGTTTTTAATTTATGACCGCACCCCCAACCATCTTCCTCATATGTATTAGTTTTAAATTTTAGTAATTCAATGTTTCGTGTATTAACATAAACTCTTTTTAACTCAGTAAAACTCAGTTTCTTTTTCATTTATATTTCTCCTACGTGGCTATTGCTGGCTTACGGAGTTTCGGTAGCAGTGGTATCTTCTGTAATGTACATGATATGGTGTAGCCCACTCGGAGTCTACCCAACCTTCATTAATTCCAAAGCTCAGAGTCTGGCTTTAGTTCCCTTTAGAGCCATATGTTAATAGCTACTATATATTTTAAAATTCAGGGGGTCCCTGTCATTAAAGTTATTGGATGAAGAGATCCATGAAAAATTTTGGAAACCACTGATCTAATACATCTTACCAAACCTCCCTCTTCAAACTCTTACAAACTATTTTGTCCATGTTACTGCATAATAATACAGCATATGGCTTCATCAATATTATTCTTATCTTTTATTATTTTAAATAAATATAAGAATTTTGAAATACATTTAGAGATGAAAATAAATTGTTAAAGAATTAAATTACACTGAGTTTCAATAGAAACATGTGTTTTATTAATTAATCTATTATAGTATTATCCACGACAATCAATTAGTTTAAACGCCTATTCATCACTCTCTGTTAAGTTTTACAATTTTGTGAATAAGATAATATTTTTTATATCTTAAGCTTTTCAAGAGTGTATTATACATATACATTACTTTTTTTTGTTTTCGCTCTTTTCTCCTTTAGTTGAATATCAAATTCGTTCAACTTATTTATTTATTGTCTTTTATCAATTCTAAAAAGATGATATGGTTATTTTTATGGAATCTACAAAATTAAAGGTAGTTTAGAGAAAGAAAATTCAAAATATTGACATTTAAGTCCTGTCAGAGTAATTCAATCAGAATGAAACCTACATGATATTAAAGCCCGTTCAATTTTACATCGACATAGCGAGTTTAATCAAAATTGTTACAGCCGTTTTTGAGAAAATCATAAAAACGTCCAAAATGCATGGTATAAAGTGGCTCTTCTAGTCAGCTAATTTTGATGAAAAAGTTGCTGTAACATCTCGGTGGTTTAATTGTTTTTAATATGAAATTTCAGTTTCAAACGACTTTTCTAGACTTTAGTCATTTGGTCTCACGGGACCCTAAAACGTGTATTTCCGGTGAATACAACCTCGACTTTGAAAATTTTCACGATTGCAATAACTTCCCTTACTATATATCTCACATTTAGGTAAGTGAAAGTAAAAAATGAGATGCTTTCCTCTTCTCTGGCAAATAATCTTGTTTAAGCTTATGAATCAACATAATTTACATATTTTATTTGTGTTTCTTGTCTTTACAATCTTTGTTTTTTTATTCAGGAAAACATATTGTTAAAAGAAAGAGGCAGTACTTCAATCAAAGTGATTGATTTTGGCAGCTCGTGTTATGCTGATCAGCGAGTTTATACTTACATTCAATCTCGTTTTTATCGTAGTCCAGAAGTTCTCCTAGGTCTCCCGTATGGAACACCAATCGATATGTGGAGCCTTGGTAAGTAATATTTTTTAAGTTGTTTAATGTTATATTATATTGCTATGTTCAAAGTTGCTAATAAATAAATCCAATTAGGTTGTATTTTGGCTGAGCTGTATACTGGCTACCCTCTTTTCCCTGGAGAAAATGAAGCGGAACAGCTGGCTTGTATTATGGAAGTACTTGGTTTACCACCAGAAGAGATAATTCTCAAAGCATAAAGGGAAGAGGCTTTTTTTTGGTAAATTTTTAAAATATTATATATTTACATAAAAATATACTATTCCAAGTCTTCTATTAAAAATTGTTTTATCCTCTGCAAACCTCATCTAAGTTGTGTTTCACCTTCAACATATACAGATATATTTGCGTTCTGAATGGTTTATTTTGTCTAAAAATTTATAAAAATTGTGTTGTAAAAAGTACTTTTAAGCTTAACTCTTTCAATAATGATAAAGTGAAATTTATTAAGCATTTTCAATAAAGTCCTCTAAATGTTTGTTTTTCAGACAAAAAACAAAATAATAATAATAAACACTGAGGTTTATCAAATCATTATTGACATAACAGAATAAATAATTATCCTACTGTAGCTGAGCTTGAAGCCAGTGTGATCACCCCCCATGTTTTACAGACAATTTTTTTTTTTTTTTAGTCTATTAGTTTAATGTCAGCTACATATAAAGTATATTGAAATACAAAACAAAGACATCATGTTGTTTTCGATATATTCTTTCTTTTAATCAATAGTCTGTATTAGAAAATATTCTCTTGGTTTGAGTAGTTGACTTGGTAGAATATAGAGGACTTCTCACCAATGTTTTTATGATTGGTTTTTCTCTAAAAAGTTTTGTTTGTTGAAAACAAATTATTTTATTTTATATTTATAAATTTATTATTTATGACTTGTTGATTTATTTTTTTTTTTTTCAGATTCTCGAGGTTACCCTAGAAGCCTTACCAACAGTAAAGGCCGAAAAAGAAAACCTGGATCAAGGGATCTTGCATCTGCCATTCGATCTAATGACAAACTATTTGTTGACTTTATATCTCAGTGTCTTTGGTGAGTTTCTGAATAATTGTTTTGTTTTTTAATCAATTTATTTTTCTTTTGTACATTTCAATGATCATAATGCATGAAATGCGTATTTACATTAATTTTATGGTTGTGATTTTAAGTTGGAATGTTAATACTTGGTTTGATATGTCTTAGGGCATTAAGCATAAAAATAAACTATCACTTAATCACAAAATTATGATGTTTGCTTAAAACCATTTGGACTTATTTAAGGTGTGTGTGTGGCACGTGTATTTAGTCGCATAAACAGACAATTTTATCTTTGAGTGAAATTTCTTCTATATTATATTATCTGCTGTTCCAAATCACTGACAACAAATCCACACTAAGAGCTACTACACATGTGTAGCTATATAGCTCATAATTGAGGAATTCTAAAAAAATGTGTATTTCTTACTTGCTGAACAACCAAACAATCTTCACTGACAGACCTACTTCACCTGAATCCATCAAGTCTTCTTTATATTATTCTTGAGGAGCCTTTATTGAGAGGGTTGTAGAAATTTAATAAATAAAATAATTTGCTTCTCTTTATTAAAATGGGCTTTTAATAGACAACTTTAAAAGAGGAAATTTATGTTATTTATTTTTAAAAATATATGTTTGTGTGCCTTTGCAGTTGGGATTCTCGTAAGAGGATGAGTCCAGAAAAAGCACTGAGACACGACTGGTTGAGAGGAAGAGAAGTGAGGAGAAGCGCTAGCGCAGCTGCTAGGCCTCACCAGCAACCTTCCGTGGAGGTTTACCTGCCCCCGATTCTTTGATCTCTCTTTTGTAATGTGTGATATTTCTTAATGATTGTCCTCTGTGACAACCAAAGCCTGTTGTCTCGATAGAGGCCTGACTGTTTGGAAAGGTTAATAATTTGTTGTATATATTAAGGTGGTCATAGGATGAGATTTTGTATAAGCCCCAGGGCCTATTATTCGTGTGGAAATCAGTGACTTGCCATTAAACCCTCCCATTGTTATTTTTGGTTTTACATCTATCTGTCTAGATGTGATATTTACGGCCTTCTCTGTCTCATTTTCGAGATTTAAATTTTTAATTAGTCACTAGATATGATATTGATTGCTATTAGTGTCATATATCTTATATGGTAAAGCAAATATTTTGTAGATCTAATTTAATATGTCCTTTTACAAAATTGAATGTTAATTGTCTTTACCTTGAACATTGATAGCAGTGAATTTTGGTAAGAAAGAATAATCAAGGTGTTTTTTTAGAAAAATGTCTTGAAGCAATGGTGATATACATTTTATTTCTGAATGAATGATATATTTAATGCTCTTTTTCATATATTATTATGATAGACTATCATAATATTTACTCAGTATTGTCTTTTTTAGTAAGTTCTGCTGGAATTGCATTTTCAATTATTTATGTCGAAACTCGTTGTTTTCCACTTCTTAAAAAAATTGCCTTATCATATATAATTTATTTTGAAAATTGGCAAAATTCCTAATATATAATGCTGTATGTATCCAGATGAGATAGATAAGTCTTCCCTATTCTATAAATTGCAGACAATCTTGTTTAATAATGAAATGTATTTCAAAAAATTGATATACTACAATCATCGCAATTCCAGATAACTTACTTGTGTAAAATGACTTCAAATAAGTGTTAATATTAAATTATAGCTGTGAATTTTGTATATTTTTATTGTCATCATACCTGTGAAATGTTTTATCATGTATTTTGTGTATTCATGTGTAACAGTAGCTGACAATTACTGTCATATATCTACATAAATATTTTTATGTATTATAGGAACCATACATACCTTTACTTTCTTTGTCAAAAGAAAGAAATGATAATTTTTATTTTTAAAAACCATAATATCCTCTAATAAAATTAACATTAAGCAAGAGATTAGCCTTTTATCTGACATAATAGATCCTTTGGTAAAGAAATATGCCTTTGATACATTTTACTGTTCTGCTACTGAGTCTTTTTTTTATAATTTATTTACTACTGAGCCTTTATAATTAGTTATAAGATGAACTTGCATATAACTAGAAGTGATTGTTTTATGAAAATAAGTGCATATGAAATATAATGTACATAGTTTTTGAGTAATCATTTTAAATAAATACCAATATTTCTTTTGACAATCAATTTTTAAAAAGTGAAAATTTTCAGTGCATTTGACTAGTTAATTTGAAATTTATTTTATACCTACAGACTTTCTAAATTATTTGAAACTGTCATTATATCGCTTGGTAAAATGTATAGTAATGAGTATTTTTCTTCCAAGATAAAATAATTACATTGAAATAAATAAGTAGCATTTTCAACTAAGGTATCTAGGATATCTGCCTTTTTTTCTGAATTTATGGTATCAACAATAAACTAGTGATACATCTTATTTTCATAAGTCATTCATTCCTACTCCATGAAGGCTGTAAAAAATATTTAATTGTAATTTATTTTAATAGCATATTTTGATTTCATTAAAAGTTGTATCAGCACTTTTTGAAATTAATGGTTCATAGTTCATTTTTATTACATAATCCTGGGATATATTAATTACTGATTCACCAAATAGATGTTATATAAACTATATCGTCTTCAAAAGAAATAATTTGATCAAATAACTTAAATGATAGAAAATTATGTATGCTAAGTTCAAGTGCTCAAAGAACAGGCTGATCTTAAAGAACTTTTTGAAGTAATTAATCTATGAACTTTGAAGATCTTATTGTTTGTACTAAATTTGTTGATTATTGAAGATTTAATATTGATAATTATTTAATTAATTGTTATTAAGTCACTTCCATATTGTGTTCCTGTTAATTTAGTTGTAGGAATGTCATACATTTATTTTTCCTAAAATATTTTAGATGGTCATGTGATATTGCAATACTCTTTTCTTTTTTTTTTCTTTTCTAATTTCTTAGAAGTAGTGATTGAACCATTATTTGGTTCAACATGAAAGTTTTCTTTTTATAAAATAAATGTTAATACACACAAAAATGAAAATATCATTATTTACTGATAGGCATATCATATTTAAATAGAAGTAATCATATATATAGTATCTAAATATATATGATATGGTACCTTTAAAAGTTGAATACGAACAATGTTACACATACAGTAATCTTAGAGTTAATGTTTCATCAATTTATTTTATGTTTCATTAATATACTTTTTATTTGATTGATTTGTTTGTTTATTCCCATGACCTGGTCTTAAAATGATGAAGTTTTTGTGATGAGTAAAAATCTTGAATGAAATAAAATAAATCTCAATGCAAGTATTGTCTCCTTAAAGTACGATCATAACCCCTTGCAAGTAAAAATATTTCATAACTCTGCATATTGAAAGGATATCAATCAGAAACAGAAGGATATACCACTATATTAAACAGGTATCTCGTTCTTGTTTCCATTCTATGAGTTGACTAATTAAATGCTAAAGAGAGGCTCAAGTATCACTAGAAGATTAAAAGAAAACTAAAGAGCATACTCAATTTTACAAATAGGAGTAAGTCTCTGTAGCCCATCTGAACAAACTAACCAATTGGAAGCTCCACATTAGAGTGGAATTGTAAAAGTCAGACCAGCTTAATCATTTATAATAATAAATATGTAATCATTTACAAAACATTTCTTTGAAAACTTCTCTAGGTGTATGAAGCATGGTCACTAAATTTGAAGGATGAACATCTAGAGGTTTTTGAGGAGAAGGTTCAATCAAAAATTGTTGGTACAAAGTGAAATGAGGTCACTGGAGAAGTTAAAGGGTGCACACTAAGCAGCATTACTTACCCCATCAGTATAATAGAGGTGATGGCATTGCAGCGGCTTGAATGGACAAATTAAGTGAGCAACGAATACCCAAAAAGCAATGTGTACTGAACCAACTGGTAGGCATCCAAGAGATAGACTGAGGCATAAGTGGGCCTCATCATGGAGGCTTGGACTTATGCGGTGATCATTGGATAATTTTTCGTTGGCAAAAATTGGTGATATCCACATCGAAGGTTGGCTTCACATAGCGTATAATTGTTTAATGTAAATTTTATTAATTTATAAATTCCTTATACCACCTTCATACAATATATTATCATATTAAATGAAACAAAAGTAAGATTAAACATAAAATTTCTATTATGATAAAATTATAGATAGCACAACAATATACATCTTAGTTATCTCTAATATTAATTTTACAGTCACTAAATGTATATAACTTCATTATATTACTATTTACAAATAAACTATTAACAAAGAAATGTATATTTTTTAAAGGTAAAGATGAAATTGTAACATAACTAATGATATAAAAATATAAATTAAACTTAAAAACAAGCAACATAGTATATAATTTTCATGTTCCGAACTTCTTTTATCCTTTTTATATGTCGAAGCATAGTAATAATGTTGAGATACTTTTTGTTCCCAATTTTAATGTTGCCAAGTTTGTCCAGATCTTCTGCGTTACAGAAATATGTTCCTGAAATACAATTCCAAAAAAATTAAATATACTTAAAAATCTTTAATGCCTATGAATAACAAAAAATATACATTATGTTGAATATCACGAAACTTAAATTTTATAACAACATAAATTGGTTTATTGGTCTGAATGCGCAATTCTGAAACATTTATTATAGTTTGAATTACAGTTTGAAGGTACATAAATTCCCCATTTGTTATATTTATGATAGAGAAACCATCTCAACATCATTTTTCTACCCATTAAATTACTTTTTAATGTTAGGATCAGAAAATTCGTTAATTCATTAAAAGTCATAAGATTTTTATGAAACAACTTGGTTATTTCAGGAACTAATCTGCCTAATAATAATTCTGGTATGAGAAAATATTATTTTATTTTTGTTAGTTAGTAATTGATATTCAATTTTAACATATCTACAGTTTTTATGATGAACATTATTAACTATAATCATTTTGTATGCTTTAGACAAAGTGCTATTATTTAAATTTTTTAGTATAACTCAAATAGGATTAAATATCAGCCCAGATTAAATATTATGTGGTTTAATGACTTACACCCCAACCAACTTCTCTAACATTAAATGGGTTTTAAAATGCACTAAATACATAATTATTACCTTTTAATTCTCCGATTTCTTGTTCTTTCCACAATAAACATTGTTCCAACTCAGGTTTACTTTTATTTTTTTTAGACTTCTTTAACAACTCATATTTTTTTGTGAGCGTTACATTAAAAATATTAATAAATTCATTAATATTATCCATGGTGACTCGACCCCTCATGTAACTGAAAACAGCAAATAAATCATACAATAATAAAAACAATATCTATCTAAAAATAAAAATCTAATTTTTCAATCTCTATGATATTTGAAAAATTAATTAAAAACTAAAAAAAGTTGATTATTCACTCACTAAGCATTATTCATTGTAATGATACATGAAATAGATGTTTTTAAAAAAAAGAGTTTGGTTATTGGATTAGGGTAAACCTATTCAACAATGACCATAAATTTAGATTTATTTATAAATTAGAGAAAAGTGGGACATTTTTCCTCACTTACAAAGATGATAAAACAAAAGATGAATTATCAAAAAAAATTTGGGGCGAATGCTACAATTACAATTTTGGAAAACATGTTTAGTTCATCAAAATCACTGAAAAACATGTGGGATCCTGTCCTTGATAGTACCAATTTTATTTACTTAGTTCTAATAAACACAATTCACTATAAGAAACAACCTATTTAATTTACCATGAAAACAAAAAATTGTAATTTAGTTAATACATTCTACATGACAGAAAATAATTAAATTAAAAACAGGCATATTATTTAGAATCAAATTAATATAGAATATAATATATACTTATCAAATTCATATTTAATTTCTGCATACTAACCCAGGAATCTGAGAGAACTCTTCATTATTAACAAAGTTAACACCGACTTCTTGCTCTCTTCTGGGTTTTGGTGTCAAATTCACTATTTCTTTTTTTAAAAATGTTGAATTAGCAAAATTTGGGATTTCTTCAGTGAATGTATTATTGGCCATCATAGGTTCAAAAAAAGGCTATAAATAACAATTAATAAGCAAAAATCAAAGAGAATATTATAATCAACCATTAGCTATGGCAGAAAAAAGTTATTATAAGATATAATACCATAAAACATTAGGTGAAAACATAAAATAAACCCTTTGAATAAGCTATATCTATCTTCAAAACACCATCATTGTAGCAGAGTAAATGATTCAGAAGAAAACAGTAATTGTATCACTTTTAAAATAAAATTGAAGAAGGAAGTTTAATCTCTAATAGATTAGTTAACTAATGACTAGTTAACCAGTGAAAGTTTTTCAAAAGATGATAAATATCAATTTAGTGAATTTATTTTGACAAATATAAGGTGAACTGCTAACGAGAAAGTTAATATAAACTGCTTAGTAGAGCTTCAATTTAAGTGATAATAAATTTATGCACTTTAATATGGTGTATGGAAAATTTTTTTTTTTTTTTATTTATTAATTTATTGAAATTTACAACTGTATTAGTGAATACATCAAGTAAATTGGCTCATAATATAGATAATATACATGAAAAGACATGAAGAGAATATGCCCATTGGCAACACTCCACTAGGTAAACTACACTAGAAGGTCTCGAGGCCATCTTCTTTTCAGACGCCTCGGAGGATTGTCAGGAATGGTAGAGGAAGCTAGGATTGAAACTAGTGGGTTAATGTGAGAGTGGAGTTTGTCATGGAAGGAATGATACCTCGTACGGGCCAAATCAGCAACATATGGGACATTAAGGTCTTTATGGATGAGTTTGTTGGTGACAAAATAAGGAGCATTGAGGATTTTTCGAAGGATTTTGGATTGTAGGGATTGAATACGGGAAGAATTTGATGGTTTAGTAGAGCCCCAAAGCTCAACTCCGTACGTCCAAATAGGCCTTATGATGGTAATATATATGAGCCTTTTGTAATTAAGTGGAAGGTTAGAGCGTCTGTCCAGTAAGTGTTGAAGTAAGCGAAAGCGTTGGGCAGTTTCCTGTCGTTTCAGTCTTGTGTGCGGATTCCAAGTTAGTCGTTTGTCAAGTAGGAGTCCTAGATAGCGAATCTGTTCAACCGGGACTAGCGGAATATTATTAAAGGACACTGTAGGACAGGATGTTGTAGGTTTACGACGAAGGGTAAAGGTAATTTGGTGGGATTTGTTGGAATTGATTTTGATTCTCCAATTCTGACACCATACTTCAAGGTCTCGGATGTGGGATTGAAGAGTTTGAGAGGCAATAGTAGGATCATTATTGACTGATAACACACCAAGTGTCATCAGCATAGGTAGAAAGGAAGGTGTTAGGATGGGTTGGGATATCAGCTGTAAAAACTGTGTAAAGAAGGGATCCTAGGATACTGCCTTGAGGAACGCCAGCAGACTGAGTAAATAGGGAGGAATAGGAACTATTATGGTTTATTTTGAAGGATCTTCCAGAGAGGTAGGACTGAATGATGAGGTAGTATGTAGGAGGGAGGAATTTCCGGAGTTTGTAAAGCAGTCCTGGGTGCCAGACTCGGTCAAATGCCTGTTCTACGTCGAGAAAGGCTCCCGTGCAGTATGGAAAATAATAGAGAAATTTAGGTTTTTCTTTAAATATTCCTCTATATAATAAACTGTTTATATTAGCTTCATTGTTCATTTGTAAGTATGTTTTTTTCTTTCTTTTGAAATCATTAATCCTTTTTCTAAAGGAAGTGTTTGTTTACCATTGTAGCATTTTGATAGGCTCAACTAATTTATTTTATGAGTTTAAAATCAGACGGAACATGGGTTAAAAAATTTCAAGGGTATTAAAGGTAGTGAAATGACCTTTGATTGCGATGTTCTGCAAGCTTTGGTAGAAGAAAATCCCAGGACAACTAACTATTTAAAAAAAGATGAAAAAATTTATAAGTTGGGTTCCTTACTCATTAAACAACTGCCAAAAAATCAGTGTTATGAAGTTAGTGCTACACTTCTTTGCTAAAACAAAAATGACCCTTTTCTGTTAGCCATAGTTACTTGTGATGAAAGGAGGATACTTCATGATAACAGTAGGTAATCTGTAAAGTGGGCCGACATAGGAGAAGCAGCAAATTTTCTAAAGCATCCAACCAACTCATCAAAAAGTTGATCGTTACTGTCCAGTGTGCTTCATTTGGTTTGATACGCTACAGCTTCTTAAATGCTGGAGAAAGCATCAATACTGAATCAAATTATAACCAAATTAATGCAATACATCAAAAAATTTCAATAATGAAGCCATCTTTGTTCAATTGGAAGGGGCCCATTCTGTCACCGCTCAGCCTCATATCTCAGATTTATCACAAAAAAGTTTGAAGCTTGGCTACGAGACTCTGCCATAGCAACCCTACTCTCCAGATCTATAGTTCTTAAGACACTCAACTCTTCTCTTGATATTCTACATTGCTTTATTTCTTAAATGTGCTCTCAAAAATGAGCACCTTCATTTCATGATGACTGGAGAAATTTAGATTAAAAGTGGAAAATCCATAAATTTTTAGATATTATAAAGAAATGTTTTAGTTTTTAAATTGTCTATACCATAAAATACATCATAGTCTTAAAGATATTTTAAAAAATCAATCTTAATGGAAATCAAACAAACAATAGTAGTCTATTAAATTTTATTACTCACGTTGATGTTTTCTTTTGTTTTATGGCCTTCATTGTAAGTCTTATCACGCAATGAAATATCCAGATTTGTAATTTCTTTAACAATATTGTCTTGATTCTAAACTTTTAAAATACACAATTAATAAATCTTAATAAACAATAACATATATTATTTTTTTTTTAATGAAACTATCAACATCATTAATTGAACAACTACAAAAACTCTTATAGCAAACTTAAATACTATTCTAAAGTAAATAAATAAAAATGTATTAATTCTTAGACATAAAATATACATTAATATACACAATATATAATACATCCATTTACACAATATATACATCATTCCCTCTTTCTTTGTTTATTTAAAATGTTGTGTTTAAATTTGATTTAAGTTTAGTTTAATAACTTGTTACTCCTAGAAAAAAAAAAAATTCGTGGCTGAGTCTGATCTCGGCCTATTTTTACTCATTGCATGGCCGTGGGCCTAGTACAGTAGGAATCTCTATATGTACTTCAGTACATTCATGGTTCACCCTTCATGGGTTTTAGAGGTAAACATTTTTTTAACTTTTAGATGTCTTTCCTGTTGATTTTTCTGGTTAGTTAAATTCTTCATCCAAATTTTGAGAATATTTCTCTTGAATATGTTTTAGAGATATCTTTTCAACAGAAATGCCTAACAATTTCTAATGACGAATAAATGTCACCAGGACAGAACTTACCTATTTACCTACTTAAGCCTAAATTTTCAATCAAAATGTGCGGCAAACTTTCCCTAATTGGCTGTCTCATTTGATCCTTCTAATCCTTCTCCTTTATTTGGAATCCCATATCTTCTTGAGGTCTTACTTACTAGTCATACACTTAAGGTCTACACTTGTTCAGGTTGGGGGGTAAATCACTTCAACTCATGGTATTCAGATAGTAAGCATGAAAAAATAGAAGCATAATTAAGGGCAGAAAAATATAAAATTCAAGGTGCTTTTCAAAACTGGATAAAACTTTAAAAAAATTTAAAATTCTTTGTTTGATATTTGTTCTGAATGTATGATTTACAGAAAGTATGATTTGAACCATTATTGATGACTGATACATCAGTCAGTACATTATTCTTGTGCTATGAAGTACAATGATGAAGACCTACAATGTGGGTTAAAATATAGGCTAGAAAAAGTAATTACAAATGATTTTATTTAATTTCCTGACAGCTACCTCAAACATCTTCCTGTATTTTGAGGGTTAATATATCTTACAATTCAACAGACAGTGACGAGATTTATTAACAAGGATGATTCTCATGTTGCTACCATAAGCGAATACTGCTATTCTTATGAGACCAACTTTACCAAAAAACAGCCATCATGGCTCCTACACAATCTAGTAATTAGTATGCATTTGAAAGAAAAGGTAACAGATAAATTGTATGATTTGTACTTTGATTTAACTATTAAATAAACATAAATATAATTGAATTTACCAAAAATGTTATTTGAAAATTTTAGATGGATAAATAAATAATTACTCACCGATAATGTTGATTCCTCAATCAATAAACACTTGGGTATTTTTTTATTCTGAAGAGACATTAATCTTTCCTTCCTATCTTCTAATAGCTTAATTAATGTCTAAAACAATAACATTCAACTAATAAACTTACAAAAAAAACTTGATATACTTAATAAATATTACATACCAAAATAAATACAATAATTCAATACTAAAAATAAACCAAAATGATTAAATTAACAAC
Source organism: Piezodorus guildinii (assembly GCA_023052935.1). NCBI lineage: Eukaryota > Metazoa > Arthropoda > Insecta > Hemiptera > Pentatomidae > Piezodorus > Piezodorus guildinii. Next base: position 171,614,339 of record CM041292.1, on the reverse strand, counting down.
TTACACTTTTTTTTTTAAATCAAGCTAAATTATTTAAAAAAATTAAAAAGATGTTTATCTTATTATGGTGCCAAAAGGGAGTTGGGTCGCTAAATGTTAAGAGCTGTAGACTTCTGATATCCTCCAGATCTCAGGTTTTACCCTGGCCATGGAAGGATTATTGTTTTAATACATAATAATTTAACTCACTCTAAAAATGGTGTAAAAATGATTAAGCGTTGCTCTAAAAACAGCACCATTCACTACTTTACATGGAGGCCAATACCATTCATGGATTGTAAAACTAGAAGCATTTTTTGACTATATTCTAGATGATACGCAATGGCGAGTCAAAGTCACTATATAATACTTTCATGATACAATATATCAGCCACTTTCAGCAATTTCAAGTCACTATCATGCATCATTAATCTATATCATTAGGCTAAATGCTATGAAAACTCAGGCGATTCTTATAGGTTCCAATTCCCTCCTCAGATCCCATACTACATTTCCGAGTCTAACCCTAAATGATCAGCCAATCACCTTCACTTCTTCTGTCAAAAACCTCGGTATTACCATTGACCAAACCCTTTCCTGGAAACCCCATATTGCCCAAATCTCCCGAAGAACAATAAGTACCCTCAAATTTTTCCATCGCTCCCGCCATTTTCTTCCACTATCCACCCGTAAGCTCCTTGTATCCTCACTTATTTTCCCCCACTTTGACTACTGCTGCGGGGTATATGGTGGCCTCTCGACTGTGCTCGAGGACAGGCTAAAGCGAATTATGAATACATTTTTAAGATTTGTCCTTGGCACACAGCAGAGGTCTCATGTGACCCATTTATACAGTGAGTTAAAGTGGCTCCTTCCCTCAAACCGCAGACAATATTTCCTTGGATCATTCCTTTACCAAACTATCAACTCCCAGCTACCTCCCTATATCCACAAACTTCTGCAATTTAAATCGTCCGTCAGCTCGCTCCAAACTAGATCGCGCCATTCTGACCTTTATATTCCTGCCCACAGAACAACAAGTTTTGAACATTCCTTTCTTGTCCGCTCTACTGCTCTCTGGAATTGCCTACCTACTCAAATCCGCCATGCTTCTTCCCTACCATCATTCAAGTCCCAGCTGTTCGAGTACCTATTGTCATCTCAAACAGACGCTCCACAAGCCTGAGTTTTCAAATCAAATATCTATTCAAAAAGAAAATTTATTATTTATTGTTCATGATTCTGTATCGATCAATTATTATGAATCAGTTTCAATGTTAAGTTTTGTTCAACATATCAGAAGTTAGTCATTTATTTTACTCTTTTAGTTATTTTACTCTTTTGTTTGATTGTATCCTACTTTTCTTCTTAAAGCTTTGTATATAAAAATGAATTATAATCCTTTGGTCTTGTGGCCAGACACATTGTATATATTAATTGTACATATCATATTGTTCTTAAGGGATCCAGTCCCAGAATAAAAATTATTTTTCTATTCTATTCTATTCTATCATTGTTCCTTCACAAACCAGTATGTTTGTTTATTATTAACACATAAAACATCAACAGTGGGGGTTCTTCTTAAATCTTCCCTTTCATCACACAAGCCTGAGACCACAGTTTTACATCCCCTATGAATGACGGCATAACTGAGAACTTTTTACTCCATTTAGAAAATCCTCTGACAGCTTGAACCCACAGTCTTGTGTATAGAGGGATTTTATGATATCCATCACTCTACAGGTGACCCTTATTTATCATTGTAACTTTATACTAAAGTGCTATGTCAGCTTAATATGCTCAATGATAAATTTCAGCAAGTTTCTTTAATATTGTTCAATTCTATAGAACCATCACCTTAATTGTTAAATATCTAAATTTTATTAAATGAAATGGATAATAGATAAGACCGAATTTCTAACTAAACATTATAATTAATGATAACATAAGAATGTTTGTTAAATACAAAGTCATAACTGATGTATGAAACATAGAACTGAAATTTGAGATAATTTATCCTTAGGCTTATCATAAACAACTTATCCTTGTGCTTATGATTTCCTATGAGAGTGTATCTCCAATTGTCATGAAACAAATACTGTATAGGTAGCATAATAATTTTGAACACTGAAAGCTCCAGATTATATATATATCTAACTTAAAAAATTGAGATAAAGATTTAAAAATTAAATAACTGGGTCAATAAGTTAAATATGGCTTTAATGCAAGGTAACTTACCAGTAACAAATATGGTAAATAAGTAGTTGATACAAATATATCAAAAACATAGACTTAAAAAATTATTACATTTCTTACCTCTTGCTCTTCTAATTCTTTATGATACTGGTTTAGGAGGCAATCCAGTTCATGCTTCTTTATATTACCATTATTCACTCTCTCCAAAAGGCTTTCACAATAATCTTTAGCATTATCATTGTAACCATCAATGATTTCCATTGACAGCTTCATTTCAGAAATTTTTCTGAGTAAGCTTTCCATGAATTCTATGATAACTACTAAATAATCATACAAATCACAATTCAAAATTATAAAATCATGAATGTTGACTATAAGTAAACTTTGGCGGGTTTTTATGACAAGTCAGTGTTGCCATAAAAGAATTAAACAGTTATTTGAAAATGAAAAATATCTATTCCACATTTTACTGCTTTATTTTTTGAATTATTTATACGTTTGTCCTATTTTTCCTAAATATTTTCATTCAACTAATAACTAAGATCAAATAATAATACATTATATATAGTAACAAAGTGTCCCTCTCAACGCTAAAAATACTGATATCACAGATATGCTATGGTCAGATATGCATGAAAAAATTTGGTGCGCTTAACACCCGATTTCCAATTACATCCGTTGTTAAAATCAATCTAAGGATTTTAACATACAGAGATGGGAAAAGGTTAAACAATTAATTACGTTGCGTTTCAATAGAAACATGTGTTTTATTTATTTATTTTTTCTTATCTTCTTTATTGTTTATCATTCAAGTAACAAAGAAAAACAACGTTGAAAAAAACAAAAAATGTGTTTTATTAAATAATCTATTACTTTATTATCTAAATCAATAATAAAGTATCAATAAAGTAATATAAACAATCAATTAGTTTTATCGACTTTTCATTGCTCTCTATTAACTTTTACAATTGTGTTTATAAGAAAATATTGTTCTAAAATATTTAGCTTTCCAATGGTATATTATCCATCTATATTACTGTCCTAATGTTCAAAAACAAAAATTGCATTAAAAAATATTTTTGCTCTTTCCTCCTTTAGTTGCTGATCGAATTCGTTAAAAAATGTATACCCGTTAGTTGTCAATTATAACAAAAAGATATGTTTTTTTGTTTTTTTAATCTACGAAATCAAAAGTACTTTAGAGGAATTAAATTTAAAATATCGGCTTTCAAGCCCTGTCAGACTATTTCAATCAGAATGAAACCTCCATGATATTAAAGCCCATAAATTTTACATTGATATATCAAGTTTACATCAAAATCGTTTGAGAGAAAATAGTATAAGGTGTTGATTCTAGTTCGCCAGATTTTGATGAAAAAGTAATAAAAACTAACAACGTTAACCAGTATCTTTATTGTCAACTTATTTATTTTAATCTTGACTGTTTTAACTTCCCTTTTTTTCTTTCTTTTTTTTTTAATTAATAGTTGACACGTCAGGAAAATGATTCATAGTCTAGAAAAATCGAAAATTACTTCAAAAATCCAGTTTTTAAATACTGCTTAGAGATCAGAAGCTAAGAGGAGCTTCAGCTTCCAAACTCTTTTTTTAATTTACTTCAAGAAAAAAGTTGTTATAATAATCTAATTGGCTCCTTCTAATGATCAAACTCAAAACAAAAATAAATAGTATTGTAAATTTGTTCGCCCTCTCAAAGGAAAAAAAAAAATCTTATTTTCTCTCTTCCTTTTCCTCTCTGGATTACTTAAGAATTGTTTAGAGAAAAAACTATGGGTTTTGACAGCAATAAAAATCCAGAAAAAAAACAAGGTGTTAGGTATACATATGTCTTAATAACACTCTATATTAACATCTTGCGGAAAAAATGCATTGATGACATTGAAAGTTTTTATTTCATATATATTTTTTTACCGTACATTATAAAGGAAATTTTAATGTTGCGAACAATACAGACACCTAGTTCTGTACACGGACTAACGCTATATTATATTTTCCTCATTATTCTTCTCACCATTAATTTTTCTTTATTTTAAATAATTAACTATAAAGGATCTTAGCATTAATATTAAATGGTTGAATATGAAATGATCTGTTTACCAGCTGAAAAATAAAAGAACAGAAATACTATACTATTTTTTTTTTCTGCTAATAAGCATAGCAGTATAGTAGTATAATATACCGATGAAAAGTTAAAGAATTAAGAAAAAAATGCAAATTATCCAACATAAAAAGTTGTGGAAGGTGTGAATGTTCCCATCGAAACTCAATGTTTTTATGAGTGCTTCAAGAGCTGATGAGCTAGTAATTATTAATGGAGTTCTTTTAATTACCCTGTTACAACCTCATAAAGTAAGAGAGAGGGCATATGATAGATTATCAATCCAGAGGGAATCTGTACACATTTCTTATTTGGTGCTTTTTAGATTTGACCGCTGCATTATATTGGGTTGTCCAAAAAATAATGCAGGATTTTGGTTTAAAAAAAAACAACTGTTTAATCTAATCAAAATATTCTCAACTACTATCACTAAATTTCTCTAAACGTTTTGGCAACTTTTTAATTCCCTCAGAATAGAATTTCACATTTTTAGAAATGAAAAACTACAAAAACGCGTTTTCTAATTCCCTTTGCCAATTAAATCTTTTTGTCTTGTAAGCAGTGGTCCAGGTGTCTAAAGAAATGATAATTCTTAGGGGAAAAGTCCGGAGTGTAGGGTGGATGTAGCAAAGTTTCATATCCAAACCCCGAAAGTTTATGTGAAGGTAAGACATGTGGCTGCATGTTGTCATGCAACAAAATGGGCCCTTTCCGATTAACCGGAGATATCTTGTTAGCTTATTCATTTGACGTCACTTTATGCTTCGGATGCTACGCTGAAAGTACTTAATTTTGCCCATTTAGGTTTCATTAGGATAGGCATCTTTAACGAGCACCTCACATCGCACAGATTCGGGATAACCATTTCATGTTCTCTCTATAAAAGACGGCATGATCAAGGATTATTTACTCCATTTAAAAATTTCTAGGGCGAGCTGAAGACCTATTATGCCTATGGGATTAAGCCATGGTGTTCCACTAAACCATCAATTTCTTCCGCATCCAATCCTTGCAATCCAAAATCCTCAATGCTCCTTACTTTTTTAATAATAAAATCATGAATATCCCACTTGTTGCAAGAAAGTTTTTTGTAATAACTTTTTTAATAACTAATAATTTTTGTAGAAAACTTGTTGTAAAGAATACCCAAAATCCTGCATTATTTTCCAAACAACCCAACACATCAAATATCATCGTTGAATTAAATTATTTTAAAGATGCTGTTGGTTAACATAAATTTATTTGAACCTCTATACTTGCAGTTGCCCAGCACTAATCGATTGTATCTTAGTAACTAGCAAACAGTCGCTTAAATTAACTTCCTGATGTACCCGAATAAGAAAGAAAAAACTGAAGAAGAAAAGGAGAAAATAAGATTTGCAGAATTGGAAGCAGCATTTGAAGAAGAAGAACAGGAGTATTATTATGTACTAAAAGAAACTTATAGGAAGGTACAGTGTTATTGAAGACAAAATCTATTCAAAAATCGTTTACTCGTATTTTATTCAAAACATTGTTTTTTATCGTATTATATTTACCTAGAAATAATATAAAATTCAATGTGAATTATGAAACCTAAAAAACGCATGTATGTATAGATTTGAATGGATCCTTAAAAATTGAGTATAATATTTATTTTTGTTTTTTAGATGACCGAGTTTACCAATGGATCGAAGGACAAGAACATATTGAAGTTAAATCAGAATTTGAAGGAAATTGTGGATAATTTAGGAACTAAATTTGAAAATGTTAATAGTAAATAATACTTAAAGGTTCTCTTACCATAATTTTATGTAACTTGTTTTTGAATAATATTCCAAAGAAATAAATAAAGATTTAGCCGTTTTTCTGCTACTAAGAACACACTTTATCGCTAGCTCCTTCTGGAACATACATTACTTTGCTCAGTTGTATGCCCTTTTTTGTTTGTTAGCTTTTAATTTCAAGTTTTCCCCGGAACTCCACGTTTTAAGCGTAAATCCAAATAAAAATGCCTCGCGAAGGATTTGATGATCGTGAAATGACCTGTGTTTGTGTTAACTACCAAAATTTTTCACCCATTGGAATAGTCTGAGAGAGCTCATATTTATGCCTAATTTTTAAAATGCCTTCCTATTATTTCAATTTCTATTCCTTTGAAATAAATAGCGGTATTTTGAGAATTTGATAATTAAATAAAGGAGAAAAAAATATTTTTTCAGGTTAATGAAAAAATTCAGGAATGAAAGTACTACATACACTATATACTACTACACCACTCGAAAATAAAATTTTAGACAAAATAATATGTAACAAATAATGCCGTAAAAATAAATAGAGGATTAAGGAGAATAGCATAGTGTAAAACAATTGTACTATATAATAATTTCCACCAGATGTTTCCATGGAAACTTAATAGAATTTCAATAGAAACTAAGACACACAAGATACATGATGTTTTGTTGCAATGTTGATAATTATTTCAAGGGAAGTGAGAGGGGTTGATAGAGTATGTTTTCCATACCAATAATATTGTCAGTAGTATTGACTCAGTACCCATCATACATCGATGGCTCCCGCGATTAGTATCGGCAAGATTTAGCTTGTGGGTTTTATTAACGGCTCTATCATTGAAGAAAAACTCAAATAAGTATATTTATTTGTGTTGTTTTTTTTTTCTAAAGACTACACCCCTCCCCTCTTCACTTGGGTGAATCGCGAATTCTAGAAAACCCACTTTTCTACCAAAATATAAATATTTTTTTTTAGATTATATTTTATTGAAATTTACAACTGTATACTACAATACATCAAGTAAATATGCTGATAAAGAATATGTACATGAAAAACGTGAAGAGAAACTGCCCATTGGCAGCACTCTAGTAATCAATCTAAACAAGAAGGTCTCGAGGTCATCTTCTCTTCAGACGCCTCGGTGGATTATCAGGGAATGTAGAGGAACCCAGGATTGAAACTAGTGGATTAGAGTGGGAATGGAGTTTGTCATGGAAGGAATGATACCTGGTACGGGCCAAATCGGCTACATACGGAACTTGGAGGTCTTTATGAATGATTTTGTTTGTGACAAAGTAAGGAGCGTTGAGGATTTTACGAAGGATTTTGGATTGTAAGGATTGGATACGGGAAGAATTGGATGGTTTAGTAGAGCCCCATAGCTCAACTCCGTAGGTCCAGATAGGCCTTATGATTGTCATGTAAATGAGTCTTTTGTAGTTAAGTGAAAGGTTAGAGCGTCTGTCTAGTAAGTGTTGGAGTAGCCGAAAACGTCGAGCAGTTTCTTGTCTTTTCAGTCTTGTATGCGGATTCCATGTAAGTCGTTTGTCAAGCAGGAGTCCTAAATAGCGGATCTGTTCAACCGGGACAAGCGGAATATCATTAAAGGACACTATAGAACAGGATGTCATAGGTTTTCGACGAAGGGTGAAGGTAATTTGATGGGATTTATTGGAATTTATTTTAATTCTCCAATTCTGACACCATACCTCAAGGTCTCTGATATGGGATTGGAGAGTTTGAGAGGCAATACTAGGATCATTATGAACTGATAGCACGCAAGTGTCATCGGCAAATGTAGAAAGGAATGTGTTAGGATGGGTTGGGATATCAGCTGTATAAACTGTGTAAAGGATGGGTCCCAGAATGCTGCCCTGAGGAACACCAGCAGACTGGGTATGAAGAGATGAATAGGAGCGATTGTGGTTTATTTTGAAGGATCTGTCGGAGAGGTAGGGCTGGATGATTAGAAAGTATGTCGGAGGAAGGAATCTACGGAGTTTATACAGCAGTCCTGGGTGCCAGACTCGATCGAAGGCCTGTTATACGTCGAGAAAGGCTCCCGTGCAGTAAAATCCACGCTCCAATGCAGACGAGACCACATCCACCACACGGTGACATTGCTGGATGGTGGAGTGGGAAGTACGGAACCCAAACTGGTGGTAACAAGATATAAAACAATTAAATGATATCCGATAAGACTCCAGTTCCTGGGAAGATAGCTCAGTTTACCTCCGAATCCACGTACCTTGGATATCAAATCATCAGTAATAATGTAATGGAAAGACAAATAAAAAGAATAATGGTATCTGCAAACCAAAATTATTTCGAAGTCAAATACCTTTTGTCCAACAAATTATACTTCTATAGCAAAGACAAAAATTATTCTCTATAAAACTCCAGTACCCACAATCCTCGTGTATTGTACAATACATACACTATGAACAAGGGAATATATCAAAGCCTTCGAGTTTTTGAAAGGAAGACACACAAGTGAATGTTTCGAACCATTCATCAAGTACCAACGAGGAGATTATCACCTCTACGGAAAGCCTAAAATTGTTTCCGTTATAAAACGATCCAGATTAAGATGGAGTTATCACTTGGTAAGGTTGAATGTGGAGTAGATCCCTAGGAAGCTGATGATGGTCATCCATGGATCCTACAGAACATTCGGTATAGGAAAACTTCGCTGGATTGAATGCGTGGCAGGAAATGCTAGGAGAGTTAGTGTCCTCAACTAGATGGCCGCAGAATTAGACATAAGACTGCTGGCAATTGTTTAAACTAAGCCAAAGCTTTAAGAGTAACGTGGATCTAATCAAGGTGAGCCAGGAAATCGTGAAGAGTAACATAGATAAAATAAATAAATCTTGAAGTGTTTTAGAAGAAAATAAGAGATAGCTAAAACAACAATAGAAGAGCTATAAGGAGTTGTTTGTTGCCAGGTTCCTTTATCCCGAAAAGAAATTGATTGATGAGAGACGACAGTAGTGGTATAATCATCATAATCTCCATGCGAAAAACTTTAGGATAATCCGGAATTAGGTTTAAAAAATCATTGACAAATGCTTTGCAGATATTCAACACGTAATTGAACGATATGCTATAGTCGTCGAAGGTTAAGTTGAATCTCTATGACAAGAAGTCAAGACTGAATAAAATGATTTTACCCCTAAAGCCCCAGCTGTACACAGCCCAAATGCATTCATGCTAAAGAATAGCTCCAATCTAGTAGGGAAGAAATAATCAGAAATCAGGCTATGATTTTTTAGGCAGTTCTAGCCTTGATTGCTTGTTATTCACATGCCCTGATAATCGTTCACACAATTGGGCCGAAACGTTGGCAAAAATAAAATATCTAAAACTGAGTCCTGACTATTTCTTTCCACCATCGTATCAATTGACCATACAGCTTCAACATATTTGACTCAAATATAGGGTAAACAGAATCATATATACCCGAAATTCCTTAATCATGTTCTTGGAACTATCAAACTAAACCCTGGTAGAATTATTTTCAGAAAATATAAAGTGTTCTAAAGTTATAAGTTTTAAAAAATTTCATAAGTTTCTCCCGATGACGTTACAGTACAAGTTTTGATAAGCTCAGGGTAGGTTACATATAGTAGTTAGTTTGACAAATGACACCTGTTTGAAAACCACTTGTTGATTGTTTATTGTTTGGAATTAAACCTTTAATTCATCATTCATGTTCGATTTAATTGAATTTTATGTTTTGTTTTAATCTAAATAAATTTTAATTCTTGGGCTATTTTAATACTACTTATGTAGTATTAAATTCAGATCTCTTGATAAAGTACATAGTTTTTAAAAATGTGTAACACTGTCTTGCCCATTGTTGGTAGTGTGGATCTAGAAATAAGAAAATTAAACGCCAAAACAGTTTTTGATTTATCACAGATTCTGGATGTTGAACAAAGCTGGAAACTAGTTATGGCTAACATAGAAGATTTAGAAACTGGTACTAGCAAGTACAGTGTTGAACATATTAAGTATGTTATTTTTCTGTATTCAACATTCAGTAATTTAGATTTTGGAGTGTTCTTTATGTTCCATTCCTTGTATAACAATCAAATTTTAGTTTAATAGAAAAAACTTCGGAAAATCAAAAGCGTTCATCAACCGAGATTCTTTTGGACGAATGGGGAACAAGTGGTCGTAAAAGGCCACATATATCTGATTTATTGAATGTCTTAGTGAAGGCAGAACTTTACCGTGCAGCTGATTATGTTTCCCTTCACCTTTTAAAACGTAAGTTAGAAAAATTCAATTATTTCATTTTAGTTTCTTGTGTTCATATTAGGGAAACTTTCTTGAATTTACACCATGTTATTTTTCTTAGTGTTCAGGTGTGAAACTATTCATTTAGTTTTGTAACTATTTTATTTGTTTTTTTTTACCTGTAGTTATTTTTCTTTTTACAATTAGCAATAACTGACTTTTTAGTTTTAACCTCAGTTAACAAGCCTCTATCTTTTGATTGAAATTTTCCTGGCACTATCTGAATTTCTAGATATAATGTTGAACACCTATTAATGTTCATTTTAGGGATGCAGAATGCAATATCTTGATCCAAGAATGACACTGTGTGGTGTGGCATACCCTAAACAATTTTAAAAAGTTATTTAAGCAGCTTAATAGCCCCAAACTTTCATTTAAATAGTTGCCATGCATAATTAGACAAATGCTCATAATAAAAGTTCAATAGTCATTCTTTTATTTTTTGGGAAAGTGTTCTGAAATCATTTTGGAGTATCCCACACCTCAATATATGATTTGAGTAATTTTTCTAGGTATCATTTTCAAATATGTGAATGTTCTTGTTTTTTTAAACCTTTGTGTTTCCAGCATTTATTTGGGAAATTTGAATGATTTAGGTAAGTCAGGACACCAATTATTAGATGAAAAAATGGTGGTAAGAACCACCATCAATTATAAGTTTGATATGTTTCATTCTAAGATTAATCCAGTAGCACATATTTTACTAATATTACTGAGGTTTGTAATTAGTTTGCTAATTATCATATAGTCAAAAGGATACAAAGTTATCTGCAAAAATGTTAAAATTGATCATAATAAATTATAACACTATTGGTAAGTAATTTTAGTGGAAATCATTATCATCTTATACCTTAAATATTTATTTTAAGTTTTAAAATAAACTTATACATACACGCACACAACATACATACTCAACCATTTGTTGAGAATACTTCTTTTAACTTATAAAAGTTAGAGCATGTATTTTTATTGAACTCTCACATTTGTCATGTTTTATAATCGTAAAACTTTTCCTAACTACATATGAAATACTTAAGTAAGTGAAAGTAAATATGGTAGTCAGTTGGAGATGGAATTAGTTACTTGTTAGTTTGGTGGTTGTGTGAGCACTTTAATTTTTAGATAATTTTATTTTTTTAAACTTTAAGAACCAACATAAAATTAGAATCAATTAAGTTATTTTTTTGCAATTTAAAAATTGAAGTTATACCATATTAACATTAATTTTATTTACTTTTACTAATGTTTTCAGTCCACTTTACATATTTATTTTGATAAAGAATATTCTTAAATGAAAAGAAGTTAAAATTGAGGTTTGTTTTTCTTCTATTCGCCTCCTGTCCTAGGAACTGAGTAGGGTTTAATTTGATACAGTCTAATCTAATAAATAATGAATATTGTGAGGAATGGAGAGAAACCTATAAACTTTGTAAGAAATAGGCATATTATTAATAATCTGATTAGAAGTATTTTGGTCAGTATCTTTAGTTTGGTATCTTTAGAGAAACTTTAGACTATTGTGAGGATGACATTCTTAGAAATGAAACTAATAGTGACAAGCTTCTTAATTGTAATAGCTGATATGATATTTTCAGGCAATTGGTCTGGTTGGTGTATTGGGGAAAAAAAAAGAAAAAAAAAGTGTACTAATAATTTTATTTATTTATATTTTATGAAATTATAAAGTTGTTTTATTTATTTGGATTCAGAATGTCTAAATTAAAATAGATAAAACCTTATTGTTATTATATTTATTACAGAAGAACCTCCTCCAAGACCAACCAGTGGTCCCGCTGCGCCTGTTGCTATACCTGAAGATATTCTTAAGCCTTCTGCTCCACCACTTTCTGTCTGGGGCTCGGAGTGCCTCAAAGAAACTACACCGCTGTCAAAAACAAATAGTGAAGTGTAATTATATTAATCTTTTTATTGCTCTTTATTGAGAAGTTATTGACATTCTATATGTCAATGCATACTGCTTATAATGAAGGTGCTTATCCTTATCATAATAATATAAGAGTTAATTGGTTATGTATCATATCATATCATAATTTTTTTTTTTTTTTTTTTGTCTCTAAACTAATGATTACCCATGAATTAAATTCTCAATCACTAATTTCTTTATGTTAAATCATTTTGTCCTTGTATTATTATGTTATGCTATTCTGGATTCCATTTGTACACCAGGTAATAATTCAATGCAAATATTTATTAAGCTAATCCCTCTAGAATTAGAAGCTTGTTAAAAGTAATTAATGAAGGTTTTTTCAACTAAAAATAAACAACGCATATATTAAATTTAAATGTCTGTATCTGAAGACTGTAATGTCTTTTAATTGACGCATTTCTGTTCTTAGATTATCCAAACCTTAACCAAAGCTATAACTGATACGTTTTTTATTATTCTTATAATGTTAATATCTTACTGCACAAGTTTAACAATGTGACAAACTTAAGCATAATTTAAGCTTGGAAATTGTCAGGAAGTGTGAAATAATAAACCACATAAGTTTGAAAGCTGCCTTGTTTTCCCCATAATTCATCATTTTGATAAATTGAACTAGGTTTTGCTAGTTGAAAATACTTCCTATTAGTAATTATTCATAGCCATAATTTTTGATAGTGCTGAAATAAAGGCTAGCCATTGTACTTTGTTATAGAATGAGTTCTGGTGAAATTGTCCGACAAGTGAGTTACATAACTTTGCAATATGGGACTAATGATTTCTCTGAGGATAAAAAAATTGGAACTGGAGGTTTTGGAAATGTGTATTTGTGTAATCTACATTTTGGAAAAGTTGCTGTAAAGAGACTACATGATTCTGAGGCAGTTATTCCAGGTTCTTTCAACGTACATTCAATATTAACCAGATTCTTAGTTTAATTCTTTTTTTTATTTAACAAAATTTTTATTAAAAAAATTAATCACTTCCAAATTATGAGGTTTTCGACATTTCAAGGTATGTCGAGATGTGACATCATCTTGTTAGAACCCCATATTCTGTACATCATTCCAACTTAAGATCTTAATATATCAAGATGGACTGTAAGGGTTATCTATAACATGTACTCATAATCATGCAGTGTCCACAATCACCATGATATCCCCGCCTCATTAAAGTACATGCAAGATGAAGCACAAAAAAAAGGCTCTCTTTTTGACTTGAGGCTGCTAAGCTGATTCCTTGACATTCCTCGTCACCATGCCCTTAAACATTCTAGCCATCCTGGGAAAATATAACTTTTAGGGTAGTTTTCTGAAAATGGATTTTCTTGCTGCTGCAGAGAAAATAAAAAATCTTTAAAAAATGTATTGTATTCTCTCTCATGTGTTTTGCTTTGCAGGCAAAATAAGCATATAAATGTTTGCCGTAGACAGTTTCAGATACCTGACTTTGCCTAGATCAGATTACTTGAGATGTAATTTTAGTAATTGTGTTAATTACTTTTCAATCAATCTTTGTGAATAACTTAATTGGCAAAACATTTAAGTTGATGATAGAACATTCATAATAGTCATATTTTTGCTAAAAACTATTACTTAATTTGATCATATTAATTGGAAACGATCTCTTCCTTATTTTGTTCATATGTATCCATTTATTAACACATGTTAAACTTTATAACGTTTCGAGGCTTCACTTGCCTCATCTTCAGATATTATCTAAAATATAATTGTACAATTATTTCAACTAATTATATATATATTAAGTATATATTATTTATAAATTAGAAATAATTTATAATTTAACTATTTACATTATGTATAAAATTTTATATATACTCACATCTATTACCATATTTTTATACAATATAGGTCATTAAAATAAATTTAAATCACAACATTAAATCCTGATACTTCATTATCACATATATCAATATGTACTGTGCATTTGAATGTGTTCTCAACTGGTCTCTATCTAATGCCTTCCTATTCCACTCAATGGTTAAATAGTTAAATTATAAATTATTTCTAATTTATAAATAATATATACTTAATATATATATAATTAGTTGAAATAATTGTACAATTATATTTTAGATAATATCTGAAGATGAGGCAAGTGAAGCCTCGAAACGTTATAAAGTTTAACATGTGTTAATAAATGGATACATATGAACAAAATAAGGAAGAGATCGTTTCCAATTAATATGATCATATGATATACTCTTCTATAATAGTGAATGATATATAATATTACTTAATTGTATATAAATTTTTTTTTTTTTTTTCAGGATTGACCTGTGATCAATTTGGTACTGAAATCAAACTATTAGGAGGTGTAAATCATCAAAATCTACTTCCTGTCATTGGTTATTCAGATGATGGTCCATACAAATGTCTTATTTATACTTTCATGTCTAATGGATCTCTTCAAGATGCTTTGGAGGCTAAGGTATTTTAGGTATTTAATTATTTCCATAATTTGGTTATTATTTTATCAAGTCTTTACTTTTTTCTACTCTATTCTTAGTTTTCATGTCATTCAAGATCCAAGGGCATTAGATGTTGGATTTTATTTGTTTACTTAATCCAATAATTAACTGTAAGATTTTTTTCTTCAATAGGCAAACATCTTTTAATATTGTGGATGTAATTAGTTGACCGTTGAGAATTACTGGAAGGAATTAGTCCGGGTGGCGGTCATTAAATGAATATTTATTTAGTTGTTTCATTTAATGACCGTCACCTGGACTAATTCCTTCCAGCAATCTTTTAATATTCTTGCAATTCAACAATAAAGAATTTTCCTTCATTTTTCATGAATAATATATTTACTTCACACTTGTTTCATTACTACATGTTTTGTAATTTGCATTTAATTATTTCTTAAAATAAAATAGGTTATCATACTAGTTATCCTGTTTCATTTTTTATTTAAATACTATTTTTGCTTCTAGGACAACAGGAATATCTTAAGTTGGCAAGACAGACTTCAGATAATGCATGGAACTGCAAAAGGATTGGAATATCTTCATTCAATGGAAAAACCTCTCATCCATCGAGATCTGAAAAGTGCAAATGTATTGTTGGATGAAAACCTCATTCCTAAAGTAATCATACTTTTTATAGCTAACAATAAAATGGATTGATAAAAAATAGTATACATTTCATAGTATGAAATAAAACTTTTCGAATGAACTAAAGCCAATTATTAATTTTCAATTTCCTTTCGATATATTTTAGAAACTATATTATATGAACATTTAATCATTCAATAGATTTTTTTCTAAAAAGCTTGAAATTAAATTTCAAATATATCAGCTACATGTCTTGCTTGTAATAGAGTGTCCACAACTTTAACTTTTAGGTAATTTTTCATATTTAAGACTCTGTTGCATTCCTGACAAATGGTAGTCCTAAGTTTTGCTTGCCTATTCAGGTTTTATTAGGATAGGGATCTTTAACGTGTCCCTGACATTGTACAGGCTCGAGACCACCTTTTTAAGTCTCCTCTGAAGGACGGCATAACTAAGGATTTTTTACTCCCATTAAAAAATCCTAGGACCATCTGTGGGTTGTAACCCATGACCTTTGGCATAGAAGGCTGTTATGTTAGCCACCCAGCAATCCCATAAGTAATTGAATATAATATTAAATTTTCTTAAAATTCATTCTTCAAGCTAAGCCTCGGGAAATGTTTTGCTCAAGTTCTTGCTCTACTAATTCCTCACATTATTGAGAATTATCTACACACAGGAGGAATGATGAAGTTGATTGTCCCTTATTATATATGAACTATGGTTTAATTGAAGTATTCTGAATGAAAATACTGATATCAGAGATGGTTAGTCCTTTTGCTTCTGGAAAACTACTTTAACTGTAAACTAAAACATCATTTATATTTTCATAATTTAATTTTTGTCAAATCCGATTTTTTGTCAGATTCACAATCTCTTCAGATAAATATAGCTAAGCCTGGTACCTGTTAGCTAGTTCCTGAGGCACACTTCTGCTTTCTTTTTTTGTTTGTACAAGGAACCCCTTATGGTCTAATTAGCCCCAAGTTATGGCATGCTATTTGCCTGTTGTTTATATAGAATATTACCTTTGGTTTATTATTTTCAATAATGAACCTTTGTAATCGACCAAAAAAACATTACCTTCCCCCTCAAAATTTGAAGGCTTATGTTTCATGATGCGTAGAGGCCGATTAAGGTATAAAAAAAAAAAAAGTCTGTCTGTCCGCCATACAAATTGATAAATAAATAAATAACCAAATTTTCTGTTGTTAATGCAATCATTGAAATCGGTCATGAAATAGCAGAGATATAGCATTTTTAAATTACCAATGGTGTAGGCCATTTTCCTTTGATTAATTTATTGCTTTTTATATCAGTTGATGGCCTTTAAGCAGCTGTGTAAACTGTTAAACCCTAATATAGTTATTTGGAAATAATAAATCATTGTGTAATAATTTGCAGCGTTTTTGATTAGTGATTAGTTTATTGCAAAGAAAAGAAGATTCCTATATTAATTGTTATTAACAGGAAGCATGCAATATGAATCAAATGAGAGAAAAGTGTTTTGTTTTGTTTTATCTAGCAATTAGTTATTTTAATCGGATTATTGTGTATTAAGTATTTATATCTTAGTCATTGATTTTTCTTTATTTTATCAGGTTGGTGACTTTGGTTTAGTGAAGGCTGGAAAACCTTTGGGTAAAGTTACTATGTACACTTCCACAGTTGTGGGCACATCAGCTTATATGGCTCCAGAAGCGTTCAAAGGAGAAATTTCAGCCAAAGGAGATGTTTTTAGTTTTGGTGTGGTCAGTATTGATATTTTTAGTTATTGAAAACTAATTTTAATTACATGAGGGAATGTAGAAAATTACATTAAAGTCTAGAATAATATTCTGTGAAGGAGGAACTTGAATGTAAAAAATAAATTAAATTATTTATTTTAAACAAGATATTGAATTGAATTTTGAAGACATTTTTTTCTTTTTACCTGAATATTCATTAATTAATTAACATTCCTATATTCCTCTTCTTTCCCATGAACTGTTTTGCTCAAAAAAGCTTCTTCCACCCACATTTAGTTAGTTACTCCCTTTCTCTTTGGTGAAACTTGAGGGAGTTTCAAAATGAGCTGGAGCCAAAGAACAACTTGACAATTCTAAAAATATTTTTAATTTTTATACTTTAATTTATTGCTTATTAGTTGTTACCTTTGGTTGTGAGGTTGTTTTCTCTCAGAAGGGTATTTCTCATACATCTGTCATCCATACAACTGTCTTAAAAGTGGGTTCATTTGAATATCTTTTTAAAATTTTATATAAAAAAAAAAAATATATATATGTGTGTGTGTACGCGTGCAGCAACACTCTAAGCAATAAATAACCGCTGGAGTAATTATTTAAAATAATTGTTTTTAATGAAGGTAGGTTAAAACAATGAGACCTGCTTGACTTCTAAGATATTTGTAGCACCTGATGAATTTTATATCTTAATAAATTATTAGTGTTGAAATAATATAAACCATAATTTTAAGTGTTTAAATATCTACTATTATGTAATAAAGATATGTTTATAAATATCATTGATTTCATATTTAAAAAATTTTGTTTTTTTCTTTCAGGTTATTCTAGAAATAATTACTGGGCTTCCACCGTATGATGAAGATCGGGAAACTGTTGACTTGGTAAGTTTAGTATTTTAACTGTCATCTATAGCATTTCTAAGTAAAATTCAACCTTTTCCAAGTCAAATTCAACCTTTTCCAAGTCAAATTCAACCTTTTCCATTTCAAATTCAATCTTTTCCAAGTCAAATTCAACCTTTTCCATTTCAAATTCAACCTTTTTCGATTTCAATAAAATAATAAAAACAAAATAACATAATTTTATGTTTTTATGGTTATTTTAATTATAAACTATGTTTTTAACCCTTGTGGCTTGTTAACTATTCCCAGGGGCCTTTTTACATATAATAAGTCACAATTATAATAAGTATAACCGATACTTTAATTTTCAGACATTTTCTATACAAGGGCTGATAGTCGGATTAGCGGGGACTCGTTTTATTTTAGTATTAGAATCGCGGGCGAGAATATTATTAATAGAGGTTTGTTTAAACTTTTTCGTTACCGCTTATATTATTAATTTTAATCGAGCTCGCTCATGTATGGGTTTATTATAACTTTTTCATATTAATTGGATACTAGGCTCAGTAGCTGCGTTGCCAAAGGTTCGTTACCGATTATACTATTAATTTTAATCGCGCTCGCTCAAATATGGGTTTATTATAACTTTTTTATATTTATTCACTATTAGGCTCAGTAGGTACATTACGGGGGGTTCTATCCCGACCATTCTATTAATTATTCGTGCATTCGCTCAAATATCGGTTTATTATAACTGTTTCGTATTTATTCACTTTTAGGTTCAGTTGCTGCATTACAGACGGGTTTTTCCCGATTATTCTATTTATTTTAATTGCGCTTGCTCAAATATGGGTTTATTATAACTGTTTCGTATTTCTCCGATACCTTGCGTTACCAATGGTTCTTATGATTATCACACTTAATTTTAACATTTCTTCTTCCAGAATAGATTGATTTCAATACTAATTTAACAAGCCACAAGGGTTAAAAATGTAGTGTATAATTAAAATAACCATAAAATTATGTTAATTTGTTTTTATTATTTTATAGAAATCGAAAAAGGTTGAATTTGAAATGGAAAAGGTTGAATTTGACTTGGAAAAGGTTGAATTTGACTTTGAAAAGGTTGAATTTGACTTGGAAAAGGTTGAATTTGACTTGGAAATGCTATATATTAATTCTGTTTGGAAGAGGGATTTTACTTAGAGTGTATAAGTTCACCAAAATTTTAGTTACTTCTAGGATTTTTAAATTACTTAAAAACTAGAATTTTTCCAAATTATTAAACAGACATCTGTCTATTATTGAAAGTGGCCATTTTAAGTATTGTTTGTTTATACTAATTCATACCGATAAAATAGTATTTTTTTTTATTTATTTCTTTTCGTAGGTCATCTGTAGAGCTAGTCCCTACTCTTTAAGCTATAATTAAAACTGTAGGAAAATTGTTGAGTGAAAGTGCCACAAATTACTAAAAGTTTATTCCAGTATTTGTGTACAATCAGATATAATTTATAATTTGATAATAAATATGCTCATTAATTTCGTAGCTATTTAAATAATTTTTTTTTTCATTTTTAGCTTACATACATTAATGATGTTGATGACATAAGTGTTTTGGTTGATAAAAGACTGGAGCCTGCAGGTGAAGCATTTATTCAAGGATTGTATCAACTATCCCAAAAATGTTGTGAGCATAATAAGAAACTTCGGCCGACCATGTCAGTTGTTCTTGAATTAATTAGTGAATTGGAAAAAATATAGTTTTTATTTACATATATATATATATATATATATATATATATATATATATATATATATATTTTTTTTTTTTTTTTTTTTTTTTTTACTTAATATCAGTGATTAATGTCTACTAATTTTCACTCAGTTCTATACATGCTATAAATGAAAGGACGTTTAATTGTAAGCATGCTGTTGCTTTTCTGGGAATAACATTAACAGGAAAGGTTAAAAGCAGGAGTTAAAAACATGAGAGGGTAAAAGCATTTATCATTGTGCAAGACTCTAGTTTCTCAAAATTAATTAAATTTCTCCTCAGCTCTGATAGAACTTAGAAGGCGATTATGAAACATTAAAATTTTGCTTTTTCTGGGACTATAAAGGAAATGTGTAGTAATTTTTAAGATGTTTTGCCCCTTCTGAATAATAGTGGGAAACACAAGTATCCATTATATATGTGGAAAAACATCAATGTATCCACCCAAATTTGTCAGATATTGTGAAAAATAAGTGGAATTCCATTAATTAGTTGTGCTTGGTAACTAAAAGAACTAAATCTAAGAAAACTCTAAAGGTGATTTCTCACTCTTGCTGAGCATTGGCCAGTTTTCAGGCAAAATTTTTAAGTGTTAATGCAAATGTAAGAAAGGATTTATAACCCTCATGGCTCATCATCGATTTAAACTATTTCAATTTGAATATATAAAACAAATACAAATTTATATAAAAAAGAGTATATACAATACTAGTGCTTATGCATAGTCTTTCGGAAACATGTGAATTTGACTCATAATAGACAAGCCTGGCTGAATCACCTCCTCCACCTCTTGATTTACCTGAGCTCGAAAAGAGTGTCCACGCACCACTTGAAGGAAGATGTGGTTATGTTTTTCAGTGAGTATTCAAACAAAATTAAAAGTTTTCTTAATTAAAAATTATTTATGGAAGAAAAATAAAAAATGTTCTCATGCATCTATTGTAATTTAGTTTGGAACCCAACATCCAATGATTTTTTTAAATTTTACTATTCAGATGTGAATTATGAGCATACATGTTTAATTTTAGTGGACATAATTAGTTGACCGTTGAGAATTACTAAAAAGAATTTGTCCGGGTGGCGGTCAGTGAATGAAACAATTGAGTAGTTTCAACAGTTTATTTTTTGCCAACGGTTCGACCCCCATTGGGGGTCATCACCAACGCGTGTTGTAGGCAAATGGAAACCTATAACACGCCCTGATGATGACCCAGAATGGGGGTCGAAAGGTTGGAAAAAAATAAACTGTTGAAACTACTCAATTGTTTCATTCACCGACCGCCACCCGGACAAATTCCTTGTAGACATTTAATTTTATTTTAACAATAATTTCAGTTATTTTTTTCTAATAAATAAATAGAACTCAGAGAGTTAGAGATCAAAATAATGTATTTTAGGTTTAAGTCACTAAATCTGTAATAATATTAAATGTATAATATACTGAAAATATCAAAATATGCCAACATAAAGAAAAAAAATGTTGATTCAACTATTCTAGCCTGCAGTTTCTTCAATAACAGGAATGGATTATTAATGACAATTAGAGGTTGGTTAAATATATTTCTCCATATTGTCCTTTCATTTTCTCATTTTCAATTAATAAAATAAATACAACTTCATTATTGCATAAATCCATAAGCTTTAATTATTAGGAAAAATAAATAAAGGATACCAAATATAATAAATTTATTTTATTTTATATTTGTACAGTCTTCTAAAAAATAATAGCTATAAATCCTTGGCAATGTTATTTTCATAAATATTTCGCAACTTATTCAAAAATTCTGTTATATTGAGTCCATATTTAGCGGATAATTTGATTAAATTATCAGCTCCAACCTCTTTTATAAGATTTTCAATGCTTGTCTGCAGAAAAAATACAATAATAAATTAATAAACATAATCCATATTTTCCAACTCTTTAATATATTCTATTATAATTACCTCTGAATATGGAAGATCTATTTTATTTAAAACGATTAAATGTTTCTTTTTTATTAGATCGTTTTCAAAAGCAGAAAGTTCTTTTTTTAGAATCAGGTATGCTTCAAAAGGATTGTTAGTCACATCTAATACAATAATAAGGCAAGAACATCTTTCAGTATGACGAAGAAATTGGATACCTAAACCTCTTCCAAGGTGTGAACCTTCGATTAAACCAGGTAAATCGGCAACTAAAATAAAAAAAAAATAAATAAATTGTAAATAAAATATAAAAGAGTTTGACTTTATAAGAACATTCTGTAGGACATTTTTTAATAAAATATATGTACACATAAAGCTATGTACACATTACGTATACACATGTGGTACATATGTCCATTAAATAAAAGCTTAAAAGATAGAATAATATAGTATAAATCAACATCTTACTAAACAGAATAAATTAGTTTTTAAGTTAATTAAATAGAAATAACTATGTCTATTAACAACCAGATTAACCTAATTCCAAAATAACATCAATACAAAAGAACAGAAAAAAACTAACTATTTTTATACCAGGTGTAGAAGTATGCAACTGGAATTTTTTTTGTAAAAATTGCGTATCTTTATTTGAAAATTATAAAACATATTTTATTCAAAATAGTCTCCATTAGAATTTGTACATTTTCACACCTCTTCAGCAGGTTATAAATGCCAAGCCAAAAAAACAATTGTTCTTTTGAAGAGACCAGATGCTGATTTGTGCATTTTCATGTGAATCGAAGTGTTTTTCGGCGAGTGCATGCCCCAATAATGCAAATAGATAGTAATCAGACGGAGCAAAGTCAGGAGAATAAGCCGCATGCGCTAGAATTTCTCAATCGAACACCTTGATCGTATCCGTGACCCATTTTGCTGTGTGTGAGGGGGCATTATTAATCAGCAAAATGACTATGTTGCCTTTTGGCATATTCCGGTCATTTTTCACATATTGCTTGATTCAAATCGATCACTTGTTGTTAGTGCGATCAATGTTAATGGTTTCACCAGATTTTAGTAGCTCATAACATATTATACCCTTTTGGTACCACTAAACGCACAGCATTGTTTTCTTTCCAAAACGATTCGGTCTTGAAATGGATGTTGATGGTTTGCCTGGATTCACCCATGATTTATGACGCTTAGGATTCTGAAAATATATCCATTTTCATCACCTGTCACTATTCCATGAAGAAATGAGTTTCTTTTACATCTGACGAGCAGCATTTGAAAAGTGTTTTTTTGATTTTCTTGCTGTCTTTCATTTAGTTCATGTGGTACCCATTTTCCCACTTTCTGAATCTTTTCCATAGCTCTCAGGCAACGGAATACTGCTTTTTGCGTCACATTTATTGTTGAGCAAGTCCTAGTCTTCAAACTTTGTCAGTGGTTTCTCATGCTCTTCGTTTCTCACAAAATCACTACTTTAAAATTTTTCAAACAACTCAAAGCATTGAGTTTTGGAGAGAGCATGTTCACCATATGCTTCAACAAGCATTCTATACGATTCTGCAGCAGTTTTCGTCAAATGATAGCAGAAAACCAATGCTGTCCACGAATCATAGATAGTTTATAGGCACAAAACTCGACATGTTTGAGGTTATAGAAAAATGTATCGGTGTATGAAACTTAAGTTATTGTATGTTGACAAACTTCGTCAGTTGTTAGAGGGAGAAGATGGCACTACAGAAGCGGTCTTACGGTCTTTAAACTTATAGCAAGCACCATCTATAGATTTCGGTTTCATGCTTTTTCACCCAGTAGAGATGACAACAGACACATGGTGTTCAGCAAATTTATGCCTCATCCAAAAAGTACCAGATTCAGAAAAAAAAAATTCCAGTACTAACATTTGACCCTTGTTGAAGTTAAACAAATCAAATAGTGGCATTTCATTTGTTTTGCT
Source organism: Piezodorus guildinii (assembly GCA_023052935.1). Classification (NCBI taxonomy): domain Eukaryota; kingdom Metazoa; phylum Arthropoda; class Insecta; order Hemiptera; family Pentatomidae; genus Piezodorus; species Piezodorus guildinii. The sequence goes on along the minus strand of CM041292.1, from coordinate 171,590,714 downwards.
GTTCTTGAAATTACTTACTGTATTTTAGTCAAAATAAAATTTGACTGTACTGCTAAGTTAATATAGTAAACAAATTTGGTTGTAAATAAAATATCAAAAATATGATAGGTAATAAATAATACCTGATATTTGCTCATAGTCTTTGTAGTGTACTATTCCTAAATATGGTTTCAATGTAGTAAAAGGATAAGAAGCAACTTTTGGTTTCGCCCGAGATATTGCTTGTAATAATGTGCTTTTACCAGCATTAGGCAGTCCTACCTAAATAAGTAATAAACAATTTATAATAGATTTATCAATTAAAAAATAGAATTATATTATATTATACTGTGTATGGACAGCTGAGCAGTTATAATTATTTTAATATTTAGCCCCACCAAGCAGGTAGCTGCTTTGCCTGTTGAATGGTGGTTGCCTTCCCGGGACTGAACCACCAGGCATTCACCCTCTTGATTAAAATTTACATTTATTGGAAGAATGATTATCCTTCTTGATATTTGGCCAGGTGGAATAATAGATTACCAGGCAGCAATAAACTACTTAATTGAGAATGAAAACATCTATGGGAAATAATAATAGTATGTTTTAAAGTTCAAATGCCAAATTAAGATAAGAAAAGTATTTAAAAAATAACCCGAACCACTACAATGCAAGGCAAGAGAGGTCTTGGCTAAAAAACATGGCAGAAATTTGTACTATTTCTAGACCAAAGGCTGTACAGTGAGCTTTCTTGGCCAAGCTCAACCTCAACCATCAGGTTCTTCCTTCACTAAGGTTTATACACTGAAATAATTGACTAGCCTCTGCCGAGTTCGAATTCGAGATCTGGAGATCAAATGTTCAGTGTCCTACACAATAAGCTAATCCACACTCCTCCAAAATGTATTTTAGAGTAATTAATTTATACAAATAATCCTTATTACAGACAGCTAAGGGAGGACATTGTGGGGCTCAAAATATATGTTATTGCTAATAGGCTAATCTACTGTAAAATAAGTTGAACAGAAAAATAAGTACCAATCCAAAGTTAGCCACAGATTTAATTTCTAAAGTATAGCTTTTATCTTCTCCACGAGCTCCATACTCAGCAACAAGAGGAACGTGTCTCAAGTCTGAAGCAAAAAATTTATTTCCTCTGCCACCAGCCCCGCCTCTGGCAAGAATGAACATGGAACCTTCTTCACTAAGATCACCCACCACTGTAGAATCACACTTAACAACTGTTCCAACAGGAACCTAAAACACCAAATACAGTTAGTAATGACATAATATTTTCACTAACCATTTTGCATGAATTTTTATATGAAAGAATGTTAAAACATACTTCCAATGAAACTATACTATAAAAAAATTCATGATTGGAATTCTTTCCCTTATATATTTACATATATAGTTAAGTGAAATTAGCGAGGCTGTGATAGACCAATGAGCTAAGGCATAACAATCTTAGCGACCTCAAAGTCACACCAGGTTTTAGGGCGCATTTATACTGCACGCCTTTTGGGGGTGGGTGCAGCAACGGATCAATAGAATTATATAGAACCTGCCTCCTGCTCCAGTCCCCAAAGCACACGCAGTATAAATGTACCCTTAATGTAAAGCTTAACCAGGTAAGGCTGGTTGACTTTCATTTTGAAAAAACAAAAATTAACTGAAAATAAAATTGTTATAAATTTAATCACAATTAAAGGCTTGTTTTTAAAACAATTTAGAGCCTAGTTTTTAAAAACAAAATATGTAAAAAATTATTCTGGTGTTACTTCCAACAAACATCATTACAACTTTGAGAGCACCTCACGATACAGAAGTAGGAAAGTTCAGAGAAAATTCAATGGATGTTTTAGCTAGATTGCTAGCTTGATCTGATGGAATCAAGTTTTGACTATGATCATATCAATTGGAACAATCTCTTCTTGTTTTTGTTCATATGCATTTATTTATTCATACATGTCAACAACCAATCTTTACAACGTTTCGAGGCTTCACATGCCTCATCTTCAGATATTCAATGTTATCTAAAATATAATTGTACAAATATTTTGACTATGGTTTTTTTATTAGTATTAAGCTTATTGGAAATCCAAGTTCAATAAGCCAGCATTTTTATAATAATGGTGCAGATAATTTAAAAATTAAAATAATAAATACATTAATTGACTTATCCCACAACATATTACTGTTATAATACCTTAACAATAGTGTGATGTGCGCTTTTACCATTACAGTCCTTATTCATTCCATTCTTTCCATCCTCTCCTTTCATAATAGAACTTAAGTGATCTAAACTATTTATACTAGTAGAAGCCTAAAAATTAATGTTTTCAATATAAAATAGCTCTTTTATATCATTTGCTTTTTGTAAATCCAAAGAAAAAAAAATAGGAAATACCTCAATTAAAACATGACCTCCATTTCCTCCATCCCCACCATCAGGGCCAGCACGATCGTTTTTCCAAAGCCTTAACAATGATATACAACCATCTCCTCCTTTACCACCAACTGCTCTAATTGATTTTACATCAATCACAGGTTTAACCTGAAATAAAATATCTTTTAAGAAAACAATTTAATTTTAATATTTGACAAATATAGAGGATGAAATTAATAACAAAATTTCTGAACTCGCCATGGTAAATTCCAAGGTAGACATCTCTGATATTGTCACTGATGATTGACCAGCTTAATTCAATAACCACTTAATGTTCTAATGACATTAGTTCCCCACACTGCCTAATTGTATTAATAACAACTTTTTAAGCACTAGAGAAGGGAAAAAATCAGGAAATACCAAAACTTTCTCTAGAACAAACCACTTACCACCTGTAAAAATAATAATGACTCCAACAGTTTTCTCTTCGAATGGACTAATATCATATAGCACAAAGGAGAGCATGGAAGAGCAAAGCTTAGAACTAAGAAATTTCAAATTAGGGCAGAAAGCAGTTCTGCTTGATACCTGTAAATTGCCAGGAAATTTTTAAATAAGTAAAAGCATCTACATTCTCTTGACTTTTTTGCAGGATGTAGTATAATTCCAGTTATCTGAGAGGTGGGGAATAGTAAATCATAATAACAGGCTTAGGAAACCTGAAGGGATACCACCAATTCTTTCTTTATGTTTGAGCAAGCACACAAAATCAAAAGCTGTGATTTAATCAAAGCATTAAAAATTTATAATATAGGATGACCTGATTTTGACTGAAAAGGACCACTGGCTGTTCTTGGAGGGACTCTTAGTCATACTCTTCTCTCGATGGATAAGATAACTCTAAAAAGGGTGGTAAGACTACATACAAGCCACTGTCAGCTTAACCTCCATAATATGGTGTTAGATGAATGATTCGTTCACAGATTTGTCAGAATAGAAAATGAAACAGTGTACCATTTGTTATGCAGATGTTATCAATAAGCTAGGATACAGTTTTTAAATTTTGGCCATGACCACATTTTGGATCTTAAACTTTGTGAACTGATAAACCCTTACAATAGCATAGAATAGAAAAAAAAATGTATTCCCCTAAGAATAAACAGTTATGTACAATTGAAAAATATAATATGTCTGGCCAATAGACAAAATAAACATGATTAATTATTATTTACAATGGTAAAATAAGGAGAAATACTATACATAAAAAACTAACAAAGAAATTAAGAAAATATATATATCTTCTAAATTTTGTCTTCTAAAAAAATTTCATCTTGTATTAACAAAATGAAAAATAAATGAAACTAAAAGCAAATTAAAATCTGGGTGGTAAACAGTAATTTTCATTCATTCAATGTACATTTATAGATAGAATTGACATATATACATTTGCTGATCATCTATTTGGGATGTCAGAAGGTAAAGGAAAAGTTGGGATTTGAATGAGGATAAAGAAACAGCATGGCGAATATGGGTTGGTAGAGAATTACAGAGTGTAGTAGAGCGAACAATAAAGGAACGATCAAAAGTTTTGGTTCTGTGAGTGGAATGTAAAAGTCAGAATGCCGGAATCTAGTTTCAAGTGAGTGTATTGAGGATTTAAACTGAAGGAGACTGGATGTAGGAAGGATGCTGGGAGTTAATAGTTTGGTAAAGGTATGATCCAAGGAAATATTGTCTAGGGTAGAGGGGAGGAGCAACTTTAATTCACCATATAAGTGGGTAACATGAGACCTCCTTAAAGTGCTGAAGACAAATCTTAAGGAAATGTTCATAATGTGCTTTAGTATGTCTTCAAGCACAGCCAGAAGGCTGCCATACACCACACAACAATAGTCAAAGTGGGGGAAAATAAGTGAGGAAACAAGGAGCTCACAAGTGGATAGGGGAAGAAGATGATGGTACAATACAATTAGATTCGCAAGTATTTGACCAGTATTAACATATTGTTAAATAGGTCCACCTTCAGTTGCAGTATGCCAGGGAAAAAAAAAAAAAAAATAGTGATTATAATAATCACAATGAATACTTTAGTAATAAAACAAAAATGGTATAAGAGATCGCTAGTATGTGGACTGCAAGGTATACTGCTGATGAATAGTTAATTATTTTAAGATCCATTTATTGACCACCATCTCAACAACATCATCTTTCATTATATGTCTTTTAATTAACAATAAAGAAAATGTCTGAACTTATATTAACATAGAAACTAATGGAGATCTAAAAAGTGTGAATGAGCAAAAAAATTGAAATTCTAAACAATATCCTACGTAACCTGAGAAAGTAATACAACATAACCTTCAGTACCCGGGGTCACCCATAGCGTAGTAGCTAGCATAACAGCTTTCAATGCCAAAGGTCGCGGGTTCATACCTGCGGGTGGCCCTAGGATTTTTTAATGGGAGTAAAAAATCCTTAGTTATGCCGTCCTTCAAAGGGGACGTTAAAAGTTGACCCCGAGCCTGTGCGATGTCAGGTACTCGTTAAAGATCCCTATCCTAATAAAACCTGGATAGGCCAAATTTAGGACTCCCACTGTAGCATTGTCCGATTAGCCATAGTAGCATAAAGTAATGTTAAATGAATAAACAAACAAACAACCTTCAGTACCCAACAATGATACCTAAAATAACAGTTTGAAGCAGACAAATATTACAATAAGTTATTAAACAAATATAAAGTAGTCAGCATAGTTTTATGGTAAAATATGCATTTGAATTACCTTGATAAATTCTGTTTTTCTTTTAGTTGTTCTTAAAGGTAGTTTTTCTATATCAGTTGAAAACTTTCGACTTATAATACGTATGTCCCATTTTGTTAATAAATTGCAAATCAAACTGAAAAACAAATGAAAATGGTAATAAAATCACATAAAACAACAAAAATCATAACATATAATATAGATATAAACATACTAGCTATTAATATTGAACTTTCAAAAAGGAACGAATAATCTTATTAATGAATTTTAACATGAAGTTTACTTTCCAGAAGTTTTCCAATAACATAACGATGAATATCTATAGCCAGCTTTCTGTAAAGAGGTCTATCATACGATTTATATTTAAGCCTATAACAGTATGATTTATCAAGTATATCGGGATGTTGGTAAAGACTCAAAAATTCAACTGATTGAATTAAATTATCAGGAGCATGATGTAATAAATTGAAAAATTCAACTTCATCAAGATCTTTCTCTGAGGCAAATGAAATATCAAAAGAGAACTCCAGAGGATACAAACTAGGGAGAATTAATCGCAATGAACTATCATCAAAAATGGTTTGATCCGCCCAGAGCTCTTTTAAGGAGGTCTTAAATATAAATGAGCACAAATAATCAATATCAATTATTATAGAGTTTAGGGAAACATCAGAGTAAGCTACTTTCCTGTAGGACTTCATATCAGATTGTACAACTATGAACCATTCATTATCACATTGTTTTGGTGACAAACTTCCATTAATATCGAAAAGTTTTTCAATGAAGTCAATAAAATCTTGAATTATTAAAAACTTATTTGATCCTCTAATTACAGCTTGGCAACGGACACCTAAGTCACTAAAATCAGGACCAAATTTTTGAAAAACTAATCCTTCAGCTACAAAATAACCCTTAAATTTTGGCATTACATCTAACAAAGTGGAACGTAATGAATGGAGTGATCCATTATATATACATGGAGCATTCATTGGATTATAGTCAATATGATAAGGCAAATTAGAAATATGTAATGCATCAATCAGATGTTTAGACACAAATTCATGCAATTTCTTTGTCAAAAAATGCTGAATACTTTTGAGATTTTTCAATGGATTTTTATCAATTGCTAATTTAAGGGCGTAAGAGACTGCTATATCATTATCATTTTCCAGTACATGGTAATTAGAAACATGATTAATATAATCACTATCAATGTACGTTACTGGAAATGCAACTTTTTTAAAAACATGTAAAACAGATGATGTAATCGAAAATCTTTGTTCCCTTCCTCTGTAACCAACAGGAGTGTATTCTTTGAACACCATATGAGGAAAATAGTCAACATGAGACAGTACAAAGCCACCATGTGCAGCTTGTTCAACTATTTGCCAAGTATCATCCCATCTACGATTTATACCCTCAAACTTTGTACCACCTTGACCAGCACAGAGCGTAACCAAGACTTGACCATCTGATGCTAGAACATTGGAACAGCTCAAGAAAAAATTGCATAAAAGTGCACGATTTAAGTGAATTTTCATTTTTCCTCCAACATGAGGGAAGTTAAAAATTATTTTGTTGAATTTAATGAACTTCAAATTTGTCTCATCTTCTAGTCTAGTTGCATCAATTCCCAACAATACTTCAGCGCCTAAAATAATGTCAGATTAGATATTTGAAAAAATAAATAAAATACCAAAATCAGGATTAATAGGCAACATGCGTAACCTTCAGTTTTTAAAAAATTCACATTGTTCACTGCTAAGGGAGACAAATCATTTTGAAAACAAGTAGCAAAGATATTTGAAAATTCAGTAATACCGCATTTTTCTTTCATAAGCTTCAATAGACAGCAAGAAAAAGAAAAATTTCCTTCTCCTAATAACAGAATTTTATCATGGCCACCAAAATTCATGAATAGGTCCATTGGTAAACTGCAAAATTTTCACCATTAGTATAGCCTCTGTTGATTCTAATGAATGCACACAATGATGATCAAAGAGGTTATATTGATTACAGAAAACATTTCTTGCAATAAACATTAACATTAAAATGAACTTCAATCCTCAATATAACGATTTAAATAAAAAAAAATCTTATGAAAGCTCTATAGTCTGCCTTTCCAAAGTCCCGTATTGCTAATTCTGGATCTACCTGGTGTAGTGTCATCATTTCATAAAAAGTCCTGGTTTTTGGATCATCATCTGACGTCACTTATCTATTATATTTAATCTTTCCCACAATTTTAGCATTTTCACCATCGTTTCTGATTCCAATATCTCTGATTAACCTTCCAAGACTTAATTTTACAATTCTTCAGTGATATCCAAGTTCTCCTCGATTGCAGAACTTCCATTGGTGTTCCTGATTTCTGTACCCCAGATCGACTGGGTTTGCTTTCATTTTACAATCTCTGTTGCAATGGCTACGTTCTCCTTTGCTGTATAAGCGTTTGGTATTTTTCTGAAAAGAACCAGGTTTCCTATAACCGTAGCAACCGCGTTCCTATCCGAAGTCGTATCGCGTAGTGATGATCTCTTCCAGCTCATCCCATATCAGTTCATCGTTTTTCTCCCCTCAGCTGTAGGAGCTTTACTTGTGAAGATATCTCTCTCTGCCTTTTGTGCTTGTACTCGACCATTTTACAAGCTTCTCTGGTCTGCTTCGAACTCCATAACTTTCGCTGCAGCTTCCCCTACGTTTTCGGTCTCGCTTGTTTAAGATTCTGTTGTATATTTACACTATAGTCTCCTTTGGTATAAGCATCGACAACCATGTTTTCAGGATTTTATTAGGAACCAATAGCTCAAACCAACCTAACAAGCGATTTCTCTGCTATAAGATGATAGTCAAATAATCTATTATAGTAATGAGAGCTTGGAAATAGTCTTAATTGTCACAAGATGTTTAAATCTTTCTTTTTTTTAAATCTCAAAGAAAACAAAACCTACATATAGAGATATTGGGATGGGAGAAAAGAGCGGTATCAAAAGACGGCGGGCATATTTATAATGCGACCCATGCAAGCATTTTCGCACTAATGCAAGCACATTGTATTCCGGAACTCTTTTGTTTTTTTCGCATATTTGATTCAAAGAGAAATTTTGGTAGACTGGTCTGTTGATCTGTTCGGTTTGAATACAGTCTGATTTTCTCCAAGATTCCTTTCAACATAATATATTAGACGGTTACAAAGGACTATAGACATTGCCTTGTATGAAGTCCATAGTAATAAGTGTGCGGGATTAGCTTGCGAAGTACTTCATTCATACAATTTTTGGTATAGATTGTGACGATGGTAGCCTCAATTCTTATGGTATTTTTTCGGCCATCCAGATATGAAAAATTAGTATGTAGAGCTCATCAGCTAGCTGTAAACTTAAATCTTTTAGGAGTTTGGCTTTTAAACCGTCTAGACCTGCGGTTTTCTTTATTTTTTTTTCAGAATCAATTGAATATAGAACAAATTACTTTAGTTACAGGAAATCGTATAAACGAAGACGTCACACCAATTACAACAATATTACGATATCAGTATTCTACTTCAACCAAGGAGGCCTTAGCAAGTGATAACTGTATTCCACCTCCTTGATAACGGGGAGGTTATAACTATTATATTCTCCTTGGCAATGTCTGTTTTACCTTCTAGACTTTAGCAACCTTCCTCTTATAGCGGCTCGTGATAATTTGTTATAACACTATGTATTATTTAATAAATTCATTTCGTCCATCTAGTAGATTTTTCACCAATCTTCTGTTGTCCCCATGGAAGGTTAAAAGTCTTTTAGAATATAATTTCTTATTAGTTATCTATGAACTTTTTTTAATTTCAACGACAATAATTTTTCAGAACCATTCTCGATATTGTTCTCATATGAAATATGCCCAGCATAAAGACTTGGAGTACATTAGAAATATTGGTATCTCTGCTCATATTGATTCGGGGAAAACTACATTAACAGAAAGAATTTTGTTTTACACTGGAAGAATAAATGAAATGCATGAGGTGTAGTTATTGTATGCAGTAGTATTGGTTTCTACATATATTAATGTATCTTTATATTTAATATTTTATTTTTAAGGTTAAAGGAAAAGATAATGTTGGTGCCACAATGGACTCTATGGAACTTGAAAGGCAAAGGGGCATCACTATTCAATCAGCTGCTACTTACACTGTGTGGAAAGATTATAATATTAACATCATTGATACACCTGGTTTGTTGCTACTGTTAATTGTTTAATTATTCTTGATGTATTCCTTATTTGTTTGAATATAGGTGTTCCATCCATTATACACATAAATTACCGTTAAATAATCTCAGTCAGAAAAGATTAAGATACTAGTTATAAATCAATTACTTTATAGAAGGGGTCAAAAAATAATGGAAGATAACTTCTCTATTATGAAAAATAAGATGTATGATCTATGTGGGGACATTGTTAACTTACTCAAAGTCAAGATATTAATCCTAGGGAAAATAAATTACTTTAATGAATATTAATCTGTTTATTTTGATTTGGTTAGTGCCAGAATTGCATATATATTTGGGTTAAACATTTTCTCATAGAGGATAGAGAAGAAGTGTTTAAGAACTCCCAAAGAAGTTTTGAAGGAATAAAAATAGAGCAGGTGTGAAGAGACCTGATGACGAGTTTGAGGAAGGAGATTTATCTTATGTCACTTATGTAAACAGTTTTTACTGAATATATGCCAAACCCTCTTTTTCAGTGAAAAAATAGACCTATACCCAGTAAATAAAATACATTTTTTCCATAGATGAATATAACTTCTTAAGCATTTTGGTGACTAAGAAGATGTTTAAAGTCAGTTCACTGTTAATGAAGTCCCTGAACAGATGGTATTTATTAAAGCAACTATTTATCATGTAATAGGTTGTGTGGCTAGTGTGCTCGTCTACCACACCTAAGGTTGTGAGTCCCAGGAGGACTTTTTGAGCGTGAAATTAAATGGGGATTCATCACATAACTTTCTCCAGGGAATTAGAGACCCATCAGCCAACTGGTGGTTACTCAAAAAAATAGGCATAGGGAGTGATGACCCTACTCTTTTAAGTATCATCAATGGAATCTTTGGCAACCATACCGTGCGATCAAGGGCTTTCCTTTCATGTCTTTTTTGAGTCTGGTGATCTAAAAGAAATCACAGGGGGCTTAATCCGGTGGATAGGGGGGGTGGACTATCTGTGTCATGCCGTTTTTGGTCAAAAACTGCATTACAGAGAAGGCGGTGTGGGTCAGCGCGTTGTCATGATGGAAGAACTAGTTGCTCCAAGACATGTCTCACCAACTGAAAAAAAAAAATTTGGCAATTTTGACTAAAATCCCAATTCAATTTGATTTTTTTTTTTTTTTTATTTATTTAACGTCACTTTATGCTACTATGGCTAATCGGACAATACTACAGTGGGAGTCCTAAATTTTGCCTATCCAGGTTTTATTAGGATTGGGAACTTTAACGAGTACCTGACATCGCACAGGCTCAGGACCACCTTTTAACGTCCCCTCCGAAGGACGGCATAACTAAGGATTTTTTACTCCCATTAAAAAATCCTAGGACCACCTGCGGGTTTGAACCCGTGACCTTTGACATGGGAGGCTGTTACGCTAGCCACCCAGCTACAAGTGATCCCTTTTCAATTTGATTAATGAAGCTATTTGAGCAATTGTGAGATACAGGACCAAGATCCTTCCAGCTTTACGCTAGATATGATGTTCTTCTTCTTTCTCTTCCTCTTCGAGCCAGTAATGGAGTAGAGGGGCCTCGATCCAGCGCTACCAGTTATCCCGGTCTTCGCTGAGTCGTTTCATTTCTACAAGGGTCTTGCCCCTGTTACTTCCAATCCTCTGGACCATATCCTGATAGGAAATTCTACGTCGGCCACGTGGTCTTCTATCTGTAGGTCTGGCTTCCATTGTCCTTCTGGGTTCCCTTACTTCGTCCATACAGCAAACATGCCCAAACAATTAATTGCCTGTTTTCTATTATTGTCTTCAATGGTAGTACCTCGAGTTGCTCTCTGATCCTATTATTCCGGACACAGTCTCGCCTTGTCTTTCCCGCTGCTCTACATAAAAATTTCATTTCTGTAGCAGTGATTCGGCTGATATGCTTGTCGAGCATCACCCAGCTCTCGCCTCCATATGTAAGGACTGGTAGGTAAATGGCTTTATAGGTGTGCATCTTAACATCTACCCTACTTCACGGTGTCCTATTATACTATTGTTGATCTGGCAGTACACCTGGTTCGCTTTATTGATCCTATTTACTATCTCTTGGTCAATTCTGCCAGACCTGTCTATAATGGTTCCCAGGTAGTTGAATTCGTTTACCACTTGTAGGATCTTCCTATTGCATACCATTTCAACATTTTCTTCTTCATTCCATGAGAGAACTAGAATCTTACTTTTGGAGTCATTGATGGACATTCCCTTACGCAATAATTCTGCCTCCCATTCCACCAGAGCTTGTTGCAGTTTTTCTTTTGTGTCCGCTAATAGAACAATATCATCGGCATATAGGAGGCATTTCACCAGAACTGTCAGCATTTTCCATTTTCCTATTTCAGTCCATGCCATTCTTTGCTTGCAGACTTTATGGATCTCGTCCATCAGAATCACCAATAGACGAGGGCTAAGGCTGTCCCCCTGTCTGACTCCTCTATCAAGAGGAAATGATTTGGATTCCATACCATTGATTCTGACTACTCCCTTTGCATTTCTGTACATGGATTGAATTGCCTGTTTCAAATCTGATGGTACTTTCTTTGCAGCAAGAGCATTCCATATTTCATATCTAGCCACAGAATCAAATGCAGCTTTGAGATCCAGGAAAGCCATAGATACTTCTATTTCTGTCCCATACCTTTCAGAAATGTTTCGAAGCACAAAAATATGGTCCTGGGTCTGTCTTTCCGGATGGAAGCCTGCCTGCTCCTCTTCGAGTTGACTTTCCACAATACTTCTCAATCTTCGCTCAAGGATAGAGGTGTACATTTTATAGGCTACGGACAGCAAGCTAATTGGTTTATAATTCTCGCATATGGTTGAGGAGCCTTTCTTATGTATGGGGACTATAGCGCTATATTCCCAATCTAAAGGAATTATCTCGTTATCCCATACAGTTTAGAATAGTCCTTGGGGTGCTTTTTTGAGCTCTTCATCACCAAATTTCAGGAATTCAGGTGAAATTCCATCTCTCTCTGCTGCTTTATTTATTTTTATCTTTTCGAGAGCATATTCCACCTCGTCTTCTTCTATGGGCTCTAGATTCTCCTGTGTTGCAGGTTGTGCATGCAGCACTGGTGTACCATATTCTTCAGAGAAGAGATCTTGGTAGTGGCGTCTCCACCATTCTAAGATATCATCTGGGGCAGTCATTACGTTGCCAATTTCATCCTTTATATTCCGCATTGGTTTTTTGTGTTTTCCTTTCAGGAACTTTATTGTCTGCCAAAACCGTTTGGTATTTTCTCGGTGGTTTCCATCAAGACTTTTGCCTTTTTGCTGAACGTATTGCTGTTTTAGCCTCATTTCTTAGACGGGGGAATTCAATTAGGTTATCATGTATTTTATCTCGGAGATATACTTTCCATGCTAATTTTTTTCTCTTAACTATTTCCCTAATGGTATCACTCCACCATTTGGTATGCTTTTTTCTCCCTCCGACCTTTTCAATGCCACAGAAAATCTTTAGCGACATTCAATATGCATGTCTTTAGATTGCTCCATTGTTCCTTTACACCTCCCGAAAAGTCCTGTCTCCTGATTCTTTCCTCCAGTAGAGTAGTATATTGGACTCTCTTCTCTGGGTTGTCAAGCTCACGCACTTTTATCGCTTTGTATGTTTTTATACATGGCCAGTTGTTGTCTCTTAATATCTTGGTATCAGCTACGAGGAGAAGATGATCTGTGTCTATCTCTGCCCCTCTGATTACTTTTATATCCGTGAAGTATCGTCTTATATCGTCGGCATCATAGACAAAGTAATCTATCACACTGTTCCTATCAAGATGTGAGAAGGTTATTTTATGAATTTTTTTGTGTGGGTAAAAAGAATTCCCAATTAGCATATGATTGTCCACCCAAAAATCGATAAGCCATTGACCATTCTCGTTCTTTGCCCTCTCACCTCCATAAAGTCCAATGACACCTAGTCCTATTATCACAGCCGGTCCTGGCATTGAAATCACCAGTCACGATTCCATACCTTCCTTCATCTCTACATTTATTAAGAGTTCTTTGCAGATTGGCGTAGAACATTTCCTTTTCTAATATTGCAGTGTCTTCAGTGGGTGCATATACTTGGATGAGGGATGTTTTCCCTACACTCAATTGGAGATTAGTCACTATGATGCGTGAAGATACTGGTTCCCAATCTTCCAGTTTCATTAACACTGCGGGAGTCATGACAATACCCTCTCCTTCCTTTGCAAAATTTTCTTTAGGAACACCCAAATAAATCAAAACATAATCATCTTCGAGTCTATATTCTCCGCTTCCTTTCTTTTTCACTTCACTGATTCCCAGAATGTCCACTTTCACCTTTTCATTTCTTCCACAAGTTCGACCTCCTTTCCCGTCAGTATTTTAATGTTCCAATTTCCAAATCTAATGTTCGATTTCGTTCCAGGTTGTCAGATTTAATGTAATGCTTGAAAATATATCCTGTAAGATATATATTTAAATTTTTTTATAGCTTATGTAATATGTTATTATTGATATTTATATAATACTAGCTGACCCGACAGACGATGTTCTGTCTGAACTATGACTTAGCAAAATCAGTCATGTGATGTGATGAACAAGGAAAAGGGGGATTCATTTTTATATTTATAGATAATGAGATTACCTTAGGAAATTAAAAGAAGAAAAAAAATATATAAGTAAAAACCTATTCACCCAAATAACATTTATCTTTTTTTCTTTCAAAAGATCCTTCTCCTGACTAATATAAACATAAAAAAAAAAAAAAAAAAAAAAAATTAGAAAAATCGGTGTGGGGCGATTGGCCAAGGGAAAAGGCAATTCATTTTTATATGTATAGATAGAGATAGATAGATTATTATTACCTTTAAAATATTTAAAAAAAAAACTAAGAGTAACTACCAAAGTAACTTTTTTCTTCCATAAGATCTTTCTCCTGACTGGTAAAAACATAACTAAAAAATAATTAGAGAAATCGGTCAAGCCATTCGCGTATGATGCGATGACCAAGGGAAAATGCGTTTCATTTTTATATATAAAGATAAGTGTGATTATATGATGAACATAATGCCTGTCATAATATCATGTAAGTTGATCAGACATTTGAGTTGCTAGGCTAGATAAAGAAATAATTCTGAAAACTAATCAGTGCTTGGTCTAAGAGGCTCTGTGTCTGATAGTTAGTGCCTAATTTGTTTCTTTCAATATCGTCCAGTTCAAAGGAACAAGTGTCCTAAATCTAATGTAAAACATTATTTATTAAAGTTCCGAGGAGTTATTTCTTTAGTTTTATTGTCTTGTAATTAAGAGTATATTTAACTGATTGTAAAAGATTTCATTTGTGATTAAATTGGTAAAAGTTATTACCCAAGCTATCAGTGTATTTTACTTCTAAATAAATATGTCCCTTATTCTACTTCATAATATGTTCTAGAATACAATTTATGATTACTGTATAGTCAATTCCTAAAAGTGCAGTAACTAACAGATAAAAAAAAAAAAAAAAAAAATGACATACAATTAATTATAAAGTCTTTAAAGTTATCAAAAACAAATTATGATTATATATAGTGAGATAACTTTTTTTCTCATAGCTAATGAAATTTTTGATGCCAATGCAAACATTACTTATATGTCTTAAGTATAACAATGTTCTGCTCTATTCTTTCACTGTTACTTCGTTCAATTTTCAACTTTTTTGGAATTTTCAAAATTACCTTCTTTTTAGAAGATATTTTATGAACAACATGCACCTTTGTTCAAACTTTTTAATATAATATTAACTTAAGTATTGCGTTGTAAAATAAGTTCATTGTGTTTTTCAATATTTCAATTTAATCCCCTCTGTATTCATAAAATCATGTTTAATTCTCCATTAATGTTTATATATTCAAAAAAAAAAAATTAGTAAAGGTACTTTTATGCTTCAGTTTCAACCGAGATTCCTTATCTTTAAGTGGTATTTTGCTTGCTCGAAATGGAAGAGAAAAAAAATTTCATTTTCATCATTTAATGATTTTTTTATTTCTGAAAAAGAAAATCTGCTGCACAGTTGAGAAAATTTGCTGTGTGTACGGCGATGATGCCTTATGAGAAACTGGTTTGCTTGGTTCAGAACCGGAAATTTTAACTTGAAAGACACAAAGTGCTCTGGTCGTCCTTTAACCATGAATGAAATGAAATGATGATGAAGTAATTAAAAAGTTACCTGAAAGATGGCAAGATGTAATATATCAAAATGGGCCATATATAGTTGATTAAGAATATTTACAAGAATCTCAAGTTGAAACAACCATTAAAAAATGCTATGAACTTATTTTAAAACTCAAGATATAGTTTTGTTCCTTGGTTTGCTTATTTAAAAATATTTTTTGATTCATGCCATTTCAGATAATTCACATCACTGATAATTAACCTACAAATAATCAGCTATTGACTTAAAATATTGTAGGTGTTAGTTCAAAAAACCACTCTGCCATTAACCTCTCTATACTAAAGCCATTAATCATTAATTCATTGTTTTATCCTTCCACTTACATATTTTGATCGCTGGTTTCATTTTATATAAAGTAAATAATTCTTCTCTTATTTCTACTGAAAAATTATCTATCTGTACTGAGTGAACAACTTTTACCAATTTAAATGAATTTCAAGAAAACATTCATCGTCTCTTTATCATATGCTTGTCTATTTATAATTTGTTATATTGCCTAAAAACACTTTTTTTTTTTATTTCTGTAAGTTATATGACAATTTTTTATTAATTATCGTTGTTATTCTCAAATAATTTATTTATTATAAAAAAGTGTAATCTCTTTTTTCAGGTCATGTAGATTTTACAGTTGAAGTTGAGCGAGCTCTTAGGGTTCTAGATGGTGCTATTCTTGTTTTATGCGCAGTAGGTGGAGTTCAAAGTCAGTCCCTCACTGTCAATCGGCAGATGAAAAGATACAATGTTCCTTGTCTAGCATTCATTAATAAGTTAGATCGTCTTGGGGCTAATCCAAGCAGGGTCCTTTCTCAAATAAAGTAAGTGAATTTGATATAACATTTTTTTTTTTTTTTTTTTTTAAGTATGTTTATTCAAGCTGATGTATATTTCTAGGATATCTGTGACTATAGAAAGAGAAATGACTAATATATAGGTTACTGTAAAAAAATATGAACCTTCTTGAAAAAAAATGAAATATTTTTACAGCCCCTAATCAAATTGATAGTCAAATATTTATTTTAGGCTAAATTTCATATTATTATATTGGCAGAAAGTATTTAAAGGTCATTGATTTAATCTATTAAATCATCAGGGCTGTGGATTTTTCTTGAAAACATAAAAGTATATATTCACTTCAGTAGAACAGTTTCTGTGTCATTGACCACATTTCTTGGATTGTTATCATCCTAACAAAACAACCCTCAGATGTAAAGACTAGAAAGCATAATCATACAGAACTACAATGCACCAATTATATTAAGCTTAATTCCTTCTCGAAATAGATTATAGTAGTTTTGTTTTTCATCCCACTTTAATTAGCTCTCCCGTTAACCTTGACTTTAATTTTAGAACCAGATTAATCTCAAGAATTTGTTTAGATTTTGGTGTACTAGCTCTGTTCTTCGAATGAAAGAAATTAAGTTTTTAACTATATGACCAATTCATATCCATTAATTTCAATACATATTTCAACAAAAGGGGAGTACCATTTGCATCAGTAGAAAGAATTTTGGTGCATTTAATAAAAAAATTAAACTGAAAACAATGGAATGGCTTATGGCATAAGAAGCCCTCATCTTTCTTGGGAATGGTAAAGCATTCTTGATAGTATCAAAACTAAAGTGACTACTAAGAGGAGCCATATTCGAAGATTGGCTGGTTCTGTGAGAAACAAGTTAATCGAAAACTATTTTCTTTTATTATTATAGTTATCTTAAAAGTATTTTATAGGTTTTATTATATACCTATTTGTTAAGGTAGATTTGATTAGTTATTTTAAAATAAAATGATAAGGGTTTCATTTGAATTTATTTCTTATTTCTAGGAGTAAATTGGGACATAATGCAGCTTTTCTACAATTACCAATTGGTCTGGAAAATGATTGTAAAGGTGTAATAAACCTGATTGATAGAAAAGCTCTATATTTTGAAGGAGATTATGGGTTAGTATATACAATTATGTTTTTAAAGTGTATTTTAATATGTACATGAATAAGTAGTATGTTATTTCCTGCACTGATAGCAATGTCTTGTTAACAAGAGATGAGCTAAGTTCAGTTCTTAGGTAGTTACAGTGTGGGCGTAGGGAAGTGGTGACCCCTCGCCCGGTTCTAGTACTGCAGACAGCTACTGGACCTCCAGGTTGGGGAAACAGTACACACACGCATACAGTACACTAATACAGTAAACTGTATTCACCCCCACACCATAGACAAAGGTCATAACCAGTACACACCCTAGGGCACCTTCCTTAGGTAGCCGCTCCAGAGGGGGAGCAGGACCGGAGGCTTGGAGGTGGCAGCCCCACCATCAGAGAGTGGGTTGATATCCCATGAGAGGCTCTAATGGTGTACAGTACCTTAAAAATGGTTAATACATTAAAAATAGTAATGCTCCAATGTATAGTATGGATCTGCCTAAAATTATTTATTTATGCATTGTATTTACTAGGTAGCTCATAGCTTTTGTAAATATAGATAAAGACCCCGTAATTGTATTCTAAGGAATTATAGATAATTACAGTATATTTAATTATAGATATAATAGTTAGTATTCCTGCCCTCCCTGAGTAGCTTTGGTACAGTGTCATTATATTCAGTGGAAATAAAACAAAAAATAATCACTCCTTCTTCTCAAAATTTAAGAATTGATCTTTTAGTTAGGATATAATAAAATTAAATGAAGAAAAATCTATCTGTCCATCTCTATAAATTAAATTACATTACAATACCTCCCTCATCATATCTATTTAATCAGAAATAACAAAAAATTCTGTAATAATTTGCAGTGTTTATAAGTTTTATTTTCTTTAGCAAAAAAATATATTAGCTAAATTCATTTTAAATGCTGATATGATTTTTCAAATATCCCTTCTTTTGCTGCTTCTGGTAACATATTTTTTAAATGAAAAAATCTGGTGCGGGCAACCCACGACTTTCACTTACCTTGGCTATTAAAATTAATTTAAGTTTAGATTAAATAATATAACTATATTAAATTGTTATATAAAATAATCAGTGATAAGTTTGTGCCTTATTCGTCACTTTATATTACCTTTTACTACTTTCTAAAGATAATTTGTAATGTAAAAAATTAAAGGTACTGGATAGGAAGAAAATTAAAAAAATTGCCATTTAAGCTCTGTCAGACTATTTCAATCAGAATGAAATCTACATGTTATTAAAGCCCATTAAATTTTACATCAATATAACAGTTTAATCAAAATTGTTAGAGTTATTTTTAATAAAATCATAAAACGGTGCAAAATACATGGTGTAAACTGCTTCTTTAGCTAGATTAGCTGATTTTGATGAAAATACTGCTGTAACATCTTGGGCCTATAGTTGTCTTAAATATGAAATTCCACTTTCATAAAACTTTTTGTTTTTGCGTTAAATTTACCACACTCACAGCTTCTTGCAGGACTTGGTCATTTGGACTCAGAAACCCTAAAACATGTATTTTTAAGTATCACAATACTTTCCCTTAATATATATTTAATATGTATAGGTAAGTGAAAGTAAAATTACCATGCTTATTTTAATGTTATATCTTTGTTACAGAGAAATTATCCGTGAAGACGAAATCCCTAAAGATATGGTAACTGAATCTGAAGAGAGAAGACAAGAATTGGTTGAATGTTTATCTAACATTGATGATACTTTAGGAGAAATGTTTTTAGGTATAAAACCATTTTTTTATTTTAAAATGAAACACAGAAGTAATGCTGTTTGTTATATTAGTAAAATATTTGTGATGAAAATGTGAATTCTCTTTGTTGTTTAAAGTACTATTTAAGATGTTCCATTAAAATAATGGGGTAAAAATCCGGTGCGTGAGGAAATTCCCATTTGGATCTGCTGCCCAGCTTCGCTGAGTTGCTATGAGTACACAGCACACCGGATCAATCCTGAAGACAATTTCAAAGAAAAAAGATAGAGGGATATTCTGCCCAATAGGAAATACATAGACTTTATTGATTTCGAAATTGATCATGGACATGAAAATCCATACTAGCCTCAATATATGTGGTGATGCAGGATTCCTAGTGAGTCCAATGGTCTCCGCCATGTTTTGCAACTGATTTTTTTTGGCTCCATAATTCTCCAAAAATGATCTAGTGGCTACTGGGATGGTCTCACTGATTCCGAACGAAAGTCCCACAACTGTAAATTCTCTTTTGCCGAACTCCTGACGAAATTTTTCCTTCAGGTATGGAATACATTTTGTATAAATGTTTTCTTTCTCCTCTTGAATCCTTTTGCCTTGTTTCTCGTCATTTGTTTCATATCTGATAGTGGGATCCCACTACCAGTGCTTCATTTTTTGTGGTGCTAAATTCCAAGATATCCACAAATCTTGTCGACCCATCTGTATGAAGGCAAAAAACTTTCTGAAAACATTTGTACTTTTTCACTTCCAAAAGTTCTGCTACTTCTTTCTTTATATAGTTGTGCCGGCGGGTAACGAGAAGCATATTATGTGGACATTTTTCCAACACATGTGAAGGGGTTTCTAACTCTCGACCGCATCTGTTGCAGAGGGGTCCAACAGCTTCGTTACTCTGGCATCTTGATCCAGGGACTCCACGAAGCTTATGTTCAATTTGAGTGTGTTGGTCCACTCTGATCCTGTTAAAATCTTTTGATCGAACATAAACCTGTTGACGCTCGGGCTGGCTTTAAAATGGACCACGCCATACCCTGCCACTTACACTGGCTCCACTCCTCAAAAGACTTTTCTCTCAAGAACTGTCTCACTTTCTTTAACGTGGGAGGGGCCTCCATAGCATTTCCTTCAATCTGCAGTAGTTCAGTACACTCCGTTAAGTTGAAAATGTTTTGAAACAGGGCATCTGTTACTCCGGCCAGTCTTTAAGAAATCGCCCATTGCTGAAGAGGAGCTTCCCACAGACAATGTAGAAGCCCAAGACCCCTGTATCGTCGTGGCAAGTACAGCATAGAAGAGCAGGAGTTGGCTGGTAATCCTATGATAGCCTTTAGGCATCTTCGAATTATGACATTGTTTGCCTCTAACAAAGATGGGCGCAGTTTTGTTAGTGGTGCAGTCTGCAACAGGTATATCACGGAAGGAAAAACAAATTTGTGTATAAGATAACATTTTTTCTGAAATATTTTGCTTTCCAACAGTATATTATACATCTATTGTATATTACTATTATTATGTTCAGAAAAAAATTATCTAAATAGAATATTTTTGTTTGTTGAAAATAATATTTTTCTTATCAATGCTAACGTATGAATGATTAATTTTTCCGAAGATACACAATTAAAGGTAATTTAGAAGAAGAAAATTTAAAATTTATGCCTGTCAGACTGTTTTAATTAAAATGAAACCTAAATCAAATTAAACTCCATTAAATTTTACATCAATATAGCATTTTTAATGAAATTGTTACATCCATTAATTGTAAAAAGGTTCAAATGCCTGGCATAAAGTGGCTCTTCTGTTTTGCTTATATCATTGAAATAATTGCTATAACATCTGAGGCATATAGGCTTCTAAAATGTGAAATTTCAGTTTTATGCAACTTATCTTTTTCGAGCTGGACTGACCACAACCCCATGTAGCCTGCAAAGGAGAGGTAGGGGTCAACAAAAAATAAATAAAACAAAAAAAGATACTTAAAAATAAATAATTTCTTAAAATAATAATTAAAAAAAACTTACATCTTTCACAAATAACTTCTTACAAATCATATATAATTGCTATATTCCTATATTATTTATTTAAGAACTATATAAGTTATATACATGTATATTTTATATATATATATATATATATATATATATATATATATATATATATATATATATATTGTTAAGAATTGTAATTGTCTTATGTTTATATCTCTCCATTTCTAATTTTATTTGTTTTATTTTGTGATTTAGTATGTGTAAGCGTGACAGTCATTTGTTTTATTCTATTTGAATCAACTGTTAAGTGACCGCTGGGCAGAGGGCATTCTGGGATTGTAAGAGAGAGTTAATAGAGTCATTCGCGAGTGTAGACGATGTTTAATTAAGTTGGTGGTCGCAGATGTGTCTTATTGTTCTCAAATCGCACTTCATCGAGGAAAATCAAATGTCATAGAAAATAGTAGAGAATTGTCCCATGGAGTAGGAGTCGCTAAAGGAAAGAAGGAACATCGCAGACGAGAGGGGGAAGGAAGTGATCAAGGATTGAAAGAATCACTGCTTACACATTATAAGCAGTATTTGTTTTATTTTAATTAATATAAGATTGCTCATGTTCTCTCTTTTATTATTTCATTCATTTACCCTCAACAAAGTTACAGACGCCCCTCAACCCAACATACATATATATATATATATATATATATATATATATATAATATATATATATATATAATATAAAATCATGTTAACAATATTTGTTTAGACTTACCATAGCAGTGTTGTTTTGTTTTTTGTCAAATTATTAATAAATTGTGAATTTATCATTTTATTTTAGAAGAAAAAGTTCCAACTGAAAAAGATATTGTAGCTGCCATAAGAAGAAGTTGCCTGAAAAGAACTTTTACGCCTGTACTTTTAGGAACAGCTCTTAAAAATAAAGGAATTCAGCCTTTATTAGATGCTGTGATTTCTTATTTACCATGTCCTAGTGACGTACAAAATTTTGCTATAAACAATAATGAAGGCCCGTAAGTACAATTATTTGTATTTATTTGAACTTTCTGTACTTATATTGTCCTAAAACAACAATTAACCTAAAAAAAAAAAACCTTCCCCCTTAAAATTTGAAGTCTTATCTTTCAAGATAGGTAGAACCCCAATTGTGAATAAAAATCCATCTGTCTAAATTTATGAATAGCTAAATTTTATTGATAATAGATGCAGAATTAATTCTGTACAAATAATAAAAAAAAAATGATTGAAATAAGAGAAATATCGGAGATATAGCGTTTCAAACTTATTAATAGTTGTGATTGACCATTTTCCTTGAATATATTTTGATATAATATAATAATTGGTTCGTCTTTCTTAAGCTCTTTGATTAATTTATTTCAGTACATATAAGTTGCTTTCATATAAATTGTAATAACATAACATAATTATTCAGAACTTATAATCCAATGCAATAATTTTTGCTGTGTTTAGTTATGTTTGTTGATTAAAATTAACTTATTTAATTTAAAAAAAGAAAAATTAAAATAGCATCCTTGCCTAAACAGAAGTTTTTTTTACCTCATTTTACTGTACCAATATTATTAGTATCCCCAGATATTCTAGATTAGATGTTTAACTTTTAAATTATAAGCTGGGTGGCTAGCATAACAGCCTCCTATGCCAAAGGTCACGGGTTCATACCTGCAAGTGGTCCTAGGATTTTGTAATAGGAGTAAAAAATCCTTAGCTATGCTGTCCTTCGGAGGGGACGTTATAAGATGGTCCCGATTCTGTGCGATGTCTGGTACTCGTTAAAGATTCCTATCCTAATAAAACCTGGATAAGCAAAATTCAGGACTCCCAATGTAGCATCGTCCGATTAGCCACAGTTGCATAAAGTTACGTTAAATAGATATACAACAATATAACTTTTAAATTATTTTTCCTTTCTATCTAATTTGGTTCAATAATGAGGACATTTAATCCAAACACTAAAAACACACTATGTTTCCAGTTTCTCTTATAATTATTTATTTAAATTACTAATGCCTTAGGCCTAAAGATATGATTATAATTATAATAAATATTTATGAAACTATTAACAGTGAATTTTTCCTGAAAATGGGGTAATCCTCCAAAACATTGAAATAAAAATAACAACTGATGTAACTTTAGTCAATAAAATTATTATATAACTGAAAATAATATTTATATTAACTGCAATTCAATAGATCTTCCAATGAAAATATATAAATTATATAGATGATTTTATGTATAATATTAATAAGAATTTAACCTTTTTCTTGACCAGATATAGCACTTTTAAATATGATGTTATTCTTAAGGGATTTTGTCCCAGAATAATTTTCTTTTTCTATCTATTATTTGTGATTTATTTATTGTAGTTTAAAAAACTCATTTTGTGAAAATTTGTTCATTTATATGGCCATGAATATTTCCTAGGGATAAGGATGCTAAAGTTTTGCTGAATCCAAGCCGAGACTCGACAAATCCTTTCATGGCATTGGCATTTAAATTAGAAGCTGGTAAATTCGGTCAGCTCACATATATGAGGTGTTACCAAGGTCATCTTCAGAGAGGCGATTATTTGTATAATGTTCGGACCAAAAAGAAGGTTAGTTTGTTCTTTTAATAGAATTTCATGTATCTTATTCTCAAATACTAAAAAATAATACTTATTAAAATCTGGTCTATGTTAACATTAAAATGTTTAGTGGTTCAAATTGCATCTTGGGAAGTGAACATTTACCACAGTGTTTACATAGAAGTAGATTTTATGGGGATAGAGACTATAAATCATAATAATTTTCAGTTTTAGTAAGAAGTTTGATTTTAAAAATATGATAAATTCTAATAGTCTATACTTTATTTTTCACTTTTTGATCAATTTATTTTGGTATCAAGTGGCTATTAAATTATAAATAATCTGGTGCAGGCAACACACGATTTTCACTTACCTCCGTTTTTAGAATCGATTAAGAATTTCCAAATACAATAAGAGATAAAAACGAGTGAAACATTAAAGAATTAGGTAAATAGAATTTCTGTAGAAACATGTGTTTTATTAAAAAATCTTTATATTATTATCTAAAATAATCACTTAGTTTTATCGGTTTCTCATCGCTCTCTATTAACTTTTAAAAGCTCTTGTGTATTAGATAATATTTTTTCTAAAATCTTTAGCTTTCTAGCGGTATATCATACATGTATATTACTGTTTTTATGTTCAAAAACAAAAAAATTGCATTGAAAAAATATTTTTTTCAGTTTTCTCCTTTAGTTGCTTTTCAAATTCGCTCAACTTGCATATTTACCTGTTTTTTATCAGTGGTAACAAGATAATATAGTTATTTTTATATAATCAACAAAATTAAAGGTAATTTTGGGGATGAAAATTTGAAATATCGGAATTTTAGCCCTGTCAGACTATTTTAATCAGAATAAAACCTACATGATATTAAAGCCCATTTACTTTACATCTACATAGCGAGTTTAATCAAAAATGTGTATTTCCGTTGAAAACTGTAATTCGAAAATTTTCACGATCACAATACTTTCCCTTACTATATATAGTAAGTGAAAGTAAAAAAAACCTGTACTACTACAACCCATGGAGGGTCTTGGGCTCAGTACATATAGAGATTTGTACTGTTTCTAGGCCATCAGCAGTACAATGAGGTGATTAGGCCTTGATCAGCCGCCAGGTTTTTTCCCCAATTTTATTTGGGTACCCACTTTATAGAATATACTGCTACAGCTGGGATTCGAATCCAGAACCTGGAGAACTGCAGACAAGTGCTCTATCCACTAGGCAACGCTGCTCCTGAAAAATGGCC
The DNA here is from genome assembly GCA_023052935.1 of Piezodorus guildinii. NCBI lineage: Eukaryota > Metazoa > Arthropoda > Insecta > Hemiptera > Pentatomidae > Piezodorus > Piezodorus guildinii. The sequence continues at coordinate 171,565,640 of CM041292.1, read as the reverse complement.
TACTTTTTTCAAAATCTTGTTTGGGTATTTATGATTTGAATCCTCATCAGTTAAATTCTTTATCTGAATTGATCTAATTAATTTAAATTTCATCACCTGACTCTGAGATGAGGATCAGCCTTTTTGTAAAGTTTTTTTTTTTATTTATTATTATTAATTTTTTCCTATTTTATTTTTAATATATTTTATTTTTAGGTGAGAGTAGTACGCCTTGTTCGTTTACATGCAGATCAAATGGAAGATGTAAATGATGTTTTTGCTGGAGATATTTTTGCTTTATTTGGTGTTGATTGTTCTAGTGGTGATTCATTCGTCAAAGATTTAAAATTGAATTTGACTATGGTAAATTCAAATTCCTTTTTCCTCAATAAGTTGTAATTGAAATATTACACAACATTAAAACTTTAAAATCATAAAACAAAATAAGATTATTTGTATAGGATCATTTATTTATGATTTTTAAAGTGTTAATGTAATAATTTTAATTTTTCAGGAGTCCATTCATATACCAGATACTGTTGTTTCAATGTCCATCATACCCAAAGATGCAAAGGACCGTGATCAATTTAGTAAAGCTATTGCCCGATTCACGAAAGAAGATCCAACTTTCCAGTTTTCTTATGATTCCGACAACAAAGAGACAATAGTCTCAGGTATGGGAGAGCTTCACCTTGAAATTTATTCTCAGGTAAGGTTTAAATAGATTTTTAGAATAATTTTATTAATTTATAAAACTTTGTAAACAGAATTTTTCAAGTATAATGTTTATATTTTATTTGTCTATATTTTTGTTTTAATTACAGAGAATGGAAAGAGAATATAATTGTCCTGTTGTTCTGGGTAAACCTAAGGTTTCATTTCGAGAAACTCTAGTTCAGCCATGTGAATTCGATTATTTGCACAAGAAGCAGTCAGGTGGAGCAGGACAATTTGCTAGAGTAATTGGTGTTTTAGAGGTACGTCTAAATGTTTTGGTGTTTTAAGAAATTCAAAAACATAATTAAACTTTGTATTCATTATGCATAACTCGGTTATTTTTATAAAGAAAGATAAAAATGCAAATTATCTTAGGACCAAGATTTTTAGGGGCCGTATTGTTCTCCTGAAAAAATCTAGTCTCATTGAAAAGCTAAGTTAATCGCCTATTCATCTAAGTAGTTTTTATGAATGGCAGTGCCTTATAATTTTGATGTATATAACTATTTGCAAATAATATATATTTCTTCCTCTTTATCACCTTCTCTAGTGGAGGTGCCCTGATTCAACACTACCAAGATTCTCCATCCCTTTCATAGTCTTTCCATCTAAATGATTACTAGACCATGTGAAAGAAATAGTAGTTTACATGAATAAATAAGAGTAAAATCCGAATATGAAATTCTCTATTAAAAAAGCAGGATAGATCAGGGGTTGGGTTCTGTTCTGTACTTAGCACCCAGTCCTAGGTTTGAACCTGGATTTAGCAGATAATTAATTATTTATTTGGTTACTTTAGCTATGGATCAACACTGAGGTCTATAGTCTCTCCTGAGGCTCATAAAGCTTCTTAAAAGTGGTTAACCTTAGTTTACAGTAAAACAAGGTTTGAGTGTGATATTGTCCAAATCACCTCCTTGGACAACCATTGTCCTAAAAAATACTACATCCTTACTAAGTATTGAGGTGGTAGTAATATGTTTTCTTTATATATATATATATATATATATATATATATATATATATATATCAAATAGATACACATATATGTATCTCTCTATATAAACCCTCCTATTAGGGTCTGAGATCACACTCAGCCGCTAGGTTTTTTTTTTTGGGTACCCAATTTGAGAGACCTCCACGAGGGTCTCCATTCCCCAGAATCACTCCACGGCATTACATAATACATAAATAATATTACAGAACAAATAATTATTCTGCCACAGATGGGGTTCAAACCTTTAACCTAAAGGAAAGTAGACTATCCATTAGACCACTTAAAATTTTAGCTAATCTTTTATCTTCTCAGCTATTAATTAAATCCTAGTCCCCCAAGCGACAAGTGGGAATAAATACCACTATACTACTGAGGAGGGTGGGAGGTGTAAGTCGTGTAACCTAATATTTGTGGTATATCGTTGTCTTAGATTGAGAATTGTCTTTGATTATTTTTTTAAACATTATTAGGAGCCATTATTAGATGAAGACAAACTAACTATTTTCCACATATATATAATATAGGTTTTACAAACTAATCTCAAACTATGAAATGATAACTAAAATATAGTGCCTAACAAGTATAAATTGCTAGTAAATGTGATGTTAAATTTACATGTAATTAGATATTAATAATAAACCATGATTCAATGATTTAAATGAGCAACTTATATTTGCTTACAGCCTCTTCCCCCAGAACAAAATACTCAATTAATTTTTAAAGATGAAACTTCAGGACCTAATGTCCCAAAACAATTTGTTCCTGGAATTGAAAAAGGTTTCCGTCTCATGGCCCAAAAAGGTGAGTTAATCAAAGTTGACGTTTTTTTTTTCTTAATGCTGTTTTAATTTTTCATTTTTTGAAATATAAATAACCAATATTTAAATTAAACTTGCAGGTCTTTTATCTGGTCATAAGGTGGCAGGTGTTAAGTTCCGATTGCTGGATGGTGCTCACCATGTTGTAGACTCAAGTGAACTTGCATTTACTTTAGCAGCTCAAGGCGCCATCAGGCAAGGTACTTCTTTACTTATGGATTCAATTTTATTTACCTTAAGTAAAAGGAAATTTCAACAGAAATTAAATACAATGTTTAAAATTAATTTCAAATAGTTTTCAGTTAAGTAATAATAATAATAATTAAGTGTTCAATAGCTGGTAAAAGATGAGTGATTTGCGAATCAGATTTTTTTGAGCTACAATAGTTGGCTAGTCAGATTAAGGTAAAACTTTTCTTTCTCCTTTTCAGTCATTGGAATGAGCTTGCTATTATTACTCCTATTACTTGGTTCTTCAGCGATCTTTGCTGCATGATTTTTAAATAAATAAATTAAATATATTTAAAAATACAAAATGAAAAAATCTTTAGAAATAATAAGTAAAAGTCTTATTATTTGTTAATACACCAACACTTGAAATTATTTCAATTTTTTATTGAAGGATCGTGCCTTTGTACACTTTTTTCTTATTATATAAATTATATTACTGAATTAATTTGTGTTTATTTTTATTTTTCAGTATTTGAGGATGGAGTTTGGCAAATTCTTGAGCCAATAATGGCAGTTGAAGTTACTGTTCCTGAAGAATTTCAAGGCACAGTTATGGGTTAGTTTCATTGAAATATTATCAAGAAATTTAGAGTGTTTAAAAAAATGATTTGATTTTATTAATTTACAATTTTGAAGTAATTGCTATTTGCCATCTGCCTATAAAAACTATTTGCCATTTGCAAATAAAAACTATTTGCCATCTACAAATAAAAACTATTTGCAATAAGCAAATACGTTGACTTCCGACTAATTGATTATTAATATTTCAAAGCATCTCTAGGCTACTCGCCCCAAAAGTCATTGGGGTGGGTTGTGTGGATTTAAGTAATGGGGTTGATGGTTTCATGTTGTAATTCAGTCTGTCGTGAATATTGTTATAATATTCTGTGGCAGTATCCAAAACTGTGAGTAAGTCTAAATCCTTGTGAAGTAATTTGTTAGTCATATAAAATGCTGCATCCACGATTTTTTTAATATTTTGGATTGGAAAGACTGAATTATTTGGATGTTGGAGGTTTTGGCAGGACTCACATCTTTTTCGACAGCCTGATGGTTCTTGGGTGAAATCTGAAGCTCTAAAGGCTAAATTGTTTGCTAGTCATTTAAAAGATACGTTTAAATCGTCTTGTCACACCACATTAACATACCTTTACCGATGACTCTCTCACCAAAAGCAATACACCCTAACGAAGTTAGTGATTTTATGCCAACTTACCAAACAAAAAAACCCTGGGTTATGACTTAATTTCAAATTTTATATTGAAGAACTTTCCTTGGAAAGCAATTTTTATTTAAACTAATATCTACAACTCCATCTTCAGGATAACATATTACCCTGCCATGTGCAACTATTATCAAGTTGTGATGATATTAAAAGACAATAAACCTTCAGGCTGTCTGGGTTCCTATCGTCCTTTAAGGCTTCTACCTTCTTTTTTTCAGAATTATTGGAAAAGATTATTCTTCATCGTCTAAATTCGCTCGAAATATTTAAAGCTATTCCAAATCATCGATTCTGTTTTAGAAAGCATCATTCGATCATTTAGCAATGCCATCGATTTAAGAGTCTAAAAATTATTGCCCAGGTGTTTTCTTTTATATTGGCCAAGCACTGTTTGATAAGGTGTGGCATGAAGGATTGCTTTCCAAGCTCAAAATTTTTCTTCATCTTATTTATTATTTAATGCTACACTCTTACTTGATAGACAGACTGTAAGTGGGGGACGCATTTCTGGTATTAAACTTGTCCAAGCAGTAGTCCCACAAGGCAGTGTACTTGGACCATTACTATTTAATATCTACACATCAGACTGACCACATGTTTAACACACTGATACACATCTGAGAATGATCACACATAACACTTTTGCCGACGATATAGCTCTTTTGACATCCCACCAAAACCCAGTTCTGGCATCTTTCATGTTCAAGACCACCTTGACGAATTATCTAGTTGGGAAAACAGGTGGGAAGTCAATTGAATCAAACTAAGAGTGTGTTTATTGTTTTCCTATTCATATAAATAGGATATACCTATTCAAACTTCGGAAGAAATATGTTATTTAGGACGAACTATACTTAGACAAAAGACTGCCATGGAGGACTCACATTAGACTTAAGAGAAAATAGGAGGAGGTGCCGCTGGGTACTGACCTCCCTCATGCCTGACATGCCAGGCTCTTACAATACATATACAGCACATCTGCTTATTGTCGCGGAAAAGTGACAGGTGTAGATTATAATAAATAAAGTTAAAAAAAAAAAAAAACTTAAGAGAAAACAGCTGAACAGTCTGTTCAAAAGATATTATGTGTTTTGTCATGTTCCAAAGTGTTTTGTCAGAAGTTGTTAAACTGTTTAAAAAATTATAACTAATATATTAGGTTCTTTCACAGGACCATTTTTATTATGTTGGAAATTAATTTTGAGTTTAATGGGTTGCCCCCTGGAGGCTCTAATGACTATCGATTCCCGAGTACCTGGATCTTAACGATATAGGTTCCATTCCCACCTGTGTTTATATTTTGTTTTGGTCTCAAAAACTAATCTTAATACGGCCTTATTGGAGAGAAGGGATCCTAAACTTTGGCCAGCTTCAGTCTCCATCATGTGTTGAAGATTGAAGAAGCACACGTTTCCTGTAGAGGCTTACCTTTTCTTGATGATTTCAAATCAGTGCCAGCCAGATTCTATATTGCACTATCATGCCCTGTCTAACAAAAAAACCTATGCTTTTGTGGATTACAATTGAAATGGTTTTAAGTGCTATAAGAGAGTTCATTATTTTAAATAAGTTAGAACACTTTGTTCTGGATTCTGGAAAGTTAATGAGTGCTTTTAGTTTAAAAATTATTTTGTTTTTCAAATCTATCCTCAATTTACATATACAAGGGGACTGACCGATCTTCGAAATTTCAGCTCCATATGCAATGTAATTTTTGAGAAACAGTGAACACTCATTTAATTGATATTGTTTATCTTTAGGACTTACAGAATAAGAAAAGAAATAAGAATGTAATACTTTGTACAACTTAGACCATTATACATTTGTCATTAATTTATCATATTTTTTTTTCATAGGCCAGATAAACAGAAGGCATGGTATTATTACTGGAATTGAGGGAAGTGATCAATGGGTTACTGTTTTTGCTGAGGTTAGTTTAATTTTTTAATATATTATTGTGAGTGTTTTGTGTGCCTATACCTGTATACCTAAAGAAATAATACATGTACATATTGATTATTTTTCATCTGTGAAAAACTAGTGAAGGCTTTTTAATCTGATAGTAGAACAGGAGTTTGAGTGGGATTATCAATCAGCTTCCTAACCCAATATAGAAATACAGGTTGAAAAATCTCAAGGCATAGCCACCTGCTCAATGAGTTATAGAGAGAAAAATCTCACAATTTTATAACTAGAAATCTTATATCATTCAAGTATTATCTTCAGTGGAATAAGAGAGTCTGTATGAAATGCCAAATTTTCAAAATCTTTAATTAATTAATTTAAAATTTTCAAACTGTAAAGAATCTTAGTTTATTTTTAAATTTCAATAAATAACCATTTCATGTTTTTATTAGTAATTAAAAAATAAATAAATATAAAATATGAAAGAATTTGTTAACACAAATACTTTAATGTTTATGTACATGTTTCAATTTTACAATTTGTTAGAATAAATCCCACTCATGTTCCCCAAGCCTTGATTTTTTTTTCAAAGTTTAGGATTAGGACTTATGTTTAAATTAATTAAGGATTTATAAGTGTTTTATTTTAAATTTAATTAAAATCACACTTTAATATCATGTTGTCAACCAAGCGGTTCACATGAACACAACACCTGAGTCTCCTGTCTTCTACCACCTCTAGGATATTATTACAGTCCTATATCCACACTTTATAAGACTGTATTTGTGACCCTTTTCATCTTTACATTATTGCTTATCTCGAAAAATCCATTTTCGCAGAAAAGAAATTTTTCCTTGGGTCATACTAGTGGGTTTAGTGGGTTTCAGTCTTAGTATTTAAAAGAATTGTGTAAAGGGCCTGCCTAGCCGAATTAAGCATGTGAAATCTTCCCCCGCGTGTATTAGAACCAAATTTATACCATTGAGTCACACCTATGAGAAACAACCTTAGGAAAATTTTTAGCCACTTAATTCTAATGGGAAGTAAGTAAACAAAATAAATTGTTTTCTCCTTGACAGCTCAACCGATTTTCACAACAAAAAAATATATGTTATGGATTTTACAAATAGGTTTCAACAAATATTTTTAAACATTTTATTCCACGAAAATGCTTTTAACGAAAATAATTTTTTTTATTAACATATAATAATATGAAAAAATATAAATTAAAAAAAATCTTTGTAGTTACGTTTCATATAAATATAGCATATAGTGCTATGTAGTAGTTATCCAAGTCCAAAAAATTAAATCAATAAATATATTCCATCCAATATAAGATATTTATAATAATAAATAGTATGTATGTGCATAGTGTGTAAGTAATATCTAATGACATTACGATCCTACAGCTCTATCCCTACTCTTCATGTGTGACCAGTTACTACTAAGAGGGCTGAAAAAAATGCAGTTTTTATTTTTCACTCTTGGGTACATTTTAGAGCAACTTGAAAAAAATATGTATTGTGCAGGACCCTCCAATGAATTAAGTTAGCAAAACATTGTTAATGTTCCAATCCAACATAATTTAAAAATTTTTTTGAAAAAATAAAAATTTTGACTTACATTTTGGAAACAAAAAATTTAAAAAGATGTTTTTTGAAATTCTTTTAGAAAACCATAAAGATATTTTTTTTTTGTGAAAGTCGGTTGATCCGTTCAGGAGAAATTCACCATGGGGTACACTTGTGATAAAATTGAAAGAAATGTATGTTATGGAGGACCCTCCAATGAAATAAAGTAGCAAAAAATTGGAGGTGTACCAAACCATCATAGCCAGAAAATATTTTTTTGAAAAATTCAAAAAAATGTTTTGACCAACATTTTTATGGATTTTTTTTTTTTTTTAAATATATGTTGAAACCTATTAATAAAATCCATAACATATATTTTTTTTGTTGTGAAAATCGGTTGAGCTGTCCAGGAGAAAATTTTTTTTTTTTTTCTCTCCTCCTCCATACTTCCTCCCATTAGGATTAAGTGACTAAAATTTGCCTAAGGTTGTTTCTCATAGGTGTGACTCAATGGTACAAATTTGGTTCTAATACACGCGGGGCAGATTTCACATGCTTATTCGGCTAGGCCCTTTATTTGTTTTGATGTTTTCTTTGATTTTTTTGTATTCATTATCTCATTTTGTTACTTATTATTATTCACCTTGCAATATTGTCTTTGAAATGTGAATTTTATATTAATTATATATCTTTTAATATATTATTTTTAAATATGATTAAATTATTTGTATAGGTTCCTCTTAATGAAATGTTTGGATATGTGTCGGAATTGAGATCTGCAACCCAGGGTAAAGGCGAATATGCAATGGAGTACTGCCGCTATTCCCCAGCTCTCCCAGATGTACAGGATAAAATTATTTTAACATACCAAGAAAGTATGGGTATTGTGCCTCAAAATAAGAAAAGAAAAATTAGTGATAATTTTAATTAGTTATTTTTATAAATTATTTGAACTACTCATCATAAGATTTTAATTACCATGTGTTATAAATACTATGTGTAATTATGAATTATTTGCTTTGTTATTTATTCAAAGTATTTGCACCTTAGACAATTTTAATGTTATATAGATACATTCTTCTGTTGGTTACTTTAATTTATTTTTTTAACCAATTTTACTGAAAATATCAATTAAAAAATATTGACAAAGTAAGAAATTCAACTTAAATATGTGTGTTTTACATTTCTATGAATGATTGACACTAATTGGATAAGTCATTGTAATACGATGATCAACTTATACCACACAATAATGTTATGTTATAAAAATGATTTTTAGTTATTTTACTTGCTGATAATTTTTTTAAATTAAAGTAAGGATTGATAATTTAATAATGTGGTAACTATCACTCTCGAAAATTCTTTCTTTCATCAAATAAAAACACATGTATTATGTAACATTGTATTCTGTTGGCAAATATTTCTCTTTTTTTTCCTATTTTTCTTTGAAATTTCCAACTTCTTTTCTTTTGTCTGCATGTCCATATCCTGCTTAAGGTTTTTTTATTTTATCTAAATAAAAATATTTGAATCTCTTTTGTAAATGATGTGTATTGTGAATACTTTTCACGTTGAACCCGGAGGCACAAATATGGTGAAATTTCACTATCACATTGAAATTCCCTGGTGATATTTCATTCAAATAAATTTTAAAAGTGAAATCAAAAAATGTTTAGTGGTGTTTTAAAAATGCATAAAAGTGTAAAATAATAAACCAAAAGTAAAATAAACTACAGAATCAATGGATGGGATGGATTTCCAAGATAAGGTGTAAACAAAATGTACTAGATGACTTTTCACCAGTAAGTCAAAGATTTTATTTGAATGTGAGATTTTGAAATAGGAGAAAATCAAAAGATCAAGTCTTACTAATCATAATTATGATGTGATGAATTATATTAAATTTTATATGTAAATAACTTTTTATAATTCTTTTACAAAATGTATCAAAAGGATATATTTGCCAACCTATTACTGAGTGATGAATATTTCAGTAAATGTTTATAAATATATGTAATTATTTAATATTGTAGTAATAATTGTAGATAATCCTTTTTTTCTTTCTTTTTGTTTCCATATTATTTAGACAGAAAGATAATTGTTAGTATATAAAATGATTCTGTGATATTACTATGTATTTATAAATATATTTATGAAGTAAAATATTGTTTGTTTTTTCGCCTTTCATCATGATTTTACAAGGTTTTCCTTAAAATCAGAATGCTTTAATTCCTATTTAATGAAAATTTTATATCATCAATCATGAAATTATTAAGACATGTAAGCAAGCACATTGTATTCTCATGTATTTTTCCTCCACTTAAGACTATTGCTGTGTGGAATACAGTATCCTCACATCTGTACAAGAGGACAGGCTGAGATGTATCATGAACTGTTCTGTGAGGTTTTCCTCAAGTACCTTGAGATGGCCTTCTATGACCCCAGTACTGTGAATTGAAGTGGCTCTCCTCCAACACAGAGACAATAGCCCTTGGGTTATACCTTTATTACCAAGCCATCAACCAGGACCCTCCTCCAGTTTAAATCTTCAGTCCACTTTCCTAAATACAAGCTTGCACCATTCTGACCTATACATTTCTTTCCACAGAACCAAAGCTTCTGATCACTCCTTTAATATCCTCCCTACTTACATACATCAACCTTCTTTATCATTCCAATCTTCCCTTTTCCAACATCTGCCATAACCAAGTATTTTTTTACACCCTTTAAAATATCCTAGAGCTATCTCTGGATTTTAACCCATGAACATGGCCATAGAAGGAAGTTATGAGCACTACACCATAAGTGCTCCCATATTTTGAGTAAAAGAAAACAATTATTATTATTACTCAAATTTTAGCTTTTGAATTAATTCAATTTTATTACATACATACATATTCTCAATAACCCGTTATCGAGTCTAGGCCTCCCCGAGCAGCCTCTACCAGACGGCTCTGTCTTGTGCTGCAGCAATCCAGTTCCTGATGTTGAGCAGGCTCCTTGCATACGCCCCTACACCATCCATCCATCATGTTTTGGGTCGCCCTAGACTCCTTGCTCGGTGCACGTCTTCGCATGTCTTCTGTCATTATCTTCTTTGGGATCTCAGAGTCAGTCATTTGAGCCACATGGCCGGCCCATCAGAATCGTCCTAGCTTTTATAACGGCGCGGCACCCTTAAAGATGTTGTAGAGCTCATTGTTTTTTCTTTTCCTCCAGGCTTCTCCTTCTCTTACTGCTCCGAATATTCTCCTGAGCACCTATCTTTCAGAAATGAATAGCCTGTTCTCGTCAGCCTTAGTGGTTACCCATGCCTCTGATCCATAGGTGAGCACAGGACGTACCAGGGTCTTGTAAAGATTAATTTTTGTACTGGAGGAAAGATTTTCGCTCCTAAAATGCTAGGATAGGCTGTGGAAGCATCTATTCGCACCATTGATTCGTCTGCTGGTATCCTGGGATACATCGTTCCTGGAATTAATTTCGGACCCTAGGTACAAAAGTCTCCACTCTGTGGAACTTATAGGGGCCAATGTTCAGGATTGCAATGTTGTCTCCACCACCAACCCCTACTCGCATATATTTTGTTTTATGCTCATTAACCATGAGACCTGTTTCAAAAGCAATGAATGCCTTTTCTGAAGTCGCCACGATGTCAATGTCATTGGCATAACCCAATAGATGTACAGTCCTGTTAAAGATGGTACCCGTTGTCTGAATTTTTTATTTTCGCACAACTACTTCTAATGCCAAATTGAATAAAAGACAAGCAAGGGTGTCTCCTTGCCTTACTCCACTACTGGTTCTAAATGCCTCATAAAGATTTGACCCCACACGGACAACGCATTTTGAGTTTTCCATAGTCATCTTTACAAGTCTTATAAGTTTTCCTGGGACTTTAACTCTTCTAGGGCCTTGTATAGTTCTTCTTGACGATTACTATCATATGCCGACTTGAAGTTGACGAAGAGATGGTGAGTGGTCAGCTTGTATTCCATACCCTTTTCCAGGATCATCCGTAAGATCTGGTTGGTGGTTGAGCAGCCTCTTCTAAAACCGGATTGGTAATTTCCAAGTCCTCTCTCGGCGAATGGGACTAGTTTCTCTAACAGGACATTAGACAGCACTTAATAAGCACAAGAGAGTAACACAATTCCCCGATAGTTAGCGCATTGATTTCGGTCCCCCTTCTTGTGCAGGAGACATATTACACCATGGCCCCATTCCTGCGGCATCCTTTCTTCCATCCAGATATCCAATATGAGCTCAAACAGTGCCTTTTTCAACTCTTCACCTCCATGCTTCAGTAGCTCTACCTGGATGCCATCGATGCCAGAAGCCTTGTTATTTTTGAGCTGGTGTCTTCAACTTCATCTCGGTCAGGTGGTTCTAAGTCAACTCTTCAGTGCGATATGACGGACGTGTCTGGATGTTGATCTTGTTCCTTAGTAAGCAGCTGCCTGAAGTGTTTCACCCACCTATGCAGAACTTGGTCCTTATGAACAAGAAGTGTTCAATCTTCAAAAAAGATGACTTTTGGTGAGAATGTTTTTCTTCCATCATTAACTCTCTGGAAGAATAGTCTGGACTCGTTAGCTTTTTTAAAATTTTTAATCTCTTCAAACTTTTTATTTTTACAGGCTCTCTTATTTTTTCTATGAATTCGTTTTTTCCTCTCACCAATCATATCTGAGGAGCTGACCTTCTTGTGTGGCGCTGCAATATTTTCATGTAGGCTTCATTCTTACATACTGTCGTATGAAGAAATTCTGTATCAAACCATGGTGATCGAGTAGGCCTCTCTTTATAACCTAAGGTTTTCTCGGCCGATGTATTCAGAGCCTCAGAGCATTTTTCCGTTGTTCTTCAATGCTTTCAGCAGATAAACGCGTCCTTTTACAAAATTCTCTTTAAAGCTGTTCTGATATGCAGCACAGACTTTTGGCTCTTTCAGCTTAATTAATATTATTAATTCAATTTTATTAATTTGTCATATTTTCTTCACAACATTCATCCTTCTAGATTGTTATTGTAATAGATCTTTTTCACTACCTTGTAAATAAAGGTTTACTTTCCTTGGTCTCATGGCCTGACCTATCTTATATTTTAATTGCATTTGTCTATGTTTTTTTAGTGCCCCAGAATGGTTTTCTTTTTTCATTTTTAATTATCTTTCTAAAAACTATATGTTCCTTCTGTCCTAGTGTAAGTATGTACCCAACCCATGTCTAACAAAATAAACAAATAGCAAATTACAATTTCCATAAGATTATATTCAGACACCTTTCATTATTTACTATACTTTATTAAATCGGTTTATGAGACAGTAATATATTCAGAAGAGTTTGGTAAAACAGTGAAAATTCAGTAAACATAAAACAAATGAAATGAAATTGGTGAAAACTTAAACATAACACAAGATAGAATAAATCAATTCAATCTTTGGATGGATTTTATTAATTAATTTACAATATAATGTACAATATTAACAAAAAGTTGTGTTTAATTTACAGTGTTAAAACACACTTATAACCAATCATTTTATCTAAATATGTGTGTGTCTATATACAAATAATATTTACACTCTATGCTACACATCAATAATTTACAATATATTAATAACATATAATTTTTTAACCACAGACACCCACTCACACATACATACATATTTATAATATGAAATACAGATATATATATTTCAAACTATATGACTTTCTATAAACAATGCAAGTAATATTTTTTCTTTGCTGGTTATTAATTTCATTTAATAAAATAAAATATTACATATTCTGTACAAAAGGAACTTTTTTATGCATGCTTAATGTGCTTGTGCTAAAGATAAACAAAAAAAAAAAGTTAAAATAAATTGTTATTTACAGGAATATAAAATTAACATATTGAAGTTTATTTAAAACAAATTATTCTTGACCAAAGCCCTCAGTTTCTTCAATAGCATAATTGAGTTTCTCAACAAGTTGATCATAACTTTTATATGGTGGGAGATCCAAGCGATTAAAGCATGTATGAGATCGAGGAAGCCAGGTTTCTTTGCCAACTTTTTCAATGCAAAACCTTTGAGGACCATTGCTTCCTGCAAGTGTAAATAAAAACAATACATCAATACAATAATGACAGGGTATTTCTCAGAGACTCATTTTCAAGAAGTTGATAAATGTTATAGAAAAATAATGCATTTGTAGTAATAAAATAATGCATGTTTAATGTAGTTTAATATGTTCTTGCTGGTGCCGATTTTCAACGTCTGTTCTGTGGGGAGGCGCTCAAATTTATGTTTTGTTTCATCGATTATTGCCTCTTCAGACATGTATACAAGTTTAAATTTGCTAACAGTCTAATGAGTGTTTATGTTGCAATATGTGTAATTCGTGCAATTCTTTCATCATAACCTGACATTTCTGCCAGTAAGTATATCTCAAAACGCAGTTAAAATGTTTTTTTTTTTATTTTTGCCCTTATTATTAATAGATAAGATGGATATGGAAATAAATACCGATTATACACAACGCCCGATAAGACAGAATAATGCAGGCACCAGTGGTCCGCAATGTCGTGAACATGATAAAAATAGCACAGACAAATTGAGCCCTTAATATTTATAAATGATATTTGTAAAAACTTGGATGTAGCCTTCTAACTAGGCTTTCTCCTTCCTTCAAACATCTCCCCAAATCAGAATGTGTGTAGGTTCAAAAAGCCAACATTTGCTAATTAATTCCATTTCTAAACAGTCTGAGTTTCAATTACAAGATTTTTTAATGTTATCGGAATATCGTGGATGAACCTTCTACTGGAATCAGCACAACTGACCAAAATACTTAAGTTTTAAATAGTCCAAAAAATAGTATTTCAATTAGAACAAAAGTAATTACAATTAAATAGTTGGATAATGATCAGAGTCGGTTCCTTTACTTCCTGCAGTAATTCCTAATAAGTTTAGCAGGCACTGAAATTTTATTGAAGACTAAATAGTTTACTATGAGATAAATCCAAAATATTAGCAAAAAGTGAAAAAACTATTTATTAACCAACTTTGCGGGTCTTCAACAGGGTTACTTCATTGAGGTATATAAAGAAGCTGAATGATTAATTTGCAAACCTGCATTCTTACTAATACTCTTACAACCTATTTCATTTCTAGAATAGTGGAAAAACAATTTCGTCTCAGAAACTTTTTAACTAAGTAATATGAAAATAAATGAAATTAATATAAAAATTAATAAAAAAAATATATACATACCCATTAGTTCTGCAAAACCTCCAACTGGAACCCTACAAGTTCCAGTGACAAACTGTAACAGCCTAGCTCTTTTTTCACTATCAGTTTGACGAACAAACTGAAATAAAAGGATATGATAATTAGTTCTCAGTTTAACATATATCATTAAAAAATTATACAAATATTTCAAATGTAAAAAAGTAGAATAAATAAAAAATAGATATAAATATTTGTAAAGGGATTAAGAAGTTCCTTTGATCTGCTTCAGGGACGTAGATGAAAGACTTTGAATATATATCTCATGTCTTGAGAATGCTATGACTAGCACCATTCGTGTGCAGAATGGTTAAAAAGTTAAAAAATACCCTCCTCCCTCAATCAAATACGGAACAGCATAGGCTATCAAGTCCCTTGCTAATGGAAATTTAGATATAAAATACTAGGATAGTTATACACAAGAGCCAATGAAAGAATCATACAAAGGAGTCTTGAGAAAGTTTACAGGATAGTATGGCGATTTATAACAGGAGCAATTACAATTAGACCATCAGCAGCCATCGAAGTTATATTTAAAATCCTTTAAACATTCTGATATGTAAACATCTTGTTATTGTGTTATAAATACTAAAAAGTATATTCAAAGCACACCATACTTAATATTTACCACACACCTAACAATATAAAAAATAATTTGAATTTCCTGATCTTTAGCAAGATAAGTCTCTTTTTCTACACAATATGATTGAAATAATAATAGAAAATGTATAATAATTGCTGGTCTGGAAGAATAATTAAAAATTCCATTTTTCAGTTATTTAAGTCGAGACAATTTATTAATTTTGTTAAATTTACTGAAGTTGTTTTTTTTTTGTTTTTTTTTTTTTTTTATTGGAATTT
This sequence comes from Piezodorus guildinii, assembly GCA_023052935.1. Classification (NCBI taxonomy): domain Eukaryota; kingdom Metazoa; phylum Arthropoda; class Insecta; order Hemiptera; family Pentatomidae; genus Piezodorus; species Piezodorus guildinii. Next base: position 171,550,063 of record CM041292.1, on the reverse strand, counting down.
ACAACTGTATATTCATACATCAAGTAAATAGGCTACAATGATAATACACATGAAAAAAACATGAAGAGAAACTGCCCATTGGCAGCACTCTAGTAGTGAACCTACAAAAGAAGGTCTCGAGGCCATCTTCTTTTCAGACGCCTCGGCGGATTGTCAGGAATTGAAGTGGAAGCAAGGATTGAAACTAGTGGATTAGAGTGGGAGTGGAGTTTTTCATGGAAGGAGTGATACCTGGTACAGGCCAAATCAGCAACATATGGAACATTAAGGTCTTTGTGGATGATTTTGTTGGTGACAAAGTAAGGAGCGTTAAGGATTTTGCGAAGGATTTTGGATTGTAAGGATTGGATACGGGAAGAGTTTGATGGTTTAGTAGAGCCCCAAAGCTCAACTCCGTAAGTCCAGATAGGCCTTATGATTGTCATGTAAATTAGTCTTTTGTAGTAAAGAGAAAGGTTAGAGCGTCTGTCAAGTAAATGTTGAAGTAACCGAAATCGGCGAGCAGTCTCTTGTCTTTTCAGTCTTGTGTGCTGATTCCATGTAAGACGTTTGTCAAGCAGGAGGCCTAAATAACGGATCTGTTCAACAGGGACAAGCGGAATATCATTAAAGGACACTGTAGGGCAGGATGTCATAGGTTTACGATGAAGGGTAAAGGTAATCTGGTGGGATTTATTGGAGTTGATTTTAATTCTCCAATTCTGACACCATACCTCAAGGTCTCTGATGTGGGATTGGAGGTTTTGAGAGGCAATACTAGGATCGTTATTAACTGATAGCACGCAAGTGTCATCGGCATAGGTAGAAAGGAATGTGTTAGGATGGGTTGGGATATCAGCTGTATAGACTGTGTAGAGAATGGGTCCTAGGATACTGCCTTGAGGAACACCAGCAGACTGAGTAAAAGTGGATGAATAGGAACTATTGTGGTTGATTTTAAAGGTTTTATCAGAGAGATAGGACTGGAGGATGAGGAAGTATGTTGGATGAAGGAATTTACGGAGTTTGTACAGCAGTCCCGGGTGCCAGACTCGGTCAAAGGCCTGTTCCACGTCGAGAAAGACTCCCGTGCAGTACAATTCGCGCTCCAATGCAGAAGAGACTACATCCACCACACGATGGCACTGCTGGATGGTGGAGTGGGATGCTCGGAACCCAAACTGGTGGTCTGGGATTATGTGATTAAGTTCCAGGATTGGATAAAGACGTTTACGGATGAGTCTTTCCAGGATTTTACCCATAATAGGTAAAAGAGAGATAGGACGGTAGGAAGAAGGAAGTTCTAGCGGTTTTTTGGGTTTAGGGATCATTTTAACGATAGATAATTTCCAGGAATCAGGAAAATAGGTAGTACGGAGTGTGGCATTATAAATATATGTGAGGAACAGGATGGCTTTTCTAGGAAGTTGTTTTAAGATATGGGCAGTGATTAGATCGTTTCCAGGAGCTTTTCGGGAAGGTAATCTATGGATTAAGTTTAAGATTTCTGACGGATGAAATGCTTTAGGAGGAAGGGTCAGCTGGAGTGGAACATCCAGTTCTGTTTCAATGCATTCGAGGTGATGCTGGTTAAGGATATCAGGATGCGGATTGTAGGTTTTAAAAAGATGCTGAGCGAATGTTTGGGATTTCTCTTCATCGGTTCTAGTCCAGGATTGAGATTCATTAAGGAGAGGGTGATTAAAGTCTTTGAAGTTTAACAGTTTCTTAGTAGTAGTCCATAGTGACTTGTCAGTAGTAGTAAGTTTTTCAGTCATACTCAGTAAGTTTTGAATCTTGAAATTCTTGATTTCTATTTTTAATTTGTTCGTCAGTTTGGTATAATATGTTTTGTCTCCTGGATATCTAGTCCTATGCCACTTCGATCTTGCTTTACGTTTTTCTCTTAGCAAGATACGAATGTGCTGTGGCAGGTTTGTTTGTTGTGGGTTGTTGATGTTGGCGTTAGTGTTTGTAGTGTTATCGAAAATACTGGTACGTATTGAGTCTGTATTTATCTACTGCACTGTCAACGTCTGTTTTAGTTTTTAATGGAATAGTTAAGTCCAATCTGGTTTCCAAGTCTGTTCGAAATCCGTCCCAGTTCACTCGTCCAATGATCAGTTTAGGAAGGCTTGGGATAGGAATAAAGTTCGAATGCAAGGAAAGCAAAACTGGACTGTGGTCTGATGAGAGGTCGTTCAAGGATTTAACTATTGTTTGCGAAGAGGAAAGCTGTGAGGTGACAAATATATCAAGGATATCCGGACGTTTTTTGAGAGATGTAGGCCAGTAAGTAGGATTCATGGGCGAGAGGATAGAATAACTATTGGAGTTTGAGACGGCAGAAAGGATATTACCACGGGAGTTGGACTTTCGACAACCCCACCGTTGGTGTTTAGCATTGTAGTCTCCTCCGGCAATAAAGCGCGGACCAAGGGATAGAAAAAATGAATTAAGAAGGATGTGGGAAATGGAATTTCCAGGAGGACAGTATACAGCTGCGAGAGTTACATGGAAAGGGACGAGCTGAAATGATTAGAGAGGTTGATTGTATAGCGTCAGTTGGAGTAGACGGAACAAGGGAATGGGGTATGGATTTATGAATAAGGATGCCAGAACCAGCATGGGCAGTGTTGTCAGGATGGTCTGTTCTGTAAGTAATGTAGTCTCGTATGTAAAAATGTGATCGTTGAGTGAAGTGAGTTTCAGTCAGTAGTGCTATGTCTATGTGATTGTCATGGAGGAATATGTCCAGTCCGTCACGGTGGTTATGCAGGCCGTTAAAGTTCCACAAGAGGTAGTTAGGGGCTTTACACTCATCGTGAGACATTGAACGGGATTTCAGAAAGGATTCGAGTTAGAGGGGTGATAAGAGGTCTTATGGTTTCTTGAAGGTCTGAAAGGAAGGAATTCAGGATGGAGTATATGTGAGGTGAATTTGGATTAGTGAAGGGATTTGTATCAGTGGCATTAGGATTATGATTCGTTTGGGCATGAGGAATGTTTGTAGGCTGGGATCGTCGTGGGGTACGAGGAAGTACATTGGTTGATAATAGGGGAGGGAGATTTGGTTTTTGCTGGACATTAGGACGGGTAAGGACTTGATGAGGTTGCTCCGGTGGTAACTTGACCTGCAATGGTAGATGATTGGAGGGAGTTGGTTGAAGTGAAACTTTAGGTTGGTAGAAGGCTGGTGAGCGTTGTCTGCTTGACGTTGCTGAAGCTCAGGAAAATTCCTCGAATCATTCGAAAGAATTTGCGTGATAATTGTCTGCTCTACGCTTCTTTGTTGCAAGTTATGAGTTCTCTGCTTAAGAAGGTTTTTGTAAATCACACAACCTTTATAGCTTGCAGGGTGTGCCTCACCGCAAAAAGCACATTTAGCTGGCTCATTAGGCGATCTTGGGCAGGTGTCAGATGAGTGAGGACCGGCGCATTTGACGCACCTGGCCTGATGAAAACAGTAGGACTTGGTGTGGCCTAAGTTTTGACATTTCGTGCACTGTACAATAGTTGGTCTTTGTCTTGGTTGTTCAAATCGAATAACTGAATATAAAAGTCTTGTAACCTGAAATATGTCGGGGTTATTTTGTGCCGGCTCCAAATCTACAAAAAATAATGGTAGAGGGTATTTTTCGGAGGGATGTAAGACGCATGAAACTGTCTAACAGAGTGCCCTATCTCTTCTAGTCCTCGTTTAATTGTTTCAGTGGGGGTCGTTGAGTGGAGTCCTCTTAAGACCACCCTGTATGCTTTTTCCTGCCTCAACTGGTAACAGTGAAAGTCATAATTTTTTTAATTTAAATATTGTATAAGTTTTTTATAACTCTCTTTAGAGTTAGTGTTAATTTTGATATCGTTGAGCCTTGAGAAACATCTGAAGTTAGTATGACCGATCAAGTCGGCGATTTCTTGACCGAAAGTCATGAAGTTGTTGATGTTACTAACAAATATAGGGGGTGGCTCTGGGTCAGTAAACCCTTGTGGCTCCGGGATCGCTTTAGAAATATTCGCTGCAACTGGAACGTTACTGGCTGATGTAGAAGGCGGTGTCTTAGAGGAGGATGGGGCGGCTGAGATAGCCGGACCCGTGAGTTCATTTTTGCTGGCTGCAGAGGTACTGCGAGGAAGTTGTTTTGAAATTTTATTTTATACTTTCAGTAAAGGTTGAGAGGAGAAACCATAAAATGATAAGTGAAATAACAGACTCAGCTGAATCTTTTGCAATTTTCTTTTTTTTGAAGAAGTTAAAAGTAAAAGAGCTATGATAAAAGGGGAAGAAGACGACTAGACATAACTTTAAAAGGGGATAGAAATAAAATATAAGGAATGAATAATATTCTAAAACATTTCCACATTATAATAAAAAGTCTAAGTCTAAGAAATGAAATCAAAACTCACCTGCCAAAACCAAAGAACCTGTTTGCTGTTCCTAGTGTAATGTCTATAAATTGTGTTACGTTGCCAATCTTCAACATCTATTTCTTGCATGCCACAGAGCATTAATTCCAATTCTCTTTCATCAAAGTACTTTAACCATTCAAGAGGAACTACTTCATTAAAACCATCCAGAAATGCTTTGGTCTGTTCTTCTATACCACGGGTCATGCGCCATTCTGTCATTAACCTGAGGTGATAAATGAAAAACAAGTTAAAAATCATAGAAACACTACAAACAATGACAAATAAAAATTTTAAAAGAAACTAACCTCAGATATTCTTCTTTATTTGTTTCATCGACTCTGATTTTGTCTCCATTTTCCTTTAACTCATGATGGATAACTTGACCCAGGACTTCAAAGTCGACAGAAAAAAACATTTCTAGACCACAATCATCAATGTTGTTTTCACGTATCCATACTAATGAATTGTAGAATTCAGGATCAATACTTTCTATATCCTTCATTGTTAATTTTTTATTAAGCATTCTTTTATAAAAAGGCATAGTAAAGCCAGAATAGATAAATCTTGCATGGTAAAGTGCCTAAAAAATTTAAACAAATAAAATATGACATATACTGTGAAGTTTATCAATATAAGGTAAGGAATACTAATTAGAAACTAAAACATAATTATATTATACATAAGTAAATACTAATGATAACAAATTACCCATAACCACAACTTTTAGAAGTATTAAAAGAAACTGTCTATTTGCCAAATTTATTTGAAATAATATTAAAATTACATAAAGATCATAAACCAAAGATTGAAATTTAGCCTTCTATATCATTCCATAACATTTTATATTTATTTTTTATCTTAATAATGAGATATGGATGTACGAAGCCGTAAATTATCTGGTATTTTGAAGTGATGATAATATTACTATAATATATACTACTATTACTATAATATGATAATATAACTTCCACAAAGGAAACCCTAGGGTTACTACTAAGAGCTGAGTGTGAATAAAAAATTGTCAATGGGTTCAAAGAAAAGACAAAAGATCAGCGAATGGAAGGATTATTTATTTTTATTTTATTAGGTATTTCGATTCTGCAGTGATTGGAGCATCATCAGATTACCAGAGCTCCATCATTGAGTCAGCGATGATAAATGCTTAAATTTAGGAAGAAATGTAAGACATCAATAAGTTTTATTATTGGAGTGTTTCTTTCTTTTCTTTTTTTTTTTTTTTTTTTTGGCTGCACTACCAACTATTTTTTTATTAATTCAACTAAATTTCTAAAAATGAATAAATATAACTTAAATTACCATAGCGATGAACCTTCCAATAAACTTAAAATAAAGCAGATGATCGGGATTAACATATGATGCTGGATTGATCTGCAAGCTGTAGTTATTTTTATTGGCATATTCAAATAGGCAATACATTGGATTCAAAACCTCATGAGATAACAAGAAAAACCATTCTCTAAAACAAAAAAAAAAACATTTTTTTTAATGTACAAAAAAAAAATCAATCTTAAAAGTGATCATTGTGTAATATTTATGTGTTAAAACTATAATCTGAATATATAGAGTAAATTTTATCCAGAACTCATACTTTGTTAAGAAACTGAATCAACTAGTTCTACCTTGATATGTGAATGGGATGTTGCAGCAACTTTTAGCAAAATAGTCTTGCCAGAAGTGTAATACTTTATATAATTTCCCCCTTTTAGTTTTCCTCAAAAACTGATTTTTTTATTATTAATCTTTCTGTATCAATGTACAATTAAATACCAAATTTAAAATGGAATATTATAAAATACCCTTTATTATGTTTATTTAAAATAATAGATCTTTCACTTTGTTAGCAACAATAAAAAAATGGATAAATAAAAAATATGAAAGAATTCCATAAGAGAAGACCAAGACTTAATAATTTTTTTTTTTTTTTATAATAATAGGCTTACCGAACCCGAAGGTTCGATGCCGATACCACCAAACTTCGCCTGCACAGACTCGTCCAATGTTCACCGGTCATGCCCAAGCCCACGAGATCAGCCTTAATGCAATCCTCCCATCGACGCTTCGGCCTACCTTTCGGACGCCTACCAGTCGGTTCAGCGAATACCAACTTTCTCGGAATCCGTTCCTCACTAAGCCCAACAACTTTACGCGCCCATTTGAGTCTCCGCGATCAACTCAATTAATTCACAGAGTACAAACTCCGCAATTCCGCGTTGTGCAACCTTCTAAACTCCCCAGTGGCCTCATCTCTCTTCGGACCAAATATTTTACGCAGTACCTTATTCTCGAAAACCTTAAGCCGTTGTTCATCCTTCAAAGTAAGCGGCCATGTTTCGCATCCATAAAGAACCGTTGGAAGAATAATAGTTTTATAAATTCTAACCTTTAAGTTTTTAGACAGAAGCCGCGAGCTAAGCAATTTAGCAACCGAATAATAACACGCATTTCCCACCTTTAACCGGGACTTTATTTCTTCTTGGATTTCATTTTTTCTTGTTATCATTGAACCTAAATACTTGAATTTCTCTACGTGTTCAAAAGCATGACCTGAAATATTAATATCATCAAGATCGCCACCATTTCTGCAACTAATCATATATTTCGTCTTATCGGTATTTAATTCGAGACCTATTTGTTTACCGGCTTTTATTAACACACTTGTATTTAGTTGTATAGTTTCCGTGTCTTCACCTAGTAGTACCAAATCATCGGCATACCCCAAAACCGGAATCTTGTCACCCATATTTAAGCCTTTCTCGGTACACATCACCTTTTCTATGACATACTCTAAGGCTATATTAAACAAAACAGGTGAAAGGGAGTCACCCTGTTTCAAACCCGATCGCACCTCAAATCTCTCGGAGTAATTATGACCCATTTTAACTTTATGAAATGTTTCCGACAAACACATCTCTACTAGGTTTACTAACTTTTTAGGTATCCCCTGTTCAATCATGATGTTATATAGCTTCTGACGGTCTATGGAATCATAAGCCTTTTTAAAATCTATATAAAGTTGATGGACTACACCGTTGTATTCCAGCTTCTTCTCTAATATTTGACGTAAGGAAAATATTTGATCAATAGTCGAGCGATTCCGCCTAAAACCACATTGGTAGTCTCCGATAATTTCCTCAGCGTATTCCGTGATTCGGCTAGTTAGTATTGACGAGAATATTTTATAGCATACTGGGAGAAGAGAGATCCCACGATAGTTGTTACAATCCGTCCTCGGTCCTTTTTTGTGAATCGGAATAAGTATTGATTCTTTCCATTCTTCGGGTATTTTTTCATTTTCCCAGATCTTTTTAACTAAAACATGTAATTTGGAAACGCCCGCTTCTCCACACGCTTTGATTAATTCACTCGTGATATTATCATTTCCTGCAGCTTTATACCGTTTTAATTTTCCTATAGCCATTTCAACTTCCTCTTTACTCGGTGCGTCTACCCATGGTTCAGCGCTCTGGTATTCAGAGGGAGGAGATTGATTATTATATTCCGTATTTAGAATGCCGTCAAAGTGTTGTTTAAATTTATTTAATATCTCAGTCGGATCCGCAATTATGTTGTTATACGCATCTTTAACCCCATTCAATAGAGGTTTAAATCTTTTACGCGATTTGTTTATACCTTTGTACATCTCTCTTACGTTATTTTCGCTTCTGTGTTTTTCTATTTGTATTATTTTGCCTTTAAGATACTCTCTTTTCTTATTTTTTAAGAATTTTGAAGTTTCGTTTTTTACTAATCGAAAGTAAGCCACATTATTATCGCTTGGATTATTTAAGGAATTCAGTTTAGCGGTTTTTCTTTTTTCACACATATTTTGACAATCCCTGTCGAACCAAGGTTTGTTCTTTTTATTTTCGATTTTCCTAAGACATAAGTTACCGACCTCTTTAATATTATCCCTGATCCCTTCCCATAATTTGTTTACATCTTCGTGTTCCTCGTCTGAAGATTCCAAAGCATCGAACCTATTTTTTACTTCTATCGCGAATTGTTTTCTAATTTCGGGGTTGTTCAATTTAACATCAAAATTCTCGGGATGAATATAGTTCGGTGTTCTCTTTTTTGTATTTAGTTTTTGTCGAAGTTTCGCGATTACTAATTCATGATCAGATCCGCATTCTGCACCACGATACGATCTCACGTTAATTATGCTACTTTGCCATCTGTTTTGTACTAAAATATGATCTATTTGATTCCGAGTTTGTCCATCCGGCGATGTCCACGTATACTTATGAATGTCCTTATGTTTAAACGTAGTACTTTTGATTATTAGGTTTTTCGAAATGGCAAAGTTTATTAGTCGGGTCCCATTATCATTACTATATTTGTGCAAACTTTCTTTACCGATTGTAGGACGATATACTTCTTCCCTTCCAACCTTTGCGTTCGCGTCACCTAGTATTATTTTAATGTAATTTCGCGGTAAATTATCGTAAACCGACTCTAGTTTATCATAAAATTCGCATTTTACTTCATCATCACTATCCTCGGTGGGAGAATGAATGTTTATAAAACGCGATTTTATACCAACGCCCTTGAAATATAGCAACCGATATTCTTTCACTAAAGAACTGTACATCCCGTAATGCGGAAAGAAATCTATTCCTAATCAGAAACCCGGTACCTAAACAATAATTAACGCTCCCCCCGTACCAAATAGTGTACTTTCCTTCTGTTAACGAACCCTCCCCTGGCCAGCGAACCTCTTGTAATGCAACGATATCTAAATGGTACCCCTTAACTTCATTCGCGACCGACTTTAACCCACCTGCCGTATTTAAACTTCTAACGTTCCACGTCCCTATTGTTAGATCTCTACTTTTCATCTTGCGCCTAGATTCCTTTCCAAGACTTAATACATTTATCAATTTTGTTTTATTTCTAACGGTTTTTTAATTTCTGATTAATAACTTTAAATAATTATTTTTTTACAACTAATATTACTGAAGATTTCCAATAAATGAAAGACTAAAATGCTTCCCATAAAATGAAGGCTTTCAATGAAATTATCCATCTTTGTTTTCCACTCAACTAATGTAATGATGTAATGATTTATCATTTTGCTAAATGAGTTTATATTTTCTTCAACATTTTCAGATTTTATGTATTTTACTGAGCGAACCTTCTGTAAATTTATGTTATACAGTAAACTTTCTACATCAAGGAGGCACTGTACGTTACTACAACAGTAAGTTACATAAAAATTAATAAATAATGTGTTCTAGGAAATTTTTTTGAAATCCAATGCTATAGAATAGCTTTTATATACTTATTTTATACACAATAAAATAACTGAGGTAACTATGAAATGGTAGGAGAATGTTAACCTGAACCACTACAACCCCTGAAGGGTCTTGAGCTCAGTACATATAGAGATTTGTACTGTTTCTAGGCCAACAGCCTTGCACTGAGCTGACTAAGCCGAGATCACACCCAGCCGCCAAGTGTTTCCTCAATTTCGGGTACTCACTTTAAAGAGGCTGGGTCGCTGAATTAATAGAATAAATAGTATTCTGTCATAGCCAGGATTTGAACCCAGGACCTGGAAACAGTAGACTAGTGCTCTATTCACTAGACCACGCTCCCAGGTTGGAGGATGTACATAATCATTATCAAGAAGTGAAACATCAATGGTTCTGTATAGCCAATGATCTAGAAACACACGCTATCAGCTATACTTCACTTATACTTATATCTACTAATGAAAAGTATGGATATGAGTATACATTTATGTACCTCACAAGTACTAGGGTCTTTTGCCTTAGCAAGTTAAAGAAAAACTAGTTAATAAATACATAAGAAATGAAAAACTTTAAACTGATAAGAGTATGACACCAATTAATGCAGATAAGTAGAAAACTTAATAATACATAATTTAGTAAAATAATATTTACCTAGATACACCACCATAATCTAATCCTTCTTCACCCCTGAATGTTATATACAATCTTCTCCTTAGCTCATAAGCTGGAAGCCTCATGACCTGATGATAAGAGTCTTCGAAGAGGGTTTGTCGGCTACAAGTTATTTTTATATGAGAGGGTAACACATTACTTTGGCAAAGATAACGAAACTGACTAAGTTTCCAACGAAATGATCTTTCATAAGCTCTTGGTACTCCATAAACACCTTTGGGTCTAAAAATAAAAAAATAAATTATTTAATAAATTAATCAGATTTATACTTCTTCTTACCGAGCCCACTACTAAGTAATCTTTATTTCATACAATATCATAGTATAAATCAAAATGTACACTGATCTAAACAATAAACATTGCAGAGTGGTCACTTTAAATAGACCATGCCAGACTAGAAGTTCTCCTTGATTCATTGTTAAATACAAATTTGACCAGGTTGCTATCCAAAAGCATTAGGCCAACTGAAAAGAAACCATAGCATTTACTACAGTAACTATTAGGAAACCCACAATGTCAGCGCTTGCTTTAATGTAAGATTGTATGAGGATTAAGAGACAGCTCCTCAGAATTACGTTTATAAACGATGAGTGCAGAACTACTGATGAAAAAAATAAGGCTTATAGAAAGCCACAGTTAAAAAATGATCTATAAGAAGGGCAACTAAACATTAAAAGAAAATTACAAATAATAATGATCCAATAGCAGAAGAAGGAATATGAGATTCAGGAGTTAGGAGAAATCGAAGCACACAGGAGAGCCATTGAAATTAGAAAATTTTTACAAAAAGAAAAATAAGAGAGTTAGTTTTCCAATGTTAATACCCTTTCAAGAATATAAAAGTAATTAATTAATTCTTAAAGGTTAAGCATTATAAACAATAATTCACTTTTAATCAAAATAAGATCTTGATTCAAGAGCAAAATTAATGATTCTCTCTCTTCTTAACGCCTTCTCATGTTCCATTAAATTATTATAAAAAACTTCATGATCATTATTAAAGGGTGATAAGTGAAGGTTATTCAATGCAAACACTCCACCAATTGTTTCATTTTATTTAAGAGTACTATTAAAATATTTAACACTAATATATAATAATTTAAAAAATATATAAATAAATGTATTTATTAGTATAAGGATATATCTACATCATTAAAGTAAAAAAAATAAATAAATTAAAAACATTTATTTTTAATAATTACTTGAAAATTATTTTTTTATATAAACTTTCTTTTATACGTGCTTTTATATTCTCTATAGTTTAAAATGAACGGGAAAATTAATTATTTACAAGTAATCACTACACTATCACCGGTAGAAATAGAAATATACGTTCACTGTTAAAAATAGCTAAACCATAAAAAGAATTTGAAGTATTAATATCTCCATAAAAACATAAACACTAACCCTTTAGGAGCACCAGGCCTGGGATCCTGAAAGGTAGTAGTTCTTGTATTATGATCAACAAAATAGCGGACTCCATCTTCAGTCAGTCGAATCTCCCATCCTGGCGGTAGGGGAGGCTCATCAGAGCCTACTTCTTGCCTGTATTTAAATAAAGCATATAAAAATCATTGTCATATTGATCATTCTAATACCAAGTGAAAATTTTGGATCATCATCATTGAATATCGAAGAGCTTTCGAAAAAGTATAACTATTCAAAACTTTTGAAAAAATGAAATATATCCCACAAACAATCAAAACAAACATTCATGAATCATCACCAAACAAGAGGTACATTTATTACTTCTAAGATAAAAATAAAAATTTAAATCACAGAGAGAATATGACGTGGTGTTAGGGAATGATGATATTAACTAATTATTCCCAAATTCTTATTCCCGAAAATCATACTCAACAGTACTAACACAAACAGTAATGCATTTATAAATTATTAAAATATGGTGCAATAATAGATTATCATAACTTATCTTCTTTTTTTTTTTTTTTTTAACTTAAATTTTTGATAGGGCCCTACTAAACCTTCAACTTCCTCCCACATCCAAAATACTTCATAAAATCCTCAATGCTCCTTACTTTGTCATGAATAACCTCATCCATGAAAACCTTAATGTTCCCTATGTAACTGATTTGGGCCAAACTAGATATCAATTCTTCCATGAAAAACTCCATTTCCACTCTAACCCATAGTCTCTATCCTAGCACCCTCTTCGATCCCTGATAATCCTCCGAGGAGTCTGAGAAGAAAATGGCCCTAGGACCTTCAGATCTATAATTCCTGTAGTACTGCCAATGGTTAATGTCTCTACATTGTATTATATTGACTTGATGTATTTCTTAATAAAAAATAAATAAATATGTAATAAATAAAAAAATGTCAATAATCTCTAATTACGATATCTTAAAATAGATTATAGTTCGTTTTTGCATCAGTTAGTAGTGTTTTAAATTTTCAAGTATGTCATACATACATACATGTCGGGACCCAAAAGTAACGGGAATTTGGCTAAGGAGGGTAGGGGAACGCATGGTTCAACCGCATGATGTTTGTTACAGTAGCGCCACCCAGTAGTGATAGTTGTGTCGCTGTGAGTGCATTGATTCGCATGTAGGAGTTTTTTTTAGTAAAACAACATTTTCAATTACAGCAAAAAAGTGATGTCAGATTGTCGAGAGCAACACTGAGAAATTTTTTTTCTTTTTGGGGAAATCGGCCACAGAAACCATTGAAATGCTTAAGACTGCTTATGGGGATGCTGCCCTTAGCAAAACAAGAGTCTAAGAGTGGCTTGTTCATTTTAAAAATGGAGAGATGTCAATTGAAGACAAACGCTGTTCAGGACGCCCCTCAATGTCAAGAAGTGATGATAACATTGACAAAATCAATGTCCTCGTTCGTGAAGACCTTCACCAAAACATTGATCAACTCTGCGAGATGTCTGGAATATAATGGAGTTCCATTCAGAGGATTTTATTTGAAGATTTGCACATGAGAAGGGTTGCAGTCAAATTTGTCCCTCGCTTTCTCACAGATGAGCAAAGGGAGTGTCGACTTTAGGATGTTTTGGGCTTCAAAACCAGATCAAATTTTTTCCAAAATGTTACTGGTGATGAATTGTGATGCTATGGATATGACCTCGAAACAAAGCAGCAATCAAGCCAATGGAAGACAAGTGGCTCTCCTTGTCCCGAAAAAGCTCGCCAAGTGAAGACAAACATCAAGACAATGCTCATTTGTTTCTCCGATTGCAGAGGTGTTGTGCACACGGAGTCTGTTCATATAATTCTCACATACATACATATGTATATGTGACCCAGAGGCATAAATACATTATATCACGCCCACGCCCGCACGCACACTATAAAAATAAATTAAATAAGTATATTGTATTCATTACCCTTGAGTCCTTGGGTCTTCCCACTGAGTAGTTCTATTTTTATGATTGACAAAATAAACCCTTCCATCGGGCTGAACCCTTTTTTCCCAACCTGAAGGAAGTGGTCCAAGACTTTCTTCTTCGTCGTTAGTTCCAGCATTATTAGCCTGTTGCTGCTAATAAACACAAAAATACACAGAATTAAAAGAGTTTTATATACATTTATACAAAGTTTAAAATTATATATACAGTTTACATCACAATATATTCATCATAAGTATGATTCCAATTGAAAACCATCTGATCGTTCCTATAAAGATCTACATCATTTTAATCCAAAATATAATGCTATGTTTATGAATATCCACACCAATTAATGTTATTAGTGTTTAATTTTATTATATTTACTTATTAAGAAGAAATCACCACATATCTAAATTGATTAACCAGTAGCAACATCTCTATAAAATTATTTCCTAGAGTATTTAGCAGGTTGGTGTAAAAACAAAGTATACATAGAATATTTATAGCCCACTGTATTAACAAAAACAACTTTTTATAATGATCTTTGTTGGGGCAAGGGGCTTTTCTCAATCGAAAAACAAACCTTTCCCCGTGAGACTGTTGTGTGGTTAAAATAAGAATGGTGAAAAAAGGTGAACACTTACTACCTGGTGCTCCCTTCACTTTGGCTTCACAGAAATAAGATCAATTTCTTGATAACAGGATTATTTCACTAAAAAGAGTGGGGATACTGTTTTTCTGGCTTTAAAAAACAACTCACAACAATAGTTCACACTCACTCTATCACATGTTTTTTAACAATAATAAATCCCACACATATAAAAAACAAAAGAACATCTGTTCTCTTGATAAAATTAAATAAAATTATAATTAATTGTTAATTTAGGCTTGAACATACCGCCACCAAAAGTTTAATGATTCTCGTTAGGGAGAAGGGGTGATAGGCGGGAAACAGGTCGTATAAGTTCCATCTTCCCCATCCTTAATCTAACCACCCTAACAATTCCGTCCTTGCCGGGATACACCTCTAACACTCTGGCAGTAGGCAGGCCATTACAAAGGGGGCACGTTAGGATCTCTGAGCAAGACTAATGATCCCGGAACGATGGAGGCAGTATTTTTGGTCCATTTGACCATTTGCTGAAGGCAATTTAGATAGCATACCCGCCATCTAGAAAGGCGATTTCGCGAAACTGATATCACATTGTGTTCTGGTGGAGCAACGAGGGATGCTCCTATTAGAAATTGTCCTGGGGTGAGTGAAAGTAATAGCTGAGGACCAGCATGAAAATGAATAAGGTGAAAATGGTCAATAAGTAGCGATACAAAGTCAGATTTCGTTGGTAATAATATTGGGTGTATACCCTCATAAGATAATGGAACATGGCGTCACCTGCCGCCCACCCTAACCAAACAAGCGGGGTCCAAGAAGGGGCTAAGTGATCTTGTTGACTTCTCCGTCTATAGCTTTTGCATCAAACATGACCCTCAATTTAGTGGACGAGCTGTCCGTTAGAACCGCACGATGAGGAAGATAACACTTGCCCCGTGGAGTGGCTCGCGATTTATAGTGTTTATCAAAATATTCCCTTATAACCTAGGGATATTCCTATTTCGATTGGAGATCCTTTTCAAATTTATCTCCGAGATTCCTGAATTTACGGAGGGCTCCATATTTTGAGTCACTCAAGATTGGAGGGCTTCCATTAAAGGGGAGTTTTGTAGCAAAGTGACCGGCCTCTTCCCGCGAGTGGTTGTTTAAAAAATGCTCCTCACATTGAGCATCCAGAGGGTCTAATTTTATAATGTTCGGAACAAATTCAGTATCCCCAAATCTTTTTACCTGCGATAGATCATCACACTTAGAGCACGAGGCTGTAGTGCTGTTAAGAATAGTACTAGAACCAGAAACAAGCCCAAGCGGGTCGTTATTAATGGGTCCCATTACTACCCAACCAAAAACTGTTTCAAGAGCGGTTGGAGCCCCCTCTTCTGGTTTTATTTTTCCCATACAGAGAATATCAGTTAACATGTCCGCCGAGATTGTTGAAAATGAGGGTCAGCAAGATCCAAGTTTAGGAACTGCTCTACTATTTCGTTCGGAACCGGGCTGGTGGGCATGTTCTCACAAATCTTATCAATGACGATAGCCATGATATTTAGTGAGGGAAAGGGTCTCTTTCGTGGAGCCATAACACATCGCGCTTCGTATTTAACCGAAGGGACGATTTGGTTACCAAAACCCACCAAACTATGTTTACAGCGAGCAAGTGTTAAGTTTAGTCTATAAGCGCATTCCTCAGTTATAAATGAGCGCTGTGAACCGCTATCAATAAAGATTCGCACTTCGTACCATTCACCTCGATAATCACGGATCTTTGCCATTGCAGTGCCTAGCAGTACGTCTATCTTACCCTTTATCCGCCAAAGATAATATAGCTTCCCTAGACAGGGTGGCGTCAGAAGATTTTGTGGGTCTAGCGGGAGGATTATTTTAGAAGCAACTAAGGTACTGGAGTTGTTAGGAACATGGTCGCGAGTAGAAATCGGCCTGGAATGAGCGGTACTAGTTTCTGCACACGATGACTCACCCTTTTGAGTACCCTGGGGTAAGAAATGTAAAAGAGAATGGTGTCTCTTGTTACAGAATCAGCAAGATTTCTGAGTAGAACACTGAATGACCTGACGCAAGGCAATTAAAGCATCGATTTAACTTTTTTATTCGGTCGGATCGCTCATAAGGTGTTAGCATCTTAAAATGAGTACAGTCATAAATGCGGTGGGATTTATTACACACTGGACATATCTTGGATTGTACTGATGAATCCGTGGTCATTAAGATCTGTCCAGAGTGTTTGCCGTAACCATGTTTTGGTTGCATTACCTCTGGCACAGAACAAGTGAGAAGAGCCTCTGATTGTAACTTGACAGCATGACGCTGTATAAAATTCGCGAATTCATCCCAAATCGGAAGTTCAGTTTTAGAGCCATATTCCATCTCAAAGGCTAGAACGAAGCCCGTACTTCATCTTTTAGCGCTTTGAAATCATCCCGTGGCAAATTTAATTTTCTCGCGAGTGAATTAGCTTCAAGAAAAGCAGCATGAAACTGCTCATAGGTAGCGTTAATACAAGAAATTCGAGCGGAAAACAGAGATCCTCGCGAAGGATCGGTGAGTAGGCTAAGTCCAATTGAGGTTGTCGTCTTTCTGTCTTCGGCCAAATCAGACATTTGTTCCTCTAAATCAGCTAGTTTAGCTAGCTGTTCGTCAGAATTTTTATTTTCAGAAGCCATTGTTTTAGGTTAGGTGGGTAAGTAATCAATAAAAAAATATGACCACGAAATTTCTTAAATTAACCGACCCTGGAGATTAGTGAAAAAACGAAACCCCGGAGGACCAAACTAAATTAGAGGAAGTGATATCCGGCCCGGACTGGACCAAAATATGTTGGGGTAAGGGGCTTTTCTCAATCGAAAAACAAACCTTTCCCCGTGAGAACTGTTGGGTGGTTAAAATAAGAATGGTGAAAAAAGGTGAAAACTTACCACCTGGTGCTTCCTTCACTTCGGCTTCACAGAAATAAGCTCAATTTCTTGATAACAGGATTATTTCACTAAAAAGAGTGGGGATAGTGTTTTTCTGGCTTTAAAAAACAACTCACAACAATAGTTCACACTCACTCTATCACATATGTTTTTTAAAAATAATAAATCCCACACATATAAAAAACAAAAGAACATCTGTTCTCTTGATAAAATTAAATAAAATTATAATTAATTGTTAATTTAGGCTTGAACAATCTTGATAGCTCAGGCTCACAGGTTACAACAGTCATTTTTCAAATAAAAATTACATCACATGTTTTTATGATAAAAGATTATGAAATTATGAAGGATTATTTTAGAATAACTAGATTGCCTAGATTGACTCTTCTGCTACATCTATTTAAAAAATATAGCAAACCTGCTGCGGATAAAGAAATCTCTGATTTCCTTGTTGTACGACATGTTGCCTTTCTCCTTGCCAATGCTGGAAATGCTGCAGCCTTTCTGTATTAGGACGCTGCCATGTTGTAGTACGAGTGTTGTGATCAACGTAATAAATACGTCCTCGAGGATCCCTTCTCATCTCCCAACCTTGAGGTAGAGCTTGAGGTCGTTCCCAGGATGTAGATCGAGAGTTGTGGTCCACATAGTATCGCCTTCCGTACACATCATATCTCATTTCCCACCTTAAAACAAATAGACGATTTTTTCAAATATATTTTTCACATTGCTGTTACAAAAAATAAAATTCAAGAAAAAAATACAACTTTGTATACGGCTAATATCTAATTTAATTATTTGAAAATCAATTTACCCAGGTGGAAGTGGTTCCTCTGGTGTTATATTAGACTGAGTCTGGCGAAGCTCGGCATTCCCAGCGACACCAACTCCTTCACCGTTAATACTGACTGTGGATCCACCATTTAGAGAACCAACTGCATCTACAATAGTTTGTCATTGTAAAATTAAATAGAAAACATTTAGATAGAAATCATAAAGTAAATAATCAACACACACACACAATTTTTTTTTATGAAAGCAATTCTTCATCCTCAACACCATCAAGGCTGAAAGAAAATAAGACATAAATATATAGGGGTTAATTAAAAGAAATGATTAAAATTGGTAATGTATGGCTTTAGGTCACAAAAGTGAATGTCATGGTCCATCACGGTATTCATATACTAAATTTAAATACAATCTAAAATTAATTGTACTTTAGTTTTTGTTTCTTATAAAATAGACTTAAAAGATGCTCCAAATAGAAATAGAAATAGAAATAGAATATATATATATATATAATATATATATATATATATATATATATATATATATATATATTTTTTTTTTTTTTTTTTTTTTTTACCGAGATAAGTCTGATAAAAACAAAGTTGCCCCTTTTCAGAGAATAATGCGATGTTGTCAAGTCAAATTAGAAGGAGTTGAGTAATTTATTTTTTACTGGATGGTAATGACTGAACAAAAACAGATAAATTTTAGAAAGTTTTAACAAGCTATAATTTAGAATATAAAACTCAAAAAATCGCTATAGCAAACACAGAATGTTTTATGGTAATTACACAAAATGGGGCAAGTATAAGTATCTTAGAGGATAGAAACACGAGTTAACTCCACCCCTTCTAAACATTTTTGGGGAAAATAAAATTTATAAAATCTTAAAATTATAAATAAAATAAGGTATTAGGTTAAAAGTTACTGTTCAAGACTGGTTATGTACATAATTTCTAAATTTAATTGCATATATAGGATCTCTTGAATCTTTCATGTCTCTCCACATGTGGAGGACAAGCTTGGCTTTATATATTTTGGGATAATAAATAATTTGTTCATTATTTCCTCATATTTTTTTTTACCGCCACACAAACCATGTCATCCTTCATACTCATTTCACGGTCTACTAATTAATATTCAATTAGAACATTTAAAAAAACTCAATCCTCTCATTATTAATTACTTATTTATTATTACTCTTAGCGTTAATAATTAACTAATCTATAATTGATTTATTCTAATTTTCCTTCTATTTTTGTTTTATACATATATCTTTTTATTTAATTAATAATTTTTTTTTATATCTAAATCAATCTTTATTTGTATAGAATACACCTGCACAGTTATAAAACAATATAGCTGTATCTTAGTTACAGAAACATATAGACATTGCTGCTATAATTTCAGCCCACATTAGGGTTCAAATATCAGTTTTGCAATAATATTAACTGATTATTAACTCCATAATAAATGAGAAAGTTGCATGGTATAAATATATCAAGACAAAATAAGTTTACCTGTTGAATTATTAATATGATGGGTAGATTGCTGGGATTCAGGAGGACGATTTCTGGCCCGAACACCACCATTTAATACAGAGCTACGAACATCACCACGATTTGTACCTGAAAACAAATTTATTATCTGTTAAAAGTTAAAACAAAAATTGTAAGTGATCATGATTATAATTCAGCAACAAAAAAAACTTGTTGCTTTAATAAAAAAATATGAATTTTTTAAAAGATGATCAGTTGTGTCTGAAACTGTAGTTAATTTGAGTTCATTTATATTGAATTTTAAAAATATTGATAACCTACGAATTTAAAATTACAGGTAATAAAATTCACAGTACAGGTAATTAGAGAGTGAGGCTGGGTTTTAAGGCGATAAATGACAAGATTATTATGTCACAGTATTACACTACTTTTCACAAAAAAATTACAAAATAATTTGGAATAAAATATTAGTTTAGGTAGTTTTCAAGAGCAGTACCTGTTATTTCAAATTGATGCTGGTTAAATATTTGGTTGATAGTTATTTTATTATTTTTAAATCAAGATCAAGAAAGCTCTTTACAGGCATTATGATGTGAAGGTATGAGTTTTACAGTTGAATCTATTTTGAGAAGTCACTAATTCATGCCCACAATTATTACTATATTGTCAATTAAATGTAATGACTTGATATATATTTTAATAGAAAAATTGACAGAGGTTAGGACAGAACTTTTAGGCATAAATTCATATATATTCTACACTCAAGTTACTTATCGTTATCTCTTACCCTTTCTAACATATTAGATAATATGAAAATCTGTTTCTGTACAACCTTTGAAGGGTCTTAGTTTCAGTGCTTACATATAGAGATTTGTACTATTTCTAGACCAATGACCATGAAATGAGGTGATTAGGACGAGATCACACTCAGCCGCCAGGTTTTTACCCATTTTTGGGTACCCACTTTATACAGGCTGGGTATGCCCCAGGGTATAGTACCTTCCTAGGTTTAAACGTGGCAGGCTCTACATAGTTCACCCGTTAGATAGCCCCGTAGAAGCCACCAGCACAAACAAAGAAGAGGCTAAAAGGATGAGACTGCCTGAGGGATAATCCTAAAAACAAACCTTAGTTGAAGGCCTGTGCAATGAAGGGAGCCCCATTGTGGCAAAGGTTAACTAAAAGCCATGACATGACCTAAGGTCCAGGAATAAAGAAATAAGTCATAAAGGTCCGTAACTTTCCTATAATAAGAAAAGATATAATAAAAAAAAAAAATTATAAACATTCATATTTTTATGCAAGTATTTAAAACAACAACAACTCAATATTCAATTCATTAATAATACGAAACAATATTTAACAAAAATAAACTAATCTACCTGAATTCCCCACATCTGACATCAGATAAATTTTTGGGATAAGTTATAGCATACGCAAATATAATGGTACGAAGTAATGCAACTTTTAAAAAAAGAAATAAAAATCTTAATAACTATAAAATATGTTAAACTGGCTAAACAAGATGTTTAATTGTAAATAAAATACATATAAAATTTTAAAATAAACTACACATTAATAAACAATCTATAAAACATATCACATGTTCAAATGAAATAAGGATATTAGTTCAAAAACAGTAAAAAGTCAATCTTAAAAACAGATGATGACAAAAGTACAATTTTAAGATTATTTTCTTATTAAAAAAAATGCTGCAAATTTTTACACAATGGTTTATTATTTTCAAATTACAATATTAGGGTATAACTGTTTATATAGCTGTTGATAGGCAATTAAGTAATGTAAAAAGCAATAATTCAAAGGATTATGGCATGGCATATGCTGATTTCAAAATGCTATATCTCCGCTAGTTCCGAACCAATTTGAACGATTTTTTTTTTTTTTAATTATTTTGTCAAAAATTAATTCTCTGTCAAATGGCACTAAAAGCAAAAAATTATCTATTTATTAATTAGGAGAACCGGATTTATTCCTTTATTTATTTTTTTTATTCCTTATTCAGGTTCTAAGCACCTTGAAACGTAAGTCCTCAAATTTTGAGGGGGGGAGGGAGTATTTTTTTTTTTTTCATCGATTACAAACCATCATTATTAAAAATAATAAACCAAAAGCATTTGTACTAGACTGCGTTACTATTTCTTTTTCTTTTCTTTTGATTTTCATTTAAATAATTCAAACAAAATTCCCTGATTCCACAACACCTTACATTTTTTCTTCATCATCAATAATAACCAAGTTATCAGGGAATCACATCTCTTGTTGTCAAGTTGTGGCTTGGCAATATAAGATGATATAAAAAAAAAAAAAAATCTTTTTGATTTTTCTTTATCTTCAATAATAACTGATTTTTGATGGAATTACATCTATTATAATTTGTACTTGACTTTACATATATATATATATTTTTTTTTTTTTTTTTTTTTAAATTAATTATCGCGCTTTACTGATTTTAAAACTAGATATTTTTCTCCTTCTTCAAAAATAACAGAGTTATGGGCGTATTTATGGGTAAAATTTAAATTTTTTTTCCCTATCTTTTTTATGATTATTCCCGGTATTTTGGTTTAAAAACAGTAATAAATGTTTTCTCTATCTTTGAAAATAACGAAATTATTTTATTATTAATTATTAATTAAATTACACTATAATTGAAGAATGATCAATTTCTAGCAAATCTCTTCATACAAAACAGATTCTGTGTAAATAAACAGTTGGTTAATGTTTACTTTTTTACTCTGGTATATGGGATTGCAAGCCAAATGTGAGTTTTTTTTAAATTCCCTTGAGCTTAAAAATGATAAAAATCTTCCTAATGAATAGAATATGAGAAAAAAATATATAATTTAGAGAAACAAATCTAAAATCCTCTATCAAAAAATAATTTACCATTAAATTTCTACCATTCTTCTTTTCATCAGGATTTAGGAAATTTTTTCCTGAAGGTTTTTAAGTAAAATACACTGCAATTTAGCTTTTCTTTAGAAGGAGGAAACAAATTTCTGTAACCAAGTTATCAAAAAATTATTTCTGAAATATATTTCGTAATATAGACGTATAATATACCATTGGAAAACGTAATACACAATCAGATCTCTTATCTTCCAAACCCACATGCCCTCTCACGTAACATCAATCTTGAAATATAGGTGAATCTTTAAATCAAAAATCTTGAAAATTAGGTCGAACATTTACATTCCGATTCTTATAATTCGTTTTCAAATTTTACAGCAGAAGTATTAATGCATTATTCTTATCAATCCGTAGCTCACAAATTTTGATTGGTCACACTCAGAACCAAAAATTCACTCGGCTTGCTTTATAAAGCAGCTTTAAGGCTGGCATATAAAAATTATAGCCAATGTGTCCCTGTTTATTGGAGAATATCTCTTATCTGTAATGGATAATGTTTCTGAACCAATTCGAATTATAATTTTTCTGAATTCACATTCCGACAATATAATTGGCCACTCTAGAATGGAATCAAGATGTCTTCAATGGAAATTTAACTCTAAACAAGTTGAAAACTGTTCCTCTGATACATCCTATCGTGTCATAATTGGGGCACAAATGGCATAGAGTTTGGAATAAAATGCTCTTTATAAGAATATTTTTTTTAGATTTTGGAATAAAATGCTCTTTATAAGAATATTTTTTTTAGATTTTGGAATAAAATGCTCTTTTTAAGAATATTTTTTATTACATTTAGCATAAGAGCAGGTAATCACTCGTAAAAAGCTCTTCATTCTTTTACATTTTGTAAACATGGACAATCTATAATTTAAGCAACTTTTTCTGCCATGAGATTACACACACATAATCACATCAAAACCAAACTTATCGATTTGATGTCTCAAATATTTCACAAGACCTTTGAAGAAACTACCATAATCCAATGGCCTGGCATTTAACATCAAACTTTTGTTGGGGTGATATTAGTTTTATTTAACCCTTCTAACAATAGTGAGATCATTTAGTAGTACTCCAACACTTAACACTTGCATCAATTTATCTGAGATGGACTTGATGATAGATCAAATGGTAGCTGCTTATAGGGGTAAAACCCAGTATGTCTTCACTAAAACTGGATATTTGCAACTCCCAATTGAAGGTAGGAATTAATAAGATCAACTATAGTCAAACATTCTCCTAGAAGTGTCCATTACAATAAGATCTACTATATGATAGTATCAATAACTCCTCCCTGGTTCACGACTCTCTCATTACATATTATTTGTAATAAAATCAAAATACTAAAAAATTAATTTCACTAATTATTAAATACATACATTTAATAATGGTAGGTTGATCATCAAGTTTCATAGTGTAATGGTTGAAGTATTTTCTACATGATACACAAAGTAGTGTGGTAGTGCAAGTGCCACAACTGAATTTATTGATTATTGAGTACTTTATATATTAACTATAATCTCTATACAAGGAACAATCCAATAATAATTTTTTTAGCCCTTATTATATTAAGGTGATTTAACTTGATATTAACATATAAAAAAAAAAAAAAAAAAACCTGTATCTCTACAATCCATGAAGGGTCTTAGGCTCAGTACATATAGAGATTAAGACTTGATCACGCTCAGCCGACAGGTTTCTCCCCAATTTGGGGGCCCACTTTTAAGAGGCTGAGTCTGTCCCAGGAGGGTCTCCATATCCTAGGGTCACCCCCTGGCCGAATTAACAGAATAAATAATATTCTGTCATGGCCGGGATTCGAACCTAGGACCCAGAGATGTGTCTCTATCCACTAGACCATACCACTCCCTTTATCAATATTTAACAATAAAAAATTATGTTAAAGTAAGCTAAAATCATATGGTATGCAGGTTTGTCAACATGAATTTTCTTTTTTCTTTTTGAGAACAGGCCTTCTAGAACCACGGAAAGCATTACATTGCTTTTCTCTTATAAGAAATAAAAAAAACTTCCTTTCTTTACTTATCTCTCATAACATATTATGTAAAAAAAAATTAAAATACTAAATAACTAATTTGATCAAGCTTAACAATTATTTAATAATGGTAAGTGTATCATCAAATTTCATAGTGTAAGTAGTTTCAACACGAGACACAGAAATAGTGTCAGTGCCACCACTAAATTTATTGATTATTGAGTACTTTATAAATTATCTATAATCTCTATATAAGGAACAATCCAATAATCATTTTTTGGCACTTATAATGTTAAGGTTATATCTTGATATCAACGTATAACAATAAAAAAATAATGTAAAAGTAAGCTTAAATCATATGGTACGCAAAAGGTTTGTCAACACGAATAGGGTCCAGCAATATAGAATAAACTAATTTAAGCATAAGTATTAAAGCTGAAGTAATATAAGATGAAGCAATTAAAGAATAAAGGGAACCGTAAAATTTAAAGTACTTTTCACAAACTTGTTGAGTTAAATTTAAATTAATACAAAATTAGAAACTAATTTTTACTCTGTATCAAACCAATATTTTAATCTAAATAAAACCAAATATGAAACACTTTCTGTAACAAAAATAAATTACCATATCATAACTACATTTATAATAGATATAATGAATTTCAATATTAATACAATATATATTTTTTTTTTTTTTCAAAGATTAACTATACATAAAACACAACAGTATTTGGCACAATCTAAATTCAAAATCAAGTAGTACATGAATCAATCACTGCTCTTCTAAAATCAAGTATATTGAAATTTTTATATATTTTAAATGAAACGTACAAATTTAATTAAAATACTAAAAGAGAAAATTAATTGGTCAAACATTCTAAAAATGTCGGTAATATCAACATGAACAAATAATAATAAATATTTTACTTCAAGATTACATAAAATCGTAAAAACAGAATGTTTTTTAAGTTGTTAATTTAATTTTAAATAGACTAATTTAAGACAATGTCACAATTAACAAATATAAATTTCAAAATCTTAATTTTTTAAATATCAGGAATCAATAAAGGAATGTCTAAAGTTATATAAAACTTTATAGTACCTGATTGCGAAGCTGCGTGCACATGGTCAGGAGGAGACACTACCGATATATCCACCTTCAATCCATTGAGTAAAGCAATAAGTTCACCAACTTTAACTGGACTAGGTAAGTGCTTATCACTCATTAAATCCATATTAAGTTCCAGATGTTCGCACCGCCCATTATAATGTTTTAAAACATCATATAAACTTAGGCGTTTTTCACCTATCACACTGTCTTTACGAAAAGTACTATGATTTAAAAGTCTGAAGTGTAAAAAGGAAACAGGTGTCACCAACCTGTGATCATAAACAAGGTAAAATAAATAAGTTACATGAAATAAGTTAGATTGCAAGAAAAAAAAAAAAAAAAAAAATCATAATTACACTGTGAACTCTTCATTCCACTTTGGTTGATATGTACATTTGACAACCTCAGTCTTACGAGGATTTTTATCATCCACATATATTTCTACATAAGGATTTGGTTTAAACAAACTGCTACCAACTCTCAAGTGGGCACATTCAACTAAGAAAAAACAAAGTTACTAACATAATCAAAGTTAAAAGAAATAAAGAATATTTGTGGGAACTTACTGGTAACACTAAGCTGATAGAAGCCTGAACTAATTTGATCTGACATTCTTACACCTTAAAGCAAACCACTGATATGTATGTGAAAACCAAAAGATTCTAAATAATTGTTCATGATCACCAATAAACACATTGCAGCATCTAATATCCTATTAAAGAACGACTATACCTATACAAATTAATATTATTTAAATTAAAACATGACATTTTTTATCACATTATTCAATCACTAAGTATTTTGCAATATTACGTTAGAATCAAGTGGACGCGATTTCCCTGGTCAGTGACAACTAAGAAATAAACACCTTTATTTACAAGAAGTTCTACGGAGGATTATCTCCAAAAATCATATCAGCATTAACTAGATATTTACGAAAACAACTATGAAGGTGTTATCAGTCCCGACAGTTCCATCCGCCATTTGTAATTCCTGCACGAATTACGTCATTTAAAGAGGGACAAGGAGTAACAAATAGATTCTACAACAATAACCCACAAAAAAAAACCTTATTGATTATATTCACATTACAATCTAAGTTAAAACATATTAAAATCTAGATGAATTCTACTGCTGCGTGAAAGAGAGAAAGGATTAAGAGAGAAATAAAGATAAATTTAACTCCTTTCAAAATCCTTTATCTAACGTTTCGGACGTCAATCCATCTTCAAGCTACATAAATAAGATATTCAGATATTGCAGTGGTTTCATAATTTCTCAAAATACAATACACAATTTTTTTAGTGAAACGTTAAACTATATATTCCAGGACACCCATAAGTTTTCGCTCTCCTGAAAATGTACTCTTATTATTTTTAAAACATGTATCGAATCTGAAAATTGGAAAGCTTGTTTTATTTAAATCTTAGACGATGGAACGTACAATGAAATAAAGTAAAAATTGCATGGAAAATAAATTGTTCATAAATTATTAACTTTTTATTTTTAACAAGTAGGTTCACTAAGTCTAATGTGAGTCTTCGCTATAAATGAAAAATTAATTGTTTGATCACGATTTATACTTACTTAACAAACCATGATAATAAAGT
Source organism: Piezodorus guildinii (assembly GCA_023052935.1). Classification (NCBI taxonomy): domain Eukaryota; kingdom Metazoa; phylum Arthropoda; class Insecta; order Hemiptera; family Pentatomidae; genus Piezodorus; species Piezodorus guildinii. Next base: position 171,522,886 of record CM041292.1, on the reverse strand, counting down.
ATATATATTTTATGAAGAGCAAATTTTATATTTCTGAAGAGACACCTAAACCTTTGAAGAATTGAACAAACTTGCTCACATATAATATTGGTAGAAATATCGTTCCACTTTATATTTTATTTTATGCTTCTTTTGCAAAAGTAAATCCAAAAAAAAATCCTTCAGATTTTCATTAGGTACATTCCCATGGAACTATTTAGCCTACTAAAGTACAATACTCATTCGAATATGCATTGCAGTCAATTGGGTTTTGGGGTTGTATATGTTTGATTAATAGCCGTCATGTGGGAACCAGGCCAAATAATGTTGTTAGTTTTTTATTTATTTAATGCCACAATTCTTCTTCCTAATGTTACATATACTCAACCTTGGAAAGATTTTTTATTTTAAATAAGGCCCTAAAATAAAAATGCAAGGATCTAACAAGGGCTTCGAATAATTTTCAGAAGAGAAATAGTTAAAATGTTAAAAAAAAATTATAAGAACATGTAGATGGCTATGTTTAGCGTAGATAATATAATAATAAAATATATATATATTTTTTTTCTTCGGGTTCTGCAACTTGCGTCACATCCCGAAACTAAGTTTTTCAGAACGCCAGTGCTCCCTGTCCCTGCAGTCCTCCTCCGTCAAGCCTCTGGCCGCCATGTCCTCCCTCACACTCTCTATCCACGTTTTGCGGGGTCTTCCTCGTCTTCGCCTCTTCTGCGGGGAGTACTTTATCATTTTATGTGGCCACCGCGTCCCTTCCATCCTCATGACATGGCCATACCACATGAGTCTCTTCTTTGATATTTCATTTAAGATATTCAGCTCAGCCCCTACTTTTTTTCTTATTTCCGCATTAGGGATTCTTTGCAGCCTGGATATGCCGCAGGCTCTTCTCCAAAAGTCCATCTTCAGAGCCAACAATCTTCTTTCAGCAATAATAAAATATAAAAACAAAAAAGTGAGCGTCAAAAAAATTTTATACTTTAAAACTGAAAGAATGATTATTCATCAAATGAGAAAACAAATCCTCAAATGAGTAAATCTTAGCTTGTTTCTGAATTTTTCAGAACTTCTTGATACACAATGAGTGTTTCAACTATTCGTCGCATTCTAAAAAAATATGAAGAAAAGAACTATTGAAAACGTCTTTCAGCAGGCAAGGCAATAAGAGAATAGACTGAATTGTTTAAACAATTTTTAAAGAGAATGAATTAAAATGTTAAAGCCAGAATTAAAAGGAGAAGAAAAATGACGAATAAATTACATTGTGAGTCCTACTAAAAAGGAAAACAAGGAATACTAAATTCAAAATGAAAATGGCCTCAAGAAACAATAAGCGCTTGAGTAGGATAATATTTCACACTAAACCATCAATTAATTAGTAAGATCAATTCCCAGCAGGCTAAAATGTATAATTATATAATTTTTTTACCAACTGGTTGTTTATTTATGATCACTGTACATATATAACTAGGAAACCACGAATACTTTTGACACCATTAACATACACTATTTTAATTTTTTCGTAAATGAACGGTCAAAATGTTAAAAATAAAATGATTGATGTCGTAATTTGTGGTTTTAGCTATTGTATACTTTCCTTATAACATTATAAAGTAGTTAACAACTCCTTAAAAACATAAAAAATAAGTTAAAAGCAAGTCAATTACGGAACGGTAGTGTAATTCTGAATACTTTTGACTCTCACTGTATTTATCATATAATTTATATGTCAGATAGATATATAATTGTGATAAAATTATTTAGTTTTTATTTGAAGCAAAAACTTTTATGAATCTGATTTTTTTTTTTTAAATTAAAAGTTTATCATTTCAGGATAGTTTATTTTTAAAGTTTTTCAAGTCTTTTTGGATTTATTTCATTGCATATTTTACTTAATTCAATCAATTTTATTTGACACGTTCTGAAATTAAAGAGAGTTTGGTACCGAACTTTCTTTGAAGAGATTAAACAATGAATTCATATTTTTTAAAATGTCACTAAATTTCTAATGAAATTTATTTAGACATTATCTCTTTGTAACTTTTTTTAGTAACACACATATTCATATGGTCGTGGTAAATAGATTAACTTAGCTATAATAATAACATCGGATATTGCCAATTTGTGAATTTCTTATTTTTCATATTTTCGAAATTATTTATGATTTTGCTTATTAGTTTGAATTAAGTATTAGGTCGCATCAGATTAATTTTTAAAAATTGTTCCAGTGCCTTTTATGATACTACTCCATTGGCATTGTTCAGCCTGCGCAAGATCCACCATTATGTCTAATTTGTGGAAAATGCAAAGCGTACTTTATCAGTTTTGTGTTTTTTAAGCTAAAGGCCTGACAATTTTTACATAATTGGACCAACTTTACAGTCTAACGATTTAATTAGTATTGGTTCTTATTCACCATGAAGTTAGTTGATCATGTGGTTCGGAGCTTCAAAGTAGCTAAAGTGTTTCGGGAAAACACCGATAAAATTAAAAGTATAGATTTTTCACCTAATGGAGATGCTTAATTTCTTGCAGTGACGATGATCAAATCGTCATTTATGACTGTGAAAGAGGATCCTTAACAAAAACTGTCAACAGCAAGAAGTATGGTGTAGATTTGATTCATTTTACTCATGCCAAGAACACTGCCATACATAGTTCTACCAAAGTAGATGACACTATCAGGTACCTTTCTCTACATGATAACAAATATATTAGATATTTTCCTGGTCATACCAAAAAAGTTGTTTCCCTTTGTATTTCACCAATTGAAGATTCTTTCATTTCTGGTTCCATGGACAAAACACTGAGGTTATGGGACTTGAGATCTCCAAATTGTCAGGGAATGATGCAACTTACGGGTCGACCGGTTACTGCTTATGATCCTGAAGGATTAATATTCGCTGTAGGAATCAATTCGGAGAGTATTAAGCTTTATGATCTTAGGTCATTTGATAAAGGCCCGTTTGCTGAGTTTGATTTAGCCCAAGAAAAAGAATGTGATTGGACTGGACTTAAATTTAGCAGAGATGGGAAAACAATTCTTATTTCTACAAACAGATCTATCATACGACTCATCGATTCTTTTAATGGTACTCCTCTTCAGACATTTACTGGACATATGAACAACAAGGCATACCTATCGAGTCATCGTTTAGTCCAGATTCTCAGTTCATATTTAGTGGTTCCACTGATGGAAGAGTACATGTTTGGAATGCTGACACAGGTTTTAAGGTTTGTGTTTTGAATGCAGATCATACTGGTCCTGTACAGTGTGTTCAGTTCAATCCCAAATTTATGATGTTAGCTTCAGCTTGTACTAATATGGCATTTTGGTTGCCGACTGTTGATGAGACTGCTTAGTTATTTTTATACTATCATTCCCTTATTTCTATACTTTAACCTATAAGTTTTATAATGTGATATTACCCTATCATTTGGGTAAGACATGTTTACAAGATTATAAATAGTTGATTCCATTTAAATTTTTTTAAAGACATTCGATGAGAAGTATTTAATTTTAAGCATAGATTAGAGTACATTTTAGTAATATCCAATTTTACCACAACCTTCCCTCTGTATTTAATTAAAATTTTCTTCCTTACAAGATTACATGTATATATAAATAATTGTAAGTTGGATGTTGATTGTACCTGTTAAGTTTAGATTTGTAAATACTTTTTTTTTTTTTTTTTTACTCTGAAATGTCCACTGTAGTATTTACTTGTGTTTTATGATGAGTTATTTATTAAATTTAGATTGATAAACCCACCCATATTAGTCCTCTATATTAAGGCTAGGCGTGATGCACTGTTGAACTTGAGTGATGTAGATCTAATACATCTTTCATTTACTACAGTGGTCATTTTCATCAATTAAATTTTAGTAGTTAGTATGTTGTAAAATGATATATTTAGACTTTTCAGTTTTAGTAAAAGTAATATGAGATAAGAACAGTCTGAGATGTGTTTTCATTGTTAAGGGGTTGTAAAGTGAGAAAAATAATATCTTCCTTGCACATGTTAAAATTTTCTTCATTGAATTGAAACATTTTCTTTTAGGGAATGGTTATTTCTTTCTTCAATTTAAATATCTTACAGATTTTTAAATGTTATTGTAAGGGTTTTTAAGAAGCTGTTATAAACTAAAAAAAAAAAAAAAAAAAATTGGATATGGAGAATGACTTCATTCTGGAGGAATTATTTAGTGAATGTATGTTGTGCTATTTACTTCCCCATCAGTTCTTATAGTCATTATGTTATGTGATTAAATTATTTATTTATCTTTTGAAGAAAAAAAAAATGTTCCTCTATTTTTTATTTGAAAGGAAATTACCTGTCTAAATGGACTTGTAAATATTTTTGCATGCATGTATAATAAGAACAAACCTTTTGTAAATTATAAATTTTTAATTTTCTTGTGTTTTGAGTTTATTTCAGTATTTGATTGTGATAACAATACTTGTGATACTCTTGAGTTATACTGTGTATTTCTTTCTTTTTTTATGTATTCTATTTATATTAAATGGTATACAATAAAATAAAAAAATAGTTATATTGGTATTACATAGATATGTCATGTTCTAGATTAAACAACAAACCATTTACATACTATCTGTCCAATTCCTGTATTTTCCTTTGTCTAATAAACTAAATGTTTTTAAGCATTTTCTTTGTTTTGATTCAGTACCCTTGTTTATACATTAGATTTTTTTTTTTTTATTGTTTTTTATTCATATAATTGAAGTTTATTTAGGGATCACTTGTAACTGGGTGGCTAGCATAACAGCCACCTATGCCAAAGGTCACGGGTTCATACCCGCAGGTGGTCCTAGGATTTTTTAATGGGAGTAAAAAATCCTTAGTTATGCTGTCATTCGGAGGGGACGTTAAAAGGTGGTCCCGAGCCTGTGCGATGTCAGGTAATCATTAAAGATCCCTATCCTAATAAAACCTGGATAGGCAAAATTTAGGACTTCCACCGTAGCATCGTCCGATTAGCCATAGTAGCAAAAAAGTGACGTTAAATAAATAAAGAATAAAGAAGTTTATTTATTTAATAGAAATATTTTAAGTTAATTTTTTCAAACCTATAAATAACAGTTGAGAACTTATGCCTACAAATATCATTTATTGTTAATTTTAACTATGCATTCATTTTTTTTTTAATGTTTGAAACTGTAAAAGTACCAGGTCTTAAATATTTACTATTTCTGACAGTACTAATAATTCCAATATTATGTTTTTCTTTTCTGTAAAAAATACCTAGATTATTATTATAATTTTTTACATTTTTCACACAACTGACTCCTGATTGTTTTCACATATGATAATTTCAACAGTCGACCATACACCCTCAATATAGTTCAAAATAAACCTCACTTAAATTCGATTTATCATTTTATTTTGTTGCTCTAAGTACCTTCAAAGGTATAAAAAAAAAAAAAAAAAAAAAGACCAGATATTTCATTTTATTTATTTGTTTTTTTCTATAAAGTTTCATTCAGTTATATATTGCAAGCAGATTTAACTGATTTTTTTTTTTTTTTTTTTATAATCTGATCACTAACCCTTTCAAGGCAATGCTTGATTTGTTTGTTTATTTATTTAATGTCGCTTTATGCTGCCATGGCTAATCCGATGATGCCACAGTGGGAGTCCTAAATTTTGCCTATCCAGGTTTTATTAGGATAGGGATCTTCAACGAGTAACTGACATTGCACTTACCGCCTTTTAACGTCCCTTCCGAAGGAGCGCATAACTAAGGATTTTTCACTCCCATTAAAAAATCCTAGAACTACCTGCGGGTTTGAACCCAGGTAAATTCCATAAAAATGACGGGTTTGAACCTGAGTAAATTCTATAAAAATGACCACATCAACTTTTGATAAAAAAACAAAAAAAAAAAAAAAAAACGGATAAATATATAAATAATAAACTGTTGGGAGGCTAAAGATTTTAGAAAAAATATTATCTTCACAAAATTTTAAAAGTTAATGGAGAGTGATGTAAAGCCAATAAAACTGACTGTTGTAGATAATAATATAATAAATTATTTAATAAAACATATGCTTCTGTTGAAACTCAGTGTAACTATTTTTTAACAATTTATTTAATTTATTTTCATTTCGAAATGTATTTGAGAATTCTTAAATTTATTTTATCAACGTAGGTAAGTGAAAGTCGTGTGTTAAGCACACCAAATTTTTTTTTTTTTTTAACATTTGTTTTAACATTATAAAAAAAAAAAAATGTTATGGGTAAGTATTTCGTATCAATTATAGATTGGATAAAGATATTTCTTAAAATAAAAATAAATTTAGGTGTGTGTAGGATGAACACTAATTTATTCCACAACATACTTATATACATTAGATTTATATACATTCATGCATAGTTGTAAAAAATATTGTGAAAAGAACTAAAAACAAATATATTTACAAAAGTTCAAAGAGGACACTATGTTGGAATACTAAATAAGTACTTTTAAATATAAATTTTTCAATTTTATAACCAATACATATCAACCATCCAAAATGAAAGGAGCAAAAAAAACTCAAAAAATAGGTATTTTTAGGAAATACCTGAGCCTATATGAGGTTCTATGTTGAACAACCTGCACTTAATGCTTCCAACAAAAACATTTTTTAGTTTTTGCTTAATAAAGAAGCTCAAACAAGAAACACCCTCTGCCTGATCAGTTACTTGCGAGCTCGCTGATCTTTGAGTCCAACTATTAAAATTGCTGACAGATGTTTTGAGGTTTTTCCTTTTCATTCTGGATTTTGATTTGATTTTTAATTATAACAAACATTTTATGTTTAATAATAACAACTTATCTCGTAACTATATAGTTAGTATTAGCATTTTAGTGACTTAGGGTTTTGAATTTGGATATGATAATAATTCAAGTCTTCATCTGATATAGAAGAAGGAGCTCCAGATAAAGGGTCATGGCCTTCTGTAGTTTTAGGAAATGCAATCACATCTCTGATTGTTTTTGCACCAACCATTAGGGATACTAATCGGTCAACTCCTACAACATTAAAGTGTTACAGTCATTACTTTGTAGTATTATACATTTATTAATATTTAATTTAATTTAGGAGGAGGAAACTAGCCATCATAAATATTACTGAAAGACCATGACGGATTTCCTAGACGAATTTGATATGGAATTGATAAAAAATATTAGTTTAACACTAAACCTACTAATACCGGTCAAATTGACGGTTTTCAAACTTTTTGTAAAACTTACACATTTTTAAACATTATAATACCGTTATCAAAATATATGACAATTCTTAGAATATGCATATAATATTTTCTTCACTCTTTACTTTTAGTTATTTTTTCTATTTCCCCCAAAAAATTTGTTATGAGTGGCCTAACTACTGCAGTTGGTCAATATGACTGTTGGGAAAAAATGTTATACAGTTATCTCAGAGAAATTTTTTTTATAGTAATCTTAGAGTCACTTTCAATTGAAAAGAGTAAATAACAATAGTATTGATTACAGTCACAAGTAGTGCACTTCTAAAGAGTTTCTTATGCAATTTTTTTTTTTTTATTTACAATTGTTTATTTGAAGGAGATAAGGTAAAGTATCAAAACATGAATATAAATTTGTTATTCCTTACTTAGTGTAATAATGTGTTGTAGATATTTACCCTAAAAATGTCAAAGGATTTGAAAATTACAAATTACCTAAGAAATATAACGGACATGGAAGAAGAATTTGCAGAATATGATGAGCAAGAACTTTCTGAAATTAAAAAAAACATGAAAGTAGATCACAAGAGTTATTTACAAGTGAATTGGAATCTGCAAGCGATAGTGAAGAGGAGAATATTATTAATAAGCGAAAAATATGTTTGCAGCAAATGCACATTTCAAACTAAAATTATTTGAAAACAATGTGTGGAATTCGAAAGTAGTCGAATAAGTATATTATGAATGCATAACATTCTGTATTAAAATTTAATTCTATTTTTTTTTTTATAAAGAATTTTAGAAATTATATAGAAATAAATTCTTTATTTTATATACATTTAGCCACAAATCAACCATTATCTGCACTGAATAATAAAATCGATAACCTTTTTAATTACTAGTCAATTCGACTGTGCCCGGTAAGAATAGGTATAAAAGAATTTTCGGTAGGTTTAGTGTTAACATAAGAAAACTATAAGAGAATTGAAAATATAGCCATAAATGTCACCTAGTGCAATACCACCATGAGGAGGAGCTCCACTCTGTAATGCTTCAATGAGATGTCCAAGAGAATCGATGGGTATGTTTAACATGGAAAGAATATTCTTTTGAAGATTGGGATTATGGATCCTGATTGATCCCCACCCACTTCATAACCATCTAAAACCAAGTCATAGTGCAATCCACGTACCTAAGAAACAAAAAAAAAAGTGATTAAACTGTTAAGATTAACAGGACAATTTCAGGTAAAATCAAATACCTCCTCCACAATGCTCTTATTTTATTATTTATATGAAAATAATTTTAATCTCTGAATCTTTCTTCCCATGATACATTATCGTATCAGTATCAGAGCTATTTAAGGGAGTAAGGGGAGGAGTTTCAAAGCAATCAATCAATGGATTGTTACCCCCATATTAAGTTTAAGTAACAAACACATATCCTACAACATTAAAACATACAAAATGTCACTTGCAAGGGTATGAGTCAAATTAAAGAAAAGCAAATTTTAAAGGTATTACTTTAATTCAAGATAACTTTCATTAGCTTTAATATATTTATCTAAATACTCAACAAAGTTATTGGATTTGTTTTCATTTGCCTGTTAAAGTTCCCGGTTTGAAGAAACTTTCTGTTTGAAAACATGCTTTCATTATGAAAAATTGTTTCATTTTAAGAAATGTGTCAAGTATTTTGGTATTTTATGGTTATTTGGACAATTTATTCCCTAGCCTTTATGCTTGGTCAACTTTTGCCAAAATTATAAGATAGAACAATTTTAATTAAAATCATGGAGTAATTGATAAAATATTAGGTTTTAGGACTGTACTTTATTGTTGCAATATTCACAGCATTTGTCAAAATATTTCTGGGGGAAATTTTTTTCTAAAGCCGAGAACAAACAAATGGTCGGGTAAAATATATACATAGTTATCTATTTTTTTGTTTTACAAAGCAATTTTAATACCATAAAGGGCTAGGTTTAGAAACTTTCTTGCAGCCAAAACAAAGATTTTACTGGACTAATTTAAAGGATTTCAAGAAAATTTTCAAATTAAATGAAAAGCGCTATCTTGAATTCATTTAAGAAAATAAATAAAACTTTAAAATATTGTATTAAGCTATTATTTCAACTATTAGCACATAAACTAACCAAAACAATCATACTACCTTCAATGGATTGTTAGAAATAAGAGATAAGTCCTCAGGATGAGGTGCTGTGAAAGGGTGATGTACGCAACTTAAACTGCCATCTTCACCAGTTTCAAACAGAGGGAAGTCGGTTATCCAAAAGAACTTCCCTTTATCATTACTTTCCCAAGGTCCAGTAATGCCTTCTGAACGGAGCCATCTCAAATACCAAACTCTACATTTTCCTAAGAATTGTAACTACAAAAAACAAATTATATCTTTAATTATTAAGAAAGAAATATCATTGTAATTAATTAATCTAAATAAATTTGCAATGGTAAAAACCTAATTTCCACAGTACTTCTTGATTAATGAAACTCACCAAAATGTATAAGTTAAGTTTTTTAATTATACAACACGATGTTTTGACATAAACATTTTAACTACCTTTAGCCAAAAAAAGAAGTGAAAAAAAATGCACATGGGAGCATGGACAGAAGATTTAAACTAAAGAACAACATATATTCTTACCACAACTCACAACAAAAAATGCGAAATATGACTTTTTCCATTTCTTGTGTTTAATTAATTTATAAGTTACATATTTAAAAAAAAAGGTCCAGATTTAAACAATAGAATATTAGTAATGGGGAAATCCAAAGTATTTTGCTGTCTCTCAAAAAATAGGTATGTTTAGTAGGGAGAAATAATCGGGAGTTGGTCTAAAAATATTTTAAATATGGTGACGTTTCGGCTCAAAGTTGTGAGCCATCATCAGGGCATCTGTGAGAAATTACAAGCATTAACTGGAAATTAATTATTTAGAGTTAATGCTTGTCACAGCTTTCAGATGTCATGATGATGGCTCACAACTTTGAGCCGAAATGTCGCCATATTTAAAATATTTTTATACTGACTCTCGATTATTTCTCCCTATGAAATTTTCAACATTCAACTATACATCCTCAATATAGCTATGTTTAGGTTTGTAATTTTAATGTGGTAACATCATATTGTTATCATAACCATATGATATAACATCATATTGGCATTGTAATTTAATTATTCATTTTGTAAATAAAATATCATAGACTATGAAAAATAGCTTTGTATTTAAATTCATTAAAAGTAAAATACTTCTTATAATTTGTAGGTAAGTAAAATAATAGATATTTTCTACTGTTGAGAATGTACTTACTACTTTTTTTTCTTCACCACGAGCAATAAAAACCATATCCTCTGATTCAATGCAATGGTTCCTTATGAATTCCTCAGGGCTAATATTAAAACTCAACAAGGTCTTTTTATTGGTTTTAAAATGTTTGTCTTTATATTTCAAAATAGCAGCTTCCACATCAATGTCTTTAGTGGCTTTAGATAATTCCTTTTTAACTTCACTGCTGAAAAATTCCTAAAGCCAAGAAATCAGCATTCATATTTTTTTTTTAAATTAATGTAATAGACTAGTGGCAATTATGTAAAATAGGTCTAGTCCTTAGCAAACCGTTTCTTATAAAAAAATTCAGTAATGGATCTAAATCTTCTTAGGAGTTTGTTTATACAATATTGTGAGGCTCCTTTGAATACAATGGACTGTTTCCCCAAATAAAGCTCAAGTAATACCTTTTCCTTACCTTCCTTCTAATTTAAGGCCTGTAAACTCACCACTTAGTGATCAGACAGATCTAGCGCAGTACATTTTTTCCGTTCCAACAGGACAGAAAACATACTTAATAATATTAATTTAGACAGCAAGAAACATATAGTTATTATTAAAGTTATAGAGTATTAGGCAGTGGAATAAAAGAACCTTGTACTAGACAGCTTGTTTATTACTGCTATATATACAAACAACATGGCGCAGGGGACGCTACCAACTGGACTGAACTGTTTGTTGTTGGGCTGCTGTACACCTAGGTGGAAGTTCAGTGCCACAACTATCTTTACATATACAATCGATATTTAACACACCCCCTCAATTGAATGTTTTCAAATATATACATACACAAGTAAATATTCAATTGTATCTCACATACAAAACAAGTAAAAATATTATTCTACTACAAAATTCTACACCACAAAACAAGTAAAAATATTATTCTATTAAAAAATTCTATACAACAAAGCAAGTAAAATATTATACTATTACAAAATTCTATACAACAATTTTAGCACAATATACATACATGACATTAATATATTAATTAATTAAAGCCTTCCGAAACATTTGAAACTTATCAAAGGCAAGTGGTTTTGTGAACAAATCTGCCACATTGCGGTCAGAATTGATGTGTTCCACAGATATTATTTCTTTGGAAATAAGATCTTTAACAAAATGGAATTTTATATCAATGTGTTTTGCTCGTTTAGAGTTTTCACAATTCTTTATAAAAGCTATAGCACTAGTGTTATCCACCAACAGTTTTCCACTTACTGTTTCACCACTGAACTCACTAATTATTCCACTTAAACTCACAATTTCCTGTGATGCCATTCCTGCTGCAATGTACTCCGCTTCCATCGTTGACAGAGCCACACATGCTTGCTTTCTTGAATGCCAAGCTATAGGATTGCTTCCGCAGAATGCTGCAAAGCCACTTACACTCTTTCGTGTTTCTATGTCACCTGCCCAGTCAGCATCTGAATAACCAATAAGTCCTAGGTTCTCACTTGGTTTGAAAGTAAGACCCATATCTCGAGTTTCTTTGAGATATCTGAGTATTCGTTTTGCAGCTTTCCAAGACTGCAGAGTAGCTTTATCTAAACATCTAGATAAATAGCTAATTGGGAATGATAAATCCGGGCGAGTTGTTGTGCTCAGATACATAAGTCCACATACCAAGCTCCTGTATGGTATATTTTCATCTAAAGGTGGACTATCAGCGTTAAGCTTAAATCCAACCTCCATGGGGGTTGATACCTTCCTGCACTCTAGCATATTATAATCTTCAAGGAGTTTATCAATAAAGCGGGTTTGTGTAACCCTTATATTCTTTTCTTGCCTTTCAATCTTCATCCCTAAAAATTGAGAAGCCTTCATTTCTTTAATGCTGAACTCTCCTTTTAAATTGTTCACTAATTCTTCAATAGCCTTTTCATCCCCTGTAATTAGGCCATCATCCACAAAAAGAACAAAGAACACCCTACTCTTGTAGTAAAGGCATAAATCATATTGGGATCTTTTAAATCCCAGTTTTAACATAAAAGAATTAAATCTTTCATTCCAATACTTCGGTGCTTTCTTAAGTCCATAAAGTGGCCTATTTAGTCTCAGAGTTTTTGTAGAACAACTTACACCTTTAGGTGGTTTTATAAACACAGGATAGTCTAGTGAGCCATTGAGAAAGGCTGTTGGCACATCAACTTGTCTAATACTCCAATCGTTTTGGCACGCAAATGACAAGAGAGTTCTTACAGTATCCATTCGGCAAACTGGCGAGTAATTAAATACACAATCACCTTGAGTTTGTTCTTCAAACCCTCTTGCTACCAATCTGGCCTTTTTGATTCCATCTTCCTTCACTGTGAAAACCCATTTAGTTGTGATTGGGACACTTCCATTCGGTGCTTCCTCTTCAGACCAAGTGTTCATCTTCTCATGAGCTTTTAATTCTTTAATAATGGCTTCCTGCCATTCCTCTTTTTTATTAGCATCCTCATAAGATGATGGAACTCCATCTGATCGGCTTACCATACAGTATGCATTATATAACTCATAATCATTTAGGAAATGAGGTTTTGACCGGTTTCTCTGAGGTCTAGAAGTTCCTCCTGAATGCTCTGGATTGGATTCTTCATTCTGAAGTCTTGAAGGGTTTTCTGACTGCTCTGGATTACAATCATTCTGAGGTCTATAAGTATCTTCTGGCTGCTCTGAAATATTAGTGTTATTCTCTTCACCATTTTTCCTTTCCTCTTCATAGCTTCCACCACTATTACGATAGACAATAGGTACATTTTTAACTTCTTTATAGGGCATTTGGCTCTCCTCGAATATCACATCTCTAGATCTAATAACTTTCTGCTCGTCTGGCAACCAAATCCTATACCCACCACCACAATAACCAACCATCACCCCCTCCTTGCTTCTGGGATCCAATTTAGAACCTTTAGGAAGAATGGTAGGCCATGCTCGGCAACCAAATATTCGAAGTTTAGACAGATCATTTCTGCCATTCCATATTAATGAGGGAGTTTCTCCTTTACATAAGGCTGAAGTAGGTGACCTATTCAGTTCATAAGCAGAACATCGAGCTGCTTCCCCCCACAAGAACTTGGGGATACCGGAATCTGATACCTTAGTACGCATCATGTCTAATAGTGTCCTATTCATTCTTTCACTCTTTCCGTTCATTTGAGGGCTATATGGCAATGAATATTCTAATTTTATACCTTTATCTGAACAATATTTTTGAAAAAATTTAGATGTAAATTCACCTCCATTATCTAAACGTAGCCTTTTCACCGGGACACTGCCCGCCTTTCTAGTTCCGCTATATAATCCATCAGGTTTGTTTCAGCTTCGCTCTTCATATGGAGAAGTTTAACATACACAAAATGAATGAAGTCATCTAAAATCACCTGCATATACCTATGGCCTTCAACTGATTCAGGATTGAAAGGACCAGATATATCAGAGTGAATTAATTCACCAACCTTTGAAGTGCGTTTCCTATTATTTGAAAAGGGTTGTCTAGTAGCTTTACCTTCAATGCATGCCGAACACTTCTTGTCACTATAGGGTAATCCTAAACTTTTGAGTCCATGCCGATTCAAATGTCCTAGCCGTTTATGCCATAGATCTCCATCCGTAGCACTTGAAATGTTGCACTTGACTTGATTATCACTGGGTTCATCAAACGTAAATATGTACAATCCATTCACTCGTGGACAACTCAGCTTAAAATTTCTTCCACAGATTTTCATCTCCTTAGAATCTGTAATCACTTTTAAGCCTTTTGAGGTAACTGCACTCACTGATAATAAATTATGTTTTAACCCCGGAACTATTAAACCTTTAATGTTTACAATCCTACCTTGAGAGGTTACTCTTAGGGTACCTTCTTTTCTAGTAAACATCTTATCACCATTAGCTATATGTATGGCAACATCATGATTAAGATTAGAAACATTTGACAAAAGGGGTTCCAATTCTGCCTTAAAAAGATGGTTACTCGCACCTGAATCAACTAAGAACACATTGTTAGATGATAGTTTAATATTACCACAATTTAGGGCCACCATTACAACTTCTTCTTCTACATCTGCCGTATTTCCCTGGATTGTTCCTCTTCTTTTCCCACGAAAGCTTCTATTAAAGGATTTACTTCCACGGTTCTGCTTATTTTTGGGACATTGTGCCTTGAAATGTCTTTTATCCCCACATATAAAGCAACCACTCTGTGCTTTAAATGATACTTCTGATGTAGTAACTGACGCCATAGTACCGGTAAACAAAAATCACTAATAAAATAATATCACTTCGCGACTACGCGTTGACACTATACACAAATACTATGCTCTGCACAAAAATACTCTGGGCCCATAACCTATAAAAGTTATAGAGTATTAGGCAGTGGAATAAATGAACCTTCTACTAGACAGCTTGTTTATTACTGCTATATATACAAACAACATGGCGCAGGGGACGCTACCAACTGGACTGAACTGTTTGTTGTTGGGCTGCTGTACACCTAGGTGGAAGTTCAGTGCCACAACTATCTTTACATATACAATCGATATTTAACAGTTATAACATATATCTAGCCTTTTTTTTCTGAATCCATCACTGACACTGATAAAAAAATTTTAAGTGAACTTTTTGCAATAAATTTATAAAATTCATCTACTTACAGCAGCCTTTGGAATCTTCAATCCTCTAGTGATTGCAGAACTTGCTTTATTATTTTCCACTTCAGGGATTTCGAAAATCTGATAAAATATAAAAAAAAATTAATAGATAGTAAAATAAAGATTTTTATTTGTATCAGTCATAAGGATGAACTTACAGGGCATTGGAATGAAAGATCTGGTTGATCAGTACCATATTTTTTCAGGGCATCAGAATAAGATAATCTTCTGAATGGTATTTGTATCTTTTCAGGCCAACTAAAGAATAACATTTTTTCAATAAGTTCCATAATATCTTCTGCAGAACAAAATGACATTTCCAAGTCTAACTACAATTAAGAAAAGAATTAAACATTGTTTCAACATTAAAATTACTCCAACTCTAGTATAATAAATTGTAATTAAGATTAAAAGGGTTAGGAAGATTGGTGTTCCTAAGACAAGAGATGGAAGTTTTGTTGACCTCTCCCTTATATTCTCTACCGAAGACGAGCCAATTTTTTATTCCGAAATGTGATTTTTTTTTTCCAGTCATGATGAGAGGTAAAAAAGAGCTTTGTGAATTTTCAAACCAACCGTTGTTAAAATTTTAAATCTAAAAATTGTAAATGATTGGTTCAGGAACAATTTAGATAAATCTTGAACCGGTAGCATATTTCAAATCCATCTAAGGTTCCAATGGGAACAGAAATATTTTATAAAAACGGAATTCTATATACTCTTGATCATTTAGGATCTAAAGTTAAGGAAGTTACACTGTTAAATCCATAATGACATTAAGATGGTATGAATCTTCCAACATTTTATTCCTAATATTACAAAAACCAATTAGATAATGTAGAGATTCCACAAAATTTGGAATTATTTTCCTTTTTTTCATTGAATGTTTTTAAAGTTCTTTCTTGTACCATTTATATGAATACAATTCTGAATTTGATAATTCTTATCAAATTCACGTACAACTACATATAGCAGAAAAAGAGTACTGTGATTTTGCTGTCAGGACTTTGAAACGTTCTGAGAGATTATAATTTTAACTGGACTAATTATCTTAAATTATTCTGTTATTTCAGCCATGGGATGACCTTGGGGTAGGGTCACTCTTCTTCTTTCTCTTTCCTCCTCTGCCTCATATCAGCGTGGAGGTACAGTCAGCCACTCTTTCCAGCCATCTCTATCCTTTGTTAGATTTTTCATCTGAATGATGGATTGTTCCCGCCTCCTTCCTATTCCTTCAACATAGTTATTATAGGACATCCTGGGCCGCCCTCTGGGACGCTTTCCGGACCCTCTAACTTCCATAGCCTTACTGGGTCCTCTTTCCGCTTTCATTCAGCAGACATGCCCAAACCACTCTAGCTGTCTTCTTTCAATTGTTTCGAGTAGAGGAGGCACATTGAGGTCTTACCTTACTTTTTCATTCCTTAAGCAGTCTCTCCTGGTTTTTCCTATTATTCTTCTGAGAAACTTCCTTTCTGTAGAGGTGATTCGGCTTCTTTGTTTTTCCGGGAGAATCCAACTTTCTGCTCCATACATCAATATAGGGAGAAACACAGATTTGTAGATGTTAAGCTTGACCTCTTGCCCGATCTCTATCTTGCCTACCACTGTGTTGGAAATCTTGTAATAGACTGCGTTTGCCTTAATAATTCTGTTTGAGATTTCCGAGTCTATTTTTGCAGTTTTGTCAATTATGGTGCCAAGGTATGTGTAGTCCTTCACCTGTTCCAGCTCAACTCCATTGCACTCCACGTGGACATCCTCCTAAGTTCTTCCTAAATGGACTGGAAATGGACTTCGTACCTTTCTGTCACTGTTTCTAGGAGTATTTTAGGTGAATCTGAATCTAACAGGACTATATCATCAGCATACAGGAAGAGCTGGAATACTACCGGCATAACATCCCATTGTCCAACATGTGTTCTTTTGGTTCTTCTTTTACATATAGAGGCATTTTCGTCCATAAAAGTGATGAACATTAATGGGCTGATACTATCTACCTGTTTTACTCCCTTCGACATATCAAAAGGCTTGGATATTTGGCCGTTTAATCTCACTATACCCTTTGGGTTTTGATATGTTGACCTTATGGCCTCAATCAAGTTCTTTGGTACTTTTTTTGCTTTGTGGGCTTGCCATATTTCTTCCCGAGGTACTGAATCAAAAGCAGCTTTTTTGTCAAGGAATGCCAAAAACAATTTCCGGTCTCTGTCCCATATCTTCTCCTCTATAATTCTTAATTAAAAGATGTGATCTTGGGTTTATCTTCCCGGATGGAAAACTCCTTGTTCTTCACCTAGGAGTGGTTCTATGAGTGGGTAGGGGCACCCCTGAGACTCAATGCAGCCTTTTGAAACAAGTGCTCAAAAAATGGGGGAGGAAACTGGCAGCTGAGAGTTACTTCAGCCTAATCACCTCCGAGCATGGTTGTTACCCTAGAAGCAGTATGGATATCTATATGTACTGATCCAAGACTCTTCTCAGATTGCAAAGGTATAGGTTTTTTTCAATACTTTCCCTCACTATGTGTTTCATGTATAGGTAATTTAAAGTTATTGTGTACTAATCCAAAACATTTTAGGAGGTAAGTTGAGATAATTAACCCTTTTAAGAAAGCTAAGACCATTCCTAAGGAGACTTAGATGCACAACTACTATTTACTTAAACATATTATAAATGATTTATTTATAAGAAGATTAATACCATTACTATGATACGGACATGTATTGTTCATTTACCTGTGTAAATTCAGGTTGACGATCAGGTCTAGCGCCTTCGTCTCTATAACACCTGGCAATTTGGAAATATTTATCAATTCCTCCAACCATAAGAAGCTGTTTTAATTGCTGAGGACTTTGCACCAGACTATAGAATTCACCAGCACACTTTGTAGGCACAATATATTCTCGGGCACCCTAAATTTTTTTAAAAATTATTTATTTATATAAATATTATGTATATTGTAATTACCTTCAATCAAACATATTTGTTTATAATTTATAATATGATTATCAAAACAATTGAATGGCTTTACAATTTTGATCTCCTTTGTTACAAAAAAAAAACCAACAACATTATATTTTGTTTTTGATAATATTTCAAAATAAACGTATTTAGTACCATAAATTTATTTAATGTTGTTTTTTTTTAATTCAAATTTTGTAAAAATTTATTTCTCAGATCTTATCGTACATTGGAAGAAATTAAAGACTATTTGTCATATTTTATTCAATGGAGAATAAAGAGAAAAAGTTTTATTGAAATTGGTGACCTATGAAGTATTTCAATCCATAGAAGCCATTTTAAAATTTGTGTTGCAATGCCTGTATAATATAAAACATTTTGAAATTCATACCGCAACAATGGTTATATTTCAATCTTTAATACAAATTGGGAACAAGTTGATTCCAGGTGCAGTCTTTAAAACACTTAATTAAGTAGAAAACTTAATTTACTTGTGCCACCATACAACTTCTATTTAATTAAGTGTTTGATGTCTGCAGCCGAAAACAACCTCTCCCCAAAAAATTATAAATACATGCGATGAATAATAATTCTTTCTCTCTTACACCTGGTGTTTTCTTGAAAAGTGTTGGAGTTTCCACTTCGACAAAATTTTCTCTATTTACAAGGTAGTTCCTTATTTTCATTAGGAGCTTTGACCTTTCCCGTAAATTTTTTTGCATTACTGGATATCTAATATCCAAATACCTATACTTTATACGAAGGTTTTCTGAAGCCTGTAAAAATTTAAAATGAACATTTAAACAATTAAATAAATAAAATCTACTATTAATCTAAAAATAAAATATTTGAGGAAACGGAAATTAGTAATAGTATAATAAGTTCAGGAATTTTTCATAAGTCATTCATAGCACACACCTCGACATAGCCAATAGAGGAAACAGAAGAGAATCATAATCGAAAGACAATGATTTTTTTCAGGAGTCAATTGACCTGGCTAAAGAACTGCAAAAGGTGAAGAAGGCAAAAGCTGGCCAAAATTTCAAAAGAAACGGCTCATAATTATTGGCTGATGATAAGAAAAAAAAAAAAAAAAAAAAAAAAGGAAGCCTGACATCATATTTTCACTAAAAGAGAAAACAAAAATAAATTTAACAAAGAAATATACTCACTGTCTCAGGTTACTCTTGATGCTAATTTAGAAAAAATATTTTAAATGAACAAAACAAAAAAGTTAAATATACAAATTAGTAGTAAAACAAAACTGTTACCTTATTATGATTTCTAATTGAAAAAGGCAACTTTTTTTGAACAGCATTAATAACACTGAAATCATTGATCATGACTTCTATTTCTCCAGTACTCAAATTCTAAAAAAAAATAAAGAAATAAACAATGATGAAAAAAATTCATAATTAAATTTGTTTATAATAATGTAGAGCCCAAAGAAGATTAAATTTTAAAGCAAGATCTACATGGAATAAAGAATAATTAAAAAATGAAATGCAGAAGTTACATTTTTAATGCTTCCTTTGGCAGGTCGCGCACAGTAGTTGAATCAGGAGGTGTAGGAACAGTCAAAATGTATTGAGGTGTGACAAGTAAAATAAGTTGGTATCTCATTAAGAACAATTTTTAAAAATGAGATTAATAGGAGGTATTATGCTAGTCGCAATTAATGTTAATGTTAGCAACATACCTTTTTCACTTGCGACTCTGGCCTTTTCTCAACCACTCCAGAAACAGTAACAACAGATTCAAGAGGGGTTCTTTTTAATTCATTGATGATCTCATTTCGCTGAAACAATATTCAATTAATTTAATAACATAATTTCTTATTTTTATCAAAACCTTAATTGTTAATAAAAATAATCAGTATTATGACTAGAGACCAGATTTCTAGTATTTTGCAATTTTTATTTGTTTGCGATACAGCACGAAATCACACGTTTTGTTCTTTTTGAGCTAAATTACACGTTTTTTATTTTTACTGTATCAAATAGCATGTTTTGCACTTTTTAGTTAAATATTAATATCACAATTGATCGTACCAAAATTTCGATAATAAACTGGTTCAAGTCAATGAGGTGATTAGCCTGAGGTCACACTCGGCCACCAGGTGTTTCCCCTTTATTGGGTACCCACTTTACAGAGGCTGGGTCTGTCCCAGGAGGGTCTCCTGACCCTATGTTCGCTTCCCGGCTGAATTAATAGAACAAATAATATTCTGTCACAGCCGGGATTCGAACCCAGGACTCAGGGAACAGTCGAGCATTGCTCTTTTCACTAGACAATGCCGCTCCTTAAAAATGAAATGATTAGTAAAGAAGAGAAAAAATGAACGGACATATTAGGAACTCAGTATTTTTCATTAAGTAAACACATTCGCCTAACATAAGGCGTTTTTATTCGTTTACATCACTTTCAAATTAACCATTTCTGTGGCTAAGTCGAAGACATTCGTTATTATTCTTGTTATACTGACTTCCCACTCTGTTTACAAACCTTCGGTATTCATACTCAGGATGAATTTAGTTTTAAGTGCGATTTCAAATCTCAGATTTTCTTCAGACTTTGTAATGGTTAAAAATGCCAATGTCGATGTTTTAATAATGCTGAAAGTAGGAACAAGTGACTTCGTAAATTAAAACCTGGATATATAAATACCCTGAGCCTAGATTTGATTACATGTTAGTAAACTCACAATCTAATTAACTATAGAAGGGACGAATTAGATAAATAATTGATTGAGGATTAATTATTTCATAAATTATTCTGATGTAGATTATTTTGTGTTGTAAAAAAACTTTCTTATATTGATGTTTAATTCACGTGGTTTGTGTATTTTTTTTTAATTTTCAACAGGTAAGTAATATTTCGTGAAAACACCTTTTATGGGCAAAGTTCCTCTGCCATATAGATTTTGGTTAATTCTAATTTATTCGCTGTAAAATAAAAAATAAGGGTTTACACGAAACATGTTAATTTTAATACATCGGCTGTAACTTAAAAGCCGTACATATTTCTACTATTGGCATTATAAATGAAACAATAATAATGCTTTACTAATAACCCTCAATTTTACATATTGGGGATTTGTTGCACATTTCAAGATTTTTACTGATAACTATATTATTTATGAGAACTCGTTTATTTTGCAGAAGATTGAATGCACTCAAAGCGTCAAAAAATTGATCACATTAAGCTGCGCAATCATAGAGAGTACCTTCCAGTCGGACACCGCCAAGACTGATGTCTGATGAGATCGAGCGGACGCGCCGAAGATGGCGTTATTCCTCCACTCCTGACACTTCTAAAGGCGCGTTAATAGTGCACGCGTTTTTGCAGGCGAAGCAGTAAGACGGTTCCGAGAATTCCAATATTTCAAGGCTCTCTAGTAACCCGCTTACCGCTTCAGCCACCAAAATTCGTGTAGTATAAACGCGTCCTAAACACACGAACCCTTACTATCTACACTGGGCTTTGAGAACCAAAAGTCTTGCTTATAATTTATTCACCCTCGTAATAGCATACATTTTCTGATCAACTTGGTACTCTTAACTATTTATTAACAAAACTGTTTTTTGTTCTTAAAGTAGAATAATTGATCTATATTTTGTTTAAGGCTATATTCAATATTTAGTTAATATTTTAAATTAAGACTTTTTCCTAATTTATCTATATACATATATGATAATGGTGGCTTCTGCATGATGTGGACTATGTCCTCCTCTTTTTTTTTTTTCTTTTTAAGCTTTCATGATTTTTATGTTTTAAGGGGACTGAGGAAACAACGGCTTAAGGTTTTCGAAAATAAGGTACTGCGTAAAATATTTGGTCCGAAGAGAGATGAGGCCACTGGGGAGTTTAGAAGGTTGCACAACGCGGAATCGCAGAGTTTGTACCCTGTGAATATAATTGAGTTGATAGCATCGCGGAGACTCAAATGGGCGCGTAAAGTTGTTGGGCTCGGTGAGGAACGGATTCCGAGAAAGTTGGTATTCGCTTAACCGACTGGTAGGCCGAAGCGTCGATGGGAGGATTGCATTAAGGCTGATCTCGGGGGCTTGGGCTTGACCAGCGAACATTGGACGAGTCTGTGCAGGCGAAGTTTGGTGGTATCGGCATCGAACCTTCGGGTTCGGTAATTCTATGATTATGATTAAGGACCCATTTGCACCTAGCCAAATAGAGGGACAGTCTCCTCAGAACCCTCAGACAAGCTGGAGGTTGAGTTGCCATGGCAACCAAGGTTCAGTCTCTACTTGATCAGTTTGCCAAGCCCTTTAAAAAAATAATTTTTCCCTTTTAGGACTAGAAAAACTTGTCAAAACCTTCCCTTCATCACACCATAAAGGAGACTGGTCTTCAGTGTTTCCAATACTGTGCTAATGAGATGTCTGCATAGTGTTCTGACATCCATTCATTGTACACTAGAACCCATCAATCAATCAATATTTATTCATAACATAGAAATGCATCCTTTCACAAATCCTTTCTCGTTTCTTCCTCTTTCTTTTGGAATTTGCTACCTCTCTTCACATGTAAAACCACTTTTTGTCTTCTTCTAAACATCGAATCTTCCATTCCATTATAAAACATATTTGTGTGCTCCATGTGTGTATATGTACAAAAGATGTTTATAGAAATATTGATACATTAAATAAAAAAAGTAACTAAATGATAAGCAACTATTTTGTTTTCATTACTATAGTTCAAAGAAGACTTGGTCCCATAATAAGAAATTGTTTTTATTTCACTATATATATATATAATAAATTTTAGGGAAATACTGTATTTTTTTTCTATCCAGATGAAATGAAACACCTCATTATCCTATATCACAATGTGGCTAGTCTGGAATTACTTCAACACTATAAGGTACCTAGGAAAATAATTTACATGGATGCCAAATCAAAGGAAAGGAGAGATCTGATGTACTTATTAAGGCAGGCTAAGAAACAGTACTCATGTGTCCAGGATATCCAGATATTAGAGCAAAAAATAATTTAATTATATAAAACACTGAAAAAAGATAATGTGCTTCAAAACCTGTTATGAAACAAATCAACCTCTTCTACAATTGCAACAGAAAATGCATAAATTTTGCCTAAAACCTGGACAGATTTTACAGATCATTGTCTGTTAAAATATTTAGAGGACGAAGAAAAGACTAAGCAAATGTGAAGTATTAAAAAGAATAATTAAACATGATGAAACCATTAGATCTAATTTAATGAACTTTCGAAAACTGATTTCTAAAGAATCTCTGTATGAAAAGTAGGGAGAGGGTATTTTATAAAAGATACACATAAAGAACAAATGATTAAAAAATAAATAAACATTTAAAAATAACAAAAGATATTTTTTTGTGAAACACGGAATGAGGAAAACATTATACTAATTTTTTTTTTTTTTGGGAAGGTGTTCACATTTGAGTTTTCACAGAAAATACACATTTTAGGGTCTCGTGAGTCCAAATGACCAAGTCCTGCAAAAAGGTCTGTGTGGTAAGTCTAGCGATAAGTTGTATTGAACTGAAATTTCATATTTTGGAAGTATATATGGCTGAGATGTTACAGCAACTTTTTCATTAAAATCACCTGACCATGAGAGCCACTTATATGCATTTTGCACCTTTTTACAATTTTCTCAAAAACGGCTCAAACTGTTTTCATTAAACTTATTACATAGATACAAAATTTAATGGACTTCAAGTAGGTTTAATTCGGATTGAAATGGTGTGACATGGCTTAAAGGCCAATTTTTTAAATTCTCGTCCTCTAATGTACTTTAAACTTAGTGGGTTCCAAAAAACTAATCATATCATCTCATTCGCATTGATAAAAATTGACTAAATATAGAAATTGAACGAATTTGATAACCAACTAAATGAGAAAAGAGCAAAAATATTTTTTTAAGAATCTTTTTTATTCCGAACATAAGAATAGTAATATAGATATATAATACACCTTTGGAAAGCTAAAAAAATTATCCTAAATACAAATTTGTGAAGGAAATGTAAAGTGGCTAATAGATCAGAAACTCAAGTGATTATTGTAAATAAAAATTGTATACTTTTTTTTATATTAGTAATACTATTTAATTTAAAACATATATTTCTAACAAAATAATACAATTCTTTAAACATTTTTTAAATTTAACTGCATTTTTAGCCCTTAAATTTATTTTATTAACTGAGGTATGTGATAGTTGTGAGTTGCCCCCAGCAGATTTTTTATTAAATCTTGCATATCAATGCAAAAACATTATATAAAGTACTAAAAATAATTGAACAACCAATTAAAAAGTGATACTATAAAAACAGTTATATAAAGAAATTTAAGAAAGACACGTTATGAAAAATAAAGTACACAACAGCCTAAAAGAAAAGAAGAAGGAACAAAGGAAACTTTCTACTTTGTGACATTTTAAAAATACATCTTAAATAAATCCACAAATACAAAACAGAAACTATTCAAAAAACTAATTATGGGAGTGATTGTAGAATTCTTAGGACAGAAATCTAACCTCTGACAAAGGTAATCTTGAATTCAAGAAAAGTTGCCTTAATAATTAGATAAAATTAATTAGTTATTAGATCTACTACTAAAAGTATGAGGAAAATCTTTAATATAATTTACGCAGTAACTTTACTAGAAGACGTTTTAAATAATAATAAAAACATTTGTTACCACAATAAAATAAAATATTTCTCCAATATTTAAATAAAAAGTTCAATTGTCAAGTCACGTTGATTAGAATGATGAAAAAAATTAAATATTTAATGATGAATATAGAATTTTCCCAATTTTCCAGTATTACTTCAGTGTTAGAGTAGAAAAAAAAAAAGGTTTCTTCTCCTCAATATTTAAAAAATTAATTACAAATACATTAATTTTGATGAGAATAAACAAATTTATTTTGGAGCAGCCAATCAGTCTTTAATTCTTCCACAAACTTTATTTCTTTATAAGTCAACATTTCAGGGCTCTTTCCCCATCCTGAAGACTTACTACAATATATTGAAATTTATTGATAATGATTATTATTACACTAGAATACAATACTATTTCAAAACGCATTTAATATAGATAAAATAATTAGCAATTTTACATACTTTACATCTTCCTAAAACATTCAGTTTTGTTAAATTTTTAATTATAAAAATAGGTAATAGGACAAAGTATGAATTTTAAGCCTTATTTGACAGCTACAAAAACCTTTTTATAACATTGATATTTATTTTAATTTATAATATTAAATGTGTCTTGAAATATTATTGGATTTTTTAATAATAATGATCATTATTAGTAAATTTTAATAACTTGTAGTGAGTTTTGAGAATGTGGAAAGAGTCCTGAAACATTGAGCTAATAAAAAGAACTAAAATTTGTGGAAGAATTAAAGACCAATTGACAATATCTGACTTAATTAAAATAGTTCCAATAGACAAGATATTAACATATTTCTGCAGTGATAAAAAGTTGAAATTACTGCATACGGTTGTAAAATAAAAGTATAAGATACAGCGAATAAATATACAGATGAAACTCCATTAAAATCAAACTTACTATGAAGTCAAATAAAATGATTTCCTGTACATATAACATAACAAGAAGTTAAAAGAGGGCTTCTTACATTTTCAGGAACAATTACTTGAGTAGACCCATAACCATCCCTTAAAACTGCGAAACGATCTAGTCTTTGAAATTCAAGCCAGCCACACAAGGTAACATTCTGCCCAACATGAGAAGAATTCAATTCACCACAAGTATGAGTTCTCTGATTACTCTTCAGCACAGGTTCTATCTAAGAATGAACTTATTTTCAATAGCAATAATAGAATTAATAATGAAGTTCAGGATTTCATTATTAGGTGAAGTTTACCAATAAACTATGCTCAGATGAAAATAATCTGTAGTTTATTAAAAACAGTGGATTTTTATGTTTTTGATTTAATGTTAAGCTACTGACAATTCTAAATAAAATACTTTTCATTTTTGAACGTATTTATTTTTTTCTCATACAGGAAACAAATTAATTGAAGTATTCATAAAAAGGAAAATTAATCACATAATTTGTCCACTCTTCAAATGAGTCCCGGCTTATCATTATCTCCCGAAAGGAGCTGAAATTTTACCACCATGATACAAAGAGCTCATAGTAGTACAAATCTGTGAAAAGTAATATGCATTTAGTGTATTGGATTTCACATCCTGCTTTATTTCTTCAATAAATAGATTGTAATGTGAATTAATGGTTTCATTTTTGTTGAAAACTAGTTTATTAAGATGATGAGAAATTTTATTATTTTTCAGGATTGTATTAATGCTATTTACAACGTATTGTTAGGAAGATAGTTCTATAACCACCTTTAATAGAATAACAACTCTTAGGTGGTTCAAAAGGTTATGAGATAGTTCACTGTTGGCCGCGAATTCTCCATTGAATTGTGTTTTTGTTTATTTATTTAACGTTATTTTATGCTGCAATAGCTAATCGGACGATGCTACAAAAGGAGTTCTAAATTTTGCCTACCTAGGTTTAATTAGGATAGGGATCTTTAACGAGTACCTGTCATCGCACAGGCTCGGGACCACCTTTTAACGTCCCATCCCAAGGACAACATAACTTATCAATCCAAGGGCCGCCTGTGGGTTTTAACCCGGGACCTTTGGCATAGGAGGCTGTTATGCTAGCCACCATGCTACAGGTAATCCCGAATTATATTTTTATTTTCCTCATGAGATTTTGGTAGCAAAAGAAAAATATTACGTTCCAATATCCTCTACATATCCATTAGTAGAACATGTGGAGCCATTTAAGTAATTGGTAAATGAATCCATGTTTCAGGCTGGTGCAGCTATTGAGAATTGAAATTCTACATCAGGTTTTGCACGTGGAGCGAAGTTAAACTGCATCTCTTGCGTTTTGTAGAAAAATTAGGTTGATTTTGACTAACCGAATTTGTCACAAAATGTCAGAGATAAAGTTTGATTCCGTCCCACCTGCAAAACCTTAAGTATGTCATTACCATTTTTCGTAGTTAAACCGGCCGCAAAAGCTTAGGCGTGGTATAATCCCGTGACCTCAATTTTCATTCATTTATTAGGTCAAAAGAAAACCTAAAACTTAGTTGTTGGAAGAAGAAAATATCCTTTGAATTCAATGTATACAGTACTATTTCAAGGCTGACGTATGATTGGATGTAATTATAAAGAAATCCTGCGTAGCACCCCATGTTTTTCCTTAAGGTCTTTTTAGGATAACTGATATTGATCTCTTTGTTTATTGGCCACTCACTTGAGATTATTCCCCGCGTCATTTGCTCACAAGGTGTTTATATAGAGGACTCATTCAGATCCCTCAAACAAACAAAGAAAAACAAGTATTAATAATATTATCATAATAATCTAGACTATAATAATGGGTTTAATTACAATACCTTTATCTACTTGTTGGTACTTGAAGACTATTCTGATCTGCAAACCCGCATAACATATTAGGTCAACGTCATTAGTCCTTGTTATATGTTTATTTATTTAACGTCACTTAATGCTACTATGGCTAATCGGACGATGCTACAGTGGGAGTCCTAAATTTTGCCTATCCAGGTTTTATTA
The DNA here is from genome assembly GCA_023052935.1 of Piezodorus guildinii. Taxonomy (NCBI): domain Eukaryota; kingdom Metazoa; phylum Arthropoda; class Insecta; order Hemiptera; family Pentatomidae; genus Piezodorus; species Piezodorus guildinii. Next base: position 171,495,108 of record CM041292.1, on the reverse strand, counting down.
GGATAGGGATCTTTAACGAGTACCGATGTCACATCGCACAGGCTCGGAACCACCTTTTAACGTCCCCTCCGAAGGACGGCATAACTAAGGATTTTTTACTCCCATTAAAAAATCCTAGGGCCACCTGCGGGTTCGAACCCGTGACCTTTGGCATGGGAGGCTGTTATGCTAACCACCCAGCTACATCTGATCCGAGTCCTTGTTATATTACTTGTACATCACTCAAAAAAATTTCCATACAGCATGCTTTTATTGGGCATAGCTATTTATTTTCAACTTAATTTCCTAATGTACAAATTATTGATACTAATATTAAATTTAAAAAAATAGATGCATTTATTTTCATTTCATTATTAATATATAATGAGGCAGAATGTCATTTGTTAATGGTAGGTCAAAAAAGTTTCCGTACACTTTCAATATTACTCTGATTTGTTTTTTTTCCTGTAGTATAAGTGTTATATGTATAAATCTTGTCTCGAAATCAAATATTAATTCAGTATTAACTTTACTTGGGCCTGAGAAACTAATTTCTTTTCAATATGTGCGTTTTTCGTGATTTGAGAGAGCTCGTGGGTCGCAGGGCTTATCTATAAGAGTAATTGCATACTTACAATAGTAATAAATAAAGAAGAGCTACATGTAATAATAATAATAATTACTAGCTAATACAGAATTGTACTTCTGATTTAAACACAAGAACAAATAATTGCGTAAAATAGGATGTCTCCAATTAATTTCACATTATTTCACAGTTAAAGCAGTGATTATTGGAATATATTTGATGTTTACATTTAATAGGGCATGATATGACTCTGTCTAAGAACACTTAAAAACAATTAAGTAACACAGAAAACACATTCTAAACAATTCCATAGAGCACTGACCTACTACCCAGACCAAGCACGGCCATAAATAAAATAAAGAACTAAAGATCAGTTACGGCATAATGATTGTCCGTCATATTGCCCCTCCTGGATCGAGCCCACCTCCCTATATGTATACACCTTGTTCTGCTCAGGCCGATCCTGATCAAGGTGTTTACATTTAAACAATAGATAAACACCTTGGATCTCGATTCCTTTTCTGCGCATGCTTGAACTGGACTCATCACGGATCTTTGATTTCTTTTCCATAGTTCTTACAAGTGTTCTTTCCATCTCTCCAACATTTTAGAAATTGTGTAATAATAAATTTGCGATTCCTTGATTTCTGACTTTTGGCCTTTGGAAAATGTACTGAAAATGCTCTAGCAGCGTTCTAAGCAATGTAGCAAAGACCCGATTATTTTATTTCAATCAATGTCAACATGGAGCGGCATGGTCTAATGGATAGAGTACTGGTATACTGTTCTCCGGGTCCTGGGTTCGAATCCCGGCTTTAGCAAAATATTATTTATTCTGTTAATTCAGGGCGACCCTAGGGTATAGAGACCCTCCTGAGGCGGACCCAGTCTCTATAAACTGGATGCCCAACAAATTGGGGATAAAACCTGGTGGCTGAGCGTGATCAAGGCCTATTTACCTCATTGCACGGTCCTTGGTCTAGAAATAGTTCGAATCTCTAAATGTACTGAGCCCAAGACCCTCCATGGGTAGTAGTGGTACAGTTTTTTTTATTTTATTTTATTTTTTTATATAATGTGAATATAACTATCAGATTTATTGAGAGATAGATAATGTGAAAAATAAATAAATAGTATCATACAGATAGTATGTATTACTAACTAATACATATTTAACTTTTAAAAATGAGTCTTATTTTCTCAATAAAATTTTTGAAGAAATATGAGGCAGTCAATACGGCTTCGGTAAAGAGGTCTTATGACTTTTGTTCATCCAGCTCAAGATCCAGATGAGTTCAGGCCCTTTTGCTGAAAATTTTGATTTGTTCACACTTGAAGCACTTTTCTTCTCCTAGACACAGCCTTTCTGTTTCATAAGTGTTGGTAGTGTTCAATATGGCTTGATTTCGGGAATTCTTAGATTCCTTATTTTATTTTATTTTCTAAGAAATAATTAAAATAATCCTAGTATGATTGCATCAGAGCGTAATGTTTATCAATTGATAAAATTAACCACTACTAATTCACACTGATAAATAATACTTTTTTCTACACTTATTTAATGATTACCTCAGAGGCTGCGGGTTAGCAAACTGGTAACTTAATTTCTGATTGTGCCTGGTATAAATAGCACCAAATGTTTTTTTGCATAGAATAAATATAATTAAATTGTTTAAGTTACAAACAAATATAAATAAGGAACACTGATAGATAAAATGCAAGTAATTTCAAAACAGGTTCATTGCTGAATGGAAATGGTAATCGATTCTTAATTAGAAACTATTTTGAAATATGTATATTTTTTTTAAGAAGTTTTTTCCTTTTAAATAATTTTATTTATCTCTAATATTTATAATATGAATAATTTGAGCTTGTTTTACCATCTCTAGCTACATTGCTTGTCGTGTATAATGTAAGTAGTTCTTCACAAGCTGTTGTACTTAGCTTCCATATTAGTTTCTCGTGGCCAAGCGTTGCTTAGAAGAATCGTTTGTTTTACCGTCATTCCGTTTGTGTAAGTAATGATTTTTTCCCTACTAAATATGTTTAATAATTTTGTATCAACTTAAATTCTAGATTTTTTCACTTGCTATTGTCTTAGTTTTTGTTTTTACTGGATTGGGGAATTGCCGGCATGAGTGGTTATTCCCACTAAGAACAAATAGATGTTAGAGGTTTTTTCTGCTTTTCATTTCATGTTTCTCTTTAATTTTGCTTAACAAAAGGTTAAATTAACCCTTAGTACTCCTAAAGTTTTATTCTGGTCTAAATAATCTGAGAGATAGATGAACTAGTAAAGTAGGTTCCCTTAGTTTTAAAAATGTTTTCATGAATTTCTTATTCTGATTTACATTGCCTAGCGTATTACTTGTGTAAATATAATTTATTAGCACTTATCTCAGGCGATTTTTTTCTTATTTTGTAATGATTATTATTAAAGAATATTATTTATTATTTTGATTTGACATTTTTAGGTAATTGTTAAGCATGGCTGACAATGATGATTTGTTGGATTATGAAGATGAAGAACAGACAGAGCAACCTATTGTCGAAGGTTCAGGAGATACAGCTCCTCGTAAAGATTTGAAAGGAGCTTATGTATCAATCCATAGTTCAGGGTTTAGAGATTTCCTTCTAAAACCTGAAATTTTAAGAGCAATTGTTGATTGTGGTTTTGAACATCCTTCTGAAGGTTAATTATGATATGTCATGGGTTTATCTGTTATCAGATAACATATTCTTTATGTTCAACTTTGTTTTCAATAAATGTTTTAGTACAACATGAGTGCATTCCTCAAGCAGTTCTTGGTATGGATATACTTTGTCAAGCCAAGTCCGGAATGGGTAAAACTGCTGTGTTTGTATTAGCCACCCTTCAACAAATGGAGTTGACTGAAAACCAAGTAACAGTTTTGGTCATGTGCCATACCCGAGAATTGGCATTTCAAATAAGCAAAGAATATGAGCGATTCTCAAAATATATGCCAAACATCAAGGTGAGTGAATTAATTTTTAAAGGAATTCAAATTAAGAATTATAATAAGAATATTAGTTTAAGCTTGTTTTTTCTCTTCATCACCCCAAATGTTTAAGTAAACCTTTTTTTTATGTTATATACTATAGAGATCTGGTTCAAATTTTCTCTGTTAACCAGTTAGGGTTTCCCTCTGGAATGTTAACAGAGCTGTTTAAAACCTATTCAATTCAAAATATTAGTAATTATGATTCTTGTAAAATTAAATTTTATTGAAAATCTTAACGAATATTGTATCCCCTACGCCAGAAAACCTGTGTGTTAATTGATTGTATAATGCTGATTTATTAGAATTTTTTAAACTTTGTTCTCAAGGTTTTTAGGGACTAATATGAGATACTTGGGTGAATGAATTTATTGATATATAATAGTAAAAACCTTGAAACATGCAAACTTATACAGTATAAATCTCGAAATGTGTAAAATAGTGCTGCAAAACCCCTAAATTTAAAATTGAGAGGATATATACCAGAAATATCCAAAAAATCATTAATATTGTTTCGTTTTTAATGGCAATATGCAGAGATACATATGGATTTAAAGTTACAGCCGATATATTACAACTTATTTGTTTCGTGTATTAACTTTTTTACAGTGAATAAATTTAAATTAACCTAAATCTATTGGAACAGACTTAACCACTAAAAGTTAAAAAAAAAAAAAAAAAAAAATACTTGGATCACATTAAAAAACATCTATTTGAGATTTTTTTTAAACTACTCAATATAATTTAAATCGTTGACCAATTCAATCAAATATTGATTATCTATCAAATATTTATCTGATTCATCCCTTCAATAGTTAATTAGACTGTAGATTTACTAACATGTAATAGGTCTATCTAGAAGAACTCAATGAAAACAGTTTAAAAATTTTATCAGAATTGCTTGTGAATAATAAATAGAGGTATGTTATGTTGATCAGGGTAATTAATTAAAGATATATTAAATTAAAATAATATTGAATAATAATTGACTGCTGCTTTTGCATAAGCCTATTTTTTCTGCTTCAATATAAGCTCTTGTCCAGCTAACAACTAAATAAATATGTCAGGTACTCGTTAAAGATCCCTATCCTAATTAAATGTGGAGAGGCCAAAATTTAGGAATCCCACTTTAGTATCGTCCGATTTGCCTCAGTAGCTCAAAGTGATGTTAAATAAACAAAACAAACTAAATAAACAACTATAATTTTTTTAAATTACATCCTGAATCATAACAAGAAAGAGAAGTTAGTAGGGCTGCAAACAAATTATCACACAAGTAAGTAGAAACTTCATTTAATAGTGCCGACATTTTGGCCTAAAGTTTAGGCCAATTACCAGCACTGTTGGGTTCTCTCTCCTTCAATCGACCTGAAGAAGGCCTAAAATTTAGGCCGAAACGTCGGCACTATTACATTAAGTTTCTACTTAATTGTGTGATAATTTGATTGTACCCTAAACTAACTTCTCCTCTATATATACAAACAGCCAGCCAGAAAGAATGTTTTGTTACATGTCTTATAATGATAATCTGTTTGGGTCTTTCTTTCACACCCAATTGAGTTTGGTCGATCACAAGCAATATAAAACAGTTTTTTCCATTAGATATATGTTCAGAGTAATTAGATATCCAGGTTTTTATTTTTGAAGAGACACTTCTTATACTTTCAGCATTATTTAAACATTGATATTAAACTTTTTTAACCATTACTAATTTTGAAGGAAATCTGAGTTTTGAAATTGTACTTAAAACCAAATAATCAGAGAGGATACTGAAGGGTCTTGAACAGAGGGGATTTAGTATAACAACAATAACAATCAACGTTTCAAATTATTCACTACAGTGGCTAATAGGAAAGATATTTTATTAAATGAATATAGTGACGTTAAACAAGTAAAAAAATGAGACACCTTAGGCTAGACAGACAGATGTGCCTACTTACTGAAAACTGCTGACTTCCAAATATTTCCGTTCATTTTATCTCTAAACTAATGATTTAATTCTACATTTATCCAGAGAAAAATCATGAAATAAAATTTTAAATATTTATTAATATATCAATGTATTTTGCTTACTGGAAATTTGGTTTGACCTGTTGTAATATTAAAATTTAATGATCAAATTTAACTTAAAATTACAAAAAATAAAATATTGCTATTAAAATCAGTAACGTTCAATTTAGCCTTAAAAGAGCAACAAAACCATGCAATTTCATAAAGTATTAAATTGTAATATATTATTCCCTAATTTATGAAATGTATAACTGTCTGGATTTGAAGCTGATAATAGTCGCAAGAAAATAGAATGTGCAAAATCATGTTGATCCGGCCTCTACTGATAATGAATGATAAGTCACTTCATAGTGATCGTACTTCACTGTCAATGCATTTAAATTAAATATTTAAAACCTAATTATCTATCTAACTTGATACTTTTTTTAAATTTAACTTTTAATAAAAGTATTATTAGTTTTTTTAAAAATTGTGTTTTTAGAGTCAATAATAATATTTTTTCAATTTTATTTATGTAAATGAAGTTAGTTATCAACTTGTTTGAAACAATAAAACTGGAATTCGCAAATTTTCACAATCCCAATACTTTCCCTTGCTGTATAATTCATTTATAGGTAAGTTAAAGTAGACTAAAAGAAAGGCCGGTACTGTTGCACTAATTTGTTTTGCAACATTGTTTTCTTTGTTTTGGAGTTGTTTTTTTTTTTTAACAATAAAGGAGATCTAAAAGACTAAAAGAAAAAAACTCAAATTCAAATAAATACTTTAAAATTCAAATAAATACTTGGGATACTCAAAACTATTTAATAATATTGTTAGTTCTGTCAAATTATGTCCATTGTTGCTGTCACTGAAAAGAATTTAGTGAGGGTATCTTGCAGCAAGCATCTTTAGTTGCATTTACATCATATATTTACATCATAATTAGATTAAATTACTTGTGCTATGGACCTGATAGTTAAAAAATAAATTTTTATAATGCCTAAGCTTAGTTAGTTATGACAATTATTTTAATGTATATATTTTTATGATTTTCAAAGGTTGCTGTATTTTTTGGTGGTTTACCTATACAGAAGGATGAAGAAGTTTTAAAAAATAACTGTCCTCACATTGTAGTTGGTACACCAGGACGTATTTTAGCTTTAGTGAAAAATAAAAAACTAAATTTGAAAAACCTTAAACATTTTGTATTAGATGAGTGTGACAAAATGCTTGAGCAGTTAGGTAAGTTATTAGTCAATATTTTTAATGGGTATGTTAAGATGTATATTATTAAGGAAATTTGATTGAATGCATTTTTAAGTTAGACTGTGTAGTATTAAGAATTAAATGTGATTTATGTGGGGTTTTTTCCATGCACCAAAAGTTTGCTTTTGTAATTGTGCTTCTTAATAGGGAGTGTTATGAGAATCAATCTTGAGATGTTACATTACTATTACAACAGCTTATGAAAGGTACAATGAGTTTATTTATTATTAATCTCAGAGCAGAAAATTGGTTTAGCTTTAAAGAAAAAAAAAAAAAATGGTGAGGAGCTCTGAATAATAACATTTCATTTTAGACTTACTAAAAATGAAAGGAACTAAAAGTTTACAGTTTAGCAATATTTCCTTACATTGCTGTAATGATCTCACAGATATTGATTTTATTATAAAAGTAAATTATTTAAAAATGTTCTGTGTGTGGTAGTAAATGTGGCTGAAGAAAGGGAGAGGGCCTAAAGATATGATGGAGATTAGGCTAATAGCTAATAGTGATACCATTCTCATTGTACTTTAAAATGCTCACTGGCTGTGCCAAGACCAGATTTGCACATCAAAAGGTTGAGAGCCGTTAGCTGCCTGATAACTAGGTAGCTCAAGGTTAAGAACCTAGCCCACTAGCCTTCTGCCTTATTGCTGCTTCTGATTCTCTTATATGTTCTAAAATATGATCAAAAGTTACAAACAGCTGAAATAGGTTTATCAGTATAATCTGATTAACATTATCAACTAAAATTTCTAGGTTGGTTAATTCTTAGATATAAAAGAAAAATAATAATCCTTATTGGTTCGCTGCTCATCTGTTATTAAACATTCATTAGTTAAAATGAGGGACCGAAAGAAAAGGTCTCAATTATCATTTACAAAACAAAATTACTTTATCTCTCTTGTCATAGTCTTAATTATTTTTGTATTGTTAATTCGGAATCGGTTAAGGGGCGGGGTAGCTGGGAGGGTTAGTGCGCGTTGCCCCACAACACAGAGAACCAAATAATTTGAAACCAAATAATTATGAGTTCGAGACTCGATGCTTGCAGGCTTTTATCTCAGCATTTATTCCCCACCCTCACCCCCTGGACCGAGAAACCCCATATAGCCTTCAAAGACGAGGTAGGGGTTAACAAAAAAAAAAAAAAATTCGAAATCGGTTAGCAAGAATTAAATCATTAATTTAAAATAATGAAAAAAATAAAAAGATGCTAATAAAATAACTTGTGTTTTTGATCTAACCTTTTAATTGTTTGTTTACTATTATCACCAGGTAAATAAAGAGGTTGTAACTCGTTCACTAAATGCATAGAACTAGCTTAAGCAGTTAGTAGGGTATTTGTCATCTTCCGATATATATGTAGTTTGCAAGTCTGTACTATTTTTCTCTATCATCAATCGTATGAATTTGATTAAATTTCTGATTATACATTGACTATCAAGAGGCTGTTTTTCTTCTTTCTTTTTCAATTCATCAACAAGACACATGTCACGATTTTATATGGGATTGGACTTAGGCTGAATGTCCCCTGTAAAGGTGTACGGGGATCGGGGATATTGGGGATCACTTGTAGCTGGGTGGCTAGCGTAACAGCCTCCCATGCTAAAGGTCACGGGTTCAAACCCGCAGGTGGTCCTAGGATTTGTTAAGGGAGTAAAAAATCCTTAGTTACGCCGTCCTTCGGAGGGGACGTTAAAAGGTGGTCCCGAGCCTGTGCGATGTCAGGTACTCGTTAAAGATCCCTATTCTAATAAAATCTGGATAGGCAAAATTTAGGACTCCCACTGTAGCATCGTCTGATTAGCCATAGTAGCATAAAGTGACGTTAAATAAATAAAAAAAAGTGTACGAAAACAAACGGATGCCTACTCACCAACGATTCTTGTAGTGGATCTCCTAATACTGGAGGGATGTCAAGACAACTCCATCATAGGATTTTACATATCGCTTACTTTTCCCAGTGAATTTGGACTTTTTTTTTCTTAATTGCGCAATTAGTTACAATATATTTTAAAATAAGCTTATTAAAAATTACCATATATATTAAATGTAAAAACTTAATCTAATCATTAATTGTTTCTAATTTTAAATTATTATTAAAAGTTTAATTTTAATCTGTCTATCAACATAATTTTTGTTTGTCTGTTTTCCATCATTTTCAATTGAAATTTAATTCCATTTAAATCCATTGTAAAGTAAATCAGAATGATCATATGTTGTTGTGTGTTTTAGAGGAATTAATTTGTTTGTAAATACAGAATTAAGTTTGTTATGGTTACAAAATGAGAATTATGTCAAGGGTTTATTTTTTTACTTTGTTATATAAAAATAGTGTTAATTTGATGCTAATGTTGTAAATTAGGGTTTACATTTTTTTCTCCACTTTTATTTTCTTTAAGTGTATTTATTTTTTATATTAATTATATTATCTTAATTAATGAGTTCATCAATAAATAAGGTTTTAAAAGGGCATTTGGCATTATATTTGAACTTTTCCAATTTTATTTTATTTTTTAATAGATCTGACTTGAATTGAGCATGAAATTTTCTACAAAAATCATAATGGTTTTTTGCATTTATATTGAACATATGTATACATAAGCTTTAGCATATCTTTTGAGAATATGCTTACTTCATCCTATAATTTACCAATTTTAATTTTGTATTGATTTTTAATCATGTATTTTGCCCTAAAAGTGATGTATAAAAAAATGAAGGTAGTAAATTGCTATTTTTACTGAACAATGAAATTTATTTACAGACATGAGGCGTGATGTTCAGGAAATTTTTAGGAATACTCCTCACAGTAAGCAAGTTATGATGTTCAGTGCAACTCTTAGTAAAGACATAAGACCAGTTTGTAAGAAATTTATGCAAGATGTGAGTATTAGCTTCATTTTTTGTTTTTAATCTGGTAACGAACATTGGATTGTAATTGAGGTGTGATATTCATTTCTAAGTTTTTAAATTATTCAAACCTTGACAGAAAACAATTAATTTTCGTTTTTTACATTATTATTATTATAATTTAATTTTTTTAATCCATTGCTCAAAAACAGATAATGGCATTATATTTCTTGAAAGTATGTCTGCATTCATTTGTACCATATATTTTTCTTTATGAATGTAATTATGCGGATGTTAATTGATTAAAAAATAAAAATAAAACAAAAAACATAGTATTTTTCTCCAATTAAGTTTATATTAAGTTTGATATAAGCTATTGATTTTAGCCCATGGAAGTATATGTTGATGATGAAGCTAAGCTCACCCTGCACGGGCTTCAACAGCATTATGTTAAGCTAAAAGAAAATGAAAAAAATAAAAAATTATTTGATCTACTCGACATCTTAGAGTTTAATCAGGTAAGTAATTATCAGTTTTATTATTATTTTATTTTTATTATTTTCAGACTTCTTGATAAACATCTTCTCACCAATAAAACAATTCAAAGGAATGTTGATAATTCATGCTTTATAGTAATAAATATATAAAACTTTCAAATATATAGTGTATACATATTTAACAGTTAAAGAACAAAAAACTATTATTTTTAAGCATAAAAAAAAGATATGCTATTATAATTATTTAAAAAACTTTTTTGGAGCTCCATGTAACTTCATATTAAAATCTTGACGAGTAGTATTTTTGTGTTATTGGATAATCCTCACCAATTTTTAATCTACTTGCTTATTGATTATTAAACATTAGTGAGTAAAGAACAGTTTCTATAGATTTTGTCCATGCAGATAATACGGATGTTCAAAAATTATGTACACCATATTTTTTTAATTCTAACCTAGTGACTTATAAAATGCTACACTTGCAATTTTATCTTTGATCTTATGGTTGTTAGAAAAAAAAAAAAAAAAAAAAAAAAAAAAAAAAAATATATATATATATATATAATATATATATATATATATATATATTATATATATATATATATATTTATATATATATCCATTATTCTAAATATTTACGATTTTCAATATCATGCTCAGGCACTATCAAAATTTAAGTATGAAAAAGTAAAGGCAACAAGAATTGTATTTATCTTTGTTCAAATTATTTTAACAATGGTAATCTGATTTTTCAGGTTGTAATATTCGTGAAATCAGTTCAAAGATGTATGGCTTTGGCACAACTATTGTGCGATCAGAATTTCCCAGCTGTAGCCATTCATAGAGCTATGAGTCAAGAAGAGAGGCTTGCTAAGTACCAAGAATTCAAAGACTTTCAAAAGGTTTTTACATATGATATATTTTTAGTTTAAAGAAGATTAGATCTAATTAAGTCAAATCAATAAGCATTTTGTTTAAATTCCTTATCTGTAATCTTCAAATATATAAAACAATTTTTATTTTTCATTCTATTACTGCTTATCTAAGTTTACCAGGTGTAGAAGTATGAAACCGAATTTAAAAAATAAAAATTACGTGTCTGTTATTTAAAAATTATAAAAAATATTTTATTCAAAATAGTCTCCGTTGGAATTTATACTTTTTTCTCACCTCTTCGGCGGATTATGAATGCCATGCCAAAAAAACAATTCTACCTTTGAAGAGAACCAGTTGTCGAGTCATTTTCATACTAATTGAAGTGTTGTTCGGCGAGGGTATGTCCTAATAATGCGAATAGATGGTAATCAGATGGAGCCAAGTCAGGAGAATAAGCCGCATGCGCTAGTATTTCCCAATGGAACACCTTGATCGTATCCGTGATCCGTTTTACTGTGTGTGAGGGGGCATTTGCATGAAGCAAAATGACTTTATGTTGCCTTTTTGCATATTCCAGTCGTTTTTCACGTATTACCTGATTTAAATCGATCATTTGTTGTTGGTAGCGATCAGTGTTAACGGTTTCGCCAGGTTTTAGTAGCACCATAATATATTATACCCTTTGATCAAACCAAACGCACAGACAGCATTGTTTTCTTTCCAAAAACGATTTGCCTTGCAGTGGATGTTGATTGTTCATCTGGATTCACCCATGATTTACGACGCTTAGGATTCTGAAAATATATCCACTTTTCATCACATGTCACTATACATAAATAAATGATTTTCTTTTACATCTGACGAACAGCATTTGACAACTGGTTTTTTTATTATCTTGCTGCTTTTCATTAAGTTTATGTGGTACCCATTTTCCCTGAATCTTTTCCATAGCTTCCAGACGAAGAGGTACAGCTTTTTGCATCACATTTAATTGCATGAGTTCTTGTTGAGTCTGAGTATCGTCTTCATCCAATAAGGCTTGCAAGTCCTTGTCTTCAAACTTTTTCGGTGGTTTCCCATGCTTCTCGTTTCTCACATCAAAATCACCACTTTTAAATTCTAACCACTCAAAGCATTGAGTTTTGCCAAGAGCATGTTCACCATATGCTTCGACAAGCATTCTATGCGATTCTGCAGCAGTTTTCGTCAAATGATAGAGAACCAATGCTGTCCGCAAATCATAGTTTGTAGGCACAAAACTCGACATGTCTGAGGTTATAGAAAAATATACTGGTGTATGAAACTTGGGTTATTGTATGTTTACAAACTTCGTCAGCTGTTAGAGGGAGAAGATGGCACTACAGAAGTGGTTTTATGGTTTTTAAACTGACAGTGAGCACCATCTATAGGGAAATTTCAGTTTCATACTATTACACCTGGTCGAGTTTTTTTAAAATTAACAGGCTTTATGCAGTTTAATACACTTCAAATTAGTATTTTTATATATATTTTTAAAGTATATATATTTTAAGTGCTTTCCTAGAGTTGATCCCCCTATCACTTAAAATTGACATCTCTTTCAGAAATAACTATTTTAATATTATTTTATCCTCGCCGCCGAAAGGCACAAGGAGGAAGAAGAAGAATATGTTATTTCATATGTAATTATGTGACTTTTTTTTCAGAGAATTCTTGTTGCTACTAACTTATTTGGAAGAGGGATGGATATTGAAAGAGTAAACATTGTGTTTAACTATGACATGCCTGAAGATTCTGATACTTACCTCCATAGAGTAGCAAGAGCTGGACGTTTTGGAACTAAGGTAAATTTGTATGCATTTGCTTGGAAGTACATCTGTTTTTATTTATTTATTTATTTTTTTTAACATCAACCAACTCAAATTAAGGCCATCAGGACGGACTATCCTACATGTTACCAACCTATTCTTGCCAAGGTTGGGAAAATTAATCATTCCTTGGATCAAAGAGCAGCACTCAAAACTTGTTGCCAAGGTGAGGTACCAAGACGTTTACTCTCAGAACCACCTGACAAGGGTATGATTATTATAATGGAGGCCATTTTGATGGAGCCTGTCGAGATACACCTCAGTATTCTCAACTAAGATGGGGCACCGTTTCTCTCTGCCCTGTGATAGTTTAATTTTTTTATGTGATGAATCCATGGAATAAATCTTAATCTTCTCACCAACTTGAATAGGTTGGTAACCTTCCTTCCTTTGTTAAAGTAAATAAGTAATTTTTAAAGCCTTTTTCGAGCTAAATTACAATGATGTATTAACTATTGTTACATAAGCATGTTTTTGTGTTGAAATAAAGAAGTAATTTATGGAATAATTATTCAATTTTTGTACAAACATTTTTAGGATGTTTAGTTTATGGAAATCTTAGTTTCTATAGAAATGTTTATTTTCCATTAAATATTATTATGGAAATTATCATCTAAAATATTAATCATTAATTTTTTATTACATACTACTTTAATTTATTGGATCATATTTAAAAACAAAATATCACCTTTCTGAGACAGTACATTATACATCTATGTTTCTACTTCTTCCTTACATTGTTTTCAACTTTTAATTTGCTTTCATTGAGATCCAATTTGATTTATTGTTTCCAACAAACAAACTGAAAAAATGCTTTTGTTAGATTATAAAGGGGATAAGACCTTATACTAAGCCTGTTTTGAAATAGTTAAACTCCTGTAAAAAAGTTGTAAAGGTGGGTCCACACTATGCTGTGGTAGGCTGGGTGGGCTGAGCAGCATTGGTGTGGACAACCCAGGCAGCTTTGCCAGGATGGAAATACCCGCCCCATACCGATTCCTACCTGCAGAAAATCAGCCCGGATCAAAGGAAGCCAAAACGCTTATGCTGTGCAAAACAAAAATATAGTGTGGGAATGTCCCAGGGGCCTTGGCTTAGGTCAACATTAAACCTTGGGTCTGCCTCATCCAAAATTGAATCTTTTATTAATTTGCTTGCCTTGTATTGTTGCTGTCTTCTCCTATAGCTCGGGCATACCCAAAATCTTCATCAACGTTTTTGGAGTCTAACTTGAAACAAGTATCACCACAGCCTTAGCTTATATAGCGACGTCATAATCGATAATATTTTTTAAAATGACATAGGGACAAAAAAAAAATCTAAATGAAAGTTTCGCTTCAACTAAGTTACCCTCTCTCTATGATGAAAGTAAACTAAAAGGTAGAAATAACCCAATCGGTTTCTATTCAGTGTGGACGCTGTGCCATGGTAGTGCTTGCTGCTTAGCTCGCCAGGTTCAGCTTGTCTGGCGTATTGCTGCATAGTGTGGACCCGGGTTTCTGTCTTTGGCACATATTTATCCGTTTAAATTGCCCTGAAAGGAAATCAATTTGCAGACCTCATTTTCACTCTTTTAAGCGATCCAACTGATATTAAATGAGGGTCTTGTAGTCACCTCATTAACTTTGTATAACACAACATATTTGCTATTTATACAGAATGTATCAGTGCATACACATTTGGGCTCCACTCAGCATGTACTATTTTGCTTTGCTTGTTTGATGTTTGTTGTAATCCTAATTTCAATAAACCTCTGGCAGTACATGGAAACGCAACCTGCAGACATTTATTTCTAATATGTTAATGAGTAGACAAAATTATTATTGACATCTTTGTTCAAAGATGAAAAGATCAAAATTATTTAGTGCTTCAGTATATTTAAAAACAAATAGTTCTAAGCAAAATATGGTAACTACCATATGATTTAGATTAAAAAAAAAAAGAAAAAAAAGAAATATAAGAAGAAAGCAAACAAAAGTAATAAAGGATTATGATGGCACACATCAAAATAAGTGTACACATATCTCAATGTTTTATTTCATGGCCACTTTTATAATATTTTTTAACAATAATTTTTTTTTTTTTTTTACATTCATTAACAAATGTATTTATTATTTCTAGGGCTTGGCTATAACATTTGCTAGTGACGAGGCTGACGCTAAAGTTCTGAATAATGTTCAAGATAGATTTGATGTTAATATTACTGAGTTACCTGAAGAGATTGACCTTTCATCTTATAGTAAGTTGTTTTTTTCAACAGTTTATCTTTTAGTAATTTTGTTTTATTTAAATGTTATAATTTAAATTTATTTTATTTCATTTATTTTTTGTGTGTGTTTTATTGTTTTATTTTAATATAAAAGATTATTGTTTCTTTTTGGCTCTATGCTAAGTGATTCATTATGAAGAAAAAGTCTTTTAATTTAATTAGTAGTCACAAGAAGATGAAAGATTAAGATTACTTAACGATAGCCATATCTCTAAATAAATCCCTCATTAATCTCTTTTAGCTTCCTCTTATGTCCATATGCATTTATGATGTTTTAAAACTTGTTCTCAAAGTTCTATTGTAATTTTTTTCATTGTTTCTCAATTAGGTATTATCTTTTTACTTTTGTTAAGATAATATTTTAACACAATAATGTTATTTTCATTATTAGTAATGTATATATATTTTTTTCTTTCAGTTGATGGACGATAACCAATACATTACAATATTGAGGAATTTCCACTTCAGTGTATTTTATTTTACTTAAGATTAATTGTGAGTGTCAGTGATTTTCAAGGACTCAATTGTATGTTTTCATTTTTGTAATAGATCTTGTGAAGAACTGATAATAGTTATTCATTAAATTAATTCATTTATAATATTCTGGTCATATAAAACAAGAAACATTGTCTTGATCATATATTCCTTTTGTACATTAATTTTTAACTGTTATAAAAATTATCTTTTTAGTTAAAAATAAATGGTGATAAAAAGAATGATGTCTACTTTTAAATAGTTCTAAGAACAGTGTAGAAAGTTATTTGTCCTTGAAGTAATTTTGTTCCATGAACAATGTCTTTTTATAATAAATATTTTTAATTTAATCCTGTAATTAACTTTGTGTTCTATTTTTTCCTTTATAATTTACTTGGTAACTCTAGCAATTTATCTTTTAATGTAATTAAGATGCTTATTTTATTTTTATGCTATTTTTACTTTCACTTACCTATATATGTAGTAAGGGAAAGTATTGCAATCGTAAAAATTGTTGAACTCAAAATAGGCGTAGGGTATGATGACCCTACACTACAAAATGCATCGAGAAACGTGAGTGGATTCTCCTAGGAGATTACACTGCGAGGCCCAGAGCCTACACGGTCTGTCGCGCCACTGGAAGAAGAACAAATCCAAACTACCAAGTCTCACTAAGAGATGTGTATGTGGTGGGTCTAGCTTTAAAACAATTAGTTGTACAAAACTGAAGTTTTATATTTAAAAAGCATACGTATCTGAGATGTTACTGCAACTTTTTCAACAAAATCGGCGAACCGAAGAGCCACTTAATACCATGCATTTTGAATCTTTTATGATTTTCTCAAAAACAGCTTTAACGCTTTTGTTTAGAATTGCTATATCAATGCAAAATGTAATGGGTTTGATATAAAAGTTTAAGCTTAAATGCCAATATTTAACCTCTAAATAATTGTCTACCTCTAAAGCACTACTTATAGCTTTTTTAAATCTTGATTTCAAGAAAGGAGGTAAGTGAAAATTGTGTGTTGTTTGATCCAGGTTTTTATCTTGCATTATTCAATCCCTTTTAGCTTATAGCGATCTATAAATTTGAAAAGAAAAGGCTGGAGTGAGTAATGGAAATACTATAATAAAATAATATCAACAGAATTGGACTGTTAACAGTTCATACAGAAATAAAATTTATACCGAGTTGGAATATAGTTTACTCATTTCATGATAATGTTAATTCAAAAATTTTTATACATTGTCTTATTGCTTAGTAAAGAAATTATCTGGAGTACAGGGTACATTGCTAGTGTTTAAGTTGCATGGTCTTCTTTTCTTTTATTTTGGTGAACAAAAACATTTTATTAGAGTTAATAGTTCCATTTTTAATGAGGTTGGCAAATGTAACGATTATAGCATATGTTGAAATCAACCGAAAAAGCTGCATAAGTGGGGCTTTGCAAGCACGATGGAAGAAAAATTTATTTATTTCAGTTTTGTGAGAATATCTAAAGAACTTAATGAAGTTATTAATATAATATTTGATAATTGTGTGATGTGCAGCTGCTTGTATTACACTCAAAGACTGATATTTTATGTAATTTCTACTTATAACATTTTTTGATAAATTGTTTAAGAATGTCCATTACTGATTCAGAGCAAGTAATTTATGTATTCAGAAGTTATTGAACAACTGCTGATAAAAATTTCTATAAATAAGTAATTTATATTTATTGTTATGGATTTGATGGAGAAACTTCATTATTGCATTTAACTTTTCTTCTATTGGGTTGTCCAGAAAATTATGCAGGATTACGGTTTTAGAATAAAAGAAAAATATACCGTTTTTCATTATTCAAAATAAGTCTCTATTATTTTCAATACATTTATACCAACATCTCGGCAGCTCTTCCATTCTCTCTTAATAGAATTTGGAACCCATTGAATTTATAAATAAAAAAACTCATTTTTTATTGCTCTTCAATCAATAATGTTTTTATTTTGTAAAAAGCGATCCAGGTGTTAACTAAAAGTAATCAGTTGAAGAAAGGTCCATAGAAGAGAGCAGGTGTGGCTAAGTCAAATAGCCATGAGATATGTGGTGGAGCATTGTCATGTGACAGAATGAGCTCTTTCTGATTGATCTAAGATGGCTTCATAATTGCCAATTTCTGATGCATTATGTCAATTTGTTTACTATACAATTCAGTATTGATGGCTTCATGATAATTGCAGGTGTAGTGAATCAGACCAAATGAAGTAATTATAAAAAATTACCTTTTTCATAATTTTGGAAAATCTGCTGCATCCTACTTTGTCCAGAATGTCAGCTGTTATCATAAAAGGTAAACTTTTCTATTAAATGTTAATGGAATAAGTGAGGCACAAATTTCAAAACGCTAATTTTTTTTGTTGGTCGTTTAGTGAATGAGGAACCAAACTTTTGGGTTTTTCACCTTTTCCATTGATCAAATTGGTCATCCATAGTCTTTTTTCTTGCACAAGTTTCCCTGCAAGTTCATAAACAGTCGTCGCCCAGGCTCAGAACCTCATCAAGAATTTACCTTTCTTCAGAAGGATTGCCAAAGATTTTTTAATTCCCATAAAATAATATAAGCTATTTAAAATAATTCATCAGAGGAGAAGTCCTTCCACAATCTTTGTCTTTCAGGCTGAAGTCTCCTCATAACTTTTGGAACCACCCTTGAATGGTACTCTCACTGATATTGCCTATGTCTCACACCTTGCTGATGTTATTAGCTGTTTGAGCCTATTCCCACCGAGTTTAAACTTGTAAAATAAAATTATATGAAAATCATACTTAGACATCTTACTAAAGACTAGGGAAATACTCCTGAGGTAAAGAAATTATTTCCTTTTGGATGAGGATTAATAAGTGTTGAAATTGATACAAATAAATAAACCCAGCAAATACAAAAATTGTATTATATAGAGGGTTATTTAAAGAAAAACCTAAAATAATGCATTTTTTTGCAGACAACCCAATAAAGATTTCAAGTCTTTTTATTCACCTGTTTTTTCTCTAAAGAGACATTTTCTGCCTTTGATTTTAACCTATACATTTTTTACTAAATGCATCATTTTTAAACATTTTGTACTTTTCACTTACAGTAAGTCGTACTCTCAGGTAGGATGAAATTTTAAATTAACTATAAAATATGCAATAAAGTCATTTATTGTTGTAAGGGTTAAAAATAATCAGAACTTTTACATCACTATATGTACTGATTAATAAAAAAGATTTGTTTTGCATATACAGATAAAGTTACATAGTTGGCTCAGAATAGGTTTGTTCTATTCAAAATAAACATAAAAACCATTAAAATATAATTATTAATATATTATTATATTATTAAAAGATAGAAACGTTTTTTTTATTAATCTAAATTTAATTTGGTTACAAAAGTGAACTTTTCAGGAGTTTGATTTAATTTGAATAGCATAAACGGATAAATCGAAAACAAAAAAAAATCTGAAACAACTTTAAAACAGATCATTTCAAAAAATTGTATGCAACACTTTTTTTTTTTGCGTAGTTATAAGGAAATCTGCTTCCAAAAGTATTGGACCTTTGAGAATACTTAAGATCTTCCTCATCTAGTCTCTTTTAACTTCAACATTCTGTAGAATAACAGAATATCATTACACCTATTCCAAGAATAATATTTTTTGTAACACTTTGAAATAATATTTGGAGAATAAACAAATAGAAAAAAGAAAACTTTCTTGACATTGGTTTGTAATACACACGGTAAATTCAATAATTTAATTAATGGTCTGGAAATTAATATATATAATTGCTAATCCCAACTTCTATCCCCAGTCTTGTTTCATAGTTAAAGTTCAGATATGATTTCATAAATATTTTATTAACTTCCGAAGCTTCACAATATTTCAGTCATTAAAACTAATACAATGTGTCATCATCGTGGGATTATTTTATCCTTTCTTTTTTGATTCCATTGATTGAATTTTACACCTGGTTCCATAAATAATGATGAACAGTCCAGAGGATGTTTTGGCCAAATAATGTCAGCTTGTGATGATATGATTTTCCAACCTCTATCAACATCACTCTCACACATTATTCTACTGCATATTGCATATCGTATAAAATTTGTTTCTCCAAATTTACCTTGATTTAAAAATATTTCTTTGCCCTCTAAAAGTACTCTCAGAAGATCCGATGTCAGCCTATTGTGACCCTACACATTAAAATAATATTAAAATTATTACGCACCAATATCTACTTAAACTATTGCTAATGTCTAATCTCTAACACATTGTTATTTGTTCTCATTTCGAGAATTTATTGTCCTCACACTCATGCCAATTTTAAGCGAGATAGAACTATGTGGATGTTACAATTGAGACTTAGATTTCCGAAAGTTAATGAAGGACATTTTTTCAGAATTGATATTTTGAAATATTTGTATTCTCATCATTTAGTTTTATCTATATCATCTATTTTATTTTATTTAATGAACTCTCAAGTTCTTTAAAAATGCGATTTAGAAATTCACCTTTTTCTAAAAGTACTAATTACGCATTTAGTTTCGTTCCAAATCATACTAAAACATTCCATTCCATAACTTTAATATAGTGTTTAAAATATAATAGTTTTTATTTTTTTATTTTACTGCGAAAATAATAAAATAAATTGGTTTAATAATATAGTAATAAGAGATTTGTGGGCTACCTGTAAAATTTCCTAGTATGGATGTAGTACCTTTTGGAAATCAACTTCACAATTGTGGTGATGGCCTATTAGTGAATATTATTTAGTTTATGAAATTGGCTAAAATCATTTGTCATTGCTTATTTATTATAATTGGTTAGTTATAAATGTGCATATTAAAATGTAGTTGGTAGGTGCAATCTATCAATTCTCGTATTTCCACTCCGGTAACTGTATAGTCCAGGAGCCGAGGCCGAAAAATGCGAATTATAAGAAGAAAATTTTCAATGTGATTTTCATATTTTAGCCAACTTGTACGACAATATTTTTTTTGTCTGCCAGCTCATACTGGTCGGAATCAAAAATGGCGGCCATTCAAAACGGTCACTAAAAACCGAAAAATATGATTATTTGAAGACGATTCTTTCTTTTCATTTATTAAACTAGGTCACTACCTGATACAAAAAAAATTTGTCTGCCCATTCTAGTTGGTCGGGTTCATCCGGCAGACATGATTCAAAAAGCACGCTCTAAGAACCAAAATTTTGTATTATTTGAAGACGTTTCTTTCTTTTCTAATATAAAACTAGGTCTTTACCTGATACAAAAAAACTTTGTCTGCCCATCGTAGGTGGTCGGATTAGCAGAGCAGACAAAATCCAAAAGCACGCTTTAAGGACCGAAATTTCGTATCATTTGAAGACGTTTCTTTCTTTTCTAATATGAAACTAGGTCTTCGCCTGATACGAAAAAACCTTGTCTGCCCATCATAGGTGGTCGGATTAGCAGAGCAGACAAAATCCAAAAACACACTTTAAGGACCAAAATTTCGTATTATTTGAAGACGTTTCTTTCTTTTCTAATATGAAACTAGGTCTTCGTCTGATACGAAAAAACTTTGTCTGCCCATCATAGGTGGTCGGGTTCAACTAGCAGACAAAATCAAAAAACACACTTTAAGGACCAAAATTTTGTATTATTTGAAGACGTTTCTTTCTTTTCTGATATCAAACTTTGACTTCACCTGATCATAAAAAACTTTGTCTGCCTATCGTAGGAGGTCGGGTTCAACTAGCAGACAAAATCAAAAAACACACTTTAAGGACCAAAATTTTCTATTATTTGAAGACGTTTCTTTCTTTTCTTATATCAAACTAGGTCTATACCTGATGCAAAAAATCTTTGTCTGCCCATCGTAGGTGGTCGGATTCAACTGGCAGACATGATGCAAAACCACGCAATAGGTTAAGACCCTAAATTTTGAATTATTAGAAGACGCTTCTTTCCTTTCTTATCTGAAACTAGATCTTCACCTATAACAAAAAAATTATGTCTGCCCATCCTAGGTGGTCGGAATCATGTGGCAGACAAGAACCAAACAGTAAGCATTGAGACTTTTTTAATGGTTATTTTGTTCGTATGATATTAGCATAGATGAAATTGAATGATTTCTAGGAATCAATGTGTGTTTATGGTGGCGGATCCGAAGGGAAAAAGGTCTAAAACGATCTAGTTCTCTTTTTGGAACAGATGGGGAGAAGTAATAACGTAATTACCATAACATTATGTATAATATGGACAAATATATCACGGTACCTATAATACCTACAGAAATCTATCAGATCTCGAATTGATGCTTATTCAATTTCCATTAATGTATATTGTAATGAGTATTTTCGTATAATGAGTGGTTTCGGTGATATTTACCTTCAAATGTTAATACGTTAAAAAGAATTATCGTATTTAGAACACAAAACATTATATGGACAAAGATATATCGATATCTGCATGATCTCCAGACGTCTATCACTTCTTATCTTAAAGCTTATTAGAAGCTTGTTTATTTTTATTATTATGAGTATTTTGGTAAAATGAGCGGTTCCGATGATATCGGGCTGAAGACTGTTAAAAGTCGATAAATTCCTCTGCTTAAGACACAATGCATTATATAGACAAAAATATCTCGGTACCTGCAAGACCTACAGATATCTATCAGCTTTCAAATTGACGCTTATTAAATTTCGATCGATGAATATCGTAATGTGTATTTTCGTATAATAGGTGTTTATTGTAATATTTAATGCTAAAATGAGGTCAATTCCTGTATTTCGGACCCAATGCATTCAATGGACAAAGAAATCTTGGAAACTATAAGACCTACAGGCGTCTATCACCTCTTATATTAAAGCTTATTAGAAGGTTGTTAATTTTTATTATTTTGAGTAGTTTGGTAAAATGAGCGGTTTCTATGATATCGTAATTAAATTTCGTATCATTTGAAGACGTTTCTTTCTTTTCTAATATGAAACTAGATCTTCGCCTGATACGAAAAAACCTTGTCTGCCCATCATAGGTGGTCGGATTAGCAGAGCAGACAAAATCCAAAAACACACTTTAAGGACCAAAATTTCGTATTATTTGAAGACGTTTCTTTCTTTTCTAATATGAAACTAGGTCTTCGCCTGATACGAAAAAACTTTGTCTGCCCATCATAGGTGGTCGGGTTCAACTAGCAGACAAAATCAAAAAACACGCTTTAAGGACCAAAATTTCGTAATTATTTGAAGACGTTTCTTTCTTTTCTAATATGAAACTAGGTCTTTGCCTGACCAAAAAAAACTTTGTCTGCCCATCGTAGGTGGTCGGGTTCAACTAGCAGACAAAATCAAAAAACACACTTTAAGGACCAAAATTTTGTATTATTGATACGAAAAAACCTTGTCTGCCCATCTTAGGTGGTCGGATTAGCAGAGCAGACAAAATCCAAAAACACACTTTAAGGACCAAAATTTCGTATTATTTGAAGACGTTTCTTTCTTTTCTAATATGAAACTAGGTTTTTCGCCTGATACGAAAAAACTTTGTCTGCCCATCATAGGTGGTCGGGTTCAACTAGCAGACAAAATCAAAAAACACGCTTTAAGGACCAAAATTTCGTAATTATTTGAAGACGTTTCTTTCTTTTCTAATATGAAACTAGGTCTTTGCCTGACCAAAAAAAACTTTGTCTGCCCATCGTAGGTGGTCGGGTTCAACTAGCAGACAAAATCAAAAAACACACTTTAAGGACCAAAATTTTGTATTATTTGAAGACGTTTCTTTCTTTTCTGATATCAAACTTTGACTTCACCTGATCATAAAAAACTTTGTCTGCCTATCGTAGGAGGTCGGGTTCAACTAGCAGACAAAATCAAAAAACACACTTTAAGGACCAAAATTTTCTATTATTTGAAGACGTTTCTTTCTTTTCTTATATCAAACTAGGTCTATACCTGATGCAAAAAATCTTTGTCTGCCCATCGTAGGTGGTCGGATTCAACTGGCAGACATGATGCAAAACCACGCAATAGGTTAAATGAGCGGTTTCTATGATATCGGGCTGAAGACTGTTAAAATTAGATCAATTCCTCTGTTTAAGACACAGTGCATTTTATAGAACAATATATCTCGGTACCTGCAAGACCTAGAGACATCTACCAGCTTTCAAATTCACGCTTATTCAATGTCCATTAATGTATATCGTAATGAGTATTATTCCATGATAGATGGTTTCTGTGATATTACCTTCATAACGTTAAAATTGGGCCTATTCTCATATTTAGGGCACAATCTATTATAAGGAAAAATATATCTTGATACCCATAAGACCTACAGACATCTATTACCTCTTATATTAAAGCTTATTAGAAGCTTGTTAATTTTTATTATTATGAATATTTTAGTAAAATATGCGGTTTCTATGATATCGGGCTGAAGACTGTTAATAGTAGATGAATTCCTCTGTTTAAGACACAGTGCATTATATAGACCAATATAGCTCGGTACCTGCAAGACCTAGAGACATCTATCAGCTTTCAAATTCACGCTTATTCAATGTCCATTAATGTATATCGTAATGAGTATTATTCCATGATAGGTGGTTTCTGTGTATTACGTTCATAACATTAAAATTGGGCCTATTCTCGTATTTAGGGCACAATCTATTATAAGGAAAAATATATCTTGATGCCCATAAGACCTACAGACATCTATTACCTCTTATATTAAAGCTTATTAGAAGCTTGTTAATTTTTATTATTATGAATATTTTGGTAAAATATGCGGTTTCGCCGATATTAAGTTGATGAAGTTAAATTTCTGTCGACTCTCGTATGACGGATACAATGTATTATATCGAAAAAGTTATATCGATACCTAAAAGACCTATAGACGTCTCTTAGGTCTAAAATGTAACCTTATTAGATTACTTTTAATATATGTTCTTAAGAATTTTTGGTAAAATGTTCGGTTCCGATCCATTGGAAGAATGGACGAAGTGAATGAAGATTTTTTATTTAAGAACCACATTATGAGAAGTAAAATCAGCTTTTATTAAGGTCAAAGGCAAACGTAGGCTTAATAGGTTCGACTAAGTTAAACACACAGTGTCCTAAATCCTAGAATGTCTGCCTTTTTTTTTAATTTATATTATAAAGGGCCAAAATCATAGAAACAGCGCGTTATACAAAAATACTCATAATAATCAACATTAATAGAAATCGAATAATTGTTAATTTAAGAGGTGATAGGTGTCTGTTAGACCAATTGGTGCAAATTTATCTACATAGTAAATTGAGTTTTAAACATGAGAAATAAACTAATTTTAACATCGTTCAACCCAGTATCTTAGAAACTACCAATTTTACCATCATACCTATAATAGTAAACATTTATAGAACTTGAATGAGCATTAATGTGTAATTTTGTTGGTATCTAGATGACTATCCAAACATTTTTTATTGAACGCAGGAATTGATTGGCTTTAAACATTAAGCTCAAAATGATCGGAACCGAACATTTTACCAAAAATATCATAAGAACATATATTAAAAGTAATCTAATAAGGTTACATTTTAGACCTAAGAGACGTCTATAGGTCTTTTAGGTATCGATATAACTTTTTCGATATAATACATTGTGTTCGTCATACGAGAGTCGACCGAAATTTAACTTCATCAAGTTAATATCGGCGAAACCGCTTATTTTACAAAACTAATAATAATAATACAAATTAACAAGCATCTAACAAGCTTTAATATGAGAAGTGATAGACGTCTGTAGGTCTTATAGGTATCAAGATATATTTGTCCATATATTGTGTTCTAAATACGATAATTATTCATATCTTAACCTATGAAGGTTAATATCAAAGAAACATCCCATGGTACAGCAATACTCATTATAGTATACATTAATAAACATTGAATAAGCGTCAATTTGAAACCTTATAGATGTCTCTATGTCATGCAGGTACCGAGATATCTTGGTCTATATAATGCACTGTGTCTTAAACAGAGGAATTCATCTACTATTAACAGTATTCAGCCCGATATCATAAAAACCGCATATTTTACCAAAATATTCATAATAATAAAAATTAACAAGCTTCTAATAAGCTTTAATATAAGAGGTAATAGATGTCTGTAGGTCTTATGGGTATCAAGATATATTTTTCCTTATAATAGATTGTGCCCTAAATATGAGAATAGGCCCAATTTTAACGTTATGAAGGTAATATCACAGAAACCACCTATCATGGAATAATACTCATTACGATATACATTAATGGACATTGAATAAGCGTGAATTTGAAAGCTGGTAGATGTCTCTAGGTCTTGCAGGTACCGAGATATATTGGTCTATATAATGCACTGTGTCTTAAGCAGAGGAATTGATCTAATTTTAACATTCTTCAGCCCGATATCATAGAAACCGCTCATTTTACCAAACTACTCAAAATAATAAAAATTAACAACCTTCTAATAAGCTTTAATATAAGAGGTGATAGACGCCTGTAGGTCTTATAGTTTCCAAGATTTCTTTGTCCATTGAATGCATTGGGTCCGAAATACAGGAATTGACCTCATTTTAGCATTAAATATTACAATAAACACCTATTATACGAAAATACACATTACGATATTCATTGATCGAAATTTAATAAGCGTCAATTTGAAAGCTGATAGATATCTGTAGGTCTTGCAGGTACCGAGATATTTTTGTCTATATAATGCATTGTGTCTTAAGCAGAGGAATTTATCGACTTTTAACAGTCTTCAGCCCGATATCATCGGAACCGCTCATTTTACCAAAATACTCATAATAATAAAAATAAACAAGCTTCTAATAAGCTTTAAGATAAGAAGTGATAGACGTCTGGAGATCATGCAGATATCGATATATCTTTGTCCATATAATGTTTTGTGTTCTAAATACGATAATTCTTTTTAACGTATTAACATTTGAAGGTAAATATCACCGAAACCACTCATTATACGAAAATACTCATTACAATATACATTAATGGAAATTGAATAAGCATCAATTCGAGATCTGATAGATTTCTGTAGGTATTATAGGTACCGTGATATATTTGTCCATATTATACATAATGTTATGGTAATTACGTTATTACTTCTCCCCATCTGTTCCAAAAAGAGAACTAGATCGTTTTAGACCTTTTCCCTTCGGATCCGCCACCATAAACACACATTGATTCCTAGAAATCATTCAATTTCATCTATGCTAATATCATACGAACAAAATAACCATTAAAAAAGTCTCAATGCTTACTGTTTGGTTCTTGTCTGCCACATGATTCCGACCACCTAGGATGGGCAGACATAATTTTTTTGTTATAGGTGAAGATCTAGTTTCAGATAAGAAAGGAAAGAAGCGTCTTCTAATAATTCAAAATTTAGGGTCTTAACCTATTGCGTGGTTTTGCATCATGTCTGCCAGTTGAATCCGACCACCTACGATGGGCAGACAAAGATTTTTTGCATCAGGTATAGACCTAGTTTGATATAAGAAAAGAAAGAAACGTCTTCAAATAATAGAAAATTTTGGTCCTTAAAGTGTGTTTTTTGATTTTGTCTGCTAGTTGAACCCGACCTCCTACGATAGGCAGACAAAGTTTTTTATGATCAGGTGAAGTCAAAGTTTGATATCAGAAAAGAAAGAAACGTCTTCAAATAATACAAAATTTTGGTCCTTAAAGTGTGTTTTTTGATTTTGTCTGCTAGTTGAACCCGACCACCTATGATGGGCAGACAAAGTTTTTTCGTATCAGACGAAGACCTAGTTTCATATTAGAAAAGAAAGAAACGTCTTCAAATAATACGAAATTTTGGTCCTTAAAGTGTGTTTTTGGATTTTGTCTGCTCTGCTAATCCGACCACCTATGATGGGCAGACAAGGTTTTTTCGTATCAGGCGAAGACCTAGTTTCATATTAGAAAAGAAAGAAACGTCTTCAAATGATACGAAATTTCGGTCCTTAAAGCGTGCTTTTGGATTTTGTCTGCTCTGCTAATCCGACCACCTACGATGGGCAGACAAAGTTTTTTTGTATCAGGTAAAGACCTAGTTTTATATTAGAAAAGAAAGAAACGTCTTCAAATAATACAAAATTTTGGTTCTTAGAGCGTGCTTTTTGAATCATGTCTGCCGGATGAACCCGACCAACTAGAATGGGCAGACAAATTTTTTTTGTATCAGGTAGTGACCTAGTTTAATAAATGAAAAGAAAGAATCGTCTTCAAATAATCATATTTTTCGGTTTTTAGTGACCGTTTTGAATGGCCGCCATTTTTGATTCCGACCAGTATGAGCTGGCAGACAAAAAAAATATTGTCGTACAAGTTGGCTAAAATATGAAAATCACATTGAAAATTTTCTTCTTATAATTCGCATTTTTCGGCCTCGGCTCCTGGACTAGTACGTATCGCGTCGAATTCAAAAACTAAGTATGTATTGCGCCAAATATGTATATATATATAATATAGTTTGAATGCGTATTGACATTTTCATTAGGAAATTAGTATTGGTTTAAAGCTTACTTTCATTCTGAAGCATACTAAACCCATTGAAGCTGGGGATACTATCTCAAATCTTGCATCTGTTCTGACGAGAGATTCAAAATGTTTCGCAAGTCGTATATGGTTCCTAATGTGATCTTGTAGTCCACTCACTCCGTACAATCTGAGGGTGAACCATAATTTTAGTGCCCTGAATCTCCTTCCTAAAGAAATCTCCCAGTTCTGTAAGAAGAAGAAATAAATGCTAAATAATTGTGAAACTGGTCGAAAAGCTATTGAATGCCAAGGTGGCTGAAGAAGGAAGATAGATTTCTAGGTCCTTTTTTCCGACATGATCTTTTACAAAATAACGGACAGAAACAAGAAGTGTTATTACTCCGCCTCTTTCCATGAGCTAACCAGAAGTCTTCTTATAAAACAATAGCACTGTGAACCATAAACCTCAGCACTATGTTTTCAACCTGACGTTTCATCCATTTTATTTAAAAAAATCCTTATTATTAAAATAAATTTGTGTTTAAATGAATATATAAATATCTAATATGATCTAAATATGAATATCAAATAAATATTTATAGTAATGTTTTGACAAGTTGAAAATTTGCCATCTGCATATGTAATAAGCAAATATGCTAACACTTTAAGATAAATACAAACAAATACTATCGAGATTCAAACAAAAATAAAGATTACTGAGGAAAACTAAATTCCCACTTCAATGGAAATACTCGCGTATTACTATGATTTACAACAAGGACAAAAATACTCCCTCATCATACGGACCAATAAGATTACTTCCTCTTTACTCCAAAATGTTCGAATATCTACTACATAAAAGGCTTCTTGACGTACTAGCAATGGCAATAGCAATAGCAGACCATCTGTTTGGATTTTGAAGGGTTGGATTGCATTCCTTAACATTGCACCAACTACACAGAGTGACGGACTACATATCCACGACACTAGAGCAGAAATTATATTATATTTCTCGACATTGCTCAAGCATTCGACAGAGTTTGGCACCAGGGGTTTCTCTTTAAACACTAAGACTATATTTCCACCTACTTACTTTTATTAATTCTTTTCCTTCTCACAAGTTTTTCTCTGTCCAACATGGATCAGTGCTATCTTCTATTAGATATATCGCGGCAAGAGTTCCCCAAGGTGCAGTGCTCGCTCCACTACTCTACATTTTTTACACGGTTGAGATACATTGCAGCTCTCACATCCTAACAGAAACATATGCAGACGAAACAGCAATCTTAACAAGACATACAAATACAACGCTTGCCTCAGAGACCCAAAAATAATGTTTAATAAAATTACATGACTGGTTCAAAGTCTGGAAAATCCGATTGAATCATGACAAATCAAACCGCACCACCTTCACTAGTCGACAAGAGACGTATCCTCCAGTTTTCTTAGACCACACACAAATTTCACAGACGGACAACGTACGCTATATTGGTCTGGCGTTTGACCGAAGAATGACATGGGGTCCTGATACCGAGAAAAAAACCCTTAACCAAGATGACTGAGACTTCTTTACTCGCTGTTTTCAAACACTCAAAACTAAAAATTGGACAGAAATTAAACACATATACTTATTTATTGAAACCTATTTGGGCTTGGGCATCTCAGATATATATGGGACATCTACTAAGACTCACATATTGAGGGTGTATAGTCGACTGTAGAAACTATTATAGGTGGAATAGTCAGGAATCAGTCATTTTTAAAAAGTTTTAATTTTGCCAACGTTTCGGCTCAAGCTTGTGAGCCATCATCAGGGCATTACTGAGCCATGTCCAAGCATAAACTGGAAAAAGCATGAGTTTATGCTTGGACATGGCTCAGTAATGCCCTGATGATGGCTCACAAGCTTGAGCCGAAACGTTGGCAAAATTAAAAACTTTTTAAAAATGACTGATTCCTGACTATTCCACCTATACTAAGACTCACATTAACAAACTTCAAATATTTCAAGCTAAAATTGTTAGAACAATTACAAAAGCACCTTGGTACGTTAGTAAAATTACTTTACATACTGACTTTCTTATGCCAACTGTTAATGAACCCATACGGAATTATTATAAACGTTTCCACGACGAAAATACAAGGACACTCAAACACTCTAAACAATGACGTGACAACACTCATGCCAGGAAATGCCCACGGAAGCCTGAAGAAGATTTGGATAGACACCTTCTCCTTTAGTAATTCCTGGTAGGAGTAGGTGCCGCTCTCGCTCATACCAATCACGCAACGTTTGTTAAAATATTAAATATTACTGATTGGTAATTATATTATAGAGAGGTGTGAATAAAGATTTTAAGTTAGACAAAGATCAATCCAAGGAAATTGAAACAAAATTTAATAAAGCAAAAGTCATACATAAATCATCACATTTTCAATAATTCATTCCTATCTACTAGTTATGAATTAATTAATTTGAATTTATTTGGTTTAAATCCATCCAAAACCTCAAAACAGATCTCATCAAGAGATAAGTAAAAAATTATTTAAAGAGAGACAAAAATTTAATTAATGGTTCCAAAGTTAATTTAATCTGTTCATGCCAGTTATAATTGAATACAGGATAAATCCGACCTTAAATCAATCAGGTTTCACCCGTTTAATGTTCATGTTGTAGAACTAACTGTAGAAAACTTGAAATAATACACAATTTATCCACAGAATAATCAATAACTTTCTCCAAAACAGAAATATGAGACAATCATGCTTCAATACTTAAAACTATGGCCAATAATAATAAAATATGTTTTAGGAAAACCATTGCTTCTGACGATTCGTTAAGACGTAATAGAAATATAATCTTTATTGTTAGCTTAAATAGATGCTCTATGCAACTTTAAACCAATTGTATATGTAGTGTAGATGCAGATATATATCTGAATTTCCAATACTCCGGATATTAGTCCAAGTTTTCTACAGTTATCGTAAACCGTATCATCAGACCATATATTTTAATTTTTTTTTTAAACTTATAACCAGTGGTTTAAATTTCAAAAGTTGATTTTGGGGTCAGTATGAAGAACGTGGGAGACCACTGAAAAAGGTATAACGACTGCGAATCGTGGGCATCGTTGGATTTGAATTATACTTGAACGCAACATTGAAATCTTAAAGAGTTCCTTCCTGGAACCATTTGTTTGCATCGATTAGGCACGCACTCGCAGGCTCGTTTTATGCATTGTTTGTAGTGGTAAGATCTGCTTTTCCACATTGAAAATACATTTCTAGAAATATGAGAAGTAATATTTGTTTATCAAGGTAATTAACTAAGAGATATAATTAATTACCCTAAAATCTGGAGCCCATTTTTCTATACATTCACCTCTATCTCTGAGATATATACGGTCTACTGAGAAGGCTTCATGTACATAACGTCTGTCTTTTATCCTAAAAAAAAAAATATTAGAATTTTCCTTCTGTATTATGAAATTAATTATATTATAATCTGAATCGGAATGATGAAATGATAAATGGTTTTAGTTTAAAATTAAACCCTGTTTTCTCAGAGTTGGCATGGAATGACGCTCTCTTGAATATAAGGATTATATTTCCGAATAATCATCACAATTCATTATTTTATAAAGAATTTAAAAATTGGACTTTCTGTTATGATTTCATAGATTTTTATTTGTGGAAATAAGATGAGTTATCATATCGCTCTTGCACCTTTAGCCAAGGTAGGCTCATTTCCGTATATTATTTAGCTAATAAAAATCAATTAAATTATTTTTTTTTTAAAGATATGTCTAATGGTAAACTTTAGGTAAATAATAGCATTAAATAAAATATTAAATAAATAAAATAATCATATTTAGATAAAGTACTCT
Organism: Piezodorus guildinii; assembly: GCA_023052935.1. Classification (NCBI taxonomy): domain Eukaryota; kingdom Metazoa; phylum Arthropoda; class Insecta; order Hemiptera; family Pentatomidae; genus Piezodorus; species Piezodorus guildinii. The sequence goes on along the minus strand of CM041292.1, from coordinate 171,463,044 downwards.
CATTAAATAAATAAATATATTTACCAAAATGCAGAACAGTCAAAATTAACCAGAAGCCATTTGTGAGGATTCATGTTGACACTGTCCGACAATTCAATCCCTTTCATTAAATAGCGGTATTCCGGACAAATAAAAGCAGCACCTGCAAAATTTCTTCAATTTAGTGTTCCGTTTTTATGATAATTTAAAAACCTCTTAAGTAAAACGCATGTTCATAAGTTAATTTCCTTTCTTTAGCCTTCATTCCAGTTTTACAATAAATACAAATGAAAAGCAAGCAGGGGTCACAGAATGAATGGATTGGTCACATATCAGGATTTCATGAACCAATGAAATTTTGTAATGATAATGATGGAATATTGTTAGAGAAGCTATTCTTATTATATGAGTTGACCATCTTCAGGAACTCCTAAACCTTCGGGTAAAGGAACCACTCCCGCCAGAGAAGGAAAGAGATTGCAGAGATAATATAATTCCTTCACTTTAACCAGACATCAGGTTTCTATAAGTTACTAGGAGAGTTACTCAAGGTTCAGTGTGACGTATTATACCACTATATAAAAAAGGTTATGGACAGGCAAGTGACAACTATTGAAGTTATTGTTCTCCTTACAGTCCCATTTAAAGACTTTCCTATCAGAGGCAGCCTAAAAAATAATGAGTAGAAAAATTGGATTCAATAGTATCAAAGTGGTTTTGGAGCACAAATTAATAAAGACGATTAAAAGTTTGTATGTCTATTGAACCGATGCTTAAAAGATGATTTTTTATTTTTCTCCACTGTTACAACTTTAAGGCACATCTAAAACCTACCCAACTTGAATTAAGGATTGGAATATAGCATTTGAATTGATTTAGAATGGAGAAGTACTGTCACTACTTCACCATCTTCAATATTTAAAATTTTCAAGTTTATTAGGCAGGTAGGTGAGGGATTTAATGGCGATAAATATATATATATATATATATATATATATATATATATATATATATATATATATATATATATATATATATATATATATATATATATATATATATATATAATATTACTCTGCCCGATTCTTAACGAGTTTATTTCTATTTAGCCCAGGCAATGGACGTTTTGTTGTCGGTTTTTAGGAGCTTATTAGAGGAGTATTTTCTCAACAGTCCCCACTCCTCCCCTTCGTGCTCTTCTCGCTAGCCTTCCTTGTACATCCGTTTTGGGAATCTTTTATTTATAGTCCATAATTTCGTTATTTTTGGTTCAATATTAATGAGTGATGTGTCTTTTTATTTATTTATCTATAATCTTTAAAACATGTTATATAGTATATTTGCGTAACATTTATACTTGGGCCTCAATTGCCTAAAATACACAACATTTTCGAATCGAACTTTATATTTTATTGGTTTTCTTGAAATAGAATTTTTATTTAAAGTAATATCCGAAAAAATGACAAATAAAAGTTGTTGCGCAGCTCCTGCCCTTGTTCCTAACTATATTTTAGAGGGTCGAGAATCTACAGAAAACCAAGTATTTGTGCGCGCTCACTCCAAGCTAACCTTAAAGCGTTGTCGGAATTGCTCGCTTAATTTTGTTAATTTATGCTTATATCAGTTCTTTCCATTCAAAACTAATAAAATATTATTAATAATGGTGCTCTGATTGTTATTAGTATCGTAATGTTGTGCAAAAAAATTATTAAAAAATATTCAAAATTTATTTTGAAGGCGGATTTTATTGTTGACCTTTACGTTGTAGGCTATTTTATTACCTATTAACTATAAAAACACCGTGTCCTTAGTGGGTAAACGGTAGTTGGGATGTTTGAGATCAACAATTTTAGAAATAATTATCGTCTTACTAATATTGAACAAAGGATCGTGGGCATAGATTTTTTTCACTTAAATTTTAAATTAAAAATTTAATCGTAGTTCATTACATTATTTCAAAATACCTTTGTTGATTAATTTTTAAATTAAGAATTTTTTTATTGTCATCGATTGCACCCAATAATCATCCACGATTAGGGTGGAATGCGAATATGAATTCACTTCAACTATAGTTGCTCAAAGAAAACTTGTAATTTTACATCCACAACCAGATGTAGAGCAGCAAGTTCTTTTTAAAACAAATTATTCATTGTAAATAGAAACTTGTACAAACAGATTGCTGTTTTCTTTGTGCCGGAATGCCTCCTAAGTTAACAAATTTGTCTCTGATTATTTTATTATCTTCTGATAGCTCTCCTTGAGATTTTTTTTTTTAACGCAGAATTTGTTATATCTCTTTTGTAAAACTTATATTTTCATTTTTATTATATCTAAAGCACCTACTCGTAACAGGTTTTCTTAGTATATGATTTTCCCCATGAGGTGCCGCTCTGTGCATCCGATATGTTTTTAAAATATTGCTACGGTCAAGACAATGACGGGGGGACCACGCCTGGAGGGGCCTAGATGAGGCTAGAGACTTCTGGACCTGGACAGTCCTCGAAGTGCCTGGAAAGGCCCACCGCCTTACCTGCGCCCGGGTCTAGAAGATTCGGCGGTGGTTCAAATAGCGGTTCCCTGAGCCTGGGGGAGTCAGTCCTAATCCGGCTCAACAAGCATCTGTGATGTATCAGTGACCAGTGACAGTGAACCGTTCGTGACAGTGTGACAGTGTAGTGAAACTGTGTGTCAGTATTGTGATAACCGGTCGGTGGGAAATTAGAAGACTGTAGTTTATATATAACTTATAGTTGTAAGTTTTAGAATAAATCTAGCATATTGTATAAATTTACGTAAGTAGTTTAATTGTTAGGAATACCTGATTTTATATGTATACTGTTTAGTAGTAAGCTGGTAATTCCATTATTATTGTTAATATAGTGGTTAGTAATCCCTTTGTATTTGTGTTTTCTGTATTTAATAAACATTTGTAATTTGTAAACTGGAGTAGTTCATTTCTCACACCCCGTAGCCCGTAACAATTTGGTGTCAGAAGTGGGATCATTGTAAATGGTTATAATTTTGGTTTTCTTGTTTTTGTAATTATTGGGCTACTGTGTGGAAAATGACTTCTCAGAGTGTTAGACTGAATGATTTAAAAGTTGCAGACTTAAGACGGGAGCTAGAAGAACGAGATCTGGATACTTTCGGAACGAAATCAGTACTGCAACAACGCTTGCGCCAATTTTTTGTTGATTCAGGGGAAAATCCAGACGAGATTACGTTTGAAAATGATTTCAGTAAGTTGTCTGCAACTTTTAAAACTGAATTAGGCACTGTTAAAAATGAGTTAGGTAATGAGTTAAGTACTGTTAAAAATGAGTTAGGTAATGAGTTAAGTACTGTTAAAAATGAGTTAGGTAATGAATTAAGTACTGTTAAAAATACATTGGAGGCTAAGTTAGGCAATTTAGAAACTAAGTTAATGGAAAGTGTAGATAATAAGTTAGCTGATGTAGAATCTAGATTAGGAGAAAAAGTCGATTCAGTAGAAAATGAACTTAGGGTAAGAATAGAAGCTCTAGAAGAACGTATGAGCAACCCACCGACAATCGACGCCGACCAACCCTCTGAGAGAAGCCCTCACAACACCATCCCCTCCGCCAATGCTGGGATGCCACCAACGCACAACACCATCCCATTGTTCGACGGGAAGACGCCGTGGGAGGACTACATGACTCTCTTCGAGACAGCGGCTTCGATCCACGGGTGGTCAAAGGAGACGCAAGCATCAGCGTTGTGCCTAGCCTTGCGTGGAGACGCCTTAGGAGTACTACAGGGAATGCCCATGTCGGAGCGGTGCAACTACGGTGAGCTGATGAGAAGACTGGAGATGCGTTTCGGCCATCGCCACATGGACCAACTATACCGTTCCCAGTTAAAGAACAGGGTCCAGAAGACCAACGAGACGCTGCAGGAATTTGAAGCAGATATCGCCCGGCTAGTGAGGAATGCCTACCCAACAGTCACCGACGACGTCTACGAGAGCTTGGCTATCGACAAATTCCTGGATGGACTTCGAGACCCGGAAACCCAACAGGCAGTGAAACTCGCACGCCCTAAGACTTTGGGCGATGCATTGTCGCAGGCCATGGAATTCGAGGCTGTCAGGCAGTCAGTCCGTGGACATGCACGAGTTCGAGCGGCAGAAGCGGAGCATAACGCAGACTCCACCATCGAGGGCATAGTAACAAAGGTTTTGGAAGCCCTCAGGACACGCAAAAATGAGATACGCTGTTGGAGCTGCGGTCAACTTGGACACCCCAGAAGCAAGTGTCCTACCAGGAAGCCGGAAAAAGCCACAGGAAAACTAAGGAGGGTTGATGGGAAGGGGCAACTGTCAACCCGTAGCATCGAAGGCCCCAGGGTCGCCGTGAGAATCGCGACAATAGGGAGCAAGACAAATAGTTTTTATGTGGATGGAATGGTGAACGGGCAGCTGCGGAGTTTTCTGCTGGATACCGGCGCGACCATGACAATACTGAACCCGAAGGCAGTTAACGCTGAGAAGATATCACCTACCACTTGGGCGTTACGGACAGCTACAGGACAGCCAGCCGAGGTCTACGGGGAGACAGTTGCCACTTTCTTCATCGGGGGCCAACGTCTAGAGCACCGCGTTCTCGTGGCGAAAATAGACGAGGAAGTCATCTTCGGCATGGACTTGATGATCAAATACGGGATCAAGCTGGACATGTCGAGAGGTGTGATGACGCTGGGAGACGAAGAGGTCATCCTTCGGCAGGGAAAGGACCTCTATGCACGAGTACTCCTACTAGAAGACACCACTTTACCTGCACGGAGTCAAATTCTGACGCATGGGACGATCAATAGACGACTACCGGAGGGTCAATGTCTTCTACTTGAACCTGGGAAGCACGAGGAGCAGGAAGTCGGACGCGGTGTTCTGGTTGCAAGGTCTCTCATCAAGGTCGGACATACCACCCCAATCCGACTGATGAATCTGAACAGCTTCCCGGTGACACTAAAGAGAGGAACACCAGTTGGAGAATGTACGGCCGCTACCTCAGTAGTCCGACAGCTACAACGCAACCCCACCGAGCAACGAGGACTACCCGAAGAATTAAAAGGATTCGTGGAGGAATCATGCAGAGAACTTTCGCCTGAACAGAGCGAACTCGTGAAGAGATTGATTACCCGATGGCAGGACATTTTCGAGATCAGCTCAGGACCACGGGGTAGAACGAACATCGTCCAGCACAAAATTGACACCGGGGATACAAAGCCCATCCGACAGATCCCGAGGAGGCTGCCGCTAGCTAAACGAAAGGATGCCGAGGAGATTATTAAGGATATGGCGAATGATGGTGTCATCGAGCCCTCGAGTAGCCCATGGATGTCTCCTGTCGTACTGGTGAAAAAGAAGGATGGGACGACAAGATTCTGCGTAGATTACCGTCTTTTGAACAACGCCACGAAGAAGGACAGCTACCCACTCCCAAGGATTGACGACACGCTGGACACACTAGAGGGTTGCAAACTATTTTCTACCTTGGATCTCCGCAGTGGATATTGGCAGGTTGGATTGGCACCGGAAGATAAGGAGAAGACGGCATTTTCAATCGGCACTGGCCTCTGGCAATTTACGGTAATGGCATTCGGGCTTTGCAATGCTCCTGCAACGTTCGAGAGGCTGATGGAAAGCGTCTTAAGAGGCCTTTCTTGGGAGATATGCCTGGTTTACTTGGACGACATCATTGTACTGGGAAAATCCTTTACTCACCATCTGGAGAATCTGGAGCGGGTCTTCGAACGGCTGCGTGCAGCCAATCTAAAACTGAACCCGAAGAAGTGCAATCTCTTCCGAAGGCAAGTCAACTACCTGGGGCATGTTGTATCAGACAACGGAGTTGCTGTTGACCCAGAGAAGATTACAGCGATCACCAATTGGCCAGCACCTCGAGATAAGCACCAAGTGAGAAGTTTCCTCGGACTCTGCACCTACTACAGGAGGTACGTGAAAGGATTCGCCAACATCGCAAAACCTCTTACCAGGCTCACTGAGGAAAAACGGACTTTCCTTTGGGATCGCGAGTGTCAGGCTTCATTTGAGGAGTTAAAGAAGAAATTGAGTAGTGCGCCTATTCTAAGCTATCCACGTCCCGAGGGCAAGTTCATTCTTGACACAGATGCCAGCAACACTGCTATTGGAAGCGTCCTTTCCCAACTCCAAGACGGGGAAGAAAAGGTTATTGGGTACTTCAGCAAAGCACTGTCAGCCCCAGAACGCAACTACTGTGTCACAAGGAAAGAGCTTCTGGCAGTGGTTAAGTCCATAGAGCACTTTCATAAATACCTGTATGGAAGAAGATTTCTACTCTGAACGGACCACGCAGCTCTAATGTGGCTGCTGCGATTCAAGTCACCGGAGGGACAAGTTGCACGGTGGATCGAGCGCCTTCAGGAATATGACTTCGAATCTGCTCATCGTTCTGGAACGAGTCACCGGAATGCGGATGCGCTCTCAAGGAGACCCTGTGATGGAGAATGCAAGCATTGTTCTCGACAAGAAGAAAAGCAAGCAACAGTGTTGCGGACTACGGTCGTTACCGACGGTTGGCAGGACACACAACTGGCAAAGGAACAGGACGAGGACCCGGACTTGAAACAAATAAGGGAATGGAAGCTATCAGGCCAAAGGAGACCAAGCTGGCAGGATGTTGCTCCAATGTCGAAAAATATAAAAACCTATTGGGCTCAATGGGACTCCATTCTACTGGACAAAGGTCTGCTGAAACGAGCATTGGAGAACACAGAGGGAGATCAGCGGAGACTACAGCTCATCGTACCAAAGATTAAAGTGCCCGAAGTACTGAGGGAATTACATGATGGAGCATCTGGTGGCCACCTTGGAGTTCACCGGACATTAGAAAAGGTTCGTGAACGCTTTTACTGGGCAAACCTCAAGGACGATGTGTTAGATTGGTGCCGGCGGTGTGCAACTTGTGCCGCCTCTAATGGACCGATAAGGAAAAAGAAGGCACCTATGAAGAAATACAACGTAGGAGCACCATTCGAGAGAATAGCGGTAGACATCGCTGGCCCTTTTCCTGTGACAGATAATGGCAACCGATATATTCTCGTGGCCATGGATTATTTTTCAAAGTGGGTGGAAGCGTACGCCCTTCCGAATCAGGAGGCCGCCACGGTTGCAGATGTTCTCGTGAAGCAGCTCGTCAGTCGGTTTGGGGTGCCCATGGAACTTCACGCTGACCAAGGAAGAAACTTTGAGTCGGCAGTCTTCACCAGGATGTGCGAGGCTCTAGGAATACGGAAGACCAGGACGACGCCTCTTCACCCTCAGTCCGATGGCATGGTAGAGCGCATGAACAGGACGATGGGTCGATATTTGGCCAAGGTAGTTTCTGACCATCAGCGAGACTGGGACCAATATCTTCATCTGTTCCTGCTAGCCTATCGTAGTTCAGTCAATGAAACGACATGGCAGACCCCCGCCAATGTCGTGTTCGGCAGAGAACTACGCTTGCCTTGCGATCTGAAATTCGGTTTCAAGCCTGATGAGGAGGTCGCCGGAGAAGACTACGTCACGAACCTACGGAAGCGAATGAACACTATTCACGAGAAGGTTCGCACAAACATCCAGGGAGCAAGTGACAGAATGAAGGAGCGTTACGACATCAAGGCAGAGAAAGGTGGCTTCCAACCTGGGGACTTGGTCTGGCTACACGATCCTCGAAGAAGGCAAGGCTACTCACCGAAACTTCAAAACTCCTGGGACGGACCGTATGAGGTCATCAAGAGGATCAATGATGTCATCTATAGGATCAGGAAGCAGCCCAAAGGAAAACCCAAGGTAGTCCATTTTAACCGATTGGCTCCATACAAGGGAAACCATGGCCCTACAGAGGAACAGCAAGTGAGGAACCTCACCGACAAGGACCTAACTCCCCATCCTAAGGCGCCAGACTCCCGTAGGGTAACGCAGACAGTTTACAGAGACATATTCTCGTTACCGGTAGACTATGCTCTAGCACATTGTGTCGCCGAACATCTGAGGGATTCCCGGGGGATTGCGACGGTCTTCAGGAAGAAGTTCGCTGGAATTGAAGAGCTGGAACGCCAGGGACCAAGAGTTGGGAAGACTCTCCATCAAGAGCATGAAGGCCGGCACCTGTTTTACTTGGTTACCAAGAGTTCATCAGAGCAGAAGCCGACATACGACACACTGCGCCGGAGTCTTGGCGACCTGCGGAGAAAGCTTCTGGAACTGCGTGTCACCAAGCTCGCCATCCCGAAGTTGGGTTGTGGATACGATGGCCTGGAGTGGAGGATTGTCAGGAACATTGTAGAAGAGACGTTCGCCAACTCTGGAGTCATCATAATGGTATGCACGTTCAACCCCTGGAAAGACAAAACACCTACATCGGAAGAAGATCAGCATCGCTCAGCTTCTGCAATCTGTGCTCTGGGGCAGAGCACGTCTAAGGAGGGGGTAGTGCTACGGTCAAGACAATGACGGAGGGACCACGCCTGGAGGGGCCTAGATGAGGCTAGAGACTTCTGGACCTGGACAGTCCTCGAAGTGCCTGGAAAGGCCCACCGCCTTACCTGCGCCCGGGTCTAGAAGATTCGGCGGTGGTTCAAATAGCGGTTCCCTGAGCCTGGGGGAGTCAGTCCTAATCCGGCTCAACAAGCATCTGTGATGTATCAGTGACCAGTGACAGTGAACCGTTCGTGACAGTGTGACAGTGTAGTGAAACTGTGTGTCAGTATTGTGATAACCGGTCGGTGGGAAATTAGAAGACTGTAGTTTATATATAACTTATAGTTGTAAGTTTTAGAATAAATCTAGCATATTGTATAAATTTACGTAAGTAGTTTAATTGTTAGGAATACCTGATTTTATATGTATACTGTTTAGTAGTAAGCTGGTAATTCCATTATTATTGTTAATATAGTGGTTAGTAATCCCTTTGTATTTGTGTTTTCTGTATTTAATAAACATTTGTAATTTGTAAACTGGAGTAGTTCATTTCTCACACCCCGTAGCCCGTAACAATATGTATTGGGACCCTAAATTATTTGTAGTTCGTTGCTCGAGATATTCTTGAAAGACAGAGTTGCATCCATAGTTGGATAAAACATATTCACAATATTTATTTACTATTTTCCCATTAAAGAACTGTCTTAACATCAAACTCATCAACATTACTCTGCCGTTTTAAAAGCCTTTCCTTCATCAAAGTCTTAAACCATGCCAATGATCTCGAAGCTTAATTGCATGATATATCCTCTCTTATTTTCAAACGGTTATCGCAATACATAAATTTCATGAGATATGCTGTTCATTATTACTTTCTTTAATAAAACTTCTTAACCGTCAAGACTATAGACGTTTTTGGCACATCTTATGTGTCACTGAAATATCTACGAAATATCACAATTCACTGATACATTGGATTCATACCCTAATGTTAAAGATCCACGTTTTTCAGTTTAATTTTTAAAGACAGATATCTTGTACGGAAGATAGTTCGAGGTGCGGTCAAGATTATTTATTACAATAGTCTTAACTATTTTTGCCCACGAATGTAGGCCCTTGTTGAAGTTCTTCATCATGTTACTTCAAGGTACAGAGTGAGAAATATCAAACCTACAATATGGACCTAGAAACGTTGGCAATAAATAGTTAAGACAAATTCTTTGTATTCTTCTTGTCCAGATGCCTATTTTCTGAATTTCTTAACTATCAACTATTGGTATTTATTACTAGTAAATTTGATTACTTGCAAACTAAAAAAGCTCTCGAACTTCTATTAACAATTTTATTTATTTATTTCAAGAAATAAAAAATAAAAATTGTTTAAAGAAATTCTCCCACCAACATCAAAACTCATTAACAAATAAAGACTTTAAAATATAATAATTATTTCATATAAGGTGTAGATTCTTTTAGGTGAAGGTCAAATTTCTATGAATAAAATTGGAGGCTGATTTCTACTTCACCAATCTTTGGCTTGAAAGCTACTCACTAGATCTAATTAGTTCCATTGCACCTGAAGATGGCATTGTAGCCGAAACGTAGTGCGATTTTTTTCAATAAAAGAGTGGTGAAGTAGAAATCGGCCTCCAATTTTATTCATATAATTATTTCATATTTAGAAATGTAATATGTCAATACCGTATTGTTTAAATGTATACTTTTATACTAAAACCGTGAAAACAGAGCGGTTTGCTGGGCGCCCAGCGCCGTGTTGGTTTCATTTTGAGTGGTATTTCGTTGTACTATTAAATGGGTATGTATGTAAATAGGCGGTCTTATATATCATTTCAAAGAGAAAAAGTTGCGCTACAATTATTATCAGACAATATTTTATTAAAGAATGAAATTATTTTTAAAAGGAAAATAATTGTATTTTAGGAAATAACAACAAAATTATTGATCGTAGAAGAAAACGTTTATACATCTGATTTAAACAAAATGACCTGAGGAAGAAAATGAATCATTGAAACATATTATAAGATCTTGTAATAACCGAGATATGATGCAAAATCTGAACGCTTGGGAAATAAAGTTCAAATTGGGATGGGGTGAAGGGGTTAGCATAAAGGGAAGGAATGGGGACTTCTGGGAGACTGCTTCTTCTGATAAGCTTTAAAAACTGGCAAAAATTCAGCTTTTCACTAATTTCTTCCGACATAAGGCCATTTTTGACCTCCATTGCCTCGATGTTAATATGTTTATGATTTATTATGTTGTTTATTGGACTCTTTTTTTTTTTTTCTTTTTTTTTTAACTCGTAATTCTTTAGTCGAAAAATAAATAAATAATACTTGTAGCAAGATCATAAAAAACCTGCATAAGCCGCATCAACATGTAGCCATATTCCTTCTCTGCGGCAGATAGGTCCGATTTGTGATAAATCATCAAAAGCACATGTTCCAGTAGTTCCAAGCGTAGCAACAACCTGCGATGATAAAACCATGTAAACAATATCTAAATAAATAATGGATAGATGCACACTAGGATTACTTGTTCAGGTAAATATACTGGATTGTTATAACACCAGTTATAATAACAAGCCTAATCATTTTCCTAACATGACTTCGGCTTAATAATAAATTTAGGTTAGGCTGAAAAAGAATAAAAAATACCTACGAAACATGGTATGAGCCCAGCTTCTTTGTCTTGTGTTATAGCATCGAGTAAGACCGATCCAGTCAGTCTTCCATTGCTATCAGCTGGTAATAATCTCGTTTTCATTGAACCTAAAAGTCCAGCTTTCTCTACACATGAATTAGATTGATCTGAAATGGGGAATATTCTATTGAAACCAGGGGTATACAGTATTTACGATTTAAGCTTCTAATAAAAACCATTAAAAATAATACAACACAATGTATTCTAATATGGGTCACATTGATTGTGTTTAGTCCTTTCTATTAAAATCTATTTTGTTATAAAATAAATTCGTACACTTGTGATTTCTATAAAAACTTCAATATTCTTCTAAATATTTTTAATCAGTTAAATATGACCTTTTTGGTCTACTACATGTTGCCATCTTTCAGGTAATGTTTGGTCATTGGTCATCATCAACAGTTGAAGGACTACCCAAACACTTTGCGTCAGAATTTCGGATTCTGAACGGATCAAATCACTAACGGACGGTGTTTTGTCCTAAGGCACCATTTCCTTACACACTGCAAAGTTTGTTTACCGTCTATGTATCAGATTTACTTTTTCGGAAATAAAAAAATCATTAAATGACGAAAAAGAAATTTTGTTCTCTTCCATTTTGATTGAAAAGCAAAATACCACTTAACTAATCCTTTTTTAGAATATGTAAACATTATTGACGAAGTAAACACGATTTTATAAACATAGAGATGATTAAATTGAAATATTGAAAAATGCTATGAACTTATATTACAACGCAATATTTAGGATGTAATGCGAGGTATACCAAGGTACCTCACCGCTGAGTGGTGCGAAGGAGTAAAAGAGAAAGATTTGTTCATATGAAGTTTAAGAACAAGGTTGCGGCTTAGAAAATATATTGCATGTATGAATAAATAATCAAATAACACAACTAGCTAGGTATATTAGAGGGTTCTTAGAGGCTTATGATATAAAAGGCCTAGTAAAGAGGTTTGGCTTCTGATTATGAATTAGGATTGTATCGAATTATTATCCAAATCAACGCATGTGAACAAATAAATAATTTAAACTTACCACAGGAATAAGCTACGAGTTTTCCTCTTATGGTATTTTCATCCAAAGAAGGGTCGTTTTCTAACAACTGACGAGTTAGTTTGTGTTTTGCAATAAGAAGTGCAACAAATATTCCTTCACTTCCCGAGGTCTAAAACAAAAGAAATAATGACCAACGGTATGTAAATTACAACTTTTTTTTTTTTTTTTGCATAAATATTGTTTTTATTTATAGATAGTAATTAATAAAATAATATAATAAGTTGTCTGTCTAGAAGTTGGCCTCTAAGTCGCCTACTTAAAGGCAAGTCATTTGAGATTATGGAGGACAGATTCCTTTCTACCATCATGACCTCTAAATCTACCTTTTTACTATTATACCTATATGCACTCCATGCAAAAAAGCACTCAGGGGGATTTAGGGCAAATCAAATGGCTAAAAATGGTAGGTATCAGCTAGCAACTCAAAGGCAGCAGAGTAATAAGTAGCAAACGTAGCTGTGGCCGAGTGGACTACTGCACGTTGTCCAGCAACCTTATATCCAAAAACATAGGATAAAATAATGAGGTAAGAGTTCTCATAAATTTTAATTTTAACTCTGGCATTAACCCCGTCCTCCCTCCTGGTCCAAGAAAACCGGCGTGTAGCCAAAATTGGCGAGGCTAATTGTTATGTGTCGTTTCATGAGTACGGCATTGTGTGGTGGGAAGACCTGTTAAAAGTTAATAAGTAGCTTTGTTCCACATGTTTTTCTGTATTTTTATAAAGTCGATACATGCCTAGTTTAACTAGTTTGCTTATTCATTTAACGTTTCTTTATGGTGCTGTGGCTAACCGGAGGATGATACAGTGGGAGTCCTAAATTTTGTCTATCCAGGTTTAATTAGGATAGGGATCTTTAACGAGTACCTGGCATCGCAAAAGGCTCGGGACCACCTTTTAAAGTCCCCTCCGAAGGACGGCATAACTAAGGATTTATTACTCCCACTAAAATTTCTAGGACCAACTGTAGGATTAAACCCGGGACCTTGGGCATAGGAGGCTGTTATGCTAGCCACCATGCTATAGATAGTCCCGCCTAGTTTAACCTTTTGATGATTTGTTCATCTACGCTTCAGGATAAGGCATGCACTATACAGTCATTTGATGAATACACATTGTGTAGAGCAAGCAAAAAGTTGGTTGGTATTATAGTGATAAAAACGTTAACGTCTCGACAGATACAAATAAAAGATTAGAGGTCGGTGAAGAAAGTAAGAAAAATTTAGAAGTGTCAAGTGCTTTGTTAACCATTTTGACATATGTTTTAGAAATTTGTGGTTTTTATATTTTACAATTCAAAGCATTGCAGAATGGGACCTGATTTATTTAAACTTAATTAGTTGTATATATAAATAAAAAAATTCCCCAGAGGAATAAATTCACACAAATCTTGAATTTTAGCTCTATTTCACTGGGATATTTTTACAATGTGCACAATATATGTAGAAAAAAATTACTCCAGTCAAGAATAATTACTTCAAATATATATGAAAATGACTATAATATGAATGAAATTGGTTTTTATCATCATAATAATCTGACAGATATTTTCAACAAGTAATAATTCCTGCGTAATATTTCCTACCCTAAAGGGCCAGAGTGATATAATCAATTGTGATTAAATATTTCCCGAGCCCCTCAACAAGTTCTCCAATCATATATTGTAAATTATAGGGCTTACTATAAGCATTTTATGTTATTTTAGAATCTTATCTGGAAGAATAGAGAATGAGGATGTTCTTATTTTCATTCTATTAAAAAAAAAAAATATTAAAATGAAAAATATTTTTGTAAGGTTACCGACTTGTAAGATTCCACCACCAGGTCCCTCGGAACTTGCTAAGTAGAAATCCGGTAGGCCCATCATTTTTGCAAGCCAGTCGAGAACTATCACTTCAAGCTCAGTGCATGCTGGGCTAAGAAGCTGAAACAATTATAACTGAATCATTATTTATTAGAGGCTTACTTCTGGAACTCAAAGCAAACACAGAACTGCTACAGTAATAGCATCCCTGTAAGATGAGATTTATTTCTTAAATTAGTCCTCATCATACCTATATACCTATAAAACCTAAGTATTGGTTGTACACATGAATTTCAACATTAAATCTAAATTTCAAATATTCATATTTTATAAATAAATTGTAAAACTGCAAAAATGTCTTGAAATTTTTTTTTTATATAATCCACGGCTAAAAAGATATTTTACTTTTCATGAAAATGGCAGTAAAATCATACAATATATTTAAGTGAGGGATTGATTAAATATGACCTATAGTTTTTTTAAAAACAATTTCTAGATTGAACTCTATAAATAGTATTTTTTTAAGACAACGGATATATAGTTTCAAGAGTTTAGGAAGATCATTAAAAAATGAACAGCACTCACAGAGGCTACAGATGTGATGAAAAGGAAATATAAAAGCGTTATCTGGAGTAGAGACTGCTTTGTAACAGTAGGGAAAGAATGCTTCGAAACACCATGCTAGGAACAAAGCCAGATAATAAGTTAATTTTTACTTTCACTTACCTATATATGAAATATATGTAAGGGAAAGTATTGCGATCGTGAAAATTTTCGAATTCCATTTTTTACCGGAAATACGCGTTAAAGTCTCCCCTGAGTCTAAATGACCAAGTCCAGCAAAAAGTCTGTGTGTGTGTGTGTGTGTGTGTGTTTGTGTATGTGTGGTCAGTCTAGCGCAAAAACGAAAAGGCGTGTGAAACTGAAATTTCATATTTAAGACAACTAGATACCCGATACGATTGGATTCCAGTTTTCAACGGAAAAAAGTGTTTTAGAGTCCCCTGAGTCTAAAAAACCAAATCCCGCAAAAAGTCTGTGTGTGTGTGGTCAGTCTAGCGCGAAAAGGAAAATGCGTATGACATTGAAATTTCATATTTAAGACAACTAGATGCCCGAGATGTTATTGTAACATTTTCATCAAATTCAGCAAAACCGAAGAGATTCTTTATGCCATGTACGCGTATTTTGCACCTTTTTGCGATTTTCTGAATCTATCGATGTGACCTTGGATGGGCTTTGATATCATGTAGGTTTCATTGTGACAGAGATAGTCTGACAGGCCTTTAATTTAGCAATTCTTATGAAATTGCCCATATCATCTGATAAGCGTTGCTAAAAAAACAGCTAAATTTACAAATTGAACGAATTTGATAATCAACTAAAGAAGAAAAGAGGAAAGAGGTGTTTTTTGGACATAAGAACAGTAATATAGATGTATGATATACCGTTGGAAAGCTAAATATTTTAGAAAAAATATTATCTTGATATTATAATGATAATTTCCTCACCCAGTTAAATCCAACGCACCCAATTCCAGCACTAAGTAGATCACCAATCACGCTTGGGTATGAGTGCCCAGCTGGAAAATATGCGTTAAACATGGGTGAACCCCAATGCGTGATCTGAAAGAACATTCAAAATATTCAAAAATGGTATTTAAATTTATAAATAGTATTGCAAAACTACATACACCAGGCATTATTTTTTCTTCTATGTCAGGAATAATTTGTCTCCAATCATCTGGATGTTCAGGGGCTTCATTGGGAATTATGTGATGGAGATATCCCGGTTCGACTTTTGGAAGAACTGTCCTACAAATAATTATAATTTTTAATGAATTTTTAAGTACCCACTTGGTGTAATTAAAACAATATCATCAAAACCACACGGTATCTATCTATATAAATAAAATGTTCATTTGTTAAAAATCTTAAGTATTAAGTAAGTACAAATGAAATCTAAATAAATATATGTATATATAAATATAAAAGCATAAGTATTTCACTTATTGATTTGAAATGAAGAAGCAAATCGGAAATTCTGCGCAATCAACAATCATTTGAACCGATCGATAAATGGTTAAATGAATATAGTCACATTGTGAAATGCCATCGATTGTTTTGCCAATATGTCAATTTGATAGTCATTCTTTTAAATCAGAACAAGGTGGTTACCTGTAACATAGTGGCTACATTATACAGTCTTCTATACTAAAGTTTACATGTTTAAACCCGCATGTGGCCCTAGGATTTTTTAATGGGAGCGAAAAATCCTTATTTATGCCGTCCTTCGGAGGGGACGTTAAAAAGTGGCCCCGTGCCTGTGGGATTTCAGGTACTCGTTAAAGATCCCTATCCTAATTAAAACTGGATAGGAAAAATTTAGGACTCCCACTGTAGCATCACCCGATTAGCCACAGCAGCACAAAGTGACGTAATAAGTAAACAATTTAAATCAAAACAAGGTTAGCTACTGAAGAATTTTTAAGTTACAGTTGTAAATTGCCGCAATGAAGGGTCTTGGACTCAGTACATACAGGGATTTGTACTTTTTCTAGACCACCGGCCGTGCAATAAGGCGATTAGGCCTAGATCACACCCAGCCACTAGGTATTTCCCCATTTTGGGTACCCTCTTTATAGAGGGTGGGTCCTCCTCAGGAGGGTCTCCGTACAAGAGGGTCGCCAGACGGCTGGATTGACAGAATAAATAATATTATGTCACAGCCTCTATCCATTAGACCTATATATTTATTCGTATTTTATAACATATAAAACAGTTGGTGAGTCATAAGGACAAGGTGGGCTCTTAGACCTCATTAGTTGTCATATATATGATGATATGTACTTTAAAATAAAAATCTAATAATAATAATAATACAAATTACCTGTTTCGCACTGATTCTGTATAATCTACTATATAGTCTATTGCTTCTTTGGCCAGCTGCCTGAATTCTTCAGGATCCATTGTTATTTATTCCCAAATATTGCAAAATGCAATAACCTACGGTTAAATTTTTTAATCCTGCAAAAGAAGAGATTAATGTAATGAATTTGGTTATGCATCATTGTAAAGAATTTAGATAGTTATACATCATTCATACCAATATTAAACTATTATAATATTAAAACCTCAACATAAGACCCCAATATTTAATATTATAATGAACCACCTCATTATCAGAACACAAAATATTAAGGAATCGCGCTCAGACGAGAAATTAAAAAGCGGGCTTATGCATTATTTTCCTCATAGAACAGAACTTATATTGCTAGCAAGAAAATTATTTATAAAGTAATATAATGTAAAGACTGATGTGTCAGTATTAATCTGAAACATAAATGTATAATAAGCTATAATTTCTCCATAAAATACCATGTAAAACGCTAAATATTTTGCAAACGAATCTGTTGTGCGCAATACACGACTTTTACTTAGCCCCGTCGATAAAATCAATTTAGGAATTTAAAAAAATAATTAGATTAAGTTTCGTTAAAAACATGTTGTTGTTTTTTTTTTATTAAATAATCTATTATATTATTATCTACAGCAATCAATCATTTTTATCGGGTTTTCATCACTGTCTATTAACTTTTACGAACATTTCGTTAAAACATACTTTTGCTCTTTTCTCCACTATTTGGTTATCAAATTTGTTCAATTTGTATATTAAGCCGTTTTTTATTAATGCTAATTAGATAATATGTTTTATTCATTATTATTATTGAATTAATTGATGGTACTTTAGAGGAAGAAAATTTAAACTATTGGCATTAAGCCCTGTCAGACTATTTCAATCATAATGAAACTTATATTATATTACAGCCCATTAAATTTGACATCGGTATAGCAAGTAAAATCGTCATAGCCGTTTTGGAAAATATTGTGAAAAGGTGTAAAATGCATGGTATAAAGAGGCTTTTCTGGTTGGCCGATTTTGATGAAAACGATGCAGTAACATCTCGGGCCTACTTAGTTATCTAGACTTACTAGTTGTCTCAAATATAAATTTCAGTTCGAAAACTGGAATTCGAAAATTTTCTCGACCGAATAATTTCCCTGACTATATATTTCATTTATAGGTAAGTGAAAATAAAAAATTGTTAAAGTGACCAAAGTCAAAATTTAATGGATTCAAGCGATTTTTTTCGTTAACTGAAATGAAACAAACATATCTGATAATGAATTACTATGTTCATTTTGGGTCTAATTTAGTCTCAATAAAAATTATAGCTGCCTAAAGGTTCCTGATTTATGAAAACAAGCAAGACCTATATAATAAAATGTTTACATTTGCTGGCTCGTTCTGGGCTAATCATATGTATGAATTTCAACTCTTAGACAAGAGGATTAATCATAAGAAACTATTTGTTTACCTCAGGCCCATTTCTCTACTTCAGTATTTAGTATGTTGTCTTAGAATGATTTTTATATAATTCCTTTTACAAGTTTATACTCGGCCGGAATAAGGCTCAAGCGGCCAATAAAATTAACAAAGTGTGAGACCAATGCAGTATCAGTGAGAGTACCATTCAACGGTGGTTCAAAAAGTTACGAGATTGAAACTTCAGCCTGAAAGACAAAGATCCTAGAAGGACTTCTTCTTAGATCATTTTTTATAAATAGATTATATTATTTTATGGTAATTAAAAAATCCATTTAATCTGTCTGGGTAAACTGAATCGGCAAAAGTTAGTACTCCCACTATAGCATCATTGGATAAGTGGTGTTAAACGAATAAACAAAACATAAAATTGTTGGAGGTCTTGGTTTGTCTGTTTCCTCCCCTTCGGACGGCATAGCAAGGGATTTTTACTCCATTTAAAAATCTTAGGGCCATCTGTCGGGTTAGAACCCGCGGTCTTAATAATGTTCTGAATCGGTTAACCGGAAGACTATCTTGAACAAAATGAAATATGCGACCTAGTAAAAAATAAAAGATATCGTTAAAAAAAAAAAAAAATCCATAAATAGTAATCAATAAATTAAATGTTTTTTAAAATATATTTTTATTTAAATTATATTTATAAAACAACTCTATATTATGATCGAAGTAAATATATAATATATGATAAAGTAAATTCAAAATATGAAGAGAAACTGTCCCAGTAGTACTATGGTAGTCAATCTAAACAAGAAGGTCTCGAGGCCATCTTATTTACAGACGCATTGGTAGAATATCAGGAATTGAAACTTGTGGGTTAGAGTGGGAATAAAGTTTTTCATGGAAGGAGTGATACCTGGTACGGACCAAATCAGCAACATATGAAACCCTAAGGTATTTATGAATAATTTTATTCGTCACAAAGTAAGGGGTGTTGAGGACTTTACTAAGATTGTAGGGATTGCATACGGCGAGAATTTGATGGTTTAGTAGAGCCTCAAAGCTCAACTCCGTAGGTCCAGATAGACCTTATGATAGTCATGTAAATGAGCCTTTTAAAGTTAGTGGAAGGTTAGATCGTCTGTCCAATAGTACAATAAACAAGGCATAACCAGATGAGCACAGATATAATAATGATTAGGTATAGTGATAGTAATGAAACAAACTGCTAATTACCTTGGGTCGTTTCTATGAAATCAAAAGCTATTATCCAATCTTCAAGCAAAAACAAAGAAAAACCATCAGAGATGGTCCGAATTCATCACCTTATATTCCTGATGATTATTCTTTAATTAAAGATTACCAAAGTGAAAATACTAATAAAACCTATATATATCAAAATAAATCGAACAATCGTGATCCTAAACGTTAAGATATAGAATATACCAATAAAATATTACTCGGTTGTGGCATTTAACACACTACTCGTTTGTTAGGGAACAGAAATGAAATACGTGCCTAATCTTAAGCTATGTTTCGGATAGTTTACATAGGCTAGACCGAAAGTTATTTACATATAATTTACGCAACAGGTTTTTTTTCCTATTACCTTTTCTATACTTAAATATTAATATTTAAGTATATAATTTTTAAGAATATAGAACTTTGGCATAAAACTATTTATATTAAAAAAAATATATTTAATTCGTAAAAACTTTTATAAAAAGAGCAAATATTATTTAAATTTAAATACATCAAAATATCCCATCAACTAATTAAAATTTAAATAAATTAATCGAACCTAATTTTATTTCTAAGATACATATTTGGGTTATAAAAATATTAAAACGTTGGTCAGTACTCAAATGTTTTACAAAAAATGGTTATAAAATCTGTTATTTAACTACAAAGAACTATTTATTTGTAAAATGAAGATAAAGTGAATCTTTATAACCTTACTATGCATGCAGGTATAGAATGTCAGAGCCACAAGCGATATGTCACGTGATCAATTGATTTCTCTTACAGCCATTAAAATAAGCACAAAATTCAGAGCTTTGTTAAATAATTCCGATCAATGAATATTCTGATATATCAAATAAAGCTTTATATATAAAGAAAGGCTAAAATTGTTGATTTAAGGGAATTAATTCGGACAAAGCTGGAAATCATTTTAATACCTTTTCATGGGCCTAAATACAAATAATCTGTCTCACATGCCTAAGGTCACGGGTTCAAACCCGCAGGTGGTCCTTCGGAGGGGACTTTAAAGGGTGGTCCCGAGCCTGTACGATGTCAGGTACTCGTTAAAGATCCCTATCCTAATAAAACCTGGATAGGCAAAATTTAGGACTCCCACTGTAGCATCGTCCGATTAGCCATAGTAGCATAAAGTGACGTTAAATAAATAAACAAAAACAAACAAATAATCTGAGTTTTCATCTTTACAGATGGTGCAGCAGATCTTCTTGCAGCCGAAAAAACTCAACTTTTCGCACGTTTTTCACCTATAACTCGAAAAAGTTGCCTCCTATAGAAAGTATCTTCTTTAGTCATTGAATTCTGTTCAGTGATATTACCGCAATCGTTCGTTGGAAACAGGCATTTTTCCCACCTTTGTTCAAATACCCGATTTATTCACTAAGAGCTATAACTTTGAAAGAACTATTCAAATTGAAATGAGCCAATGAATGAATGTTGTACAGCTTCAATGGATTTACAGGTTCAAATTTCAAATGGAAGAGCCTTTTTAAATTCGGTTGTTACGATCCTTCAAAAAATATAAGTCTTCTGGGGGACATCAGGAGGCCAGTTGTTCGAGGTTACGGGGAGCCACTGGACCATTTTTTCTGCTCTACAAATGATTAAAGTTTTGATAGACTCGTCTATGGTCTAGAGTTTTAGAATGATATTGACTCATAAACTATATAATTGTTAACAATAACATTAAAATATATAAAATTCCCTTTGTCTCTTAAGTTATCAATATTTTCTATTAATACAAAGGACGAGATCTATTTCGCTTATCTTGGGCTTTTTCGGCCTGCATAATAAGCCTTACCTGGACATATATTGAGAGCCGAGGAGTAATACTCATACTCCAAAATGAGATCTTTCCTAGAGTATAATTATTAAACTATAGCTTACATCATTTTATTTTTGCCTTACAATACCGGCTTTGCAACAGTGGGATGGTAAGCACGACTGCATAACAACCCAGTGCTGCCATTAAAGCGATAACAACGTTACACACAGGTTGCATCAGTCATCAGACCATTCTGGTCTGCTCCTTCTGCCAGGAACTGGGCCTTCCTCTCTCCTCCTCCGGGTAGCAGCTCCTGACCTGTTCAGTGGCCCTCGTAGGATAGGTCTTGGACACATTTTGAAGTGGGCTAGCCCAACAGCGGTTTTCCATCTTTCGTACAAAATCTTTGTAGTACGAGTAGTAGTTATGCCTGTTGACCAGCTGGGGGAAATCATTTTCTGTGAAGGCATAGAGACCTGTATCCCTCGATAATTTAGCCCTTAATGAATAGAAGGCGGTGCGGTCCATGATGATTTCCGGAACTTATCAGGTAGGGCATAGAAGGTCAATGTATATCCCATGGTAAAAAAGCTTTGCGCGGAGCCTCCCATTCAATTAAATATTTAATCATGCGATTAAACGATAGCATATCTCCTACAATATTATTCCCTCCTTCATATTCTTTACCGCCTTATTTCATCTCCTCTTATTATTAAGTAGTTATAGTACTGAGGATCTTATGTTCCTAATGTTCCTTTTTACTTTCACTTACTATACAAAAAAAAAAAAAACCTGTACCACTACAATCCATGAAGGGTCTTGGGCTCAATACATATAGAGATTCGTACTGTTTCTAGGCTAACGGCAGTGCAATGAGGTGATTGGCCCTTGATTACGCTCAGCCGCCAGGTTTTTCCCTGAATTGGGTACCCACTTTATTGAGGCTGGGTCTGCCCCAGGATGGTCTCCATACTAGGGTCGCTCCCCGACTAAAATAACAGAATAAATAACATTCCGCCACAGTCGGGATTCAATCCCAGGACCCGGAGCACAGTAGACTAGTGCTCTATCCACTAGACCATGCCGCTCACTTAATATATATGGAAAGTGTTGCGATCGTGAAAATTTTCGAATTCCATTTTTCAACGGAAATACGCGGTTTAGAGTCCAAATAACCAAGTCCCGCAAAAAGGTGTGTGCGTGTGAATGTGTGTGTATTGTAACTCCCGGGCGGAAACGGAAAGTAATGAGAAACTGAAATTTCATATTTAAGACAATTATACGCCCGAGATGTTAAAAAAACTTTTTCATCAAAATCAGCTAACCAAAAGAGCCACTTTATACCATGCATATTGCACCTTTTTATAATTTTTTCAAAAACGGCTCGAACGATTTTGATTAAACTCGGTATATCGATGTAAAATTTAATTGGCTTTAATATCATGTAGGTTTCATTCTGATTAAAATAGTCTGACAGGGTTCAAATGGCGATATTTTTCGTCTTCTAAAGTACTTTTAATTTTGTAGATTCTATAAAACTAACCACATTATCTTGTTATCAATGATGAAAAACAGGTAAATATATAAATTGAATGAATTCGATACCCAACTAAAGGAAAAACTGAAATAATATATTTTAATGCAATTTTTTGTTTTTGAACAGTAATATAGATGTATAATATACCGTTGGAATGCTAATGATTATAGAAAAAATATAATCTTATACATACTATTGTAAGAGTGTACAGTCAGTGATGAAAAACCGATAAAACAAACTGATTGTCGTAGATAATAATATAATAGATTATTTTACAAAACACATGTTTCTATTAAAATCCAATATCAATAATTCTTTAACAGTTTATTTCGTTTCTAAATTTATTTAAAAATTCTTAAATTGATATAAATAACGGAGGTAAGTGAAAGTCGTGTGTTGCGAACACCGGATTTTTTAATATAAAGTTAATTAATTAAAGTTTAAGTAGTGATTCTTTAACGTTGGAATTTCAGATTCGCTAAATGGCCGTTGAGAGGAACGAACGTGCTGACGCTGAGGTAAAGGAGCAAGATAAAAAAGAAGAACTAAAACTAAAAGGAACTGAAAAAGATGGTAGAGTTGCTTGGAAATAAAATACCCTGGGTGGCTTTATTAGCTACCAGATTCGTAGTGTGACAGCAAGTATATCGAATCGCTATTCCATGATTAATAACCTCAGAGGTATACCGAGGTCTATAATGTTATCACTGGCTACTGTATGTTAAAGTACTGACAATATTTGAATCGATTTTCGAGATTTTATATAGTTACAATTAAATTGTGTGACGTTACTATTAAAAAGTTAAAATATTTTTTACTAAATATTTTTATTATTTTGAAAAAAAATTTAGATTGTTAAAATCAGTATTCTCTTGGAAGCATTGGAGCGTCCAAACCGGACATTCTGCGCAGTCGTTTTCTAGTTTCTTTCTAACTTTTTTCAAATACGTTTCACCAGACATACTGCCAGCTTCTTTTAGGGTTTTAAGTTTTGAAAACATGGGCGAAACCCGCAAAACACTATGGAAATAAGGATGACATCGTCCGTAGAAGTCTTACGGAATATTTAAGAAATAAAAATGTTCATATTAAAATTATATTTCCCGTTACAATTCATGGACATTAAATTTGCGAAAATTATTATTTCTAGCATTGTGGATGTAATTAGTTGACCGTTGAGAATTACTGGAAGGAATTAGTCCGGGTGGCGGTCATTAAATGAAACAACTAAATAGTTTCAACTATTTTATTGTTTGCCAACGTTTATGCGCCCTGATGATGACCCAAAAAGGGGGTCGAAACGTTGGCAAACAATAAAATAGTTGAAACTATTTAGTTGTTTCATTTAATGACCGGCACCCGGACTAATTCCTTCCAATTATTATTTCTAGTGTGGTAAAAATTAATAACCTTTTAACAAGACTAATAAAGAAGCTAATTTTATTTATAATTTCAAAAAGTATTTAGTAAGAAAAGAAGAGTTACACTTCTTCTTTTTTTTTTTATTAAAAGAAAAGTAAATGTTCAGAAGTGCGTGTGTGGATTAAAAATCTCATCCAAATAAAGCGCGCACAACAATTTTCTTTGATGAGTTTTCAATGCGTGCCTACATTCGAAGCTACGGCGAAACAACCGGTCACGGTCCAAACAACCTGAGTGACTAGTCATTATTGCTTTTACTTACCTATATATGAAATATATATTAAGGGAAAATATTGCGATCGTGAAAATTCTCGAATTACAGTTTTCAACGGAAATACACGTTTTAGGTTCCCCTGAGTCCAAATGAGCAAGTCCCGCAAAAAGGGTGTGTGTGTTTTTTTTCTTATTTTAGGGGAAAATCTTTCATAAGACGAAGTGGTCTCTTGAATCCACAACAGTGTGAGATTCTTACTCACTAAAAACCTCCTACATTCTCTGCGATGCAACACCGCGTAACTGCTTGCAGACATTACTTCGCGGTGGACAGAATGGCTAAGCGCTTACTTCTCTACTGCATACTTCACGGTGTGTGTGTGTGTGTGTGTGTGTGTGTGTGTGTGTGTGTGTTGTGTGTGCGTCCGTGTCTGTGTGTGTGTGGTAACTTGAGAGCGTAAACGGAAAGTGCTATTTCATATTTAAGACAGGTATACGTCCAAGATGTTACAAAACCTTCTGATCAAAATTAGCTAACCAGATGAGTCACTTTATACCATGGATTTTGACCTTTTTACGATTTTCTCAAAAACGGCCTTGAAGATTTTCATTAATCTTGCTATATCGATGTAAAATTTAATGGGCTTTAATATCATGTAGGTATCATTCTGATTGAAATATTCTGATAGGGATTAAATGCAAATATTTGGGATTCTCTTCCTCTAAAGTAGGGATGGGAATAATCGAATGACGATTGTCAGATCATTCGATTATTTCAATCATTCGAATTACTCGATTATCGAATTAATCGGTTGGGAGAAACGAATGATCATTCGAACGGAATTTTTTAACGATAATCGAGGGATTATAAGGGGTTGAGATAATCAAATGACCTTTTTTTTCTCATCACATAAATTATATACATATTTGCACCGGGGCTCAGCCAGCTCAGCAATCATAGGGAAGGGAATTGTGCTATATTTTCTTTCAGAATGCATATCAATCATTCGATCATTTGATTATTTAAATCATGGAAGTCCGATCATTCGATTATGCCCACCCCTACTCTAAAGTATCTCTAATTTTGTAAATGATATTTTCTATAAAAATTACCATAGATAAAAAACAGGTAAATATGATTAAGTATAAATATGAAGAATTCGATATCCAAATAAGGAGAAAACTGAAAACATTTTTTTTAATGCAATTTTTCGTCTTTGAACAAAAGAACAGTAACATACATGTATAATATACCGTTGAAAAGCTAAAGATTTTAGAAGAAATATTTTTTTATACTCAAGCTTGAGTGAAAAAAGAGTGATGAAAAGCTAATGAAACTAACTGATTATTTTAAATAATACTATAATCGTTGTCGTACTCCATATTTATTTTAATATACTTAGTAAATGGCAGAATGAAATAATGATGTTTTCCTTTATTATTTTTAAGGAAAAGGTGTTTTTCTAAGGGAGATTTTTAATTAATTTATCGGATTATTAATTAAAAAACTAGTTCATCAAAATAAAGGTTTTATATAGAATTGAGATAAATATTGCGTTAAATGCTTATTAATAATTTTAAAAAATTTTCATTGGACTTACCAAGTTATCAGGAGTCCTCTATTGTATGGACTAATCTTTCATTACTCCCCACCTTAGTTTATATATCTTAACACAGGGGGGTAGGGAACACATTATCTTTCTTTCATAGCTGACATACATTAGGCAGCAGGAGTTCTCCAAGTGGAGGGGCTTATCTTTAGGATTACTAAGGTACGTGCATATTATTATTTTTTTTTTTTTTAATTCCAGAATAGGAGGTGCCCAAAATTTTGTATGTTTGGGTTGTTTAGGGAAAGGTGGGTGTTTGAAAACTAAATTAAAAATAATATACTATTACAAAGTAACGTTATAGATATTACTTTGACGTAATAAACAATGATCATAAGCCTGTGTGAGAAGGTATTTAACCTTAAGGTGGTGGGGAGATGGAAGGGGTGAGGAGAGCATCTCCGCTTTTTCTGCGCAAGAAATATTATTTACATTCAAAAGACTTATTAACCGCACTCAAATGACATTCATTAAAAAGTTCCCGTTTACCATGGGACTGGGTTGCCGAGCGTGTTAGCGCGCGTTGCAGTGAGCACGCGTTGCCTAGCAACAGATAACCGAAAAGTTAAAACCAAATAATTACGAGTTCGACTCTCGTGCTATACCTCAGCCCTCACCCCCCTGGCCCGAGAGAACCCCCGTATAGCCTTCCCGTTTACCGAAGAAAAAAGTTCCCGTTTACCGTTTTTGCTTAATCGTTAAATCCTGCATATTATAATTATATAAAATTATAATATATTATATTTATATTATATTATTTTCTTTTTTTTCATAATGATGTATAGTTGACAGATGAGAAATTATACGAGGAAGATAATTTGGGGTGCGGTCATTAGAGAAAAACACACATTAAAACCTAGTGTTTATTTTAATTGTGTGCCGAAGTTTCGGCCTACATTGTAGACCTTCATCAGGGCTAAGAGAAACAAGACGACAACCAATGTAATTATAAACTTAATAATTTGTTAGGTTCATAATAATAATATGGTGACAGTAATATAAAATGGGAACAAACATAAAATTAAATGTAAAATGATAATAAGATGACAGATATAAAGTATGGAAGTGAACAAAATTAAGATGACAATATTTCATTAAGAATATTTAAGAGAAAACTAAGTAAATGATTAAATGTTAAGTAAACAATATGTGAACAATTAAAATTTTAAATATGAACAATTTTGATGTGATATTTTGTGGTAATATATAAAAAAATAGTAAAGAACATAGGTAGTATATAAAAAGTACATAATCATTAGAACCGAGGAACAATATGAAAGATTTTTTTTTTTAATTAATGTAATATTAAACTGACAATTATATGTGAGATATAACAAAAAAAGATATGAATAGGGAAAGAGGGAGGAAGGAATAAGTAGTGAAAAGAGATAATAATCAATGAGAAAGAAAATACTGACTCTGAGACTGTGTCTAAAGAAGTGATATTGTTTTCTGTTAAAAAAAAAGAAGTAAAAAATAAGTTTATAATTACATTGGTCGTTATCTTGTTTCTCTTACCCCTGATGAACCCTGAAGGCCCGCAATGTAGGCCGAAACGTTGGCACACAATTAAAATAAACTCTCTAACGACCGCATCCCCAAATATCTTCCTCGTCTATTTTTTTCATGCTAACAGTGAAAGATAATTTGGAACAAACCCAATAAACAATTATTCTGAGAAATTTTGAAAATTCGGCATTTAGATTCGATCGGATAGTTGAGGATGAAATTACCTGTCATTAGGACAAGGGTGGAAAAAGGATTTTCCTTAAGGGGGAGTGAGCGAGTTGAAAATTGTTAAGGTGAGAGGGCAAGTTGGGCGAAAATATAAATTAACTTCTCAATATCTACATACAGTCCTCCTGAAAACCCCTCCCTACGCCTACGCATTACGTAACGATTAAATATAATTGATCGAAATCGTTTGATAAAAATCAAAGAGAAATAAAACGTTAAATATTTGTTGGTGAAAGGTCTTTTCGGCAAGTCAATTACTGTTTGACTTCCGTTACTATTCAAACTATTCAAATATAAAAATGTGATTTTTACTTTAATCAGCTAAAAAGTGATCATCATAAGAGGAAAGATTCATTAGTAAATATGGCCTTAGATATTATATTTATTAATATTATTATATTAATATTTTATATGATGATAACTTTATGATAGAATTTTGTATGATAATATTTTATTCTTTTTGTATGATAAAATATACTAAATATTATTACTTATCAGGTTGATGCAGTTTCTTTCTTTGCTTCGTGGCATGTTTTTAGTGTGTGATTTATCATATAAAAATATATATTCCGTACATGATGTATCTGTGTCAACATCTTCAGTCCTTCTATTTCCAGTCTATGGTGAAGTCTATCAGAATTACGCACATGTCGTTGCGGTAGGAGGACTTCTGTTAGACCATGATAATACAAATATAATGTTCAACGGTATTGAGTCGGTGCACAGTCCGCTTTTTCTTTGACTGAGACTTTGTACCTTTTTTTCGGGCACTGCAGCCTCAAGTGGTCTTATAGTGTGCCGTCTAATATCCCGTTAACACTGGCCAATTGTCTTTGTGGATCTGATCAACCGCTAGGGGTTACACAAAGCTTAGGATCTGAAATACGACCATTGCCAAATTGGTAAAACTTGCTATTTCTTCACAACTGTCACATGATAGGCAGTTTAATTTTTCTTCTTCCAGAAACTGCAGATAGGTGAGGCTACTAATCCCGTATTGTGGAGTGGCTTGTGAAGCTGACAGTGTCCTGTGTATTGTCTGGTCACTCTCCTCAGGCTTATCCTGTCCATTGAGAGAGAAGTAAAAACCTCGCAATGAGGTTCATGTTTCAATATGAAATAAATAAATAAAATCCATCGCGGAAATTGCTTGGTTAAACATGTAACCATACTTTCATCAAAAACATTTTTTAATAAGTTCTTCTCTTAAAATTTCTGATAAACTTCTATGTTATCAGTTCTTGGGATGTTTTAAAAGTTCTTATAAAACAGTTAATTTTGTATGGAAGAGTTAATTTTCTGGTAAAACTGATTTTTAGTTTCATGATGTCTGAATATGTTTGGATGTAAACGGATTATAGTTGGCGGTAACGTTGAGATTATTTTATGGTGTAATTAAAAGAACAGTGCTTTCTAATCGGTGTGTTCCACAATAAGCAGTAAATCATTTAAAGCATTCATAGGGGTGACAACATAACAATAGAAAAACATTAATGACAGTATTGAAACGAACATGTAAGAGCATCATCTGCAGACAATGGTGTGGAATATTATTGGTCTATAATTGTTCTTTAGTAACTGAAGTTATAGGTAATTATCTCATAGTATCAGATCCAGACCAATTATGATGAAAAGAATAATGATATGTTTGACACGTCTATAGAGGATAAAACAATTACGTCATTGTAAATAAGTACAAGAAATATCATTTCAGACAGATCTCAATTTGGAACTCTTTATATGAAATACTACATACGAATAGAAACCAATAATGACATTTGAAATAACTAATTAAACTAATGCTGAATATTGCTAGAAATAACCATGTATAGATAATATCTGTAATTGTTAAAGGGAAACTATTGTACTTATAATATTATTTAAAGATTATGGCTAATCAAGCAAAAAAATAAAAAATACAAAACAACAGAACAAGGACAACTATATACACTGCCGGACAAAATTAAAGGATCACTTACAAATATTTATATTATTATTACATAAGAGATAAAAATAGGAATTCCTTTGTCCCAGACTGGACTTTGTGTTGTATCTTATCAAGTTAATCCTCTACCTGTTTATATTCCCACCCGTTTATGGAGAAAAGGGTCAGTTAATTCTCTTCTTTTCTTTCTTCCTATCAGTAAATGGTTAGTTGTTATCAAAGATTCATCTTATTGAAGATTTTCTAACATTTAAGAGACTTTAGTTTTTACTTGTGAGTTTAGTAAGAACGTTGTGATGGCCAACAGAAGAGCATTGACCGAAGAGGAATCAATTTGTGCTGTTGCATTGAGTGAAGAAGGGTTTTCTCAAAGGCATATTGCGCAACGGACCCAGCAGTCACAATCCGTAGGGTCCAGGGTACATTATAGGCACCGTCAAACTGGAGGGCATACAAGAAGAGTCGGACAAGGCCGTCCGAGGTCAACTTCCCACCGTGACGAGAGATTTTTACAACTGCATGCTCTTCGGGATCGCCGATCAACTGGTAACAGTCTGCGTGGTCTCCTCCAGAGGTTCAGGGATGTGCAAATTTCAGAGCGAACCGTGAGAAGATGACTCAACGATTATGGATTGACCTCCCATCCTTCAGCTACTGGACCTCTTCTCTCCAGGGAACACCGGGTTGAGCGCTTGAGGTTTGCTCGGGAGCACCTAAACTGGACTCAGGAAGATTGGAGCCTCGTATTATTCAGCGATGAGTCAAGATTCTGTCTCCGATCTCCAGATGCACTTTTTCTCCAAGGGTTGCGTTTGGTGGTGGGTCAGTGATGGTGTGGAGGGGGGAGGGCATAAATTTAAACTCCCGTACAGAGTTGGTTCTTGTGAACCGTAGCTCTGTAACTGCTGACAGGTACATTAGGGAGGTACTTAAGCCACATGTTATACCTTTCGCCAGAAATATCGCAGGTAACTTTATTTTTATGCACGATAATGCCCGACCTCATGTTGCTCGATTAGTGCAAAATTTCCTCAGACAAGAAGAAATTGACGTTGTGGTTTGGCCACCCAGAAGTCCAGATATGAACCCAATAGAGCATGTATGGGACATGCTTGGAAGACGTGTCGGCGCCCGAGACCCACAAAATTTGGCAGATTTAAGGGAAATGTTAGTGGAAGAGTGGAACAACATCCCAGAACAACATGTAAGAGCCCTGGTCGCTGGAATGGGTAGGGGAATGGAAGCAATTATCAGAGCTAGAGGTGGGAATACCAATTATTGATCGTTTTCCTCGAATTCTTCCTTTTTATTCAGTTTTGTTATTTCATTTCATTTCAAAGATTTACTTTTTCATTTTGAGACTGTAGGACATTTTTATTTGTTTTCCTATTAAAAATTTCTAGAAAAGAATTTTTTATTTTTTATTACCTTTATGATAAAGTGTGACTTCCAAAGGAAAAAGAATATTTTAAAAAATACAGTTCAGTAATTTCAAAATATTGAAGTGATCCTTTAATTGTGTCCAGCAGTGTATATACCAAGCAAAGTATATTCATACATGCAAAACGAAATTAGGGGGTTTGTCCTTCGCATATTGTAAAAACTACAGGCATATTGGTATTTATAAGAGAAAGTTTTGACCCAGTTTCGAATTTTTCACTCTATATGTTTTTTGGGTCACTGAACATGAATGTTAAGTTTGCGTAAAAAATTTTGCCCGGAACTTTTTGCCAAAATTTTGGTATTTTTTTTGGTTGTTTGACTATATTTCGAAAACTTATGGTTTTTGGACAAAACTTGGTATATACACAACTAAAGTAAACAAAATTGGCTACATTTTTTGTTCCAAAAGTTTTTTTTTGGGACCATTTCGTCGCGAAAGTGCGTACAAAATAACCAAAATTTCCGGAAGTTGAAAAAAATAAAAATATACGATTTTCGTGGGAACGGTTTGTGTTTCCTTCAATGATGTTGAAATCATCTAAATAAACTCAGAAGAGCAAGAAATACACAATTATATACACACACGCTCACGCGCGCGCACACACACAAAACACAAGTGCACACATACACACACACACACAGGAAGGTGTTACTGGCCTATCAGGGGCTCAGTATGGATTTCAATAAGAGACCGCCACGGTGGATGCTGTAGACATGGTAGTTGAGACAGCAGAGGTTGCACTGTGCAAAGTGTTGTGCAGCAATCATTACTCTCAATGTCAGGAACGCTTTTAACATTGCAAATTGGACCTGTATATTAGAGGCCTTGCGGACCATAGCGATGCCAATCTATCATATAAGACTTATTGCAGACTACTTTAGAATTTTGTTTTATCTTTCAGACATTGGCGAAATGAGATACACGGCGACTGGTGGAGTCCCACAGGGCTCCGTTCTAGGGCCTCTTTTGTGGAACATCATTTACGACGCCATATTCAAGTTATCGATGCCGGAGGAAGCCACAGTTATGGGATTCGCAGATGATGTTGCAATGATAGTGGTGACAAAGTACGTGGAAGAAGTTACCCTCATCGCTAACCAGGCTTTTGCTACAGTTCGGGATTGGCTATCGTCGGTAGGCCTACAGCTTGCAGTTCACAAGACAGGGTTCTGCTTGTCACAAGCAGAAAGAAAATCGAGAAAAACATCACTGTAACGGTGGGTAGACACGAAATTCGTTCCCAATTCTCCTTAAAGTACCTAGGCGTTATGATCGACGCACGTCTCCGGTTTAATGTTCACACGGAGTATATCAGCGCTAAATCTGTTAAAGTGGCATCCTTATTGTCACGTCATATGCCAAACGTTGCAGGCCCTAGAGAGAGTCGCAGAAGGTTTCTGGCTACAGTTGTATCCTCAATTATGTTATACGGAGCTCCAATATGGAAAGAGGCGATGATTACCAAATCATACAGGAGACAGATGGTTTCGGTTTATCGCAGAATTTCCTTAAGGGCAAAAAGTGCCTTTAGAACGGTTTCCTATGAGGCGGCGTGTTTGATAGCCAGAATGCCGCCAATTGAACTTCTTGTTGGAGAAAGAAGTATGCACTTTAGACGACGCTATCATGTTTCTAGAGAAGAGGAGCGGAAAATTACCACCAATCAGTGGCCACAGCGTTTTGAGGCTGCAGAATCCGGAAGATGGACTCAAAGGTTAATATCAGATGTTACCGTGTGGTATGGTCGCCGGCATGGTGAGGTGGATTTTTACTTAACTCAACCGTTGACCGGACATGCATGCTTCAGAGCAAAGCAATACCGATTTAAATTGAACAACACTGCAGAATGCACTTCGTGTCAGATATTTGAGGAAACGGCGGAACATGTATTTTTCGCTTGCATTCGCTTTTCGGAAGAAAGAAGTGAATTAGAGAGAGTGTGTGAGGGAAGCATCACACCAGAAAACATAGTGAGCCATATGCTGCGCTCGGACTACCATTGGGACAATGTGAAGAGATTTGCCACAGTCGTTCTTAAGAGGCTGGAAGCGGAAAAGAGGGCCAGAAGGTGTCAATAACATGGAAAAATGAAAACTAGTTGAAGAGGCGGCACTTAGCCAGTTCCCTCCACAAAGTAATGCCTAAAGGCGGCCCCGTAAGAAGACTGAACAGGTGTAGGAAGGTGGTTTTAGTTGGTAAAAATCCCACACAATGATAGATACGGGCCTATCCGAGTCTTTTGAAAATTCCCACCTACCCTTGTTAAATCACACACACACAGAAATATGTGGAGGAATGGTGTGAAATTAATAACATTCCATGGAACATTACAGGTGTTGACTATCCTTCCATGTATTGTCATCCATTGGATCCAGACTGACCCCAAATATGACATCAGCAGGTGAAACCCATCCAGCCGGACTACCACGAATTGGGTCGCAACTATTGGTTAACATGAAGCGAGCCTTTAGGTAGAGTGGTGGTCAAATGTAATTAAGCACCATATCTGGTCTTTTGCAAGGCATTTCTCAACGGCTACAGCATCGCAGTGTAGATAGTGTCATAATCAGGAGGAGCATTGATGAATGGAAGGCAAACTATGCGTTTTCTCTCTGTGTCACTTTCTCTATAAATGCACTCAATCCAAATAAAAAGTTGAAATCCCTGTGCTTGCCGTTCAGCCAGAGAATTTTAGCTGCTAAGGGATATGAGTGTTGTCATGTATTAAATGTATTTGACAGGTCTTGACTCTGGATAGCCTTAAGTCCACCACTATTCTCTTCAGACTCGAACCGTTTCAAAGTGATATGGCCAAAACTTCCGTCTACTTCTGCAGATGTCATCCTCGCTAACCTCGTAATGGGTACATCTGGAAGTACAGCAGAAGCTGAACCAACTATGAAAATTCCACTCAGTAATTGGAAGGTGTGGTACCTATCGATTGTCTGAGTATTAAAATCGGCCTTGTCAAAGACAAATTGAATATAACTATCCTCATTTAGTTTGATTACTGGTTTAAGGGTAGAAGAAATATCAATTCGCACTGATTCGATGTAAGAACTGCTAAACCCAAACATCCAACAACTTGCGGGATCCAAAATTTTTTTAAATATAATGATGCTTGTCAGATAGAAAAGATCTAGGCATTTAGAAAAATAGCTATGCATTTATTTTTCCTTTCTCTCAGCCTTGTTTCTGTCAACAATTAAAGCATTCATGAAATGGTTTAGTGTAGCAGGAAACACTGATACCCATACCATCAATGAAACGGTCTGGAGCAGGGTACTCTGTGATATCATTAACCTGTGGTCCTATGTCCTCAAATTTCGGATTTGCACTTTTGATGAGAAAATACGTCATTCAAAATTTTCCCTCCTACATTTTTGAAGCAAATAACTGTCTTTCTGTATTATTTTGATAGGTTATCATTACTTCATCTCCAGATTTCTACCCAGCAGTCGAGCCTTGATTTACTTTTTCTCTGGCTTGAAGTCGCCTTTTACCTTCCGTAGAGAATTGATACTCATCATCACTATGTTCGAGATAAGTGTATATTTATTGAATGACTTTATCTATTTCTTGAGCAAATGGTCCTTGAATATTGCCGCGAACCTGATATACTACATTTCGCTCATTCGTTTTTTTTGCTTCTGAGACCAAAAATCTTTCAGTAATGACCATCGCACTTAAGAAGCAATGTGTTCTGAAGTCAAACTCAATAGCTCCTGATCTGGTTTGTCAAGAGGTAGTTGTATTTAAAGACACCTCTCGCCTTTTGATATAGGCAACGATGGTTTGCTGATCTTGGTATGATTTTCTACAATTATCATGCACTAAAATATATGTTTTCCCCTCTAAACCTTTATCGTCATTTTTTCTGTCTCTGACTTCCAAAAGCGAAGCTATACCTTTTTTCTTCACAGTTGAGGCTTTCCAAACTCTATCTTGTAGCGAAGATTCGCAAATAAAGCACTCTAACATCACAATATTGCCTATGAAACTGAAAAACTACCGGAAACTACTTGCGGACTGTAGATCGAACTATAAACTAGTGTTTCCACGTTTTCAACAATTAAACGTCAACGAAGGAGGCGGTGGAAGTTGGGTGTTACAAGGGAGGAAGACCCTCGAAAGGTGGTACAATCCTTTCACAACAAGAAGACATTGAAAGTACTAAAACACGATGTGAGAAAAGTCTGTTCGGCCCAAGTGTTATTGTTAATCTTTAGTAGTATATATCTTTAAAAAATGCAGTGAGTATTGGATAACTTCTTAAGAAATTCTATTTCTGATAATAATTACAAAGAAAATAATCAAGAATAAAAAGTTTGATTTCTAATTCAGTATTTCACTAAGGGAATATTAATCATAATAATTTGTTGCAACATAATTTTTCTCTGGGTTATTGTGCGGACGACTCACGAGTGTCAAACAACTTTTATAAAATTAAATTATATTTTGGGGCATTTGCTCTTAGCCCAGTAAAAGGCTAACATTCAAGGTTTGTGGGAAGTAATTCGGACAAAGCTGGAAATCATTTTAATACCTCTTAATGGTCTTAAATAAAAGTAATCTGAGTGTGTACCATCACAGGCGGCGAGCTTAACTTTTTGGTACCGAAAAACCTTGAATGTTTCGCACTTTTTTCAGTTTTTCACTTATAACTCGTGAGCGGTGCTTCCTACAGAAAATACTTTTCTAAAAGCTATCTTAATTATTGAATTTGGTTTAGTAATATTGCCGCTATCGTTCGTCAGAAATAGGCAACTTTTTCCAATTTTGTTGAATACCCCAATTTGGTTACTAAGAGACAATTTCAACTAGGAAACAACTATCCAAATTGAGAAGTCATAGAATAAAACTTGTAGAGCATCATATTTTAAGTCTAATAGCCTCTTTAAATTTCAGATTCGGTTATTAAAAACCTTCAAAGAAATATTTTTTTATCGATTTTCCACTACACCCGTCCAAAAGCTTGTGAGAATTATTTGCTGGATACGGCCGATTTAAAACATTCTGCTGTGACTGATGCCGTAATTTTACTGGGAATAACGATATTTGCAACATAAACCATATCATGCCTAGCCAAATGGAAGTTTGTCTATAATGGATTAGTTATACCACTTGTAATAGCAAGCCTTAGTAATGACTCAACAAGTTAGGCCTGAAAGTATTTTTTGAAACATTGCAATCAACATATTCTCTATTTTGATTTATAATATACTTTATATTACGCAAGAAATAGTTTTAAAAAATAGGAGAAAGTGTAGGTTGGATAAATAGAAACAGGTTATTGCATCATATTATATTTATGATTGGAAGTTACCTATGATTAAACTGCTGTAAAATTTAATATAAATAAATAAAAATGTACTTTGGAGGAGTGATTTAGAATATATCCATCAGTTGAAAAGTATTTTCTTTCCTTGGCGATGTGATTGAAAAGACGAAGGGGATAATGCCTGATAGTCACCGTCCAACCCCATTCTCTCCATTATCACAGCGTATTCTTTCTCTACTTTCTTAGTTAATGAAACTGTCTTTCTGTTAGGATTTCTGTTGCATACATTTCATCAGGATACACCAATTATTGAGATTACTGGCCTTGCTCAGCTTTCCCTACTCCAGCAGTTCTTCCATGATGGTTGGGACTATCCTCTCAGTATCATCAGGAGCAATTAAGCTATAAATATATTGATTAACTAATAGTTCTTTCAATTTCTTTGGTACAAAATGTGAAATATCTCCCAACATTAGTTGATTCTTTTTTATTTTATCATTATTATTTTATAAGTCCCAATGTCAATCAAGATTTCCTTAAGGCTGTTAATAGAAATCGAGGCTACATTTTTCTGCTTCTCAAAAAATTTCAGTTTATTCTGAAACACTTTTTTTCATCTATCTACACAGAGAAACTTTCTCCTCTCCTACATTTTATGTATAAACCAGCGCCTTTTTGAGAAGTTCTATCGTGTTCCTTTCTGGATTGATAGATAGACTGCAGTGGCTTAACTGAGAAACTTTAAAAGACAATGAGGTAGTCATTAAGACAAAAATCTAATTTACCTGCTTGTTGTCTAATACAGTAATAGCTACTATCCAACAATTCTATAGAAAAACCATTGAATAAACAGGGAGTGTATCAAATGGCTTTATACATATGTTGAGCTCTAATTCTTGTCAATAGCTGCTCTATCCTTTTTCCAATACACTAAGTACTTCATGTTTCAAAATCATCAAACTACGCGGATTTGGAGAGGTATTTTTCGGATCTTGGTTCTAGCAGTGTTTATCAATTTTGTTTATTGAATTATGAGTGTTCTCTAATTGCTTATTATTATTATTTTTTGTACTCATTTTTTTTTTTTTTTATATATATTCATATATATACAGTGAGTGTCAAAAGTATTCGGAATTCGTATTTCTGTTCGTTTAATTATTATATTTCACAACTCTAAATTTATATAATTCTTTTTCACCACCAAATATTTAAAAGAGACTCCCATAAAGGAAAATCACTGACCAAATAACCGAAAAGTTTATTGTTTTTAAAAATATCCGATTAATAATGTAAAATTACAAGATCGTTCAGGGTCAAATGTATTCGGAAATCGTAATATCCTGTTGTTTAATGGTTTCAAATTTTAATATTCTCACCAATCTTCGACATAATTTTATGTTCTAAACAATTCTCCTCTCTCATGTTATATATATATCCAACCATTAAAAGATTTTTGTTTTTAAATAAGGCCCTAAAATAAAAACGCAATGATCGTACATCACCCTCGAATGATTTTTAACACGTTCACACGTTAACACTAAAGAGAAATAGTTGAGATGTTGAAAAAAATTGATGAGAATATATGGATGGCTATGTACAGTGTAGATAATATAATAATAAAATATAAAAGCAGAAAAGTAAGCGTCCAAAAAATATTAAATGTCAAAACTGAAAGACTGATTATTCATCAAATAAGAAAACAATACCTCAAATGAGTAAACCTTAACTTATTTATGAATTTTTCAGAACTTCTGGGTACACAATAAATGTTTCAACTGTTCGCCGCGTTCTAAAAACATTTTACGAAAAGGAAAACATGGTACAAGAAATACGGAAAACGTCTATCAGCAGGCAAGGAATTAAGAGAATAGGCTGAATGTTTGTAACATTTTTTTAAGAGAAGGTTGGTGAATTACAATGTTTCAAGATGTCTCCCATACTAAAATACATGGTTCTTATGAAAAGATTATGGTTTGGAGGAAACCAAATAAAGAATTTAGTATGCCATAGTAAAACACCTTGAGCAGTCAGTGATATTTACGTAAGTTTTTCTTTGAAAAGGTTTGATAACATTGGATTCATGGGCAGGATTATTGATAGGTTTGTGTATTTTTTAAGTATGAAAAAGCCAGAATTAAAAGTAGAAGAAAAATTAGGAATAAATCAAATTATTAACATACGCGCGACCATGACTCTGGACATCTATACCTTATCTTAAGTTGCTGCAAAATATTAAAAAATTCTCGAAAACCTTCTCCCATTATTTCTTTCAAATTTAATTAACTATTTTTGGGTCTTACTAAAAGGGAAAATCAGGAAATACTACATTCAAAATGAAAATGGCTTCAAGATACAATAAGTGTTGGATTGGGTTAATATTTTACACTAAACAATTAATTAATTAGTAAGATCAATTCCTAGGAGGCTTAAATGTATAATTACACAAAAAGTTTAACCAACTGGAAGTTTATTTATGATCACTGTATTAATATAATTAGGAAACCACGTAATTCCGAATACTTTTGACACCATTGAAATACACTTTTTTTAATTTTTTTCGTAAATGAACGTTCAAAACGTTAAAAATAAAATGATTTTTGTCGTAATTTTTGATTTTAGCTATTGTATACCTTCCTTCTAACATTATAAAGTGTTTAAGAACTTCTAGAAAACATAAAAAATAACTTAAAAGCAAGTAAATTACGGAATGGTATTGGATTCCGAATACTTTTGACACTCACTGTATATATATGGTAGACCATGTTCAATACACCTTGGAACAGAAAGAATGTACTGCTCGTGTCCTGTCTTTTTTATAAGCAAGAAGGGAACAGACCTATGGAGAGGTACCTATATTTTATTAGGTGTTCCAGTGTTATGGTAGTGGATATTTTATGCTGGCCCGGAAAAATATGGAATTAACTAAAGTAGGTTGCAGACTATTAAAGCCTCTAAATGAAATGTGTTTTGGCTAAATAGATATATCATTATTTCTATCAACGGAAATAGATATCAAAGCTATACAAAATATTAAAGAGAGCAAAAAATGACTGTCTAACCTACTGAGGAACAAAACGAATTCATAATAAAGAGGCAGGCCAAGGGCCAACTGACGTCACTCGACCGGCCACCATATTGTCCCTTATGAAGTGAGACCGTCTATATACATTGCTTTGAACCCTTCTTTGTTATGGTTATTGGAAGGTTATATTGTTATGAATTTTTCTAGGACAATCATTGAGCAGTGGTAATTTGTCATTTCAAGTTCGAAAAATTAATATAACGGTTCCTAAATAATAATAAAATATGACAACAGCAGCTCGACCAACATTTGAGCCTGCCAGAGGTGGACAAGGGCGCGGAGAAAAGGATCTTAGTGCTATTTCGAAACAATACTCAAGTAGAGATCTACCAGGTCATACAAAATTAAAATTTAGGTACGTATTCAGTATTAATAACAAAAGTTTGGCGACAAAACACACAAAATGACTAAATATGTGTTTTCTTATGAAAACGTTTTAAGCACAAAAATTGTTATCAAATTTTTCTTCTTCCAGTTAATTTTTCTTAATTAACACTCTACGTTTCAGTAACATATTTATTTGTTCAATATTTTTGAAGGTTTATGATAGTAAAAATACATACGAAAATTCAGAAAAAGGTTAAATGTATAATCATTGTTTAATACCTCCAATATTACTCTAATTTGTAATTGGTGATAAGGAAATTGGATGGTTTAAAGTATGATAATGGATGGTTAATAATAAATACATATATTTTAGGTGTTTGTGCAATTAAATAAATAATAGTTAGTAATCATTTGCTTTTCTGTATTAAATTTTTTTTATCGCCCCAAGATAATATCATGGCAACGTTAGCAGGGAATGTTTTAAATAATCTTTGCTTAGATCCTTTTAAAATTCAGATGTTAATTTGTGTTTTGTACATTGAATTGAAAACAAACAAACAAAAAAGTATGTTAAAGGAACTTAGATGTTTAGTTATGTTTTTTTCATTTATAGAGAACATGGTCAGGGTACTGCTGAAGAATTGCGAAGTCGAGATTTCAGGAGAGAATTGGACGAAAGGGAAAGGGAAAAAAATATTAGGAACAGAGCTTCTGAACAACAGTAAGTTAATTAGTTTATGCTATAATTCTGAATTTTATTATTTTAAAACTGGTTCATAAACTATATTTTTAATTAATTATTTCAAAAGTTTTTAGAAATATTATGGCTAGTTACAATTTTCAAAATTAGACTTTTATTTCACAGAGTTATTTCATACAAAAGAATATGTTTTCTTTATTGAATTTTAGGAGTAAACGACTTAAAATTGATCAAGCCCCAGCTGCAAGTTTAGATGCAGATGATCCTCTTGATGATGATGAGTCAGATGATCCAGATTCAGAAGATGATACTGCAGCACTTTTAGCTGAACTCAGTCGTATCAGGAAAGAAAGGGCTGCTGAACAGCTCAAAAAGGTATGATTTCATTCTGTTACTGTCAATTAGTTAAAATACTTTTACCAGCTATGAGGGTGATTATTTTCTGTACCTAGCAATAAATCCAGCATTATTTCCGATCATAAGAAATTATAACTAATAAGATGATATAATTACTTTTACATGTAAACTATAATTTTTAGTTGGCTGAAGTACTCGTTTTTGTTTTTTTAAACTATTATTTTACCTATTATAATGTATTTTTACTTTCACTTACCTATGCATGAAATACACTCCCCGTCAAAAGTATTACAACACTCCATAATTCTCGAGATTTTCTTTATTTTGACCTTAATCCAGTTACTTAGTTTATATTTATAGTAATATTATTTATTAAATGAGAGATATTAGAGACCTTCCTAATACCTTTACACTGGCCCGACTTCGAAGAAACCTGTCCCTGCCTCTGCTGGTCCTATTCTCAAGTACTTTGTCTTGGCCTCATTAATGACCAAGCCAAGACTTTTTCCTTTAGAGCACGTTCAGATCTGGCAGCTATGTTGAGGTCGTCTGCGTATCCCAATATTTGGACCGTGCTGTTGAATAAGGTGGCCCGTGTTTGAATTCTTGATCAACGTACTGCTCTCTCGACCACCAGAAACATGCAAGGGGTCCCCCTGTCTCATGCCGCAATTCGTGTCAATAGGTTTGGAGAAATCAGATCCGATATGAACTACACTGTTCGAGCCCAGCATGGTCATCCTCACAAGACGTATCAACTTCCTGGGTATGTTCATTTCTTCTAGCACCTGGTAGAGTTCGGGTCGTGTTATGCTGTCATGCGCAGACTTGAAATCCAGAAAAAGGTGGTGCGTAACCATCCTGTATTCCTTTGCTTTTTCCAGAATCATTCTCAGGGAGAAGATCTGGTCCGTGGTCGATCTACCTCTTCTGAATCCAGCCTGGTAGTTCCTATCTCTCTTTCAGCATGGGGACTAAGTCTCTCGAAAAGAATGCTTGATAACACCTTGTAGGCACTCGAAAGGAGAACTATACCTCTGAAGTTATCGCACTCCATTTTGTCATTTTGGTCACCCTTCTTATGAAGCAGACAAATGATACCTTGTCTCCAAAATTGAGGCATCCTTTCTTTTTCCCATATTGTAAGGATGAGGTTATGGAGTGCCTTCTTAAGTCCCTCGCCACCGTATCGAATCATCTGCGCCTGTATGTATGCCATCAAGTCCCAGGGCCTTGTTGTTCTTTAGCTTTGTAACAGCTGCCTCTACTTCATCCTTGTCAGGTAGTTCTGAATCGTTTGGGAGGTCTTCCACCCTTGAAATGGTGGATTCCTCTTCTGCATCGTCTTGGTGAAGGGCTTTTCCAAAGTGCTCTAGGATTTCTTCCTTTCCCATCAAGAGATTTCCCTCTACATCCTTGCAGGAGGTTACCCTCGGTTTAAAAACCGACCTTTCTTCGTTTACCTTTTGGAAGAAGAGCCTGCTTTCGTGAAGAGTTCTGTGGGTCTCAACCTCCTCCATCCTTCTGTTCTCACATGCTCTTTTCTTGACGCAGTGGATCTTCTTTTCTTCTCTCCTTCTGTCTCTGTATATCTCTTGTGATCGCTGTGTGGGATGCTAAATCATCTTCTTGTATGCCTCATTCTTCCAGGTTGTGATGTCTAGGCATTCGTCATCAAACCACGGTGACCTATCGTTCCTTGCTTCTGGCTCGAGTGTCTCTCTCGCTGTTGCTTTGAGAGCTTCGGCTATTTCTGCCCAATGGCCCTCTCTCTGAGCTCTCCCATGAGTTTCCATTCTAAGCGCTGCCGATATGTTGTGCGTTGTTCG
The DNA here is from genome assembly GCA_023052935.1 of Piezodorus guildinii. Taxonomy (NCBI): domain Eukaryota; kingdom Metazoa; phylum Arthropoda; class Insecta; order Hemiptera; family Pentatomidae; genus Piezodorus; species Piezodorus guildinii. The sequence continues at coordinate 171,420,187 of CM041292.1, read as the reverse complement.
ATATTTTTTAGTTTCGAAACATCATATCTCCGTTGAACCAAGCCTGATGCTAGATACCTTTTTGTTGATATTCGTGGGCGTATTTTGGCAATGCTCAAGAAATGATCCGAGTTGACGTTCGCACCCCTGTTGACTCTAACTCCTAGGAGATTAGATCTGTGGTGTGAACTCACCAAAATGTGGTCTATTTGGTTCATTACTGCCCCTTTTGGTGATCTCCAAGTGACTTTATGGATGTTCTTGCCAGGGAACAATGTGCTGCCAACGACTAGACCATGTGCCGCAGCAAGTCTATGAGCCTGTGACCATTCAAATTTGTGTGTTCATGTAAGCTGAAGGCTCCTATTGTTGGACGATAAATAGGTTCGTGGCCAATTTGGGTGTTGAAGTCACCAAGGATGATCTTGTTATCATTTTCTGGACAATCCCTGAAGACACTTGCTAGTGCTTCATAAAAAATATCCTTTTCCTCATCTGGTAAAACTTCTGTTGGAACATGACAGTTAATAATAGAGAGATTAAAGAATTTGCCTTTGATACGCAAGTAACATGGGGTGAGATTGGCTTGAATTTAAGAACAAGCTGACGTGCCCTACCTCTAACCACGAATCCAGTGCCAAAGGTGCGATTTTTTTCGTGGCAACTATAATATACAGTGTGGAATCTCTTTTCAAGTGAGCCACATCCGAGCCAGCTGACCTCCTGGATTGCTGCAGTTTCCACGCGGTATGTGTCAAGTACTGCAAGGAGCGCTCGAAGGGCCCCTAGTCTATTTAGAGATAAAATGTTCCAATAGCCTAATCGTAGGTCATTATGACAGTTCCTGGGTTTGTTCCTATGAATCAGTCCGGCTTCTATTATATTTTCTTGAGGTTTCGAGATAAATTTTATTTAGGTGTGGGGAATCAGCCCACTGCCTCTGAGTCAGGTAGAGGGCTGCCTCCTTAGAGCATCCTGACACACTCTCCCATCTGGGGAGGTGACCCTGGGGTTTGTACTGTATCTCACCTTTTTCTGTAGTGAAGGTGTTGTAGAATACTGTGAGAGAGTACTGTGTGTGTGTGTTGGTATACTTGTTCCCCCAACCTGGAGGGCCAGTGGCAGCCTAAAGGCTGGGCGGTGGGGATGCCACTTCCCTACGTCTTATTAAATGTTAATTTTTTTTTTGTGCGTTCCGTGACATAGTTTGTGAAGATATCCTTGAGCCTATCTCCTTTAATCTTACTGAAATCTGTAATCACAGCATTGTATGTTACAATGTTTACAATCAAGCATCATTGCTTACTACTCAGGCTCCTGCTTGCTATCATTTTCCTGACATTTTTTTTTTTTTTTGATCTTATAACAATCTTCCTATTAAATTTTTGTAAACAATTATTTGACTATTTTTTCTAATCTTATTATTTTTTTCAATATTCTAATTACATATAATTTTTGTATTCTCTTTTATTATTTCTATATCACTCAGTAAATCATAAGAAAATGACCTTTGTTCATATACAATGATTATGAATATTTAAATTAAATTTTGAAACATTCTCTTATTTAATTTTTTCAGGAACAAGAGAAAAGGGCTGAAGAAGAGCGTATTCGAATGGAAAACATTTTGAGTGGTAATCCATTGCTTAATTATTCTTCTCAAGCCACAAAAACTGATCTGAAAGTAAGCATTCATTATATTGTTTTTAATGATATTTTATTTGTTATAATTTTCAACTCATTTCATCGAGGTGTTGTTATAAAAATAAAATGTTTTATTTACGTTGCTTAGGAATTTTACAGGGAATTGGAGATCAGCTCATTTGAGCACACCTGTTTTTGTTATTTATTTTAAACTAGTTGTCTCTTGTCCTATTTATATTACCAAAATGGCACTCAACTTCCTAAGGGAATAAGAAGTACTTAATAAGATTAAAATTTGATTTAATTATCACAATTTTAATTTAAATTAAGTAACTATGATCCTAATCTCAACTCAAAAGAAGGTGGCTTATATATCTTTTAAGTATGGAGAGAGCAGAAATTGACAACTGTGATATAATTAAAGCCATAATTGTTACAAAGATCCCAAAATAAGAAAATTTTATTATTAAATACAGATGAGTTAAGTTAGCTCAAATGGTGCAAGATATTGTTCATATAATGATGAAACTTTTACTAAAGATATTATTTTTTTATCAAGAGATAGTTCTTATTTGTCCATATGCATTTTGCGGAACTTAGCTAAAGCTATCCGAATGTGCTCCTATTATAGTTTTCCACTTTCAGTTGATATTTATTTAGATTATGAGAAATGGTTAAAAATATTGAGCATTTTTAGGCAAAAAATATCTTTTAAAAAAATCTGGGTTGACGTACGTAAACGTTACAATTTTAAATGATTTATATATAGCCCTGATTATTTATTATTGATTTATATTTTTCCTGATTTTTTTGTTTTTTCTTTCAGGTTAAAAGGAGATGGGATGATGATGTAGTTTTCAAAAATTGTGCTCGTTCTGAGCCTGAAAAGAAGGGTAGTCAATTTATCAATGATTCCTTGAGATCAGAGTTTCACAGAAAATTTATGGAAAAATATATTAAATAAAATTTTATAATTTTAAAATTAAGTATGTGTATACCAATTGTTTCCAATTACATTTTTAGGTCTGACAAATACTTTAAATATATTTTAGATAAAATATTTAGCTGTTTAAAAGAAATAAAACACCTTTACTTGTATTGTAGGAATAAATATTAAGTTTTTTATTTTAATTATAATGATATTTGTATGGACGGAATATTTAAGATTACAAATAAATAAGAGAAAAAAAATTATATGTTCTATTTCTAATAAGGTAAAGATATTCCTTTATAACAGCTAGTTCAATACGGAGCTCAATCTTGAATAGTTGTTGAATTATTTACACTGGCATGACTTATCTTCTTCCCTTACTTATTATTCTTTTAGTTTTCTGTCTAGAGAACCATTAGTCTTTGATTGGGCTCAGCTGCTACTTTTAACTTTCCACAAAGTAAATTTAGTTGTCCATGAATGAAGTTGTTCCATATTTTTTCAATGTTTTGACTCTTGATGTTTGAATAGGTATTTTAAATTTGAGAGTATTAAAATGTCACAGGACTTGAGTCTGAAGTGGTACATTTCATTTAATCTAACAAAATAATAAAATTTATTAGCAGATAGGCCGAATGAAACTCGTTCATCATTCCTGGCTAGAAAAGCTTGGTTTGCTGAAGAATAACACATTGGTGAAAAAGGCATTCTGTCTTTTGACATCCTGGAATATCTCATAAGCGTGATCTTGATTTTTTTATCTTTGCATTTTTATACCATACAATTTCGACACATTGGCCCAATTCAGCTAGGCTAAGGAGTCCTAGTCTAACTTAATTGTCTACAAATGCATCTTGAAATAATGTGGTTGATTTAGAGTTTCCATAATTAATATATCCATAATTTCCTTACCAAAATTTTTTTTTTTTTTTTTTTTTTTTTTTTATTTAAATATTTTATTGATATTTACAACTGTACATACAATATATACAACAAGTAAATGGGCTAATTGACACTTATGGGCGTGATAATGTCTTGTGAAGAAACTACCCAGTGGTAGCACTTCAAAGTCAATTTAATTAAAGTAGGTCTCGAGGCCATCGTCTTTTCAATCGCCTCGGAGGGTTGTCAGGAATAGATGGGAATGATAAGTTGCGTACAAGAGGATTCGTGTGGGTTGGGAGTTTGGAATGAAAAGAGGAGTATCTGTTTCGGGCTAGTTCTGCGACAAATGGGATATTTAGGTCATTATGGATGATTTTATTCGTAACGAAATAAGGAGCATTTAGGATTTTGCGAAGGATTTTGGATTGTAGGGATTGAATACGAGAGGAATTAGATGGTTTAGTAGAGCCCCAAAGCTCGATTCCATATGTCCAGATGGGTCTGATGATGGTAACATAAATGAGCTTTTTGTAATAAATTGGAAGTTTTGAACGTTTGTCTAGTAAGTGTTGTAGTAATCGGTATCTACGGGCAGTTTCTTGTCGTTTAAGTCGCGTATGGGGATTCCATGTAAGACGTTTGTCAAGATGGAGTCCTAGGTAACGGATTTGTTCAACAGGTATGAGTGGGGTATTATTAAAGGATACAGTAGGGCAGGAAGTCATCCCTTACCAAAATTAGAAAATATTATTACGAACAATGAGTTCTCTCTTTTGGTTGTTAAAAACCCAATATTTTTCTAGGTTAGTTTGTTGATACTTATTTATTCAAGTTCAGAATCAATAAACAACTGGTTGTTTTCACTAACATTTTCTTTTCTACATATATGTTAATTTACTTCAATAACTTTACTGTAAATTGTTTATATGTATAGCTGTCAATCATTGGTTCAAGTTTTTATATGATTTTATTGAGTTCTGTATCATTTTTAAAAGTATTAGTTGAATTTTTAAAATTTTTGTGATATATTGATTATTTAAAATAGACTAAAAGGAAAATGAGCTGAAAATTTTCATTTATCCTATTCCTAAAAAGTAGCAAGCTTGTATCTTTAATGTACCTGTTAAAATCACATAAAACCTTAGTCAGATGAATCATAACAGTTCCAAAAAAAGACCACATTAAGAACTAAGACAGGTTCGGTTAAGTTAGACATGAGCTAAATTCACCACAAAGAGTGCACTTTCAAAAAAATCTATTTAATTCTGAGTCTTGTAAAAACCATAGAGGAGTAGAAAACATCTATCCTAGAATAGAAAGCACACTTAATTGTATATCTAATTCTTTACTCCCAAGATCAAGGGCCTTAAAGAAAGGTGCTGTATATGGAGGATTAAATAAATAACATGAAATTAACGTTATGGCTTATTATAAACTATTGCCTTCCTACCATACATAACCAACTCCTGCTGAACAAATTTATTACCAAGGACATCATTTTGACATAGGTATAACTTGGAATCAAATAAGATGCAGTTTAAGTTTCCCATTAATTAAATAAAACTCTTTACTATAATAATGTTCATTCATTAAGGAGTTGAACTTTAGGGCTCAACTTAACCATCTTTCATGATCCAAATTCATTTTGTATACAATCCTTTGAATTCAGTCCTTTATACACATTACTTTTTTAACAATAAAATCATCCATAATGACCTTAATGGTCCATATGTTTCCAATTTGACCCGAGAAATGACCCTATCCTTTCTTCATTTTTTTTCTATTTAAAAAATAGTTTTCATTATTTTTGTAATAACAATTACATCTCTAAAATTATAATAATTCTAAAAATTGAAATTTAAAGCAAAGAAAAACTGTGTATATAACAATTACAGAATAAACAACAAGTACACAATTAATCTTTTATTTATTGATCACATTTGTTTTAAATATAAATATACTGACAGCTAGTTGATCCATAGTTTATGAAACAATTGCAACAGTACTATTTTTCAATAATTAATAAATATGTATATCAGAATTATATAAAAACAGAGAGAAACAAAGGGGAGCGAAAAAATTAAACATATTTACAATATATTAACATCTTTAAAATTTTTTTAGCAACAAATCAATTATTTGCCAAATATTATGATGATATATCACTTATACAGACTGAGAGTGCTTAAATATGTGTGTACGTATAACATATATCGTCTAGTATGTATATAATTATAATTTACAATAAACAATTTTAAGGAAAGCGTATAACCGTTACTGGGGCAGTAACACAAGCAAAAGCTTTGACCATAATCACAACCTAATGACTTGTTTAATAACAAAACTTAAATTAAAAAAAAAAAAGGAAAGAAAAGCAAATTGGCACAGCATTTATATGTGGTAATATCAATTGAAATAAATTCAACTTATTTTGGTTTAAGAAAAATACATCTAGATGGTCAGAACCCTCGTCTATTCTCTCAGACTAATATGCAAGCAAGCCAACATGGCAGCTTAGGTAAAGTAACCTAATCCTAATTTGATTCTAAATGTGATGCAATTTTTTTTTTTTTTTTTTTTTTTGTTAACTTAGTAGGATTAATAGTTTTTAATGTATGACCTTCAAAAACCATATAGTCTTTCATCATAATTAAAATAAAATTTCAAAAATCAATAAATTTATAATATACTGATTACTATAAAAATACCTATTAGCGTTTTAGTAACTATTAATTTAATTATTTTAGTTTTAGTTTTAAACTGAATTACATTAAAAAACATACATACACACACATATACATATATATCAGTATGTACGTATGTAAATATAATATAAATTTGCAATGTTAATAAATAGAAATTTAATTACAAGTCCAAATATAAATTATGAATCATTAAAAAAAAAAAAAAAAATAAAGGGTAAATATTGATACAAAACAAAAATATCTAGACCATTCATATAATAATTTATACTGGTATTAAGTACCCAGTTAATACAACTTAAAAGCTATCTTTATGTTATACAGATCAATTACATTATATACAGGAAAATATTACTTAGCTATTTACACAACAATTAGCCATCTGTTAATATATAAATATATAAAACTAAAATGACTAAATTACAAGTGTCATATCCTTCTTATTGGGTAAGTTGACTTTTTTTCCCTGCCAAAGACTATTGTGTATGGTAAAAGCATCTATTGTGACAGTCAGATGCTTGGTATGTACTTGAGCAAAACATTTAGCCCCTGAATTGTACCTAAAACAAATAAATTATAAATTATTTTTTGCGCTGATTTAACAGAATTAAAAACAAAATTTGGATTATATGGAGATAACGTTTACATGGAAAATAAAGAATATGAAAATGCATAAAAAGGGGTGATGTGGGAAAAGACCTCGTCAGATCGACCAACATTTTATAAGTTAATTTGAGCACCTTAAATTTCACCACTTAGTAAAGTATTACAAGTAAACATTTATTTAGTCCTGACAAAAATCAAGGAGTTTTTGCAACTACACCACAAAAGTTCTCCAATACAAAGCAAAGTCTGATTCCAATGGATAAATATAATACCGATGTATTGGTAAAACAATCTATTGCATTTCAAAATGTGATCTTCATGCTCAACGATCATCTATACCAATTATTGTACCAACAAACAGTAGTTTAATGCACTCTATATCCAACATATTTCTTTGTCATAGACTGGATTCATTATCAAAACATTTAAATGTTATGCACTGACACTATCCAATAGGTTTATGCATCTTTTGTTTATCCGATAAAGGACAAGACATCTACATGAGGATTAATCTTTGACTACAACTATTGCCATTTTTTCTATAGGTAGAACAATGAATTTTTGTACATGTTCACCTGCAGAAGTTTCAGTAGCATGAATAAAATACCAAAGAACAGTCGGTAGAGAGCAGGCGCTTTCTTGAAATTCAAAAGTATTTGAAAAAAAAAAGTGATAAGAAAGCAATATTTTGCAAACAGATAATATGTATAATTATATAGTTTATCATTAACATGGAAAATAGGTAACTTACTTGAAAAATTTGTCGAACATTCTATCAGTGACTTGCTTTGGTCCTGTTCCATATAATTTGATCACTTCTTCTGTATCTGGCCAATAAGCATACAAAGCTCTAAACTGACAACCAGAATCCCTGAAAAGAACTAAGAAATGTTTAGCTTCAGAACGGTTCATTTCTTCTATCACTCTTTGCTTTGCTTCTCGGTTAACAGCACCAGGGAAGACGCAATATTCCACAGCATTAAGGACTATACCCTGTAAAAATAAATGAGAGTTATAAATGAACCTGTCAATGTTTATTAAAAATAAAATAAAAGTATGGTTTACTCATCACACTAATTATCATACTAGCGGAACCATATTTTTTCTCAACAACATTAATTACGACTTCATTAAAAAGTCCATTGTTACTTTTTTCATTTGCAAAGTAATTTTAATCCAAAAATCAGTTGATTCAGCCAAATTTTTAAAAACATCAAGTCAGATAGAGCAGTTTTAGCGTTCAAACTGACAAATACCTTTTTATTGCTTTGTGGGGATTTGTGATTTCTATGATTGAGCTCAAGTCAATAAACATGAAATAGGTCACCATTGAACGTAACCTACTATAACATTCATTGTTTGTTTAAATATCTTTTTTAGATCTAGAATAACCATTTTGAAGTTGAAAACTATAAATATGATCAAGAAGGATTTTTCAAAGTAAATTTGCAGAACAAGCTTTTTTGCGCCAAAGCGAATTCAGTAATTGTAATTATTTTAAAAAACTTTTGACAATTTTTTAGGAGGTTTACCCTACCTCTCTAAGCTGAGAGTGAGGAAAATTGTATCCAATGTCTAATGAACAGATTGCCAACAACTACTTCTTATCAGGGTCTTAACTCTTTAGCGTCTGACTACTGCGGAGGTAGAGCGGGCTCGCTGGACCGGCTACTTATTGACTCCGCTATTTTTCGAATTTTAATTAGTTCTTCTTCATTTGTTTTTATTTTATTCTTTCTCTTAAAACTTATTGTTACAATCATACATATTGCCCAAAATATTCAATACATGATTGTAAAAATTTATGGCACACTGAGACTACTACAGTCTCAGTGTGCCTATATCCATGATATTATACAAGCATCAATACAAAAGAAATATTGCAGTGCTATCAAGAGCCAAGTACACTTAAGACATCGTATTGATGCTTTAAAGTTTAATTACTTACTTAGAACAGTAGCAACAAATGCCAAATAATTTAAGAAAAAATCTAACCTTATTGCTCTTAGTTGTGGGCTGACGATATAGCCTGGGGCCATTGTAGTCAGAACCGGCATCAGACAGGCTGTCATCCGGCCTCCGTCGACCCGCGGGCAGTGATCCAGGACCGGAGGGGGAGGGGACTCTCCTGGGTGGCGTTGCCCTTCCAAGGCCAGAATCGGTGTCGGTATAGCGATACGCTAGACTATCCTGGTCACAGCTTGAACCTGTATTCATTGAAATACCACATATTGTTCACTTGTCATTCTTATATCTTTTTTTCAAACCATTAAAAACTAATATAGAAATTGGTTTGATTTATCCGGCACAGCTGCTGGAATCTATTATATATGTTTCAATATTTAAATTGTTTGTGTCTGATGAGGATTTACAAGATATTAGTATATTCTCATTGGGGTATTGCAAAATATCCAAATCCATAACTATTGATTAATAGTTTATCCAACTAATTAAAGGTATTATTGGATTGAACAATATACTTTCATAATCACACATCATTGAATAAAATTAAGTATTTTACTTTTGGAATTGTAAATCACTGAGAGATTTATATCTCACCTCATCAGCAAACAAGATGGAACAAAAAATTGACTAAAACATTGATATCACAAGAAAAAAAAAGAAGATCTCATGGGAATTACTTTATCTCTTAATTATGATTAGTTAGCAGGAGTAAATAGTTATTGTCAACCTAAAGCAATAATATTTTATAATTTAAATGAATGGTCATTTCTTCATCAACTTATTTAAATAGTTGTTTATGATTATTTTCATCCATCTCTAAACAATAACACTACCTATACAAACAAATTAATACAGATATTTACAAAACAAGATCATAAAGTATAACTATTCAAAAATGATAAAAATATTGAAAATATATTTAGGAAATTATAAAACTTAGATAGGATAAAATATACCCATTTCTAATGTACAATAATTGCTAACACAAGAACTGAAATAATTTAATTCAGTTTTTCCAGACCATTGTTAGTAGACATCTTAAGCATATTGTTATTACGATTGATACAATCAATCAATTTAATTTTAAATTTAATAGCTAACAAACATCTACACTTTTACATATTTATTACATCAACACAACAGAAACTCCAGGTCACACTTCAGTCCACCAAATTTCATCTAAAATATTTAAGATTTCAAGAGGGTGGTCAATCAAATCTTGAACACCTCACGAATTATTAAGCATTTCTATAATGCTTTCATTTAAGGACAGTGACAGATCTATTGAATTTCATGAATTTGGTGTCTTTCTCCAAAATAAACCACTCATGGACCAAACCTCCGCGTAGCTATCTGAAGTCACACAAAACCACAACCTGATTTACTAAGAAAATACACAGGGTGGTTCTTAAATCACATACCCAGGAGGGGGGGGGGAGTAGGAAGATCTGAGGAACCTCGAGCTATAAGAAGGTGGTCACTCATCCATGCCTTGACTTGCCCAACTTTTGTAAGGATTTTAACTAACCATTTGAGTCATTCCCTTCCCATCTTTATTTATAAATATATATATATATATATATATATATATATATATATATATATATATATATATATATATATATAGATAGATAGATATACATACATGTATGTATAAAAATAATTAGAATATAATTTAAAATCCCTAAATAGAAATAAATTAAGCTTTAAAAATTGTAATAGAACTCAATAAATAGAAGTACTTTATCATTAAAAGAAACTTAGATGAATGTGATCAACATGTAGAGTATGTTTTTAAGAATTTTAGGCACATCACATTATTTAGAATAACTACCACCCGCCGACAGAAACCATACTGAAAACATAAACATGTTGCATCCAAATGTGACAGATACCAAATGCACAAAGGGAAAAAATACTTTACTTACTTCTTGAAAACCATTATAGAACATTACATATAATAAATGAAAATAATTTCTTACAGACCAAATAATTAAAAAATCTTGATTTATAAGTGTACTTTGATGGAAAAATAAAAAAAAATAATAAATAAAATTAGATTATTATTTAAATTTTATTTTTCAATTAGTTTATTTATTTTCATTTTCCAAAATTGATTATTTGATATGTGATGACCTGATACTTTTTAATGTCAAGTAATTCAATATACTTTGTTATAATGTTTTCACCCTGTTTCTCATGTTTGCATAAGTCCAACTTCTGTTTCATACTTGATGATAATACTCATGGAATATTTGTATAAAAAAAATATACAACACAAATTGAAAGGTAAGATTAAATCTAACTTAAATTATATGCTGCTTATAGGAAAATGAATCGGAGAATAAAAATTAAGAGTCAGTTCAGAGAAAAATTATAAAACTGAAAGATATTTCTAGAACAAGAATTTCCAAAAAATAAAAAAACCTATACAAAATCACAATTATGAAGCCAAAGTCAAAAGGCCAAAGCATAAAGCAACTTAAAATAACTGATATTTTCAGAAACTATTACAGTGATTAGCAAAGTATATATACACTAAACAGTTGTTTGTTACTATATTTGTATTACTTCTAACAATTCATAAATAAATTCTTATTTTAAAAGCCAATTAATGAAACATCTGCTTATGATGATTTACATTTGTCTAACCTCCAATATAAGATATATATCCTTGTAGCACAGAAGGTTTCATTTCACTTGACCAACATTACAGTAAGGATCCACTGAACTAGCTAGATCTCAAACCTTTACGACTAAGTAATGAATAACTAGACACACTTAAAGAAAAACTAAAAGAATGTTTAAAAACTTTATTTGTAATTGAGTTTTTCTAACCTGTTATTTACGATATGTCATACTGAAAATTCATTAAAAGGTTTGCAAATACATGTGTTTTGAGTTAATTAGAAATATATATAAACAATAACTGAATACTATAAATATAAACAAGTATTTATAAATTAGAAATTATACTTTTCTTTTATCTTCCACAACTATGTTATTCTAGTTTCTGATTTATGAGTGTAAATATAAACAAATATATGCACACAATCTCTCTCTCACCCACTCTCACAAGAATAGCCTGTACAAAGACATGTATAAATGTATGTTAGTAAAGATTCTCCCAACATAAATATAAAACATCAGGATGCCTTCCTTTTATTATTTACCGTAATTGAAAATAAAAATTAACTGATAAAATATAAATTGCATAAGTATTACTAACGTACAAATGGTAGTGGTCCAAGGCTGGCTAGATGAAATGTAGAGAAGATAAATAAGTTATATTTTTTGAAACTGTTATACTGTTATGTTATGCTTGTGAAACTGGTGCAAATGCTAGCAAAACTTAGTATATCTTAAGTACATTCCATCAAACTTAAGAATTTATTACTTATCTATTTTCAGGATGGTGTTGGTTATTTCCCTGTTTGATTTCTTATTTTAATGTTTCAAGTACAGATAAAGAAAAATATGACTTCAAACATTTATTAGGAAAAAACATACTAAAACAAAAGAATACTAGCAATAGACGGGTGAATAATTTAGCATGTTCAAATTTTAAGTCCTAGTATTAACTCCTACCCAAATTTGAATAAGACCTGTTGTTTCACCACACCAATGTTTCAATGAGCTTTATGTTCCTTTATAAATAATTTTGTTCCTCTATCTATTTCCTTTTATAATTACTTAATTTAATTTTTATGTTATTTTGTTTTTTACTTTTGTACAGAGTTTTTTGCCCTGAAGATGGGGTAGATTCCCCTATTAGAATAATAGATTAATACATAAAATAATGATGAATAAAATTAAAAACAGGAGGAATATCTTCACATAATCTACATATGTATATTAAATATTATTTTTCTAAAAAACATACCTAGAAATGAATATATAACTATAACTTAGTATAGACTATTGAGAGGGAGCACAATGCAGATGAGGAAATCAATGATTCACACAACTCATTATCAGCTTTATGATACAACCAATCCAAATGTACAATTTGGAGATAAAAATTCAGCTCATATCAAAAAGAAACATTCGTTACTATGCGTTTCATATTTCATCACACCACCAACCATCAACTAAGTCACAACAACTAATCCATTGGTATGAAGATTACAATACATTGGAAATTAAGATTTTTTGAATAAGTTAAGAATGAATAAATCCTATAAGTACAACCACCTTTAACTACTTCAATGAAGTATATGTATACACAACTATTATTCTGCATACTTATATCATCAAAATAATATGGCCGCTTAAGTACATGAAGGACCATTCTAAAGACAAAAAGAAATAGAATTTGGTTAATAAAACTATTGCTCCTAACAAGCGATTTATAAATATGCAACCTATCCAGTTATACAAATATTTTGAAAAGCCAAAAAGTAGATTACATCAAAAGCAAAAAAGAGCATTACACCAGTAAAACATAAGAAGGAAAACATCCTGTTAAATTAGATTCCTTCACCGATGCCCAAAGCCGACACCTTTTATCAGTCTTACCGGCGAGGTTCATGAGGGAGTTAGACTTGCGCCTTGTTGCTGGGACAACCCTTGGCCGTGTCATCGTCCGTACCTCTGGTGAACCATCTGTAACCAACCATATCACTTCCGAACCCTATTTCCACTTTTTAAAAAAAATATATTTGAACCTTTAATTTTTTAAAAACTTTTAATCATAACTTTTTATTTTTTCCCAAAACAAAAAGCATTACTTTAAGCTGTAAGAAACAAGATAAATGCTTGGATCTACAATTGGAAAAATATATAAATAAGTTAATAGTTTTATTTATAGGAAATTGTCATTATATCGTGTTTAGATAAAATGTATGTTGTAACGTATGAATAAAATAAGTTAAACTACAAAAAGGTGTAAACAAATACCTACCCCGCGAGGTTTTGTAAGAAGACCTTCTACCAAGAGATCTTCCAGGTGAGGTGCCTCGGCTTTCATCTCCTACTTCTGTAAGGAAATGAAAAAAACAAATAAAGTTATTGTAAATCAAATGTGTTAAAAGCTATCTAAAACTGTGAAAAAGAATCATTAAGAAAAAAATAAATTCAAGATTTATAATCGAATAAAGTAAAAATATATAAAATAAAATACAGCAAGCAGAATAAATAATTTGAAGTATATTCAAAATGACTTATCAACAAGAGAAAAATATTAATTAACCAAAATTATTAATTAATTCAAGCAGCTTCTCAAAACAAGGCTAAAAATAAATCAAAATAATAATAAAAATGCATTTTATTGGGATGTCCAGAAAGTTCATAGAGAAATTTGGACAAAAATTAAAATTGATGAACAGCTTAAGATTTATTTATTTAATCTACAAAACAGTCACCACTGTTAGCGATTACCATTTCCCAATAGCTTGGAAGGTCCATAACTTTTACTTAGTCCTTAAAGACACATGAGGCCTAGCGTTGTCTTGGTGGAATAGCATTCCTTTCCGATTTGCCAACTCTCGTCGTTTCTCTTCAATTGCTGCCTTCTATCGATCTAACTGGGCGCAGTAAAAGTCCATATTTATAGTTTGGTTTTGAAGAAGGAGCTCAAAATGTATGGGTCCCTTCCAATCCCACCAAATACTGAGCAATCACCTTTCTTGGATGCAAGCCGGCCTTTGGTGTTGCGAGCAGCGTCGTTCCAGGCCGGGCAACCCCCAAGATTTTTTTCAGCTGGTGTTGATGTAGAGAATCCATTTTTCGTCACCAGTAACAACTCGTTTCAAAAATGGTTCCTCCACATTTTTTTTCCAGCAGCAAATCACAACATGAAATTCATTCAATAAGGTTCCTTTCACTGAGCTCATGGGAAACCCAAATGTCGTATCCGGCCTTCTTTAGATGATCAAAAACGGTTGATTTGCAGGCTCTTAACTCTGCAGCTATCTCACAGACAGTAATCTGTAGATTGTTTGCAATGACTGTCATAATATCCTCGATGTCAAGAGTTGAACTACGGCCAGCCCGGGGTCGGTCTTCCTAATTGAAATCTCTTGATCTAAACCGCAAAAATTCCTTGCAGTTTGGGCTTCCTTTCTGAATTTTTTAAAGAAGAACAGCATAATATGCTGAAAATGAAATGAATCATCGCTAATAATGTTGGTTTGCAATAAACTACACTATTGAGCCTTAATAAAGACGAATTCATTGTGTAAACATAGTTAATTTCATGAGGATTAAAGTCCTATAAATAAACATTAGCTTTTTGATTAATTTTTAGTAGAAAAAATAAAAGGTAAATTTTATTTAAAAAATCTCTACGAACTTTTCGGACAACCCAATACAAGTAGATTCTAATATATCAGGAATATCAACTTCAAAAAATTATATTGTGACTGTCTATTTTCTTTATCTATTTTTTTTTCTTCCTTAAGTTGAATTAAAGGATAAAGAAAGACACAATAGCCCAAGATTCTTTCCATCAACCTTCATTGCCCATTATTCCGCTATTCAATACTTCCCATTAGTAGGAACATATTTCTACAGCTCTTAAACACAGAAATCTCCAATGTTTTCCTTTATTCAACACTTTTTTAAAAAAAAGTAATTTAAGCATCAAACAAGAGTTATTTCAATAATATATTAAAAAAACTAAAATAAAGGATTATTAAGGATGCAAAGATCATTAAGAATCATATGTACAATAATTTTATTCTTCATTTTTTGTAAATAAAAGTTTTTACAACTTTTTAATTAAAATTATTTTTGAAACACAAGATGCTAGGCTTGAATCCCATATGTATTAATATAAATAAAATCACTAAGAGTAACGGATAATAAGATACACAACTTTTACAGATTTTTTGTACTGTAATTAAATGTCAAACATTTTTAAATCATATTAAAAACTATAATAGAAATAATGAAAACAGCATTACATATACCTAACTAAGAAACCAAGTTAAATTACTAACCAAAAAACATTGTTTTAAAATCCATCATGCCATTATATATGTGCTACTTTACTTACCACTCTGATCAAAAGATGTATTGAAGAAGCTGAAGAAGGAACTAACATTCATATAAACTAAGTAACAATACAAACCACCGACACAGTAGAAGTATTATAAGATGCAAAATATGCAACAGAAGCTTTTTAAAGTTATTTTTTACTATTATATATGGGAATGAGCATGTAAAACATTCTAACAAGAGTGATCTCAAACAAATTTACATTAGCTTAAAAAGCACAAAATCTATAAACTTTTATCGCATATTGCTTCTATAGGGTTCACCCAAAAAATAAATAAATAAAACAAATAAAAGAGCATTAGATTTTTCATGGAATGTGCACAAAGTGATTATTTAGTCAAGTAGCATGGTCAAAAACATTTTTTTTTCAACTTTGTTAAAAAAGGAGACCGAGTCTGTCTCTTCTTAGGAAGTAGACTGAAAATGGAAAAAAAACACCAAGTATTACATAGGAGTACCACTAAATAGATGAGCCATATATTGACTATAACTATAGGTCTCTGCCAATTTACAATTATCCTGGGTCACAATGGAGCCTAAATATGTAAAATCAATGACTTTTTCAAATGCATTGTCACCGAATTCCACCATTTCAATGCACCCCCTCTATTACTAAATGCTTGGTTATAACCTGATTAGCTTCCAAGGACCTGTGTAGCATTCAAGAATCTGTGCATAACTCAACATTGCTAGAAATGCTTTCCTGACTGCCTGTTAGGAGCTACCAATAATATCGATGTCGCTGCATATGACAAAAGTTGGACAATTCAATTAAACACAGTATACAGTGTGCCTTAGCACACTTTCATAATATTGCCTTTTTAGGTTTCAATAAATAGATTCAAATGAAGTTTTATAAATACTGCTTTGTATAAAATAATTAAAAAATTAAATAAAATGGGGTCAGGGTAGCAGAGTGGGTTTGCGAGCATTGCCCAGCAGCCAGATGATCTGAAACTTGAGATGAAAAGAATTACTACCCACTAAAGTAAAATACAAGGTATGGAATTATTTATAAATGCTCTTTTATTACACCAATAATGGCAAACAAGAGGGGTGGGTTATCCAAGAGATCATCAACATATTTTAACCACAGCTGGAAGGTTGAGATTCATTCTGTGAGACAGCCACAAAATAAATTTTTAACTACAATAGCACAATAAAGAGGTTGCAAGGGCAACTACCTCATGCTTATCTAGTGGGCTAATACAAAATAAACATGGAAATTATGGCTTGTGTATAATAAAAATCAAAGCTTAGGGGCAACATATTTGTTAAAGATTACAAATGTACAGAAAAAAAAAAAAAGAAAGAAAAATAATAATAGATAAAAATGTATGCAAAAATCATTTAGTAAAATTACCATGTCTCTGTCATTTACAAAACTGTAAGTATTTATTTATTTGAATCGATGTTAAATCGATCAAAGATTAACTAATCTTTTAATAACTAAAATATGAAAAAAAAAAAAAAAAAAAAAAAAAGAAGAAATATTTACCTGGAAAGTGGCGAGGCTTTCTGGTTTCAGTAAGACAGTCCTGAGAACCACGGTAGTAGTCCCTTCTCATCGTAGAGTTAAGTGCTATTTCAACCCACATGTCACAACATTCACTACATTTACTTAAGCAATAAAGGACAATGAACAATGCATAAAATAACTATTTACTTTAAAAACAAACAAAAAATCTTATATTCAAACAAAACCAGCAAAAAATATAACCAAAGCAATAAAAAATACAGTATCAAAAATATCATGCTGAAAAATTACTTTTTAATAAAATACAAACCAAAATAAAACTACAACCCAAAACAAATGAAAATATATTTCTGTATGAATGCATGCATCAGCATGAGTGCGTGTATTACATAATATATTAGTTGTATTTATCCAGATAAATAAAAAAAATAGGGAATATATTGCTAATTCAGAATGAAAGGAACACACACACAAAAAAAAAAAAAACATATATTTTTGTAATAAGGAAAATTAAAATAGATTAAGCTCCAAATAGAAGCCTTTTCATCTCTAGGTTTTTCCTCAAAACACATTAAACATCAAATGCCTATTGTGTCGACTTAATATTTGAAGGCTGACTGATCTAAGGGATCATGAGGACAAAATTTTAAAATTCCTGGTGTTAAAAATTTTTAGGAGTATGTCTCCTCTCATTACAACATTATTTAAAGCTTATAAGGAGAACCAAAGGAATGTCCAAAGTTTTAGAGCACAATTTAATACAGCTTTAATGATATAGGGGAGGAACAATTAAATTTATACATTATTATTGTTCTGATTTTGCATCTGCTAAATTAAGTATTAATATGATTACAAAACTTCGAAATATAATCTAGTCCATTTTTTTTTTTTTTTTTTTTTTTTTTTTTTTTTTTTTTTTTTTTTTTTTTTTTACATGAAACTGGGAAGCCACACCTATTTGAAAAATTTAAAAACAAAAATAAGAAAAATTGCAGTAGAAAAAAAATGTGATTGAGTGGGTACACCAATGTGTAGGTTTAAAACCTTCTGCACACAATGAGCATTAATCCAAGCCTACTCATTTTCAAACTTGGGATTTATAAAATTAATGATAGAAAGTAGAGGACGAGTCATTTATGTACATAATTTATAACACTTTGATTAGAAGCTTGCAATATTGCCATTTGACCAAAAATAAAAGGAAAAACTGTTATAACAAACAAATATGAGTAAACCTAGGTATTTATTTACATAGTTTTATAATAGAATAATAAACACAAGGATAATAAGCACTACTGCAGTTATTTAACAATTTTAAATTTTCCCATTATGAGTGTAACCCTTTCCAATTAAAATACTTTAAAAATATTTGAGTTCAATTAAAGGGGTAAAAGTTTTTGGATATCTAAAGAAAACATTTGGTTACATTTTCAAGTTCAAGATTAATTTTTAAGACAAAAGTAAGCATAAATTGAAAATTTTAGTTTTATAAAAAATGGTATTGGGAAATGTTGACATAATAGATTTGTCTGTTTTATCACATCCAAAATACTCAACAGCTCTTTGAAGTTCAGTCCGTTGTAGAAAAAAAAAAAAAAAAAAAAAAAAAAATTGAATGAAATTTAAAAGTTTATACACAATGGAATTCATTATAACCCATGCCCTGGATAATTAAACTTCCAGTAGTTCTCATGCAAATATTCCAAAAATTTTCACCCCCATAGCTCAGCAGTAGTTAGATTAAAAAAAAAAAGAATATATATATATATATATTTTATAAGATTATAAAAACAAGTATTAAATATATAAAAACGAAAGTAGCATTGAGAATTGCTTTTAAATATAGCGAACTCAAGTTGTTAATTTTGCTCTGACAAGGCAGTAACTTAAAAACCTTTTGAACCAACATATGTGGCAAACTCTGACTGTTGACTTTCTCACAGCTCATAACTTTAGAGTAGGCATTGGAATAAGGTTTTGATTTCCTCAAGGCAAATTTACATAACAGTTTCAATCTCAAGTGTTCACCATCAGTTATTATGACCATAGATAATTGGATGAGGGACTGAAAATTGAATTAATTTTCTTTGCAAACCACTAGGTAGCAATGGGAGCACCCAAGAATTATTTAATCAGATCAGGAGTAGTAGGGGATTGCAATGTATTTCTCAACAGACTAGCACACAACAATAAAGCCATGACCAATCTGCGATATAAAGCAGAGCCATGTTAAATAGAGAACTGCAAGGGCTTGTGGTGAAAAGATATGAACAATATTACAAACAGAAAAGACAGGATTATTCTAAGCTGGTTGGACTGAATAATGGATCCAAACCTTCTGAGATTCGTTGAATCTATCTAACATTTATTTAATAATTATAAAAATAGTTTAAACTATTTATTGTTTAGCCAACATTTCGACTCAGAACATAGGTCATCCATCACCAAGGCTCCTTTCAAAAGAGAGCAAGGGTGAGACTGTTATAAAAAAAACGAAAGAAAGACATGACTATATATATAGTCCACATTTACACACAACTAATAAAACCACAATTCTGTAAGGAAAAACAAAACAACTTTATTACTCAATTTAAATTTTTTAATTAGAAATGCATGTTTTCTTCATTTATAATGATGACAATTAAGTATAAATTTACCAAATTAGAAGGAATCAAAAAGCAACATGAATATATTAAAAATATATTGTTATATTGTTAGATCCCAAGTAAAAAATTAACCTAGTAAAATACTAGCAACTCATGTATATTTTTAGGCCTAAACATATAAATTTGAAGTTAATTGATGAAACACTGAATGTAACCTTTTTCCCATTTTGAGATATTCATCTTTCAAAAATGCCTAATGACCATTTTTTAATATTTACATTTAAAAAAAGCAAAGTTTTCGCGTATAAATTTTCAACAAAAAATCTTTAAACAAAATTAAAGAAGTCAAAAATATCGAATAACAGTTATTCTAATTGGTCATTAGCAACTAGTCAAAATTCTTTTTTTTATTGAGCATTATAAAATTTCAAATTCAATAATCTACTGATAAATATTTTACAAATACAATTAAAATAAATACAAAATTTACAATACCAGAAAGATTGGATGATGATCCTTTCTTTCCCCTTGAGGGTGTCATCATTCCAGTCTCTTCAGCTCCTGAATCAATGTGAATTGTTTTTGGTCTTGGTCTACCTACTCCGCCCGCTTTTTGTCTCAATTTAGGAGCAGAATTACTATTAGCAGAAGGTAATGAAGCTTTCAAAGAATTTAAAAGATCCTTATCCACTTGTTTTCCCTAAAAATAAATTATTTTTAGACATTAAATATTTGTTTCAGAGACTCAATAAATTTCTGATTTAAATATTTGTTTCAGAGCCTGAATAAATTTCTGATAACCTTTTTTTAACCAACTATCTATGGGAAAGGACTCATAAGAAAGCAACCATTGGTATCTCTGAAAATATGAAAAAAGGTGAAAATAACATTTGGTCATTTATGAAAATTCATGTTAAAAAAAAGACTAAGTTTTCATGTGACCATTAAACAAGTCAAATGACCACCCTGACATAATAGGAATACAAAATTTATATCTTATATTTGATAATTTAATCTAATTTTAAGTTAAAATGTGATTTATAAGTTATTAAGATTGATCTTGGGCTGAATAATTCTTCCATTAATAATCATTCTTTTATTTTATGACGTTTCGGGATATTCTCCCATCTTCAGAAGTCTCGTTATATATTCTGTAATCCTAAACATTTTCACTAATCATACATTGACAGGTAAAAAAAGTAAAAATGAAGTCAATGTCTAAATACATCAGATCTTATTCAGCCCAAGATCAATCTTAATAATTAAATGAGCTCTTCCTTGTTTAGAATTTATTGATATAAGTGATTTATAAGATTTATGAATATAATTGTGAGTCTAATACATAACAATAGAACTGTACAAACATGTATAATAGCTTTTATATACAATTAGAAAGAAATGTCAAGAAAACTAAGGCTCATCGAACAGTCTCTTGAGGAATATTAACTACTCTGAATTAAAATATGAAAACCTTAAAAACAAATTGATTTAGTATTATATATTAAAAAAAGAAGCCTAATTTGATCATCCAGGATATGGTAAGATACAACTGATGTCCAACTATCTATGGCTGGATTTCAATTATCTCAAATTACTTGATGCATATAACATTTGACAGCTAATACACAATGGCTTCTGGATATTTTATTTAATCAAATTAAGCATCTGTTTTTAAAAGAAATTTTATACAGCTAAACCAAATAGTTTTAAATTAGTTAAACACAACACACCTCCCTTTCTGCTTCCTCAATAGCTTTCTTGACCTTATGACGTTCTAATATGGCAGCCCTTCTCCTTTTTTCTTCCTCTTTTTTCCTAAGTTTTTCCTCTTCTTTTGCCTTTTCTAGATCCCTTCTTCTAGCTGCTTCAGCTTCTTTAAGGTTCCGTGCCTCTTCAGCAGCTTGCCGCCTTTGTAATGACATCATTAAAATGCGCTCTTTCTTCTTCTCCATTTCGTCTAGTTCAGTCTGGAAAAAATGAATAAATAAAGTTAAAAAACAAGGACACGAAACCAAAACACAACATTTGATTGAAATGAAATAAATATCAATACAAAAGTACAAATGCATCCATACACATCAATTTTGATGATATTGATGCCGGACTCATTGTATACTAGTCACCAAACTTTCTTAAGGTACAATTAATTAATGCAACTTAAGACCCAATTAATTGATGATTAAGAAAAAAAAAAAAAAGATACATTTCCTTCTAAAGCAGCAAAAATTCTCACAATACTCAGTAACAATCTAATATAAAATTACTCTGAACTCATTTTCCAACATAAGTACAAGTAATATACCTTATTGAGACATAATGACATGAGTAAATAAATAATAATAAAAATGGATGAGAATAGAAATACAATAATACAAGCTTTTACAGTAATTAAGTTTTGTAATTTTGAATATTATCTATATTACTATAAATCTATATTACCGGGTCAGGGTGAGCACCAATTACTATTGCCCCTTCATGGGGGGCAGGAACTCTTTCTTCTCTTCCAGGTGGAGAATGAACAACTCGAGGCCGTAAAGGAGTTTCATCAACTGAATTGATAGTATCTACAGCAGTACTGAGCAATTTAGGTTCAACTGTCTGAGTCAAGTTACGTTCCTTAAAAAAAACAAAATAATAATGTCTTTTGACAAATTTTCGATTGAATGGAAAGTTACCTTTAAGCATTATTCACAAATTACCACAAGTTTGGTCAATTTTAAAATACGACATAAATAAAATTTATTACAGAAGATTTATCACAAATAAGATGGACTTAAAACAAAATACATAAAATAAAATGTTTTTAGAAAAAATTCTAAAACTAAAATGTGTGTAAAAAGTTCCAAACTTTATTAGCATATCTGGAAACAATAGAACTCTCTTACTAACTCCTTCCTACATTGCAAGTGTCTTGTTCACATCCTTATTGATAAGAAATTTTTTCCATTAATATGAGTCTTGGGGAGAAAATCTTATAAATGCTAAGTCTGGAGAGTATGGAGGATGATTCAATACATCCGACCACACCATTGTACATCCACTGTGATGGCTGTTTTTAGACTTAAGGGAGTAAAGAGCCACTTATATTATCAATGGTCACAATGGAGTTATGAAAATCCTCACCTTCCCATTGTAAGAGCTCAAGGAGTGTTTTAAGTGCCAACGATCTGACAAATCTAGACTACAATTACTGTTATCCCAATGTTAATGTAATTGTTTCATGTTACTGAGGTCTGGAAATTTGTAGAATTATCGTGAACATTAAATTTTTCATTATAATTATAGGTATCCACTAATAGTTTCTCAATTTTTCGCAGCATCTTATCAGTCAGAAGATCTACTATTTTGTGTGTTAAGAGTAATAATCATAGAATTCATAATAACATAACTAAACATCACAATCAGATAAGTTGCTTGGTTTTAACTAATATATTATACCATGGACTTAGCTTTGAATATATGTTTATAAAACATTTTTCTCTTTAATACAAGAAAATGAAGACACTGATACTTTTAATGCTGCCAAAATATTTATTTAAAACCATTTATAAAACTGATGGAAATACAGTTAAAGGTTTTATAATAGAACATACGTACTCTAAGTGTAAAACACTATAGAGGTGAAATGAACAAACAGCTTTCAAATGATGAATGAAATATTCAAACATACCTTCTTAGGAGAACCTCTTTTAGCACGGAGAGGAGGTTTAGGCCTTTTGGGTGCAGATTCTTCGTCGAAAGAAATATAAAATCCTTGCTCTTGTTTTTCACTTGGTGGATTTTTCTGAAAAGAATTTCGAGCAGTTCGAGTAGGGGAGGGTATTCGATATGTTCGGCTACCAGAAGTAATATTTAATTTGCTTAATCCACTACTTAATTGTTCACTATCTTCACCAGAACCTGAAAAATAAATTTAAATTAATAAGTAGAAATAATTTTTAATATATTTTTAATATTTCATCAGGATCGATAAGCTACTAACCAATAAATGATATACTCTGAGGTTCCATATCATCAACTGGTGGTGTTGGAAGAGGTGCATGGTTTAGCCTAGGAGGTGGAATAGGTTGTTCTCCACCATTTTGTTTTGGAGAACTATCCAGAGAAACTGGTTCCCGTCTAAAAAATGTATCCAAATTGTAAAAAAAATAATTTCGAATTCAAAATTTTAAAATAAACATGGTATTAATACTATTAAAATGTTTTCTTAAATATTAAGTAATCATAACTTCTGCCAAATCATTATAAAGGTAAAGATTGAGCACGAGTCTATATTTTATACATTTAGCTGTCCATAAGTATGACATGGGTCCTTATGTACATGCTCCTTGGAAGTTTAGAGTAAGATCTAATTCTCTCTGTACAAGCTGTAAGTTACGAATACATTTTTATTAAAAACAAATGAGTTTATCAAATTTCAGTCTTGGCTAACATTTGTATGCCAACTAAGCTATGTTAAGACAAGTTAAAGGAAAAACATAAAAGAAAGTGTTAGGAACATTATACTAAGAAGAAATTGCAAAATAAAAAATTAAGACATTTTCAAAAATTCTTATTATATACCTTCCCCATGTTGCTGGGTCTGGAGTAAAAGGTTGTCCCCACGTTCGCCGTCCAGATGAGGATTGTGGTTCATGAAGATAAAATTCTGTTTGACTTTCACGTCTTCCATTATAACTGTCGTCAAAATTACCATGCAGAGTAAAACCTTGATTATATCTAAAACCATAAAATAAGAAACGATTATAATCTTGTTTTTAACTCTTATGGAATCATTATTGTCTAATGTATGACCCAAAATTGTGATGTAGTAGACTTTGAGTACTCGTGCGTTTTATGGAAATTGAAAAACAGCCATGGAACTTCCTCCTGCCTCTCCCTTTCCCCCTACCTAGATGGCTTAAGTCTAAACTTAATCTAAAAAAGGAAATTTGATTATCTCATTGGAAATAATGCTGAGTACATACTATGTTCATTAGACATGGAGATTCTTCCTGTTTCTAGATCGGTGATCACACTCAGCCAAAAAAAAATTCATCTCTCAACCAATGAAGGGTCTTGGGCACAGTACATATAGAGATTCGTGATCTTTATAGGGCATGCAAGGAGGTGATTAGACTAAAATGAAATCACATTCAACTGCCCAGTTTCCCCTCCAATTTTTCAATACCCACTTTATGGAGGGTGGATATGTCCAAGGAGGGTCTCTTTACCCTAGGAAATTGCTGATAAGTGAAAATGAAACTGTATATATATTATATATATATATATATATATATATATATTATATATATATATATACAGAAAAACAATATTTTAAGAGTTACTGAATAAATGTTCAAAATTCTCCTTTCCCAAAATGGCCTTGAAAAAAGTAAAGGACAATTCGAAACTCAATTTATGAAATACCAGAAAATCGGTGAGTATCAAACAATGACTAATAGCTAATTCATAACAATTTACAAATAGTGAAATGTCCCAAAATAAAATTAGATAACAATATAGTATACAATAAACATTGTTTGGCCTTAAAAGTTCTGAATCAGGTTATCAATTTAACAAAACAAAAAACTACTCAGTAACAAACATACTCCAAGATTCATTATAAATAGGCACCCCAAACTTTGGCTCAATTTGTCCAAAAAAAATTATTTGTATAAAATTGATCCAGCTGAGGCCTAATTTTTAAAAACTGGTGACTGCAATGGTTAAATTTTAGGTAGCTAAACCCATAATTTTATTTATTTGAATTTTTTTATAATGGTACAATAAATAAAATATTTTGACAGAACAAATAAATACCTTGAAGAAAATGTATTGTAGTTTGCCTGAGGAGGAGTTTGTTGACTTAAGCTGTGCCATTGTTGGTTATTGCCATAATTTGTTTGGCTATTATTTGCACCTGTCATCAGGCTATGCATTTGCTGCATTTGATTTTGATGTTGCTGTTGGCTACCACCATAGGATCTTCCATTGTAATATTCATGTTCATTATTTTGTGGTTGATTGTTATAAGTGAAAGTTCCAGGTTGAGTATTATAATTAATTGGTTGTTGTTGAGTAGTATTATAAGAGACCTGAGATGGCTGTTGCTGGGTATAAGTATTATGCTGTTGATGAAGCTGAGATTGGTTCACGTTGTGGGTTGGTGTTGTGTGTTGGCTGCTGAAGTTGATATGTTGACTTGTATAATTTGCTTGTTGGTGATGGAGTGAAGCAAAACTCTGCATTTGGGGAGGTGGCGAAGGCTGGATAGGAGGCTGGGATTGGATATTGGGTTGATTACTTTGCAATTGGTTCTGTTGGTTTGCAAGCCTTTGTAAATCCGCCTGAATTTCATGTAAACTTGAATTCATTCTAAGAAAAAACAAAACAAAATTTTTAGAAGAGAATGAAAAATAATAAAATAAAATAACATTAACAATTTCAATTAACTAAGTAACACTTACTGGGCAATAGATTTCTGGTAGGTTTCTATATCAATATTATCCATATCAGGAGTTTTTTGCTCTTCGATAAAACCATCACCAGTCAACCATTTTTGTTCAACCTCAGATATATCCTACATGACAAATCCAAATATAGATATAGACAAATTAGTAACATTATATAATGTCTAAAATAGATCAATAAGTTAAGTAAAATAGCCTCATCCTCTAGAACAGAAGGAGCACAAGAAAAACAAAAATATTAAAAACTTTTAAAATTAATTTTAGTTTAATTATTTTAAACTTCTATTTGATTATATTAAATTCAGTGACATCCTATCCTTACGGTGAAGTTGAAGCACATCTTTTGAAAACCAATGCTACAGAAAATAAAATTTGAATGAATGGGCTGTCCACACAAATTTAAAGAAAAAAATCTATTAACAGTAAAATTATTGGGTTGATGCAAAATTAATGCAGGTTTTTAGTAGGTATTGTAAATATGCCATATCTTTACTTTAACCATATATATTTAATCAAAATAATTTCCATCTGAATCAATGCACTTTTTCCAACGTTCAACAAGCTTTCTTATTCCACCAGAAAAAAAATCCGAATCCCTGGACTCAATGAAATCACGAAAAGAATTTTCAATGTCGTCCTGGTTTTGAAAATTTTTCTCCCTCAAAAAGTTGTCCAGATGACTGAAAAAGTGGAAGTCTGTAGGAGAGAGGTCAGGTGAATAAGGCGGATGTTGGAGAACTTCGTAGCCCAAATCGTGCAGTCGTCGAAGCGTTGGTTGTGCAACGTGTGGTCTGGGAGGAACCAGGAATTTGAATTAATTAAAATAACAAGGTATACTTATAACTGTTAGTTCAATTTATTTCAAACTATTTCTATCTTCATACTTGAGGAAATAGATATATTTTATGTAGTAGTCTCCATAATTCTGATATGCTAACTCATGCACCAGAAAATATATATATATCATGCTCTTGTGATATTGATATAATATTTTTTTTTTTTAGATTGTTAAATGAGAAATATATGTATTACTATTTCTGTCTTCATAAGAAAATTGATTTGATTAATAGATAAAAAATAATGAAAGAACTCATGCATAAACATTTTTTTAAAATAATATCATGCTCTATCATGCCGTAGTAAATCAAGAGAAAATTGGGAGGGAAAAGGGAGGATGAGATGAGTTAAATCCAAGAGGGAGATGGAGAGTGAGAAGAGAGAAAGCAATGCGGAGAGGGAAAGAGGTGAGAAGAAAAAGAGGGTGGGAATGAATATAGAAGGCTAATGGTTTTGTCTTTAAATATATTGCAAAAACCTAAAGAGCATCATTATAACCGTTAAATTAAAAGCACAAATCATCAGTGAAATAAGTGAATCATGATAATTATACATCAGAATAAACAGTTCAAAAATAGAGGTTTGTCTTAGGGCCTTTCACTTCCCCCCTAAATCCTCCATTTATTAACCATACAATATACATAATTATTATATGTGGGATACATAAGAAATAATCCTTCTTTGCCTAAAGATATAATAAGATCTAATGTTTACAACACACACTGTATCAGCTTTCGGCATGAGGGCTTTTGCCCCTATTTAAGACAAGTCTTCTTCTTGAAGGCCTCAATTAGTTAGCAAATAAATATTATCTAGCTAGTAGTAGTAGTAATATGATCAAGGAGTCAAAATAAAAAGTTTATTTATTTAATATTTTCTTTGTAGAATATGTTTGCAGTCCTTTATCAGGATGGCAAACATGTTAAATTATAATAAATAAATATACAAGTTTAGAAAATGTAAATATATGAAGAAAAAAAATCAGCCCAATAAAGACAAAACAAAAATTAAAACCATGATAAATAGTAAATATATTTAATATGAATATTGGGTTGTCCGAAAAGTTCGTAGAGATTTTTAAAATAAAATTTACTTTTTATTTTTCTACTAAAAATGAATCACAAAGGTAATGCTTATTTATATACCTTTAATCCTCATGGAATTAACTATGTTTACACACTGAATTGGTCTTTATTAAGACTCAGTAGTGTAGTTTATTGCAAACCAACATGAGTGACGATTCAGTTCATTTTTGGCATATTATGCTGTTCTTTTTTAAAAAAGAGAAAAACTAAGCCCAAACTGCATGAAAAATTCGTGCCGTGTATGGCAGCGATTCAATTGCTGATAGCACGGTTCAAAAGTGGTTTTCGCGGTTTATATCAGGAGATTTCAATTTGGAAGAGCAACCCCGGGCTGTACGGAGTTCAACTCTTGAAATCAAGGATATTATGACGGTCATCACAAACAATCCACGAATTACTGTGCGTGAGATAGCTGTGGAGTAAAGAGCCTGCAAATCAACCATTTTTGATCATCTAAAGAAGGGTGGGTACGGCTATCGTTCTGTCGTTACGACGTTTGGGTTTCCCATGAGCTCAGTGAAAAGGAACCTTATTGAAAAGATTTCATGTTGTGATTCGCTGCAGGGGAAAAAAGTGGAGGATCCTTTTTGAAACAAATTGTTAGTGGTGATGAAAAATGGATTTTCTACATCAACAACAGCTGAAAAAAATCTTGGGGGTTGCCTGGAACGACGCCGCTTGCAACACCAATGGACGGCTTGCATCCAATGATGGTGATGCTCAGTATTTGGTGGGATTAGAAGGGACCCATGAATTTTGAGCTCCTTCCACAAAAACATTGAAGGCATCAATTGAAGAGAAACGGCCAGAGTTGGTAAATCGAAAAGGAGTCCTATTCTACCAAGACTATGCTATGTGTCTTAAAGAACTCGGCAAAAGTTATTAAGCTTCAGATGGGAGGTTTTGCCTCACCCACTGTACTCTCCTGACATTGCTCCTTTGAATTTCCATCTTTTCCATTCCCTCGAAAATTTTATACAACGAAAATCCTACTCTTCATCAGAAGATGACGTCAAAACAGACTTTTTATTGTTCTTCAGGAGTAAGGACAGAGATTTTTGGAAAATTTATGGAAGATGGACCTTCCAAGCCGTTGGGAAAGGGTAAATCGCTAACGGTGGTAACTATTTTGTAGATTAATTAAATAAATTTTAAGCTGTTTATCAATTTTAATTTTTGTCCAAATTTCTCTATGAACTTTCCAGACAACCCAATATATTAAATGTAGGATATAAATTTAAATTATCATAACTGACAAATCAGTCAACATAAAATGGCTATCATGTTTAACTCTAGTGGAATTTCCTTCTCACAGCCATCTTCTCTCAGACATTAAATATTCATATTGCATAACCAGAATGAAAGGGAAAAAACGCAAAAACTACTGCTGTTTTCTTTACTACTTTAAAAAAATTCTTTATATTTTGGACCTCAAAATGTCATAATTGAGTTATTAATGTCATAATAAACAAATATATAAAAACAAGAGATAGTTCCAAATCATTTATTTAGTTTATATATTTTTTTTATTTTCTATTGTTCAAAGTTGAGTATTACATAAAAAATATTTGTAACAAATTGAGATGTAGAAGTGAATGGAGAGGGACAAAAATCCATAAAATTAAAAGTTGTTATTAGTATCTCTTTTACATCACTTCATGAAAACAGATATTACCATGGAAACTAAATGTAAGTGTTGAAAATTTGTATCAAATTATTGTGAGTAAAATATTAAATATTATGAAGTACAAATAGTAGTGAAAGTTGTGTGATTCACATAACATATTTCCCCTCCCCATCATAACTTTTTCAATTATTCTTTTACACGGTTATACAAACTCAAATTAAAGAGGACTTTCAGATCCTACCATTGATCTCATGTTTTACAATTAAGTAGGTACCTCAAATTTTAATAATAATTTTCAATAGAGTAAATCAAAAGATATATATTATATATATATATATATATATATATATATATATATTAAAAATTTAATATATATTTAATAAATAAATAAATATATTTAATAAATATAAATTTAATATATATATATATATAAAAAAAAAAAACAAATGGGCTCAGTACATATAGAGATTAGTACTGTTACTAGGCCAAAGGCTGTGCAATGAGTTGATTTGGCCGAGATCTATATATGTGTATATATGTATGTATGTATATATATATATATATATATATATATATATATATATATATATATATAAAATGTACTGCCTTTTTTTTTTATAACATTTAAAGCACAATGATTATAAAATGTAAAGGGATGCTGAAAAGAAACTATTTGTAATGATTGAATTTATAAATAGTGTATTTCTTCTTGAGTATTATGGTAGAGTTTTTAGTTGTAGCCCTTTTATCACAAGCATTAACTAACTATGCTGATACAATGAAATTGATAACAGTGATGAATTGAACATAAATGAAAACAATGAAACTTATAACAGTTTAGTAGAAACTGATTAAACTTGGAAAAAAGACCCAAACTCTATACAGTAAAAACTAATTTCCATTAATCACACCATGTTACTAACTTAAAAAAGATTTTTTTAAGTTGTCCCCTTCATTCTGAATGCATGATAAGATGCATAATATTGAGAAGAAACAAGCAAAAATCAATAATTAATTGAAAATAAGAGCATGTTTACCTGAAGTGAAAATGGTCTTGCTGGTTTCTCATTAACTTCAACAGTCCCCCGCCCTGGATCAGAATCGGGTGATTTCACCACCTTACCCTACACCATACATAAATTGCAAAAATCCACCACCAATAAATTGAAAAGAATAAAATCTGGTGAGTATCAGTGATTAAAAAAGAAGAAATATATATCCGTGCGTAATGTTACCTTTACCATACCAAAAAGAAAAACACACACATGTATATGAACAAAATAATACATATTTACAAAATATTATTGTTTGAAAAAGAAAAAAAAACTACTTTTTATATAGAAACTATTTAATTCATCAACACTTACTTTATTACTTGAGACATTACATAGAAATTTGTTAAAGGATATTTTAACCAAAGAAATATTTTTTAAAACAGCATATGAGAAACTCTAGCCTATTTAAACCTCGTGAAATAATAACCAACCATGGGCAGTCTTATATCATTAATGAATTTCTAAATGATAAGCGGATTCATTAGTTCACAAGGCTAAGTGCCCACATTCATTGTTCAAGAGCATTTATAGTAGGCCTGCTAAAGCATCATATCAACAGGTGATTTCAAAAGGACCTGAGAGGGAGTTCAGTAACCTAAGATATATGACAAGGAATGTGATGATGATTTTAGCCTAATTTATAGGTCTGAGGCAAGAATTCAGAGCACGACAAACCAGTTCGATATTCGTTCTTAAGGACAAAACAATCCACAGTCCTATGTACAAAGAGAGTAGATAAGATGGACTACGCCTCAAGCTGTTCAGATATGCCAACACTATTTACATCAAGCTATAATCATTTCTGAGGTATATCTTATCCTTGTTTTCTGCTGAGAGAATGGGTTAGGTAATAAAAAGAGACAGAAGGAACAACTAATGTACATTCAACTTGGATCATTAACATTAAGGTGAGCTCAAAACCTGGTGAGAATGGGATGAAGATTCTTTTTTAAATAAATTCATGGGCACAGTCAACAAGAAAGATCCAAGATGCAGTGGTGAGATGGAGTTTCCAAACATGTCCATATCTAACTTGGAATGTATCACAAGATGGTATTTGGACAGGACTTGAACACATATCATAGATGTTTTATATCCTAAATAGTAGTAATCCTAATTAAAATATAACAGTAATTAATAGCAAAAACAGCTACTAAATTCACATAGTGTCAGTTAAAATGAAATCCCTTAGCATGAATTAGCCTCTTATTATGCAAATATTGCATAGATTTAATGTCACTTACCAAATGCTCAATTTTTTTTTTAATAATCTAAGATTGTTTCAAATATGGGCTCAGATGTTTGAGAGTACTAAGTTATTCCTAAAACCTCAGACAGAAATACTGATGTATATTTTCTTCAAGGGATATACTGATGCCATTTAGTGGCTTATATCCAATCCATAAAAACTCTTAGTAAGCCATTAGGATATCAGTTAAGAGTGCTATTTACTATTCCATCGGGGTTCATAACATCCTTCAACAAGATTATAAAGAAGAATCACCACAAAAAAAAAAAAACCCTCTCTATAAGAAATATTGTTCTTACGACCACTACTAATAGGAACACAAACTAGTGAAAAAGTTTCTTTTCATTCATTCTACTTGAGGAAGCTCCATTGTATCTTTTCATATTTAAAAAAACACTCTTTACTTCCATAACACTTATTCATTCAAAAATTTATTTAAATCTCTTTTTATTTATCATTGACATTTTGGGGTCTTGTCTCCATTTTCATGACTGTCATGTTTTTTCTCTCCATTCATACATACATTTTAATAGCATACTGCTACACGTTAACAAGCAAATAGACATCAATGAGTTGACATGTAGAGCAGTAAGCTATAAAAATTAATGTATAATTGGAGAGAAAAAAATATAACAGTCTTGACAATGGAGACAAGACCCTTTCACATAACCTCTTTGCTCACAACAGCTGTGTGTTTGTAACCTCACTTCATCACATACATCAGGCCTGTCACTACCCCAAAACGTTGATGAGAAATAAAAAGAGACGTAAATAAATTTTTAAATGAATAAATAATGTTATTGAAGTAAATAATGCTTTTTTAAATATGATAAAAAGTTCTGAAAAAAATATATAAAACTACTAATTGAGATCTGACCCATGGTGGTAGAGGTAAAGCCCAAATTTGTCCAATTTGATATAGTGAGCCCATCTCACATTTTTGGGGGAGGATTTAAAAACAAAAATGTAAAAGCTGTAAAATATTTAGTCACAAAATAAAATTAAAATTGATAGCAACTTGCAAGCCTGCTACAAACCAAGTCATCAATGTCTTAATATTTAACATTTATGACTTGGTTTGTTTAATTTTTATTTATTTTATTTTATTTGCAGTATCAAGGATGCACATCAAAAACTCATTTAATAAATATTATGCTTTAGTACATATACTTATCACTCACCTTTGAAACAGCTTGTAAGAATGCTGCCTTTCCAACTTTTTGACGTTGCCTATTCATCTGGGCTTCCATCCTCCTTTTTTCACTTTCAATCCTTCTTCTTTTCTCTTCAAGTTTTAGTCTAATATTGAGTAACTGGGAGCCCATAACCCCATTATCAACTGTGTCACCTAGGACAATTTCAGATTGAGAATAAAAGTAAATTAATGTAAAATTTTTATAAAATATTTTTAGTAGACACAATAAGCCAAGAAATTGACCAACAATTAAAATTACATTTTAAATAATAAAATGTTTTAATTTGACATTCAAAGATATTAAGATATAACTACTTATCAACTACTTAATTCCACTAACCATTTTAATATTTTTTTTTTATTGATTGTAATTTACAACTGTATTAAAGAACACAATGAGTAAATATGCATAATGAAGAAAAGTCATGAAAATGTCTTGAGAAAGAACTACCCAGTAGTATCATTTCACTAACTATTTTAAGGCAGTAGGTCCCGAGACCACCTTCTTATCAATCATCTCGGAGGGTTATCAGGGATATCTAAGGAAGATAAATTACGGACAAGAGGATTTGGAATGAAAAGAGGTGTATCTATCATGGGCTATGTCTGCAACAAATGGGATGTTTAGGTCATTATGGAAGAGTTGATTTGTGGCAAAAGAAATGGCATTCAGGATTTTGTGAAGGATATTGGATTGTAAGGATTGGATGCAGGAGGAATTAGATGGTTTAGTATAAACCCAAAGCCCGATTCCATAGGTCCAAATAGGTCTGGTAATAGTGATTTAAATGAGTCTTTTGTAATATACTGGAAGTTTTGAACGTTTGTCAAGTAAGTATTGTAGTAATTGGTATTTTCGAGCAGTTTCAGTGTCATTTCAGTCTTGTGTAAGGGTTCCAAGTAAGGTGCTTGTCAAGATGGAAACCTAGGTATCGGATTTGTCTACAGGAGTAGGGGTGATGTTATTAAATGATACTAGGGGGCAGGAAGTCATCAGTTTGCGACAAAGGGCAAAGATGATTTGGTGGGATTTATTTTAATCCTCCAACTTTGACACTTGGACGTTCTTCAATGGCTGTGATGTGGGACTGCAGGGTTTCAGATGCAGTAGTTGGATCATTATAGACGGATAAGACATACGTGTCATCAGCATAAGTATTGAGGACAGTGCGAGCATTTTAATATTAAAATGATCCTTTCCTACTCCAATTAGGGCAACTGTAGCTAACATTGCACAAAGCATTTGTCTTTCTCAAATATCTTAAGAAAAAATTGGAAGCAGAATACTTAATTGAAAAATATTTGTAATCTTGTTTTATTTATTTGGACTTTCTCAAGTAACAAAACCCATGCAATTTGTTAGACAATGATTAGCTATTTCCACACAGGTATTTAAAATGTCTGACGTTTCCTCATAAAATCTGCAGAAAAATGTTACAAAATCTATCCCATGGATGATCTCAAAGGTCAATGGAAGACAAAGATATTAAGAAAGCGTCAGAGCACAAAAGGCACATGCCATTGGACAGTTTCCAGACATTTAAATTGATCGGAAAGGCAAAAAAAGCTAGATTCTTGGGTTCCACACAAGCTTAATGAACGTCGAGAAATGAACCATTTCTCAGGTGCATAATAACTAGTGAATAAAAGTGGATTATGTATGACAATTTCTTTATTAATTAGACAAAAGGTAGTAAGTTAAGTTAGATTAATAACTAATAATTTTTTATTATAATTCCAAAGCTACTTATGTCAAAATTACTAATAATGTTTAATTGTCTTTGCAAAGTAGTTAATGTCAAAATGACTAATAAAATTTTGTTACAGCATGAGTACATCTAATTAATTTAAATAATTCTTCAATATCAAATTTTCTAGATTGTTATTTCTGAATTTCAGATTATATTATTGATGATCCATGTGCATTTTAATCAACTCTTGCTGTGAAGTGCTCTCTAAAATCATTGTATTTACAAGGTTTTCAAGAGTTTTAATATCATTTCTTGAACTGGATTCAATTTTAATGACCATTTCAGTCAACATTTTTATTTAGGGTAGGAATTAATCATTGATAGAGAAAAGAAAGTGTAGAGAGATCTGGAGATAGTATGGGACCAATCCATACAAAACCAAAGGATAAAGAGGAAATTGGAGACTAAGGGTACTTCCATCTTATTTTATTTAATTATTATTCATTTATTGAATGTATCAGAATAGTAAGGACTCTGAAGGAACAATCATCTATCTGTTATCAGCTCATCTAATATTAAATAATACTGATAATTCTTACCAATCTTTGGCATTACTAAACTAAATAATTAATTTTACCAAAATTTGGAAGCTGTAACATTTACTACACCAAAAAACTTATTTATTTAACAAGTTCACGCTGAGGCGAATATCTATGGTTTTTTCGCATGAGGCTGGGCAACACTGTTGCAAGTTCCAATGTATTTAATGTGAGATCACAACAGCTCCAGGCTTCGAATGCACTCCATCCCACGGAATGGTGAAGTGTGACCCACCTGTAGGTCACCCCGATGTGAATGTGTTAACTACAAAAGCTAAGCATACTATAACCCCGTTTTTATATCTTAAAATGCTATCATTATACCATACCATATTGTTTTGGACAAGTAACTTTGGAGAGTTGGTTGCAACTAAAGCAAACACATAAATAAAATAAAATATAAGAAGCCTGTCTAGATTCAAGAGTAATAAATTGCCACCAATTAGTGATAAGATGTGGTAGCTCAAATTAAAATAGTCATATGGTTGTAATAAAATAAAAGGTGAATCATTATAAAATTACCATTATCAAGATGATCTGAAACCTGATGGCAAGTGATTGTTGCTGCCAAGTGGTTGTGTTGTTTGGTAACGCTGCAAAGGTTGTAACCTTCTTTTCCCTTTCTTGTTGCTTTTGGTCTGTAATAAAATTTTAGTGTAAAAAGGTATAAAAAAAAATAAAAGTATCGTAAAAAAAAAAATTATATAATATATATATATATATATATATATATATATATATATATATATATATAGCTTTTTTCAGTCAAATTCATAATTTTTTCAGTCAAATTCATAATTTTTTCAATCAAATTCATAATTTTTTCAGTCAAATTCATAATTTTTTCAGTCAAATTCATAATTTTTTCAGTCAAATTCATAATTTTTTCAATCAAATTCATAATTTTTTCAGTCAATTTCATAATTTCTTGTACCCATTTTATACAGTTAATATAATGAGGTTTTGCTACCAAGAACTTAACATTTATATTAAATCTTGTTGTTGTTTATCTATTTTATGGACTGTTTATATACTTTATGTTACTGTCCTTAATCCGACGGTGCAGCGGGAGTCCTAAGTTTCGGCTATCCAGGTTTAAGATAGGGAGGGATCTTTTACGAGTTCCACTTTTTGAATCTTTTAAGAGTCACCTGTGGCGCACTAATATAAGGCGATCTGCTGGTTTTGGACTTGCGACCTTAAGCATAGAAGGCTGTTATGCTAGCCACTACTCCACAGGTGACCCTCGATACATTCAACAATGTGTTTGAATCTGCCGGGTTTGAACCCGTGAGCTTGGACATATTAATTTTTAACACTTTGTTGAATGCATACCAGGTCACCTGTGGAGTAGTGGCTGGCATAACAGCCTCTTTTAAAGGACGAAATAATCAAAGATTTTTACTCAATAAAAGCAAATATATGGCCATCTGCCAGGTATGAACTCGCTATCTAGTGGATAGAAGGATGTTATGCTAGCCACTGCACCACAGGTGACCCTCGATACATCCAACAAAGTGTTTGAATCTGCCCGGTTCGAACCCGTGACCTTGGACATATTAGTCCTTAACACCTTTTAGAATGCATAAAGGTTCACCTGTGGATTAGTGGCTAGCCATAACAGCTCCCTGTGCTTAAGGTCGCAAGTTCAAAACCAGCAGATGGCTCTATATTCGCTTCTAGGGGTAAAAATCTTTGGTTATTTCGTCCTTTAAAAGAGGCTGTTATGCTAGCCACTACTCCACAGGTGACCCTGGATACATTCAGCAAGGTGTTAAAGATTAATATGCTCAAGGTCACGGGTTCAAACCCGGCAGATTCAAACACATTGTTGAATGTATCGAGGGTCACCTGTGGAGTAGTGGCTAGCATAACAGCCTTCTATGCTTATGGTCGCAAGTCCAAAACCAGCAGATCGCCTTATATTAGTGCGCCACAGGTGACTCTTAAAAGATTTAAAAAGTGGAACTCGTAAAAGATCCCTTCCTATCTTAAACCTGGATAGCCAAAACTTAGGACTCCTGCTGCACCGTCGGATTAAGGACAGTAACATAAAGTATATAAACAGTCCATAAAATGGATAAACAACAAGATTTAATAA
This sequence comes from Piezodorus guildinii, assembly GCA_023052935.1. Lineage (NCBI taxonomy): Eukaryota > Metazoa > Arthropoda > Insecta > Hemiptera > Pentatomidae > Piezodorus > Piezodorus guildinii. The sequence continues at coordinate 171,382,502 of CM041292.1, read as the reverse complement.
AAATGTTAAGTTCTTGGTAGCAAAACCTCATTATATTAACTGTATAAAATGGGTACAAGAAATTATGAAATTGACTGAAAAAATTATGAATTTGATTGAAAAAATTATGAATTTGACTGAAAAAATTATGAATTTGACTGAAAAAATTATGAATTTGACTGAAAAAATTATGAATTTGATTGAAAAAATTATGAATTTGACTGAAAAAATTATGAATTTGACTGAAAAAAGCTATATATTGGGTAGGGATGCCAGGTGTGGGGGAAGCAGGCGGGCGCATGCCCTCAAACTCACCAGTTACCGTCGTGACGATGTCTGAGCAGGATGTATCCCCCTCGATTGCGCAATGTATTATCATCAAATTTCTTGCTGCTGAAGGTGTAAAACCGGCTGAAATCTTGAGAAGGTTGACTGTACAGTTCGGGGAAGAGACACTTTCTCATGCCAGAGTGTTTGCATGGCATAAACAGTTTGGGGGGGGGGGTCGTGATCGTGTTCAGAATGAAAGCCAGCAGACCCCGCTCCAGCATCACAGCAGACAACATCAGCCGTGTTCAACAGCTTATTGAAAGTGACAGACGTCTAACCACCAGTGCCATTGCAAGTGAGGTTGGGATAAGCTATGGAAGCACTTTTTCCATACTCACAGAGGAGCTAGGGTTTCGTAAGGTGTGTGCCAGGTGTGTTCCTCGACTTCTCACAGCTGAGCAGAAGCTGAACCGTTTGCAGGTCTGTGAAGGTCTTCTTGCAAGATTTCAGGCTGAGGGAGCCTCATTGATCACTCACATTATCACCTGTGATGAAACTTGGGTGCACCAGTCTGAGCAGGATGTATCCCCCTCGATTGCGCAATGTATTATCATCAAATTTCTTGCTGCTGAAGGTGTAAAACCGGCTGAAATCTTGAGAAGGTTGACTGTACAGTTCGGGGAAGAGACACTTTCTCATGCCAGAGTGTTTGCATGGCATAAACAGTTTGGGGGGGGGGGGTCGTGATCGTGTTCAGAATGAAAGCCAGCAGACAACATCAGCCGTGTTCAACAGCTTATTGAAAGTGACAGACGTCTAACCACCAGTGCCATTGCAAGTGAGGTTGGGATAAGCTATGGAAGCACTTTTTCCATACTCACAGAGGAGCTAGGGTTTCGTAAGGTGTGTGCCAGGTGGGTTCCTCGACTTCTCACAGCTGAGCAGAAGCTGAACCGTTTGCAGGTCTGTGAAGGTCTTCTTGCAAGATTTCAGGCTGAGGGAGCCTCATTGATCACTCACATTATCACCTGTGATGAAACTTGGGTGCACCATTACACCCCTGAATCAAAACAAGGAGTATGGAGTGTAGACTGAAAGGAGAACCTGGACCAGTGAAAGCCTTGTCTTATGAAACCAAGATTTCATATTTAGTATAAGCTTACACATGGGATGTTGGAGCAAGTTTTTCACCAAAATCGACGAACTAGAAGAACCACTTTATGACATGCATTTTACATCTTTTTTGAATTTTCTCAATAAAAGCTCTAATGACTTTGATTAAACTCTTTATTTTGATGATAAATTATCCATGGTGCTACAACTCTTGAAGAGTCATAGACACCTACAGCTTGGTCCGCCAGTCTTCTCGGTTGGTTGCCACCGTTCTCCAACTACGGATCTTCAAGATGGTTCTGGCATCTGTTGCCACTCCATCAATCCATCGGAGCCAAGGTCTTCCCACTCTCCTTGTCCCATAAATTTTTTCATCTAGGACCATCCAAGGAATCTTGTCCAGGGCCATTCTACTTAAATGCCCTGCCCAACGAAGACGGCTTACTTTGATGACCTTTACGACGTCTGAATTTTTGTAAAGTCTGGTTAACTAAGCATTAGTTAACCATCCTCCAGACTCCATTAGTACGAACTGGACCACAAATTCTTCTTAATATTTTCCTCTCGAACTTCAGGAGGAGGGCTTCCTGCGAACTCAGCTAAGTCCAGCGTTTGGAGGCATAAGTGAGAAATGGTCTTATAAGCGTCTTGTACAGTTGCACCTTTTGTTTTGAGAAATGGTCCTTTTCCTGAAATCCTTTAGAAGTCCAAAATAAATAAACTTAAGGGCATAATTCTGCAACAAATTTCAGCTTTCATATCATGATCTGCGTTAAATTGTGAGCAGAGATACACAAACTCTTTCACCCTTTCCAATTAAAAGCCTCCAGATATAAAATGCGATGGTTCGAGCACATCCAGCTGTGGGCCTTCATACATGTACATGTATTTAGTTTTTGTTTGATTAACTTCTAAACCCACTCTTGCTGCTGCTATCTGAATGAGAATGTTAAAATCGCTTTCTAAATCTCATGGGGTTCTTCCTATATTTAAGTCATCAGCGAAAGCCATAATCATAGAAGATCTATTAAATATATTTTGTATTCCAGATTTCAGTATCGCGCTTTCGAAGGCCAAATTGAAGATAAGGTAAGCGAGGCAATCACCCTGTCTCAGACCTTTTGTGTGTTTCAAATATATAGTATAGGTAAGTGAAAATAGTAAATTGTATTTAATTAAAGAGATAATGGACAACATTGACTCTGAACCTGAATCTGATTTTTCATTGGGCCAAATCAGATAAGCCATTTATGAAATGCAGGAATGTCAAGGAAAATGCATTGCATGCAAATTGTAAGTGATTGCAAATTTTCAATTTTCAGAATTAGTATTTGTTTTATTTCCTATATGAATAAAGCTTTTCTACTTTAACAATCAAAGGATTAAAATCATCGAATATTAAAGAAAAGTTGAACAAGTATTGGACGAGAACTCTTAAATAAATAAATTGCAATATTATTCTCTTAATTTCATTGTTGATAATATATGTCAACAATGGTGCTCTTAAAGTAAGGAATATTCAGAATTCAGTCAAAGTTTCATTTAACTAAATCCTGAAAATTTCTATAATCAACTTATTTTAATACTAATCAGAGATCAGTATAAGGAATAAACCTGAGTTTGATCAGAATCAATGGAGCAAACTTATAAATTGACAGTGTTTATTATGCTCTGAATACTGGTAATACATATAATTAAATAAGTATTCGATGATAAAAAGCAATTTTTGCAAAGTAAAACAATGGCTAAAAACAAATTTTCAGGGGGAAAAAATCATAGAATTCAATTACAAGCAATCAACAGATATATCATCAATAGAAGCTATCTTCAAGGTATAATAAAATTATTAATTAAAATTAATCACCTTTACTACTAGGTTGAGGTTCCAGAAGTGTTTGCTGAATGCCTGCACTACTTCTTGTTTCTTCTGCTCGTTTCTGAGATTCAATGAAGCTATTATTTCTTGAAAGTGACATTCGAGGTGGAGGTTCTGGGACTGAAATATATATTTTTAAATGTCAATTTCTAAAACAATAATAGTTTAAAATTAACTAAAAATGAAAAATAAAATGGAATAAAGACCTCTAAATTTTCATATCTAATATAAAGTATTTAAGATTACTAATACATTAATAAACCACTTGATATGTTCTGTTATATCAGCCATGTAATGATGCTGGGGCCAGAAAACCCATTATTCAAAGGTTCCGTAAACTAGATATCTCAGGAAAAGGAAGAAAAACCTGGCAGTTCAACCTGGATGATGACACCATTAATATATAATTTACATTCAAGAAGCTGCAATGGGGTACATAATACTTCAGATGGATTAGATTTAATCAGCAAAAGAAGAAATGAGGAAAGTTTTACAGCTATTCAAGAAGGATAGAGAGCTAATAAAGCTCAAACTGACCATCTCAGTTTTTCAAATCATGCAGACAAACAGTAACTATCACATTTCCGCTTCAGTTTTTAAAAAAGTAGATGAAATCTATACAGATTCATAGGATGAGTATGACCTTAAGTAAAGTGATTCTACACTAACTACCAGCAGTAAAATGGCCAGCTGATGGATAGAGTACTGCAAAAAAAAAATTAAAGCTGAAACCGACATGCTCTTTCTACCTCCTCATGATACAAGAGTGAATAAACAGGACCAACTATGGGATATAGCAATACTAAGTTCATTGCAATTTTTATAACACAAATATGCATTTTTTTTTTTGTTTTATATATAGACTAAATTTAAACATATAAAATGAGAAATAAATTTAACTTCCCTAAATTGTGTTTTGATATTTTTTGTTATTGTCAATCAATACTATAAACATTAAAGTTTTTCAAATAAAAACAAAACACTCCAAAAACTGTTTGAATCTATTGAAATATAATCCAAAAAAATTAGATATATTACTTTTCCAAGAATGATACTAAAAACAACTAATAGCTATTAACTTAATCAAACATATGTTCATATATAAAAGCTATGGTGATTGTAAATACTAACCTACACTAGATATTAGATTGATATAACAATATTCTAATTGAGGCATGATTACATTTGAGGTTAGTACCAATTATGAAAAGTTTTCTTTTTTCAGCTGCTATTATGACAACTGATATTTCAACAAAAATTCAAGTACCATTCTTGAATTTATCAAGCATTTTTAAAATAATAATATTTTGAAAGGAACAGATTTACTCATTAATTTTTCTCAAAAGAATCATTAGAACAATATTATAAAAAGAAAGCATGAATAAGAGAGTAATGATCAGAGGAATTTATCATAGCCAGTAATTAATTAACAGTAAATGCTAAAGGGCATCGAGGAAACAGTACCATCAAGATGTATCAAAAACAAGAGACCACAGATCAGAATTTTATTTTCTTCAAAATTTAATATCACATAAATAAATTTTTAATACAGAATAATACCAATGATTTATAGGCCAGTAATTTGAACATCTTAATAATTCATATGAATAAGCACTTTCCTTGAAAACCTCCAACGAATGGGGTTGCCTGTGGTGTAGTGGCTAGCATTAGGCCTTGTATGACTACATTAGGCGTAGCATGGACCTTCTATGCCCAAGGTTGTGAATGGAAACCCAACAGATAGCTCTAGGATTTTATAAAGAGAGTAAAAAATCCTTGGTTAGGTCATCCTTCAAAGGAGGCAAAATGGTGGTTCTGAGCCTATACGATACCAGGTACTTGTCAAAGATCCTTACCCTTATTAAATCTGGATAAGCAAAATTTAGGACTCGGTTAGCCACAGCAGCATAAAAGTGACATTAAATGAATAAACAAACAAATCTTGCATTAAATCAGTCCAATATGGTACCTTAATAATTCATACTTGTTTCACCTTTATAATAATGTTAATATCTTAAAATTTGAATTTAAAAATATAAATCAGGTAAATTCATAATGGTTTTGAACATCGGACTCAGATTGAGGTTATGATTGCTTGATAATTAAAATAAAGCTATTAATGCAAAAAAAAAAAAAAAAAAAAAAAAAAAAAAAAAAAAAAAAAAAAAAAAAAAAACAAAATTAAAATAATTTAAACATATATTGAAATATAACACAAATTAATAAAATTTAAATCCACAGTAATTCAATTAAACAAATAATAAGCTTTTCAGAAAATCGTTAGAAATAAAAAACATACCTTGTTTGGAACTATATCCTTCTTGCAGGGCATGGTGAAGAGCATCACTATTATTGTCAAGAACACTTGACCTAGCAGAAGATCCCGCCTACCACTATGAACTGCAGGTTCTTTGTCTGGTTACGGCCTAAAAGATGAAGATTTTCTTCTGAGCCCCCAAAGTTTTCCAATGTCAACTGCAACAAAATTATTTCAACCATCAACACACAAAAGTAATAAATAAAAAATAAAAAAGACAGTAAAAACAATGTTTTTTTGTTTTTTAAATATTAGAGAAAATAAACTTTGCATTCATTATTTTACAGAAATGTAAGAGTTTCATTATCTATAATTTATTTCACTTCTCCCCAGAAGTGGATAATTTTATTATTTTCTGTAATACAATAATGTTAATATAGTATGGAATCACCATTTATTAAATTCTATATCATGATAAACATATTTTCGCTCAAAATCGATAAAATAAATTAACAATGCCACTATTATTTCTAAAAAAATCAATTAATAAATAAGAAAAAAAATATATATAGATTTTGGTAGACAAAAAGCTTTATTCAGGGTCCAAGTCCCTTTAGAATAAAGAACTTGTAAAATTGAATAGAGAACATATTCTGGCTGAGAGATCAGATAAAGATTTATAAAGGTGTGAAAGAAAATATACATATATACTAGTTATAACCCCCGGCTTTGCACGCGAATATTTTATTTTGTCTTTATTTAAATTTGCAGAAATGTTTTTATGAGTAGTAACTATAAAACGCATATGATGGAGCAGTTGTTTGGGGATGTGGCAACAAAGAAACTACCAATAAAACACACTTTTTTTATTTTTTTCTTACTGATGTTTTTTCTTGGTGGCTGCATCCTCAAACAACTTCTTTACCATATAGTCAAAACGGTCAACAACAACTCTATTATTATAAGATGTATACATTTTCAAGAAATATAAATATTATATATTTGTAACAATTACATTTATCAAAGTTGTTTTCATGTGAAAATATTCCCATTCGTTGGATCAATGTATATCAATCACATTTATGATGTGGCTATAACTACGATTACGTTACAGCTAAAATATATCGGGTCATTTTTGGTATGCCTACTTCTACTGGATCGTTATTGTATATTTAACAGAATAGAATGACAACTTATTAGACTAAAGTTAGAATTATGGTTTATAAGGAAAGCGATTTTAAAACAACTTAACCTATTAATATAATGCTTTGTTTCTAATATTGAAACACATTGAAAAAATCTGATGCGGGTAACACACAGCTTTCACTTACCTTGGCTGTTAAAATTTAAAAACTATTAAATATACTTCAATTTGACAAATATTTTATGTAGATTTTACTAGAACGTATATTCATTTTCGTTGGAAACATATGATTTAGATTTAATCATATAACTATATTAAATTTTTAATCAGTAATAAGTTTATTCCCTATTCGTCACTTTATATTGTCTTTTAAAACTTTGTGTATCAAATAATATTTTTTCTAAAATCTTTCTCTTCCCAACGATATATTCTACGTCTATATTACTGTTCTTATCAACAACAAAACAAAAATTACATACAAAAATTATTTCGCTCTTTTATCCTTCAGTGGGTCATCAAATTTGTCGAACTTGTATATTTAACCGTTCTACATCAATGTTAAGATAATATGGTTAATCTTTTGTAATGTAAAAAATTAAAGGTAGTTTAGAGGAAGAAAATTGAAAATATCAGCATTTAAGCCAGTCAGACTATTTCTATCAGAATGAAACCTACATGATATAATAGCCCATTTAATTTTACATGATAAATAGAGTTTCATCAAAATCGCAAGAGCAGTTTTTGAGAACATCGTAAAAAGGTGCAAAATGCATGGTATAACAGGGCTCTTCTGGTAAACTGATTTTGATGAAAAAGTTGCTGTAACATCGCGGGCGTATAGTTGTATTAAATACAAAATTTCAGTTTCATAGGACTAGGGACTTTTCGCTTTCGCCCAGGAGTTACCACACACACACACAGACCCTTTAGCGGGTCATTTGGACTTAGAAGACCCTAATACGTGTATTTCCGTCGAAAACAGAAATTCAAATTTTCACGATCACTATATTTTCCTTACTATATATATTTCATATATAGGGGTTAAGTGAAAGTAAAAATAGAACAAAAATACATTCATTATCTTTGTTTGCGGTTTGGCGAATTCAATTTGATGAAGAAATAATTTAAATTGAAATTGCTACAAACTATGAAAGATGTTGATAGTGACTGTGTTCAATGAGGTAATATAAAAGAAATACAGGTGAATAGCAATGAGCTACTCATGTATGATAAATAAAAGATTATTATTTCATGTCAGATAACAATTTTATTTACACTATGTTACAATAACATACCAGTACCAAGTAGCCACATCCAAATTATTCAATAACATCGTTTTATCTTTTAAACATAACCGTTGTTCATAAATCCACCATAACTCCTTTGCAAGTTAGATGTGTATTTTCTTCAATTGTGAGTGAAGCCTTACTCCAGAAAAAAAAAGTGTTTTTTTTAGGATCCAGAAAAAAGCTCTTTTATGTTTTGTTTATTTAACGAAAGATTAACACTTTGAATTATTATTAAAAACTAAAAATAATTGAACAGTATTATTATTTTTTTAATAACTGGAAACTATGGAGTGAATGTATATTTTGTCCCATCCTCGTCGCCAACTAATATGTATTTTATTATAACTGGAAACTATTAATTGAATCTGTATAAATACAAATCAATATCAATAAAATCAGAATCATAGAACACTTATATTTGAATTAATAATCACATGTGTAAATATGTGGGTAGGTTACTTTCGAACCAGTGTTGCCACAGTTAAACAAATTTTGTTTAACGTTTTAGAAAAATATATTTTTTAACCATATAGAATAGTGATAAAAACTATCCTATCATTTAAGTTGGACCGAATAATAGATACTTACGAAGTTTGATTAAAATTGGTTCAGTAATTTCAGAGTTTATCGCAAACAAACATTGTGACACGAGATTTTTATATATATATAGATAACATAAAATTAAAAAAAAAATGCTTCAAATCATTGTACAATTGTTTATTATTTCCAAATAACTATAGTTAAATACCCTAATATATCAGGGTATAACTGTTTATATATTTTCCATAGCCAATATTTTCGATTTTTCTCTATCTTCAATAATAACTGAGTATTGGTGGAATTACATCTATTATAATCTGCAAGTTGAATATAAGGTCAACTTTTATTTTTTATTTTATTTTTTTCCTGTTTATCACGCTTCTGAATCTAAAACTATATACATATTTTTCTCTACCTTCATAAATAACTTTAGTTATGGGCGTATTAATGAGTAAAATTTCACTATTCTTTCTTTGTTTTTTCCTATATTTTATTATCATTGGCAGTTTTATGGTTATAAAACATAACTATTTTTTTTTATCTATCATTAAAAATAATGGAGTTACAAGCGAATATATAGGCAAGATTTCAATTTTTTTTACTTTTTTGTTTTTGTTCTTAAATTTCAAGTCTCCCAGAGCATGGATTCAAACATTGAGCTTGCCACTACATTTTAGCTTTCTCGGCCATTATGGCCTCTGACATAAATATTTATCGAACATTATAGCTTACCTGTGATTCATCTGATAATGAATTCCTCCTAGATCGCCTTCCAGCATAAGAAGGTTTTCTAGGTTCCCAATTTGTAGGTTTTCCAGCTGGTTCAGTCGATTTATTTCCACTATCGCCACCAATAACAGAACTTAAAGTCGGAACTCCTCGTCCACGATGAACCACAAATTCATCATTACCATTTTCCAATCTAAAAAGGAAAAAAACAATATTCAATATTCTACAGTCTATATTATCAAATGTGAACATTATTTACTAACATCTGCCCTCAAAACCTTATCTTCATTTTTTGTAATACTATAACATCTAAATAAAATATAGAGATAGATAAGGTCTTCTTCAAGTTTAACATTATCTGATCAGTCAAATAGTTTGTTCATCATGTATTCAAGATGTCAGTTTTAATATTTTTTATTAGTTAGCACAGCAACAAGTAGTTAATAACCTAAGCTAACAGAAACAGTTTAAATTTACTATTGTTTAAAGGATAAAGGTGGAGTGGTATGGTCTAGTGGATAGAGCACCAATCAACTGTTCTCCTGGACCTGGGTTCAAATCCCGGCTATGACAGAATATTATTTCAACTGTGGAGTGAGCCTAGAATATGGAGACCCTCGTGGGGCAGACCTAACCTCTATAAAGTGGGTACTCAAAAAATAGGGGGGAAAACCTGGCAGTTGAGAGTGATCTCAGCCTGATCATCTCATTGCATGGCCATTGTTCAATAAACAGTACGAAACTCTACATGTACTGAGCCCAAGACCATTCATGTATTTAAGAGGTACAGGTTTTTTGACAACTGACAAAATGTCATCAAATGTTATAGAATCTGACAAATTTAAAAATCATGACGAGCGAAAGACACTTGAAATATACACTTTTTTTATTATTAAACAATAAAGTAATAATTCAAGATTGAATTAAAAAAATGATAGAATAATATTTTAAACATAGTAAATTTAAAAACATTTTCAGCCAAAGAGGAAAAAAAACAATGCATAACATCTATTTATTCTACAAGGAAAAAAAGTATAGCAGTAATAATAGATAAAATACAATACAAGGAAAATAATAAGTAAACAGTAATAAAAGAAGGTAAGTAGCAATCAGCGAATAAGATGACCACTGATATGAAAATATAATAAGATTAGTTTATTAAAGATGGTTTGGAAATGGTTTATGAGGGCCTCTTAAATAAGGAGGTAAAACAATAGAAGGAAATTATTCATTTCTAATTCTAAGTAAATGCAGACAGGGTTGGTAGAGGTTAAAAATAAAAAATATATCAGAATTCTATCAGTATTAACTTTTAATATCAAACAACAAAGGATTAAAGAGCAGGATATAAGGATCAAGATAGGTAAATCATATCATTTTTTTCTAAATGAGAAAATAAATTGTGGTCATCGATAAATGAAAATTTAAACCAATGTTTCATAATAATTAATAACTTGCTTTTCTTCATTAATATAAATATATAGATATACAGATAGATACCGTTTTTAGACATACTTAGTATCAGTAGAATTCTGTTCCAGTTGAACATTTCCAGGTTTTTTAAGACCACTGCTAGAAAGAATTGGAGAACCTGCAATAAATAGATAGTTTAAATTAAAACAGATAAAAATGAAAAAAATATACTACCATACTTAAAATATTAAGAGAATAGCTATAAAACCATTCAAAATAAAAAGCCATTAAACATGAGTTCTAAAATTGTTATGGCTATAAATAAAAATAATTATAATTTAAGTTCCAAAACAGCAGGCTAATTCACTAATTATCACTAAAGATACTTAAAAAGGACATTGCTAGTTTTAGACCATTTCTACAGCATGCCATATGTAAATTAATATCCTTAATCGTTACAAATATTATTGTACACACAAAAAAACAAAGTTGTGGTATATTCATATCAATAATAAATATTAAAAAATTACATGTAAACAAACATTAATTCATAAATAAATAAAATCTTTTAATAAATACAATAGATTGCAAATGACAATGAAGAAAAAAGAGAGAGAAAGAAACACACTATTCTAAATGATATGTAAATACATAGCACACAGATTTTGTTGTGTTTTTTGTTTGTTTTATGTATATATATGTATATTAAATACACAAAGCATAACTTATTTATAAGAAATCTCATCATAAGGAAACCTGTGATAAAATAGAAAGGATTTTTTGACCACAGTGCATTCACCCAGCTATAAAACTAAACAAATTGGTTAATTTCCAAAAATGGTAAAGTACACCTTTTTTTTTTTTTTTTTTTTTTTTTTTTTTTTTTTTTTTATTTAATGATGAAAGTCTTTCATATTGGATTGAGAAACTTAAGGCTGCACTACACATCAAGAATAGGGGAAAGCAAAAGATGAAAATGAGTCAAGGTTTTACGTGACGCATGTATTAGTGAATTATGACAGATAAAAAATTGGTTTTAGTAATGTTCAAATATCTGGAAAATTAAATACTCCCCAATCAATCTGAATAATATATGTTGCAGGAGACAAAAAACCTTTGAGGTCTTTGAAAACAATCAGTCAAACAAGAAAATATTAAGGTCAGATCTTATTTTCATAACTTCACTTTTTTTTTTTACTTTCACTTACCTATATATGAAATATATAATAAGGGAAAGTATTGAGATTGTGAAAATTTTCAAATTCCAGTTTTCAATGGAAATACACGTTTTAGGGTCCTCTGAGTCTAAATAAACAAGTCCCACAAAAAGGTCTGTTTTGGTAAGTCGTATGGAACTGAAATTTCATATTTAAGACTACTATGACCCCGAGATGTTACAGCAACTTTTTCACTAAAATCAGCTGACCGGAAGTTCTTCTTTATCTCATGCATTTAGCACCTTTTTATGATTTTCTCAAAAACGGCTCTAACAATTTTGATTAACTCGCTATATCAATGTAAAATTTAATGGGCTTAAATATCATGTAAGTTTGATTATGATTGAAATATCCTGATGGGACCTAAATGCAGATATTTTAAATTTTCTTCCTCTAAAGTACCTTTAATTTTGTATATTCTATAAAAATAACCATATCATCTTATTACCATTGATAAAAAACAGGTAATATATAAGTTGAACGAATTTGATATCCAACTAAAGGAGAAAACTGAAAAAATATTTGTTAACGTCATTTATGGCTTACTGATAATAAGAACAGTAACATAGACGTATAATATACCATTGGAAAGAGAAAGATTTTAGAAAAAATATTATCTGATACACAAAGTTGTAAAAGGTAATATAAAGTGACGAATAGGGAATAAAATTATTACTGATTAACAATTTAATATAGTTACATTATTTCATCTAAATCATATGTAGAATCTGTTTTATGCTGTGCATTAATAAATCAGTATATCCAAATTACTAAAGACTTATTTGTATTTGAATTACCAACAATCTACACATATATTTCCAACGAAAATGAATACACGTTTTACTAAAATCAACTTTTAAATTGAAGCATAGTTAATAGCTTTTAAATTAATTTTAACAGTCGTGGTAAGTGAAAGTCGTGTGTTGTGCGCACCAGATTTTTTACTCATGGAGAGAAAAGTGATTGAAATAACGTTGAAGAAGATTAATTCCACATTATAACAACACATTCGCCAAAATAACATCTATTAACCAAAGCATTTCTAAAACTGAAAGATGACAAATTTTATGTCCTAATTTATTTTAGAGCAAGAGGAATGAAATGAAAAACTTATGAAGAAATTCTTCGAAACAATTCTATGAAGATCAATATCTAATTTACACCTACCAACAAATACTTTATGATTCTAAACCACTAAGGAGTGATCCAGAGCTGTATCAAATACCAAAATTGTTTTAGAAGATATCAAAGATAGAGATTACTTTCTGTACTACAGCATAACAACATGGATATCTCAATTCATTCAAAATACCCAGTCAACAACATTAGTGAGAACTGAATAGTGATTAAGTTAAGCAAGGGGAATTGGAAATAAAATTATATTGAGGATGTATAGTCGACTGTAGAAACTATTTTAGTGGAATAATCAGGAATCAGCCATTTTTGAAAATTTTAATTTTGCCAACGTTTCGGCTCAAGCTTGTGAGCCATCATTAGGGCATTACTGAGCCATGTCCAAGCATAAACTATGGTGCAGCATAAGCGGATGTTTACGGTTTTCCTCAGTTTATGCTTGGACATGGCTCAGTAATACCCTGATGATGGCTCACAAGCTTGAGCCGAAACGTTGGCAAAATTAAAAAATTTTTAAAAATTACTGATTCATGATTATTCCATCTATAATGAAAATAAAATTAGTTAGTCGCAGATATTCTGCTTTAAACCTTAGAAATGTTCAATGATCATTATTTTACCAACAGTCTATCAGAAGATTTATTCAAAAGAATGTTTCTAAAAATTAAAAAAAAAAAAAAAATCTTCATGATTTTAAATAAGAAATTAATACATAACACAATGGAGAATGGAGAAAATATACCTCAATTATTGTAAACTTTTCAAACAAATTCATTCAGCCCTCTTAGGTTACTATTAAACAGACAATATTTTATTGTGATTCTCAGCTCAAATTCCAAAATTGATTGCCAAATCCATAGTCAGTCATATGGTGTGTAGTAACACTTCATTGATTAAGAGAGATCAATTGGATCCCACCTACTCAGATGTTCAAAAACACAAATGAACGTTTTCAGAGATTTTTTATTAGTAGTAGGATTATGCTACTTTTAATAGTAAGCTAACTAAGGACAACCACAGAACTATTTAATTTTAAGTTAGCTATTATACATCAAAGGAACAAGCATAAAAATAAGGAACAATCAGAAAATACAATTTGTACCATAATTTACAAATTAAAATCACAGTATTATTTAAAAATTTAAAATATGGAAACAAAGATTACATTACAAATTATATATATGTATAATACTTTTCTTTTGTGACGATTAAGGAAATTCATTTCTATATTATGAATAAAATATTTGTTTAGTGAAAAATTGATTCATTTCTTTTTTTAATTTAATACTATTAAATTAAACATATAAGTGCGTACACACATACACAAATTAATTAACACTCGAATAGAACATAGATTAAACAATAACATTCATAAAATTTACAAAATTCAATACAGTACAGTAACACTACATAGCATTAAGTAGATACAACTATTTAATAACTACATAAACATAATCAAAATTGAAGAATCAAAACTTAGTAATAAATCGTGGGACAAGAATGGGAAAATGAACTAAAAAAACTGTAATGTTCAACTGTATAATCTTTAACATAAAATAAGCATAGCAGGCAAAAACTAATTCCATGAAAAATGAACGAGTTGAAGACATGCAAAAAATGGACGTAATTATTATGGTTAAGATGAAGTGCGTGATAAACAAAGAACACTTTAAAAAAATAACATGCCTTGAAACAAAAACACACAAAATAAATCGTGCAAGTTAAACACAGAAAAAGAAAAATCATACACAGCAATAATAATAGATCAAGATCAAGCATATTGGTACCAGCTATCACTACATGTAACACATCATCTAGAGAATAGATCCTTCCTGGCCCATTCTTTCCATAAGTTAGAATACTAATCATATTTAAGATTTAATTCATTTCATTCCCAAAATAAATTAAATTGCTAAACCAGTCAAAAGACTAAGAAAAACGATTTACCTACAGTCTTGTCACAAAACTCTTTAAGAAAATTGACAAGAATATAGACCTTTTCTGTGACTTAAAAATCCTCTAAGGACTCATTAAATGATTAATTTGTCTTTTGTTTCCAAACCATACAAGCATACTTCATAATATTTTTCCATAGATTGACTTCATAGTATATTCTTATCCTTGGTATTTTTCGTATACTACTTTGCTTATAGTTTTGGACATTAAATATCAACTTAAAGGTAATTAGATTAATAATGTTATCCATGCAAGCTATAGAATTTTCAAGAAATCGTTGAATTGTGTTGTTTTATATAATATTTGTTAAAGTTAATTTTTAGATACAAAAGATTCCAGATCGCTAAATTGATTTTAAATTCTTAATAGCCCTAGTTTGGTTGTTTCTCAATATGATTTACTTTTGTAGAATCTATTACCATTTCAATATCTGATTCAACCTTTTAAAAATATATAAGCTCGACTTTTCTGGGCATTCTCCTGCATTATTTACTTTTTGAAAAACTTATTTCAATGATAGATTAAACAAAAAAATGGAAGCATCGCCAACAAAATTTCTATATTGAACTCTTTTGATTTAAAACCATCTTTTTAAATTTTATTTATTTTTATGGATATTGTTTATAACTTCATTAACAATATAAAGTAAACAGAAAGCTGCGAAAGGTGAGCCAGTGAGGAAATCTACCTGAAAAAGAAGATCTTGAGTCTAATCCTGAACGAAGGTCAGGAATTGCAGAAACTGCCTGGGGTAGGCTCCGCTTATGTGCAACTCCCTGGTTGTTTCGACCTTCCACTATATAATATAATCTTACTCTTAGATAGAATATATATTACTTTTACTGTACATTGAAAAACTCTTTTAACATTAAAATTGTCAAAACACTTTTCACCAACAAGAATAACAACTATTTAATGGCTTGAGAAATTGTAAAATAAAAGATCTGAGTAACTCAGCAATATTCCAGAAAAATTTAATTGGAGAAAATTTACCTCAAAAAAAGCCATTCATTCATTGCACCACTTCTTTTTAGAGGATGAATTGATAAGTGTCATATTAAATACATAGTTTTTAATATAACAATTATTATTTCCTAAATAATACAATTTATTATTATTATTTAAATTTCTTAAATAAATAAATTTAATTGCTGTAACTCTCAGATTATGATTTTGGGTAACTTTATAAGTATTCTCTCAGTAATTTTAATATGATGGAAGAAGACAAATTAAGATTATAAATTTTAAAAAAATACTAATAATCAATATGTAGTCATACTGATAATACAGTTTTAAGGAAAATAAATTTAACATTAATTTAAAAAAATATCTTTTGTGAATCAGTACTAAAAATTAATTTTCATATATGCCTTCATTATTTATTTCAAATTATAAACAAAATATTTATCTTGATAAATAACAAACACATTCATTAACTGAATAGACAAAAAGTTTTAATGCATCTATTTAACAACCTATTAGTAGCTAAATAGAATCTGAGGTATTGGTAGCCTAGAATTAATATGTTGTCTAGGCAACCTTTAAGTGAAATGATACCATTAAAAATTTAGCCTGAGAGATTGAAATTCATTTCATGGCATACCACGGAATTAAACTCGACCTTCCACAATAATATTCCACACTGAACCACTCTGGCTATAATAGGTTGGTTATTTTTTAAGATAACTCATCTTATTGAATATCCCACACTTATGCACTGAATAATTTGAGCCATCAAACCTCAAAATCAGTTGACTATTCATTAAAAAATCATTGCATACTCTCAAATGGACAGATGAAAGACACAACTTTTTTTTTTTTTGTATTGAGTATTATGTTATGAATCATCTGAACTTTGAATTGAGCTGTTGAATCAAAAAATTGCTATATAACTAAAAGTGGAAATACTACTATTCCCTGCTTTAGGCACTACAATAGTAGGGTAACAACGAAAAGTAAACATTCCCAATAACTGGTTGTTTTTAAACCATAATTACAAATTATTTTTACTAGAAAGCCATATTAAAGTTTTAATGTATTAAAATGTTAATATTTGATCTATTAAAAATAAACTGAGAATGAGGAACATTTGATTCTTCAAATAAAAAATATTTTATCCACATTTTCTCTTCTTATGAGCGATCACCAATCAATCAATATTTTTTTACAGAATATGATAATACAATGGTAGGAATAAGATTATTTCAAGCAACCAACCCTATTATCGCTCCACCCTTTTTCTCAAAATAATATAGTGAACTGAAACTTATTGCAAGTGGAGTTTAAATTGATTGAAAATACAATATGGAGCTGTAGGGCTTAATATAAAATTTACAACTTGAAATGATAGTGGCGCTGGAATGATAGTTGATCTTGATAATGCATTCACCAGTTAACACAGACCTTTTCAGAGTCTGATAAAGCCATTAGGCTCAGTTCACAACAATCAATCAAAGTCCTACAAAGAGGCATTTATAGATAAATTAAAACCCTTAACAACAACGTACTAGTTAAAAATGTCTCTTTTGCAACAGTATTAAGCATCCATGCATTCAATGTCTAATACATGATACTCTTAATGAAATTTGCAACAAGATAGGACACTAAGCTAGTTTCAACATATTTTTGAAGGTTCATCAAACTAGCAAATAGAAACAAAAAGACATGGTTGAGTCAGAACAAGTAGTAGAATTATTCAAGGTTAAACATGAGTTAGATAAATATAAAGTGATGTTAATTGGTGAAACTGAAATAAATAGGGTTGACTATATTTCTTGTGAATAAACAGACTACAGACAGCAGAAGATTCAATACTGTTTCGTATATATAATCTTTGAGCTTACAAGAAGATAAAAAAGTGTACAGTCACCGATTTCAAACAATTTTTTTAGGACTATCCTTCAGTGATAAAAAATAAGTAAACACATATTTTTTGTGCTGCATCTAATGGGCCCTAGGAACTGAGATAACAGTAAAACAGCTGTAATTTATATCTGGCATTTGAAAAATGATATTGAGATATTTTTTCCAGGAAAACATTCATTCTTTAAATCTTATTAAAGGAAAATCACAAATATTTTGAAAACAAATTGGACTTCGATCAAAAACTCTCTATAACGTATTATTATTATGGGCTTTGGAATGCATATTATCCTGCAAAAGCCTAAAATTTTAATAATCTTTTCAATCATAAATGCACAGATTTTACAACTAAACACTTACTTATAGAACACAAGGAAAAGAAAAACCTTTATAAAATATTTCAAAGAACTATGAAATAGAGGTAAAAAGTATTTCTTACCATTATTAATATTATGAGTGGCTACGTTTAATGTTACACATTGAGCAGGATGAATCTCCAACATATTAAATAAATCAGCTAAAAAAACGACTAGATTCTGTTTCAAAGAGCTGAAAAGTAAAATTGACATAATTAAAATACATTCAAGAGAATTATAAAAAAAAAAAAAATAAGGAAAAAAAATTACACACAAGTCATTATTTTTTTTTTTTTAAATCTTGTACTTGAAAAAAAATAAGTTACTTCTTCAGTCCAAGCATATTTACTATATCTTAATATACTCATCAAAACATATACTGCTTTTAACATTCTTCAAGAAAAATATCACATTCTACAATAGCGCTTAATAATCTTATGTATAAAGGCTAGCAAATAGTTCCCGTCCCTGTCATTATTTAAGAATTCATGAAAAAATTATAAAAATTCTTTCCCACCCAGATGTAAATATTTTTATATTTATTTATCCAAACAAGAGTTTTGAATACTTTATTTATTTTTATTTACTTATATCTTTTTCAGGATTAATTTTTAAATTCTTGAAAGAAGAATGATAAAATATATGAAATTATAGTGATTAATAGGTTTCTTATTTGCTACAATAGAAAATTTGGTTTCTAAATTCAGATTATAATGTTAAAAACCTATTTTTATAGAATAATGTATCTAATAATTTATTTTTTTTATGAACATAATGACATTAAAATAAAACATAAATTCAATAACTAAGAAAGTAAATATACTAAAAGATTCTGTAAACCAACAAAAATCTATGGATTTCGATATTAATATGAGTATTAATAAGGAATGAAAAAATTAGCATAGAAAATATTTTAAAGATTTCTTTTACCAAAAACTTACCCTCTCATATAATAAAGTTCTTCAGGGGCCATATGAAATATATTAGCTGGAAGCTCAGAAGAACAAAAGTCAGCAACAAGAGATAGATTCCTGACACAATCAGACACAGTTGGAACTGGTGAAAGTTTAATATCAAAAGAACTGACTCGCTCTGGACAATAAAATGCAAGGAGGCCAGCCAAACAGGCACCATCACAAAGATCTGTTACATCCTTGGGTACAGGAAACTCATGATTTTTCTCTTGCTTGTTCTGAAATTTAATACAAGTTATCAAAAAAATAGAACAATTTACCTTAAATAATTATAGTGGATATAATTAGTTGACCATTGAGAATTACTAAAAGGAATTAGTTCGGGTGACGGTCGGTGAATGAAACAATTGAGTAGTTTCAACAGTTTATTTTTTGCCAACGTTTCAACCCCCATTGTGGGTCATCATCAGGGCATGTTGTAGGAGGAAGATTACAATAATAATCTCCCTTCTTCAATCGCCGTGAAGAAGTCCTATAATTTAGGTCCAAACGTTGGCACAAATAAATTAAGTTTTCTACTTAATTAACTGGTTTGTTGACTGCGCCCAGAACCAACTTCTCCCCTATATAAAAAACAGTCAACAAATGTCACTTCACCATATCATTTTCCTTTTTCTGGATATTATAGAAAAGAAAAAACAACTAACTTTACCAACCTCTTGAGCTATCCTTTGACAAAGGGAAGATACTGCTTGAGATACCCAGTAAAGAAGAGCAGATTCATGATCACTTGGTGCAGGTGGAGGTATGGCTGGGCTAAACCTTTTAACAGCAGAACTAACAAGCTCTGGGGTGGCAACTTCCCTGGCATACAGTGCCATCACTCCTTGCATTACAGTTACATGAGCACTCTAAAACAATATACATTTTAATTAACCACAAAATTAAACTACAAGAAATTAATAAAAATCAAATAAATATTTTAAATGTTGTTAAGATGGAGCCAAACTAAGATAGCAGGCAGCGAAAATAGAGGGGATGTTGATATGCAGAAAGATTCTCACTGAATAAACCCTTGGAAAAACCGAGGGTGAGGTGAGGATAACTCCTAAAAAGGTTGAAGCATATAACATAGAATCAGGTAATTTTTCAGGAATCGTATAGAATATTATACAAAAATCTTAGGTTTTAATTATTCCAAACACTCTTTTTTTTCTCTTACAGGACCAAGTAAGTATTTAATGTGAAAAATTTATTTTACATATTTGTGCCATCACAATTAAACTAAAGACACAATAAGCAGAATGGCTTAAATGATGTAGACAGTGTCGTTACCTCAGAAATGTATATTTCTGAGCAATTCACAAATCCATTTAATGCAACTGTTATGAGATGAATATGTAAATTTAATATATTTAGATTTAGCATTTTATATTTGATACAATGATACAAGAATAAAGCACAAGTATAAAGAATCTGAACAAACCATAATTAGCTTAAAGAATTCTGGATGACTTGAAACGTTTCTTTTTTTTTGTTATACAAATTGTTTCCTAAAATGTTTAATGATTTTGAGAACTTATTTTCTTAAATAATACAATCTGTTACAATTTTAATAATGAGTGTATGCCAGGGTATCAAGAAATTAAATACATACAAATATAAGGTATAAAAACAACATGTTCTTAAGTACTTAAAATTAAGAGAAAACAATATAACTAACAAGTTTTAATGGTGTTGTTTGAATAAGCACAGTTTCGGTGATATGAGGATCAGAAATATACACTCCTTTTCTGGCAAGAGCTTGAAGAATATTCCAATGATTTAAATTGTTATAGTTTGGATCAGAGTATATATTAGATAATGCCATACAATAAAGCTCAGCATTGGCTAAGTAATGAACAACAGCTGGTTTCAAATGTTCTTGATCCTGGAATAAAACAAAAACTCTTTAAATTATTAATAAAACAAAACTATACTTAAAAAAGTAACTATTATAAGCATCTATACAAAGATTAAGCATTTTAGGCAGATAAATAAGTTTAAAAAATGGATTGCAAAAGTTAATGATTCATTTGACAACATACTTAAAGATAAAAAATATTATAAAATCTATATAATTATCAAGTTAAAACACAACTCTGGTCAATTAGCTGTTGCTTTTAACCAGATATTTTAAATTTAATTAGAGAAATTTTATGTTTTATTTAATGAGAAAACGCAAGGTTGAAAGTTTGATTGAATGAATAGATTGTATTCCAAACAAGAATTCACCTTTACTCAAGTTGGATGATGATTTCAATGAAATCTAAATAACTAAACAAATTTCAACTGTGATTCCCTATTCTAGAAGCTTAAACAGTTAATATTCTGTTAACAAAATTAGACAGAATTTTGTTAACCAATCCTAACAGTTTGGGCCTTAGCATACATACGTGCATATCAGCCATAATGTCAACTTAAAAAGGTTCTCCTTTCCTAACTTATAGTCTGTATCAATATAAAAAAAAGTTTTGAAAAATTAAGGCCTGTTATAATAATATATAGTTATATAAACAGGTGGCTGCTATGATATTAAATATGATTATAATAAAATTTATGTTTTAGTAGCTATCAGCATCCCAATAACAATTCGGTATCCCTAAAGAGAAAGAAATTCCCAATTGGATCGGCTACCTCAACTTTCCTGAGTTGCAATTAATACACATCATACTAATCAATCTTGACAAGAATCTTTAACAAAAAAAAAAAAAAAGTGGGAGATATATTTCCAAATAAACATATTTAGCCATTTTAATTATGTTGAAATCGGACTTAGAAAATTAAAAAATCCAGGCTAGCCTTAATATAGATGGTGGTGCAAAATGCCCAGTGAGTCCAGGATTATATTCTCTGCCATGTTTTGGAGCTGATTCTTTTCCAGTTCATATTTTTCCAAAAATACTCTTGTAGTTAATGGGATGGTCCCCCTGCTTCCGAACAGAGCCCTTTGACAGTAAATGTTCTTTCATCAAGCTCCTCACAAAACTTCTCCGGCAGGTAGGGAATACATTTTGCATAAATGTTTTCTTTTTCTCCAAGTATTTTGTTGCCTTGTTCCTGATCGTTTGCCTCATATCTGATTGTGGGATCAACTATTAGTGCTTCCTTTTCTGTTGCACTAAATGCTAAGATGTCCACAAATTTAGTTCATCCATCGGTAGTATCAAGGCAAAACACTTCTCGAAAACATTTGTACTTATTTCATTGTAGAAGTTGTGCTATTTCGGTTTTATGTGATTGTGTCAGGGGGTAACTAGAAGCATTTTATATGGACATTTACCCAACACATGAGCAGGAGTTTCTGACTCTCGACCACATCTGCCAAATCGACATCCCAGATATTTGATGTTATAATATCATGAATATTGGACATATTTAACTCATAATAAAATGAAGCTAGTTCTCAAGACTGTCCGTGGGTGGTGGAGAACCACACCCTGCCCGAGGAAAACCTGCTTTCGACAAAACATGGTGGATCTAGACCGGGAGGTTGATAAATATCCCTGGTGTGCAGCAGCAAGAGCACTAGTACTAGCACGGAACAAAAGAGTTTTGAGTCAGCTGGGTCTATGATCAGACAACATCAGGCAGAGCTGAAGACCAGCGGAATGGAGGGAAGTAGAAGAAGGGGAAGAAGGGGCAGCTAGAGCTCCAAGCCATGGTGAAGGCGAATCCAACTAAGGTTTCCTGTTCCCAATATAATATAAAGAGGAACCTGTTGCCTCAAGGTAAAGGGGCTTTTGGGGCTTGGGCTGTAATAAATAAATGTCCAATAAATTGCCTTGGAGCTGGATAGTCGACTGGTAACAGACACGGCATGGATAAGGACATTCGACTAGGTATATGGTGCATAAAGACCCTATGTGATAAAAAAATCAAACGTGTTGGCAAAATTAAGAAATATAAAGGGGAAATTATAGGTCTCAGTAAAACTGAGAAGGGAAATGATATTACAAGACTAGGTAATGGATTTATGTTGATCTACTCTGGAGTGAATACAAAGGAGGACCCAAGGTGGAGTCGCATTTGTGATGAAGAATGAACTGGTTTGACAGGATGGAAATTTGGGAAGCTGTGTCACCGCGAATCATATTAGCCAACATCCAACCCACTATCGGTAAAACCTCAATTATTCAGGTTTATGCCCCTAAAGAAGACTCATCGGTTGCTGACAAGGATGAATCTTATGAAGACCAGCAGAGGTCAGTTGACAAAGGCCGTGTTGAGAACAGAATCGTAGTTATCTGTGGATATTTGAATGCAAGGACAGTACTAAATCCCATGGAGTAGTAGGTCTATGGGGTAGTGAAGAAGCTAAAAATGATTATGGACAAAGACGTGATAGCATTCTGCTTAGAGAATAATATGCTTATTGGGAATTCTCACTTTAGACATTAAAATTACTTTGAACTTAAGGAAGGGTGGCCAAAAGCATAGATAAATGTGTAGGCATTTCACAGATAAGAGCAATCACAGGGGCAGAGTTGGGCACCAATCATCGCCTGGTTCTTGCTGATACCAAAATTACTAAGCCACGGAGGAGAAACTTCAAAACATAAGAACGAATTACAGCCAAAAAGTTTAGAGATCCAGAAGGGGTTGATAGAATAGAGAAGTGCTGCTAATTATACAAAATACAAGAAGTCCATTATGACATGGCTCTCAATGACTAATGGCTCCATATAAAGACAATCATCTAGACAATCTATGGAGAAAATAAAATTGTGCAAAGCAGCAGGCAGGGATAATATCATGCCAGAGTTCATAAAATATGGAAAAGAAATGGGTCAAGTGCCTCTAGAACCTCATTCAAAAGATCTGGAAGCAAAAGAAAATACGCTAGGACTGAGAAAATAATATTATAAATTCAACTTTTAAGAAAGGCAACCAGACAAAAAGTGAGAACTAAAGACCAGTATGCCTATTCTCAGTAGTATACAAACTATACACAAGATTACTGGAACACAGGCTTAGGAGATAAGTAGAGAATGTACTGGAAGAGTATCATGCTGGTTTTAGACCAGAGAGGCAAATCTAGGATCATATTTTCTCACTAAGATTGGTTGTTGAAAAAGTATGGGGTAGAGGAAAAAGGCTATTTTTGGCCTTCCTGAACTTGAAGACTGCATTCAACTTGATTCCTTGCCAAGAGATTTGGAATAATCTTCATAAAAAGAGGGTGCCATCTAACCTAATAAGCACAAACAAATATCAGGATCCCAAGGAAATAGTAAAGCTTAATGGATTTGAATTGGAGCCTATTTGGTTTTATAAATACGGCAAGGAAGGTGATAACTTAAGCCCACTATTATTCATTTCATAAATGGATGAAGTATGGAAGGTCTGTAAGCCAAGGACACCAAGAGCCACAGTTGGTACTGGAATTTAATGCCTGAGCAGGCGAAAGCTCTCCAGATGAAGTCCTGATTACCATCACCCAAGAAAGATTTTAGATGAATGTCAACGAATGGTCAGAAGAGCTCCAGAGGAAGGAAGTGGAAATAAATCCTACAAAAAGTAAAGTGATGCTCGTCGGTCGAGATGTGGAAGACCCATTTCTCGTAAAATGAAATAATGAGCCATTAGAAAAAGTTGTTAACTACCAGTACTTGGCAACACTCTTCAGTAGAGAAAGAAGGATCCACCAGGAGGTTTTAAACAGAATCAAGAAAGCCAATGGTGTGCTCTACTATATCTGTACAACAATATCAGGAAAAGAAAAGATCAAAAACAGTATTTTTGTCTCTCCTTTGCAGAGGTTGGACGATTCTTGACAAGCAAGCAAGCAAAGTAATGGATACTGAAATGAGATACCTCAGGAGTTCTTGAGAAAACGTGCAGAGCCCGACGGAGGAATGATAGAATATGAGAGGGATTAATGAAAAGGCCTGTTAAAGAAGTTAAGAAGAGCGCCTACTAAAATGGTTGGGTCATGTGTACCGGGTGGGCGATGACAAAAAAGAAAATGGTTCCTAGGAGCAAAACCAGAAGATAGGCAAGCCAGAGGCAGCACCATGCTGGATATGAGAAGGAGGTGGGCCGAGGCTGTTCCTCCACACTGATGGCACTAAGGTGGCAAAAGAAAAAGTTAGCCAAAGCATTATTATTATTTTAATATTTATTTAGGAGTGATGCCAATGGGCATTTTCTCTTCATGTATTTTTCATGTATATTACCTGACAGCTAATTTACTTGATGTATTTACTAATACAGTTGTAAATCTCAATAAATGGAAAAAAATATATATATATATTTATTTTGTGTTTTGGCTAAATATGGCTTTTGTTTTCTTTTCAAGTATTTCATTTTTTAAGTCCACAAAAAATTTTTTTTTTAATATTTATCCATTAAGTAAGTTAATTCTGAACTTTTGAAGTTATGAAAAAATTTGATACCTCATGATTACGGTAGAATGGTTCACGGAGGTTTTCTGGTACTCTGTTGTTGTATGCCTTTGATAACAACCATTTCACTGTAGCTCGCTGTTTGGCCTAGAATCAAAAAATTCTTACATAAACATTTTACTATTATAGATTAACAAATGAAACATTTCAAATAAAGAAAATATATATTTTTAAAATGAGATGCAACAATAAAACAGTTGGAAATATATCCAATATACAACATAAATACATATACATATACCCAGCACATATATATATATATATATATATATATATTGTTTGATCAGTTCTCGACTGTTGATAATTTAAGTTTGTGTTGTTCTTAGGTTGCAGTCAATGAATAAACAATTTTATCTATGCGACGTTTCGAGAATTTATTGTTCTCATAATCATGCCTTAACAGTGGAAAAAAACAGAACATTAATATTATTGTACAATAATTAATATATGATGTTATTGTTAGAGATATAAAAAAGAGTACATTGAACAATGAATATTAATACAGTAGTCTATGTACCTACTGTATTAATATTCATTGTTCAATGTACTCTTTTTTATATCTCTAACAATAACATCATATATTAATTATTGTACAATAATATTAATGTTCTGTTTTTTTCCACTGTTAAGGCATGATTATGAGAACAATAAATTCTCGAAACGTCGCATAGATAAAATTGTTTATTCATTGACTGCAACCTAAGAACAACACAAACTTATATATATATATATAATTTTTTTTTATTTTATTTTTTTTTTATGATCTCATTCATTGTATTTTTGATGGAAATTATGTGAAATTTTGGAATGTCTAAAGAAACAACTTGAATTTTTACTTCTAATGTATACTAGATAATAAAAAAGAAGAAAGAAAATTGATCACATATATCTTAAACTTCATAAATATGAAACTTCCATCAGAACTGAAATTATACAAAGAAAGATCCTAGTGTTTGCATATATTAGTAAAAGCTAAATAAAAAAGTCTGGTGGGGGCAACACATGGCTTTCACTTACCTTTGCTGTTAAAATCAATTTAAAATTTATATTACAGAGACTTAAAGTTTATGAAAACATTTTAAGATAATTTAAATAAAAATTAATAAGATGATATGGTTATATTTTTACGAGGTGCAAAAGTAAAGGTACTTTAGAGAATCAAAAATACGCCATTTAAGCCCTGTTAGAATATTTCAATAAGAATGAAATCTACATTAAAGACCATTAAATTTTACATCTATATAGTAAGTTTAATCAAAATCGTTAGAGCCATTTTTGAGAAAATCATAAAAAGGTGCAAAATGTATGGTATCAAGTACCACTTCCAGTCAGTTATTTTTAGTGAAAATCTCAGAAGTATAGTTGTCTCAAATATACTCAAATTTCATTTCATACACCTTTTTGTTTTCGCGCAATTTCGTGTTGGTTATTTGGACTCAGGCAACCCTAAATTATTTCCGTTGAAAACTGGAATTAGAAAATTTCCACGATTGCAATACTTTCCCTTACTACGTATTTCATATATAAGTAAGTGAAAGTAAAAATGCAAATTATTACAGTAAAGTTAGGGATTGGTCAGGATATCTCATCTCTGGATGAAGAGAGTACAAGATTTAAGGTGACTGGGTCAGTTTCCACAACTACAATAGAGTAGTGTATCTAACATTGCTGACCATGTAAGTAAACCATATATACAAAAATTTTAAAAATATATATTTGAAAGATGTCCATTATTAGGTTTTTGTGGTTTTATTAGATGCAGAAAGTGAATTAGAGTTGTCGACATTGAAGGAAGAACAAATATATATTATTTAATGAATGCAGTAGCAAGCAATAAAATATAAATTTGAAAATCTGATAGAGACTAATTAATCAATTAATTAATTAAGGACTAATTAAGGAAACTAATTAATGAAGCATAATTATTGGTAGCAACCAATTCCTCTCCTAGCAAATATGCCGAATTAATGGCATTTTGAAACTATAGTGTTCTTTTCTCAAATTTACTGATGTTACATAAACTCCAGTAAAAGTTACATTACAAATCATAATAAGTTAGCCTTCGTATGTACCTTACCATTAAAGGAAAGAGCTATGCAATAAGATAATTCACCATTATTTCCTAGTATATGGTTCAAGGAAAAATCTCAACATGTCCTGAAATTCATAAAATTTGTGCTTGACTATATATAACATGGAATTAAAGAAGTGGACAATTTATGAGTGGTGAAAAAGGAAACAAAATATCTATTCAGAAAGATTTTTTTCTAGTAAGCGATGATCAAAATTTCAAAATAAGCATGAATAAATCAAAATATTGACTACAAACCAGGCAATCATTAATTTTAACCAGGCAAAATTCATATAAATTTAGGAAATAGATGCAAGCTAACAAAATATAGCAACACAATTGCACCTGTGATATAGCCTATTATCGGTCCACAAGATATTAATGAATATCTAAAACAATCAAATATCTTGTCCTTCCTTTTTACAAATATTTAAGGAAAATTCCTTAACTTTCATAATGATGGGTTCCAACAATATTACATTTGAGACCAGAAAGATAGAGAAAAACCCTAGTTAGCTAAAATACTTTGGAATAAAGAGATTTTTTTTTCTTAAATAGAGAGTGAATTGTTGTTTCAACTTCAGTTCAGAAAAAAAAAATGTTTGCAGACCAGCATAGATGCTGCAGGGAATCATGAAACAATAAATAAAATGTTCAATTTGTATATAATTGAATTGAAAAAAAAAACTTACAAATAAATCCATTATTCCGGTAATGAATGTTTTTACTGTTCCACTTTCTACACATTAGCTTATGTCCTAAAGGATAAAAGGAACTTATTGAACTGATAATATGCAATACAAATAAAATTGGGGCTATGATTGAAACTGAAGAGCTAACTAAATATTTTAAAAGATATGTTTGAAAAAAAACCAACAGAATTCTTCAATTATATTGTCCAGATTTATGTTATGTTTTATTCATATTTAGTTACTTTCTAATAATCTGAAATATTTGATAAAGGTATAATGTTAACAAAATTTCTTGGTTCAGACAAAAAGATCAACTAGAATCAGCCAAGTTGTGGGATAGTACTGCTAATTCGGATATCTAACACCGGATTTCTAGACTAAGGGCCACTTCTATTTGATGGTTAAGGGATACACAAAACAGTTTCGTTACAAATATTTTTTTTAAATTTATTAACAGTAATACTTTTTTTTTAAGATGTGCTATTAGATTCAAAAAGTATATTTTTATATTATGTATATGTAAAAATTGTTTATTTTGAAGTAACTTTTTTTTTCAGATTTACTAAAAAATATTATTTTGTGTGATTTTTACGATTTCATTGAAAAGAACTATAACTATTACTCTATAACGCGTTCTTAACAGACTACTTCAAGATTATCCTAGTGATTCATCAACGTTTCTTAACACCAAGGATTTGCGTTTCAAAATGGCAGAGCCTAGTAGAGATTTCATGCGCCCATTTACGTAAATAGAGGAAAAATATATTATCTTATTCACTTCGATGCAGGATCGAATTTAAGATGCTCAACTTAATAAATTTTGTGTGAAAGTATCAACTACGGTAAAAACTTAAAACCTAAAATCTTTTAAAAACAAAATCGACAGTCAATAACGCAGGATAGCTAAAGGAGACAAATTAACACGGGTTCAATGGTGAATAGATTGAATTAATTGCTACTGAATAGATCTAATAATCTATTTGGGTATAGAATAAGCAACTATATATTAAACGTCAACAAATTTCATTATTTTATTTATTTCATTAAATTAATAAATCGTGACGTAGGCAGGAGGGACAGATGGGAGCAGGGGCATCCACAACAGATTATTAGGACAAATCACAATAAAGGATATAAAAGTAAAACAAAGTGTTTTGATAAAATTTGTTTATAATTATTCTTAATTTTCAAATTTATATTTACATAAACAATGTATTGAAAAAAAAAAAAACAACTAATTTTTTCAACCCACTAGCTCCCCCTCTTCGTTCTCAAAACAATTTTCAGCCTCCTCAGCCCCCGCCCCTAACGAAAATCCTGGGTCCGCCCATGTTCTCTTCTAAAGCACGTTAGGTTTTGTCGATTTCTTCGACTCAAGGTCCCTTCTAGATATTTTGTCACACAGGTTTAATTAAACATAACAGAATGTAATAAATCACGTGCAGATTTTAGAACCAAATTACATTTTTTAAGGTTAAAAAATTTAGACTCGGTTACAAAAAAATGTAACCTTGGTGATATAGCCTGATCACGGACACAAGTAGGCAGCCATCCCACATGAGATATTCGCCCTGATCTATTAAAAAATATGCATCGAGACGACCCATGCTTTATAGTATTTAATTAATTTATAAATCAAGGTAATAAAGATAAGATTACATTTACCAAATAAGAGGAACTATAAATAACCAACCAAACAACCAATAGGTCGTTAATCGTTACTAATTATATGAAAACGGAAAAATAAAGTAAAACCTGTAACTTTTTCTCCAACAGCAACAAGGATTTTAGTATGTAATGTAAATGTATTTTCATAGTTGGAAATTAACGTCCATGTGAAATATAATATTCTGTAAAATGGGTAATAGCAAAAGAGCTTCTGAAACAATTTACAAGTGAGGTATCTAACTGATATTTCTCTGCAGGACATTTTGTTTTTTTTAAAATGGTAACAACATATTTCGACTGGTTGGGAAAATACTACAAAATTTGAGTCTTACTGAAATTCTTGTTCAAGTACTGTGCGTTTTAAATATTTATCAACGAGACGATTCGCACGGAAGTTGAGATATCGTAAACTTAATTCAGATGCCTTAAAGATAATTATAATAATAATAATAATGATAATAATAGGCATACCGAACCCGAAAATTCGATGCCAATACCACCAAATTCCGCCTACACAGACTCGTCCAATGTTCACCGTTCAAGCCCAAACCTCCGAGATCAGCCTTAACGTAATCCTCCCATCGACGCTTCGGCCTACCTTTCGGACGCCCACCAGTCGGATCAGCGAATACCAACTTTCTCGGAATTCGTTCCTCACCGAGCTTAACAGATTTACTCGCCCATTTGAGTCTCCGTGATGCTATCAACTCGATTATATTCACAGGATACAAGTTCCGCGATACCGCGTTGAGCAACCTTTTAAACTCTCCAGTGGCTTCATCTCTCTTCGGACCAAATATTTTACGCAGTATCTTATTTTCGAAAACCTTAAGCCGTTGTTCATTCTTCAAATTAAGCGGCCACGTTTCACATCCGTAAAGAACCGTCGGAAGAGTAATAGTTTTATAAATTCTATCCTTTTAGTTTTTAGATAGAAGACGCGAGCTAAGTAACTTACTAACTGAATAATAACACGATTTTCCCACCTTTAACTGGAACTTTATTTTTCCAGGATTTCATTTTTTCTAGTTATTATTGAACCTAAATACTTGAATTTCTCTACGTGTTCAAAAGTATGCCCTGATATATCAATATCACCTAGATCGCCACCGTTTCTGCTAATAATCATATATTTCGTCTTATCGGTATTTAATTCGAGTCCTATTTATTTACCAGTTTTTATCAACACACTTGTATTTAGTTGTATGGTTTCCGTGTCTTGTCACAAAAAAAAAAAAAAAAAAAAAAAATTGAGAGCTTACGTTTGAAGATACGTAGAATCCGAATGACGTCGAATAAAAAAAAATCCCTTTGTCCTAATTAATAAATAAATAAGTACTAAAAATGTTTGCTTCTTTTAATTTTTTAAGTTAGTTAACAACTAGCTGAGATATTGCGTTATATATATATTATCAACTGAAAAAACAAATTATTATTATTATTATAGGCCAATTATGGGAATTGAACCGTGCTTTCCTCGTGTTTCGTTTAAAATGCATAAGCTGTTATTTAAATTTTGAAGAAAAGTTTGTTCCATGCACATTTCACAGACCGTAGTAGGTAATACATAAAAACATATTATGAACAGAGAGAGGAGTTTTTCAGTCACTAATGGATTGGACTATCTGTAAAAAATAATATTTGCTCACAGCAAGTCTAAGTCAAAACGTTTTATAGTATTTTAGCAATTTCATGATAGAGATCAACTGATATAAATATTTTAACCGATATCAATACTTCAAAGACCGATATACCTACATCTCAGCCTATCAACAATTCGTTTCTTCTCGTCATGGTCATAGAACATATAGTACGAGAGATTTAGGTCATCCATTGAACACACACCTGAAAGTAAATTTAAGTTTCAGGTAGTTTGAAACAGAACAGTGAGTCATGCTGAAATGAAGCTCAACGAAAATCATAAAACGCTGCAAATTATTACATAATGGTTTATTATTCCCAAATAACAATATTAGGATATAACGGTTTATATAGCTGTTGATAGGCGATTAAGTAATATGAAAAGCAATAATTCAAAGGATAATATCATATCACTACTGCTGATTTCAAAACGCAATATCCCAGCTAGTTGCTAACTAATTTAAAAAATTAAAAGAAGCACACATTTTTAGTACTTATTTATTTATTAATTAACGGATCTTTTTTTATTCGTCATTCGGATTCTACGCATCTTCAAACATAAGCTCTCTCTTTTTTTTTTTTTTTTTTTTTTTTTTTTTTTTTTTTTTTTTTTTTTTTTTTTTTTTTTTTTTTTTTTGTCAATTGCAAAGGTTCATTATTGAAAATAACCAAAAGCACAGGACTGTGTTAATATTTCATTTTCTTTTCTTTCAATTTTCATTCAAATAATTCGAATAAAACTTCCTGATTCCAGAAAACCTTACATTTTATCTTTATCATCAATAATAACCGAGTTATCAGGGAATAACATCTCTTATAAGTTGTGACTTAATGATATAAGACAATTTTTTGCACTTTGTTCATTGCGTTGTCTTGATCTCGAAAATCTTTTCGATTTTTTATTATCTTCAATAATAACCGATCTTTGGTGGAATTATATCTACTATAATTTGTTACTTCAATATACATAGATTTTTTTTATTATTATTTTTTATTTTTTCGGGCTTTACTAATTCTAAAACCCTATACATAGTTTTCTCCATCTTCAACAATAACAGATTTGTGGGTGATATTACAATTTTTTTATTTTCTTTTTATAATTATTCGCAGTTTTTTGGTTGAAAAACACTAATGAATTTATTCTCAATTTTCGAAAACAACGTAGTTACAAGCGTATATATAAGCGAGATTTCAATTTTTTTTTTGTTTATCGCGCTTTACCGATTCTAAAACATTTTTTTTCTCTTTTATATAATTATTCGCGTTTTTTTTTTTTGTTTTTTTTTTGTTTATTTATTAAAAACTGATAATTTTTTCTCTTCGGATTCTACGCATCTTGAAACGCAAGCTCTCATATTTTGAGGAGGGGATGGGTAATTTTTTTTTTTTTTGGTCGATTGCAAAGGTTCATTATTGAAAATAACCAAAAGCACAGGACTGTGTTAATATTTCATTTTCTTTTCTTTCAATTTTCATTCAAATAATTCGAATAAAACTTCCTGATTCCAGAAAACCTTACATTTTATCTTTATCATCAATAATAACCGAGTTATCAGGGAATAACATCTCTTATAAGTTGTGACTTGATGATATAAGACAATTTTTTGCACTTTGTTCATTGCGTTGTCTTGATCTCGAAAATCTTTTCGATTTTTTATTATCTTCAATAATAACCGATCTTTGGTGGAATTATATCTACTATAATTTGTTACTTCAATATACATAGATTTTTTTTTATTATTATTTTTTATTTTTTCGGGCTTTACTAATTCTAAAACCCTATACATAGTTTTCTCCATCTTCAACAATAACAGATTTGTGGGTGATATTGCAATTTTTTTATTTTCTTTTTATAATTATTCGCAGTTTTTTGGTTGAAAAACACTAATGAATTTATTCTCAATTTTCGAAAACAACGTAGTTACAAGCGTATATATAAGCGAGATTTCAATTTTTTTTTTGTTTATCGCGCTTTACCGATTCTAAAACATTTTTTTTCTCTTTTATATAATTATTCGCGTTTTTTTTTGGTTTATTTATTAAAAACTGATAATTTTTTCTCTTCGGATTCTACGCATCTTGAAACGCAAGCTCTCATATTTTGAGGAGGGGATGGGTAATTTTTTTTTTTTTGGTCGATTGCAAAGGTTCATTATTGAAAAATAACCAAAAGCACAGGACTGTGTTAATATTTCATTTTCTTTTCTTTCAATTTTCATTCAAATAATTCGAATAAAACTTCCTGATTCCAGAAAACCTTACATTTTATCTTTATCATCAATAATAACCGAGTTATCAGGGAATAACATCTCTTATAAGTTGTGACTTGATGATATAAGACAATTTTTTGCACTTTGTTCATTGCGTTGTCTTGATCTCGAAAATCTCTTTCGATTTTTTATTATCTTCAATAATAACCGATCTTTGGTGGAATTATATCTACTATAATTTGTTACTTCAATATACATAGATTTTTTTTATTATTATTTTTTATTTTTTCGGGCTTTACTAATTCTAAAACCCTATACATAGTTTTCTCCATCTTCAACAATAACAGATTTGTGGGTGATATTACAATTTTTTTATTTTCTTTTTATAATTATTCGCAGTTTTTTGGTTGAAAAACACTAATGAATTTATTCTCAATTTTCGAAAACAACGTAGTTACAAGCGTATATATAAGCGAGATTTCAATTTTTTTTTTGTTTATCGCGCTTTACCGATTCTAAAACATTTTTTTTTCTTTTATATAATTATTCGCGTTTTTTTTTTTTTTTTGTTTTTTTTTGTTTATTTATTAAAAACTGATAATTTTTTCTCTTCGGATTCTACGCATCTTGAAACGCAAGCTCTCATATTTTGAGGAGGGGATGGGTAATTTTTTTTTTTTGGTCGATTGCAAAGGTTCATTATTGAAAATAACCAAAAGCACAGGACTGTGTTAATATTTCATTTTCTTTTCTTTCAATTTTCATTCAAATAATTCGAATAAAACTTCCTGATTCCAGAAAACCTTACATTTTATCTTTATCATCAA
Source organism: Piezodorus guildinii (assembly GCA_023052935.1). Classification (NCBI taxonomy): domain Eukaryota; kingdom Metazoa; phylum Arthropoda; class Insecta; order Hemiptera; family Pentatomidae; genus Piezodorus; species Piezodorus guildinii. The sequence continues at coordinate 171,347,898 of CM041292.1, read as the reverse complement.
TAATAACCGAGTTATCAGGGAATAACATCTCTTATAAGTTGTGACTTGATGATATAAACAAATTTTTGCACTTTGTTCATTGCGTTGTCTTGATCTCGAAAATCTTTTCGATTTTTTATTATCTTCAATAATAACCGATCTTTGGTGGAATTATATCTACTATAATTTGTTACGTGAATATACATAGATTTTTTTTATTATTATTTTTTATTTTTCGGGCTTTACTAATTCTAAAACCCTATACATAGTTTTCTCCATCTTCAACAATAACAGATTTGTGGGTGATATTGCAATTTTTTTATTTTCTTTTTATAATTATTCGCAGTTTTTTGGTTGAAAAACACTAATGAATTTATTCTCAATTTTCGAAAACAACGTAGTTACAAGCGTATATATAAGCGAGATTTCAATTTTTTTTTTGTTTATCGCGCTTTACCGATTCTAAAACATTTTTTTTCTCTTTTATATAATTATTCGCGTTTTTTTTTGGTTTATTTATTAAAAACTGATAATTTTTTCTCTTCGGATTCTACGCATCTTGAAACGCAAGCTCTCATATTTTGAGGAGGGGATGGGTAATTTTTTTTTTTTTGGTCGATTGCAAAGGTTCATTATTGAAAATAACCAAAAGCACAGGACTGTGTTAATATTTCATTTTCTTTTCTTTCAATTTTCATTCAAATAATTCGAATAAAACTTCCTGATTCCAGAAAACCTTACATTTTATCTTTATCATCAATAATAACCGAGTTATCAGGGAATAACATCTCTTATAAGTTGTGACTTGATGATATAAGACAATTTTTTGCACTTTGTTCATTGCGTTGTCTTGATCTCGAAAATCTTTTCGATTTTTTATTATCTTCAATAATAACCGATCTTTGGTGGAATTATATCTACTATAATTTGTTACTTCAATATACATAGATTTTTTTTATTATTATTTTTTATTTTTTCGGGCTTTACTAATTCTAAAACCCTATACATAGTTTTCTCCATCTTCAACAATAACAGATTTGTGGGTGATATTACAATTTTTTTTATTTTCTTTTTATAATTATTCGCAGTTTTTTGGTTGAAAAACACTAATGAATTTATTCTCAATTTTCGAAAACAACGTAGTTACAAGCGTATATATAAGCGAGATTTCAATTTTTTTTTTGTTTATCGCGCTTTACCGATTCTAAAACATTTTTTTTTCTTTTATATAATTATTCGCGTTTTTTTTTTTTTTTTGTTTTTTTTTTGTTTATTTATTAAAAACTGATAATTTTTTCTCTTCGGATTCTACGCATCTTGAAACGCAAGCTCTCATATTTTGAGGAGGGGATGGGTAATTTTTTTTTTTTTTGGTCGATTGCAAAGGTTCATTATTGAAAATAACCAAAAGCACAGGACTGTGTTAATATTTCATTTTCTTTTCTTTCAATTTTCATTCAAATAATTCGAATAAAACTTCCTGATTCCAGAAAACCTTACATTTTATCTTTATCATCAATAATAACCGAGTTATCAGGGAATAACATCTCTTATAAGTTGTGACTTGATGATATAAGACAAATTTTTGCACTTTGTTCATTGCGTTGTCTTGATCTCGAAAATCTTTTCGATTTTTTATTATCTTCAATAATAACCGATCTTTGGTGGAATTATATCTACTATAATTTGTTACGTGAATATACATAGATTTTTTTTATTATTATTTTTTATTTTTTCGGGCTTTACTAATTCTAAAACCCTATACATAGTTTTCTCCATCTTCAACAATAACAGATTTGTGGGTGATATTACAATTTTTTTATTTTCTTTTTATAATTATTCGCAGTTTTTTGGTTGAAAAACACTAATGAATTTATTCTCAATTTTCGAAAACAACGTAGTTACAAGCGTATATATAAGCGAGATTTCAATTTTTTTTTTTGTTTATCGCGCTTTACCGATTCTAAAACATTTTTTTTCTCTTTTATATAATTATTCGCGTTTTTTTTTTTTTTGTTTTTTTTTTGGTTTATTTATTAAAAACTGATAATTTTTTCTCTTCGGATTCTACGCATCTTGAAACGCAAGCTCTCATATTTTGAGGAGGGGATGGGTAATTTTTTTTTTTTTGGTCGATTGCAAAGGTTCATTATTGAAAATAACCAAAAGCACAGGACTGTGTTAATATTTCATTTTCTTTTCTTTCAATTTTCATTCAAATAATTCGAATAAAACTTCCTGATTCCAGAAAACCTTACATTTTATCTTTATCATCAATAATAACCGAGTTATCAGGGAATAACATCTCTTATAAGTTGTGACTTGATGATATAAGACAATTTTTTGCACTTTGTTCATTGCGTTGTCTTGATCTCGAAAATCTTTTCGATTTTTTATTATCTTCAATAATAACCGATCTTTGGTGGAATTATATCTACTATAATTTGTTACTTCAATATACATAGATTTTTTTTATTATTATTTTTTATTTTTTCGGGCTTTACTAATTCTAAAACCCTATACATAGTTTTCTCCATCTTCAACAATAACAGATTTGTGGGTGATATTACAATTTTTTTATTTTCTTTTTATAATTATTCGCAGTTTTTTGGTTGAAAAACACTAATGAATTTATTCTCAATTTTCGAAAACAACGTAGTTACAAGCGTATATATAAGCGAGATTTCAATTTTTTTTTTGTTTATCGCGCTTTACCGATTCTAAAACATTTTTTTTTCTCTTTTATATAATTATTCGCGTTTTTTTTTTTTTTGTTTTTTTTTTTGTTTATTTATTAAAAACTGATAATTTTTTCTCTTCGGATTCTACGCATCTTGAAACGCAAGCTCTCATATTTTGAGGAGGGGATGGGTAATTTTTTTTTTTTTGGTCGATTGCAAAGGTTCATTATTGAAAATAACCAAAAGCACAGGACTGTGTTAATATTTCATTTTCTTTTCTTTCAATTTTCATTCAAATAATTCGAATAAAACTTCCTGATTCCAGAAAACCTTACATTTTATCTTTATCATCAATAATAACCGAGTTATCAGGGAATAACATCTCTTATAAGTTGTGACTTGATGATATAAGACAAATTTTTGCACTTTGTTCATTGCGTTGTCTTGATCTCGAAAATCTTTTCGATTTTTTATTATCTTCAATAATAACCGATCTTTGGTGGAATTATATCTACTATAATTTGTTACGTGAATATACATAGATTTTTTTTATTATTATTTTTTATTTTTTCGGGCTTTACTAATTCTAAAACCCTATACATAGTTTTCTCCATCTTCAACAATAACAGATTTGTGGGTGATATTACAATTTTTTTATTTTCTTTTTATAATTATTCGCAGTTTTTTGGTTGAAAAACACTAATGAATTTATTCTCAATTTTCGAAAACAACGTAGTTACAAGCGTATATATAAGCGAGATTTCAATTTTTTTTTTGTTTATCGCGCTTTACCGATTCTAAAACATTTTTTTTCTCTTTTATATAATTATTCGCGTTTTTTTTTTTTTTTTGTTTTTTTTTTGGTTTATTTATTAAAAACTGATAATTTTTTCTCTTCGGATTCTACGCATCTTGAAACGCAAGCTCTCATATTTTGAGGAGGGGATGGGTAATTTTTTTTTTTTTGGTCGATTGCAAAGGTTCATTATTGAAAATAACCAAAAGCACAGGACTGTGTTAATATTTCATTTTCTTTTCTTTCAATTTTCATTCAAATAATTCGAATAAAACTTCCTGATTCCAGAAAACCTTACATTTTATCTTTATCATCAATAATAACCGAGTTATCAGGGAATAACATCTCTTATAAGTTGTGACTTGATGATATAAGACAATTTTTTGCACTTTGTTCATTGCGTTGTCTTGATCTCGAAAATCTTTTCGATTTTTTATTATCTTCAATAATAACCGATCTTTGGTGGAATTATATCTACTATAATTTGTTACTTCAATATACATAGATTTTTTTTATTATTATTTTTTATTTTTTCGGGCTTTACTAATTCTAAAACCCTATACATAGTTTTCTCCATCTTCAACAATAACAGATTTGTGGGTGATATTACAATTTTTTTATTTTCTTTTTATAATTATTCGCAGTTTTTTGGTTGAAAAACACTAATGAATTTATTCTCAATTTTCGAAAACAACGTAGTTACAAGCGTATATATAAGCGAGATTTCAATTTTTTTTTTTGTTTATCGCGCTTTACCGATTCTAAAACATTTTTTTTCTCTTTTATATAATTATTCGCGTTTTTTTTTTTTTTTTTTTTTTTTGGTTTATTTATTAAAAACTGATAATTTTTTCTCTTCGGATTCTACGCATCTTGAAACGCAAGCTCTCATATTTTGAGGAGGGGATGGGTAATTTTTTTTTTTTTGGACGATTACAAAGGTTCATAATTGAAAATAATAAGCCAAAAATTTAAATTGAAAGTTCTTAAATATCCGTCAGAAGTTAAAAAGTAGTACATATTTCTGGATTCTGTCATTTTGTTCTTGGTACTTAGGAGAATCGAGAGAAAGAAGTCTGAAATGTAGCTACTTTAAAGAAATGGACGAAATTTGCTGAAAGAAATATTCCTCGAACTTCTCTTATTTTCTCCTTTATCTGGTTATCATATTGTTATATATTTTATAATTATGGATGTCTAGTAATGATAAATGGTCTTTTAGCTCAAATTAACAAAATTAAAGGTACTTTAGGGGAAAATATTTTTAGAATTTACATTTATATTCTGAAGACTATTTCATTGACTATAAAACACATCTGATATTAAAGAACATTTAATTTACATTGATACCACGGATGTAATCATAATTGTTAGTCATTTCCGATAAAATTGAAAAAATGTTTAAAATACAAGGAATAATAACTTATGGTAAAAATGTTGCTATAACATCTATAGAATCAAAACATCTATCTTAGATATAGCTATTCCGAATTATTTGTGGTGGGACAACTTGCTTTTTAAGCCTCCTCTTATCACACCTTTTTGCGAGACTGGGTTATTTAGGCTATAATTTGAAAATCTTCACGATAGCAATACTTTCTCCTACCAGTGTACATATAGAGGTAAGTGAAAGTAAAATGACTTTCAACATTCGATTTTACTAAAACACATGACTTCAAGATTATTAAAAACATTGTTGTTAAGGAGTATTTTGTCTTAAAAATCTAATAAGGCGTATTTTTGCAATCAAATTCTCAGTTATTACTTTCACTTACTTATATATGAGATATATAGCAAGGAAAAGTATTGCGATCGTAAAAATTTTAGAATACCAGTTTTTAACGGAAATACACGTTTTAGGGTATCCTGAGTCCAAATAACCAAGTCCCGCAAAAATTACTCTGTCTGTGTGTGTGTGTGGGTTAAGTCTAACTCGAAAACGATAAGTTGTAATATACTGAAATTGCATATGTTATAAGCATAAATATCTGAAATGTTACAGCAACTTTTTTATCAAAATCAACCAACCAGAAGAGCCAATTTATACCATGCATTTTGCAAATTTTTACGATTATCTCAAAAACGGCTCCAACGATTTTAATTAAACTCGCTATATCTATTTAGAGTTTAATAGGTTTAAATATAATGCAGGTTTCGCTCTGATTGAAAGAGTGTAACAAGGCTTAAATGCCGATAGTTTAAACTTTGTTCCTCTAAAGTATCTTTAATTTTGTATATTCGAAAACCACATCATTTTGAAAGCATTAATAAAAAAACGAGAAAATTGAACGAGTAAATTTTAAGTTGAACGACTTAGAAATGAAATTAAAGGGCAAAAAGCAAACAAATATTTTTTTATGCAACTGTTATGTCTTTGTACATATGAAAAATAATATATATGTATAATATACCGGTGAAGAGCTAATGATTTTAGAAAAAATATTATCTTATACACACAATAGTAAGTATAAGTAAACTGATTGCCGTAAATCATAACGTTTGGGTTTATTAAGAGTATTTTCTATAATGAACTTTTGTAATCGATCAAACAAAAAAAAAATTATACAACTATATAAACAGTTATTATATAATATAGTTATTTGGAGATTGTGTAATAATTTGCAGCGTTTTTTTCCAATAATTGTACTTAAATGTTCCCTAAATCTTAGATTGAAACTGTGGGGGTAGGGTTAAGAGAAGGAATCAGAAGACCTCGACAGTGCGCATAACAGGTGGGGGATGAGGCGTGTGACACAATTCGGAAAAACCTAAATGCCGAAGGAGCCACCTACCTGCACTTAAGCACGGTTATACTGCACGCATTTTGGGGGCAGAAGCGGTAGCAGAATTATTTTTATATTCAAAATTACATTAAAAACGCGCCCTTATGGTCAGAGCCGCTGCGGTATAGTCGGCACCGAGGTGCCGCTTGCTGCACCTGCCTGCTTACCGCAGGAAGGATCACTTGAGGTTGACTAGCCCACTTATTGGTGAAAAGGAGAAGAAAGACTAGGGAAATGTAAATAATGTAAAGATGCGATTGACACTGAGAATAAAGATATTATATAGAAGAGAAACTAATCAGACAGTCTATTGCAAGAGTTGTCATCGTACCTCTATGTTTATATTAGACATAGATAGTCGCTCAACTCCAATATTGTTTAGAGCCTAGGTCAGCACACTTCTCACTATTTATTTATTACTAGCTGTTGCCCGCCACTTCGTTACCTTTACATTCCATTGTTATGATTGCTATTAAGAAGTTTTTAAAAGAATATATTTAATATAAATGATATTGATATGAACGTAAATGATATTTTTAGTTTTATATTCTTGTGGCAGAAGAACATACTGATTTCCTCCGCAACCCGATCTTGACTTGACAATGCGACATATAGTTGGCAGTGTGAAAAGCAGTCTTAAATCGACTCCTACGTGTTTAAATGTTTCCCCCTGTGATTTATTAATTGTAACGGTAAAAGATAACAGAAGGAAATATAATTCTTTTAAAATTAAAAGGTAAATCATTTAGAATCATTGGGATGCGAGGCTAACTTTCCTCGTTTTACCCCACATTTTCCACTGATTCCAATGTTATATAGCTCAAAGCCTTCCTCGATAAATGGACAACTATCCAACACAAAAAGAATATTTCAATTCGAAACAGTAGTTTCTGAGATTAGCGGGTTCAAACAAACAAACTCTTCAGCTTTATAATATTAGTATAGATATGGAAACTGTATAATGTATAAATATGGGTAATGTATAAATATGGAAAATGTATAAATATGGGTGACAAGATTTCGGTTTTGGGGTATGCCGATGATTTGGTACTGCTAGGTAAAGACACGGAAACCATACAACTAAATACAAGTGTGTTGATAAAAACTGGTAAATAAATAGGACTCGAATTAAATACCGATAAGACGAAATATATGATTATTAGTAGAAACGGTGGCGATCTTGGTGATATTGATATATCAGGGCATACTTTTGAACAAGTAGAGAAAATCAAGTATTTAGGTTCAATAATAACTAGAAAAAATGAAATCCTGGAAAAATAAAGTCCCAGTTAAAAGTGGAAAATGCGTGTTATTATTCAGTTAGTAAGTTACTTAGCTCGCGTCTTCTATCTGAAAACTTAAAGGTTAGAATTTATAAAACTATTATTGTTCCGACGGTTCTTTACGGATGTGAAACGTGGCCGCTTAATTTGAAGGATGAACAACGGCTTAAGGTTTTCGAAAAATTTAACCTTCCTCGATAAATGGACAATCCAACACAAAAAGAATTTTTCAATTAGAACCAGTAGTTTCTGAGATTAGCGCGTACAAACAAACAAACAAACTCTTCAGCTTTATAATATTAGTATAGATTATTCTTCCGACGGTTCTTTACGGATGTGAAACGTGGCCGCTTAATTTGAAGGATGAACAACGGCTTAAGGTTTTCGAAAATAAGATACTGCGTAAAATATTTGGTCCGAAGAGAGATGAAGCCACTGGAGAGTTTAAAAGGTTGCACAATGCGGAATTGCGGAACTTGTATCTTGTGAAAATAATCAAGTTGTTAGCATCACGGAGACTCAAATGGGCGAGTAAACTTGTTGGGCTCGGTGAGGAACGGATTCCGAGAAAGTTGGTATTTGCTGATCCGACATGTAGGCGTCCGAAAGGTAGGCCGAAGCGACGATGGGAGGATTGCGTTAAAGCTGATCTCGGGGGCTTGGGCTTGACTGGCGAACATTGGACGTGTCTGTGCAGGCGAAGTTTGGTGGTATCGGAATCGAACCTTCGGGTTCGGTAAGCCTATTATTATTATTATTATTATTATGGAATCTGTAGTATAAACAAACACATTAACGATGATAATGGACAAATTAGGAACTGAAAATATTATCAAACAAAATATGATCTTCTTTTATGTGGCAGGTGACTTTCTCAATCCGCTGCACAATTCAAACCTAAGAGAAGTGGTGTCCGGGTAGCTCTAATATAACCTATAATACTCTTTTAACTAACACATCCAATCCAAAACAATGGTAATGCTTGCCGATGTAAAACATTTCTATTTCAAGGATATTACTAATAACAGTTCAGAGTTAATGTATGGCGAAGGCTAATAAATAGAGTGGCAAACATAATTTAATGATATTTTATAGACCTTTTGAACATAAAATACCATAAACATAATCACTCTATAAATTTATGATCGTAGGTTGTCCTACATGGAAAATGTTAACCAAAAAGAAAATATATGGATCATATTTTATATTTCGATTATATCGGAATACTTTCTTTTGCAAGGTAAAATGTCTTATATGTTTGGACTATCTTCTTTGTAAGAGACGTTTATTATGAGATTGTACAAATAGCGTATGAAAAATACTGATCATAACCTTAAAATGTTAATATGAAATCTTAGATCGTGTGCTGACATTGCTGTTTCCTTGGTAACCAAGAGTAAAGGCAGCGCTACACGGTGGGAGTAGAGGAAAGTATTGGGTTGTGTCACATGAAATGTCCGTTTTCAAGGTTAAGGATTTTTATTAAAAATACGATATGAAAACAAGATAATTTTATTCAAAGTATTTACCTTCTTTTTCTACATATTTTTCCCATAGTGACACCAAATTTTTTTATCCCCGAGCTGAAAAACTCTAAGCTTTGAAGTGAAACAAAATCTGAAAACGCACTTTTCACTTGATCGTCATTTTCAAAAAGTTTTCCTTTGTCGAAGTTGTCTAAATTCCTGAACAGGTGGTAATCTGTTGGAGACAAGTCGGGAGAATATGGTTGGTGCGGAAGAACTTCGTAGCCCAGTTCTTTAAATTTTTGCACGGTATGTTTTGAAACATGGGGTCTTGGCTGCCGCTCAGTGAGATCATGAGGTACCCATGTATCGAGCTTTTTTACTTTCTCAATACACTTTAATTGTCTGAAACGGTAGATGCACTTGCGTTTAGTTGTGCTGAGAGTCCTTTAACTGTTTGGTAGGGGTTTCCTTCTACTGTATGTTTGAAGACATCGTTGTCTATTACGGACGGAGGTCTTCCTCGGGGCAAGTTTTCCAAGACGGTATCCCCAGCTGAAAACTTAGCAAACCAACGGCGAATGGTCCGTTCATTAACACTCCATTCCCCAAACTCCTTGCAAATATTTCTAGCGGCCTCAGCTGCTGAATGGCCGAGTTTAAACTCGTACAAAAATATTACTCGAAAATCGCGTGTTTCCATGTTCATATTTGGAGGTATACTAAAAAGTGGGTAATTGATTGGGAAGCAAATGTTTATAATACAAAGGTAGAGGATTAGTAACTGTTTACTTTAAATATGTAACCATTAGGAAGAAAACAACAGAGACCTGCAAAATCCTTTATGTATTTCAGAAACTGTAAAACCGGACATTTCATGTGAAACAACCCAATAAAATATGAAAATGCGTGAAGGTTTCATGTGATGTCGGCGATAGTCAATTATCACAAACTCTCATACACATTCAACGAATTATAATAGATATACAATAATCTCATTTTTTATTAAATTTTATCATTTATTTTTTAATACTTTTTTTATGAATCATCTTTAATTTCTTAAAATGGAGTTCGTGTAAAAACAACATGTTTTCAGTTTTCATGGTGTGTATAATACAATTGTTAGTTATGATATAACTTTCGCATTTACGTAAAAAATATATATATTTTAAAGTAATATTTGATGAAATTATCTGATTTTTATTTTTTATTTTTTTATTTTTTATTTTTTTTTTTTTTTTAAATTAGGCCTTTCCCCTCTCCCGCTACTTTTGTGAACTCTCACAAGCCCTCGCTTTCACGAATTTTCACCTACCTCTCACCGTGTAGCGTGGTCTTAAAAAGAAAAGTAACACACCCAACTTCTAAACACATAATGAGGCTTTAAACGGATACCTCGAGAACGCTAGGAATAAAAAATAGGAATGTGACTTATTGTTAAATTAAAAAGGATGAGGTCAGTTAATTTCTTCTTAAAATGACTGAATAAAAAAAATAATAATATCGCAGGATCCTATATGTGAAATGTTGACAAAAAAAAATTTATTCTGCAAGATAAAATTTTTAATTTGTCTGGACGATCTCTTTAGTAGAAGCATCCTTCTTCAGCAAGAAAAGTCATCACAATTATATCTTATCGTGATAGTGATCCTAGCCCTTAAATTTTAATATGAAGTTTTAGATCCTTTTAGAAGTTTAATTAACAGCAAAAAAATACTAAGTCTTTTATAACTGGTTTAAATGACTAAAAATTGATATCCAAAAAATGAAAATTAATTCGCAGACTCGATGTTTGTTTGTTTATTTATTTAACGTCACTTTATGCTACTATGGCTAATCGGACGATGCTACAGTGGGAGTCCTAAATTTTGCCTACCCAGGTTTTATTAGGATAGGGATCTTTAACGAGTACCTGACATCGCACAGGCTCGGGACCACCTTTAACGTCCCCTCCGAAGGACGGCGTAACTAAGAATTTTTTACTCCCATTAAAAAAATCCTAGGACCACCTGCGGGTTTGAACCCGTGACCTTTAGCATGGGAGGCTGTTACGCTAGCCACCCGGCTACAAGTGATCCCGCAGACTCGATGTAATTCATCTTCAATTTTTTACAAGGTTGATATAACAAGAATAATGATATTGATAGGAAATATTAGATACTTATAAAAACTCAAAAAGGTATGAAAAAGTAATATCATGTATCTAATTTTTATCTAAATTAATATCATTATTTTAAAATGTAAATTAATGTATAAAATAATGAATCAGGATAGGATTGTAATTGAAAAATCAACTATGTTTATCATTCGAAGAATGATAAAGTCAAAGCAGATATCCAAGGTGAATTAACACTAAGATGAGCTCACTTGAGTTTGCAAACCGGCACAAGTCATACTGACGTCACTACCCCGGAGTAGATTGCCTCAATAATAGTTTTTCCAAGCTTAACTTCTTCATGTTTTCTTATCATACGAACAAAATTAAAGATTATTATAATAAATTGTTTATTAGATAGCTCGCGACTTGCTCCATTCTAATAATTACAAGCTTAGCAAGCACATTACCATATCTTTAAACAAAGGATTGTTTTACGATCGAACAATCGAAAATGGCTTTATTTATTTTACTTTCACTAACCAAATGTATGAATTTATACGAATTAGCTTTTGTTTGACAAATTAATTCATCGATTAAGACAAGTTTCTACGATGCAATTTTCTTGAATCAATTTTCCATTTCATTAAAAAATTAAGGTTTAGAACCATATTAATCTCCATATGGAAAATGTTTTAACCAGAACGATTTATCATTGTGTCTACACATGTGTATGCAATACGAAATCATATTATAAACGCCCAACAAGAAACTAAAAAATAACCAAAGATCTCTAGTCAATGGCGCCGCACAGTGGGCAAAATCACCAATTTAGGTGGACCAAAGTCAAGTTATAAGTTTGGAATTTTCTAGTGCTTCAACTTTTTATTATTATTGAGGATGCATAGTCGACTGTAGAGGCTATTATAGGTGGAAATAATCGGGAGTCAGTCTTTTTTTTAAATAATTTAATTTTACGACGTTTCGGCTCAAGCTTGCGAGACATCATCAGGGCATTACTGAGCTATGTCCAAGCATAAACATTTTATTATTAGTTGGCAAGACCCTTAATACTAATATTTCCCGCCATACCGCGTTTACAAATAAATAGTAAATCAGTGAATCATTCCTGTTGGTACAAGTGCCTAATAACCGACAGTGGGATTTTCTTTGTTCGATGGCCATTTATTGTGTTCAATGGTGTGTTTAGCTCGAAAGTCTTTTTGCTTTTATTTAACAATGGACATTGCTGAGACAGGTAAGGCATTATATTTCCAAACTCGCAACTGAATACACATTACAATCTACCTGTAGAATTAATTTATCAATTTGTAAATGTAAGCCCCTATTCAATAACGAAAAACTATATAACCCCCAAGCTAACCCAAGGATTTGTTTCATCAATCCTTCTAGTCTTTAAATATTACAAAGAATTTTGACGATTTTTTTGCGTTTTGGGTGATACATTATTTTTTGCAGACACAACACTCCGAATCAAAAGTTTTACAATCTATAATTTGAAGAGTTTCCTAAATGATATAAAATACATCTATTAGCAGGTTTCAGCAACTCCGAGCCATAATTAGATTTTTTGTACTATTTTTCCAGTATTCTGGGACTTCAAACGTAAACAGTAGGGAAGTTTTAGATTTTAGAAAATAAATTTGATGTTTGACCACTGTGCGCTCACCACTGTCAAAAAATGAATTACTTTTTATAATTTTTCTTTTATTTGTTTTCCGTAATCTAGGATCCAAAAGGTTAAATATGGACAAGTTTAAGAATTTCGTGCACCTAAATCGGTCATATTTTCCACTGTGCGCCGTCCACCATGTTGCTACTTACCAAGTTAATCTACTTTGGATTTCAACTTCTGGACAAATATCATCTTGAGTTATTACCATTATTATCTACAAGGCGGTAAGTAACGATTAGGTAAGTAAATGGTGGTAATCGAGCAGTAAATTCAAGTGATCGGTTTCAAAGTTATTAGGGCCAACGAGCAAGAACAATGGTTCCCAACAGAAATTGTTCGCGGGCCCCTTAATTCTATCAGTATAAATAAGGGCAAGGACTCATATCTTAGCCACTAAAGAATATATCTTTGCCAGAAACTCCTAGCTCTAATTATAAGAATAATAATTGGGCAATCTACGATGGACCCGGTTCGAGGCCTAACTGATGGAGATCCACCAGACTCTTCCTTCTTGATTGCTGGGTATCAGGGCGTGGCTTCGGCTTACCAAAGACGCTTCCTCTTCTCTTAACGGCTCCGAGTCAGTACGAGACAGCTCATTCCTGCGGTCCCACCTCTTTTTCGAGTGGACAAACCCGACCACGGGTAAACTGCGAGGAACACAATACTTCTTTAAATCTTTCTTAGTAATAGTTTCCCATCTCCACCAAAACTGGAAAACCGTCTTTGTCAATGGCAAACAATCTGGTGTTCATGGGTAGCCAGAATGGAAGAAAAACATGGCAGTACAGCAAATTAGGGGCAGGTAAATAACACAAAAGGCATCATGGATCGATATTTTGGCTATGCTTCCGCAGCCTCTATGACCTTTCAGAAGGTTTGGGACCAACAGAGGTGGATCTATAAGAGGTGGATAAATTTGCAAATTGAATGTTCTTGGACAGGAGTCAGCAGATCACTCGCACGAAAAATTTCGTTGGACTTTTCCAAATATACTCTTATCCCGGTAGTTTGTTAATATCTGTCAGAGGAAGTTATTTCAACTGTTCTTAATTCCTTGAAAATAATTCTGTATGGTGAATTGCCTTTGAAAAACTAAAATGTTACGCAAATTCGTGAGTTTGCGCAAAGCTTTTCGTTTTTAAAGTAAAAGGTTAAAAAGTAGGTGTTTTCAGAATGTAATGATATTTCATTGTAAGCTAATAATTTTAAAAGGCTATTACAAAGAAGTATGCAAAAACATTCGCGATGTGCTACAGATTTTTAGAACATTTCTGTAACATGTCCCAGAAGAATTTCAATATTCAATAGCAATAGAAATGAACAGAATGTTTTATATATTATTTTATATTATTTATATACTAGCGATTCATAGCTTCGCATGGGTGCAATTTATGTCTAAAAAACTTCAGTTTGACCAATTAAAAGTGTATTATTTTGGATTATTAAAAGTTCATCGTAAAGAAAAGTGCACATAGCAAGAAAATATTATATTTATCATATAACGTCTATTAATTCTTATATTTAATCATCAGCAGAAATTAGAAACATAAAGTGGTAAACAAATTAAAAATCGGTTTAATTTATTTGTTTGTCATGTTTAACGTTTCCTATTTTATTCTTTTATTACAATTTCAAATTTCATGAGAATTTTTTCCAAATACATTATAATGTATCAAAGTTAATTTAGTTTCCATGTGAGTCCCATTTAGTTTACAGTGGAACTACTATTTTTTGTGAAATGATTTAAAAGTACAAATAATTATTAACAGTATTAGTTTATAACAACTTCCGTTTATAACAATTATCAACTTACGTACGATCTGGTGTACATAGCATTATTTTATAAAATCTTGACTAATGTATGAAGTATATAACCCCTACGATAACCATGAATCACATCCCTAATCCACATTACAAATAACATTTGTGCATAAGTTGATGCCCTTATAACATCTTTCTATTAAATTATCCGACTTATTTTAATGCATATTAACTTTTCTAATATCTCGCGCTTTCCAACTGTTTATTATACGCCTATGGCATTACCTATATTTCAATAATTTTTTTATGACTTAAACATAAAAAATTTATTTTTCCCGTTTAAAGAAAAGCTAAATTGCAATCAATTACACATATAAACCTTCAGGAAACAATGCCTTAAATCATGGTGAAAACCGGATCAAAATCTGTCCAGTGGTTTAGAAAGAGTTAGCGGAAACCAAATTCTGTTATCATTTTATATAAAGAGAGATAAACATATAAAGTATTGTTTTTATACATAAGTAAATATAAACTAAAATTTCTCTTTGAAATTATCCAGCATAATTTGTAAAAACAATATTTTTTATTTATTTTAATTTTAAGACCGGACTCCATATACGAGTATTTTACATTATTACATAAGTCATTTGCTGAGTGTTTACATGATAATTTATTTATGCTACAAATTTAGATCACCTACCCCACTGAGGGCTTGAACCAATGTTTCTTGAGTAGGTTCTATATTCCTTTCTCAACACCTCGATTCCTAACCTATCTTTTTCGCCCCAGTACCTCCGTAGATGCTCCTAGCCCTTTGCCTATTACTTTTGAATTTGAGTTTTATGCGAAAGATATATATGTTATATTATATATAAGTTATATATGTTAAATGAAAATCTTTATTGAATTATATATATATATATATATATATATATATATATATATATATATATATATATATATATATATATATATATATATATTTAACATTCCAATCGTAATGAAAAGAAAATCACAAAGAAACGAGCTGACACAGAACAGGACGGAGTGGGTGAAAAATATGGTCCAGCGTGGGTCTAGTCATCTTTGCGTGGGACTTGAAGGCGTGGTATTACGAAACCTTTAGCAAGACTACTACTTATGCAGCCACAACCCCATATATTACTGAAATATTACGAAATTTAAAAATCGCTTCAGCTTTATCTAAATAATAATCGTATAAATTATATCAGTTGGGAAGATTCCTTTTTCAGACCAAATACCCAAGCAATTAATAGCATGGAGGAATGTTTTATAGAGTGTGTGCATCTACTTTAAACTTTTGTAGATCTAGACATTATTTTTCGTACTTTTGGTCAATTAACAAAAATTATAAACGAAATAAAAATATTTGGGTAGTTCGATACCCAACTGACAAGGTAAATATTTACAATATCCACCTGTTTTGTAAATCAGTATGTATGTAAGCCTTTAACATAAATCCTAAACTCTTAACATTTGTTTTCCTTATAAAATTATGATGTAGCTTTTTTACCTATCGAATCAAAAGTTACATTGAAAATGGCCACTTAAAAACACTTACCAAATTTTATTATTTAAATTATATCACATATTGATCATTTGAGTACTTTGCGGTAAGTATATAACAGCCTTCTATACCCAACGTCGCGGGATTAAGCCTGCAGGTGGCGCCAGGATTTTTAATAGGAGAAAAAAATCCTTAGTTATGCCGTCCTTCGGGAGCGACGTAAAGAGTTGGTTCCAAGCCTGTGCGGTTAAAGATCCTTATCTTAATTAAACCTGGATTTCAAAAATTTAGGACTCCATGTGAAGCACCGTCCGATTAGCCTTAGTATCATCAGGTGACATTAAAGGAATAAACATTTTATTACTATTAAAGAGATCACCATTTTATTTTAAAACAGTCTATTAATTGATTTAACTTTCTCAGATCATTTTTTTTTTCATTATACCACGTTGACAAAATCATCATTCATTTCATAGCCCTCCAATACACACTCGACTGTCTTGAGAAATTATTCTAGGTTTCTGTTCTATCTTATATCTTTCAATGCAAAACTTATGTGAAGATGGGCTGCCATCTCCTTTCCATGTAGGACTATCCACGATTCCAATTCTTTAAAAATGCTGCTGATGATAGTCATGCAGACCTCGATGTGATGGCGACAGCTTTTGACTATCCAGGGGGCACGTAAGGTTTGATCTTTAGCATGATTTCAAGCCTTGGCCTTATTCGCCTTGTTAATAAAATGAAACTTTTATTAAATAATTACTTTAATAATCCAAACAAATGCTATTTTAAGAACATGGAATACCTCAAAACAGCATTTTAGTAGTTAAATTTTGAACTCTTATCTAGTCTATTCAATAATTATTGAAAAGTTTTAGAGAATAGTATTATATTTAAAAAATTAGTAAAAGATATCTAAGCATTGGCTAACAGAAGTTTTAATGGTATTATCAATTACACTGTGAATAAACATAATCGCTACAAGTATCAGACTTTTTCATGTCCGGTTTTTTGATCATTTCAATTTTTTTGTGAATTAAGATTACTTTATCAGTTCTTTCGTTAGCTGGTCATACAAGAATGGATGTTGTAGATTAACCATGAATGTTTACATTTTTACAGTCCAAAAAAAATATTTTTATAAGTTTAGTGTTCATTGTAGAATTCAACATATCCTTAAAAGATTTGCTAATAAATTATTGGCCTAACAGCGAAGCGGTATGCCATATCCACTGACCTGAACCTTAATTAGTAGTATAACCGTTGGTGGTCAATGTAATGATCGCTCTAGGTAATGAACGCACTCTTCATTTTGTTATTTTCTTCAACATAATTAATAATCCTGGAATTTATTGTCTTTAAAAATATTCTCTATAAAACGTAACAATAACAAAAAAAAAAGTCACTTGAGAGCACAAAAGTATGATGGAAGAGAAATTCAGCAATTGAGACGTGGATTTTCCAAAATGTACTAAAGGACATTTTTTTCTTTATTGATATTTTAACATGTTTGTATACTAATGGTTTAGTTTTATCTAAATCCGTCATCAGATTTTATCTAAAAAACATAGAAATCCTAAAAAAAAGTTTTTGAAAATTGCATTTCATTCCAAAAGGTACTAAATCCACAATTCATTTCATTCTAAAAGGTATTCTGTTTATATTCTCTGTAAACAGATAACCATTTCTTTCATTTCCTTCCAAAAGGTCCTATATTTCCAATGATACAGCAGAGGTATCCAACCCCGTAATATATGACCATTAATTTATCGTTTTCTTCACTTTATGCATTTTTATTCGTTCATTTAGTTATTCTTGAGTTATCTTGAATCACCGTTATTATTTTTTATCAATGGTTTTAAGCTAATAATAATGTTTTTAGGCTATTTTAAATAACTCAGTAGCGTCGCTTCAGTTCTCGATTAAACTAAGATTTATCATAGTATTTCTTCTTGCAGCCACATAAATTTGGCTAATAAATAAATAACAATAAATTTTCAGAAACTCAAATTTTAATAGTATAAATGTACTTTATCCAGCAAATGGTCACAATTTGCATCGCCTTACCTTGCTAAATATGAGAAGAAAAACCGTGCCTGATCTAACCTAGTAGACATTTTTTTTTTTTTTTTTTTTTTTAACTTTTAAGACCCAAACAAAAGTTTAAAAGTTATTTTTTTATTAGTCTTTATAGTTAAATAATGTTTACGCGTAGTTAATAATATAATACACTTGTTAAATTAACAGAAAAAATAATTAAAAGCTCAAAACAAATTTCATAATTACATACTTCTTTATTACAGTGCCAAAAATAAATAAAAGGTCCTTTAAATATTCGCTTTCTTTATTAAGAATAGACAATAAAATCTAACTAACCTACGAAAAAAGATATTTCTCTGAACCATTTGGCACTCCGGGCTCATATACAAATTAATCGCATTCAACTTCCCACCATACCTGATTCACATCATTCACTCCTATTTAACAAATAGACAGTTCTATATTCAAGTTGGGACATCTACTTCCGACACACTCCCCATCTTAGCGGGTCTTCCTCAAGGCTCTTGCCTATCTCCAATCCTATTTAATTTGTTCATTTCTGATTTACCAGCCCATCCATTTGTGACGAGGTCATTATACGCTGATGATACAGCATTGTATACATCATCATATCGCATAGATACAATAGTGAACCGCCTTCAACTATATTTTAAAAAAATTTCACAAATATTGCATAAGATGGAAATTGAAAATTAATCCCACCAAATCTGAAGCAATTCTTTTCACTAAACGTCGCCCACAAATAAACCACCAAATCAAGATAAATTCAGCTCCTCATCCCTTGGTCAAAATCCGTACAGTACCTAGGCATAACATTAGACAAATCTCTTACGTTCACAGATCATATCATAAATGAAAAGAAAAATTAATATTTAAAATGTTTCCATACTTCAACAGAAAATCCCATTTGAGCTCTCATAACAAATTAATAATATACAAATCAGTTATTCGCCCGTTAATTACATACGCCTCGCCAGTCTGGAGCTCAACCTGCTTGACTAACTACCAAAAACTTGAAAGGATTCAAAATCTATCAATGCGGATAATTAATAATTACCCCCGCTACACTAAAATATCATCCATGCTCCAGGACTTACAGCTTCCAACAATTAAACATTTTGTCCATAATCAAACAGCTTCTTACTTCAGTAAAACACCAGTCTCCAAAAATCCATTAATAAAGGAAATCGGTAACTATAATAAAGCATCTCTAAAACGCTACATTCATAAAAGAACTAAACATGTGTTACTAACTTAAGCTAGTTTATTTTAATTTCTAATTTTATATTATCAACTGTGTTATCTGTTTTTATTAGTAGGTTTTTGTATAAATTTTCCTACAACATTATATAATCACAATTTAATTTTACCACTAATTATAGATTAGATGATTAGATTATAACTACCAAATGAACCAAACATTTGATGATTGTAAGGATGTCTCATCCGTAATCATTTATAAATATTTTGTCAATATGTAAAAATGTAAATAAAGTTTATTTTATTATTATTATTATATTTCTCTGAGTGAGAATAGAGAAATATACATAACTTAGTAATTAACATAATAAAGAAATGTTGTAAGTAATGTTGTATGAGGAAGGTTATAATGACCGTTATTTCGCGTTATATTCTTCCATAAAGTACTATATCCCTTTTAATTCTGTCCAAAAAGTGTTATATCCACGTTTCATTCCAAAACGTACATTATCCATATTATATTATAAAAAAAGTTGTGGGAAAAGTAAAATAATTTGGAAAAGTGAGTTGTTAATACAGTAAAAAATCAACTTTAGATTTTAATAAAAAAGGAATCAAGTAAATTAGCCCAGTAATAAATAAATCACAGATTTTTGCGTTTACTGAAAATTGTCTATACTGGATATAGTACCTTTTGGAACTTAACATCTCAATTACCTATATGATAACACAAGTTATAGCTTTTTCTTCCCTTCAATATACAGTTATTCTTAATTATTTAGAATAACAGCAAAAAAAACAAAAACCTGTGCCATTTGAAACCCATAAACTACCTTTGTTTTGTAGCGGCACCACCCAAAAGTTATTATTTTACATTTTTAGTGTTGGTTAAAATATGTTATTTTAAAATTAAAAGTTGAACAATAATAAATTTAATATAAATGTTGTAATAATACATTTGATTTGCTAATAAATATAATATTAGCATAGATTGTTTGGTTGGAACTAATAGAGACCGACAAAATCCTCATGTGTGTGGAAAAAATGTCGATCGTTGTATATTGTCTTTTGTCGACAATAAAATTTATTAATGTGTAAGTGAGAGTTTAATTAATGTGTCAAAAGCACTACAGATTCATTACATTGTAATGATCGTACTGCTTTTATGAAAATGATTGTGCAAGCAGGTGATTCGGCCAGAACTTTTTAAGAATGCAGGTCAGGGATTTATAAAGCAGCAAACCCATGTAACACATTTCAACCGCGAAAGAAATGTCCAATGACTGGAACAATGGAGTGGACTCGCCAATGCACTAATAAGTTGATCTGTTCGTAAGTTAAACCTAATCAGATATTCTTTTGCTGAATGCAACAAACAAAATACCAATGTAGTATTTGTTCGAGATGAGTATATTATGAAGGACAACTTATCCACCACCAGACCAAAATATGACATGTGCTTTGGCTGAAACAATTCAGATTCCACGATGTATTCTCTGGCTCGTTAATCTTCCCATCCGCTAGTGAATGGGAAAGGATCATTTCTGAGGTATGTGTAATCAACATGGATTATAGTGTATAGTATTGAATGTGTGTATGTATTCCTTGCCATTATACAGTCCCAGCTGATCTGAATTGTGAGAGTAGCCATATTCAGCTCTAAATTTTATATTAGTACCCACTCTAATCCATCAGATCCTCAACAAACAAGATATGGACCAAAGCAAGGAGACGCCCTGAGTACCTTATATTCAACATAGGTCTAGAGAAAGTTATGAAAAATTCTCTAATAATAACAAGCGAAAATCATTTGAATAAAGGCGTACAGCTTCTAGCTTATACCAATGATAACAACGTAATAAGTTGGTCAGAATCCGAAATAAGGTAGGCTTTCAAAATTAGGAGCGATGAGCTGAAACAGTGGACCAGTTGTTATACGAAGCCAAGATGAAGTACAGGCTTACACGAGCTGAACTTTCTACTCCTTTTAAATACATGGGTATAGAACAATTCGGAGAATGGTGTACCTTGGAGGTGGATTTGGGGGATTTTTTTTCTATAAAGATATCTTAAAGGACCTATTAGCAATTAAATTAAAAATACAAAATCATGCCCATGTGCCAAGGACGGCAGATGATCTCTAAGAGAAGCTTCGGTGGATAAAAAGAAAATAGGAACACCCTGAAAATGAAATATATATATATTTATGTATGCATAAAAGTGTGTATGTCAGAAATAATGGATAATAGGGTGAAAGGATGAATCTGTGTGGACCTCTTTGGTATTTTCAACTTTTTCAAGAATTGTTACTTAAAGTTTTAAGTCAATTAAAACAATTATATTATACGTTTACATTATTATTTTTTGCTACTTGGCTATTATTCCAGATAATCTCTTATTTACCTGGTCTTCTTGCTACATAAATTTACCGAAGAAGTGCTCTATAAGCGGAAACATCGGATGAGCTCCTGATATCATCATCACCTGTTTTATCAGCTAACACATAAGAAACTGCGTAGAGGTTCCACTAACCTAATATTCAACTCTGATACACAACGATTAAACGAAAATAAACCGATAAAAATAAAATGTTCGCCAGGTACCAATCTGGGGCGGGCAACACACGACTTTCACTTACCTCGACTGTTAAAAGCAATAAAAAAACAATTAACTATACTTCAATTTGAAAAATATTTTGAGTTGATTTTAATAAAACATATACTCATTTTCGTAGGAAACATATGAATTTAGATTTAATAATAGAACTATTAAATTGTTAATCAATAATAAGTTTATTCTATATTCGTCACTTTGTACCACCTTTTACAACTTTGTGTATAACATAATGTTTTTTCTAAAATCTTTCTCTTTCCAACGATATATTATACGTCTATAGTACTGTTCTTATCATTAAAAAAACAAAAATTACATTTAAAAAATAGTTTGGCTGTTGTATCCTTTAGTTGGTCATAAAATCCGTCATACCTGTATATTTTGCCGTCCTTCATCAATGCCATTAAGATGATATGGTTAATCTTTTGGAATGTACAAAATTAAAGGTAGTTTAGAGAATGAAAATTTAAAATATCGTCATTTAAGCCCTGTCGGACTATTTAATTCAGAATTAATATCAACTTACATGATATTAAAGCCCATCAAATTTTAAATCGATATAGCGAGTTTAATCAAAATCGTTAGAGCCGTTTTTGAGAAAATCGTAAAAAGGTACAAAATGAATGGTATGAAGTGGCTTTTCTGGTTAGCCGATTTTGATAAAAAAAAGTTGCTGTAACATCTAGGGCGTATAGTAGTATTAAAATGAAATTTCAGTTCCGTACGACTTTTCGCTTTTGCGCTAGACTTACCACACAACACACATACACACACACACAGGCCATTTTTCTGGATTTATTACTTTCACTTACTATATATAGTAAGGGAAAGTATTGCGATCGTGAAAATTTTCGAATTCCAGTTTTCAACGGAAATACACATTTTAGGGTCCCTGAGTCCAAATAACCAAGTCCCAAAAAAAGGTCTGTGTGTGTGTGTGTGTGTGTGTGTGTGTGTGTGTTGTGTGTGTGTGTGTGTGTGTGGTTCTGTGTGGGTCTGTTGTGTGTGGTAACTCCCGGGCGGAAACGGTAAGTACTATGAAACTTAAATTTCATATTTAAAACAAATATACGCCCGAGACGTTACAAAACCTTTTTCATCAAAATGAGCTTACCAGAAGAGCCACTTTATACCATGCATTTTGCACCTTTTTTCGATTTCCTCGAAAACAGTTCCGGCGATTTTGATTAAACTCGCTATATCGATGTAAAATTTAATGGGCTTTAATGTCATTTAGGTTTCATTCGGTTAAAAATGGTCTGACAGGGCTTAAATGCCGATATTTTAAATTTTCTTTCTCTAAAGTACCTTTAATTTTGTTGATTCCATAAAAATAACTATATTAACTTGTTGCCACTGATGAAAACCAGGTAAATATATAAAGTGAATGAATTTGATACCCAACTAAAGGAGAAAACTGAAAACATATTTTTTTAATGCAATTTTTTGTTTTTGAACATAAGAGCAGTAATATACATGTATGATATACCGTTGGAAAGCTAAAGATTTTAGATAAAATATTATCTTATACTCAAGCTTTTAAAAGTTATTAGAGAGTGATGAAAAGAAGATAAAACTAACTGATTATTTTAGATAATAATATAATAGATTTAAAAAAAAAAAACACATGTTTCTATATAAATTCAATTTAATTAATTCTTTAATAGTTTCACGTATTTTTATCTTTAACTATATTTGAAAATTCTTTCATTGATTTTAAAAATGGAGGTAAGTGAAAGTCGTGTGTTGCCCGCACCAGATTTTTTGGACTCAGAGGGGCCTAATAAAACGTGTATTTGTTGTTTCGTTGAAAACCGGAATTCGAAAATTTTCACGATCGCAATACATTCCCTTACTATATATTTCACATATAGGTAAGTGAAAATAGAACGAATATGTCAAGCTCTGCTAATGGTGATATACATTTAAAATAAGTTATTTTTGCATGTATTTTATTTTCAGTTATTCCGTTCTTTTTATTTTAATGATATTTCCAACTGTATATGAAAAACAAAAAGTAAATGAAAACACTAACGATTCGGATTTAAAATCGTTAAGTTAAAAAAAGACTAGAGTAAGAACAAAATAACCTTTTATAAATAAAAAAAGTAATATATATATATATATATATATATATATATATATATATATATATATATATATATATATATATATATACACAACAGCAATTAAGCTACCCAATCACGGTCCAAGGTAACGGGAGAGTTCAGAGATCCAACCAGCTATTTGAACTTTCTATATCCACTTTCTTTGGTTCTTCTTTAAGAGGAAGCAGTATCCTTATCGAGCATAAATATTTTAAGAAATGGAAAATTGTGTTAATTTGTCTAGGTAGGGCGCTATTAACATAATAAATAACAAATAGATTTAGTAACATAATAAATTGTCTCGATAACTAAATATTAAATACAGAGCTCCAACATCGTGCAATAACAAATGTGGAAAAAAAATTTATTTCAATAAAAAATCTCTTGTAACTAAATAATTTTTATTTAAACGTGAGTGTAAAGGCTCAATTTTATAAAATAAAATAATAAAAAAACCTTAACAATATATATTTATTTTTAATATAAAAAAATAATACTAGTTATGATGCAACAAAACTTTTCAAACACGATCAAGTTAAATTTTTTAAACTATTATCCTGAATGTATTCCTGTGTTCTTGATTATCATCTGATGTCGCTTGTGTCAACTTCGTAGTTAATAGAAATTTTCTTCCATTCTTACAGCAACTTTGTTTCAATATATTTTGCTGATCATGTATTTTAAACCTAACTGATTTCAATAAATAAATATGCGAAGAACGACAGACTGAAATAGATTTACAGGTTTCGAACCTAGTTTAAATATAACCTACTATCAGTCTTTAACGTAGTCGGCAATTCGATATTTTCTAGTAGTGTAATTATTATAACACATTTTATTCGCTCATACAGGTAAGTTTTTGTTGATTTAAATTGCAATGATTGTACATAAAATTATTAGAGATGGGAACAATAATTCTCGAATCCGCTATTTTTATTCCAAGAAAAGTGCGATCGCAAATGCCGTATTTCTTTAGCTTGCACCCATGGACTGAAGTATTGGAACTTACAAGAAAATGGAAGGTGAGATCTGACAGGCTTTCCAAGATTTATGAACAGCCATATTTTATTTTATAATAATGATTTTCTAATTTTAATATTATTAATTTAATATTAACATTTTTTAGTTAAGGTTGTTTCTCTACACACTTTATCTGGAATCTTTAGCTTACCAACAGTATATAATACATCTTTATTACTATTCTTATATTTGGAAAAAGAAATTTGCCTTAATAAATATCTTTGCTCTTTTCTCCTTCAGTTGGTTATCAAATTCTTTCATCCTGTATATTTACCCGTTTATTATCAATCCTAACAACGTGAAATGGTTAATTATTTCAAATCTATAACATTTAATGAAGTTTAAAGGAAGACATTTAAAATATCGGCATTTAAGCAATGTTAGAATATTTCAACCAGAATGAAACCTACGTGATATAAAGTCCAGTCAAGTTTACTTCGGTATATAGAGTTTAATCAAAATAGTTAGAGCCATTTTTGAGAAAATCGTAAAGAGGTGCAAAATGCATCTTATAAAGTGGATCTTTTGGCTCGCCGTATTTGGTGAAAAAGTTGCTGAAACATATCAGGCATATACGTGCCTAAAATATGAAACTCCAGTTCTGTAAAACTTGTCGTTTTTTATCTAGACTATCAACACACTTTTTTTCCGGGACTTGTACTCAGGGGACCCCAAAAAGGTGTATTTCTGTTCAAAACTCGAATCCGAAAATTTTCACGTAATACTTCCCCTTAAACATATATAAGTAAGTGAAAGTAAAAACATAAAAATAGTATGTATCCATAATCCATATAGACATTTCATCACATGTCTCTAAAATATGAAATTTCAGTTTCATACAACCTACCGCTTACACACGAACATAAATACACACACAGACACACTGTGGAATGTCGTGTATGGCAGATTATTCAGACTATCATTGCCTGAGGGAGCTACTGTTGTGGGCTCCGCTGACGATGTTGCAGTGATGGTAATGGCATGGTAAGTAAGTCGAGGAAATGAAACTGATTGTCAATCAGGCTGTTTTTGCAATACGAGGCTGGCTTGCGTAGTAGGCCTGCGGCTCGCTGATTGGAATAAAGAGGAACTGTAATAAGCAGGAAGCAAATGGAGACCATCGCCGTGACAATAGGTAGGCACGAGCTTCTATCTCAGCTATATATATAATATCTCTGAGGTCTCATCAATCACCATCTCCGGTTTAACGCTCACACAGAGTGTGTAAGTCCTAAAACAACAAGAATAATGTCATTGCTGGCGCACCTTATGTCGAATACAAGAGATCCCAGAGATAGCTGCACAAGGCTTGTTGCTATTGTCATACAGTCAATTCTTATATATCCAGCTCCGACTTAGAAAGAGGATATGTTCAGAAGAAAGATGGTCTCAGTGCATCAGCATCAGTAAGGCGCTAGCGGGTTCTTAGAATTATGTAGTACCCGCTACCGCTACAGCCCCAAAACGCGTGCAGTATTAACGCGCCCTAAGGTTTTCAGTACGTTTACTAGAGGCAGGTATAACAGCTGGAATGCTAGTTGATGAAAGAAGGAGATCCTAAAGCCTTAGTCCAGAAATCTCAAGAGAAAAAGAATAGAATATGACTGACGATCGTTGGAAACATCGGGATGCGGCTATCACCTGAACTGAAGGTGGACGTTCAGACGAAACTGAAATGTTATACGAGTATTTAGCATGTTACAGCAACTATTTGTCAAAACTGAAAAACCGGAACAGCCGTTCTATACCATAATTATTGCAGGTTTTTACGATTTCCAGATAAACGGTATGTTGCGCTAATTAAACCAGAATAGGACTCCCACAGTAGTAGCATTAAGTGACGGCGTTAGATGAATGAACAAATAAAATGTAATAGTTTTCAAAATATTCTTGGAATAAATAACAGAAACCCAGGGACCATGAGACTCTGTGAATAATAATCACTAAGTTTAAAACAAAATGTCTCGACTGGTCAAAACAAACTTTTTTTCCCCCGTAATATAAGGACTTAGTTTAGACCAAATTTGTTTTATAATGTCTAAAACTTATTAGGTACAATTCCGAAATTTAGGTGTGTTAAAAAAGAAAGTTAGCGCCAACGAAAGCCGAAAGTTATGAATGGAATTGACCAAAATTCACATTGGCCTATTTTTTCACTAATATACAACTGCCTTCCATGTTAGGATCAAACAGAAATTGCGGCTTTCGATATACCAGTATATAGCAGTATAAAGAAAATACAATTGCGTCTGTTTGAGCTGCAGTAGTGACTAGAATTTTAAAGAATTGATATGGGGCCATCAAGATACTAATTACTGAAAATGTCATTGAGATCAGATGATAAGAAGTAGCAGTTATGCTCTTTCCATTGATTTTACCACATACTGACGGATTCAAACGAGACTAAATTTGTTCCATGATGCCTAAACATAAAACGTGAGGTGAAATTTTCGATTATGAAGAAATTTTAGCGTATTGCTCATAACTCAAGAATGTGTAGAGATTCACCTTATTCGCATATACTTACAGCACCAAAATCAAAGCAAGGTTAGAATTAAAGATTTATTAAATCAATAGCAAAAACTTTGGTATGGGGGAATAATAACCAAAAAATCATGGCAATTGATAATAATAATCAATTAAACCAGGTTTCGTTAAGGGAGGTAATAGCTGGTTTGCCAATGTGCTTAAAATAAATCTATAATTCGAAAAAAAAAAAAAAAATATATATATATATATATATATATATATATATATATATATATATATATATATATATATACAACTAATAAAGCAAAGCTAAGTGAAAATATTAATAAACAATTAAAATAAATATGAAAATCGATGTTGCATTGGCATACCAACTTCACATTTGGCATCTCGTGACACCGTTGCTACAACATTATTTTTTCCAATTCATACACGATCACAAGCATTTCCTATCTCAAGAAATACGGAAGCAAAAATTAAGATTAGCTCTTTGTAGTATCGTTATTGTCAAGTTAATAAAATTAATCCATGGCAAATTTAAATACTTTTTGAGCTAAGTTACTTACGGAGAGATTTTCAGTAAAAACAACAAATGTATACATAGTTTTGCGAATATTTAAATAATTTACTGATTTTCAAAGTTCTGATTCTCGTTTGATGTTAGGTTAATAAAAATTAGTTTAAAAAGGCTGGTAAATTTTAAAATTTAATCCAACGTTTTAAGCTAAAGTGTTTAAAAAAGGAATCACTTGTGGTGTAGTGGCTTCAATCCCAAGGTTGCTGGTTCAAACTTAACAAATGACTCTATTTTTAAAGGGAATACAAATCCTTGGTTATGCAGTCCTTCGAAGCGGACGTAAAGTGGTTGTCTCGAGATTGCGCGTTGTCAGATGCTAATTAAAGTTCCCTATCCTCATTAAATCTGACTAAACAAAATTTTGGACTCTCACTGTAGCATCGTCCGATTAGCTACAGTAACTTAAAGATAAGTTACATGAATAAACTAACAAAAAAGAGATATTTTAGTAAACTAACGTCATTGCGGTCGATCGAGGGTGACAAACGTTCGATTTTCTACAAAGCAACACATTTTTTCAGTTCTCGGCTTACAAGGGCGCGGCTTTTATAGCATTCATTCAAGCGAAGGGATAGCTACTTCCAGCAGGTGAAAGCCAGTTCATTCTCGTCTTAATAGCAGTCACTGGAGTAGCTTTGGGGAAACAAGTCTCCCATCCTCTCCTCTCCCCAACCCAACTTTAATTAAATTAAAATATGAAAAGAAAGCCGTATACAACTTTTTAGTTTTTTTTTTTCTTGTTTTACAATCAATCATAGCGTCAATTTTTCTAATGACCGTCTGTCAATGAATGTTCCAAAGAACCTACATACATAAACACCACTTGTTGGTACTCATATGGGGTACCTTAACACAGATGCGGATCTAGGGGCATTTCGGGGAACAAAATTTGCTTTTTTAGCGGGAATCTTTTACGAGAGAGAGAGGAAAGGTTTAAGGCAATGTAACCAACATTAATTGAATCAAACAGGCATAATGCATTTGGTAGCTCAGAAGAATTGGTAAAGTTATATGTTAAGTATAACATATAGTATTTTCGATAAGCCATTTCCATTTTTTATTTTTTTCTCAGTGGTCATTTTGAAGGAAGGGGAATTCTTATCATAATCCATCACTGTCTTTAGCGGGTATTTTTTTTATTGAAAACTGGAATTCGGAATTTTTCGCGCTCGTAATACTTTACCATAATATGTATCTCTCATTTGTAAACCCACAAGAAAGTAAACAACCTTTTGGTAATATTTGAAGTAAATGTGCGGTTTTTCGAATGGTCGGTGAACCTCTAGGGTAACATTTAGAAAGCTACATTAATACGATGACCTGATTAGTGTGAGTTTAGTGAAAGCTGTAATTAAATAATACATATTTTTTTTAACCAAACATGTACGTTTATAAGGTTCAGAGCTAGCTTAAGTTATGTGATTTTTTGAGGTGTTGGATAGAAATAAGAGAAACAACTAACAATTCATTAACTAATAATTTCCAATAATTCTTGAGTCCTGGAAACAAATATTTAAAATTGAATGAGCTTTCAAGGTTCAAAATCACTTCCTATAAAACATGGATGTTTTTCTTTAAAAAAAAAAAGGTTTCTAGAACAAGTATTACAACAGTTGAACCTTCAGACTTTATTATCTTCCATTTAAATAGATATTATTAAATATTTAATAAAATAAGATTTAGGGTTACCAAAGACAGAAAATAACACTAATCCATTACACATTATCAACTAGTAAAACCAAACTGTGACATTTAAAATATAATAATACATCTGGGTAAAATATCAACTAGAATAAAAATAGGTAAACAATTTAATTTTTACTTTGAAATATAACAGTTAAGAACCAATCATCATTCATTTACTCAGTCATGACTCAGCAGGAAACCTCATGAACTAGGCAACTCAAGTAAATAGAAAAAAATGTCAGCATTATAATGGTGATGAACTAAAGATGGACAGCTAATCTTAGACCTATATACTTTCCATGCATCATTACAACAAATAATTGGGTCTATAACCATACTTTCAGCCTGTCTTTCTTAAGAACTCCTCCTTCCGCTATTTAAATGATTAAAAAGCTAAATAAACTATTCATAGCAATAAAAAGTGACAATATAGACTAAAATTTGATTAAAAATTGATATCAGACAATCAATAAACGCTTCTCTCCATGTATTTCATGTCATTGTATCACACGTATATAACTATAACATTTACTTGATGTATTTTTTTAAGATACTTTTGTAAATATCAATAAAAATGTTAAATGTTAAAATGTTAAAATAATAAAATGTTAAAAACCAGAAAAAACTGAAAATAAAATTATGGTATGCCTGTGACTGGTGTGTCAGTAATAAAATGTCAATGGCGTCTGAAAAAAAAAAACTATCCATACAAAATGACGAAAGCAGAAATTTTTGCAAAAAAGTTTTTTTTTTTATAGAGCTATCTTTTCCTGCCTGTTTTTCCATAAAATCTATTAAAATTCATTTTAAATATCAATGTAGAAGGAAAATGTATACAGGATGCAAATACAAGGTTAGCAATAATCCAGCAGTAAATTTTGATTGCTCATAATAAAAGATTTAAATGTGTTTGAGATTCCTTCAATAAATATATTATAACTATATTATAGTTATGTTTCAAAAATTTATTATTCTCATATTAATCATCTAGCAGTGAAAACCTAATATTAGAAAATACATGCTCGAACAAAATATTTTAGAAATTAAAAATAATATTCCGATAATACATGATCAATGAAAAAGGATGTATCATGAAAGAAATAGTCATGATTCAATCAGCAAATCCAATGCTTCTTCCCAAACATGTAAACCATTAGCAAGGTGTATACTAAATCAAATTCATTAATACGGTCACAGTGAATAACATAAGGATGATACCTCATCATTAATCTGTCTTTAATTCACCTTAATTAGTTTTGTCCTATCATTATGATATAAACTTTGCTTATTTGCTGAACATACTATATATCTATTCTAGTTCATGGGGTCTCACTTGTTAAAGGTGATAGAGACAGGCAAGTTAAAGCACTGTAATCTCAGTAGAGAGGGGGATTTATTTCTAAAAACATCAAATCTCTTTTTATTTAAAAAAAATCGTACATAATATATGTGTTTCAATAAAATAATTTTTTTTTTCAATAAAAACTTGAAAATCTGAACGGTAGTCTCATTAAAATAAACAGCTATTGAATCCACATAATGAAATTATTTTTTTTTAATCTAGCAACACAATTAAAATTAAAAATCATTTCTAATAAAAATCGTATAAAACAATAATAAAGTTATATTGAAAATAGGGCTATTATAGATTTATTATTAATATATGTTCAATATAAGTGATAAGCTACTATCATGGATCATTACACATTTTAAGCTTTTGCTTGCCAGCCTTTGTTGTATACATAAGTTTTTATTCCTATTATTACTATTAATTATGAATTAAAAAAAAATGGTAACATTCAATTTGAATAATACAAACAATATCAAATACAGCTACCTAAAGCACATGTGAATCATAAAAATACTGTTAAACTTGGAAATTTCTTCTAACAGAAAATGTTAACATAAGAGAATGATTAAGCTCAAATGCTTACAGAGTAATCAGAGCAAACATAAATAGAATGAAAGGATTAGCATAAAAGTAACACAATAATTACTATTTGTCATAAAACTAATTAACAAATCCGTGCTGATAAGCTAAAATGTCTAAACTTCACAATGATTAATTAAATACATTTCTCATCTTACGTCTTTTCCTCATCTTGGTTTAACAGTATACATTTTTAAAATAGCAGAATGTAATATTAGTATCCTAATCATTGAATTAAGACCTTTGTGTATTTTTTAAGGTACATTAGGGGACTCTACAAAGCATTCAGAAAAACATTTTGGAGCTACTAGTGCCTTCAAACTTATCAGTTCTGTGATAACAGTAGTAATATGCCTACAGATAGGTGAAAAACAATAACTTAGTAAAACAACAGTTAAATCCTTCACAAATTACTACTAAGATATTATATCCCTTAAAAAATAATCCTTAACCTTTATCAACAGGATCAAATACTTTGGAATAAAAATCACTAATGCTAATTACCTTCAAATTAATTAGAGAAACCTTAACTTACAGGACAATGTTGCTCGACAGGATCTAAAGCTTTATCCTCGAGAAGCCTAGGAGATGGAAAGTGAAGAATTGACGTCAACCGTAAAACCATCACACTGCTAATGTAAGTAAAATTTCACTGTCATGTTTCACACAATTTTCAAAAATATTGATGAATTATCTACTTCAAGGAACATACAAAACAGAATTCTGACAACAGATTAACCTGTCACACACGATAGAAGTTTTAGAACTAGCTCAAATAATGAAATCCAGTCAATCTCCCCACTTCACAAGTTATCCCCTCTAGTCAATATTAATCAAGGGCAGCTGTTTCAGATTTCAATAAAAATAAAACAAAAAATGACAAATAAAAAACAAATACCTTCATTTTTACTATTAAAAGATAAAATAAAAATATTAGCAGGAATAAAATATGACAAAGAACAGAGTATTTTATTCAAATTAAATTTCTATTAAATCTGACATTGAATCCAAAAAGTAAATCAATACATGAATTACACAGTTTTCAAATAAAAAATAAAAAACTTAATTCAAAGAAATTCGTCAGACAAACCAACTTTGACACTAATGTTACACCTTAACACTTGGTTTATTGAAAAAATAAATAAATTCACAAAACACCTATATAACCAATTTAATACCATATTCAAAACCAAGAAATATTTGCTTCAATCTTTGAAATTCAGAATAGACATAAAATACAGACAAAGATAAGAAATTTCATAACATAGGGAAAATTGCCTTACTGTTAGAAGACAAATGAGAGACTGATAAAACTTTTAGGAAAGGTTTCTGTATCACTAAACATGATTGTGGAACCATTAAAAGACAAAAATAAATAACCTATCAAATTGAATTTGAAAGAACAAACAAAAACAACTTATATAGTTAATCAAATTAAGTATTATTTTAACTTGATGAGTAACAATATTGCAAATGATAATATAATTTATTAATATCTGATATTAGTCACCATCAACCAAACCATAATTTCACTTACTTGTCTAGTTGCATGGGTTTCAGTATCAGATTCTTGTACTCTCTTTCCCTCTCCTTTATCCATTATAGTTTCCTCATTTGAAGTTTCAGATTTATCCTGTTTCTTATTAAATATCCTTGATATAGCACCCCACATTAACAAGTTTCCGGTGATTTATCATTTCACAAAAACCTAATGCACCACTGTTTCTTACAAGAATTGGCAAATTATCATCAAGACATCGAAAACGGTTCTCAGAATTGTATCCAGGAATATAGCAGATACTTTCTGATACCATTTGTTTGTTGTTTGTTTTCGCGTAAATTAAAAATCAGTCACAAAAGACATATCAGAAAAAACAATCAAATAGAAATAGATAAAAAGAACCACTTTAGTTCCGTTGGATTAATGACGAGTAAATCGTAAAACCAAAGTTTTACGTTACAACTAAATGCATAGCAATTCATGATTCAACATTAATTTTACTGAAACACTGAGGAATAACTTATAATACATTTGTACATAGAGACTAAATGAAGAATCAAATTCCGGCATTACTGTCCCATGATGCCAATCAGACTTACATTGTAACGAAATCTATGAAAGAATGGCTGAACTAATATCAACTTAAAGAGTATAAACTGTGGTTGTTTTTTTTTGTAAAAATTAAACATTGAATTGTTTATTTATTTATTCATGAATCTTTAAGAATAAGTATATTCCTAAAATTATTGTTTAAATGTTAAAAGATAAATTTTACGAGATCATTGGAAAACTACTTATTTTTCTTAATTAAAACAATTCTAGCTATAATAATTCTGTAATAATTTAAGGCTTTAAATTTATCTCCTATAGAATAGAATAAAATAAAGAGAAGTTAAAAGACTGCATTTTGTGAACCTAATACTAGGAAAATTTAGAAAATAAAAAATTGAAATGGTTATTGACCTCTTGACAGTATAAAATGAGAATAAGCATTATCCATCATGCTTAAATATCGCATGATAGTACTTTTTAATTTGGAAATTTAGTAAACATGATTAAAATATATTTTTTCTAAAATGGAAGTACACATATTTAAAGAAATGAACTCACTTCCATATACAGTACAGTCCATCATAGGTTTTTTTATTTAAACTAATTGAAAATAAACACAAAATTAATAGAATTTTTTAAAGAACTAAAGCATAACTTGAATACAATTCTTATAAATTCACAAAACAATTGATTAAACATTGCATCCCAAGTTTTCATACATAATCAAACTATGTTGTTATAAATAATTCATTTATATCAAATTATTTTTAATTCATATTTTGAACAGTAGTAGATCCTAATAAGGTGAGAGGTAGTGTACTTCTCAAAAATGACCAATGAGAAAAAAATTATCATGACTAATTTAAAATACTACTGCATGTACTAAATAATACTTTAAGGTCTAGCTAGAATAGCATGGTAACCAAAAGGTGAGCCAGGGCCAGTCCTCTGAAGCTTGAAGTGGACTAAGAGGCTATTTAACACCCCAGAACTGCAAGGAGCTCTAGTGCCTTCTTCAACTCTGGTCACATGGGAACATATTAACATGTTCAAGCCCATGTTTCAGCGAGAAGGTGGGTGGATCACACTGGTCTCTCTTATCAGGTGGTGTTACTACCAGTGGTACTTTGTAAAAGCAATTATATCATGCGTATTATATAATGCTCCAGAAGAAATGCTGCTAAATTGAACGCCACCACACAGCAAAGGACATGAAAATCGGTTAAGGTGTCAATGCGTCAATTCTTCTAATCCTAATCTTCTTTTTATAATTATTATTACTTTATAATGTTATATGAAAATCCTTCATATTTAGATTTTCTAAAAATAAATTTTCTAATTTGTTGGTTCTCTGATCCTTTAAGTGCCCCAATGCTAGTTAAGTAAGTTAAGTTATATGGAGTTCATGGAAAATAATGAAAACCTGCTCATGTAATTTTTTGGCTTGTTCTTAAACAGGCAAATGAGAGAATAAGTAAAGAAATTAACAAAATCTCCAACTTCTTATATTATAAAAATATAGCATTCTTGAAAAGGTGCTCAGTAAAGAATAAAAGGAGATGGCTAAAAATTGCATGAAAACATCCTCTTATATCTTCAATGGAAAACACTATGGACAGATAGAAGGTATGAGTATGAGATCACCTCTGAGTCAAGTTGCTGCAGAAGTATTTATGGAAGATTTTGAAAGGAAAGCATTAGAGATAGAAACTAAAATTGTTACACTTGTTCAAGTATGTGAACACAACACCTTTGTCTTTTCTCATCAAGGAAATAACTGCTGAAATTATACCTCAACCACAATTAGTAACAATAAGTAAATGTCAATTGTTCAGAATCCTTTCAATGAGAATGGCGACTTTAACTTAGAATAAAAAAAATAATTAAAACAATCCTTAAAATATGAAAATTGGACATATCCTTTGAAATGGTAAAATTAGTCCTTTTCCTGCTTTCGTTTTTTCATATTTAACCTTGTTAGTAATTTTTACTTATTATTTTCAATAATGAATCTTTGTAATTTACAAAAACCAAAAAAATATCCCCCTTCTCCAAATTTGAGGGCTTAGTAAAATCAGAACAACGAATTAAAAAAAATCTGTTTTCTCCGGATAAAAATCTCCGGAACTACTTGACCAATCTTCTTGAAATTTGCCACAAAAATACTAGGGCCTGCAACGATGATTCAAACACCTATCAGCTTGTTATTTTTAAAATAGCGGCCGATTAAAAGTGATTTAATTCAATAACTCTGTTATTTTTGAAGTTAGAGAAAAAAAATGTACAATTTAATTTAAAATTCAATTAGCTAATGTGCTGATTGTATAACGGTGCACATTCAGCAACTTGCAGAGGATACCGGACCCTTAATGACTTGCGTATCCTTCTGAACAATAGAACGTGTCTATTCTACTGACCTAAGCAGTGGCAGATCCACTATAATATTTTTTATAAGTATATATTCTTTAATGACAATTTGGTCTAAAGGTCTGAAACCTTTTATGGTGGCTCATATCTTGAAGATACTAATATGTAGAGATGAATGTAAATATTCCTATTTTCTAAGAAGTTGATTATCTTTAATTTTGGAAACTAAATTATCTGTAAAATGTACAGTTTTCAAGATACAACTAAAAAATTTAAATGGCATATATGAGCCTCCTATAATCCCTGCCGGAAACAAATGGAACCGATGGGACATTTCAGGGTTTTTTCAACGGGCTTTATCCAACAAATTTAACTGCGTCATAAATAGCTGTAAACCAGCCATTTAGATCAAATTTTACTGGAGTATAGTATTCCACTGTCCCGAGACTAAGATCAGTCTCTGTAAGTGCACCATTTTAATGTTCCTCTTCAACTTGTAGTAAGCGTTCCTTCTGTTACTAATATAGCTCCATACGATGCCGTTTTAGCTTCAGGAGATGTTGGATTCCTGCAGTCGCTATGATAGATATACACTAAACACTATGAAAGGTTCTAAGTATCTTCATACGTCAAACGAAATTGAATGATGCAATTCTCGTCCTTTTGTCATGCATTCCTGTGGAATATCAGTTCATTTACGTATCAGCATTATACTTCCAGTGAAGTCAGCATCTATTCTATCCAATCCTGTTACCCTCAATTCTCATAATTACATGTGTCTTATATGTATACCTGGCAGACGGATATTCTCTGGAATTATATGAGATCACTATATAGAAAGAAAGAAAGTAAATTTATTCTGGGACCTTCAGTCCCCTGAGAATAACAGAAAAGTGCAAAACTGTGACTTGTGTCACAAAAACAAAAACATAAAAGAAATACAAACTTAAGATATAATATTATATATAAAAAAAATGAAGTTAAATAAATAAATACGATTACTTAATATGCAAATATGTTTATAATTATATAATCATCTATGTGTATCTGAAGATATATTACAATTGTGTTTCTTAAGGTATAATAAGGTCATCGAGAAAAAACAGATAAAAGAAAGAGAAAGATGAATATATATCTAAAAAATTGTTTACATATTTGTTGTGGCCCTCATTTTAAAATGTAACATGACCACTATTCTAACGTTTTGTTTACAATCAATCTGAAGATGGATGGTTGAGAAGATGAAGGAACAGTTTGCTTTTAAATGAGGTTAAAGAAGGTGTTTTGCGTATAGAGGTAGGTATGGAATTCCAGAACGATGTGGCACGCAAACTAAATGATTTTTTAAAGAATGATGTTTGATGAAAAGGAATATATAGGTTAGTATAAAAGGAATATAAAGGACTGGGATCTTGTATTAAACAAATGTACCGATGACCAAGGGATGAGTAGGTCAAGAATGTAGGATGGATTTTTGGTATTGAAAGTACGGAATAGAAAAACTCCCAAGAAATACTGTCGAGGGAAACTGGATTGAGCCACTTCAACTCGGCATACCTGTCAGAAACGCTGGAGCGCCTAGGGACCCCGAAGATGAATCTAATCAAACATTTCATAAGTCTTTTCAGTCTCATTTTGAGTCCACCAGACAATCCACCGAACACCAGGCAGCAGTAGTCGAAGTGGGGGAAGACAAGGGAAGAAACAAGGAGTCGACGAACGTTGAAAGGCAGTGCATCACGCAATCTTGAGAACAGTTTATGAGTAGCGATGGAATCGCGAATGATAAGGGAATGATGGGATATTTTGAATGATGGATAGAGGTAGATCATTTATATATAAAGAAAAAAGAGTTGGAGAGAGTGAAGATCCTTGTGGGACACCGCGAGTTAGTAAGAGTGGAGAAGAAGTAGTTTTATCAGGAATAAAAACTGTTTGGGAACGATGAGATAGGTAGGATTGGAACCACTTTAAGACACTGTTTGATAGGGATAGATTTTCAAGTTTTAAGAGCAGGATATCATGATTCACTAGGTCGAACGCTTTGGAAAAGTCTAATAGAACAAGGATTGTGATTTTACGTTTATCTATGGAGGATTGGATATCTTGAGTAATTTTCAACAGGGCGGATTGTGTTGAGAAGTGAGTTCGGAAACCAGATTGGAGGGGATTTATTAGGGACTTTTGCTCTAGGAAGGTATTGTTTCAGTATCGGCATTGTATAATATATATTGTATCAGTCTCTTTGGGTTGCTGTCTGGTTATTTCTAAAAACTATACATATTGCATTTTTAATTTTATTTTGGTAATTATTTGTTCTAGCATAATTTCAACCTCTCTTGAACTTATTTTTCTATCGCCTCTGTAAAACAATATCTTAAATGGGGGGTTTTCAGCGGTAAAAAAAACGCGAAAATCCAATTACATCACTGCATGGTGATTATTTCATTCCAATGACGTCATCAGTAACTTTTATTTACTTTAGGTTTTGAAAGAATTAGATCTATATGAGCTTTCATTGATACGATTGTTCTAACCACAGCAGCGCCATTCGTTTAAAAGAAACCTTCTTCATTGTTTGGTTATTATTAATTAAATACATATTTGGATTCTGTTGAAAGCATAGAAATAATTGTCAATAGAAATAATAATTACCAAGTAAAGATTATTCCTGTTTCAGGACTCTATATCGTATTTTTAGTACTCATAATGGCTCCAACAGATAATACTTTTCCTGATTCTCTGACTGACATTTTTAAATTAAAATGTTCACTTAGTGTCAATAATTTGTTTCCGGTGGAGAAATATGTTTCTGTTAAAACAGGAATTACTATTGTAGTCGCTGAAGTGGAAGGACCTGTTGTTGATGGATATTTTTGTTTAGGTACAGTGTAATAGATTCCATTTGTATAATGCTTCTATTCTTAAATACACACCAAGAAGTCTTGCTAGCATTACTGCTGATTACTTAAATAAGAGTTCTGTTTCTTTTTCTAGCCACTGAAGCGCATGATGATGATGGACTACCACATACTTTGGAACATTTAATTTTTCTAGGTAGTGAATTGTATCCTTATAAAGGTGTTCTTGATTTGCTAGCAAATCGCTGTTTCGCCTCGGGTACAAATGCTTGGACAGGTTTGTTTAAAACATGAATATATCAATATTATATATTTTATCTTGATTGTCTTCTTGTATATTAAATGTAGTGTTTTGAATGTTCTTTAGATACAGATCACACATGTTATACAATAACTACTGCCGGGGCTGAAGGATTTATCGCATTATTGCCCATCTACTTAGATCATATATTGTATCCTACACTTAATGTAAGAAAAACTTTTCCTCATTTTTTTATTTGGCAAAATTAAAGTTCTATAATTTAAGTGAAGCTGTGGTGGCCAAGAAGTGTTTGGGTTCAGACATGGTTTGGGGAAATAAGTTGAATTTTTTCGAGCGTACATAAATTAGTGACACAAAAACCCGCTTAGCGATTCTGGACCTTCTCAGGTCCCTCCACCTGACTCTTGTGCAGTGGGATTAAACTTTTTCAGTCATAAATATCTCTCATCTGTATCTTTAAAACTATCCTTAAAATTGGTTGTGATAAACATGATTAAAAATAATTTATTTAAATCTGATTCTAACAACAAGTTGATTTGAAAATAATCTTCAAAGCCTTGTTTAAAATGATCACTGTTTTCTTATAATTCAGGTTCTTTAACAATTATTATTTTTTTTATATATTCATTTAAGCATTATTTACTTTTTTATTCATTTAAAAACCTTTTCTCTTTTTTCGACTTTTTATTTATATCTTTTTCATTTATTATCCTAATTTGAATACTATGACTTGTTTTTATTTATATTGTGATGGTATTGTTTTATTGATTTTTTTTACTTACACATTTTTATAAATTTACGTTATTTATGATTACTGTGTTGTGTATGCCTAGGTTTTTTGTGTCTGTTTTATAGTTTATGGCTATATTGTTATTTTTGCTTTCACTTACTTATATAGTATAGAAAATGAACTTTATTCTGGGACATAATCCCTTAAGAATAACATTGATGTTACAAATAAAGATAGCACTTCTGGCCAGAATACATTAAATAGATTGAATTATTTACTTACGTATAGTAGATTAACAAATATATATATATATATATATATATATATATATATATATATAATATATATTATAATATACAATAATGAAAACAACTAATTTTGTAAATAAATAAAGTAAGCATTTAGTCATAAAATTGATTAAATTCTATCATCGAATATCAGATTTAAGATCAACAAGCTTCTGAGGGATAATAGATACTGGAAAAGGAGATATTTAAATGTGGATAAGGAAAAAAGTACGACGTATATTGGAAGGAATAGAATTCCAGAATGCAGTGGAACGGGCAAGAAAGGATCGATCAAAGGCTTTAGTCCTGTGGGATGGGATATAAAGATCGGAGTGGCGCGATCTTGTTCCAAGCTAGTGAACTAAGGATTTAAATTGAAGGAGACTGGATATAGGAAGGATGCTGGGATTTTATCGTTTGGTAGAGAAATTACCCAAGAAAGTACTGTCTGCGTGTGGAGGGGAGGAGCCACGTCAGACCCTCTCAAGGTACCAAAAATAAATCTTAAAGAATAATTCATGATACGCTTCACTCTGTTCTCAAGTACCATACATAGGCCACTGTACACCTCACAGCTGTAATCGAAGTGGGGGAAGATGAGTGAGGAGACAAAGATTTTACGCGTGGATTGGAGCAATGAAAAAACTTTAGAGTGCTTATGGCTTTGCGAGAAATTCGGGAAAAATGGGGTTTCCAGGAAAGGGATGGGTCAATAATAATTCCTAAGTTTTTGACTAAGGGACTGAAAGCAATGGGATGATCATTTAGTAATAATGTTGGAAAGGTGGGGTTGGATCTCAGGAGGAAATTGGAACCTATAACAATCGCTTGAGTTTTCATAGCGTTTAAGCTTAGCTTATTCAGGTTTGCTCAGGCACAGATTCTATCTAGATCTTCTTGAACAGCGGCAAACCCTGATGATAATGCGGAAGGAGGGAAGGAGAAATAAATTGGAAATGTAGTATGGGATCTGAGGAGGGAATTGGAACTTATAACAATCGCCTGAGTTTTCACAGCATTTAGCCTTAGTTTATTCAGGGTTGCCCTGGCACAGATTCTATCTAAGTCTTCCTGAATATTGGCAAATGCTACTAGACACTCAGAGGGAGAGAAGGATAAG
This sequence comes from Piezodorus guildinii, assembly GCA_023052935.1. Classification (NCBI taxonomy): domain Eukaryota; kingdom Metazoa; phylum Arthropoda; class Insecta; order Hemiptera; family Pentatomidae; genus Piezodorus; species Piezodorus guildinii. The sequence continues at coordinate 171,306,459 of CM041292.1, read as the reverse complement.
TAGATCTGGAAATCTTATAAGCGTATAAATGGTGGGAGCAGTGATGGATGAAATTGGGAAGATCATTGGGAATTAAAAATCAGAGGTGAAATGCTTGTATCCTGGGCCATATCTGCTGAAAGGGCAAGGAAGAAAGATAGAGGATGGTTAGGCATGGTGACAACTTGAGTCCTATTAGAGAGAAATGATTTAAACCAATGAATAGTGCTGTTGGAAAAGGATAGAGACTAGTTTGGAAAAAAAAGATAGAGTGATCAAGTGAGTCAAAAGCTTTTGAGAAGTCCAGAAGTATTAGTACTGTCAGTTTCTTTTCGTCTATGGCGGTATGTATTTCACTAGTGATTTTGAGGAGAGCGGATTGTGTGGAAAAGCTGGGTTGGAAAGCAGATTGGAGAGGATTAAGAAGTTTGGACTTTTTGAGGAAGTTAGACTATTGTGACTGGACTATTCTTTCTAAAGGTTTGGAAAGGTTAGATAGGATGGAAATTGGACGATAGTTTGTAGGGTATTTAAGGTTTGAGGTTTTATTTATAGGATGAACTATCCCTTTTTCCAAGTAGTAGGAAATACAGAATTTTGGAGAGAAAAATTATGTATGAAGAAAAGAACTCCTAGAATATCAGGAAGGCATAATTTTACAGGTATTCCATCTATTCCTATGGAGTTGGTATGAGATTTCATAACAGAGCAGATAATATCAGTACAATACACATTATCAGGGTTAAAAGATGGAACTGTAGAAAACTCGGGAGATGATGGTGTAGAATTATCAGAGGAGATGGATGAGATGTAAGAATTTAATTCATCGGGTGAGACACTTGAAAGACGCGTGAGGAACATGATTAGAACAGTGAGTGTTTGTGGAGGAGTTACCATTTTTACTTGGAATCGGTAGTAGAGGAGAAGGCTTCGTGGAAGTAGTTTGATTTTGTCTGAGTCAGATTGTGGAGTATCCTGAACTGAACACTTGATAGTCATCTGTCAGCCTTGTATGTCTAAAGCGCCAACAGGCTGTCTCATGCCTATTTTGTAAATCTTTTATTTCTGGACTCATCAACCCAAGGAGCAGAGCGGTGATGGAATGGTTTTGAGTGGAGCATGTTTATCTAAGATACTGAGGATTTTGGAAGTGAGAATGTCAACCATTGTGTCAATAGTTGAAAAGGTATAAATTGTATTCCAATTCATGGATTCTATGTCAGGTAAAATATTTTCTCCGGTGAGATTATCTAGGTTTTGGAAAGTTGATGTTTTGGGAAGGAATGTTGAAGTTTGGGAATTGTATGAAATTTGGATATGATCGTGAGATGATAGGAATGGAACAGGCAGTTGAGAAGCAGAAAGGTTTTGCACGGAATCAATGATATTTAGGTCAAGCCAAGTGTCGGAACTGTGATTATGAGGAGTTGGAGCATATGGAAGGATGAACAGGTGAAGAGAGAAGATGTTATGAAGGTAATGTCTATCATTAGGTCAGAAAGGAGGTTGGTGTTAAAATCACCGCACATTATGATATTATTATACAGGGAGATGTAGTTGGTAAGGACAGATTCAAAGGATGGATCAAACGGTATTAAAGGGCATAGAAGAGAGGGTTTACATTTTAGGAGATTTCGACAAAAAGGAATTCAATATAAGGATATTTGGAAGGAGGTAAAATCTCTAAGGCATGGGATTTAGGCTATTATGGACATAAAGACCTACACCTCTGCCAGTCCAGCTAATCCGGTTATGGCAAATTAGGGAATGATTGGGAAGGGAAATGGAAGAGGAAGGGATATAAGGTTTTAACCAAGTTTCGGGAACTGCAATAATGTGGTAGAAGTTGTTGGTAAAGTATTGAAAGAATTCGTCAAAAGGGGCGGGTAAGGACTGGACGTTAACATGCCAGGTGATTAGGACAATAGACATACAGAAAAGGTGGTGGGAAAGTAAACAGAGTGAAAGGGAAGACGCTGGAGCAATAACATGATAAACAAAAAACTTATTAAGGCTTATTAGAATTCATTGTGGATATTATTAGTTGACCGTTGAGAATTACTGGAAGGAATTAGTCCGGGTGGCGGTCATTAAATGAAACAACTGAATAGTTTCAACTATTTTATTGTTTGCCAACGTTTCGACCCCCATTGTGGGTCATCATCAGGGCTAAAAAGATACAAAAAGGATACATTTAAAATAAGATTAAAAATACTATTTTAAAACACTATTGCGCTAGGGAATGTCAATATTATATCAAAAATGGAACTAGATGTGTAAAGAAATCAATTAATTAAATTACAATGATAAAGGTATACTAATGAGAGCTATACAGACCAGATAATGTACAAATATATAAGAAAAAATTACATGAAATAAAAAACATTAAAAAATGGAGTACAGTTAAGATACGCACTGTGTGATAGGCAAGTGGAAACTAGGTACAATTTGGTAGTATGGAATATAGGCAGGTAGATAGGGAAGGACGTACAAATATTGTATTTCAGAAACTATAAAAACGGATATTTCATGTGAAACAACCCAATAAAAAATGTATTATATTATTATCTAAAATAATCACTTAGTTTTATCGGCTTTCATCACTTTGTATTAACTTTTAAAAGCTTATGTATGGGATAATATTTTTTCTAAAATCTTTAGCTTTCCAACAGTATATCATTCATGTATATTACTGCTCTTATGTTCAAAAACAAAAAATTGCTTAAACAAATATTTTTTCAGTTTTCTTCTTTAGTTGCTATTCAAATTCACTCAACGTGCATATTTAGCTGTTATTTATCAATGCTAACAAGTTGATATGGTTTTTTTATAGAACTCACAAAATTTAAGGTACTTTAGAGGAAGAAAATTTATAATATCGGCATTTAAGCCCTCTCAGACTATTTTAATCAGAATGAAACCTACATGATATTAAAGCCCATTAAATTTTACATTGAATTAGGGAGTTTAATCAAAATCGTTAGAGCCGTTTTTGAGAAAATCGTAAGAAGATGCTAAATGCATGGTATAAAATAGATCTTCCGTTCAGCTGCTTTTGACGAAAAAGATTCTGTAACATCTTGTATGTATAGTTGTCTTAAATAAATTAAAGTTTCATAGGACTTTTCGTTTTGGTCCGGGAGTTACTAGACACACACACACACAGACCTTTTTATGGGACTTGGTCATTTGGACTCAGGAGGCCCTAAAACGTGTATTTCCGTCGAAAACTGGAATTCGAAAATTTTCACGATCGCAATACTTTCCCTTACTATATATTTCATATATAGGTAAGTGAAAGTAAAAACAAAAACGCCATGGGTTACGGCTAGTAATTTTATAATAACATACTAAGACCTTCATGCTTCATTATGCCTTTGGAGGTTTTCTAATTATTTCATTTTCAGGATGCTGCATTTACTACTGAGGTTTATCATGTCAATGGAGAAGGTCGTGATGGAGGAGTTGTTTATACCGAAATGCAAGGAGTGGAAAACACTGGGGAAAGAAAAGTGAACCGAGAATTGATGAGAGCTATGTATCCTGGACATTGTGGGTACAAAAGTGTTACCGGTGGTATTATGCATAATCTTAGAACTAGTACCACTAATGAAAAGGTATTTATTATTACCTAAAATATTGTTTCATAGAAACATAATTAAGTAAAATTCGAATTATTCATATATTTCTTCAAGTTCTTTATTGCTAAAATTTGTATAAAATCGATGAATTATGGTACCCTCAGTAATTCATGTTCATTGTTGACATCAGTTCAACATCTTAAAACTCTATTTCCAAAAAAAAAAGAATCTTACTATCATTATTTTTTTAGAAAGGCAATAAGGAGGACTGACTAAGAAGAAATCCTATAAATCTTATTTGTTGACATATTTTATTTCTATTTAAGGCTTTTCTCTACATCTAATGTGAATTAGGTTTCAGTTTGGCTTAGATAACAGCTCTGAAAAGGCCCAACATGTCCTTCTATCAAATAAATCATTTTCGGTTTAGCTCTTTGGGTCTATATTGACACTTATTTGTCCATTTATAATTTTCCTCCATTAGACATTTGGAAAACTAGCAACAATAACCCTCTAAGTAAAGAACTAGCCAAAATTTGTGAGTAACCATTTATAGGAAAGTATTTTAGAGACTTATATGTATTAATATATTTTGTATCAATGACATTTTTTTTTAAAGATGATTTAAAAAAAAAATATACATTATTAAGTTTTAAATTGCATGAGTGCATTTTGATTTCTGCTTCTTTTGAACTTTTCATAGATATAGAGATCGTTTATTTGGTTCAGAATCCATTTTTTGAATTGGATGTTTGATCATACATGAATTTTTTTGATTTTTATTGAACTTTTCATTGATTTGGAGATTGCGATTTTGGGGAAAAGCTATGGATGTTGTATGGTTGGGAGAGGTAGTGGTCAGACAAATTTTTTTTATATTCAATAATTGCATTCTATCTGTATTGAAATCTGATAGATATTAATACTCCTAAAGCTGTATACTTTTTCTCTCATTGATTTTTTTTTCCAGGTCCGTGAGTATCATAAAAAATATTATCGACCTGAAAATTTGTATTTAATTGTTGTTGGAAATATAAAGGCTGCCCAAATTCTTGATGCTTTAAAACCTTTTGAAGAGAGAATATTATCAAAAGTAAGTTTTTAGTTGTAACATTTATTTATTTATTGGTGAAATTTGATTGTTGATAATTAATGTTTATTGAAAATATATAGTATAATGCTTCAAGTAATAATTTATTTTGTGTAATTCTTGAAGAAGAATAAATGCGATAAGCAGATTAGCTATATTATTTACATGACATGAATAGATATCAGGATGCTGCAGCCTTCTGACATTAATATTAATATTTAATATTTAATCATATTTAATAAGTATGCATTGCATTATATCTATGTTTTATCCTTAAATCAATTTTTTGATATATTATACCCTTATCATTACCTGTTCATTCAGTATTAATGTTTATCCCATTGTGAAGTCATTTTTACCCAAAAGGAGGTTTTCTGTTTTCCTTGTCACCTTTTCGGTATGTCGATTTTTTTAATAAACGGTACTCCTATTAAATGTCGATCAAACATCTATTTTAGGGTATTTATTGATTTTTTGAGTAAATAGCTTTACTGATTTTTTTGTAAACTTATTCAGTGTTTTGGTTCCTGACCTCATAATGATGAGAAAAAAAAAATAATAATAAAAAAAATTGGGTTAGTCCTACACACGATTATTTTATGTGCAGTATCCCTATATGTAATTCAGCAGATGTTGGGCCTTGAGCAATTTTAGCAACAATTTGATATTATTTTTGTCATTGCTCAATAAGGGTGCTGTATCAGGCTTATTCCTGATCTGTTTAAATATGACTGGTAAAAAGGACATTCCTCTAATATGTGTCTGACAGTAAGTGGGCTGTTACAATGTTGGCACTTTGGGGGTGACTATTTGATGATGGGATGTAGATGTGTCAAGTTAGTATGGCCTTTTCCCAAACTAACTAGGACAACTTTCTCTCTGTGGCTTGAGCAATTGGATGAGCTTGAGCGATTTATTTTGTTTTTTTTAAAGGGTCAGTTTTTTTTAAATTACTGCTGACCTTGACGTTGCTATGTCACCTATGGCTGTGGTGACTCTTGCTTTAGGTCAGCCTCCCAAAGATTTTGGATTCCCCTGAGGGGACGGTAACATTTAAACTACTACAGATGACACTATGTAAATCACACTGAGAAAATGAAGAGAACTTAGAATATCAGTGTTATTGATAGAATTGTATTTTATTATTTTTTGCAACAGGGTAGCAGACCAGATAATTTTATTCGACCTTGGCAGGCTCCAGTTTTGCCTATTTCTTCATCTATTGACATAAATGTTCCTTATCCAAATGATGAGGAAGATAATGGATTGGTGTATATTGGATGGAGGGGACCTTCTGCTGTAAATGACTTTTATAGGTATTATTAATAATAATAATAATATATTATTATATTGATCCTCTTTTTTAATAAAATTAATTTATTGATTGGTATAAAAATCAGGCTTATAAAAATAAAAACTTTAAAAAAAACTTTGTTTACTAACTTGTACTTTGAAGTCAATTCATTTGAATAGAATGTTTCAGACTTATTATGTTAATTTAAAATTATTAGTAGAGAAATATAATTATATGATTTAGGTGATTTTATTTTTATTTCCCACTGATTATTGTTTGTTAAGAGGATATTGAAATAAAAAACAACAAACATTTGGGAATATATTATTGGGTTTCCGAAAAGTTCGTAGAGGTTCTTAAAATAAAAATTTACCTTTTATTTTTTCTACTAAAAATGAATCACAAAGCTAATGTTTATTTATATGCCTTTAATCCTCATGGAATTGACTATGTTTACACACCGAATTCGTTTTTATTAAGGCTCAGTAGTGTAGTTTATTGCAAACCAACCAGAGTGATGATTCAGTTCATTTTCGGCATACTATGCTGTTCTTTTTAAATTAGGGAAAACGCAGCCCAAAATGCAAGAAAGGCAATTTCTGATAGCACGGTTCAGAAGTGGTTTTCACGGTTTAGATCAGGAGATTTCCACTTGGAAGACCTACCCCAGGCTGGCCGGAGTTCAACTCGATCGACCGTTTTTGATCATCTAAAGAAAGCCGGGTACATCTGTCGTTACGACGTTTGGGTTCCCCATGAGCTCAATGAAAGGAACCTTATTGAAAGGATTTCATGTTGTGATTTGCTGCTGAAAAAAAATGTAGATGATCCATTTTTGAAACGAGTTCTTGTTGCTGACGAAAAATGGATTCTCTGCATTAACACCAGCTGAAAAAAATCTTGAAGATTGCCAGGTATGACGCCACTCACAACACCAAAGGCCGGCTTGCATCCAAGAAAGGTGATGCACAGTATTTGATGGAATTGGAAGAGACCCATACATTTAGAGCTCCTTCCACAAAACTAAACTATAAATACGGACTTTTACTGCGCCCAGTTAGATTGATTGAAGGCAGCAATTGAAGAGAACCGACCAGAGTTGGCAAATCAGAAAGGAGAGCTATTCCACCAAGACAATACTAGGTTCCATGTGTCTTTAAGGACTCGGCAAAACTTATTAAGCTTCAGATGGGAGGTTTTACCTCACCCACCATACTCTCCTGATGTTGCTCCTTACGATTTCCATATTTTCTGTTTCCTCGAAAATGTTCTATAAGGGAAATCCTACTCTTCAGAAGATTACATCGTAACGGACCTTTTATTGTTCTTCAGGAGTAGGGACAGTAATTTTTGGAAAAAAGGGGTAATGGACCTTCCAAGCCGCTGGGAAAGGGTAATCGCTAACAGTGGTAACTATTTTGTAGATTGAATAAATAAATTTTAAGCTGTTCATCAATTTTAATTTTTGTCCAAATTTCTTTATGAACTTTCTGGACAACCTAATACATTTTTGTATCTTTCTCATTAATAGATATGAATAATGTTATGATCTTTTGAATTTCCTAATGGAATGGCTAGGCTATATAAAAGCGGTCATTTTTTTTTTTTTTTTTTTTTTTTTTCGCTTTTTGAAGGGATAGAGGAGTAATTCTAAATTTTGCCAATACTTGATGTTATATGTTGGGTACTAAGTTGTTGAACTAGTCCTAAATAACAAAATGGAAGATGTATCCGGAACTGGGAAAAATATAGATGTTGGCCAGCAAGTATGGATTCGAAGAACATGCGGGTTACTTCAAGAGGCCTTTATTACTAATATAGAAAAGAGTGATAAGAATAACTACCGAATTGTGTCCGTTGAATGGGAGGAAAATACCGGCATTGTTTCTGGAAAAACTGTGATCGACAGTGAGCTTTTCATAAATTGTATTCAAGAGGGCTCACATAAAAATGATGAACATTTGGATCCTAAACAGCAATGTTTAACAAAAGATAACTCTTGGCACATTTGTTTGATTTGCCATCAATCATTTAAGAGTAGTCGTGGGCTTGTAATTCATACTTCAAAGAAGCACCCGATAGAAGCGAATAGGATTAAGTTGGGAAGGATAGAAAGGAAGAATGAAAGTGAAAAGGTCCAAAGCTCAACTGAGAACAACATTGGGTTAGATGTTAAAAAGTGGGCGGACACATTTAAAGATCTGCTTAAGGCTCCTTTAAATTCTGAAAATTTTGATAAAAACATGAGGGACTTTCATTGTTTTCTAAGAGAAACTAATAAAACTCTCCCAGGTCCAAAACATCCAGCAGTACGTTTTTACCAAATGCGTAAAACGAAAAAGCTTGCAATGGGGGGAAAGGGTGAACGAAAGGCTAGCAATCCCCAAAGATCCAACAAGGCCGCAAGGGAAAGGAGGCATGAACAATATGAATACGACTTGGCCCAATACAAATACTACAACTGCAGGAAGAAAGTGCTTCAGAGTGTAATGAATGAAAATCGCCCAAAGCAGTGTCCCATCGCGATTGAGAAGGTTGAGGATCATTTCAAATCACTTTTTGAGATAAAAAATGATAACGAAAAAGAAGACTACCCTTCATCACCAGGTATTCCTAACGTGCAATCAATTAATTTGAAAACAGTACACAGGGTAATAAAAAATATATCTTTGGACACATCAGCCGTTTCAGATGGAGTTCTTATAAGAACAATAAAGAAAATAGGAATCGCACATATAATGAAAACAATAGTAGAAATAATACTGAAATTTGGACACGTCCCCGAAATTCTCCGCTGTGGACGAACAGTTTTAATTTATAAAGGAAAAGGGAATAGCAAGGAAATATCCTCTTGGAGACCGATTACAATTTATCCCATCGTGAGGCGTATCGTTGAAAAAGTTCTTCACTTCGAGCTTCGAAAGCAAATTTCATTCCACCCAAGCCAGAGAGGTTTCATTATTGGCCAACCAGGGTGTCATGTCAATGCCAGAATAATTGATGCTATTCTCAGGGATGCAAAAAGTAAACAAGAAGATGCGGCAGTTGCATTCTTAGATGTGACTGGAGCATTTGATAACATCGGACACGGCCATATCTTGAAATCTTTGGAGTCGAGAGGAGTTTTGAGCGACTTAAGAAAAGCGATTGAGGGCCTATTGTGTAAAAACACGATAAAAATCAATCTTGGGATCAATAAAACAAACGGTATCCATGTTTTGAGGGGAGTACCTCTGGGTGGGCCACTTTCACCAGCGCTGTTTAATCTAAGTATAGATTCTCCATACACAGAGCTCTGTGATTAGGTAGCTAATGAGTATGGATATAAATTACTCCCAAACCACGACTAAGATTTACTCACAGGTTTTGCGGATGATCAAGCCGTGACCTGTCACAATGTGGAATCTGGAGAGAGAGCCATCAACTGCGTCCGTAGAATACTTGGAGAGCTAGGATTATCTGTTAATGCAAACAAAAGCATAGGTATAATCTTGAAAAATGGAAAGTTGGTTGGGTCAAAGTTTTGTTTGGATACGGGAGAGGAAATCCATTCTATTCAAGATAAAGATTTCATCAAATACCTGGGTTGTAGATTTTCGAGGGAATTAGAATTTGATGAGGAATCCGTCGGTAGGCTGAATCGAGATATGGAAAACCTTGTAAATTCTAATCTTCTAAAGCCTGACCAAAAAATAAACATTGTAAATAGATATGTTTTTCCTTCCGTGATATACCCGCTGCAGACTGCACCACTAACAAAACTGCACCCATCTTTGTTAGAGGCAATCGACGTCATAATTCGAAGATGTATAAAGGCTATCATAGGATTGCCAGCCAACTCCTGCTCTTCTATGCTGTACTCGCCACGACGATACAGGGGTCTTGGGTTTCTGCGTTGTCAATGGGAAGCTCCTCTTCTGCATTGGGCGATTTCTCAAAGATTGGCCAGAGTAACAGACGCCCTGTTTCAAAATATTTTCAACTTAACGGAGGAGATCCGCGAGTGCACCAAACTACTGCGGATTGAGGGAAATGCTATGGAGGCCCCTCTCACGGTAAAGAGAGTGAGACAGTTCTTGAGGGAAAAGTCTTTTGAGGAGTGAAGCCAGTGCAAGTGGCAGGGTGTAGGCGTGGTCCATTTTAAAGCCAACCTGAGCGTAAACAGGTTTATGTTCGATCAAAAGATGTTAACAGGATCAGAGTGGACCAACGCACTCAAGCTACGCACCACTTCGTGGAGTCCCTGGATCAAGATGCCAGGGTAACGAGGCTGTTGGACCCCTCTGCCGCAGATGCGGTCAAGAGTTAGAAACCCCTTCACATGTGTTGGGAAAATGTCCACATAACATGCTTCTCGTTACCCGCCGTCACAACCGCATAAAGAAAGAAATAGCAGAACTTTTGGAAATGAAAAAATTTAAATGTTTTCAGGAAGTTTTTTGCCTTGATACAGATGGGTCGACAAGATTTGTGGATATCTTGGCATTTAATGCCACAAAAAATGAAGCACTGATAGTGGACCCCACTATCAGATATGAAACAAATGACCAGGAACAAGGCAAGAGGATTCAAGAGGAGAAAGAGAACATTTATACAAAATGTATTCCATATCTGAGGGAAAAATTTTGTGAGGAGTTCGGCGAAAGGGAATTTAAAGTCGTGGGACTTTGGTTCGGAAGCAGAGGGACCATCCCAGTAGCCACTGGATTATTTTTAGAGAACTATGGACTCGGAAAAAATGAGATGCCAATCATGGCGGAGACCATAATCTTGGACTCACTGGGAATCCTGCATCACCATATATATTGAGGCTGGTCTGGATTTTCAGATGTCCATGATCGGTTTCTAAATTAGTAAAATATATGTATTTCCTATTTGGCTGAATCTCTCTCTATCTTTTTTCTTTAAGATTGTCTTCGGGATTGATGCGGTAGGCTGTGTACTGTAGCAACTCAGCGAAGTTGAGCAGCAGATCCAAATTGGAATTTCCTCCTCTAGAATAAATAATAAGGTTTCCCTACAAACTTTTTAAAACTTTATTTTTGATTGTTAACAATACTTTTCAGTTACTTTTATTTTTATTTATGATGAAGGTATCTTTTATAAGGTTTTCAAGGATGCTACATTCGAATATGCAATCAGATTTGTGATTGCGCATGCGCGTTATGTATTTTGATTATTTTTATAGTTATTAGTAATGGAGGTATCTTTTGTTAGGTTTTATAGGACACTATTTCCGAATATGCTATCAGATTTCAGATTGCGCATGCGTGTTTCATGTTTTGGTTACTTGTATAGTTGTTATCAATACATGTATCTTTTATTAGGTTTTCAAGGACGCTATTTCCGAATATGCTATCAGATTTTCGATTTTGCTTTTTGTGTTTCGATTACTATTATAGGTGTAATTGAGTTTTCAAGGATGCTATCTCAGAATATCAGAATAACAACTATATATATTTAAAAAAAAGAAAAATAAATTAATTGATTGTTGTTGGGCTTTTAAGTGTTATATATTTATAAAACTTTTAATATTAGACTAAATTGTATTGACTCGTTTTGATTATTTAAAAAAATTAAAATTTCAAAGGCGATATGCGATATAATTAGGATTAGTAATTGAATAAATTAAACTTAGAAGGCGATATGCATATAAATTAGGATTAGTGATTAATTAATTAATTTAGGATTAGTATTTAATGAACTAGTAATGGTATACATTAATTAATAAATTATTTCTAAATATAAATATGATATTTTTGTAAAAAAAAAAAAATAGTATGCTTTGTTGATGAGGGAATTTTAATTAATTTCTTTTTTTAAATATTTATAGTTGTTATTCTGATATTCTGAAATAGCATCCTTGAAAATCCAATAACAACTATAAAAGTAATCGAAACATGAAACGCGTGTGCGCGTCCGAAAATCTGATAGCATATTTGGAAATAGCGGCTTTGAAAACCTAATAAAAGATATATGTATTAATAACAACTATAAAAGAAACCAACCATGAAACGGGCATTCGCAATCGTAAATTTGATAACATATTCGAAAGTAACATCCTTAAAAACCATATATCAGATACCTCCATTAATAAAAATTAAAATGTAATAGAAATGCGCATTCGCGATCACAAATCTGATTGATATTTGAAAGTAGCATCCTTAAAAACCTTATAAAAGATACCTCCATTAATGAGATACTAAACCTAATAACTCATCGTTAATTTATTAATAAGATAGATACCAAAATGTATTTATTTGAAACACCAATTATTTTTTTTAGAAATTTAATAATTTTTTAAATACATATTTAGTAAATATTATTTTTTGCTGAATTATTGTACATTAAAACAATTTTTATTAGTTAAATAATTTTTTATTCAAATAACTAACTTAAAATATGACAGATAAATTCAATTTATTTATTATTTGCGAACGACAGATAAAATTATTCATTATTCGAAAGTTTCGAATAACAGATGATTCTCATCAGATAAAAATTTATTCGAATAACGAATAAATAATTTATCTGTTGTCCATTATTTGATATTCTCGAATAACGGATGATTTGTCTGCAGATAAAAATTTATTCTAATAACGAATAAATTATTTATCTGTTATTCGTTATTCGAATAATTTTTATTCGAATAACGCCCAACTCTGGTCCATAGTAACATGTTGCGTTAAATGTAAGATGAGATGAATTAAACTCTTCAATTAAGCAGAACATAATAAAGATGTTGGAATAGACTATGTGGTGGATGTGGAACCGCTAGATGAGTCTGATCTTGAAGATGCCATTAAACAAGCTTAAAAATAACAAAGAACCTGTACCCAATCCACAAAAAAAAAAAAAAAAAAAAAAAAAAAAAAAAAACAGAATGTGAGAACACCCTTGGCTTCCTTCTCTCTTTGTGCATTTAATGTTTTATTGAAAATTTTCTATACAAAGCTCACACTGTTTGCAGAGAGAGAGAACTAGTTTCAACCAAGGTATGTATCAGGCAATTTTCAGGAATGACAGTCCATATTATAACAAATTTTTTTATTAAGGATTGTGCTTTTGTCATGCGCAATCTGTTGGTATACTTTAAAAGAGCCTATGATAATGTGAACCAATACAAACCTTATCAAGCCCTGAAAGAGATGAGTATACTCAAGAAGATCTCGTATCTTTTACAAGATGGAGAGGACAATCCTATGAAACATCTCTGCACCTATTAAAGTATTTGAAATATGGAAGAGACATAGAAACTTTATAAGCTCTTCAATATGTTAGATATCGCCAAGTTTTGGCAGCTTAAATAGACATGCCTTGTATTAAGAATGGAGGAAATGTTGACACCCAAGAAGATCCTCAGTTAGGAAATTGATAGTACTAGAAGAGTGTGGAGTCTACACCTGAGGTGGATCGAGCGTTAGCTGAATCTTCTCAGTTTTCAGGACGGAAGATGCTGTGTAGGATAAGGACTAACTGGATTGTGAGGTGTTGTACCAGATAATAATAATATTCTGAAAATCAGTCTACATTTGTTATAAAATTTAATATGTTCTTATTTTAGTTTTATCAAAGGCTATCTGGTTAAAGATAATGGATAATGTTTCTTTAAACCACATAAATATGACTCAAATGTTTGTCTGTTGAAAAAAATTTCAATGGAATAAATTAATAACATTCTTAATAACAGAATAAAAGTAATTACTCTCTTATTTTCATTTTACCTCAGTGGAAGTCAAGGATAAATGGACCATGGAAGGATGCTTTTTCCTTTCTTGTTTTAATTCTTGATTTTATTGGAGAATAGCTTCCTTATTGTGGCTACCTAATGGAAAAAACTTTGTCTCCCCAATGTTTATAGTATCCATTTTCCTTGAAAACATAAATTCACTTTTATTAAATTTATCCTTTTATATTATTAAGATACATTATTAAGATATTGAATTAATTATTGTTACATTAAATACAAATAAACTAAAGAAAAGGTAATTTAGAATCCAGGTAGTTCAATTATTCATCAAAAACCTGTGTCTCCAAGATCCTCCCTTTGTTGGGAATATTAAGCGACTTCCTAATTTTAAATTATCATATTTAGATTATTAGTTACATAATACAAACATATAATGAAATACTTGACCTGAATATTTGATAATGAAAAATGTATTACAATTGTGATAAATAGTTTTATTAATTGGTTTTCATTTTATGTTCTCTAGGATGACTGCATGTTCTGTGTTACTTAAGTATTTGACTGACACCTCTGTTAGCCCTCTTCCCAAAGAATTTGTTGATGTTCCAGACCCCTATGCTAGCAAGGTATTGAAATTTATTGTTTAACATAAAATCATAATAATTTGTTTTTTACTTTATCTAAACAATACAATAGATCAGCTATAGAATATCATATATTTTTTTATTATTATATTGATTTTTTGAGTATGTTATCATCGGCAAAAATGTAAAATCACAAGTCTGTACATTTAATTTAAAAAGCACCACCTCCCACAGATTTCAATTTTTAATGTGGATTTTGTAGTTACATGGTTTCACACTGTTGCTTAAGATATCTATGTTAGTTATGTGCTTTTTGTATTGTAATAAATACTGTTTAAATTTAAATATGTCTTTGGAAGATTTAAGGACGGAAATATAACAGTTTATTTGAATGAGATTACATGCTCATTTTACAAAATTTCTTGTCTTTGTTTAATTTTATTTATTTGAAATACATAACCATCTCTTGTTGTTAGCAGTTGTAAAAATTGATAAATTTGAAATAAGAATAACATGTATAATCATCTAGCCGACCCTACAAACGTTGTTCTGTCTTAACTACTATATGGCGTTGATAATATGGAATCTGTTAAACTGCCTTACATATTTAAGAGAAAGTGAATAGATAAAATATAGGATATTATATAGCAAATTGTTTATACTACCATATGACTCTCGAAATACTTTGTCAGCTCTGTCATTCCCCCATTAACTTTTTTAATACATACCCGAGCTTCCAAGCTTCTTTAATCTGTTTCAATTGAAAGCTGCCAACGTATTTTACATTAAGCAAGTGGTGGTAAAAGTTTATTGTTCTTCAACATTCTTATGTTGAAAATTGGCATATAATTTTCTTTTAGCGAAATTGGACTAGCCGTTCAAGTGTGATGACATGACAAAGGGAAATAGGGATTCATTTATATTTTTGAAATTTTGGTGAGTCTCTTTTTAAACATGCATTAATGCATTCGCCAACAACTGCTGCCATCTTCATGTTTAGGTTAGAAATTTTTCAAACAACCCTTGATTACATTTTGAAACTTTATAAAATTAGGCATACTGTTCTGTTTTTATTTTTAAGATAGTAAATGGATTTTTACAAATATTTTTGCTTTTTTAACTTTTATCAACTTTTTAACTAACTATTCTTATCTTCTTTTTGTGAACACCGAAAACTTTTTCATTTGTTCATCCTCATTGTTTTTCTATTAAAACATCTGAAAAAATAATATCAAAAACTTACATGTTTCAGGTTTGGTATTCAATGATTGAAAACTCTGAATCTTTACTTCTTTTAAATTTTGATAATGTGCCTATTGAAAAGCTCGATCAAATAAAGCCAAAGTTAAATAGTGTTTTATCTTCTATTCTGCAATCTAAAAATCCAATTGATATGAAGAGGCTCTCAACTGTGATCAATCGTCATAAGTTAGAAATTTTATCAAATTTAGAAAATTCTCCTCATGACTGTATTGCATTCATGGTGATTGGCTATGTTCTTTATGGAAATGCTCCTGAAGATGTAAGTATTTGTGAAGCCTATCTGTATATTTATGTTGTTTTGAAAGAATTTTATATAAGTTAAATCTCATTCTTGTTTCTAGTCTCAGACTTGACAAACTGTCACTCATGTAATAAACTTGCCTCAGGATATGACTGTGTATGTATATGGTGCATGTCCATTAAATAATAAACGTTCAATGATTATAAATTATCAATATTAAAATATATATTTTTTTATTATTTTTTGTTTTAAAGTCAGCATTAAATCATTGAGACTGTTTCATTATTTTTTCTTGACGACTATCCAGACTATCTTCCTTCTGAATTTCTCAAGAGTCAATTATTGATATTAACTAAAAAAAAGTTTTGTTCAAACTAAAGAATAAAATTCAAGTGAGGATATTTCAAAAGAATGTTTAAAAAATCAACAAAAATGGGCCTTTCACCAATACAAAAAAAAGAAAAAAAAAAAAGAAATGGAATGACATAAAAAATCTTAGTTTACAGGTAGGAAGCAAGCTGTGCATAATTAATACATATACGTAGTTACAAAGTTGAGAATAACCAATTTATTGGTAACTAAATTTTATTTCTGAATATTCCAAAGAACTAAATTGGTTTGACATTTTTTTATATATCACTATTATTGTGAATATTTATTGTTAATTTAAAACAATTTAGTGTTAAATTTCATATTCTAACACTATTTTATTATTTGTAATCTCTGCACGGATCATCTCTTTTAATTACCATACAGTTCAACATTGGTATACATTGTACATATGTATTCTATATATATTTTTAAGTAATGTTTTTCATGTATTTAGCTGGACGATCGGCTGAATCAAGTGAAACTCATTGAGAAGCTGCTGACTGAGCCAGTAGAATTTTGGACTGATTTATTACGTACTTATCTGGTTGAAGGATATTGTGTTACTGCTAAGGGAATACCTAGTATTAATGAGCAAAGAGAAATGAGGGAACAAGAAAAAAACAGAATCGAAGAATGTGTTAAAAAATTAGGTCCTGAAGGTTTAAAAAAGAAAGAGGAAGAACTTGCAGCAGCAATGACTATTAATGAAGTATGGTATTGGTTATATAAATTATCTTTATGAAGTATTTAAAACTAAAGACCTTATTTATTTTTTCTAGATTCCACCCCCCGATGGGATGCTACGCTCTATTCCAATATCCTCAATTGATTCTATACATTTTCATACAATAACTAGTACCACAAGTGAATCAAAAGTTCAAGATCCAAGATTTAATCTAACTGATGTCCCAGTGTACATGCAACTTGACCATTTACAAACTAATTTTGTTTATGTAAGTAATGTTGACCTTATAGTCTTAATAATAATTACGCAGCTATAATGTGTATTTATAAAAGCACGTTACCATTCACTCTCTGAATTTTTGAGATACCGCAATGGCCAATTGGGGTATCTCAAAAATTAGAAAGGTTATAATGATTGGTTTGGGATAATTCTTCATCTAAGGGCTTGAAAAAAATATGTCTTAAATTAAAAAAAAAAATATTTTTTGAATAACTCAAAAACTATACATCTCCTAAAAATTTTTTTTTTTTTTTCAGGTTATCGCTTTGTTAGATTCTAGTTCTGTAGATGATAAATTGAGACCATACATACCCTTGCTTTTGGATCTGCTACAGGAGTCACCTGTAAAACGAGGCAATACATTGTCCCTTATCAAGAAATAGTATCACAACTGGAAGAAGATACTGTTGCCACAGTTTTCAGGGTTGGGCTTGATTCAAGTTCCAGATTTCAAGCTGGCCCATTTTCATCCACAATTAGTGTAATTCTTCAGGTACAGAAAAATACGTTTAATTTCTAGTTTTTTTTTTTCATACATTTTGACACAATCTTTAATTAGTTTACATATATAAAATATAACAACTGTAATAACAAATACTACTAGTTCTAGACTAAAAAGTGAAAATCATTCTCTTTTGGTGTTACACTCAAATCTTTGTGAGTTGGAGAATCCTGACGAAGACCCGTAATTAGGTTGAAACTTTTGTTGAACAATAAATAGTTTTCACTATTTTTTTTTCACTTATTGATGTCAACCGAACCATCTGTTCTTTCATAATAATGATGTTCTAACATTAAGATGATTAATTAATCTTAAGTAATACTCTTTCTTGAAAATCCTTAAAACGTGTCTGTACACTCGATTATTGTTGTCTACGTAATCTACTGTTACAGTTCTGAATTAGTTTTTATTAGCAATTTTAAACTGCTAAAGCTTTTTTTATCGTTTATACTTTTGTTTTAGAGTTTAATGAGTTTAGATTAACAAGTGATTCTACTATTCTGTTATAGGTAGAACCAAAGAAATTTGAACAAGGAATAAAATGGATTCAAGAGCTACTCTATAGCACAGTCCTGACTGAAGAAAGGGTTAAAGTACTTGCAACTAAAATAGTTAATAATGTCTCAGAAATTAAAAGAAGGGGTAGCACTATGGCTTATGATCTCATGAGAGGCTTGCTGTATGGAAAGAGTAAGTTTATAGTTTGAATACTTTATTTAAGAACTCTTCCTGTATTAGAGTTTGGTAATTTCCTCTTGAATTCATTCAAAGAACTTAGCTCTCATTCAAGAAAAAAGAGAAGTAGGTATATTCAGTAGCTATCACAATGACTCTGTACTCCTTACTCTTCCCTCTTACTTATTTTTACTGATCAAGCTGACTCTCTCATGAATGATTCTGTCCAATCTATGGCCTTTAGTTGCTTTACCCAATAAGAGCTAGCTGCATTAAGGATAGTGAAAATGAACCAGTGGTAAATGAATTTTTCTGCTCTGAAATGCCTCAAGAGATCGTTATTTTTATCTCTCTCATGAAAATGTTCAATTCTTGTCTCTTTAAATGAATCTTCCTATTATTACTTCTACGGATCGATAAACAGATAAATATATTTATATATGTTGAGTGAATTCGATGATTTTTGCTCTTTCCTCCTGCCAATGAAAGAAAAACTTTTTTTGTTTTTGAACCTAAAAACAATAGTATAGATGTATAATATACCATTGGAAAGCTTAAAGATTTTAGAAGAAATATTATCTTATACACAAAGTTGTAAATGTTAATAGAGAGTGATAAAAAGCTGATGAAACTAACTGATTGTTGTAGGTGATAATATAATAGATTATTTATAAAAACACATGTTTCTATTGAAACTCAATGTAATTAATTGTTTAATAATTTATTTTCATCTCTAAATGTGTTTAAAAATTCTTAAATTGTCTGCAGTTTTCTCCTTCTTTTGGTTATAAAATTCTTTCATATTCAACCATTTCTTATCAATACTAGTTGAAATAATTAATTATTTCTAATCAACAAAATTCAAGGTACTATAGAGGAAAAAAAATTGAAAAATTGCCATTTAACTCTGTTACACTATTTCAATCAGAATGATAGCAAAGTTCTTTTAATTTTAATCAATTTAGTGAGTTTGATCAAAACTGTTAGAGCCATTTTCAAGGAAATGTTAAAAAGGTGGAAAATTCACGGTATAAAGTGGTACTTCTGGCATGACTATTTTGATGATAAAGTTGCTGTAACATCACAGGCATATACCTATCCTTAATATGAAATTTCATTTTCGTACGACTTATCATTTCACAAACCCACACACCTTTTAGTGGGACTTGGTCATTTAGGCTCAAGGGACCCTTAAAACATGCATTTGTTTTGAAAACTCAATTTCGAAAATTTTCATGATTGCAATACATTCTCTTAAAATATTTTTCATGCATAAGTAAATTAAAGTAAAAAGAATTATTAAAAAAAAACCCTTTTTTTATGTAGTCATGCAATCCTAAATGTTTAGACTTTGAACTTCTGTTATTTAGTGATTTTCTCTTTAACATGCAATACTACTTCAGTATTGAATCCTTTACTTCTTAAGTACATACAAATTAATTGATAAATGAATGTATATGTATACACAATCAGTGTCTAAGAATACGTTATGACTTACACCTCTTTTATAATGAATTATATAACCAATCAAAAATGATTATAAGTATTATGTATCCAAAAGTATTCTATAAAGACATTATACTGATTGATAAAAGAACGCATCATTATTATAATTTTGTGTTCTTATGTTGTACATCCATCTTATTGTTTTTCAAATAATTGTTTTCTGTTCTCCATTTTCAGGAAGTAATCATCATGCTATTAGTGCTTTGCGTCAATCCAAGATTCTGTCATCCGTGCTTTTAAAACTAGAAAAGGAAGAAACTGCTTCAGAAGTAATGAAGGATTTAGAAAATCTGAGATCTATTCTCACTCTTCCTTCTAATATGGTTATCCATATGTCAGCAAATCTTGATATTCTTTCTTCACTTTATCAGAATCCTCCCAGCATGTTGACTAATTTGATTCCCAAAAATGTTACTCCAGTAAAAGGAAGGTTTGTGATTTATGTTTTTTGTTTGAAAATTAGTTACTTTTTATTGTAGTTTTGAAAGCCTTCAAATAATTTTAAATATTAAAAGGTAATAGTGAATAGGAAGGATGTTTTTTGTGTGAGTTATTTTTTCTTCAACTTGATACATCTTGTGTTATCCATTAATATCCATGGATTAGAAAATTGGTGTGAAAAGAACTAATGTTTCTAAAATGACATTAAATATTTTCTGACTGTGGCTGTTTAAGAACATCAAGGAGCTTTGGAAGCTTTGGTGAACCTAGCTACATTTGTGCTCACTTTTGTTTCTGGCTAGTATAATTTTTTCTAAATTATTCTTAATCTTTAAATGCTCTTTTTAGCTAAATAATGTACTAAGTATAAGAATAACCATCCCAGCTCTCAAAAGATAGAATTGAAATACCTTGCATTTATAGTATATAAACATTATTATTTTTCATTATAGTACATGTTTGCAAACAATTTTAATTTAAACAATATTTTGTTGCCATAAAAGTATCATAAGTATTTTTGAACATCTATTTGAAGGTACTAAGTTACTTTATTAAAGTTTGATATTTCTCCAAACTATGACATTTTTTTAAATATTACCATACTCAATGTTATTTATGACCTACCTAGTAATAATGTTTTGTTTTTTCCAGGTTAAGGCCTGTTCCAGATTGGAAATTGTTGCAAGAGAGAGATGCAAGGGACTCCTGTGTTGCTGGCATTGGTTCAGTGGAATCAGCTTTTTTTGTTCAAACTGTACCTGGTATCACCGACTTTAATGATTCTGATCTCCCTAAAATTCTTGTCTTTTTCCAGTATATTTCACAAACAGAGGTATGATGATTTTATAAATTTAGTATTTCCCACAGAAAATTGAACTAAAAGCGCTACCCAGGCATGAACTAATGAGTTACTATTTACAAAAATAAGGTGCTTCCATAAACTAAAGTTATTACAAATATGCAAACATGTAAATTTAGGTCGACCGTAATGGTTCAAATTCTGCCCCAATAAATCATAACCTTGGTCTGTTCTTTAATCCACCAACCATTTGTTTTTATTAATTCGTATCTAATAATTGTTTTAATAATGGTTATTTATTGCTAGTTACTTTATCACCGCTTCAGGATTCCTCACAAATAACCGCTTACATAAACTTTACTGTATGTTTGATCATTAGGGGGTTAATCCAGTCTAGAGATATCTCTTCTTGCTGTTTACTTCAGGGTGGCTAATTTATCAGTGCTTCTAATCATTGGGTATTGCTTGACACACTTTGTAAGTGTTTTATCCCATCACTCCTCAGAAACATGTGAGAGCATGTTTCAAGTAAGTTGTCTGTTTTAAGTATTTTCTGAGCTTACTTTTATTCAAGCTTTAAAGTAGCTCATTCTGTCTACGCTAGTAGCTTTACGAGCACGCCAAAGTGGATAATCCACCCTTCAGCTGATTTTGCTGGTAGAGTTACTTTGTGTCTTGTGACCTTCATTTTTTGTCAAACTACCCAACATTTGACCTATTGTGCAGTGTATTTATTCATTAGAAGCCAAAAATATTCACACGCCATTAATTGTCCAGTAGCCCTTACTCCAAAGTGACAAAGTCTGAATACTATATCTGTATACATCAGATACATTTTTTTCATATGCTAATTAGCAAATAAATTCTAGTGGAAGTCCTAAATTTTGCCTATCCAGGTTTTTTTAGGAAGGGGGTCTGTGACAATGTGGCTAGCACACTAGTCTTTCACGCCAAAGGTTGTGAGTTCGAATCCCAGTCCTGGGAGGAGTTTTTCAAGCATTTAATTAAATCGGAATTCACCCACAGCCTCTCCCCCGGCGATGTGAGACCTGTCAGCCAGCTGATGGCCACTCACAAAAATAGGCCTAGGGAATGATGACTCTGCTCTATAAAATTTTATCGAACAACGTGAGTGTATTCTCCCAGTAGATTACACCGCACGGCCAAGGAAGGGCCTACATGGCCTGTCGCGATACTGGGAAAAAAAATCTTTTTTTTTTTTTATTTTGCATCGGAATTTCACAGATACTTGACTGGTAAGGTACAAAATCTTAATTGGAGTATCGGTTGGCTCAAAAGGATCTGGGCTTATATGAATCCTCTATGCAGATCTGTCATTTTCTCCTGGTCATTACTATGGGTGAGTTCCTTAACACAAGACGAAGCATTTGTCATTTGAGTTTCTGTTCATCAATGTGCTAAAGTGATTAGGTTTAGCCACATTATTTTGACTGCTGATGCTGAAGAGACCCACTAATGTATAACACTTATGATGCTACAGTTGTGCTGTACATATCAAACATTTCCTTTCCACAATGACTTGCTGAAAGTGATTGCTCATTAAATAGTAAGCATCAATTTTTGATCATAGCCACAATATACTTTTTGCCGTCTTACAATGATTTGGTGTACCCAACCTTCTTCATTATTGTACTGAAACACAGCACCCATTGGTTTAAAGCATCACTGACTAAAGACCATTCTGAAAAATCTGTTCAAACATGAAAAACCATGATTGTGGTTTTTTCTTCATAAAATGTTTTTGCATTGATCCTAGAAAATTTTAATTGCCTTGTGTCATGATGTAAATTTGTGCCAAATTCCAGGCCCCTTTGTTGTACGTGCGAGGCAGATTTTTTGAATTACATAATTAGAATAATGTTAATCGATAATAAAAAACTTTTTTTTTTTTTTTTTTTTTTTTTTTTTTTTTTTTAGGAGTGAGGAATCTTAATCTGAGCACAGTTTTTAAGAAACCTAATTGAAAGTACTGTTTTGACAAGATTATATACATTTTTAGTGTTAGAACCAAGCATACAACTTAAATATTTTAATAGTTTATTTTTAATATTATTTTGCTTTGAAATAGGCTAATTTTGACACCAAACTTATTTTTCTACGTTTTCTACCAGAGTTATAAAATAAAATGTGTTTTTCATGCACAAACTTTCCTATTTTTTGACACGACTCCTGAGAAATCTTGGCCTCTAATATTTTGTTGAATTTAATGGTATAATGTCTAGTTTTGCCTAAAAAAAAAAAAATTTTTTTTAATTGTATCAAACTCAGTGAGACACATTTGGGATCCTCTACTTGTAAGTGGGATTAGTATATTTTTATACACCCCTACCATTCAACCTCTGCTTAAGATTTTGCTTAAGATTGCCGCCTGGTTTGGATGTTTGAAAGGCCCATCGTGGAAGTGATGAATCCTGCCTCTGTATTCCCTGGGGACACCACTTGTAGGACATTTTTAAAGGAATAGGGTGGACAGGAAATTCTCGTGCAGTGTTTATGGTACTATGCCTTGATTACTTCATTAAGATTAGAGGTGTCTCTCACATCAATCTTCTTCTCCAGTCCTCATGCTTTCTTACCCATTTGTCCCTTTTCTTAAAGATTTAATGTAGTCATGAATACAAATAAATATCTCATAGTAATAAAGTCAAATAAGACCAAAAAATACTTGCGTATGTACTAATGGGATATACTATAATAATGGAAAGCACATTGAACAATAAGGCTACTTTTAAAGAAATTATAAATAATAAGAGCGGGTCAGTATGTAGTGAATAATGGAATGATCTTCAATTTTAAAAGTATAGAAGTAAACTCTCTGATTTTAAGAACTTTTTTTTTTACCTATGTATATTTTGAATTCTTGTAAAATTTTAGGTTATTAATAAGACCTAAAAAAAACATTTTTACATCATATCTTTTGGGTTTTATTGTACATTAAAAACTGAAATATATATATATAGAAATAACTAAGAGACTGTGATGCCATAACATGTGACCAAGCTTTAATGCTAGCTTAGTAGGAGGCCACTATATTTTGTTGTCCATAAGTTCCCAACTGCCAAAATATAAAGTTAGGTACATATTTTGAAAATTTGAGCAGTGCACTACAATTTTATCCAGTATATCTTTTGTTTTATTTCAAATAAAAGTTCTATTACATGAAAACTGCATAAAATAAGGATTTTTGCATTATTTGACAAATAGTAAAAGTATTAACTTTATAGCTTGATCTCATGCACGTACCACTCTTTTAGATGGCTATCAAAAAATTCCTGAACAGCTGTTACAACAGTGCAAAATTTAATATTTTTTTGCTTTCAAGAGTGAGCCATGGATTAAAGAAATAAAATTATAATGGAGCCAGGTCTGAACTGGATGATGGGTGTGGACGAACTTTCGACCCTATCAATATTTTAAAGTTTTTCCTTGGCCTGTTGAGAAGTATGTGGCCCAGCAAACTCGTTCTGCTCCCTCTCGTTCGTATGTTATACATGGAGGTTCGCTTATTAAGAACACTTCCTTCCTCCTTCAGTTTTATAAATATTAGGAGATTTATAAAAATATACAGAATAACTTAAAGTATATGAAATAACAAGAATTTTGGAAAACACTGTCAGGTTGCTTTTTCACAGCAAACTTTTGAACTAACCCGTTATCCAGCCAGGACATACTTGATTAATAAGTTTAGATTGGTATTCTTAAGAGATAATACTTTGTTGGTAAACAATAAATAAGGTTAATACGTTTGAAGTTCTTGTGATTCTTACATTTGACAAAATGGTCAGTTTTATTATATATCATATTAATATCTACTTCATTTCAGTACTTAATCTTTTATGATAACCTTTATTAAAATATTTCTTGCTTGTAGAACATTTATCATTTTTATTACTTAAAGCTTTATTTTATTTTCAGGGACCTTTGTGGAGGACTTTAAGAGGACAAGGACTTGCTTATCACTATAGCCTTATCGCGCGGCCTAATGAATCTAAATTATTCCTATATTTTTATCGTGCAAGTAATGTGATTGCCGCTTATAAAGAAGCACGAAATGTTATTGTTAGTTACTAAGAAATCTTTAACTACAACATATTAATTAATTTAAAATGAAATGTATACTTATTATCAGGAAAAAAAATTGTTATAGGAAGGAAGATTAGGAGAAAATGTGATTTGGGATAAAACATTATTTGAATCTGCAAAATCTTCTTTAATCTTCGAAATAGTCCATAGAGAAAAATGCATTGGAGATGTTGTTGGTCAGAGTCTTCTTTCTTATTTTAAGGGTGTGAGCCACAATTACAACAGGTAATTGTAAAACCAAGATTATGTTTATCTAAGTGCTGAAATTATCTAATCACAATCACCTAACTAGAACTAGTGATGAATCAGTAAAAAAAAATGAGGTACTATATTTGATGTTTTTGTCCAAGATATGGATTCAAAATTGTTCACTCCATACAATTAAAGCATACTGTTTGGATTCCTTCATGATAGTTTACAATATATTTTCTATGTTTAAAGGTTCTCTATATTGGAGGAATATTTATTTATTTCACCCTACCTTGCATAATACATTACACTTTTATTATTTTATTTTATTTGGATTAATTATCACGTTTTACTTCACTTACCTCTATATGAAATAAATAGTAAGAGGAAGTATGTATTGTATTCAAATATTGCAAATGTGAAAATTTTCTAATTCCAGTTTTCAACGGGAATACATGTTTTAGGGTCCCCTGAGTCCAAGTAAACAAGTTCCACAAAAAGTTCTGTGAGTGTTTTTGTGTTGTGTGGTAAGTCTAGCTCAAAAATGAAAAGTCTTACAAAACTAAAATTCCATATTTGAGACAACTATATACCCAAGATGTTACAACAACTTTTTCATCGAAATCGCCTGACCAAAAGATCTGCTTTATACCATGCATTTTGCACCTTTTTACGATTTTCTCAAAAATGGCTTGAACGATTTTAATTAAACCCACTATATCAATGTAAAATTCAACAGGCTTTAATATCAGATAGGTTTCATTCTCATTGAAATTGTTTGACAGGGCTTTAATGTCGATAGTTTAAATTTTTTTCCTCTGAAGTAACTAGTTAGTCTGTATCATCTTGTTAACACAGATAAAAAACGGATAAATATATATTGAGCAAATTCAATATCCAATGAAAGGAGAAAAGATAAAAAATATTTGTTCATACAATTTTTATGTTTATGAACATTAAAAAAGTAATATAGACGTATAATATACTGTATAATAATATTGTGCACACCAGATTTTTTGAATTACATAATTAGAATAATGTTAATCGATAATAAAAAAACATATTTTTAATTTTGGTAAGAGACAAGAGTGTGAACCTGCATTATTATTATTGTTCGTTTACCTCACTATTTAATAAAGTTTTATTACTAAATATTATCCCTTATACCTAATTGTTGCTGTTAAATAAAATTTGCCAATACCACTGCATTTATCTATTGTTACCAATAAATTAATCCTAAAGTTCAAGCAAGTCCTCTTATTCAGTTTACCTACCAGGCACAGTGTAAGGAAATCCAAGGACAACCTGGCAGGTTCCAACAGCAAGTTAATGTTGCCAATTAACTTCTTTAAAGCAGATCATTTTTCCCATCCATTTAATTAGTTTGTTTTATGGGGCATTTCCGATGCCTGGCATCCTCTCCTGACTTGTCTTCTCCCAATGTTAAAATCCATAGCCGTTTTCCCCCTATACACAAAATCTTAGTACGGGTGATTAATTTGAATCATCAGTTAGTTGAGGAAAATAGTTCATTGAGAAGACTAGATTCCTGTTTCCCTTAGCAGTTTAGTCCGTTCAGCATCAAAGGCAGTGCAATTTAACAAAATAAACTCAGCAAACTCCAGGACACCACAGCTAGGGCGTGGAGGGGTCGATATCTAAACAGAATCTAGAAAGCTTGGCCCTTAGGCCCCCATGTCCCTGTCTGAGAAATCGCGAGACCCAATAGTCCAGGCGGACCCATATTGCATCTAGACAAGACTGGACAGTGAGGAAAGTACTTCCTCATGGTAGAGCTTTTTTGAGTTGTTGGTTCCTCTCTTTTATTGTATTTTCCCAGAGAATTGTTTTCCATTTTCTGGGATCCTTGTCAATTTGCACCTGAACGTTATCTTGCAATGCTAAGCATTCCCTCTTACCTCATTCCATCTTCTTGTTGGACAAGCTGGAGAGGTACCGCTCCTGTGAAAACTTGCATTCTCTCATACTTACACCCTAGTGAACCACAGCAGAGACTCTTCAAATTGTGCCTAACTTTCTTCTCAGGGGTGTGAGAGGTTCTTGTGCCATGATGCATAGATATATCATGATTCCTGATGGATACATGTGCCTAAAAATACCCAAAATCGCGCCTGTTTATATGGTCAAGGTACTGAGTGAGGCCCCAGAAAGAGCCTTGATGAATATTGAGAAATTTTCTGAGCAATGATCACCAGCAGTAAGAGCTGTCTAGGTAAACCTAAGTTGATGTTTTGTTGGATGTCAGGAAATGATTGTTTTTGTAATTTTGTCCTTAATTTTAATCCAATAAATTTAGTTTTGCTTTTTATTATTTCTTACATGAAACCTAGAAATTTTCAAATAGGAAATGTATTTTTTCTTTCCATGATAAAATGTAGGGGCATGGGAATCTAAGTCTATAGGTATTAGCATTTCTATAGCAAGTCTATAGGATTTAGCATACCATTTAATATTCTTGAAATTATTGGTAGTCCAAACTATCACCAATCTTATTCTGCCATCCCATGGCCCACTCCTACTTCCCTAATTTTCTAGCTTCTATTCAACATCTCTGAATACCACGATATAATTTCCAATTACAATGCACTCCTATAACAATCAAGTACAATACTCCATTAGGCTTACATACTTGAGGATTTATAATATATGATTTATGATCAAATAATTATGAGTTTGCTTGTCGGTGCTGGGGGACTTTAACTATGTCATAATCCCCAGCCCTCACCCTCTGGCCCAAGAAAACCTAGCCTGAAAAGACGAGGAAGGGAGAGAAAAAAAATGTGTTTTAAGCTTTGTAACTTTAGCTATAGTAATGTATCATTATTATTAATATCTGAAATATTTAATCTCCTATATCTTCAGATTTTAAATTGGTTTTTGTATAACTGTTATGATTCTGTTTTAGAAATCTAATAAAGCAGATATCAGATGTTAAAGAAGCAGATATGGAAAAGATTGGATCAAAATATGTTGCTCCATTGTTAAACATGTCATTGGTTAAAACTGCAGTAGTTTGTCATACCTCAAAAGTGGAAGAAATCACAAATGGACTTAAACAGTAAGTTTTTCTAATCATTTGTTGTCTTTGAAACATTAATTTAAAAACTAATTATATTAATAATTAGTTCACAAATGTGCTCAAGTACTATTGTTAAATTGTTCATAAATATTCTTTGTTGTGTTGTGAAAACAATGGACTCATCTATTTATAGACTATTTATCTCAGATGCAGTTAAGGAATGGTGGCATAAGGCTCTTGACAAATTTAAAATATAATCATAGAAACTTAAAAAATAACCTTTCTCATTATTATGAGTAGTAGACCTTGTTATGTGAAAAAAAAAATTAGTGTTATTGTGGCGATTCCAAATTCAACTGCTGAAGTGGTTGCCAGGATAATGGAAAATAAGGTTTTTCTTAAATTTGGTGTCCCGCAAGTTATAATTTGTGATAACGGTCCTCAATTCAAGAGTGATGCCTTTAGGAAGAAAGCAGAAGAATATATGGTCAAATTATGGTTCACACCAGCTTACCATCCACAGGCTAACCCGATGGAAAGACCAAATAGAGTGATAAAAACACTTCTGGCTTCTTATGTAAAAGAAAATCACAAAAAATGGGATAAACACTTGCCGAAGTTAGCGTTTGCCATGCAGACAGCGGTACATGAAGTGACAGGATACTCGCCGGCCTATCTTAACTTTGGACGTGAGCTCCCTACATCAGGACATGATTATCCTCTAATTAGTGATGAAGAGATCGTGCCCGAGCCAGACAATAGGAAAAACTATCTGGCTAGATTCAAGGATCTGCCACTACTTTTTGAAGACTTTCAAGATAAATTAAATAGGGCCTATGAAAGAAGCAGAGCCACATAAAACTTAAGAAGACGATCGCAAGAGCAGAAAATCGGAGATGTCGTTTGGAAAAGAAATTATGTTCTCTCAAACGCGGCGGAAAATTTCAGTAGAAAGTTTGCTTCAGCGTTCACAAAGTGTAAGGTCATAGCAAAGTTTGGCTCTCAGACTTACCAGTTGCAGGATATGGATGGCCATGATGTTGGGAAATGGCATGTTAAAGATATAAAAACGAGTCCAGTGGGGATAAATAGCGGAATATAATTTTTTTTCTTTTTTTTTTTTTCTCCGGGAAAGGGGAAGATTATTACGTGAAAAAAAAAAAAAAAAAAAAAAAAAAAAACACATGTGAATAGACTTTTGTTTTTTTCCGTGAGTGTTGTGGAGAATGTTTTTGGGAACCGCGAGAGCGAGGCCCCATGTTGGCAAACCACAGTCTTTTGAGCATTCTTCTGTGGGAGCTGTGTTTGGACAAGATTTTTTATTCGCATGTTTACTATTAATATAACCTTTTATTTTTCTAAACATGTTTAGATTAAAATGTTAATAAAAGGAATGGATTTTATTTATTTATTTTTTTTTATTAAATGATTTCGGTAATTACAAAAAAAAAAAAAAAGTACCTCTATTAGTTTTGTTAATATTTTTAGGTCAAATTACTATGTTTTATTAATTTTTTTCTCAATAGAAGGATAATTGATGTAAAACTTGGAAATTTAATGAATTATTGCAGGAAGTATGTTTTGTATATGAACTTTTATGTTTTATTCGAAATTGTATATCAGTAAATAAGCTAGGTCATAGTGGTTCAGCAATATAAACTCCTCAACTCCGGCCATGGGTTTCACAAAATGTTACCTTTTTCTGTTTTTGTTCTTGAATATATTGTGAATTACAATATGCAGCTCTTGAATAAATATAGGTTTATAAAAAATAATACTACATAATGGTCGATGTGGTGCGCACACTCAATTGAAAAACTTTGCATGGTTCCACTCAGTTCTATGCAGCTTTGAGCACTTCTGTCTGGGGTTCTGTAGAGTTCAACGTACCTAGGGTGGATGCGCCTTAAGAAGAATGGTTAAATCAATTACCAACCAGCAAATAGTTAGGAATCCCACTTACATTAGGTACTGTACTTGATTCTGAATTGTTGTTGTGAAGAGATGGGTAATTATTTAGTCTAAAAAAAAAAAAAGGTTTATTAAAGGAACAAATTTTGAAAAACTTTAGCCCTCTTGACATTTCCATTTATTTGCTGTTTACTGCTTTCAAATTGACTCATCTTTTTGAGTTCCACTTTTTTTTTTTTCTTATCCTGAACCATAAAGCAGGGTTGTGATCCTGAATCCTTGCTGTCTCGTGTAAAATGTTCCTAGTAAGGACTCAGGATTTTAGAGGTTTTATAGAACATCAATTTAAAAATTAATTTTTTTTTTTTTTGTCTATTTGATATAGGATCATTCAGAGCAAAAATGAGCTAGTTCCTTAAAGTTATCAATAAATATGAGTTTGAAGTTATGAGACCATTATAAATTATTGTTTTGTATGTGAAGTTGGTTAATTGTTGCTCTGACAATCTAGTTATAATAAGTTTTATTGTTAATATAATACATTTCAAAATTATAAACTAATTTATTGTGTTTTTTTTAATTCTAGGTTGGGTCTACAGTTAAACAGTTTTGCAACACTTGATCAAAGCTTCTTAAGTACTGAATAAAAACTAATAAGTCCTATTAATAATTTAAGCTTTGGAATTAAAATTATTATGAGCAGAACAAATTTTTCCTCCATATTGTTTTTAATTTACCTATTTCATGTTTTTGTTTTTTTAATTTTCATGTACTAAGAATCTTTTATTATATATAAAGAATCAAGCTTGTATTTTATGGAGGAAAAAAAGGAATTAACTTCCCCTATTTAAAAATCATGTGCCTTTAAGTAATGTAATGTAATCTACCTCATTGCAAATATTGGACATTGGATACAAATTCTGTTTTTGTTTTTTTACTTAATTTTTTTTGTTTAGTCTTTCCTATCTAATTAATATGGGGAATGAAATTATCATAATGAAAGGCTGAAAAAAATGTTTATCACTTTCCAACATACTAAAACCATTCATAACATTTTTCACTGCTTTACAAAAACAATTATCATAGATTTTTTTATTATTTTGTTTAAAACAAAGTATATAATTATATCTATGTGTAATTATAATTAAGTAAGCTGATTTAAAATATATTAAATTTGTCTACATATAAACTAAATATGTAAATACATAGGGTTTATCTAACGTGAACATTTTTATTGACCTCTGCTCTAAAAAGGTTTGACCGTAATTAAACTAATATTTTGATGAAAAACATACTTATTTTAAATTTTATGGAAGTTATGTTTTTGTACAGTACAAAAATAATGATCGACCAGCATGCATTTATTTCAACCTGAATTTACAGTGTATAATCAATTGGTTATTATTATTTCACTTAATAATTTTACTGCAATTCAAGGATCACCTGGACAAATGTTAAGTAACATGTTAAGCAGGATTGGATTATTACTATAGATAAAGATGTTTAATTATAATTTTTTTTTTTTTTTAATATATCCTGCTTTCATTCACATAATTTCAATATTTGACTCAGTAAGGGGTTTATAAAGTGCTTATGTGGCAATAAATATTTGCCTTCTGGTTGATTAAGTTGTCATGTAATGACTCAATCTTTTCCACTCCAACTGCTCTATGATGAGTGGAATGTCGCTCAACTGTGATTTTGATTATTTTGGAGTGTGCTGTGCTCTGAATTTCAGTATTCCCTTATAAAAAAAATATAAAAAGTTAAAATTGAAGAAAAAGGAAAAGATTTTTTAGGTCAAAGAAAAAAAATCTCATATGGTCAAGCCACAACTCATAAGGGATGTAATTTCTGCAAAACTCCATTGTTATTGAAGATAGAGGAAAAAATTAAAGTGATCTGAAATCAGAAATTTCTATTGAAATTATATCAATGAAAATTAGAAAAAAAATAAAAATGACCGCGTTTTAGGGTCCTCTGAATCCAAATAATCAAGTCCTGCAAACAGGTCTGTCCATGTGTGTGGTAAGTCTATCAGGAAAACGAAAAGTTGTATAAAACTGAAATTTCATTTTCTAGGAGCGTATTTGTCTGAGCTATTGCAGCAACATATCCAACAGTCAGCACACCAAAAGAGCCACTTTAAACCATGTATTTTGCACCTTTTTCCAATTTTCTCAAAAAGGCCTTGATGATTTTGATTAAATTCGCTCTATGGTTTTAAAATTTAATTGGCTTTAATATTCTATAGATTTTATTCTGATTGAAATAGTCTGATAAGGCTTAAATCCAATATTTCAAATTCTCTTTCTCTAAAGTACCTTTAATTTTGTATATTTAAAAATATTAACCATGTTAAGTAATTAGTATTGATAAAGAATGGCTAAATATATTATAAAGGAGAAATGAGCAAAAATATTTTTTTATGTAATTTTTCTTTTTTGTATGATAATAACTGTTATATTGACGTATAGTATACCGTTATTATTGGATGATTTAAGGCCTATCGATAAAGTAAAGGCATATAAAACAGCAAAGGAATGTTAGTGAGTTTTATTTTCAAACTATAATTTAATGAGAAAATAGTACATACATATTAAGAACCTGCTCCCGAACTTGACGAAATAGACTCATCGATCTTAAAAAACAGTATCCCCTTTATTGAAGAAAAACTATTAGGATTTTTTAATGATTGTTTAGATAGGGGATACTTTCCAAAGATGTGGAAGATCGCCGATTTACGACTTATCTACAAGGGAGGTGGCAGGGATAAGCAACTTCCTAAGTCATATAGACCTATATGTCTTCTCCCTGTCATGAGTAAGATTCTGGTGCATCTTATGATGACCAGCCCTTGACCGAGCACCATCCACAGCAATATGGTTCGACTAGGGGCAGAGCAACCGCTGATGCCCTGCTGCAGGTATGCAAGGACATGGAAGGGAAAGTGGAGCAATATGTTATATTGCTTTTTTTTGACATATCATCTGCTTTTGACAGTGTCTGGTGGCCAACCTACTCCAGCGGCTACAGAAATACGATGCTCCCAGCAACTTATACGCCCTTGTACAGAGCTATCTCCACGATAGGCATATAAAGATTAAAGGCAACAACTATGAAGTAGAAGCTTCCATAGAGAGGGGATGCCCTCAAGGATCAGTCCTTGGTTCTGCACTATGTAAGCTAATTTTTGATGAGTTGCTGGGGGTATTAGAAAACGAACAGTTCCCTGCCACTGCCTATGTTGATGACCTGGCTTCCGTGGCGGCGTCTAACAGCAGAGCTGGGGTCATAGCAGAAGCGGAACGCTGCGCCAACCTAGTGGCTAGATGGTGCGAGGAAGAAGTTGAGAATGGCTGCAGAGAAAACCCAAGCCATTCTCGTAAAAGACACATTGGACAGGACAAACCCTATTATTTTGTGTATTGAGGGTTGAAGAATACATCCAAGTGAGGTGATAACATACCTTGGCTTAAGATTAGGAAAAAGGCTCGATATATCACCTCACTTGGAGTATTTATCAACGCGGATGACCCAAGTCATGAATGGGCCGAGTCGGGTAGGAGCGTTTTATGGTCTCAGATACCCAGCGAATATGGCAATATATAAAGGAGCCATACTGAGTGTCTTAAGTATTGCTTCGAAGCAGTACAGGTATTAGCAGGAGCGGTACCTCTCGACATCATCCTGCGAAAAGAGGTGATCAAATATATGTACAGTACTGAAGCCTTGGTAGGTCTACAGGAAAATCTCCGGGTGAGGATTGTGGAATAACCCACGAAATGGAAAACGAAGATCCGGGAGGAAACTATGAAGGTATGGAGCCAACGGTGGATTGATACTTCTAAAGGGATTTCGCTTCGGAAATATTTCCCAACGGTGAAGTCCCGTCCCGAAGCTAAATGGCTCCTTCCGGACTACTGGATATCACAGGTGATGGGGGGTTTCGAGCTAAACTGCATAGTTTTGGCCTTGATATCGGCCCTCAATGCCCAACCTGCGGAGTCCCGGAAACAGTCGAACATTTGGTCATAACCTGCACCGCATTCGATTCCCTTAGAGCCAAATTAATGAGAGGTACAGGACTGTTCGTCATCACTGAGGAGGAGTTTCCTCAACTAGTGAGTGAAACAAACTTCCCGTGGTTCAAGGAATTCATTTATGGCTGGAAAACAACCTTGGGTCCAGCACACTTCAACCTTGGTGGTCGAAGAAGAAGAAGGCCAGTGCACAGAAGACCACTTCCGTAACTTCCAGTACCCGTGGGTATCAGTTCTGTAAAGACCTGATGCCAAATCCCTGGATATATAGGCCAGGAAGGGATGGATAAATAAATAAATATTGAGAATATGTTTTATCTGACTATGAATGCAACCCTGTCTTTCAAGAATATCTTGAGCACCAAACTACAAACAATTACGGGTCCCAAAGATAAATTCAATCTTGTAATAAATATTTTGGAAAATTAAAATGCGACACTTCTTGGGAAAAACCTGAACGACAGACAGAACGACTTCCATCAGACAAACAAATTTATTACCGACTGAACAACGAACTAAAATGGCAAATTGCAAATATAAAAGAATAACTTACGATAACTACATTAGTAACCTTTCGACTGACCATGGCAGCTTGTGGAGGCATACTAAAAACCTTACTGAGCATCGGGAAGTCCCGGCACCCCTCCGAAAAGAAGATGGTTCCTGGGCCATGGTTGACGAAGAAAAATCCGAGCTGTTCGCCAAATACCTATCCTCTATCTTTACAACACACATAGAATTCAACAACATCGAACATGATAAAATTGTACTTAAAACTCTGGATAAACCTTTACAACCGACATTACCGCCTCCTTCCTTCATACCTGCCCAAATCGCTGAACAAATCAGAAAGTTACCAAAAAAGAGAGCCCCAAGACACGACTTAATTAACGCTGAGGTACTCCAGCAAATGCTCAGGAAAACTCGTGTGTTTCTGACTTCGATCTATAACGCGATTCTGAGGACAACCAAATTCCCGCTTCAATGAAATTACTCACATATTACAATGATTCACAAGCCAAACTAGGACAAAAATACTCCCCCATCATACCGACCAATAAGCTTGCTTCCAAAATTTTCGAACATCTACTACATAAAAGACTTCTTGATGTACTAACTAACAACAACATCGTACCAGATCATCAATTTGGATTTCGAAGACATCACTCAATATCGCACCAACTAAACAGAGTGACGGACTACATATCCAACGCACTAGAGCAGAAATTATACACTACTGGCGTATTCCTCGACGTTGCTCAAGCCTTCGACAGAGTTTAGCACCAGGGGATTCTATTCAAACTCAACACGATCCTTCCTCCTACTTACTACCTCATTATTCTCTCATGACTTAATTAACGCAGAGGTACTCCAGCAAATGCCCAGAAAAGCTCTGGTGTTTTTTACCATAATTTATAATGCAATACTGAGGACTACTAAATTTCCACTGCAATGGAAATACTCACACATTACAATGATTCACAAGTTAAACAAGGACAAAAATACTCCTTCATCATACCGACCAATAAGTTTACTTCCGCTTTGCTCCAAAATTTTTGAACATCTATTGTATAAACGACTTCTGGACATACTAACTGAAAAAAACATCATACCAGACCATCAATTCGGATTTTGAAAACATCACTCAACTCTACACCAACTACATAGAGTGACGGACTACATATCCACGGCACTAGAGAAAAAATTATACACTACTGGCGTATTCCTCGACGTTGCTCAAGCCTTCGACAGAGTTTAGCACCAGGGGATTCTATTCAAACTCAACACGATCCTTCCACCTACTTACTACCTTATTATTCTCTCATTCCTTACTGACAGATTTTTCTCCGTCAGGCAGGGGTCGGAACTATCTTTTATTCGATCTATCGCAGCAGGAGTACCCCAAGGTGCCCCACTACTCTATACTATATACACTCATGACATACCTTGCACCTCTAACATTCTAACAGCGTCATACGTAGACGACACAGCAATCTTAACATGTCATAAAAACCCAACACAAGCCTCACAGACCCTACAACATTATTTAATCAAACTACACGACTGGTTCAAACTCTGGAAAATCAGACTAAATCATGAAAAATCACATCACATCACCTTTACTCTACGACACGAGACGTGTCCTCCAGTTTTCTTATACAACACACAAATCCCACAAACAGACACAGTACACTACCTTGGTCTGACATTTGACCGTAGAATGACTTGGGGTCCACATATTAAAAAGAAAAAACTAATCCTCAACCAAAGACTGAGACTTCTTTACTCACTCTTTAAAAAACACTCAAAACTGAAACTTAGACAAAAATTAAACACATACACTTACTTACTAAAACCTATTTGGACATACGCATCACAGATATACGGGTCAGAGAAAAAGACCCATATTAACAAACTTCAAATCTTTCAAGCTAAAACTTTCAGAACAATAACAAAAGCACCATGGTACGTTAGCAACATAACTTTACATACTGACCTTCACATGCCAACCGTCAATGAGCACATACGGACATACTACAAACGGTTCCACGACAAACTACAAGGACATCCGAACGCACTCTTCAACAGCATGGCGACAACACTTATGCCAGACAATGCCCACAGAAGACCAAAGAGGAGTTGGATGAGAGACCTCCTTTAATAATTCTCGCTGAACTCATGCCAGGAGTGGATACTGCTCTCCCTCATGCCTATCATGTCATATGTGTTATACTATAGCAAATTCACTGATTGTTTATTGTACTATTGACAGGTGTGAATAAAGATGTAAAGTTATAAAAAATAACAAAATGTGATTATTTGAAGATTTTTTATTTTAATATTAGGAAGGAGGCGGTAATGTCGGTTGTAAAGGTTTTCTAGAGTTTTAAGTACAATTTTATCATGTTCGATGTTGTTGAATTCTGTGTGTGGTGTAAAGATAGAGGATAGGTATTTGGCGAACAGCTCGGATTTTTCTTCGTCAACCATGGCCCAGGAACCATCTTCTTTTTGGAGGGGTGCCGGGACTTCCCGATGCTCAGTAAGGTTTTTAGTATGCCTCCACAAGCTGCCATGGCCAGTCGAAAGGTTACTAATGTAGTTATCGTAAGTTGTTCTTTTATATTTGCAATTTGCCATTTTAGTTCGTTGTTCAGTCGGTAATAAATTTGTTTGTCTGATGGAAGTCGTTCTGTCTATCATATTTTCCGGACTCTTCTTTTTGCTCTGATCAAATCTCTTATATACTGTGGATAAATTGGTAGCTTTTCACGTTTTCTTCGTCCGGGAATTGAAGAAGACCAAACAGCGTCTTGTAGGCTCCGTGTGAAGCATTCTACAGCATCCTCAAGCTCTTCTTCAGTTTTAATTTGCCAAAGGGATGGAGAGAGCAATATTTAGACAGTTTCTGAACGCATCCCAATCCATTATGCCATTTGTGAGAGATATATGTTTCTTAGCTATAAGTGGTTCTTCAAATCGTTTTAAATACAAAAGGGAATGATCAGAGCGAAGCTCTGAGCTCTTACTTATGGTGTGAGGTGTAGTGCGGTGTCCTTTATAAGAAATCAAGTAAATCTGGTGTCTTACGTCAAGATGTTGGCCAGTAAGTAGGTGAGTCTGGTAATATCGTGTCTAGTGGAAGGACAGACCTGAGATTTCTTCCTCTTGAGGTTGATAACCTAGATCCCCAAGACGGGTCTTTAGCATTATAATCGCCACCTGCGACAAAGCATCTGCCGAGACGTATGAAGAAGTTAAATCAGAACATCGTGGAGGTCAGGACATATCTCGGAGGGCAATAAACACCAGCAAGAGTAATGTTTTGATGTTCAAAGAATAGTGAGATGGCTGTAGCTTGTATGTCAGGTGATATGGGTGACTGCAGAGGATGGTGTTTTAGTGTTGATTTGATGAGAATAGCTGTGCCTCCGTGTGAAGTATTGCAAAATGCATGGTATAAAGTACATCTTCCGGTCAGCTGATTTTGATGGAAAAGATTTTGTAACATCTCAGGCGTATAGTTGTCTTAAATATGAAATTTTAGTTCCATAGGACTTGTCGTTTTTGCCCGGGAGTTACCACATACACACACACAGAACTTTTTTCGGGACTTCCTTATTTGGACTCAGGGGACCCTAAAAAGTGTATTTCCGTTGAAAACTGGAATTCGAAAATTTTCACGATCCCAATACTTTCTCTTACTATTTATAGTAAGTGAAAGTAAAATGTGGATATATTTATTGAATCGATGCCGTAATTCCGAAAAATAAGGTATTTTTCGTTGTAAAAATCTTACAAGCTACTCTATAGCTTCCTTATAATAATTTTTATCAAATTATTTATCTATGTTAATTTACATATTAATTAAACTTAAATTTGGCATTCCAAAATTCGAACGATTGACAGACGGATTTTTTTAAATTAGATATTTCGTTTCTACTAAAGATTTTTAACACGCCGAGGCATTAAGAACATCAATGTTATTCGAGGTAATATATTTTTTATTTGTTTGTAATAGAAACGTATAGTACCCCAAAACTGGGAAGAAACTACTAGGAACATGGTGGATCTAGCAGAGAAGTATAAGCTCCCGGAGGAAGTATCAAGAAGAAAGAGTGGTGGAAATGTGAGTGCGAGGAAGCGATCAGGAAGAGATTCGAAGTATGGGAAAAGTGGAACCAAAACAAAACAGAAGAAGGATACAATAAGTATCTCTCTGAAAAAAAGATTGCTCATAAGACCTTGAGGAAGAGGAAGAGAGAGTTCTTTAATGAACAATTGGATGAAATGGAAAATACCTTTAAGAAGAATGACACGAGTCTTTTTTACAAGGTGTGCAAACAAAGGATCAGAGGTTTCACACCTTCTGGTGTGATGTTAATGAGGAAGGACGGGACCCTAGCGCAAACCAGTGAGGAAAACTGTTACATCTTTGCCGAATACTTTGAGAACCTGCTCGACTCCGAAAAACCGCAGGAAAGAATGACAACCTGGAAAAGATCCGTAGAGCGGATAGTGTCGGATCCCCCAGATGACGAAGAAATAGATAATATCATAGCGGCGCTTAAGAACAGCAAAGCATCAGGTGAGGATGGAGATGTGGAAGTTGACTGGGTAGGACTTTAGGAAGAGGGTCATAAAACTGATTATGGGCATTTCGCTGGAGGAGAGAATTCCAGATGAGTGGAGGACTGCAATTATACACCCTTTGCACAAGAAACGTTCAAAAACGGACGTCAACAATTACAGTGGGATATCCCTGTTGTCCGTAAGTTACAAGATCTTTTCTCGGGCTCTCTTAAATAGGTTAAATCCGCAGGTGGATCCGAAGATTGGGAAATATCAGGGGGGTTTCCGGAAAGGAAGGTCATGCCAGGAACAAATTCTGAGCCTGAAACTACTACTAAATTGCTACAACTCTAGGGCGAACAAGAACCATTATATCTCCTTTGTGGACTTTAAAAAGGCCTACGATTCTGTGGATAGGGAAGCTTTACTGGAGATTCTGGAAGAATATGGAGTGGACGGAAAGACAAGAAGGTTGATTGAGCAAACGCTGAAGAAAACGACCTCGAAGGTGAAATTCCAAAGAGTCATCAGTAGGCCCTTTCTGGTCAGAACGGGGCACAGGCAGGGGGATTGTCTGTCCCCGGTGCTGTTCAATGTAGTGCTGGATAAGGTAATGAAGGAGTTACGGGTAAAAAATAGCGGGAGGGGGGGGGGCAGAATTGAGGACCAAAAATAATAATGTCAGAGTAAGTTGTATGGCGTATGCTGATTATGAATCTGCGGATGAAGTAGTAGAGCAGCTAAATACCCTAAAAGAAATTGCCGAAAGAGTCGGTTTGCAGATATCTTTCGAAAAGACAGAGTTGATGACTACGGATCGAAACTTTCAGGAAAAAACATTTAAAACAAAGTATGGAGAAATCAGGGTCACCAATAGCTTCAGATATCTGGGGGAGATTATTTGTAATAATGGGTCCGAGAGAAAGGGTCTGGAGGAGAGGCTGGTCAAGATGGAAAGACTCAGTTTTGCCACCAGTGGCCTATACTGTAAAAAGGCTCTTTCAATAAGAGCGAAAATAAGGCACTATAACACCGTTGTCAAACCGGTTATTATGTATGAAATGGAGACCGCTTCTCTTCCTAGCTTAAGGAAACTTTTGGGAATTGAGAGGAAGATCTTAAGGAAGATTTATGGGCCAGTAAAGTTACTAGAGGAATATAGGCTGAGCCCTACCAGAGAACTTTACAAAGAAATGGATGACCTGGAAATGGACATTAGGTTAAGGAGGCTGCTTTTCCACGGGCATATGGTAAGGATGAGCCCGAACAGAATAAATGAAGAAA
Source organism: Piezodorus guildinii (assembly GCA_023052935.1). Taxonomy (NCBI): domain Eukaryota; kingdom Metazoa; phylum Arthropoda; class Insecta; order Hemiptera; family Pentatomidae; genus Piezodorus; species Piezodorus guildinii. The sequence continues at coordinate 171,265,834 of CM041292.1, read as the reverse complement.
TCTTTGAAAAAATGTGGGGATATAAAGGGGCCAGAGGATACATTCAGCAGATGAGGAATGAGATAGTGAGGTTGGGAATCTTAACACAGGATTGTGTCAATAGAGGAGCTTTTCTTTTTGGTAGCTTTTTAATTTGTTCAGCGACTTGGGCGGGCGTGAAGAAAGGTGGCGGTAATGTCAGTTGTAAGGGTTCATCCAAAGTGTTAAGTACGTTGTCATCTTGTTCAATGTTGACGAACCCCGTGTAAAATGTTGTGTAAAAACAGTCGATAGATATATTCAGTCACGACCCAAGAACCATCTTCCCTTCGAAGGGGTGCCGGCACCACCCGATGCTTAGTAAGATTTTTGGTGTGTCTCCACAGGCTTCCATTCCATGTAGTTGTCATACGACGTTCTCTTAAATTTTGAAATTTGTCGTTTGAGTTTGTTGTTGAGTCGGTTGTAAGTTTGTTTGTCTGTCGGAAGTCTGTCTGTCTGCCGTACTTTCCGAGCTCTTCTTTTCGATCTGATCAAATCCCTTATATACTGCGGATAAATAGGTAGATTTTCGTGTTTTCTTTGCCTAGGTACCGATGAAGTCTGTAGATGCTGCGTCTTGTAGATTTCTTGTGAAACATTCTACAGCATTTTCCAATTCTTCCTCGTTCTTAATAGATAAAGGGGCTGAAAAGGTAGTATTTAGGTCATTTTTGAATGCCTCCCAATCCATAATACCACTAGTGAGGGATGGTTTTCTAGTGGCTAAACAAGGTTCGTCAAATAGAACAAGGTGCAAAAGGGAATGATTAGAGCAAAGATCGGAACTCGTGCTTATGGCATGAGATGTAGTTCGGAGTCCTTTAGTAATGAAAAATTCAAGTAAGTCTGGAGTCTTGCGTATGGAAGTTGGCCAGTAAGTAGGTGAGTCAGGTGATATTGTGTCTAGTGAAAGCTCGTGAAGGACAGACCTGAGATTTCTTCCCCTTGGAGTAAACAGTCTAGAACCCCATGAATGATCTTAAGCGTTATAATCGCCTCCTGAAACAAAGCACCTACCGAGGCGTTTGAAGAAACCACTTAACATCGTCGGTGTCAGCAAGTACGTCGGAGGGCAGTACACTGCAGCAAAAGTAATGTTGTGGTGTTTAGAAAAGAAAGATATCACTGTAGCTTGTATGTCAGGTGTTATTTATGGGTAGCTGTAAAGGATGATGTTTTAATGTCGATTTGATGAGTATGGCAGTGCCTCCATGTGAAGTGTTGTCTGGATGGTCAGTTCTGTAGATTTTGTAACCTTGAATATAAAATTTGGTCTGTGATGTGAAGTGTTAAACTTAAACAGTGTCATTGACAGTGTTAAACTTAAAATATGTCTGTAAAATCTTGTGTGGTAGCGATTTGTAAAAAGGATGATAATTTATCAAGTGAAAACTTTCATGGGTAAGATTATAGATAGAATACAGTAAATGTTTATAATTGATAGTTTAAAATAATTAATAGAAGCTATACACTTTTCGAATTATTTAAACAATTTAATAAAATGTATAGATGAAAAAATAAAAATAGGATTATTTGGTAATTTAAAGACTCTTATAGATGTATACAATCACCTATAACTTTTTTTTATATTATATTTTTGGCATAAATAAGCGCATAATTTGTATATGTGCATTTTATGTGGAGATAAATTAGCTAGTATTATATTTGAATCTTCCTCATTATTTTGAAAGTTAGCGACAACAATTTAGGAAAGAGGGTATAATAAGGCTCCCTAATAGATAGAAGAAGTTTATGAAGCAGATGGTTTTATTTACATCTTTAAGGGCGAGTTTATACTGCATGCCTTTTGGGGGCTGAACCGGTAGCGGGCTCTATGAACCTAATACCGCTTCAGCCCCCAAAACGCCAGGTTTTTTCAAAAACATTTTGGGTACCCACTTTAAAGAGACTTGGTCTGTCCCAGGAGGGTCTCCATACCTTAGGGTCTGTTATGGATCATTTAATCAAAAGTCGCGGGCAACAGCTAGTAATAAATTTTATTAAAATATATTTTTTATTATTAATAAAACATTTTATTTGGGATCACTTGTAGCTGGGTGGCTAGCGTAACAGCCTCCCATGCTGAAGGTCACGAGTTCAAACCCGCAGGTGGTCCTAGGATTTTTTAATGAGAGTAAAAAATCCTTAGTTACGCCGTCCTTCGGAGGGGACGTTAAAAGGTGGTCCCGAGCCTGTGCGATGTCAGGTACTCGTTAAAGATCCCTATCCTAATAAAACCTGGATAGGCAAAATTTAGGACTCCCACTGTAGCATCGTCCGATTAGCCTTAGTAGCATAAAGTGACGTTAAATAAATAAACAAACAAACAAACATTTTATTTTTAAATTATTAATAAAATTATATTTTATATATTATATTATTATTATATATAATTATATTATATTATATATATAATTATTATAATATATTTTTAAATTATTAATAAAACATTTTATTAAAATATATTTTAATAAAATATAAAAATTGAAAAAAAGTAGAGGTGTTTGTATACATCTTCAAGAGTCTTCAAATTAACCCAATAATCCTATTTTTATTTTTTCATCCACACATTTTATTACATTGTTTAAATAACTCGAAAAGTATCTATCTATCTATTAATTATTATGAGTTATCAATTATAAACATTTACTGTATTCCAACTATAACCTTACCTATGAAATTTTTTACTTGATAAATTATCACAATTTTTACAAATTGCAACCGCACAAGATTCTACAGACGTATATTAAGTTTAACACAGTCAAAGAACACTAGAAAAATAACACAGAAAACAAATTCTAAACACCTCAATAGCGCACTGACCTACTACTCAGACCAAGCACAGCCATAAACAATAACAAAAAACCAAGGACCAGTGACATGTGTCAGGATAAGCCGTTATATTTTCCCTTCTAGATCGAGCCCACCTCTCTGGTTTTTGAAACCATTGTTTTGGACTAGTTCGTCCGTGAACGTCTATTGGTGAGGAAAATAGGTACTAAGTTGAGTTGAATTTTTCAAACAGGTAATTAATAACAATTCTTATAACAACAAAATTATGATCTCAATTTGATTTACTTACCTGTTACTTACTTTTAAAATTGTTAAAAGGTCATATCAATTATTTCAAAATGGAGTTGAGGGAGGATGAATTTCAAAATCAAGGGGAACCTGTGTTTTATAGTAAAGCAAAAACTTATTGGGCCAATGTTTCACCTACTATCAATGGAGTACTTGGTGGTTATGGATTTATTTCTTCCTGTGATATTCAAGGTTCAGAATGAATTCCTTTCAAAACTTTTTAAGGTATGTCAATTTGTATATAACGAACGATTTCACTTCACTTGAAGTTATTAACACTGACATTTTTTTTAAAAAAATTTTATAATAGATTAAATTGCTTTATTGTACACTTTTTATTATTTTTCTCCTAAGAGTGGAGTAATTAATCAATTTCTAACAACTCCCTCAATTACTTCTCTCTTTGGATCAAATCACCACAACCGAAAAATTCTAAAATCCGTCCGCGATTATTTAAAATCACCTCTTATTGTTAATTTCCCATCTATCTCTCCAAAAGAAACCGGAAAAATCATTAAATGTCTAAAACCTAAAAAAGCCTCAGATGATGATAGTATTCCCTCCTTAGTAATAAAAAATTTAAGCCGAAAATCCATTTATTTTTTAACCAAAATATTCAATTCCATATTAAGATTTAGTTACTTTCCCATAGTCTGGAAAACTTCCAAAACTATACTTATAAAAAAACCAAATAAAGACCATAGTAATTTTCTGAACTACAGACCTATAAGTCTTCTAAATATACTATCTAAAATTCTAGAAAAACTAATACTCAAACGAATTAACAAGCATATTAGACTAAATAATTTACTTATAGATGAACAATTTGGTTTTAGGGAACTCCACTCCACCGTTGACCAACTAGCACGACTCACTGACTTCATCACTAAAGCCTTTAACGAACGCAAACATACTGGTATGCTCCTTCTGGACCTATAAAAAGCATTTGATACTGTGTGGTACTCCGGACTCATATTCAAATTAATCTCATATAATTTTCCGCCATACCTGATTCACATTATTCACTCATATTTATCAAATAGACAGTTTTATATTCAAGTTGGCAAATCTACTTCCGATACTCTCCCTCTCTCGGTGGGTCTTCCCCAAGGCTCTTGCTTATCTCCAATTCTATTTAATTTGTTCATTTCCGACCTACCGACCAAACCATTTGTGACGAGGTCCATATATGCCGATGACACTGCATTGTATACTTCATCATATCGCATTGATAATGTAGTAAATCGCTTACAACAATATTTTAAACAATTTAACAAATATTGCAACAAATGGAAATTGAAAATTAATCCCACCAAATCTGATGTTCACTAAATGTTGCTAAAAAATAAACCACCAAATTAAGTTAAATTTAGCTCTCATCCCATGGTCAAAATCTGTACAGTATTTAGGCCTAACTTTAGATAAATCACTTACTTTCACAGACCACATCAACAGAAAAATTGATAAAGCGAAAAAAATAATATACAAAATGTTTCCTTACTTTAATAGAAAATCCTCAAAACAAATTAACAATATATAAATCAGTCATCCGCCCATTAATCACATACGCCTCTCCAGTTTGGAGCTCATCCTGCTCGACTAATTTCCAAAAACTCAAGAGAATTCAAAAATTGTCAATGCGGATAATTAATAATTTCCCCCGATACAAGAAAATATCATGAATGCTCCAAGACTTGCAGCTTCCTACAATCAAACTACTTGTCCATTCACAAACAGCTTCTTACTTCAGTAAAACTCCAGTCTCCAAAAGCCCATTCATAAAAGAAATCGGTAATTACAATAAATTTTCACTAAAACGATATACCCATAAGAGAACAAAACATGTATTATTGAATTAACTTACTTTCTTATGTTATAAATTTCTTAATTTTATAATATCAAATATATTTATGTATTTTCAATTATTTCATGTATTTTCAATTATTTTATGTATTTTCAATTATTTTAAGCATCTTCAAATATTTTATGTATTCTCAATTATTTTATGTGTAGTTTTTATATGTAGGTTTTTTGTATAATTTTTCCTACAATCACAATATAACCTCAATTTTATTTCTCCATTGTTTGCGATTTAGGCTAAAGTACTATAATCCCAAAAAAACAAAAATATTTTCTGATTGTAAGGATGACTCATCCAAAATCATTGTTAACATTTTTTCAAAATGTAAATATGTGAATAAAGTTTATTTATTTATATTTTAATCAATTTCTTGCTACTGGGTGCATTTGTATTAAGCCTCTAGTTAAATAAAATGAGTCTTCTATTCCATATTATAACGAAATATTAATTCAATTCAAGAAAGGTTGGTAGTGGTTACTATTCTTTTTAAGTCAGTAATATGAATAAGGTCTCCTGTAAACTACAATTGTATTAGTATCTTCCACTACATTTAATGTTACTTTAACTGCTAGACTTTGGAAAATAAGCTTAGCCTGAATCCAGCCAAAATAAAGGCAGTGCTCATTGGTTTAAGACCATCCCTCAATTACAGATGGTAAGGGTTCTTACCATCCATTACTTTTCCCTGTTCAAGCTTTCCTTGAACTCCTCACTCCACCTTCTTTTATCTTTTTCTTAATCCGCTCCTCGTCTACTGCCTGGTGCAGTGTAAGGGTCTTTTCTGTAGAGCCTGATCCAATGTGCTCGGTTCCTTGCCAGCCCTCTTTTCCTTCTCCAATCCATATTTCTGGCTGCAAACGCCTCCCTAACACCTTCCTCCTAGGTTTTCCTTGGGCGTCTTCTCCCATCCAATTTCACACTTTCCTTTATACATAACCTAAACACAAGATCTGAACCTACTGATTTATCTATACCTTCTTATTACACTGCTTCCGTTGAAAAATCCTTTTTCATCTGTGCTACCACACTTTGGAACTCCTTGACCAAATCCCTTTATAAAATCTCTTCCTTAATCGCAACATATACTGATTTCGTTCATTGAACATTTTCCTGAGTACAATATGACCCCAAATAAAAATGGTTTTTATTGTTTCTCATTTGAGATGGTTCTTTACTGTTGAAAAAAAAAAAAAAAACTTTTTCTGTCAGATCCCTATTGACAAATATCCTTTAAGAATTTATTTAAAACTTCTTTTCATAAATTGACTTAATCGGTTTTAGCATTATCAAAGATTCTTTGTTTTGATCTAGAGTTTGAATATATATTTGTCATATATCTAGCAAATAATGTTTATAGATATGCCAGATTCCATAATAATTAGTATGTATAACATTTTAACTGTTAGTGAAAATGAAATGAAAAGAAATTTTATTCTGGGACGAGTAGTCCCCTAAGAATAACAAAAAATGTGCAATATAAATAATAATTGTCTGGTTGTTTGAGACTTCAGTCTAACAATAAAAGACAGGTTCTGTGACAATGAATAGTTATCATATATAGCTTTTAAATGTTGGGAAGATTGATGCTTTAGGAGATGGAGAAATAGTTGGTGTTTAAAAGTGGATAATGATAAGGATTTACAAATGGATACAGGCAAGGAATTCCAAAATAGGGTAGCACGAATAATAAAGGATTTTTTGAAGGAAGCAGATCTGTGAGAAGGTATATACAAGTTTATAGGTTGGGATCTAGTGTTTACTGAATGGATAGAGGAACAAGTGGTAAGCATATCAAGAATATAAGGAGGTTTTTTTGTATGGAAAAATCGGAAGAGACAGACACCAAGGAGGTACTGCCGACAGAAAGAAGGGTAGAGCCAATTTAACTCGGTATACCTTCTAGAAACATGGGAGCACCTGGGGATTCCACATGTGAATCTAATGAAACAATTCATAAGTCTTTTGAGTCCCATATCGAATTTCTCAGACAGCCTGCCATATACGAGGCAGCCGTAGTCAAACTGGGGGAAAATGAGCGAAGAGACGAGTAGCATACCGGTTTTAGGTAGGATAGAGTCACGAAATCTTAGAAATTGTTTTAGGTATAGATTTGCAGATCATCTGTATATAGGTGGTATTCTGAATGGCGGATGCAGTCAGGGAGATCATTAATATAGATGGAAAAAAGAGTTGGTGAGAGTGAGGATCCCTGAGGAACACCCCGTGTTAAGGTGATGGAGGAGGAAGAAGGTTCATTTGGTATCATGACAGTTTGAGATCGATAGGATAAAAAAGAAACAAACCATTTTAGAACACTGTTTGATATTTGAAGGTTTTGGAGTTTGGAAAGAAGGATATTATGATTAACTGAATCAAATGCTTTTGAGAAATCGAAGAGGATCAAAATAGTGGTTTTTTGTTGGTCTATTGAGGATTGTAGGTCTTGGGTAATTTTTAACAATACAGATTGAGTAGAATATTGGGATTGGAAACCGGACTGTAAAGGATTTAGAAGGTTTTTTTCCTCAAGAAAGTTGTTGAGCTGTGAGTGAACAATTATTTCATGAGGTTTGGATAGATTGGATAGTATGGAGATAGGTCTAAAATCGGAGAATGCGGCGGGATTAGGAACTTTATTCAGTGGACGTACGATGACTTTTTTCCAGGCTGTTGGGAAAATATATTTTTGAATAGAAACATTATAAATATGTAGAAGAACAGGAAAGATGACAGGAAGACACAATTTAATTAATTTCACAGGAATTTGGTCGGGTCCATGATCGTTCATTCTGGGCTTGAGAGTGGAGGAGAGCAATTCTTCAGGAGATATATCCGAAAAATAGAAATTTTCCGGATTGAAGGATGTCTGTGGTAAAGAGTAATGAGTACTATGGGATGTAGGAATTGGTTCTGCGAAGTAGGAATTTAGTTCTTTGGGAGTAAATGGAACACATGAAGAGGATTTGGAATTTATTAGATAGGTTTCTGAGTAGTTTCCATTTGGTCTTAGGGTTGGTTGCTTGGGATAAGGAATTATGGAAAAATACGCTTTAGCACGGTGAAAGGAAGACTGAGCAAGATTTCTTAGAGACTTAAACATGGAGAAATCATCAGGGGCTCCTGTGCGCCTAAATCGTCTCCTGGCGGCATCTCTTCTCCTCATTAACTTTCTTATTTCAGGAGTGATCCTTGGTGCAGCGGGATGTTTAAAGGTTGAGGTCTTTAGTGGAGCATGGGTATTTATGCTCATGGGTATTTATGGGTATTTATAGGCATTCCACTATCTGGTTGATTGACGAAGAGGTAAAGATAGGTTCTAGGGCTTTGGATAATGAGTCAAAAAAAGGAGCCAATTTATCAGAGGATAGGGAGTCAAGATTTCGCCAGGATAGTTGTTTTGGGGGAATTTTAGGAGTTGGAATGTTATAAGAAATCTGGATGAGGTCATGGTGTGAAAGAAAGGATACTGGATTCTGGGAGGAGGATAACAGTTTTTCGGAGGAATCTATTATGAACAGATCTAGCCACGTGCTTGTAGACTGGGTGTGGTGAGTCGGGTTGAAGGGTAATATGAACAGGTCCAGTGAATGAATGAGGTTGACAAAGTATGATCTGTCTGGAGATTCCAAAGAAAGGGTAGTGTTAAAGTCACCTGCTATTATTATATTATTGCATAAAGGAACGTAGGTAAAGAGAGAGGATTCAAACGTGGGATCGAATCGGGTATATAGGAGGAGGACGGTATATAGTCGCGAAAAGGAGAGAATGAGAATTATGAGAGATTTCGATGAATATATATTCTAAATGAGGAACATCTTGAGAAGGAGATTTATAAAGGATTTTTGATCATAAGCTGTTATGGATGAAAAGTCCAACACCACCGCCTGTTCGGTTGATCCTATCATGCCGATAAAGGGTATAATTAGGAATGGATATAGAAGAAGAGGATATATTCGGTTTGAGCCAGGTTTCAGAAATGGAAATAATGTGATGAACATTGTGGAAGAAGTAATTGAGAAATTCGTCATAGTGAGCTGGAAGGGATTGGGCGTTGACGTGACAGGTCAATAGGATGTCAGACATCTAAAGGAGGATAGAGGATATCTGTCAGTAAGAAGGAAAGGTGAGATTAGATTGTTCCAGTGATTGTGTGAGGTTAGTCATTGTTCCATTCAAATATGTTTTTAAATGTATATCCTTGAATTGTGCTTTCTTACAAGTTTTGTTTGAACTGTGGGAAGGTATATACAAGTTTATTGGTTGGGATCTAGTGTTTACTGAATGAACAGAGGAACAAGTGGTAAGCATATGAAGAATATAAAGAGGTTTTTCTGTTCTAAAATTTTGGGAAAGATAGACATCAAGGAGTTATTGCCGGCGGAAGAGGGATAGAGCTAATTTAACCAATTTTATTTGAGCCAGTTTAGAAACATGGGAGCGCCTGGAAATTCCACATACGAATCTTATGAAACAATTTATTAGTCTCTCGAGTCTCTTATAATATTTCTCAGACAGCTGCCAAACAGGAGACAACTGTTGTCAAATTGGGGAAAAATGAGAGAAAAGACCAGTATCATACGGGTTTTAGGTGGGATAGAATTATGGAATATTAGGGACTGTTAGAGGATAGCGATAGATTTTTGGGTGATTTGAGAAATATGGTTACTCCAGGAAGTTGTTAATAACAGGTTTAGCAAACTCGATGATTCCATTTCGATACCAGCTATCTTTGTCTACATACTTCCATCAAATAGGTACCAATGAAGCCAGGCACCAACAATCCTCTTATCTGCACCCTCCGATATCAAAATTACAATTGATGGTGTAGGGTCTATGGCCTTGACATCAACCTTAACAAGAGCAGCATATTCACTTTAAGGAAAAAGGTTGTATATATATATATAGTTATAGAGAGAAATATAGTTGTAGAGAGAAATAAATACAAAAAAAATAAGATAACCAATAAAAATAAATAAATGACAATATAAAAGAAAACTAATAAGATAACAGTAATAAAATATAGTAATGAACAGTAATATAAGATATCTAATTGTATGAAAATATGGCAAAAATATTGTACCGAAACAAATATAAAATTAAAGTTATGAAATTCAGAATGAGGAATTAATTCATTCATTTGATTCACTTCCTTAAAAGTCTTGATAATAGTGTACTGAGTGGATTACACAGTCTAGAAGTTTAAAGTATGTGGGTAGAAACACCGACAGTAAATAGTTAAGAATTTTCTTGTTCTCTTGATATCTATCCAAATCATCTGAATGAATTTCCTCTAGGTCAACTATTGTTTTTCGTTATAAGTTATATTAATGATAATGAGGAGTTTTCAAAATAAATAAATAAAAATGTTGATAAAATATGTATTTTTTTATTTTTAATAAAAAATAATCAATTATTTTATTTATAAATAATAAACAAACCTGTACTTTTACAACCCATGAAGGGTCTTAGGCTCAGTACATACAAAGATTCGTACTGTTTCTAGGCCAACGGCCGCGCAATGAAGTTATTAGGCCTTGATCACACTCAGCTGCTAGATTTGTTCTCCAATTGGGTACCCACTTTAAAGAGACTAGGTTTGCACCAGGAGGGTCTCCATACCCTAGGGTCGCCCCCTGGCTAAATTAACAGAATAAATAATTTTCTGTCATAACCGGGATTCGAACCCAGGACCTGGAGAACAGTAGACTAGCGCTCTATTCTCTAGACCACTCCGCTACCTATTTATAAATATTAGGGGTACTCACTATTTTTGCTATAGCATGCTATTTGTGCTATTGTGCTAAACCCATCAATTTTATACAGGAAATAACTGTAGAAACTTGACGGGTTTAGCAAAATAACTCAAATAGCATGCTATAGCAAACGTAGTGAGTACCCCTATTATGTATTATAAATTAAAAGATAAACTAAAATAACTTGTTTTAAAAATAAATAAAAGTAAATAATAATAAAGGAAGAACCTAATGAAATAAAATTAAATAAAAGAAGTAAAATATTAGATGTATGCATCAAAATATTATTGCGTCCGATTCCAATCTTAGTATATGTACCACCGAAGCGAGTACGTGAAAATATTATTAAAAAATAAAGTAATTGAGAAAAAGTAGTTTTTGATGAAAATTTTATTGAAATCAATGTTATTTAGTGACAAGAAATATTCATACCGTTTTGAGAAAATGTAATATTTATGTTGTGTTATGCAATCTTTGATAAGTTTTTTTTTTTTTGACCTATGTAAGACAAGTTGCTATACGGGATTTAACAAGGAATATGATCTACTAAATTTTAGCGATAGTTGGATGAAATCTGGTGTTTTATGCTATTGTAAAGATTGGAAAGTTTGTTGTGCAACATTTTTAAATAAATATCTTTTAGCCATCACTAATGGTTTCTCTAGTTTCCTGATATCCTTACGTCACTTGACAAGAACAGATTCTCTTCAGCAGACAGTATGTTAAGATTTATTTGCTCATTCCTCTTATCACCACTTAATTCTTTCACCTTCGGGTTCTATTCTTATGATTTCATTTGTGTGAGTGTGTGTGTTTATACCAGATTTTCATAACTTATCTTTTTTATTGAGGATGTATAGTCGACTGTAGACATTATTGTTGGTAGAAATAATGGAAGTCAGTCGTTCATTTTTTTTAATATTTTAATTTTGCCGACGTTTCGGCTCAAACTTGTGAGCCATCAATGGAATTTTCAATGGGAATACACATACCAGAGGCACTTATGTAAAAATGAATGACTCAGGGCATTAGTGAACCATGTCAAGCATAAACTGACAGTTAACTACTTATATTTTTTACTGTTTGTTTTGCTACAATAATTTTTATATATTTTCCCACCTGTAGTTATCTTATATTGCTGTTTGTTACAAACTTTTATTATATCATCTTATTATTTTCCTTTTACATCATCTTGTATTTATTTTTTTATTGTTTTGTCTTTTGTTTTTTCCTTAGCTCTGATGAAGGCCTTTATGGAGGCCGAATAGTTGGTACAGAATAAAATTTCACAGTTTCCTTATTTAAGTGTGATCTCTTTGTAGACCTCTCCCTAATCAAATTCTCCAATTTAAAATGTAAAGTAAGTTCAACATTTTGAGCACTTTATGTCATAAATAAAATAGTATTAGTCTGTTTTTGGTGCTTGCTTAAAATTCAAAAATATTAGAGAATCACTCATATAAATTTGCAAAACAATGTTTTTCCTATTATTGTAGCCAATGACTATTGTGTGATTGGTTTTGAACCTTCATGTTCATTAAACCTAAATATTAATAATATTAGTAGAATACCTTTGTAATGTTTTAAAATTATTGTTTTTGTTTTTTACAGTTTGAAAATCCTCCAAACAGAATTCGAGCTTTAGATTGTGGTGCTGGTATTGGAAGAATAACAAAGCATTTACTTATAAAGTACTTTGATACTGTCGACTTGATTGATCAGAACCAAGACTTTATTGAAACAGCCAAAGGATATGTTAATTCCCCTCAGCTTGGAAAACTGTATTGTACAGGTAATTTTATAAGTGTTAATGATTTTTTATTATCTATAACTGTTACCATAAACCATCAAAGGTTTACTACTAATTGAAGAAAGAGGGGACTTAAAATTCCCTTATTTTTTTTTCAGCTTGTGTTGCCAATCTACCTTTAAGTAAAGAATGAGTTGAACAAGAATATTCATTGAGGTTAAATAGATAAAGAACCATGCACAGAACCAAGAGCATGTGAACTGAACTGAACTAGAAATGAAAAACATGGAACCAGCTTGTATAGATCTCTCAACCTTCTACCACCCTAGAGGAAAAGCATCTGTTCTAATTTTGTTGTTGACATAGTAGGGATTTCTAGTGAAGATAACATACTCCTGATATGAGATCCATTAGCCTGGACTACATAAATATAAATTATCCACATTGCGTGTATATTTATTTGAAGCCAATTAATATACACATATAGTTCAGGCTCTGAAGCAGTGAAGGTTGGAGCTGCCTGAATTAATATTAAATTTCCTAATAGAAATATTGAAAAATTCTCTCTTGTGGGCACATTATGACAAATTACCAGGTGAACCAGGAGACTAGTTTAAATGCCATTTAAATATTATTGTTGCTTCCATATCTAAGAAGCTTAAAAATGGCTGATTGTAAAGTTTACTATGTATGTCACTCTGCCTTTGTCACTGTATAACTTACGTGTATGGAGTTAACCAAAACTTTAAAATGTTTTTTTATTATTTGCACATAGTTATGTATATAATTTAATTTTTAAGGAGTTAATTAATTTTTTTTACTAATATTTGGAGGATATATTTTTTTTTTCTTTCATAGATTTTTTTATTTATTTATTATTATTATAATTATATATATATATATATATATTATATATATATATATATATATATATATATATATATTTATATTTTTTTTTTTTTTTTTTTTTTTTTTTTTTTTTAATAATTTAATAAGGAAATTTTTCTTTTCTCGTATTTTTTTGTTTATTTATAAACATTATGTCTGACGCGAATTCAGTGATGGACACAGACAATGAAACTCCGTTCAGTGAGATTAGTGAAACCGATTCGCAGTACCTGACTAGAAGGACGTGCCAAAAACGTCATAGGAACGTCCAGCCAAATTCTGGTAGTAACTCACCGAATAAAAAAAAAAAATAAAAAAGCCAAAGCTAAACAAACTTGCCCTCCAGAAAACTGAAGTACACTTCAGCCAACACTTACCCAACTAAAACTGCCTCAACATCCGCACTTCCTAGCAACAAGATTGCAGCCATCAATAATACGCCAACAACATCCTCTACACCCTGTGAATTCAATGAACCTGAGCCACCACCAGTATATGTCAACAACATTCAAAATTTTTATAAATTTGGTCAAGAAATATCTGCTCTTATTGGACAAACTAATTTCAAATGCTTCGGAGCCGAAAAGATGTGAAAATCAACACAACTACTAAGGAGAATTATAAAAAAACAGTAAATCATTTGAAAGAGAAAAACTACGAATTTCATTGCTATCAGCTGAAAGAAGAGAAACCATTTTGTGTAGTTTTAAGAGGTCTTCACAGCACCACCTCCACAGAGGCCATCAAGAAGGACATAGAAGAACTAGGGTTAAGTGTGCGACACATCTCTTGTATCATCCATCACACAGAAAAATTTCCTTTACCCCTATTCTTTGTAGACCTCGAGCCTGCTACCATCAATTCTGAAATATTTAAAGTTAACAGGCTAGTTTATTCCTGTATAAAGTTCGAAGAGCCAAGACAGAAAGATGAGGTAGTACAGTGCACAAACTGTCAAAATCTTGGGCATACGAAAGGCTACTGTCATCATCCAGCCAGATGTGTCAAATGTGCAGGTCCACATGCTTCTAGCACCTGTTTAAAGCCTCGGGACACCCCAGCAAAATGTGCACTGTGCAGTGAAGGTCATCCTGCTAGTTATAAAGGCTGCATAGTTTACAAAAACATGCTGAAACAAAAAAACCTAAACATAGCCTCCAGAACCCTACAGCAGACCTCAAGCGCTTCTAGTGAAGCACCCGGCCCTTCAACCAGGACAATGCCGATCGTCCATTGAGCTCCAGGAGTCACCGTGTATCAACAACGATCGAGTTCTAACAAATCCACCTATTGTGCAATAACCACCAAACCTCTGCCCCGACCTCAGTCGCCTCAAACATCCCATCCTCAACCCCAGATTCCCTATTACCAGCCACAGACCTTAAAATCACAGCCTCAGAGAACTCATCCTAAACCTCAAAAGTCCCATCCTCAGACGAAAATGCCAATAAGTGATCCTAAATCTGCTTCTCTGAGGGTTAAGTTACCACCACTAATCCCTCCACAGACCAATCCCAAACATCCACCTTCATTAATGCCCACAGTTCAAGACAATCTCTCATTAGAAGCTCCTATATTATATGCTGAACCTCATCAACTCCCTCAGAGAAAAATCCCAACCACTCTGAAAGAGTTTAATCCTTTATCCCTCGACACCCCTGCCTATTCCTATCAACCTCCAACTGATATCACATCAATTCTTTCATCCTTCCTTCTTGACCTCCAAAACACCATCACACCACTCATCAATCTCCTTACAAGTCTCCTATCACAGTTCCCGCTTAATCTCCCAAGATGAACAAATAGACCCTAGCTATTCTACTATGGAATTCCAATGATATGAATAATCACAGAAACGAACTTGACATCTTTCTTCACGACAATCACATTGACATTGCCCTCATTACTGAAACTCATTTCACAACTCATTCTCACTTTTACATACAGGACTACATCACTTACAGATCAAATCATCCAGATAACACATCCCATGGAGGCTCATGTATCCTTATTCACAAATCCTTACCCCACTCTCTGATTCCCTCTACTCCAACTGACACCATTCAGTCAACCTCTATCACCTTATCCTGCCACCCCTTTACCACAACGATCTCAACTGTATACTGCCCTCCTGGTAATTCCCTATCCTATAATCATCTAGATACCTTATTCAGATCCTTTGGTCCGCGCTTCATTGCTGGTGGTGACTACAACGCCAAAGACTAGCAGGATTCTTTCCCAGGTCGCACATTCCGATAGCTATTCCGTCCTTTCACCCTCAGACCCTACTTATTGGCCAACATCCCTTAAAAAACGTCCCGATATACTCGATATATTTGTTGCATCCCAAATATCCACGATAAAAACCTTAGATGACCTTTCCTCAGATCACAGTCCAGTTCTGCTTCTCATGCACTCCTATCTTCTTCCCAAACCTTCTTTTCCTTTACTGATTACTGGACATGTTAACTGGGACAATTTTCGGCTTGACATGGAAAGCAAACTTGATTTGACAATTCCATTAAAAACACATTGACTCAGCCATTGAAATACTCACAAAAACAATTGAGACAGTTATCCATGACAAACCCTCAAGACCTTAACAATAACTTTCCACGACATATCCGAACACTTCTAAAAGAAAAACGACTAGCAAGGACTAAGTGGCATAAAACTAGGTACCCATCTGACAAAGCTCTTTACACCCAACTTACTAACAAATTAAAAAAAGAAATAAGAAAATTTAAAGTACAGACTTTACAGAAAGCCTCAACACCTCTGATAAATCCTTATTGATAACAACCAAAAAACTTCTTAAATTTAAATCCTTTAATCACCCACTCCTCACTGAATCCAATAACTGGTCCCGATCAGATTAAGAAAAGTCACAAATATTTGGTAAACACCTCTTCAATATTTTTAACCCTCATCTAGATATCCTAAATACAATCCACATTGAACATGTTGAGGCAGAACTAACTATCCCCCTCCAAATGTCCCTTCCTCCTAAAGCCTTTCATCCATCTGAAGTCATAAACATAATTAAAAAATTACCCTCCAAAAAAGCCCCTGGCCATGATCTTATCACACCTCACATCCTTAAACAACTTCCTCGCAAATCCGTACTTTTCCTTACCTATATATACAATGCAACTCTCAGATCCACGTATTTTCCTACTTCTTGGAAACTTTCAATAATAAAAATGATACAAAAACCCAATAAGCCTCCTGAACATCCGTTTTCCTATCTTCCTATCTCTCTTTTGCCCATTATGGGCAAAATCCTAAAAAAACTCCTCCTAAAACGCTTTTATCCTATCCTAGAAAAGAATCACGTTATCCCTATCCGCCAATTTGGATTTCGAACATCCCAATACAGCAATGTCACCGCGTGGTGGATGTAGTGTCCTCTACGTTGGAGCGCGGAATGTACTGCACTGGAGCCTTTCTAGATGTAGAACAAGCATTTGATCGAGTCTGGCACCAGGGACTGCTTTACAAACTCCGTCAATTCCTCACCCCTACATATTTCCTATTAATACGTTCCTACCTTACTGGCAGAACCTTTAAGGTTAACCATAACTTTTCCTACTCATCCATATTTTCCCAATCTGCTGGAGTGCCTCAAGATAGTATCTTAGGTCCTATCTCTACTCCCTATATACAGCTGACATTCCACTCCATCCTCAAACTGTCCTC
Source organism: Piezodorus guildinii (assembly GCA_023052935.1). Taxonomy (NCBI): domain Eukaryota; kingdom Metazoa; phylum Arthropoda; class Insecta; order Hemiptera; family Pentatomidae; genus Piezodorus; species Piezodorus guildinii. The sequence goes on along the minus strand of CM041292.1, from coordinate 171,248,781 downwards.
AATACTCAAACTGTCCACACGTGTGTCTTATCTGTCCATAATGATCCATCTACTGCATCCCAAACCCTTCAGCCCCACATCACAGCCATTGAAGAATGGTTTCAAAATTGGAGGATTAAAATAAACCCTAACAAATCCCACCAAATCATCTTTACCCTTTGTCCCAAACCGATGAGTTCCTGCCCCCCAGTATCCTTTAATAACATTACCCTTACTCCTGTTGAGCAAATCCGATACCTAGGTCTCCATCCTCACACAAGACTGAAACGACAAGAAACTACTCGAAGATATCAATTACTACAACACTTACTAGACAAACGTTCAAAACTTCCAGTATATTACAAAAGACTCATTTACATCACTATTATCAGACCTATTTGGACGTATGGAATCGAGCTTTGGGGCTGTACGAAACCATCTAATTCCTCCCGCATCCAGTCCTTACAATCCAAAATCCTTCGAAAAATCCTGAATGCTCCTTATTTTGTTACAAATCAACTCATTCATAATGACCGTAACATCCCATTTGTTGCAGACATAGCCCATGATAGATACTCCTCTTTTCATTCTAAACTCCCTGCCCATACAAGTCCACTTGTCCATAATTTATCTTCCTTAGATATCCCAGATAATCCTCCAAGGCGACTGAAAAGAAGGTGGCCTCGGGACCTACTGAGTTAAAATAGTTAGTGAAGTGCTACCACTGGGTAGTTCTTTCTCAAGACATTTTCATGACATTTTTTTTTTTCATTCCTCATATTTACTTATTGGGTTCTTTAATACAGTTGTAACATTAAATAAATTTAAATTAAATAAAAAAAAAAAAAAAGCTTAAAATAGTGTTCCTGACAAATCCAGCATCAGTTCTCAAACCTTGGTAGCCATTCAGGACAGAAGCTCTAGAAAACTTGGGAAACTTACTAACATAACAAGAAATTGCTTTTACCGTGGATACTTGCACAATCTACTGGAAGTAACAGAATGATAAACTGGGGTCACTGGAATCTTCATTTTGGCAATAATATTACACTCAGATATATTTCATAATTTTGAAGAAAAAAAAAAATGGTTTACTCCAATAATTTAAAAGTTTTCACCTAGTAATTTCACACTGAAGTTTTTATACTTCGCTACTATTATTTTGATCTTTTCATGGCTACAACACATACGCACTCAAGCAGAACACTTTCTTTAAGGAATTTATTATTCCATTTTTAATGACAAAAAGGTAGATTTTGCTACACTCAAACCTTTTGGTAGTCATGAATATGATGCACTTGACATTTAATAAAAATTGTTTCTATTGTTATCACAGTTATAAGTTACTAATAAAAAAAAACTTTCCTTTTATTCTATAGTTACTCTTTTCTATAGGTAAATTAAATTTAGATGTTAGAATTTATGCTCTTTTCATTTTTTCTTTGTAATAAATATAAATTATTTATGTTTAAGGCTTACAAAACTTCCATCCAGAAGTAAAATATGACCTGATTTGGTGTCAATGGGTATTAGGTCATCTGACAGATGAAGATCTGAAAATGTTTATGAAAAATTGCAAGTAAGTTAGTTAACAATTATTTAATAAATACAATTCAACTATCATATTTTTGTTATAATCAATCATATTTTTATTTTTCAGAAGTGCATTGCAAAAAAATGGAATCATTGTTGTTAAAGAAAATGTCACTTCTAGTGGTGAAATTGAGAAAGATGATGTTGATTCTTCTATAACTAGACCTCTTGAAATCCTTTCTGATTTATTAAACCAATCAGGTCTTGATTGTGTTCTTATGGATGCTCAAACACGTTTCCCAAAAGGATTATACCCTGTTAAAATGTTTGCTTTACGATGATATTAAAAAAAAAAAAAAAAAATGTATTAGGAAATATATTTTACCAGTTTCAGTTCTTTTTATGTGTAAGAGTAATTTTTGTTTAAGTCAAATTTGTCTGGTATTAACAGGAATGTGCAGTACTTTTTCTGCTCCAAACCTTTAACCATCTGTGCACCCTAAATATTGTACCAGACCTGTCAGTAGGTGGTTCCATCCTCCATATAAATTTCTTATCCTTTTGGTTATTTGTATAAAAAGATAAAAAACAACTTCGTCCCTTCCCTCTCTGCCCACCCAAAAAAAGCTGCTGCATTATGCTTAAATGGTTTCCGAAGATGGTGAACTAACAAAGTTGATTGCTGTCAACAGCATTTCACTTGATTTTGCAGAAATGGGATTTTTATCTAAGCTGGATATTCCAAGAATCATGAGATATGGAGTAACAAAACAATTGGCTTGAGCACTAAAGAAACACTAATGAAATCATCCTTTAAAGTATTTATCATTAAATTAAAATTTCACTAGTTCTTAATAATTTTGATTATTGTACAGTACATTTACTTCAGTTTCACCACTAATTAAGAACACTTCATATAATGTAATAATGCAGATAATTAACTCATTTTTACTTTCATATGAAATATATAAAAAGGGAAAGTATTGCTATCATTAAAGTTTTCTAATTGGAATATTCACTTGAAATCCACATTTTAGGATCTCCTAAGTCCTAATGACCAAGTTTCACAAAAAGGTTTGTGTGTGGTAAGTCTAACACGGAAAAGTACTATAAAACTGAAATTTCATATTTATAAAATTAATAGGCTCTGTGTATGTATTTTGCACCTTTTCACAATTTTTTTCAATAATGCCTCTAACGTTATTGACTCCCTATATTGAAGTAGAATGTACTGGTCATTAATTCCATGTAGGTTTTCATTCTGATTTAAATAGTCTGACAGGACTTAAATGCGGACATTTTAAATTTTCTTTCTCAAAACTATCTTTAATCTTGTAGATTCTTTAAAAATAACCATATCATATTTTTACCATTGGTAAAAACAGATAAATATATAAGTTGAACGAATTCGATATACAAATGAAGGAGAAAAGAGCATAAAAATTTGTTATGCAATTTTTGTGTTTTTGAGCATAAAAATAGTAATATACCGGCATAACTAGCTGACCCGACAGGATGTTCTGTCTTAACTATGTCTTTTTCCGAAATTGCTAAAGCCGTTCACGCGTGATGCGATAAAAAAGGGGACTCATTTTTATATGTATAGGCAGAGCAATTATTATTACCTTTAAAATACTTTCTTTTTTTTTTTTAAATCTACCAAAGTAACTTTCCAATTTTTTTTTTGTTCCATAATATCCTTCTTCTGCCTGATATAAACATAAAAAAGAATTAGAGAAATCGGTATAGCCGATGTATATATATATATATATATATTATATATATATATATATATATATTATATATATATATATATATATATATATATATATATAATACACCGTTGCAAAGCTAAAGATTTTAGAAAAAGTATTATCTTCTACAAAAAATTGCAAAGTAATGAAAAACCGATAAAACTTATTGATTGTCGTAAATAATAATATAATAGATTTTTTATCACACCCATTTTACTATCCGATCTCATTGTAATTAATTCTTTAACCTTTTTTTCATCTCTATTTAAAAATACTTAAATTGATTCTAACAACAGTGCAATTGAAATTCGTGTGTTGCTCGCACCAGATTTTTATTTTCGGGAGAGTGAAATATTCCCCTTTGTCAGTTTGTAGGTGCAACGCCGCCCACAAAATAAGGAGTTCTGGAAATATATATTGTGCAGTGTTCATTGGCCGAAAGCTCTTCAGAGTTACAGGTTAGGCTATAGGCATGTTTATTTATTTATTTAACTTCACGTTATGCTACTATGGCTAATCGGACGAAAGAGGCATGATTAAACCACCTTTCAAGTATATCCTGCTAACTCCCCTTCTGAGTGGTAAAAAGGCACTATCCTCTTGGTCTACGTAATTCTCCTGGCTCAATTATTGGCCGACATAAAGGTCCCTTCTCTTCCCCGCCACATCCTACAATATCTACCTTAAAATGCGTCATGGCAAAACAATGACACTTGCTGTAGAAGTATTCAATGTCGTGGTGGACCTAGTTTACTCCAAATCGAGATGTCCACTCTCAAGTTTGTGATTAACCAAAACAGGATTATTATAGAGGTCGTCATTAATTACTTCAACACAGTCAAGAATGTGCATTTAGTTTCTGTGCTCAATAAATTGTTTTTGTTGTTTTAATTAGGATCGTCCTTAATGTTAAAATGGCTGTCCATGATGTTTGTTCTGAGAACTATAATGGATAGAACAAGATAATATAATATTGTCACTAACCAACTTTTCTTAGACTTCAACAATAATTACGATAGTATCATCAGGGGAAAACTGTATTGAAGTATGGAAGAAGTGAATGTTCCTAGAGAATTAATAAGCCTCGTGCAGCTAATCTGTGGCGAGTGAATAGAGAAGTGAGGCATGATCCAGGGCGAATCGTTCGAAAAATTCCAGACCCATAAGGGTCTAATACAAGGAGAGGGACTCTCTTGCCTATTATTTAGCTTTGCTCTCGAGAAGGTCATAAGTGATTCAGAACTACTGATAGTCGGTACCATTCTGACTAAATCCACTCAAAGTCTAGTCTATGCAGACAACCTAGATATGGTAGCAAGGTCCCTAAGGGATTTAAAGAAGGCTTTTCTTGCTTAAGAGTATTCAAGATACTATATCGACTTTCTGTAAAACCGACCAACACTCAAATAAATGCTTGTTAATTCCTTGAGGCCACCAGAAGTTTGTTTTGCCAAACTTTGTTATCTACACATTTGAAAGTGAGTTTTAAAAATATGGCTCAGAAACCTGGTCTCTTTATAAATCAGATGTCAATAATTGGCAGCTCTTTAAAAAAAAAAAAAAATTCTAATACAAAATTAGGAGCAGTAAGGAAGGATTGTAAATCATTTGAAATCATTCTATTTGCATTAAGGTCGTGTCGTATTTACGATGAACCAGACATGGAGCTCCTCAGGAGTGTGATAGACTAGGAAGGACAACGCTACTCGGAAAATACCTCTCTTTGTTTACGTTGATGGTAAGAGAATCCTTGGCTAAAATGGGCGGATGGGGTCGAGCGAAATGCATATTTTCTGTGCATGTAATTTACATGTATTTTTGATAAGTTTATCTGCTTCTTCATTTTGATTTATTACCACATGGGCAGAGATCCATTGAAAGTTGTTTTTCGTTAAGGTTTTTTTTTTTTTTTTTTGTTTAATGCAAAAGCTATTTAAAAAGGATAATCTTGACAAATGGGTAGAGGACCAATTATCCACTCATCTATGGTATTTATTTCCCAAGCAAAATATTAGAATTTTTTTTTTAAACTAATCAAGTTTGTAGAAAGAAAGAAAATGTTCTAACATAGAATTCCTGATCAATATCAGCTTGTAAAAAAAGCAATATATGGTGCGCGCAACACGCGACTTCCACATACCTTCCTTGTTAAAATCAATTAGAGAACTTTTAAATATGAAAAAATATTTTTTTCGAAAATATTTAGCTCTCCAACGATTCATTATACATCTGCATTACAATTTCCGTACAGCGTACAATGCTTAAATTATGATATAGTTATTTTAATAGAATCTACTAAATTAAAGGTACTTTCGAGGAATAAAATTTAAAATATCAGCATTTAAGCCCTGTCAGACTATATTTATCAGAATGAAACCTACATTGTACTCAAGCTATTTAAATTTTACGTCGATATAGCGATTTTAATCAAAATCGTCAATGCCGTTTTTGAGAAAATCGTAAAAACGTACAAAATGTATGGTTTGAAGCGCCTTTTTTGGTTTGCGGATTGTGTTGAATATGTTGATGCAACAGCTCAGACATATTTGCTCCTAGAAAATAAAATTTCAGTTTTATACAACTTGTTTTCGAGCTGATCACATACTACCTATAGATGTTGCGGGATTTGGACTCAGGGGACCCTAAAACGTGTCATCTTGGTAAAAACTTGAATTTATAATTTTCATCATCGGAATACTTTCCGTTACTGTATGTTTTATATATAGGTAAGTGAAAGTAAATGAATCAGAGATCGATAACGAGTTGGAACAAACTACATATATATATATATATATAATAGTTAAGCATATTTTAGCTCTTGATAAAAGTATCCATACTTCGCATGCGTCTGACAGCGGGGTTTTGGTTAAATACAAGTTGGAACAGACTTAAAATTATCGATCCCTCTACACCGGTGCTGTATTTTATATAAACTTACACGTTGATTAAGAAATTTGTTCCTAACATTATATCCATCTATATTTCACTATTTTACCCAAAAGTTTGATTAGTAATTTATCTTTGACCCAACAGGCTATTTTTTTTTGTTTGTTTCCATTATTGAATGTTATACGCTTAAAAAAAAATGTGATGAATTATTATTTTACAATAAAAATCAGTTAATTTATGGTACCTTCGTTCTTTAAAATATATGAAACATTATTATAATGGAATAAGTAACTGTTTATTCAAAACTAGGGTGGGGCCGTAGATGGCAGCACTGGTAGCCGATCCCTTATAATCCCTCCATTGCTGGTTCGGCGTCTAGACGATTCTTAGCTGGCTTGCTTGCGGACTTAAGAGATTTATCAGTACACACACATCTGTTACCATGAGGGAAATCGTTCATATTCAGGCTGGACAATGTGGCAACCAGATTGGTGCCAAGGTAATTTAATAACCATTTGTTAAATTATTCGTCCAGTATCGGCAGCCTAATCTATCATAGTCGAGTTTTTTTATGTTTGTTTTTTTACCTCCAATGTTTCAGTCGGGAATCTTCCAGTTTATTAACAAGACGTTCATAATGTTTGTTTTCGGTAACATTATTATCTAACGTCTAATGGATGGTTATTGTTTCATTTCTGCAACGCCTGAGTAATTTCTCCTTTCAATTACTTGTACATTTTCCATTTTACTTGTGAATTATACGTCGATAACATGGCTTTCAATTATTTTAATGATTTTTTTGTTGGGCCATCTTGTGACTTCCATAGAAGCCACTTAATAGCCATGTTAGAAGCGTGCTGATGTACCGGCATTTTACGTTTAACGATTACTTCGAGAAATGTTTATCATGATGAATAACCTTTTATCTCATTACTTAGGGTGCCTTCCTTTTATTGGTATTTATCAACATTTTTGGTGTTCTGAAATGTCTCATATTAAACTATAATTCAGCTAATGATTTATCTTTACAACCTTATTATATATTTAATTATTAGAACATTCTTTTGTTTTTATAAATACCATTAATTTCATTTAGTTAATTATAGTGTTCTTATTTACTTGAAATGGATGATCTTAATTGTTAACCCCACCTCAACTGTGAGTCATAATGCTAACTTTATTTTGTTTAATAACTATGAAATTGTATTCTTTTAAAGTTATGTATTAATGCTGTTTTTATTTTCAAGGCCTTGTCTTTTTGGTTTATTAACATTCTATCAAACCTTAAACTTGCATTTCTTGCTCTTAATATGGATTGGCCTACTTTTCTAACTCAATAAGGATATATATTTTTATTTTTATATAATAAAAAAAAAATTAAAAAGGGAATACCTAGCTGATCCCATCAGAAAAAGACTAGTTAAAATACCAAGTATTTGTTAGTAGCTTTTTAATTAATTTATAAAGGTAAACTTAAGTAAAATTAATTGGGTTGTTAATTATACAATATTAGTAATTGTTAATTTTCTTGTAAATTTGGTTATTTAATTCTTAAATTTGTTACTAATTTTTATTTAACATTTGTTCTTTTCCTAATACATGTTCAAATTTTTATTCCCTAAATCATCCCTTAATTAAATTTTGAATCTTATAATTTTGATGAAGTTCTAAAATTGAAAAAAAAAAAAAAAATATATATATATATAATATATATATATATATTATATATATATTCATGCAAATGTCGTTTGTTAATGATATATTAAATTGAATTATTTAATATGTATTACTTTAGTGACACATTAATGTACTTCTAAAAATTTAAAGCATGAGTAATAGTGCAGATGTAATCTATTGATTCATTGCAGAAAAGCCTTGCTTTTTATGGTGGGTGGTGATGAGGCAATGATGTCATGCCATTGGATTTCATACATTCATTTTGTTCAAAGCAATTTTATTTACAACTACAAGATGGATATAATCTACTTCTTGATTATTTATTTATGAAAATAAACTTTAAAAATATATCAGCAATTGTCAAGCAATCATTTATTTATGTTAGGGTATTTATAGGCACACACACACACACATATATATATTTATTTACTTATACATACATACAATTTTCATTAAGTACTTCAACAATTTGTCTCAATAAGGACATAAGTAATAGTGTTAGGAGTCCTATAAGTATTAATTAATCAACTTTTGATTAGATGAGAGATTAAATATTATAAATAAATAAAGTTTATTTTATATAAATTTGTGTGTGTATATATGTACATTCTCTTTAAAGTCAAACTAATGTTGATAAATTGATACATTTTAATCTCAAAGCAGTATTTTTATTTAGGCAAATTGTTATAGTACTGAATAAAAATTGTACTTCATTAAAAAATAAAAGTACAGTTTTCAGATAAACTTTCCAGCCAAAACAAACCATTATGGCCACTGATATTACAGTTTTTTTTACAAAATTATTTTACATTAAATAAATTTAAAATGTTCTTGATGGTTAATAATATTATTGGAATTTAAGGAATAGTTAAATAATTATGCATTTCTATCATTTTAAACCAAATCGTGTCCTAAACTTGTATTTTTAGTGTTATTAACTTTAAATTAGGTCAATATGTTTTTGAACAAATTTATATGTGAAGGGCATCTTGAAAAATCTTTATTTTTCGTAGAATAGTTAATGTTAATATAGGAATAAATTGTGATCTATTTTGGTAATATATTTTTCCATCCTAATCTCCTACCTCCCTCATAAAATAAAATAATAAATAATTTTTTTATTAATGTAATCAAAATTTGTTGGATCTGTTTTTCTCATATTTTTTACAGTATATAACTATGAAGTGAAGTTTTTTCTATTCAGGTTTAATTTTGATAGGGATCTTAAATGAGTACCTGATATCACACAGACTTGTGCCATCATTGTACTTAACCTCTAAAGGACAGTATAATCAAGAGTTCTATTATTTCCTTAGAAAAAATTGTGTGGGCATTTGCCATGTTTGAACCTGTGACCTTGGGGATAGAAGACTTGTTTTAGCCACTACACCATGGGTGACCCATTGCTCGTGACAATACAAAAATAACCTTTTTTTGTTTCTTGAAAAAATTAAATTAAAGCTTCTTATACATTGTATGAGTTATCACTCAAAAGGAGTAGACATAGGGCACTGTTAAGATAATGTAATGTGAAGCACCATTTCCAATTTTAATAATTTTTTAAGTATGAATTTCCTCCTCTTGGCTCTAATCATTGTTCCTCTCAATTTCCATTTTATTAAATCAAAGCCAAAGAATCTATTGTGTTACATATATCTTCTTTTTAGTTATGCCTACAATGTTCCCTATTATTAATTTCAAAATCACCTCTCTTACATCATTTAAATCCAATAGTATCCACCTTAAGAAATTAAAGCTATAAGGTCCTATTATGTCATAAATATGATGCACAACTTTCATTTACTTTGCTTGAATTAAGTGCATCTAAATTTATACCAAATGTTTTCACTTCAACTGAATGATATATAATAAAATAGGCAGTCATAGCTTAGTGATAGTGCTTGTAAGGTTTGCCAGCTCTCTGTAGCCTTAATTACAATGTAATGTACTCCAATTTGTTTTAATTATTCCTAAATAATTAATTAAAAACTAATTATTATCTGTCTGAATCAGGCACTTTGGTTTTTATTATTGTATTACCCTTTAGTTTGGCCCTGATTCTAGTTATTCTTTCCTAGAATGGTTTAATATCTTATACTCAATTTTTTTTTTTTTTTTTTTTGTCATTTTTAGTTCTGGGAGATAATCTCAGATGAGCATGGCATTGACCCCACTGGCTCATACCATGGAGATTCTGATCTTCAGCTTGAAAGAATCAATGTTTACTACAATGAAGCATCAGGTATTTATATTTAACTGTAACTCAAAATAGCTCAATATCTCTTGATTGTATTAATATAAAAAAAATATATTACTAATCTAAAGTATTCCCGTAAGTTTATATTTACTGTCTTCATTACTAATTTAAGTGTTGTATTTGTTTCTAATTCCTATGTTTCTGTTTCATACTGTCTTCACTGCGTAATCTATTTCTTTCTGTAATTGTGTTGGAGGTGGAAAGTATGTGCCTAGAGCGATATTGGTTGATCTGGAACCAGGGACAATGGACTCAGTACGTTCTGGACCTTTTGGACAAATCTTTCGACCTGATAATTTTGTTTTTGGCCAGTCTGGTGCTGGAAACAACTGGGCTAAGGGCCATTACACAGAAGGAGCAGAACTTGTTGATTCAGTTCTTGATGTTGTTCGCAAAGAGGCTGAATCTTGTGATTGTCTCCAGGTATTAATCTATCTTAAAGTATCATTTATCCTAGGTATATCAATAAGCCACATTAGTACTATACTAATTAATGATTGTTAGGGTTTTCAACTGACTCATTCCCTTGGAGGTGGTACTGGATCTGGTATGGGAACGCTGTTGATTTCAAAAATTCGTGAAGAGTATCCTGACAGAATCATGAACACATATTCAGTAGTTCCATCACCCAAGGTACAGACAGATGTTTTATAATTTTGCATTAGTTTTGCAATTTATGATTTATTTTAAATTTTAACTATTATTTGGTGATTTTGTAGGTTTCTGATACTGTTGTTGAACCATATAATGCAACTCTGTCTGTCCACCAGCTGGTTGAAAATACTGACGAAACTTATTGTATTGATAATGAAGCTCTCTATGACATCTGCTTCAGGTTTACCAATCTTTTACTAATTATAAACTTGAATAAGCTCATTATTATTATTTTTTAAATTTATTCTTTTTTCCCTATTCCTTTTATTAAGATATGTATGCTTTGTGTTTTTTTAGAACTTTGAAGCTTTCTACTCCTACTTATGGCGACTTGAACCATCTTGTGTCTCTTACTATGTCTGGTGTCACAACTTGTCTTAGGTAAAATATATATATGTGTGTGTGTGTATGAGTATATATATAATCAAACGAATTATTAGTTTTAATTGTCGAAGTGTATTTAGACTATTAAGGGTTTTGTTAATTTAGGTTCCCTGGACAATTAAATGCAGATCTTAGGAAACTTGCTGTTAACATGGTTCCTTTCCCTCGACTTCATTTCTTTATGCCAGGTTTTGCTCCCCTTACTTCCAGAGGATCACAACAATATAGGTGAGTTAAAGAAATCATGTGTACTCGTTTATGCTTCCAAAGAAAATATCATTGTTATCTTCATAGTTGTTTTCTGGTTTAACCTATGCTCCACAATACATGCTGCCAGCTTCTTCAGGGCTCAGTCCTATATAGAACCCTGGAGAAGCTGGGAGCATGTTAGGTAAAGCATTCAAGAAAAATTAGGAAGGAAGTGAGTCTCAAGATAGAAATGTCATATTGCGTTTAATTAAGGTTTTATTTTCTTATAATATATAATTACATTTATTATTGTTTTTTAAAAGGGCTTTGACTGTACCTGAACTTACTCAGCAAATGTTCGACGCCAAAAATATGATGGCAGCATGTGATCCTAGACATGGCCGCTATCTTACTGTGGCAGCAATTTTCAGGTGAGTTATGATGTTAATAAATAAATCATATTTTTTTTTTTTTTTAATATTTTGTGTATATATATATAATTCTGCTTTATCCTTTCTGTTTTTAAGAGGACGAATGTCAATGAAGGAAGTTGATGAGCAAATGTTAAATATTCAGAACAAGAATTCATCATATTTCGTTGAATGGATCCCTAACAATGTTAAGACTGCTGTTTGTGACATCCCACCAAGAGGTCTGAAAATGTCTGCGACATTTATTGGTAACTCTACTGCTATTCAAGAGTTGTTTAAGAGAATCTCAGAGCAATTTACTGCTATGTTTAGAAGAAAAGTGAGTAATAATTCTAGCTATATATGTTCTGGTTTTTAAGTATTATAATATCATTGATAACTGTTCTAATGCTGTTGTTTCCTCCTTTTCTAGGCTTTCTTGCATTGGTACACTGGTGAAGGAATGGATGAAATGGAATTCACTGAAGCAGAATCTAACATGAATGATTTAGTTTCTGAATACCAACAATATCAGGTAATTAAAATATTCTATCATATTGTAAATTAATTGCATTAAAATAATAACTGAAACTGTCTCTGGTTTATAAGCTTATAATTGTAATTGTCCATTAATTTTAATTCTATTATTTGCATTCTTAGGAAGCCACAGCTGATGAAGATGCTGAATTTGATGAAGAACAAGAGCAAGAAGTGGATGATGCTTAACTTAATGACATTCCAACTTGATATTCCTTAATGGAAAATTCCTCATGTTGCATTTATTATTTTATATTTGCGTACTGCCTTTTCTACTTATAATGATCTAATTTATTGTTATTGCTTATTATTATTAAGTTTATTTTGTCACTTTTTTCATTTGTATAATTCAATTAAACCGCAAGTCTGAATCCTTGTTCATCATTAACCTCAGCTCATTTCATATATATATATATATATATATATATATATATATATATATATTATATATATTATATGTGTGTGGTGTGTGTATGTTTGTTTTTGTGGGTATATATAATGTATTTATAAAATTTCAAGGAGGGAGGCAGTATTTTTTTTTCTCCCTGTCCTATTAAAAATAATAAACCTAAATCAACATTTCTACTGGGTAATCTTTCAGATGGGAGGGTTATAGAAAGATCTTTTTTTTGAGTTATATATTAGATCTTCAGTAGCTATAAGTTTATGGCTTCAGAAATGGTGATTTTTATTACCTACATTAAAAAAAAAGTCATTTTCATGATTTAGTGAATGTGTTTGTGTGTAGGTGTTATCTACATATAAGGTATAATATCTTATAATACACTATCTTTACCTACATTAAAATAATTATTTTTATTAATAAATATTACCATAATTATTTTTAATTAAAACGGTAAACAAGACACTGAAAAAATCTATTTCAGAGGTTTTTAACTAATATTTATTATGTTAATTATTCCACCTTCTCCCTCATGCTTATTATTCATTTTAATTTCAATATTATTAAACCTTACTTATGGCTACTATGATGAATTGATTTAGTTAACAATATTTGAACTAAGTTAGTATTCATGACCCACAGACACAAAAGGAGGTCTGAAATCTAGTAGGAATGTAGTCTTGAATAAACCAACATGGAAACCCTAAGTTTCAGCTTTCAGACAGTGATGGCACTGATTGCATTTCGGTTTTTTTTTTTTCAAGCTGAAATGGACTCTAAATATATATAATTTAAATATTACAAAAAAAAACTTTTTAGACTGCTAGCAAAATAGTAGCCGTTTCTGTTTATGTACCCTAAAATTGTAACTGCCGTTCTGAAACGATCAGCCGTTAGAATATAAAATTATATTTAAAATAGGTGTATTTCACTGGGGTTTCACCGAAATCGACTTATTTGGATTCACCATAGATTTATTATTCTCGTACATTTAAAACAATTTTTCGTAAATAGCTCAAACGATACACTTAACCATTAAACAGTTAGAAGACATCTTTGGGTCCAGTTCACTCGAAGTAAAGTGCAGTGAAGGCTTTCGGAAAATCAATGGATGTAGATTGTAGAAAGTTTTCTATAGAAGAATCTCAAGGTCATACATTTGAGGATGGGGGCAGACAATAGGCTATTACTCCGAAAGGGACTACCCTAAAAATACCAACCATCTACACAATCCTGCCTCTTAGCAGCATGGATCCTACCGGACAATCGGGTATCATGCAATGTGTGAGGCAATATAGGCGAAGCTGTTGAGATATACAGGGATATTCATTTTCACTGAGGAAGAGTTTCCTTTGAAAACTAATTCAAAAACGGAAAAGAGCAAGTAGTCATATTTTGACTCTGGGATAACCTCATCATACTAAAATCCCACATCTTTAGGAAATTTAAAATATGACATAATATCATGTGTGAATGTGGTGAAGAACAATCACCTGGGAACGTCCTTCGAAGTCAAAGCTCAAATTTCTTTCTGGAAGAAACTAGAAGGCAAACTTGGATCGAAACGAAAGCGATTGAAAATAAATTTAAAGGACACTGGAGGACCACTAAATTTGATGAAAATTAATGGTTATAATTTCACTTGTTTAATTTAACATATGTTTAGTTTGTTCTGAAAATGTTTTAAATGTTTACTACTGTTGTGGTTTATAGTCAATAAAAGCCTAATATCTGGGTTTATATGTATTTATTATTAGTATAAATACAACAATTTTATTGACTATAAACCATCAAATAACTATGGACAAGTTTCTCAAGCCGAGCCCCTTCGATGCAAAACCCGACTCTCCGACTGCAGCTAAAGAGTGGACCCACTGGCTGAAAACGTTTCAAAACTTCGTCGATACTACAACGGAACATCTTAATGACGAAGATAAGCTTAAGGTAATCATTAATTTCCTATCCTATGATGTTTATGAATTTATCAGTGACTGTAATTCTTATGCTGAGGTTATAAATACTTTGAACTCAGTATTCGTAAAAAAGAAAAGCGAAATTTATGCTCGCCATATTTTGGCAGTTCGGAAACAACTATCTACTGAGTCAACAGACCAATATATCCAAACCTTAAAAATCCTTATTAAGGATTGCGACTTTAAGGCCGTAAATGACGTGGATCACAAAAATCAATACATCCGTGACGCATTCATCAATGGCCTGCTGTCCACTCAGATTCGTCACCGTTTGTTAAAAAATGACACCTTAGGTCTAGATGAGGCTATCAACAAAGCCCTCGCATTGGAAGCAGCTCAAAACAGGCTGAGGGGTACATTCAACCTTTGAGCAGTTATTCTAGCGCTAGCTGCACCCCTATTTCATCTCATGAGACTGCTTCTGTACAGGTAACAGACTCTACTCTATGTGCAATCTCCAAGTTCAGCAGATCGGGTGATAAATGCTACTTTTGCGGTCTTGACAAACATCCCCGCCCTAAATGCCCTGCACGAAACGCTGAATGTCGGAAATGTGGCATCAAGGGGCATTATGCTAAGGCATGTAGAAAAAGTGCTATCCCTAAAGTTTCCGCTTCCATCATTGCGACAGTCAACAAGGAACACTTGAATCTGCTGAATCGAGCTGTTATTTCAGTAGAAATAAATGGTACCCATGCTCGTTGCTTGATTGACACTGGAAGCTCCTCTAGCTTTATAGACCACATTTTCACTCTCAAACACAAAATTCCTCTTTTTCCAGGAGAGGGGAGAGGCTCAATGGCCTCAACTTCTCTTTCCTCTGCAATCGAAGGTTATGTTCAGGTCGACCTCAAAATAAATGAACATATGTACCCTTCATGCAAATTAACAGTCATGAAAGACCTTTGTGCTGAAGTACTAGTCGGACATGACATACTCGGGGAATACTCGATGTTTCAATTTCTTTTGGTGGATTAAAGCCCCCACTCGATATATGCTCTGCTACTTGTGCCTCTGTAGAACCTCCTCGCTTATTTGGTAACCTATCAACAGACTGCAAGCCTATTGCCACAAAGTCCAGGCGATACTCCGAAGCTGACCTTACGTTCATACGGGATGAAACTTACAAACTCTTATCTGAGGGAGTGATTGAGGAAAGCAACTCTCCTTGGAGAGCTCAGGTACTAATTACTGAGAGTGACCACCACAAAAAACGCATGGTTATTGACTACTCGCAGACAATTAATAAATTCACGTTTCTTGACGCATATCCGCTCCCAAACATCGATGATTTGGTTAGAAAAGTTGCTGCTTACAAAATATTCAGCACGATTGACCTTCAGTCGGCATATCACCAGGTACCCATTTTAGAAGAAGAAAAACCTTTTACGGCTTTCGAGGCTGCGGGAAAACTCTACCAATTCACCCGAATCCCTTTCGGTGTGACGAATGGTGTTGCCTGTTTCCAGCGTGTTATTGACAAGGTTATAACCCAAGAGAAACTAACTGGAGTGTTTTCATACTTGGATGACATTACTGTATGTGGGTACGATAAAAAGGACTATGATCTGAATCTCTCTCGACTCCTTGCAGCCCTCGACAAATACAATCTCAAAATCAACCAAGGGAAAAGCAAATTCAATCTAACGTCCGTACATTTGCTTGGGCATTTGGTATCCCATAACGATAATCGACCGGATCCGGAGCGCCTCAAACCCCTTTTGGAAATGCCACCTCCTCATAACGCTGCGTCACTGAAGCGTGCTCTAGGGCTCTTTGCTCACTATTCAAAATGGATTGCACATTACTCAGATAAGGTCTTCCCTCTGGATCATCAAACTATTGAAGATTTTGAGAGCCTAAAACAAAGTATTGCTGATGCTACAGTTACCACAATAAATGATACTGAACAGATGGTGGTAGAGACAGATGCTTCAGATGTCGCCTTGGCCGCAACTTTGAGTTAGGGTGGTCGCCCTGTGGCGTTCTTCTCACGGACACTCGCTAAGTCTGAACGTTCACACCCTGCGATTGAGAAGGAAGCAGCTGCAATTGTGGAATCTCTTAAGAAATGGAGGTACTTTCTTTTAAGGAGACATTTTCAATTACTAACAGATTAACAAGCTCTCTCTTTCGTATTGAATCAAAAACACTCGAGCAAAATAAAAAATGATAAAATTCTACGTTGGCGACTTGAATTGGCTCCTTTCCAGTTCGATATAACCTACCGCTCTGGAAGAGAAAACGTAAAGGCGGATGCCCTTTCTAGAGTTTGTAGCTCCATATCCAATGATCGACTGTTGGAATTGCATCAATCTCTCAACCATCCCGGTATTACCAGAATGGTTCACTGGCTGCGTTGCAGGAATCTCCCGTTTTCAATCGAAGATGTTAGAAGGGTCAACTCAGCTTGTTCGATTTGTGCCGAAGTCAAACCCCGTTTTCACAAATCTCCGGGAACTCTGATCAAGGCAACTACTCCTTTTGAGCGAATAAATGTAGATTTCAAGGGCCCGATCCCCTCAAAGACGAGGAATTACTTCATTCTGACCATCATAGATGAATACTCTAGATTCCCGTTCGCCTACGCTTGTAAAGACACAATCTCTGGTACTGTTATAAAATGCCTTACAGATCTTTTTATACTCTTTGGGACTCCAGCTTATTTGCACTCTGACAGAGGGTATCTTTTATTTCACGGGAATTAATATCATTCCTACATTCCAAAGGAATAGCCACTAGTCACTCAACGCCCTATAATCCTCAAGGGAATGGGCAGGTGGAGCGTTTGAATGGTACTTTGTGGAAAACAATTAATTTAGCTCTCAAGACCAAAAATCTCCAGACTCGCGATTGGGAAGACCTTCTCCCGGAGGCTCTTCACTCTATTCGGTCTCTATTATGCACGGCTACTAATTGTACTCCTCATGAACGGTTCTTCAATTTTCCGCGCCGAACCTCAAACGGAGAAGCTCTACCTACTTGGCTTACCACACCTGGGCCTGTACTCATCAAACGAAACACACGGTCCAGCAAGTATGACGACTTGGTTGAAGAAGCTGAACTTCTAGAAGCAAATCCCCAATATGCATATATTCGGCGGAAAGATGGAAGTGAAACAACTGTCTCGCTACGACAACTTGCCCCTAGAGGGAACACGGATCTATTTCTAAGAGCTGAAGCCCCTCCACTCATAGAAGAACAAAGAGAAGTGTCTCAAATTCAACCAAACCCTGAGGCCGGTCGAGCTGAAGCAAGTCTACCGTCCACCGTTGAGCTAAAGTACACCAGTCCTCGAAATATCAAACAGCCAGTTCAAAGCGACTCACCTGAAACTGAAACCTTAAGGCCTAGACGAACTATCAAGCCTCCTGCTTATTTGAAGGATTATGTAACTAAGTTTTAGTTCAGAATATAGAGGGGGAGAATGTGATGAAAATTAATGGTTATAATTTCACTTGTTTAATTTAACATATGTTTAGTTTGTTCTGAAAATGTTTTAAATGTTTACTACTGTTGTGGTTTATAGTCAATAAAAGCCTAATATCTGGGTTTATATGTATTTATTATTAGTATAAATACAACACTAATATTTTTTTTTCTGTTTTTATCGCTGGACGCAAACATTTAGATTGAGAAGAACGAGGGAAAAGAAGACCATCAGAAGAAGATATTCCAGGAAGACCGTTAAACGAGAGGATGTGTTTGTTCAGTATCGTTGAAATAAAAGAAAAAAGGAGAGTAAAAACCCAATGTTATTGGGCATCAGAGTCATGCTGCCGTGAATATTGAGTACCCTTCAGCCGAAAGGTAAGGCAAGGCTAAGAATAATAGCGTATTTGAGAAATACTCACTGCGTTTGGTCAATCACTAAAACCTACCGCTTTGGAGCCTAGGCTCAAGAAGTCCACTTCGCGTAAAATTCCATTGCATGGATACTATCAATGAACCCTGGGACACTTCGCCAGCAACCTTGAATCTCTTCAGTCCGTCCCTTACAGATCAAATTAAGAACATGATTTTGAATAACTCGTCAACTGTCCTTTTATTTATCGGGTATACCCATTTTGTCTACAGTATTGAAACTGATGCTCCATTTCGCTTAATTTAAACTTTTTTTACATCCAATGTGACAATCACGCAATAACACTTCGGACCTCTTATCCTCTACACACACGGCGTTTCTATGACTGAGTTTAGTGTATCCACTGTTGACCGCATTTCGGAAGCCATTATAGAAGATAGGTAGACGTTTTCTTCATCCGTTTGCATCAACTCACAATGTGTGTTCCTCTATTTTTGTGTTTGGTGGAGTATAAGTGCTGTATCTTAGACCAGACATACCAACATGTGAAGGCCTGTGCAATATATTATATGACGTTTTAATCACACACCCAGATCGCAGTTCATGCTGTGTTTTTGGATATCCAAGAATCGTTATCCGAGTTTTTGTACTGCTGAAGTTTAATTGTGATATTAACTTTTATTTATTTCACCTAATAGTATTATTTTCAGTGTAAGGAATATTTAGCCACTTTGTTTATTCAGAGTACGTTAGAAAATCTGAAATCGTCTTCATTGTAGGAGTCACCATTTTTGTCTTAATAATATTCAGAGAAAGGCTTCTTCTTGCAGTCAAGATAGATGACCGTCTTTTCCACACTTGTGGTAATTACTCGTTCTGCTAAGTCCCTTTGAATTCCAATTGTGGTTGCATTCCGAATGGTTTATAGTGGAAATATCTGAAGCATCAAATAATAAAATGCATTTTTTTTTAATTTCAATTATAAATTCAAGGGTGTACGTAGGATTTTCATCGGGGGGGAGAGGAGTAGTAATTAGGTTGAAAATTGTTGAGGGCTAAAATTGTCGAACATTTAAGTAATTTTTTTCTAAATGCTATCTACAGTGAGTGTCAAAATTATTCGGAATTCACCACGGTTCCGTAATTTACTTGCTTTTAACTTTTTTTTATGTTTTTGAGAGGAAGGAAGGTATAAAATAGCTAAAACCAAAAATTACGACAACAATCATTTTATTTTTAACATTTTGAAAGTTAATTTACGAATATAAAAAAATATGCTCAAATGTATTCGGAATTACGTGGTTTTCTAATTATATCAATGCAGTGATCATAAATAAACATCCAGTTGGTAAAACTTTTTGTATAATTATACATTTTAGCCTACCAGGAATTAATCTTACTAATTAATTGA
Organism: Piezodorus guildinii; assembly: GCA_023052935.1. Classification (NCBI taxonomy): domain Eukaryota; kingdom Metazoa; phylum Arthropoda; class Insecta; order Hemiptera; family Pentatomidae; genus Piezodorus; species Piezodorus guildinii. The sequence continues at coordinate 171,228,926 of CM041292.1, read as the reverse complement.
TTGTTTGGTGTGAAATATTATCCCATTCAAGCACTTATTGTTTCTTGAGACCATTTTCATTTTGAATATAGTATTTCCCGATTTTCCTTTTTAGTAGGATCCACAAATATTTAGTTAAATTTGAAATAAATAATGGAAGAGGGATTTCAAGAACTTTTTGAAAATTTTTCAACAACTAACTTTGAATAGATAACTATATTCAGTTATCTGAATTTAATTTATTCGTCATTTGTTTTTACTAATTTGAATTATGGCTTTTAATTCTTAAAAAATACACAAACCTATCAATAATTCTGTCCATGAATCAAATGTTATTAAAATTTATCTAAGTAAAACAGACCTTACTATCACTGACCCTCAAGTTGTTTTACTATGGCGTACTAAATTATTTTTTTCGTTTTCACTAAACCATAATTTTTTCATAAGAACTGTTGCTGTCTTTATATTTAAATGAAATAACTCAGGTTAACATTTAAAGTATTGTTTTTTTAATACTGCACATTACATTAATTTATAACACATTTTTGTAACCTTCTTTAATCTACTCTACATAATTGATTAATCGAATCGATAATTGTTATCAACATTATTGATAATATTATGTTACCCTACAGTACTCCTCTCCCAATAACATCAAGTATGTTACGATATTACAAAAGACTTTGATACAAATATAAAAATAAATAAAATTACCTAACTTTCTCTGAACTCAAAAACTAATTTTCCAAAACATAATTTTTTTTTTCTTTTTTATTTGCTTATCCGCCTCTACCCTTGAGGATCATTGGCGTGATCGAAATAATTATATTCTATGGTAGAATCCTATCATTTTCGTGAATTCTATTAATTTCTTAATACTTTCTTCCTCATCTTTAAGTATTTCTCTCATGTCTTTCTTTAGATTCAATTTCTTTCTTGACTGCTCAAAAAGCGGGCACTCAATTAGCAAGTGTTCAACAGTTAGAGGAGTATTGTTGCATTTCGCTGGTTGGCGCTTCCAGGCGTCTCAAGAGGTAACCATGCGTAAATTGGCAGCGCCCAATTCTTAGCCTGCATACAACCATTTCCTCTCTTCTTGAAGATCTTGCACTAGTTCTCCATTTCTGACAGTCGGATTTAATTGTTCTCAATTTTGATATATTTTCTCTCCAACCATCCTCCCACTCTTTCAGAAGAACTTTCTTGTAGCTACTCATCCAATCCTCCATTGTGGTTTCTTTTATTTGAGTAATCTCCTCGGCTCCACCTTTTCTGGCTGGATCAGCAGCTTGATCGGCTCTTTCGTTCCCAATAATTCCACAGTGAGATGGTACCCAAATCATAATCACGACTTTAGACAATATGCTTCTTTCCCACCATTCATTTATTATGTCTCTAATTATGGCGTTGGATGATGTTTGGCTGTCAATGGCTGCAATAACACTCCACAAGTCCGTAACGATAGTCCATGACGTTCTTTTTGAGCTTCTTATCCATTTGAGAGCTCTCAGTATGGCTGTGGCTTCTCCGGAGAAGACGGAGCTCTCGCCTGACAGACTGAACATGAGCTGTTGCTCTCTGCTGTAGACAGCACAACCAACTCTGTCTTCCATTTTGGATGCGTCAGTAAACAACATATCGAAGTCTTGATATTTTTCTGTCAGCCTGAGAAAAGAGTTTCTAATTTCTATTGGGAGTGCTTTCCTTATTTTCGCCATTGATCTATCTAAATATGGTCTCATTTTTAGCCAGTAAGGCATTTTCAGTTCTGGGATGTATTTAATACTATTTATACTCATATCAATTCTGTTCAATATTTTATAAATGTTTTGTTGAAAATGTTTATCGATATCCTTGAGCTCACGGTCTCTCCCCTCTTCAGCAAACAACTAAGAAGCTAAGGGTTGATATCCATAAGATTTTAGTTTGGTGACATATTTAAGTAATAAAAATTCTCGCCGTAAACTCAAGGAAGGCTCTCTAGACTCTGCACTGATGCTTTCGATAGGTGAGGTTCTAAAAGCCCCAGTACAAATTCTCATAGCCGAGTTGTGGACAGAATCCAACATTCTTATCAATGTTTTGTTGGCCGTTCCATAGAATTGAACACCATGATCTATTTTACTTCTTACAATGGATTTATGAATTCTTATTAGGGAGTTTCTATCGGCGCCCTAGTTTGAATTGGAAATGCATTTTAAAAGTCCGAGCCTTTTTGTGCATTCGTCCCTTAGATGTTTAATATGCGGTATCCAGCTCATCTTTTTATCAAAAAACATACCCAAATATAATTGTTTGTCTACGTACTCGATCGGGGTGTTGTTTAAGAGTATTTGGGATTATCTTTACACTTTCTCCGTTGGCAAATGTGTAAACATTTAGTTTTTGAAACGGAAAATTTAAAGCTGGTCTTTCTTGACCACTGTTCTATTTCCTTGAGAGCCTCTTGCAACTTCCATTGGATGTAAGATAAGGATTTGCTCCGAGTGGTAATCACTATGTCGTCCGCGAAGAGAAGACATTTGACTGGAGGCCGAATCGTGGACGTTATTCCATTAATAGCCAAGAGAAACAGTGTCGAACTCAGCGGAGATCCTTGAGGAGTGCCACTTTCCAGGCAATGATCCGAGGAAAATTTGTTGCCAACTCTTATACAAAATTTTCGATCAGCAAAAAAATTCCTCATGTATGCTTACATACAACTTCCAATTCCTAAATTCTCTAAGATTTTTAATACCCTTTTTCTTTTCATCGCGTCATAGGCTTTTTCAATATCTAAAAATATGGCAATTAAATGTTCTTTGCGTGCTATCGCCTATTGTGCTTCCAAGCTCAATGACAGTAGAGAATCAGACGTTGATCGGCGTGCTCTGAAGCCGAATTGGTTCGTCGAGATGACACCGTTTCTCTCTAATATATCACTCAATCTAGTGTTAACCATTTTTTCTTGGATTTTTGATATGTTAGAGATTAAAGAGATGGGTCGAAAATCTTGGGGAATGATGCTATTAGTTTTTTTAGGAATAGGTACAATGATAGATTTTCTCCATTCAGCGGGGAATTTCCCGCTACTCCAAATCTCGTTGTATATTTCTAATCGGTACCTTATTCCTTTCTCTGGTAGTTTTTTGAGGAATTCTCCTGGAACACTATCTATACCAGCAGATGATTACCCCTTACATTTTAGTAGGGCGCATTTAAGTTCTTCAACACTGAATGGTTCTTTACATGCTTTTAAGCAGTATCCTGTCAAACTACGAAGCTGTTGAGTTTCCTCTTCTTGGCGATCTGTGGAGTCAACGCCACAATTCAAGGCCGATACTTCCTTAAAATGTCTTGCCAAGTCTTCAGCAATGTCTTTGGGATCAGTTATGGTTTTGTTATTAATAACAAGTCCGGGAATAATTTGCTGTTTCCTAATTCCTCTAATACTGCGTATCTTATTCCATACTTCAAACGTAGGAGTCATGTGATTCATTGAAGAAACAAACTCTTTCCATGATGTTCTCTTGCTAGTCTTCACGGTTCTATTAGCAATAGCCCTTAACCTTTTGAATTCTATTGCATCTTGAATTGCTCTGGTCTTCCTGAATCTATTAAAGGATCTTTTCTTCGCGCGTATTGCATCGTTACATTCTTTATTACACCACGGGACGTTCTGTCGTTTTGTGCTGTTTTCGGTAGTAGGGATGGTTTCTTTGGCTACTTTTAAAATTAACTCTCCGAAACCAGCTACCCTTTCATCTAAATTTTTATAATTTGGTAGATCTTGCATCTTTTCTACGATCGATGCTTGAAACCTTTCCCAATCCGCTTTTTTGTACTTCCATCTGACCTGTTGAATGTTATTAATTGCCATCTCACATGTTTCGATGACAATTGGAAAATGGTCGCTTCCGTACATGTAGCTCTTTGTGAACCAGTTATTAACTTTAGGTGCGTATCTCACATCGGCGAGGCTCAAATCAATTGCCGAAAAATTATTGTTTTTTGGACCAAAATGAGTATGACTTCCAGAATTCAGTAATGTTATAGTAGGATTACTGACTTGTTGGCTGAGGCTTCATAGGCGTTGTCAACAATCTAGGTTCTTGATCCATGTTACAGGTGGGGTCATCAGGGTCTAAAATGTAAGCAGGCTTCAACCGATTTAATGAAATATTCACCTGTTTCCCTTTGTCTGAAGAGTAAAGTACTTTTCTTGTCTTGATATTTATTATAAGGTAGGGTCCTTCATAAGCTGGTTCAAGCGGCTTTTTTACTCTATCTAATCTTACAAAAACATGGGTACATACCCTGAGATCTTTGTGTATGAATACACTTGTTGAATTTTTCTTTTCTGACTTTATTGGCTTAAGAACATTCATCTGATCTTGTAAACGGGATAGAAAAGTTCCGTGTTCCATTCGAGATGTGTTCTCTTCAAAAAATTCACTTGGCAGTCGTATAGGTTTTCCATACACCATGTGAGCTACCGAATGATTGCCATCATCTCGGAGAGCAGCACGTAAACCAAGCAAGACTGTAGGTAAGGTTTCAGTCCACTTCGGACAATTGTGAGCTTTAATAGCAGTTTTTAAAGTCCTATGTAGGCGTTCGATTTTTCCATTACATTGTGGATGGTATGGCGTACTCCTCTGAAGCTTTATACCGCAAAGTCTAGCCACGTTTTTAAATAATTCCGATTCAAATTGTCGGCCTTGGTCAGTAATTACTTTAACAGGTGCGCGAAATCTGCAAATCCAATATTTGTAGAACGCTTGGACCACCGACTCAGCTGTTATGGTCCGCAATGGTATGTATAACTTCCATCCATGATGTAAAACGATCAATCGCAGTGAGACAGTACTTGTCGTCGGATGGTGGAAGAGGGCCGATTATATCCAAATGTATTACACTAAATCGGTCATCTGGCTCTTCATATTGCCCTATTGGTGTTTTTGTATGACGTATCACCTTGTTGCTCTGGCAACCAATACAAGCCTGAGTCCATTTCTTGATATCCTTTTTAATACCGTGCCATATAAATTTTGCTGTTACTTGTCGGACTGTGGACTTTATTCCTAGATGGGATAGCGAGTGCACACTGTTGAAAACTTGTCGCCTATATTGTTTAGGAAACCCTATATAGGGTCTAATTGTTGAAGTTGAAAGAACCAAAGAACTTGTCCATTCGGAAGAGGATGATGTTTTAAAATTAAGGAAGTATCAGATTCCTGTAGTAGATTAAGGTCTTGATCATCTTTTTGACTAGCTACAATTTGGTCATAATCTAGAAAAATGTCATAATATCATGTGTTACATTAACCTGCTCATTATCTTTACTATAACCTTATATTAATATCATAACCTGTTCATTAGTTTAATCATGTGTTACAATAACTTTCCTTAGTGTTTAAAGTGTTCTCGTTTATGTTAACTATAATCAAGATGAATAAAGCCTAATCTAAAGGTCTTTTTACATAACAATTGATTCATCTTGATTAATTAAAAACATGGACCGATTCTTGAAACCAGACAAATTTGATGTTGACCCTCACTCGCCAACAGCTACACAGGAGTGGAAGTATTGGTTGAAAACTTTGCTTGTTCTTTTGATAAAATCGGCGATGGTGATAAGTTAAAACTTCTTATAAATCATGTATCCCCATCAGTTTTCCAATTCATATTAGAAATCGAAACATTTTCCGCAACAATCGATTTATTAAAATCGATATACGTTAAACCAACCAACGAGGTTTTTGCAAGACATAAACTAGCCTCTAGGAAGCAAGCTCCAGAAGAATCTATCGACGAATATCATCAGGCCTTACATCTCTTAAGTAAGAATTGTGAATTTAAATCTGTCGATGCTGAAACTCACAGAAAAACATATATTCGCGATTCTCTTATTAGAGGAATTAATTCTAACCAGATTCGGCTGAGGCTACTCGAATTCAATTCGTTGTCTCTTGATGAAGCTGTGGAAAAAGCCCGAGCTTTGGAGTCGGCCAAAAATCAATCTAAATCTTATTTAGTTTCTCAGGCTAGACTTAATGCAGCTACCTCTGTCTCACAAAATGGAGATTTATGTAGGGAATCATCAAACTTAGGTGCCATGCGAAGTAATAATACTAAATGTTACTTTTGTGGCCTATCAAGACACAAGTCCCGTCAACATTGCCCTGCAGTAGACTCAAAATGTAACAAATGCTCTAAAATTGGCCACTGGGCTTCAGTCTGTAAATCTAAGGGGTCAACTCAGTCAGCTGCTTGGCAGCCTCATCATCAAACCTAGAAAGGGCTACTGTCCTCATTCAGGTTACAATATACCCACTCACGCTTTGATTGATAAAGGTAGCTCCGAATCTTTTATATCCAAGTCATTTGCAGAGAATTCAGTTCAACACCTACCCTACCTCTGGTTCCGTTTTTATGGCTTCTACCTCAATGAACACTAAAATTAACTGTCATTGTTTCGCAAAACTAGAATTTCAAGGCCACACATATAATGATACCAAACTTAATGTACTCCCAGACTTATGCGCCGACGTAATTGTTGGGCACAATATCCTTCAATTACATTCAGAACTAAAAGTTTCTTTTGGCAGTTCCAAAACCCCTCTTACCATTTGTTATCTTGCACCAGCAAAGATCGAACCTCCGCCATTATTTGAATATCTTACCAGAGATGTGAAACCAATCATAACTAAATCTCGAAAACATACAGAGGAAGACTACGGTTTTATGAAGAAAGAGGTCGAGAAACTTCTTGCGGACCAGATCATAGAAGTGAGTAGATCTCCATGGAGAGCCCAAGCGTTGTAGTGAAGGGCGAGAGCAATAAAAAACGAATGGTAATCTACTATTCACAAATAATTAATAGGTACACTCTTTTGGATGGGTATCCCCTACCGAATATAGAGAAAACTGTTGCCAGGATATCAAAAAATTCCTATTTCAGTACCATTATCGTAAGTACTATAATTTCTCTGAGCTGGGTTGAGCTTTTTCGAAAAAAAGGCTAAAGGCTTCCAACCTTGATTTTCGAACTGCTGCAGCACAGAACCAATTGCAAAATCCGAAGCATCCGTAAATAATGCAATTGGAATATTTGCATTAGAAATAGCAAGCAAAGCTGCGTTTGCTAGGTCTTTCTTGCACTGTTCAAACTGTTTAATAGCTTCTTTTGTCCAATCTATTTTCGTGCGATCGTTCTTCCTTGCTCCTTTTAAATATTCGTTCAGTATAGTTTCACTTGCGTTTTTAAGGTAAGGCCTATAAAAATTCACCATTCCGAGAAATGTGCGAAGTTTATGTACAGTCTCTGGAAGTTTTATATCCATGATGGACTTCACTTTTTCTGGATCAGGTTTTGTACCTTGTGCAGTAATCTGATAGTCTAAGAATGTGATCTCAGCAACTCCAAATATAGACTTAGACACGTTTACACTCAAGCCGTACCTATGCAGCCTATCTAGTACCGCCTTTAGGTGATCTCTGTGCTCTTCTTCAGATTGTGAAGCGATCAAAACATCGTCTAAAAAAAAAAAAAAAAAAAAGGTAAATCTTGATGTACCTGATTTATGAATCTTTAAAACGTTGAAGGAGCGTTACGTAGCCCAAACGGCATGAAATTAAACTGGAACAAACCGAATGGCGTTATTATTGACGTCTTCTCTTTATCTTCGTCCGCTATTGGAATATGGTAATACGCTCGAATAAAGTCAATTTTTGTGAAAATTCGCTTACCTTCGAGAATACAACTCACATCGTCTATCCTAGGAATAGGGTAGCGATCAGGAATTGTGATGGCATTTAATGGCCTATCGTCTCCACATATGCGTCAGGTTCCATTTTTATTGGTACTAAATGTAAAAGACTGGCCCATTGTGACTTTGACGGTGATATGATACCTTCGTTTATGAGTATCTGGAATTCCTGCTTTGCTATTCTCGTCGCCCCCGGTCCTAGCCTTCTTGATTTTGAGAATACTGGAGCGCTTTCCTTTGTATTAATGTAATGCCTCACTTCATGCTTAACAGGTGGTGGAAAATATGAAGGTTTTATTTCTGGATACGAGGACTTGGAAAAATTTATTATTGCTTTACAACGTGTTGACAGTATCAGCAACTGAAACTTCTACGATTTCTCCATTTATGGACATCTTTGTGTTACTATCAATTAGTTTTTTATTTTTTAGATAAATTAATAATCCGAATTTATGAAGAAAATCAGCGCCTATTATACCTTTTGTCGTTTGTGCAATAACAAATGGCCACTGAAATTTTTGTTTTTGTTTGTTTTTGGCGGGAATGACTGAAACATCAGCTCCACTATCCACCAAGAAAGTTTGTTTGCTGTTTCTATCAGTTACGAACAGTCTGTATGTACGGCCAAAAGGTATTTCAGCAACAGTTGTGGTCGCTACATCTGCTGCTGATTGGAGTTTTCCTGATTTTTAGATTTTCCGTGGTTTATTTCCCACTGGCACGGAGCTTTACATTTATCTGGACGACATTATGGTCCAAATCTAAAATGAAAATAACAATATTTTCCTCCATCAATATACCTACCTCGGCTTTGACTTCTACCTCGACCTCGGCGAAGTGCTGAATTGGTATCTCGTGACCTACTGAGACGTTCGATCTCTTTATCCATCGCCTCCAACTTAGAAATCAATTGAGAAAAAGAAAAAGAGTCTGAAGTGTTAGGTTTTGGTTCCCTAATCTCTTCCATCACATGGTGTGGTTGGATCTCCCAAATTCGGTACCCAATATCCGCCAGTTTGTCTAAATCACCATCTGTGATTGTTAAAATGCTTTTTATTTGACTCGGGAGCTTATCAAGCCAGAAAGTTTTGATCAATTTGTCTGAAATTTCAGACGTACCTAACCCTTTCATTTATCTCAGAAGCTGACTTGGTTTCATGTCACCAATGTCCAAGCCACTGATTAATTTTGGGATTTGTCGATCTTCACTCTCCCTATAAATAGCTATTATCCTTTCTTTGGCTCTAGTATACTTCTCTTTTTCCTCCGATTTTACTAAGTCCGTCTACCGTTTTCAAATCTAATTGAGCTATTAAGTTGTTAAATTTTGTCTCTTCCCGGGTTACATTCGAAAGTTTGAATTGGGCCTCGGCTTGGCAAAACTATATTTCGGGTTTTTCCACCCAGAACGGGGGTAATTTTATAGCTACCCTGTCTACATTTAAATTAGGTTTCATCTCACCTTTTTCGCCAACTTCAGCATTTCCGCTTACATTCTGCGACATCGTGAACGTCGGGGTCACCAATTTGTTGCTGTCTTTATATTTAAATGAAATAACTCAGGTTAAAGTATTGTTTTTTTATTACTGCACATTACATAAATTTATAACACACTAGCTGTGAACCGCAGCTTTGCTAGCGAATATTGCATTTCGTATTAATTTATGTGCTTTTATAGTAAAAGTAGCTATAACAAATATCAACTATCTGCTACTCTTTGTTATTATTCAAAGCCCGATCTAGACTTCTTCCTGTCAAATTTACAATGTCAACCACTTGTAAGTTGAAGATTTTCAAACCCAGCCTTATTCCACATCTGACACTAAGGCGAACCTCCTGGAAAAATTTTACTTCACAACCATAGTCATTTTTTAGATACTGCGATGACCAGAAAAATGATTGATATATTTTATAAATATAGGCATATAGCTAATAAAAGTCCTACATATGATTAAAATAATAGTTCTGATTATTATACTCGAATAATTCAAAAGAAATAATAATTGTTATAATTTATTTAAATTTATAAATGTATATGCTTCAAGGTAATAACGATTAAAGTTAAAAATGACTCTTGAAATAAAACATGACTTATATAATAATATAGGTTTATATAAATATAGTCTCCGCAACCTTCTTTACTCCCTAGTGGCCTCATCTCTCTTCGGTCCAAATATTTTTCCTGTAGTACCTTATTTTCGAAAATTTTAGCCGTTGTTCGTCCTTCAAAGTAAGCGGCTACGTTTCACATCCGTAAAAGACCGTCGGAAGAATAATAGTTTTATAACTTCTAACCTTTAACTTTTTAGACAGAAGCCGCGAGCTAAGTAACTTCGCAACTGAATAATAACACGCATTTCCCGCCTATAACCTGGACTTGATTTTTTCTCGTTATCATTGAACCTACATACTTAAATTTCTCTAGGTGTTCAAAAGTATGCCCTGATATATCAATATCACTAAGATCGCCACCGTCTCTGCTACTAATCATATATTTTTTCTTATCGGTATTTAATTGGAGTCCTATTTTTTTTTACCGGTTTTTATTTTATTAGTTTCCATGTCTTCCTCTAACAGTACGAAATCATCGGCGTTTCCCAGAACCGGAATTTTGTCAACCAAATTTAATCCTTTCTCGTTACCTTTTCTTTGACATATTCTAAAGCGATTTCGTCTGCGTTAATTTCTGTTATTATGATCGCTATTAAGAAGTTTTTAAAAGAATATATTTAAAAGAACTTCCGCGTAAATGACATTTTTAGTTTTATTTTCATGTGGCAGAAGAACATAATGATTTTCTCCGCAACCCGATCTGGCGTAAATCAATTCCTACGTGTTAAAATGTTTGGCCCTGTGATTTATTAATTGTTACAGCAAAAGATAAATTATGAGGAAATTGAATTATTTTAAAAATAAAAAGTAAATCATTTGGAATCACTGGGATGCGAGGTTTTTTTCCCCTAATTTTTCTAAACTTGAACTTGAGTTTATGCTTGGACATGGCTCAGTAATGCCCTGATGATGGCTCACAAGCTTGAGCCGAAACGTTGGCAAAATTAAAAACTTTTCAAAAATGACTGATTCCTGACTATTCCACCTATAATAGTTCCTACAGTCGACTATACACCTTCAATATAAAAAGAATTTTTCATTTCGAACCAGTAGTTTCTGAGATTAGCGCGTTGAAACAAACAAACAAACAAACTCTTCAGCTTTATAATATTATTAGTATAGATTTTTGTAACCTTCTTTAACCTACTCGACATAATTGATTAATCGAATCGATAATTGTTATCAACATTATTGATAATATTATGTTACCCTACAGAACCATGTATTTTAGTATGGGAGTCAACTGTAAGCATTTTAATTCATCAACCTTCTCTTTAAAAAAATGTTACATACAACAAACAGTTGAAACACTTATTGTGTATCCAGAAGTTCTTAAAAATTCATAAATAAACTAAGGTTTACTCATTAGAGGTATTGTATTCTTATTTAATGAATAATCAGTTTTAACATTTAATATTTTTTAGGCGCTCTCTTTTTGCATTTACATTTTATTATTATATCCACTATACTGCACTCAGCTATCCACATATTCTCATCAATTTTTTTTTCCGTTCAACTATGTCTCTTTAAAAAATTATTCGAATCCGTTGTTCGACCGTTTTGTTTTTAGGGCCTTATTTTTAAAAAAAATCTTTCCAAGGTTGGGTATATGTTACATGAGGGAGAAGAATAGTTTACAACATAAAATTATGCCGAAGATAAGTGAGAATATAAAAATTTGAAACCATTACACAACAGGATATTACGATTCCCGAATACTTTTGACACGGAATGATCTATTAATTTTATATAATTAATCAGATATTTTTAAAAACATTAAACTTTTAGTAATCTGGTCAGTGATTTTGCTTTATGGGAGTCTCTTTTAAAGATTTATGAGTGAAAAAGTATTATACAAATTCATATTTGTGAAATATACTTATTAAATGAAAAGAAATGCGAATTACAAATACTTTAGACACTCAGTGTGTGGATAGTTCTTTCAAAAACCATTTTCATCTAATGTATTCTTGTTTTACACTAAGTTTTATTTGTATAATTAACCACACCCTTCAAAATCAGTATAAAAAGGATTTTAAGAAGAAGATTTATTTATATAGTTACTAATTTCAATCAATTAACTGAATTTTAAAAAATAGTCTTAAAATTAGTTTCCTAATACTTTTCATTATATCTCAATAATCCAGGATTTTCCTATCTTCCATCCCCACTACCTCTCTGATCCAGCAATATCCGGTTTCTATAGGGAGTCAGAGCAGCATAACGTAACGTATTTTTGCAGGCTTAGGTTAACTGTTCCCATTTTAATTGAATCGGGTTAGCGGTAGTGCTTTGGCTTCTTTTCTGGCGGATTTGGCACTGTTCCATTTATTTTGTACAAGTAATTAGAAGATTCTAATAAAATGAGGGAAATCGTACACATTCAAGCAGGTCAATGCGGCAACCAAATTGGTGCCAAGGTAATTAATTTTTTTTTTTTTTATTAGACAGTTACAATTATTACGAATTAGTTGTATTTTTTGGTCTCTTTTTCATATTTATTTCTTTAATATTAACTATTATGAACCTATTAACAGTTAATAGTTTTATAATTATGCCCTCTAAGAATGATATGAATATGTGATAAAAAAATTGCCATTGTACATGAGAATTACTGCTTTCATTGTAGTTAATGTAACAAGCTATTCTATTAGGTTGAAAGTTTTCCCTATTAATCTGTATATAATCTTACACCCTATCAAGTTTTATATATCCTTTAATCATAATATAGCATGGCCCAATGATTGAGGTTTAAAAGCCATAATTTTCATTATCAAATATATATCCATAAATCTGTCACCATCAAGCTATTTTGATTAAGAAGGAATGGCTTGTTTGATAGATAAATGAATTGCAGCATGAGGCTCTAGGTTCCAAAGGTTTTATCATTCTCTAAATTTTTAAATAACAGAACCTCTATACTATTTTATTATATCTGAAGTTTAGATGAAATTTGCACTAAAATATTTTCTCTTTAAAGAATGATCCTATTCTATCATGTGCAGTATTCAATAACTTTATTCTTACAAGATTTTAAATTAATAACCCAAAAGGGTACATGGGGATCAATAAATAAATTTCATACAATGTTACTCGTTTACAAATAATACCATTATTGGTATAATTCTGTTATTGGTCTGGCTGTTTTCTTTGTTAAGCAGATTATTGGAAAATATGCTATTCTATTCCTTGAAATGACTAAAATGAACTATTATTGTTTTAACTATGTCGCTGTTATTATTCTCTGATATCTAATAAATTCCTTACTTTTAAAGATATTTGAAATTTTATTTAAAACTTCTTTCACCTTGGATTCATTATTATATAAAATCTTAATCTTGTTTAAATATCTCAAATTTTATATATTAAAAAAAAATCTATTTCTTATTAAATGCTTTTGAAACATGTTTGGGTGTGGTATCTTTTGACCTTTTATAGCTGTTAGCATCCTTAATATGTGCTAGACACAAGCCAATAGTTTTACAGGTTTTTTATTTTTTTTAAATATATTTACTTTTCAATATCTTATTTGCTTTAATTATATCAGAAATCCAAATGAAGATGTAAGAGAAAATTTTTATCATAACAGTGTGAAAATAAATCTGGCATTGAATTATATACAATTGTATTGTGAATTAGGAAAAAAATGTGTTAAAGTTATGTGAAGGGCAATTAAAAATGAAAAATTAACTATTACTTATGTAATATAATATACATCATTGCGTTTTATTAACAAATTAAAATTATAATTACAATGTTACACATGTATCTTTCGTCTTTACCTGCTGTTCATTAGATTTCCTTACATTTTCACTAAAAACTTATATTCTTTCATTTAGAATCAATAAATAAGTTTCCATGTATTAAAAATTATATGTACTTATAATTTCAAAATGTATTAAAGTTTTGATTTTGTGCATATAATTCTGAGATACAGATTTCTAAAGGCTGTTATTTTCTTTATCATTAATTGGTAACATCTTAGTTTTAATTTTTTTTTAAGATTCATATGTTATCTAGACATTCATTTAATTTTTAGTTCTGGGAGATTATCTCAGATGAGCATGGCATTGACCCCACTGGCTCATACCATGGAGATTCTGATCTTCAGCTTGAAAGAATCAATGTTTACTACAATGAAGCATCAGGTATTTCTTATTTATTATGATTGATAATGATGTGCATTATACCTGAATTGGTTTTAACATTACTTGTATTGGTTATCTTTGTATATTATCCAAGTCTGTTATAACTTTTTTTCTTATTTCAGTTGATACCATTTCCAAATCAATTGTTACCTTTTCCAGTTCAAATTTTACTTTTTTTTCATTTCAATGGACTTCAATTAATCTATAAATATGTTATTTTATTTTTATTGAAGAGAATCATTTATTGAATTAAAATGATGGCTTTAAAAATATTACCATTTCTAATGTTTTTTTTTGTGTATGTTTTTTTTCATACTTGATGTCAACTACTGATTTCAATTAGTTAATTTTTTTTTTTTAATGTTATTTTCAAAATATATATAAACATAATTTTATTGAAGGGAAAAGAGTAGATTTAATTGATTTAATGTTTGTTCATTAGGTTTTAAAAGTTGCTGATGTCTGAAGTTTAAAACCCAAACTTTTTTAATTGAATATTATTTTGCAATAGTCTTTATTGTAGGTTATGTTTCAAGGACACTAGTTTTGAGTTTATTTTTTATTGTTGGATTTGTTTTGAGGAGACCTGTTTTAAATTTATTTATGAATTATCAATTGCTTCATCGGAAATAGTGTATTTTTTCTTTTTCCCTTGCAAGAGTAAAGTCAAAGTTAATTCAGTATTCTAATTCATGATGCATTTATTAAATATCCGTCTTAAGAAGGAGTAGGATTTCTCAGTGGACAGGATAGATATTGTAAAACTACTCTCTAGGTTCAGTTCTTGTATAAAAAAAAAAAAATAAAGAACTGTGCTCATTATTATTAACAGTGATTAGGAAAAGCAGTTCCAAACAATTGTTAGTGCTTTTGACCATGTTGTACATGCTCATATTACTAGATCGTTTAAAGTAAGAGCTGTATCATTAGATCTCTAAAACATGATATCAGCATCCTGTACACAAACAGAATTAAATTAAAATGTATTTCTGCACAAATAGCCTGATCACAGTGGCTCTTTATTATCATTGCTGTTAATCTTGATATTGTTCATTTATCGAGCCTTAGAAAAGTTTTAATATAAACTAAAAATTTATACCTTGATTATATGCTCCTCAAAGTCTTACATACCGTCTACAAACTACACCTCTTACATAGCTGGGTCCTGAATTATCGTTGAGCATTGACATGGTTTGTAAGACACTTATGGCAATCATTGGACTTCCTCTGAAGACCTTTGTTATATACTGGCCGGAGGTGGCGAGGATTAGGATGATCTGCTACCAGTGAGAGGCTCCTCTAGTACAGTCCATTGCTGAGTGACAGTCCAGTGTGCCAGATGCCCTGTTCCAATCCACATTTGAATATTCAGCCAAGATTGCTATCCAATGAATAGACGTCTACTTCAACAGTTCGTTTTAAATGTACAGCTTGATGAATTTCTTCGAGATATAGATGAAAATATAAGACTGATTATCTTAAGCAGTTATTAATGTAGAAATTCGAATGTTTCTATTTTGTTAATCATTGTTAGCTTTTAAAACAATATGAACACATATGTTTATGTTTTTATTGTATAGAGTCTTCACTGCGTAATCTATTGCTTTTTGTATTTGTGTTGGAGGTGGAAAGTATGTGCCTAGAGCGATATTGGTTGATCTGGAACCAGGGACGATGGACTCAGTACGTTCTGGACCTTTTGGACAAATCTTTCGACCTGATAATTTTGTTTTTGGCCAGTCTGGTGCCGGAAACAACTGGGCTAAGGGCCATTACACAGAAGGAGCAGAACTTGTTGATTCAGTTCTTGATGTTGTTCGCAAAGAGGCTGAATCTTGTGATTGTCTCCAGGTATTAATCTATCTTAAAGTATCATTTATCCTAGGTATATCAATAAGCCACATTAGTACTGTACTAATTAATGATTGTTAGGGTTTTCAACTGACTCATTCCCTTGGAGGTGGTACTGGATCTGGTATGGGAACGCTGTTGATTTCAAAAATTCGTGAAGAGTATCCTGACAGAATCATGAACACATATTCAGTAGTTCCATCACCCAAGGTACAGACAGATGTTTTATAATTTTGCATTAGTTTTGCAATTTATGATTTATTTTAAATTTTAACTATTATTTGGTGATTTTGTAGGTTTCTGATACTGTTGTTGAACCATATAATGCAACTCTTTCAGTTCACCAGCTTGTTGAAAATACAGATGAAACTTATTGTATTGATAATGAAGCTCTTTATGACATCTGCTTCAGGTTTATTAAGCTTTTATTATTTAAATTACTGAAAATAACTCAGTGTTTCTTTTAATTGTGCTGTTTTATCTTTTATATGTTAGACCACTAGAATTAGCTCTAAAAATGGGATTGACTAGTGAATAAGAGTGAGAAATGTTTGAAATGATTTAAATTCCAATAAGAATCATGCATAATATTTGTAATTTGCCTATATACAAGTGTAAAATATCAAGGATAGTCATAGCAACCTATATCAGTCTCACAGGACAGGGGTTTCCTTTCTTATTGATGGTCATGGTAATGTTATCCTCCCACTATTTTGGTATTCTTTTCTTCAACTGAATTCTTTGAAATAGGTTTTTCTACAGTTTAAAAATTTACCCTCTTCCATGGCCAGCTGCCTTATCTCTACTTCATCCTCCCAAATGGTGACATACATCCGGCTGAGTCCTCAATGATCTTGGTTTTTCTTTGATCAACAAATTATATCTCCTTTCTTCCACAGAGAACTTTTCTTGATAATGAAATTACAAACTTTCCATTATTTCATAATTGTTTATGATAAATCTAAAGAGTCAACTTCACCCTGCACTGACTAAAAAAATATAACAATTTTTATATAGTTTGCCAATATTTATTACTCATTCTTTCAAATTTATATTTTATTTTGTTGTTTAAACTAAAAATTTCGATGCTTGTTTAAACTAAACAAGAAAATATATTTTTATTTAGGAAGTATAGTTGAATGTTTATAATTTCATAAGCCGAAGTAATCAGTAGTCTGCTCTACTGGGTTAATGCTTGTCATTGCTCGCAGATGCTCTGATGAGTTTGAGCCACAACGGCATAATTATAATATTTTGAGACTGACCTCCAATTATTTCTGCCTGTAAAATCTATTTCTATTACATCATTAATTTCTCTGTTAATTTGATTTAATACTTTATGTGTATCAAGATTTTTTTTTTAAATAGTTGTACTTAAATTTTATACTTACACTATATTTGTTTTTATTTTTTAGAACTTTGAAGCTTTCTACTCCTACTTATGGAGATCTAAACCATCTTGTTTCTCTTACGATGTCAGGTGTCACAACTTGCCTTAGGTTAGTTATCAATTGCCGTTAGTTTGAAGTAACATTAGTTTATAATGTCAAATATTTACTGAATTTTAACATTTTGAATTAAATGAAAAATTTCAGATTTCCGGGACAGCTTAATGCAGATCTTAGAAAGCTGGCGGTTAACATGGTTCCCTTCCCTCGTCTTCATTTCTTTATTACAGGTTTTGCTCCCCTCACATCCAGAGGATCACAGCAATACAGGTAAATTGGTTATAAAGCTATTTTGAATTGGCAAAGAATTGGTTTTATGTACATTTTATTTATATGTGGTTTTTATTTTAATCCATTAAGGGCTCTGACTGTTCCTGAATTGACTCAGCAAATGTTTGATGCCAAAAATATGATGGCTGCTTGTGATCCTCGGCATGGCCGTTACCTTACTGTAGCAGCTATTTTTAGGTGAGATATAATGGTGAAAAAATTAATTAAATTAATTCACAGAAAATAAAATACTATCATTGTGTATAATAATATTTTTATTATACTTTTTTTTTTTTTTTTTTTTTTTAAGGGGACGGATGTCAATGAAGGAAGTTGATGAACAAATGATGAATATTCAAAACAAAAATTCATCGTACTTTGTTGAGTGGATCCCTAACAATGTTAAGACTGCTGTTTGTGACATTCCTCCAAGAGGTCTTAAAATGTCTGCAACATTTATTGGGAACTCTACTGCTATTCAAGAGCTGTTTAAGAGAATTTCTGAACAATTTACTGCTATGTTTAGAAGAAAGGTAAGCTTAATTTACTTCATTTGTATGGCTTCTTACTATTGCATGTCTAAATTCACTTTTGATATTATCATTATCTGTTCTATATATGTGTAAAGTCTAAACAGCTATTGGTATTTATTATCTTCTTCTTTGATTTATAATGATTGTTTTAAGGTTAGGACATAACTCCTTATGCCTATTTTTGTGAGTGGCCACCAGTTGGATTACAGACCTTCCCATATCTGTGAGGGAGGAAAGGTTGGCTAAGGGTGAACCTCCTTTAAGTTATCTTATTCTTATTCATCAATAATAGATAGGCAGCCTCCCAATTCTTCCACCAGAGTCTTGATCATCCAACCTGCCTTGTGCTATACATCTTCTCAGAAACGACTCTGGATGGTATTTCATTAGGATCTCTCTTTGTGACATGACCAACCGAGCAAAGGCTTCCTGGATTAATAAATGTTGAAACATATACCTCCTTGTGCTCTGCATTTAGTTCATCATTAGCCTTTCTCCTAATGTCCTTGCATTTTCTCAAAAATTTCTATGATTGTGTAGCTGTAATTTTTAGTTAAGGATTATCTTACTGTCTAGATAAGGCTGGGATTTGTCAAATTTTATATAAATTTGACAATAAAATTAAGATCTGGCATTCAATAATAACAATGCTGGTTGTTTTTAAAAATAGTTAAATGAGGAACTTATTGACTATTTATGTATTATCGTTGCTCTTTCCATAAACATATTTAACTCAACATAAAATAAATTATTCATGAGCAAAGTCTTGGCATACAGCTAGTAATTTAATATATATATATAAAACAATAATTTGTATAATTTTCACTATACTTATTCAGGCTGAAATAATGTGTAGATTATTGGGAAGATAAAAGAAAATCTTTGACACTAACAAAATATTTAGGATGATTTATGAAATTTAAATATGTTTGAATAATTATAAAATTGATAAATGTCTTTGTAGACTTGACTTGCCTTTTAACTTGGGTGCCTCATAATATACCATCACATTTTTTTTATATTGTTTTTATGAGTTGTTTATGTAATTTAGTTTAGCTTATGAGTTTACATAAGTAATGAAAAATCTGTATAATTTAAATTTTTACCTTCTAGGCCTTCTTGCATTGGTACACTGGCGAAGGAATGGATGAAATGGAATTCACAGAAGCCGAATCCAATATGAATGATTTAATATCTGAATACCAACAATATCAGGTGATTTATTCTGTTTTACATAAAATTATTGCTTTTAAGCTATTATAAATTACTATAAATCATTGCAGCTAGCTGTATAATAACAGTTGCCTGATGTGTACTGTACAACCGGGAGATCCTTTTCGCTTTGAAATAAATTAACTTAATTTAAGAATATTTGCCTTATTAATTAACTGACAATGTTTAACACATGCATTTCACAAAGAGAGGCCAGGCATCATTAATTTAATTTATTTTATCAGAACTGATATCTTAGCCCGCTCTCCGCCTAGAGGTAAATGGTTCTGAGTTGCTGAGGCTGTGTTGTACTGGGCCTGAATGTGCTTAGTGATTGCCCACTGCTTGCTGCTAGAGCAGGGGCGGTCAATCTGACTTCAGGATCAAGGTGTTGGTGGGGCTAATCCCTGTATGGTGCATTTGAAAGTATGGCCACTGCTGTTGAGGGAAGCTCAAAAATGAGACCATTACCCTCCCTAAAATTATGCTAGAAAAAAGTTGAAAATCAAACGCTTGCAGACCATATTTAATGGTCTATTTTGTCCTATGGAATAGGTCTCATAACGGAACGGGGAGGCATTGGAGTTTAAACAAAATCGTAACACGTAGGTTGTGATAATTCATTATTATAATTTGAAGTTCACATTGTAATTAAAATGGATGTTATAGATCCAGATTTCAAAAGTAAAATATTATCTCGACAACAAAGTTCGATATATCAGGCTGTAAAATAAAGTCATAGCCTTTTGCAATCATATATTGAATCCATCTTTTGTTTTAGAAAGCATTGTTCATTTTATCAATAATGTTGAAATCATTTGAAAAGGAATCAGTGAAGGTGTTTGCCTGCATTAGTTTCGGTCTCGGTTGTGTATCTTCAAGAATTGTTGTACAGAATCAAATAAATTAGATGAAAATGGAATTTTCGACATTTAATGTTTTTTTTATTTCTGTAAAAAAATTCTGGATAAATTTGAAGTGAATAAGGTTCGGAGAAAGTGATATGCTCGTTTCTGAACAGCAAATTTTGATTTCGTAGATGCTTCTCACTCTGGCCGTCCTTCATTTGTTAAAGGTAGTCAAATTGAAGCATTGGCCGCAAATGTCCAGCACACGACACTGGTGGCTTGACAGAGAAAAACAACTTTTCATATGTGATTCTCTTTCCAAGGTCATGTTAGTGAGCCATTATTAAAGAGACTTATAACTGGGAATCAAAAATGGGTCCTATATAACAAGTTGTAAGAAAGAAAATTTCTAAGTAGGATTGCATCCTTAATAAGGAAATGCTGAGTATTTGATGGGATTGGAAAGGTGTGTTTAATAATGAGCTTTACTACACCATTAATTCTGATTGTATTGCACAAAATTAAAGGCATGGGAAGACTCCTATTGTTTTCCATCATGGTAATGCCAGCCATATATATTCTATTTGAACACAACAAAAATTATTGAGATTTGGCTGGGATGGTCTTTCCCATCCACCTATTAAACTGATCTTGGCCCAAACAGATACCACTTATTTTGCAAAACCAATTTTGGACTGCTGAGAGCATATAGATGAGCTCATATCTGAAAAATATATATTTAAAATGTTTTCATATTTGTAATTTAATATACAAAAACCTGGTGCAACACAACTTTACCTCAAGTGTTAAATCAATCAAAAAACTATTAGATAAACTTCAATTTAAAAAATATTTTAAGTTGATTTTGATAAAACATGTATTCATTTTCGTTGGTTTTTGATGTCAAATAAGAGAGATAAGAAAAAAAAAATACTGTTGAGTAAGGATAGATATTATGAATAAATCAATAATTAAACCAACAAAAAAAAACTCTGTATTGGTATTTAAAAGAAGAAGCGATTACGCTTCGATACTCCCGACGACGAGATGGTAATAAGCTGGGGTAGGTGTCGGAGGGTAAAGGACTAATTTTACTATTTCAAAGGATATGCCCGATTTTCATATTTTAAGGACTGTTTAAATTTTTTTATTTTATTATTCTAAGTTAAAGTCGCCATTCTCGTTGAAAGGATTCTTAACAATTGGCATTTATTGTAACCAGGATACGATTCAAAATGGTAGAAGAGAACCACAATTTTTGACTAGATTCTCCTTTGAAAAGGATACAAATCAAAATAATTCTCTGGTAACTAGGATTACCACACTATAAAGGACACTTTTTAATATAAAAACTCACTTCCCGATGCAAGAATTGGTCCAAAATAACATATGATTTAGATTAAATAATACAACTGTATTAAATATTTAATCAGTCATAAGTTTATTTCCTATTCGTCACTTTATATTACCTTTTACATCTTTGTTTATAAGTTATTATTTTTTCTAAAATCTTTCTCTTTCCAATGGTATATTATACGTCTATATTATTGTTCTTATTATAAAAAAAAAATTTCATATAAAAATAGTTATGCTTTTTTTATCCTTTAGTTGTTGGTCATCAAATTCCTCTAACTTGTATATTTAGCTGTCCTACATCAATGTCTTTAATATGATATGGTTATTCTTTTGGAATGTACAAATTCAAAGGTACTTATGAGGAAGAAAATTTAAAATATCAACACTTAAGGGCTGTCAGATTATTTCAATCAAAATGAAACATACATGATATTAAAGTCCATTAAATTTTACACCAAGATAGGAAGTTTAATCAAAATTGTTACAGCCGTTTTTGAGAAAATCGTAAAAAGGTGCAAAATGCATGGTATAAAGTGGTTCTTCTGGTCAGCCAATTTTAATGAAAAAGCTACTGTAACATCTTGGGCGTGTAGTAGTCTTAAATATGAAATTTCAGTTCTGTAGGACTTTTTGTTTTATCGCTGGACTTACCACACGGATACACAGACCTTTTTTCGGGACTTGGTTATTTGGACTCAGGGGACCGATCCGTATTTCCGTTGAAAACCGGAATTCGAAAATTTTCACAATCGCAGTACTTTCCCTTACTATATATTTCATATATAGGTAAGTAAAAGTAAAATTAGTTCATAAACATCAACTTAAACTTCTCCTATCTCCTTTCTCTTTAACATCCATCTTATTTAGCTCAATCTGGCTTCACTCCCATTCTCTTACTTTCATTTATATTGATGATTCAATGTTGGTTCATATTTTTAGGAAGCCACAGCTGATGAAGATGCTGAATTTGATGAAGAGCAAGAGCAAGAAGTGGATGATGCTTAAGTTTCATTACTATCTAACGTTATATTACTTATTCAGGATTTTTCCCAGCTTTTATCATTGTAGATTTAATTAATTAATGCCTTTTCTATTTATAATAATTTAATTTATTGTTAATACTTATTAAGTTTATTTTGTTACTTTTTTTAATTTGTATACTTCAATTAAACTGCATACCCGAATTCAAGGTTTACATTTTTTTTCCTTGATGTCAAAATCCTTGATTTTGATAATTCTTATAAAATAATACTTACTCTAATTTCTACTAAGAAGATTGGTTCATAAATTTGCAGAATAGTTATGATTACCCCATAGTGTTAATCCTATCCCTTTTTAATATTATGAAAAATAGATTTGACTGATGTATTTTTGACTAAATCGTTTTAACAGACAAGTACCTATAGAGGTCAATAAGAGTTAGGTTGAATTTTTGCTCACAAAACTTCCTGAGTTAATTTTACTTTTCATAAAACATAAAGATGAATTGCTGTTAAACAATTTTAATTATTTGAGGAGTATTTTTATCTTTAAAATTGGCAACTGAAAAGCACATTACTAATAAGAAAATTAATGAGAAAAATTTATAATATAATAAATGATTGTTAGTTTTCTCTGATAATATATGGTTTTTGTATTTTTAACAAAAAAAAAAAAAACACCTGTGCCACTATAACCCATGAAGAGTTTTGGGCTCAGTACATGTAGAGATTCGTACTGTTTCTAGGGCCAACGGCTGTGCAATGATGTGATTCGGCCAAGATCACAATCAGCCGCCAGTGTTTCCCCTTTTTTGGGTACCCACTTTATAGAGGCTGGGTGTGCCCCAGGAGGGTCTCCATGTCCCTAGATAGGCCCCCGGCTGAAATACCAGAATAAATAATATTCCGCCACAGCCGGGATTATTTTTAATAAAAGGAATCTTATTTTTTCAAAGTATATCTTCCACGTCTAGGGATCACTTGTAGCTGGGTGGCTAGCGTAACAGCCTCCCATGCCAAAGGTCACGGGTTCAAATCCGCAGGTGGTCCTAGGATTTTTAAATGGGAGTAAAAAATCCTTAGTTACGTCGTCCTTCGGAGGGGACGTTAAAAGGTGGTCCCGAGCCTGTGCGATGTCAGGTACTCGTTAAAGATCCCTATCCTAATAAAACCTGGATAGGCAAAATTTAGGACTCCCACTATAGCATCGTCCGATTAGCCATAGTAGCATAAAGTGACGTTAAATAAATAAATAAATAAATCTTCCACGTCTATTTAAAATAACGCTACTGTTGACCACTACAGAATTCCTCATGTATTGCTAAATTTTAATTGGTGTTTATTTTTTAAGTGTTTATTAAATTAGCATAAAAATTCTTTAGTAGTAGGACATTGAAACAACACCCTGGCATTTTTTATGATAAATGGTATAAGAATGTCAAGCTTCAAATTGAATGCTATATACAACATTAAAATTAACTCAATATTTTTTCTGAGTTAAATACAGTGATAAAACCTGAGAGATGGTAATTGTATAAAAAAAAGTTGTTTTTTTTTCCAAAAAAGGGTACACAACATTTTTATTTGTCATAACTATACATGGAGATATATACACATTATACATTTGGAACAATCACAATAAAACTCAAAAATATTATTCTTCATGAGTTTTCTGTTTCTTTGAATCTGTAAACAAAAAAGCCAAACAAATTAAATAACAATAATTTAATTTGTGCTCCAATATAATTATAATATAACATTATATCATATATACATATATATTCACATGTGTACTAGTGGACCCTGCTCTGCACAGGTGCAATGTGAATGAGTTGTCATTTATGTTTAAAAAAGCTCTTTCTGTGATTTAGAGTTTATCGCTATTTGTTATTTTAAAGTGAAGCAGAGATAACGGAAAATTAAATTTCCCATATAAATAAACTAATTGATTGTTCGCATGAAATAGCCTAAATAAACCTCGTCTATAATATTTTTTTAATAATTTGGGTTGTATAAAAAAATTACTTTAATTAAATTCATATTTCCAAGAACTGTTAACATGTGGGTTCTATTTATAGCTACCAACTAAGTATTATTTCTTTAAAAAACTTAGCCCACCTTATTTATCAACAATCGACTGGTTGAATAAAGTATTAGTTTAAAAGTATTTAATTAAAAATCAATATGATGATGTCTTAACAAATTCTTGTTATTTTAAGACATTGGTAAAAATCTTGATCAGCTGCAAGATAGGTTTGTTAGATAGGTCCACTTTTCTAGTGGAAATAAGTCCTTGGAAGGAAGAAGGGCAGCTGACCATGACTTAAGATTGATGAGATATTTCAGCAAGATGAAGGATCAAATTCATTCACAAGTGCAAGCGACCATGCCATGGAGTAAGGAGTGTCAATAGACACTATGTCACTATATACACACAAAGGTAAAAGGAGCCATAGACATGTTCTGCACGAGATTATGTTTCTACAAGCCATTAAGAGTGTGAATATCCACAAAAATCCTCATTAGTGATTTATCCAAAAACTGTGTGATGAACAGTGGATTAACTGGCAAAATCTTGATACTACTCAGCATAGTCAAACAGCTTTCCCAACTAGGACTAGAGGATAGTATGAGAAAGAAAAAAAATCAATGCATTACGATTTTCCAAAATTATCAAGCAATAACACATGTATTTGTTTCTGATGGATGAACAATTATTCGCATCATGTAACAGTAAGATAAAATGTACTAGAAACAGTCGCAGTGCTATCCAGCTTTGGTCAACCACAAAGGATTTCTATTCCCGTAGGACAATGCCCGGCCACATACTTCTGGACGTTCCAAGGAAAATTTTAAAAATCTTGATATTATCAAACTTCTTCTGGCTGCAATGAAGACAAAAACATTGCAGGTGAAGCTCGAATATGACCGGTAAGAAACTTTAATACTTAAGATGTTAGCCCTCCCTCGATCAAAGTTTTGTTTCTTTAATGCACAGATGATGAAAATTTAAAATTTTACAAAAATGAAACAATGGTTCAAGAACGTTTTCGAACGCCATTCAAAGATTGTTACCACCATGGAATCAAACAACTGACCGAAATATAGGAAATGGCTGTGAACCACAAAGTCATATTTTAAATATTAATTTTTTGTAGAAACCTAATATTTTTTCTATGGTCTATTAATTAAAAGTATGTAGTAAGTATGTGAAATAATTACTAAGTGTTTTATGTATTTGTTAATTGACAATTTAATGGTCATAAATACTTACTTGCAATTGGTACAGGTATAAAAAACTGTTTGTCCTTCATCTGCAGATCTTAACTGAAGTGTTGCATAAGACATTTTATCATTATTGCAACGAGGACATTTCCTTTCTACTGTAGGACCATCATTTACTTCTTCAATATTCTTTTTGGATTGTTTATCAAAAGAATTAAAATTTATTACATAATATGATTCAAGATTTTGGAACACTGAAATATTAAAGAAAACCATGAACATATTTATGCTAGTATAGTATTGATGGTCAAAGGTAATTTACATTTTATTATAAAAAAAAAAATTAATTAAAAAAAAAAGTATATATATTTATATTGTTTCATTTAATTTTATTTCAAGCCCTCGTCAAGAACTTTCAACTACCTCTTCTCTCACAGTGTAGCACATTCTTAAGAACTTTCATGAAACTATCCATATTTTTACCATTCAAATTTTGCTAGATACAAGATCAAATATATATGACAGTAGTGAACCTCTTGTTTTAAAAATTTTCAAAAAATTAACATGGATTTTTTTCCCCTAAACCTCATATAGATTTAAATAGACTTCTCTCATATTTATGTGACAGATTTCATTAAAATAAAGGTATGATTTACAAAAAAACATAAACAAAGATTTTCTAAAATATAAACAATAATGTATCAAAATCTGAAAGAGGTTTAGATCGTCATCCTCTATTTTTTTTTTTTTTAAATCTGAGAGATAAATTATATAATTAAAGAAGATAAATATAATGTACATTTTTCTTTTAAGGTTAATAAAGTAGATTTGTTGAATAGAAATATATACACTATCATTTATTTAAAAACAAAAAATATAAACAAAACTTTTTCTCTAAATATGACCAACAAAAGAGCCAAATTTGATTTAAAAAACAAAAATTTAGAATTCAGCTTAGTCATTAATATTATCTGGTAATGACAAGATATAATATGATTTAAATTAAAAAAAAAAAATTAAATTAGTTCATTGATCTGCAATGAAATCAAAGTTGACTCTGTAAATGGTTTGTGACAGGCCTAGATAGATAGAAAAAAAGGGGATAAATTAATTTGTATTAGGCACCGAATTAAATTAAGGATGTATGATCACAATCGAAGAAAGGTAAAAAACACTCATTAGAAGTAAGTGATTGTATTATCCCGGGACAATAGTCAACTTAAATATAATCATAAGTAATAATTAAACTACTATATTCGAGAAAAAAAAAATATTACCTTCAGCACTGCAATGTCTTTTACAAGTGTAACAGTTTACTGTACCCACATCTTCTAACAATGGCAATATAGAACCACAATCTGGACAAAATCCTGGCTCACCATAGTATTTATCATCATTCTCCATGTTCTACACTTTGTTATTAGCTTTCAAGATGCTTCTATATAACACAAATCTCAGGTTTATTAGATGTAACCCTATTTCCATGGAATGGTTCCAGCAACATGGAACCTAACTAAACAAAGCACTTTGGAACAGGTTTAGGTTCGGTGAACAGCGAGGTATGAAACAAATAACACGCGAGAACTAAAGAACTTTGTGAAACCATTTATTTTTAACAACGTTAAAATTTAATAGATTTCCTATCGATTTGTTTACATTTTTCCTAATCATAACAGTTTTTGAGACCTTAAATCATATATCACTTCTGCTGCGTTTCAAATTTGTCATATATAATACAATATTTAAATTACTATCTTATTACAATATTAAACATTATCCCAAAAGTTGTATTAAACGTTAAGTTGTATAAACCTAAAATGTTCATATTTTAAGAGCGTCTATGTCTGAGATACTACTGCAACTTTTTCATAAAAATCAGTTAACCAGAAGAGCCACTTTATACTATACATTTTGCACGTTTTACGATTTTCTCATAAAAGGCTCTTGCGATATTGATTAAACTCGCTATATATATGTAACATTTAATGGACTTTAGTATGATGTAGATTCCATTCTGTTTTAAATGGTTTCTAAAACATTTTTGAGGAAAGAAGGATGCATGATTGGTCATTATTATCATATTCATTTATCTTGGTTCTGTTTTAGAATTATACAATACATCTGATGACGATCAGTTATTAGAAAAATTATAAATATTAATTTCACGAAATTAATCACCTTAAATTATTCCGGGGCGCAGAGCGCCGCCGTAAGGACGCCGCGAAGTATTCAATTAAACAATTCGGCAATTTTATTGGAAATTTCAATTCTCGAATTTTACCGTCGAGAATCCTGTGTTCTAACGAAATATTGGAGAACTGAGCAATATTCGTTTTTAAAAAGGAAAGTTTTACAATTTTTTAAGAAAGTCAAAAATTTAATTTTTTTTTTTTAAATTGTTAATTTCCGTAAATTCATATTTATTCTACTGTTGATCTTCTTAGCTAACAAAAACCTTTCTAACGGTAAACAATTCGTTATTTATTAATATATAGGTATTCCCGTTTCCCTTTGGCATGTGTCTGTCATGATGTTTCTGCAGCCACTGTGATTGAATGTCTCAAAAACCTTTTCTATTTGTTTGGAATGCCTGTTTATGTCCATACTGACCGGGGAGTTTCCTTTATTTCTAGGGAAGTTAAGGACTTCTATTCAAGCAGCGTAGCCACCAGCAGAAAAAAAACGTATAATCCAGCAGGAAATGGGCAAATTAAACGCTTCAAGGGGACTCTGTAGAGAAATATCTGTTTATCTTTGAAAACTCAAGGACTGCGGACGGAAGAATGGAAGAGGGTCCAACAGGAATCCCCAAACGCTATACGTTCTCTACTTTGCACAGCAACTAACTCCACACCCTATGAATATTTTTTCAGTCATCCTCAAACCTAGTCCTGTGCTCGTCAACGAATGTGCGGCTTAGTAAATACGAAAACCCTATCGAAGAAGTGGAACTGATTCAAGCAAATACACAGTACGCCCGAATTCGCAGGAAGGAAGAACATTTTGAACATTTTTTCAGTCATTTTGAACATTTTTTTTCTATGAACATTTTTTCAGTCATCCTCAAACCTGGTCCTGTGCTCGTCAACGAATGTGCGGCTTAGTAAATACGAAAACCCTATCGAAGAAGTGGAACTGATTCAAGCAAATACACAGTACGCCCGAATTCGCAGGAAGGAAGAATCAGTCAACCGTGTCCCTGAGACAATTGGCACCTAGAGGAGCTTCTGATGTGTCTTATCAGCCTTGGCCTAAGGATGATGAACTTGTTGCAATATTGGAGTCCTTTAACACGTTACATCCAGAAGAACCCTCTGCTACGCTATCTTTTCATAGCCCCCTCTCTAATGAAATTGGATCCTCTTTTCTTCCTTCAAGATCTAAACGTTTGTCCAAGGCTTCTTCTTACCTTAAAGGCTATATAACTGATTAAACAAATCTTGATGTAGCAAATCATGAATAATGATTGACATTTATATATTCTATCTCATTTTCAAATTTATATCTTTTTATTTCATATTGTCCATTTTAAATTTTGTCAAATGTTTATTCAAAAACCCAGGGTGAATGTAGAAATTTAATCCCACTCTAGTGAGAGAAACTTTTCCTACATTGTCTATCCTGCTTTACAGCATTGCTGCCTTCTGTAAATTCATTCGTATTCTGCTTCTGATGTTTTAAGCTAATAAAAAATTTTCTAAGGGTTTAAGCATTCGTTATTTATTATACAACAGTTATTATTATTTTGGGAGTCGCAAGCCGAAAAAGATTGGGAACCTCTGTTTTAACATTAGCTTAAGAATGGCTTATAATTATAATTAGTTGTTAATTGCATTATAGATCGTAGTGAACTACCAATCTAAGAAATATAAGAATGATTAAATTAGATAAATTATGGAAATGCTGCTAATTATCTATCGTAAGAATACAATCAGAATTGAAACTACTCGCTATGAACTCGCTTCCTCTTTGGTTTAGATCGCTTCGACACTGAATGATACAAGTTTTGTTTAGAAATAAATAGTATGTTAAAGGCAACTTGTGTAGTTTTTAGCAGTTTTGGTCTCAATTTATATAATCATTTTTAAAAAATGAGAATAAATCGTCAGAAGAAAGTCAGCAGAATCCTAAGATTTTACTCTAATAACTTCGGATTTAGAAAACCTTATCAAGTGTTGGTAGATGGGACATTTTGCAACACAGCTTTACAGGTATGAGATTCTACTGTTTTTATCATAATAAATGATAATAATAATGTTTTAATTATTTATTTTATTTATATAGAATAAAATTAATATTGCCGAGCAACTTCCTAAATATCTTGGAGGAGATGTTAAATTATTGACTACTCCCTGTGTAATTTTGGAAATGGAGAAACTAGGTAAGTCAATACGTCTTTAAAAATAATTAATGTGTCCTTATTTGTTTATGATTGTCTACATTTTAAAATTAAATAATGCAGTTATATGTTTAGTGTCTTCAGTTTCGGTTAAAAAATTGTCACAATAGTGACAGTTGTGGGAGTCACTTGAAACTTGCTTATTGAATTTCTTTAAATGATTTTATGAAGTTCATTTGATGTCTCAACAGTGGTGTTTTGGTGATTATTAGGATTTAAGGGGTCCTTGTCATTAAAGGATTTTATGAAGATCACTAATGTTTATATATTGGTGGCATCAGCAGGAAACCTTATGGTTCGCTAAGCATGTAATTATTATTTAAGAGAGGTGATGATGAAGACAACCTTGATTAAATTTTTATTTAGGCATTTTAATGTTCTAAGCACTTTATATATGTTACACATCCTGATAGGCAAACATTTTAATAACTTAACCATTGTTGATATTACTAATATAGTTTTATGCTCTTGGTATCGTGTATATACAGGAAATTATTCTTATACCATATTAAGTATAGCACCCTAGACATAATTAAATTTAGCCAGGCTGCTACCATATAAAATTGAAATTTATAGTTCTAGAATCCCTGTTCTACCTATCTAGGTTTCTTTTTAAATAATATCTAGTATAAATGACATTTTTATAAAATGTGTACTTTTAGCATTATTTATTTGAGGAGGCAATGTTGCTGAGTGGAGAAGGCACTGCGCTTCATAGGTTCCTATAATAAATTTAAGTCCAGCTGTTGCACATAATTATTTGTTCTGTTATATTAGCCATAGATCAATGCTGGGTTCGGGAGACCATCCTGGTACACACCTAGTCTCTATAAAGTCTAGTTCCCAAGACCCTTCACGGGTTGTTATGGTACTCTAATTTTATTTTACACTGATGGGTTTTAATTTAGACCAAAGCATTGTGTTTTGTAGCTTAAGACATTTTGGGCAAGTAATATAGATTTTAAACATTAGATTATTACATACTATATTTTGAAAAAAAAAATTAAATTAATTAATACTGAGTTCCCTAAAATTTATTCATTGTTTAGTATTCAGATTTATTTTCCTTTTAGGTTCTGCTCTGTATGGTGCTACATTAATTTTAAAGCAATTTCCAGTTCATCAATGTGGTCATAAAACTCCAGTATTTGCTACAACTTGCATTAAAAAGATGGTTGGAAAAAGCAATGATAACAGGTTTTTATTATTTTTTTCTGTTTTATTTCTGTATTACATTCCTTTACTTACATGAAAACTGCAATTCATTACTTACTTAATCTTTGCGCTTCAAGCCTTTTTAGCATGAGCAAAACAGCAACAGGAAAGGGGTTAGCCGTTCTCGCTTATTCCATAAATGTTTCACAGTTAGCTTAAAAATTATTTTTGACACATTATAACTTTATATATTTTAACTTTTTACATATCTTCAGAGTTAAATAAAAGACACTTGTCAAACATTAAACAATGTGTATAGATGTAATTTTGTTTATCACCATCGAAAATTTGAAAAATCTTCACTTGAACTCATTAGTTTTTCATAATCCTTGTGCTCATAGGGATTAGTAAATGGGAAAGAAATATCCCGATTGACCATTTTCCTTATCTCTTATTATCATCTCTCATAAATGTGGTGTCTGGGAGCATAGAGGTAATAAGAATGGAGTATTGGTTTTTGATCAATGAATCATTTTGTGCTGTAAATAAAACATTGATAAAATAATTGTTTGTTTTTTTCTAGGTACATATTAGCTTCACAAGACAGAGATTTACAAAGATTTGTGACACTTCTTCCAGGAGTTCCATTGTTGTATATATTCAACAAAGCACCAATACTTAGGCCGCCCAATGAATTAAGTATGAAGAAAGCAAATCAGCATTTATACAAGAGGTTTGAAATTTTATTTTCAACACATTACTTAGACATACTTCCTTTATTAGCAGCTGAAACTTATGAGTTGTTCATTATGCTTCAACGTTAAGTAGTAAAAAGTCCCAGAGAGTCCTGCATCAGATCATGACGGTGAAGATAAAGAATAGACAATTTATTCATTTTAATAAATTTCTCAAAAACTATATTATTGTCAACATTGTTCAAAACAAAAGTAAAGTACTTAAAATCTCTTTTTTTTTTTTTTTTTTTTTAAATAATTAATTACAGAGATATAGGAATAAATTAACAGATTTTTTTTTTTGCATAGAAATTGTTCAAAATTTGGGAATGTATTCATTCCTGTTACCAATGTGTTGCAATGTATCTATATTATAACATGCTTAAGTGTTTCTTGTAAGAGGAGTTAATGAATTAGAATGAAGAAATTTTTGTTGGTTACCTTCAATGATTTTCACTATTATCCAGTAACTTACAAACTCCACTAGTTAATAGTTGATAAGTAATAAGTTATTTACCTAGGATTTGTTTTCCAAACCTTTTGTCAGAATAGGAGAGAAGTGTCTTGTTACCACTGTTTGTTATTATCTTGTGTTGCTCCTCTATTTTATTTTAATTGAAGTAACTTTCAAATAAATTTTGATCAATAAATGAATCCATCTGAAATCGTCCAATTTTCATTAATTTTGTTGCTCGACATTTTTGATTTTCGTGATTTTCTGACTAGTTATTCTCTATCCTTTTGTGAATATAAAACCATAAATAAATAATTGTTTCTAGCCAATGCTTTTAGTGTTGCAAGCGTTTTAAGTCAGCTTCACAGGAAAAAACATGTGATGGAAAAATCTTTTTAATTCCTGTAATTTTTTAGATATAAAAAAAATATATATATATAATAACAATATGATAATGACATGTTTTGTATTTTTTGTCTTTATGACTCATTTCCTAAATAGTGAAGAAAGAACTAAAATTTAGCGAGATAAAACTATATAAAGGAAAAGAGACTCACCTTTGATTATTTTTCCTTTTATAGTTTAGAAAGATAGTTGTTTAGAGCTAAACATGATGTTTGTCTGTTAATTTATTTATTATAACAATGAATCAATACTATAATTTCATGTTTCTTTTTTTTTTCTTGTCTCTCAGTTCCTTGATGATAGGAATAAGAAATTTTTATAATTATATTAAATTTATTTAATTTGCAGTTGCAATTTAAGTTCTGGTGAAGAGAAAGTAATAAAGCTGATGAAGAAGAAAATACTGGGACCGACTCAACCAAACCAGTTTAAGAAGTCAAAAAAGAAAAAAGGTGGGCCAAACCCATTATCTTGTAAAAAGAAAAAAGGTGGGCCAAATCCTTTATCTTGCCAAAAGAAAAAATCAAAGCCTGTAAATAGTAACATAGGTCAAATCAATAATAAAACATCTGATGTATGAAAATTATATAACAAATATATTTTTTTTTTACCTAAAAGTGTAATATTTTTTATACAATACACTATAATCATTAATCTCATATAATTTACAATTGTTATGTGGTTAAAAAAAAGAAGAATAAATAAAATATATCATATTCTTTCAATCCCATTGGTCTTTAAGATTTCGTACTATCTGTTGGCAAACCATAACCAACATCCTTGCCTTACTGGCCAATCGAGGGTCATTAGTAGTAGTCTGAAACAATTGTAGTTGCTTCTGAAGACCTGTCAAAACTTGAGGCATATGTTCACGAGTATTCTCATTACCAGGGGAAAGATTCATCACAGCTTCTTCTAAGTACCTTAAAACACAGAACAATATCATAATTTCAAGAAGCCATTTTGTCACTATAATCATAATTATGATAGCTAAGCAAACCTACACAGCATCTTCATGAGTATACAATATATGTACTATATAATATTAATTGATATAATAAATATATCAATTATATCTATAATTCTCTAAAAATCATATTGCAGCTTCAATTAATATGAACTCATTTGCAAATAAAGTAAATCAACAGCAACAATATAACAAAAAATTCAATAAAGGATATTCAATATTAATTTGAAAAATGTACCTTCTTATTTAACTTCAGTTAAAAAAAAAGCTCAGCCAACATTTTAAAGTAGATTCATCCACCATGAATAAAAATATCTTTCAAACAGTTTTAATATCAAATTAATTGGCCTAAAAAAGGATCTTTCTAACAAAAATAATATAGATGACTGAAGTTTCTTTAAATTAGAATATCTCTTTGATTTGAGATAGGTGTATATTCACAGGATATTCCATGCCATTTTATAAGACATACAACCACTATACTATTAAAGGTGGTTAACATAAGAAAACAATTCTTAAAACCAACTGCCATGTCTTCTTTCAGTGGCGGGACTGGCCGTGTAGGCCCTTGGCCACACAGTGTATTATGCTGTGAGAATAAACTCACGTTACGCAATGAATTTTGTAGAGTAGGATCATCACTATCACTATCATCATACCCTATGCCCATTTTTGTGAGTGGCCACCAGTTGACTGACGGGTCAGTTTAGATACCTGAATGAGAGGCTGTGAATGAATACCCATTAATTTAAATGCTTAAAAAAGTTCTTCTGGGACTGGGATTTGAATTCAAAACCTTTGGCAAGGGAGACTAGCGTGCTAGCCAGGTTACACGCTGTGCCATGTAGGGAGGCAAAAACGTGACAGTAGTCAAAGCTAGATCAGAAAAGTTTCTACAGCATTTATGAGAAATTTACAGCACTTTAAGTCCTAAACAAGAATACATATCACGCTAAAATATCAAATTTTTTTTAAAGTTTAAAGACAGAAAATCTGAGACAGTGAGGGTTTCGGCTGTGTGTTGTAATTCAATAGGATATGGAATGACCCCTGAACACATAAAGCATATATTTACTTCATGAGCAAGTTGTACTGTATTTGTAATTCATAATATAGTAAATATTTTCTCTTTTGAAGGATCAAAATGCATATTTATTGACAAAGCCACAAAACCTTTAAAAAAACATAGGTAATTAAAATGTAATGAATGTTAAAAATTTATAAAAAAATTAAATTACTTGTGCTTAACATCACTGTGTGATGTCATATCGGCAGCTAACTGTTGAATGAGAGATAGCAGAACATGCTGTTGAAGAACACAGCCACATCTGGTAAAAACTTTACTTGTGTCCACTTTCTCACATACATAAGTAACAAGATTAAGATCTGAAGCAGAGAGAGCCTGAAAAATAAATCAAGAAACTGAGATAAATTTGTTTTTAATGTTTAACAATTCTTTATTATAGTTTAAGGCAAGGTGAATTTCAATTTAAGAGGGTAAGTCAATAATTCGAACAATGCCATAGTATTTGTATTTCTAAAGGAATCATTGCCATCTTGGGCAAGTGAGGCATTCATGGTTTCATTGTGATTATTACAGGAAGCTCAAATTTGAAGGAATGGATCATGGCAGATTGTTCCTTATCCGATCCTCAATCCTGTGGAATTCTATCCTCTTTCTATCCGTCACTCCAACTCTCTTCCTACATTCAAATCCCACTTATTCATTCATCTCGTGGCCATCCAGTCAGAACAAAATTGTACTCTATTTTATTTTATTTTCTGCATATTTGCGTATGTCTGTTTTCTATTAGTTATAGTTAAATTGTTTATAAATAATTAATTGCTCTAGGACTCTAAAGCCCAATTTATATGTTATGTCGATGTTATTCTAAAGGGACTTATGTTACGGTTGTAATTATTAATAGCACCGGTATATTTAAATAATATTAGTAATATATTCTGGCCGTACCTAAATACGCAAGTAAGTAGTGGTGGGGAGGCGCAGAAGGTGGATAAGACAGAGAGACGCACGGAGTGGCGGTAGGAAGACACCCGAGTGACAGGCAGCTACGCTGGATTTGTTCTCCTCCACTACACATCCCGAGGACTTCGTGAGGAAGCCGGGAGATTTTTCCGGAAAGGAGATTGGAGGAAGGAGAACTGTCACACGAGGACTTACGGTAATTGGGAGAGCACTATTAACCCGCCTCCCTGTGTTGTGTTGTAAATAATCCTACTGGCCAGAGGAATAAGGACTATATAAATAAGCAATGTATATAATAGATTTAATAGAGGATATTATGGGTTTTTTATTTTTAATTTGTTCATAAAAATATAATTTGTGTATGTGAAGTTGAGTTTTGTTTACAGGATTTTCTTTAATTAAGTATAAATAGTTTTGTTTTTATAATATTCTAGAGTAGGTTTTTTTTATTTTGGTTGATGTAAATATATTTTGTATGTGTGAATTGTTTTTTATTTTATCCTTTAATTAAATATACATGTTTTTTATATCTTAATTATACGGGAAATTTTATGTTTGTTTATTTATTGTATGTGTAAAGGTACAGCCAGAATTTAATTTATTTACTTCTTTATAACCTAAAATAATGACTGGTTTTACTTTAAAGTTTATGTTTAATGTTTTCATTATTTACATTAATAAAATAACATGGCGCCCTGAATAATAGACCAGGACAAATTTGAACCCACACCCTTCTCCACTGAGTGTGGGCAATCTATGAGACGAGGGTTACACTTGTCCCCGAATAATAAAGAATTTATTTATTTATTATATTCCTGATTTTGTGCCTTGTGACAATCATTTGAATGGTCCACTAAAATAATCCTATAAGCATCATTGGACGCCAACACAGGCTCTGGGGTAGCACCAATTATTAGTTGAGTCTATAAGCACCAGAGGTGAGTCTATAAGAGTATATTTTAAGCAATGTCTTGAAATCCACAATAAGTGCAACACCTGCCACCTTTGTAAACAAAATTATAGCCAAGGTCATTGACATTACAATGAGAACACATTGTGCAAATAAGTTGATTAAAGACTGGCAAGTGTACAATGAGGAAACATGCTCAGATCACATATATACCAGATTTGATATAGCCTTCGATGACATGTCCAAGTCAGTGTAAAGGAACTCGAACCTTACGAACTGGAATTCCAACTGCACCCAACTCGAACAACAAGTCAGATGTCCCAAACTAATCAGGGACACTTGGCAACTGGATTGCCTCAATATATTGTTTACTGAGGCAATAACAAAATCCTACACAGATAACAGCGTATGTATAGTCAAATCCAACAAAAGCTTTATGATAACCAGAGCTATGAATATCACTCAGACTGAGAATCTCCATCTCTCTAGACCAACATATGTCAGTCTTTCAGGCTGAAGTAATGGCAATAAACATCTGTGCTCAACCCTATTTTAGAAGAAGTGAGAGACAGACAATAACTATCCATACTGACAGTCAAGCTGCTGATATTGGAGCTCTGGGTAGCTACATGACTCGGTCCAAACTAGTGGAAGAGTTTAAAAGAAATCTCAACACCCTTACCTAGCAAAATAAGGTATGAGTTCATTAGGTGCCTGGTCACTCCGGGATTTTAGGCAATGAGAGAGCCGATAGCCTCGCAAGGAGGAGTTCTACTCAGTTACCCTCCACACCCAAGCCTGCTATGCAAAAGATCTGATCAAGGAACAGCTGCAGGCAATAGAACCACGCTACTGAAGGGATACTAGCAAGCAGCATCATTTTAAGATCGGACCTATCCATCGGATTGGAGGGACCCTACAAAGAGAGAAGCTGCACTCTTCTCTCAATGGACAAGATAACTCTGAGGAGGGTGACATGACTGCATACAGGACACTGTCACCTTAATAAGCACCTCCACAATATGGTGTTAGTAGTCTCACAGACTTGCAACATATTCTGCAAGAAGGAAGATGAAACTGCCGATCATGTGATATGCTGTGAAGAGATAGCTAGGATATAGTTTTACCATATTGGCAATGACTGTATTTCAGATCCTAGGCTGTATGAACTGATCAGTCCTAACAGTTTGGTCATATTCACTAAGGTAATAGGCCTGAATTAACAAGATAATGGGTGGCACACAATAAGCCTACTTGAGGCTGCAGTACAACAGAAATAAGGCGGGGAATAAAAAAAAAATAAAATAAAAAGGTTCACACCACAAAACTTTTGAATTACCTATGTCCTATTTTTCCAATCGAAACCCGTAAGCCATTGGTTAACCTTGATATTTCCCCACTTTGACTACTGCTGTACAGTGTATAGGGATGTCTCTGAGGATCTCGAGGCAAAACTAAAATAAATGTTCAACTACTTTATATATTTTATCTTTGGGATATCCAGAGACACCTCTATCACCGGATTTTACAAAGAGTTGAATTGGTTTTGCTCTTCCTACCACCATAAGTACTTCCTAGCATCCTTCCTCTACCAAGTTATCCAATGCCGGTGTCCATTTTCTGTTCAGAATTACATTCAGAAGAATTGTAATTTCCTTCTTTTTTTTTTTTTTTAAACTGTATATTTTTACAATTTTTTTAATCTTATTGTTTTTTTTATATTATCTTTTTTTTCTCTAATCTTTTTTGTACATTTTTATTAGAATTTGTCTAATTTAAATTAGATAAAAATTAGATTAAGTTTACCCTAATTTTAAATTATGGTTTAAAAATATAACCCTCAAGTTATTTTATTAATTTAATTCTATTGTTCACAGTTATTTTACTTTAAGACCATAGTCCACTTTTGTTTCCTGTTATATTATTCTGAAAGGAATCGTCCAAGAATAAATAAAGAATTATAATTATTATAACTTGAATTTAAATTATTATAAATAATTATTAAATATAGAGAAACGATTACCAGTTTTTCAGGATCCAGACACCGGGAGAAAAAAAAAAAAAAAGAAAAGGATTTTATTTGGTCAAGTTACAACTTACAAGAGATGTGATTCCACCATAACTTGGTTATTCTTAAATATAGAGAAAAAAAAGAAAAGTGTTATGAATCAGGAATTTTTATTTGAATTATTTCATGGATTAAAAAAAATCTCCACTCCCTCGATAAAATTTGAGGTCTTAGTCTTATGTTTCAAGATACGTAGAACCTTAATAATGAATTTTAAAAAATACATCTGTCTGCAGTACGAATTTATGAATACAAAAAAAAAAATCTTTAGCGCAAATCAATACAGAATTAAATATCCCACAAAACAAAAAAGAATCATTGAAATTGCAAGAAATAGTGTTTTGAATTTAGCAGTGGTGATTGGCCATTTTCCTTGAATATAAATTGTTCAGTGTTGATGATTCATCTTCCTTAAGCTTTTTGATTAATTTATCACTATACATTAACAAGTTAATTGCCTGTATAAATTGCCCAACCGTAATATAAATATTTTTAAGTTCATATTTTTCAATTTTTTTTTTTAATGAAAAAAGTAATTTTATACAGACTATCTACAGGAAATGTAAAAGCACTACACATTACCTGTTGGAAAGCTGAATTGTACTGGCCTTGCTTAATCAGCATGGAAATTTGAGATTGAATTATATGAGGATCAACCAGATGCTGGGCAGGAGTCACAGTTCCTGATCTTACTGAAGCAGCACCATTCATACAAGCTTTTAATCTTCTTTCCATTTCCACCACCACATCTTCAAGCCTGTTAAAATTTTTATTTTATCAATAAAATGCTACATGATTTTTCACAAATGAACTAAATATGATCAATTAAATTTAAGAGGGATAAAAACTTTTCTGAAATATAATTATCACTTAGCTTTTGAGAGAACCTCAAAGCTCTTAAGACATCTTCGAACCAAATCTGTGTCCTGAATATCAGAAGACATCAGCTAATTTCAGTGAGTTTTGATTGATTTTTCTAACAAAAAATTTGGAATGCGATTTAGGAACATGAGACAATCTTCCCAAACCGAGTAGTCAAAATAGGATAGTAGTCTCATCTCTAGGACTAGGATTCCTATGTAAATACATACTGGCTCCTGACTTCAATATCACCTTGTAACAACTCATAGTATATGTTTTAAAGCAATTGGGATCAAATTAAGCCAATTTTAATTTACATACTTGACTAAATTTCCACATTTCTTACATACGTCGCGACTTTTTACATATTTTACAACATATTTGTTCATTTTTATATTTCTTTGCAAAATGTTGCAAATCTGAATTACGAGTGCATGAAGACAAATTTTGACAAGAATTAGCCCTTATATTGCAGCTGTTAATTATTAGAACCCTCCCCCCTCTACAAAACAATTCTGAGATACCATCTTCTTTCTGAATAAACAGAACCAAATCTATTTCTTATTTAGTGTTATAGGGGCTTCTAATCATCAGGAGTAAACAATATAATTGTATAACTTAAAAATTATACAATAGAACAAAATTAACATAATGGCGAGATTCATACCCCTTTGCTTCTTTTTCAATAGTTGAAGTAAAATGTTGAGATGTTTGGTTGATTCTTTCTGTTGCTGCTTGGAGTGCCACAACTTCAAGATTAGCACGCTCATTCAATTTATTGGTAAATTTCTGGACATCTTTCATTGCTAAAACAATAAATGAATAAAACCCTAAGAGTGCATTCATTATGACAGTAGATAAAGTTGAATTATAAACATAGATGAATTATACCAAGTATAGAGAGAGGGTATATGACTTATAACAATTCCCCATTGTAAAAAGCTTTAACAGAAATACCCTAGTTTATTATGTAAATTCATCTTAAAAATCCTAAGTACATGATATAAAATAAAATTATTGATAATGTCAAATAGGATTTTGTCCAATGAAAGAAACAAAATAAATATAATAATGCAGTTAATGTTGACCATTGAGAATATATGATGTAGAAGTTGGTTGAGGGTAAGGTTATCAAGAAAAACACACCAAATAAAATCTTCAAAAGAGATGTGAGGCTGCCCGAACCTGAACCTCCTTATTAAAAACATGATAGATGAAAAACTTTAGAAGAGTTTCAACAGGTTTGACCTTTTAACCATTGACTTGATGAATGACTGCTGCAACGGATTATTATAGTTACATAGATATAAACTTATAACCCTAACCATGATTCCATTATTCTCAGTTTAGTAACAGCTTAAAAAGTTAAAACTTATTGATTATTTTATAGTTGATACACTAAGGAAATAGCACACTAACATGGACTGCTTGTCCCTCTCATTTCTTCTGCAGTCTTGAAAACATAAGAGGAAAAAATTCAATATTTATCTATAATAAGAAGTTAATAAAAAGTAATTAATTAATTTTTAACTTCTTAATTCTTACCATCATTAACACCCTTTGAGAAAGTATCACTAATTTGAAGAAACATATTAGAGCAGGCTGCTTCAAACATAGGAACAGCTGTCTGTATAAAAGTTTCTTTAAACACAGTTTCTAAAGCAGATGCTGCAGCTGAACTTAAGCTATTAGCCATTACTTCAGTAAATGCCTAAAATAAAGAAAACTCGGTTAGCAAAGTTATATGAGTTATTTTGAATTAAACTAATTCAGAATAAATATAATATAAACTTCAACCATTAAAAAAATGTATTATCCATACATTTTTAGACCTAATTTTCCTGCATAATTATGTTTCAGAATTTCTTTATTAAAAATAGCCCTAATGTGCAACAAGTTAATTAACAATAAAAAATTGTAGACAATAAATTAATATTTTGAACTGACCCGCATCTAACTATGAATCAGCACAATGAACATGAAACCACACAATGGTAATCATTTAGGTATTTGATAGAGTTTGCACAAAGTTCTGTGGTAATTCTCTATCAGAATAACACATAATTCATGATCTGCAGAAAATTAATATGTTATAGTCAGAGCTAGAGAATAGACTGAATGTTTGGAACATTTTTTAAAGAGAAGATTGATGAATTAAAATGTTTACAGACGACTCCCATATTATTGGGTTGATGCAAAATTAATGCAGGTTTTTAGTAGGTATTGTAAATACGCCATATCTTTACTTTAACCATATATATTTAATCAAAATAATTTCCATCTGAATCAATGCACTTTTGCCAACGTTCAACAAGCTTTCTTATTCCACCAGAAAAAAAATCCGAATCCCTGGACTCAATGAAATCCCGAAAAGAATTTTCAATGTCGTCCTGGTTTTGAAAATTTTTCTCCCTCAAAAAGTTGTCCAGATGCCTGAAAAAGTGGAAGTCTGTAGGAGAGAGGTCAGGTGAATAAGGCGGATGTTGGAGAACTTCGTAGCCCAACTCGTGCAGTCGTCGAAGCGTTGGTTGTGCAACGTGTGGTCTGGCGTTATCGTGGAGCAGGATCGGCCCCTTCCGATTCATCAATGCTGGGCAAAGACGTTGCAATTTTTGAGTTCCGAGTTCCGCCGCCATTTCTCGTGTGGTTTTGGTTGGGTCTTCTTCCACTTTTGACCTCAGCTGGTCGTTGTCCAGAGCAAGATGACGGCCCCGACCTTCCTTGTCTTCGAGGTCGAAATCTCCTCTGCGAAACTTCTGGAACCAACGCTGCACCATGCACTCATTAATAGCCCCCTGACCCCACACTTCATTAATATTACGAGCCGTTTGCGCAGCGCTGCGCCCTAATTTAAATTCGTAAAAATAAATTTGACAAAAA
Source organism: Piezodorus guildinii (assembly GCA_023052935.1). Classification (NCBI taxonomy): domain Eukaryota; kingdom Metazoa; phylum Arthropoda; class Insecta; order Hemiptera; family Pentatomidae; genus Piezodorus; species Piezodorus guildinii. The sequence continues at coordinate 171,186,393 of CM041292.1, read as the reverse complement.
TCGCACTTTGACATTTTCGATTCAAGACCTTTGAACACACTGAACAAAACGATTTTACTAAACAAATTCATGGTGAAAGAGAGGGTATTAGATAAGGTTTGTTTTGGTGTAATAATGATCAATGTTAGGATTAGCTTTGTTTACACAATTGGAATTAAGATATTGCAATAGAGGAAACCTGCATTAATTTTGCATCAACCCAATAAAATATATGGTTCTTATGAAAAAATTATATTTTAGAGGAAACCAAATATAGAATTTAGTATGCCATAGTAAAACACCTTGAGCGGTCAGTAATAATTAGGTCTGTTTTTCTTTGAAAAAGTTTAATACATTTGATTCATGGACAGAATTATTGATAGGTTTTTTTGTTTTTTTTGAGTATGCAAAGCCAGAATTAAAAGTAAAAGAAAAATGAGGAATAAATAAAATGTTTAACATATGCGCTACCATGAGTCTGGACCTATACAAGTTATCTATTCAGATTTAATAGCGGCATAATTTTCAAAAAGTTCTCAAAATCCCTCTTCCATTATTTCTTTCAAATTTAATTAAGTATTTGTGGGTCCTACTAAAAAGGAAAATCAGGAAATAGTATCTTCAAAATGAAAATGGCCTCAAGAAACAATAAGTCCTTGAGAGGGATAATATTTCACACTAAACAATCAATTAATTAGTGAGATAAATTCCTAGTAGGCTAAAATGTATAATTATACAAAAGGTTTTACCAACTGGATGTTTATTTATGATTAATGCATTAATTTAATTAGGAAAGAACGTAATTCCGAATACTTTTGACACGATCGAAATACACTATTTTTAATTTTTTCGTAAATAAACGTTCAAAACGTTAAAAATAAAATGATTTTTACCGTAATTTTTAGTTTTAGCTATATACCTTCCTTCTAACATTATAAAGTGGTTAACAACACCTCAAAAACATAAAAATAAGTTAAAGCTAGTAAATTACGGAACGGTAGTGAATTCCGAATACTTTTGACACTCACTGTATATATATATATTTTTTTTTTTTTTAATCTTTACTGTATTAGGTACTTTTTTCATGAAATAAATTTGAGTTGCCTATCCATACTAGAAGGTTAGCAGATGATCTCTATGTTTTTGCTCAATACTTTTAAGGTCTAGAACAACTTTACACTTCTTGATTGTTGAGGAAAGTCTTTAAGGAGCTAGTCAGCTGCTCTTAAATAGAATGAATATTCTATGAAAGGTAGAAATTGTGGATCTATCTGGCGTAGGATTTGTTGCTGAACATGAGGGCTTGTTTATACTGTATGTGTTATGGCGGTTGAAGCAATAGACAGGTTTCACCTAGAATTCTGCTCTGGGCAGACCTAAGAACACGCTATTTTTTCAACCTCTATAATCATGCAATACGAAAAAGCCCTGAGTGAGGTTGAGCCCGAGTTTCATTACCAAACACATCTCAAGAAACTCAGCTGAATAGAAACTTCTGATTATTCAAGTCAAGCTATTCAGACTTAGATTTGTGGAAATGAAAGACGTAAGGATTTAACTTTACTGGTATTGATTGAATAGAATTTTTTTTTCTATTAGTAAGATGAATACTTTTTCTATAAGTAAGGAATAACACAAAAACAGCTACAAACGATTCTGAAATAAAGAGAGGCCTTAGAAAACTAAAAGTAATTAGAAAACTAAAAGTAAAAATTTTAATGATTTTTGTAAGCAATTACAATCACATTTTTTAACAGGTAAGAAAAATATCCTACACTGGTAAGATTTATAGATATGTTTCTGCTAAATCTTAAAAACATCACTTAAATTAAATTGTCTATTGAAAAAAAAAAAAATACTAACATACAACTATCTACATATTTACTAGTCATTTACTGTGCAACAGTGAACTTTAATGAAGAAAAGGGAATGAAATGTTTTTGTCAAAATATAACTTTTGACAAAACATTTCAGGAATAGCAATGAAAAAGTTTATGATTTATGTATATTTACTGGTTATATACTAATAAACAAGTATAAGAGAATTACCAAAGAAGAAACATTAAGAGTCTATAAGATTTCACCTTCTTCAAAAATCACTTCTAAAAGATAAATTCAAATTAGTGATCCCCTAAATCATAAAAACGAAAATTCACACTATGCATACATACTTACACTTTTAAGTTAAAATAAATTTACTAAATAATTGACTAAAATATTTTCTTAGAATAAATAAATCTTAACTCATCTTAATAATTGATTATACAACCATAAATTAAAATTTTAAGTATATAATTAAAGTACCTTGCTCTTCATAACTTTGTTTAAACTATCTTTCAAATTCTGCTCAGTCATAAATAATTTCTGAGATACTTCTTGATGAACCATGTTATGAAGCTCAGTCATAGACTTTATCACAGCTATAACAAAATAAATAACATTAATAACATAAAAATCAATAAGTTCAACAATTATTGAAAAAAGTCAAAAATTTACTAAATACTTTCAAAAAATGGAATATAATGGCTAAAAATTAAAAAAAAAAAAAAACACATCATAGTTGTATTTATTTTCTTTCACTTCCTATCTATGAAGAATAAGGAAAAAAAAAAAAAAAATATATGTATATATATATATATATATATATATATATATATGGGCAAAATATTTATGTTATAATATATCAATGGAAGGTAGGTATTGCTATCACAAAAATTTCCAATGGATTTCAAACTGATATTTTAAGGTCACCTGACTAACAATAGCCAAGTCTTCAGAAAACGTCTATGTGAAATTTAATATACTTCCTACACAGTAGTTTAAGATGGTATTGATCATTTCAAAACTTAAATGGTATTTTATTAAATAATTTGAACCATCAAACTTAAAACCAGTCAAGCCATTAACTGAAAAAATCACTAACAAAATATGATTGGATATAAAGGGCCTAGCCGGATAAGCATGTGAAATCTGTCCCCGCATCTATTAGAGCCAAATTTATACCATTGAGTCACACCTATGAGAATCAACCTTACGCAAATTTTTAGCCCCTTAATCCTAACTGGAGGGAAGTTTTGGAGGGGGGAAGAAAAAACAAAAAAAATTGTTTTCTCCTGAACAGCTCAACCGATTTTCAGGAAAAAAATATATGATATGGACTTTACAAATAGGTTTCAAAAAATATTTTTTAAAATTTTTTTCCACGAAAATGCTGGTCAAAATATTTTTTTGGAATTTTTCAAAATATTTTCTACTTATGATGGTTTGGTACACCTCCAATTTTTCGTTAATTTATTTCATTGGAGGGTCCTCCATAACAAAATATTTTTTTCAATTTTATTGCAAGTGTACCTCACGGTGAAAAATAAAAAAAACAATTTTTTCTTCTGAATGGATTAACCGAATTTCACGAAAAAAATATATGTTAATGGTTTACTAAAAGAGTTTCAAAAAAAAATTTTAATTTTTTTATTTCGAAAACGTGAGTCAACATTTTTATTTTTAATTATTATTTTTTTTAAAAATTTATGTTGGATTGGTACACCAACAATTTTTGCTAATTTAATTCATTGGAGGGTCCTGCACAATATATATTTTTTCAAGTTGATCTAAAATGTACCCAATAGTAAAAAATAAAAAAAAAAGCACCATTTTTTCAGCTCTCTTATTAGTAACTGGTCACGCATGAAGAGTAGAGATAGAGCTATAGGATCGTTATCCTATAAGATATTACTTACACACTATGCACATACATACTATGTATCATTATAAATATCTTATATTGGATGGAATATATTTATTTTTTATTTATTTAATTTTTTTGACTTAGATAACTACTACATAGCACTATATGGTATATTTATATAAAACATAACTACGAAGAATTTTTTAATATATATTTTTTCATATTATTATACGTTAATCAAAAAAGTTTTGATGACAGACTTGACATCATGAAATGATCGAGAAAAAGTCACTATCTTCGTCTCCCAGATGAACTATTTCGTTTTTCACGAACATTAAAAATTATTTATTCTTTAAATATCAACTGTCTATGTAAATATCCTGAAGTAGCGAAAAATACTGTAATTTATAATATTAGAAATATTTTCTATTGGATGTAATTTTTTTTTTTTTTTATAACAACATAACACTATGTGCTCTATTTATATAAGAATTAAGAATAAGAATTCAAATAAGTAACTACGAAACATTTTTTATATCATTAAGATAAAACTGTAAAACAAGTTAAAATGTTAGTCTATAAAATTATGATGATGTATTAATACCAGTATTTTTTGCTACTTCAGGTTATTTAGATAGATAGGCAATATTTAAAGAATAAATAATTTCTAATGTTCGTAAAAAACGGAGTAATTACACTCGTTAACGAAGATAGTTGTTTTTTTCTCGAAAATTCTATGCAAGTCTGACATCATAGCTTTTTAGATTAACGTATAATAATAAGAAAAAATATGTATTAAAAAATCTTTGTAGTTATGTTTTGTATAAATATAGCATATAGTGCTATGTAGTAGTTATCCAAGTCAAAAAAAGTAAATAATAAAAAACAATAAATATATTCCATCCAATATAAGATATTTATAATGATAGGTATGATTCATAGTATGTATGTGCATGGTGTGTAAGTAATCTCTAATGACATGACGGTCCTGCAGTACTATCTCAACTCTTAATGCGTGACCAGCTACTACTCCGAGAGCTGAAAAAATGCTGCTTTTTTTTATTTTTCACTATTGGGTACATTTTAGATCAACTCGAAAAAAATATATATTGTGCAGGACCCTCTAATGAATTAAATTAGCAAAAAATTGTTGGTGTACCAATCCACAATAATTTAAAAAAAAAATTAAAAATAAAAATTTTGACTCACGTTTTCGAAATAAAAAAAATTTTTGAAACTCTTTTCGTAAACCATTAACATATATTTTTTTCGTGAAATTCGGCTGATCCGTTCAGGATACTTCAGGACACTTGCAATAAAATTGAAAAAAATATATGTTATGGAGGACCCTCCAATGAAATAAAGTAACGAAAAATTGGAGGTGTACTAAACCATTATAAGTAAAAAATATGTTTTTGAAAAATTCAAAAATGTTTTTGACCAGCATTTTCGTGGAAAAAAATATTTTTTGAAACCTATTTGTAAAGTCCATAACATATATTTTTTTCATGAAAATCGGTTGAGCTGTTCAGCAGAAAACAATTTTTTTGTTTTTTCTTCCCCCCTCCATAACTTCCCGCCCGTTAGGATTAAGGGGCTAAAAATTTGCGTAAGGTTGTTTCTCAAAGGTGTGACTTAATGGTATAAATTTGGTTCTAATACACGCGGGGGCAGATTTCACATGCTTACTCGCCTAGGCCCTTTGTAATTTGAAGGTTAAGATGAGATGGTGGTGGTAAAAAAACTTTAGAAAGCAATGAAAACTATTTATTATCCAACATTTTGATCCATGTTGCAGGTCTTCATCAGGGCTTCTAGGAAAGAGTCTATAATTGAATAATATAAGTTTCTATTATAAACAAGAGTTCTATTAAAGTAATAGAAGTCCACTATTTTTTGTTTTACACAGGTGGAACTTTTGAATGAAGCACTGTCACAATACACAATAACACTTTATCATTAATAGACAGACCACCTGAAATGAAGTTAAATTAATGATCCAAGTACTCCATGGTTTATTTATCAGCTGATGCACAGTACAGACAGCATTCTTATTATATAATTTATTTCATAAATAACAATAATCAAATTAAAAAGTAAATATTTGCTATATTTATAAGTAATAATGTTCTATCATATCTAAAAATCATCATCTACTTAGGACATTAAATCAGAAAAACAATAAGAAAAAAAATGATGTGAATAAACAAATTTTTACTTTAGTTAATACTTCATTTCACATTGTTTATAAAATTTAATTAATTAGTAATACTATTTGGTTGTTTACCTGGATTAATAGTGCCTATAACAGCCTGAGATATTAAGGGTGCTATAGCTCTAGCTATATCTTCCTCAGAAACTGGTCTAAATGTGGAAACAGCCTTTGAAAGTACCCCTTCAATATCAGTTGAGAGGGACCCTCGACTCTTCTTCATTTCTTCTTGCAGATTCTGTACAGAAATACCTTTGTAATAGATGTTCTAGTGAACTATTAAAGTTAATTTCAACTTTGTAAACTAAAAGTTAGGCAAAACAATTACAAGGAAATGGCAAAATACATAATTTGATTGAATATTAGAATACAGAACAGTATATAATGAAAGAACATGAATGTGGAAAAAGAAAGGGTGAGCAATCAATTGTAATAAAACTTATGTTTTTAATCATTTTCTGGTAACTTACACGCAGGGGAATGAATTTTTTGGCCTGTAACATTATACAGGGCCGTCCATAGGCATGCCTAGATACTATACAGGTGTTTACTCGGACTTCTAAGAACCAATACCACAGCCAAATATTGACTTCTGTTATTTAAAAAGGTCTAACTATCAAATCTATCAATTACTTATTAATTCATAATATCTAATAATGATTACTTACAAATTACTTAATGCCTCACTAAGAATTGGAACTCCGTTATTGGCATGTCATCTAAAGTTATCGGACATTCAGGTCTCGTAGACAATTGTTTCTACATTATACACTATCCCACTGAATATATTAAACCAAAAAAATATTAGTTAGGATTATCAGACTTTGTGGGTACATCTTTAAAAATTTTAAATACAAGTTTTTTAAACTTGCAGTTATCGATTTTGACATGATTATGTAAGTTATGTTATGAAAAAATAAATACAGATAATAGTTATTGGGGTGGATTTAAACAAGTTTATATTAATTAGACGTGAGTAATTTAATGTAAGATCCTAATTTTATTCTTTAAAAGTAGCAATAACACACACTATAAACAATTAGCCACATTCATAGGACAATTTATTTTTCATTTCTTTTCAGGGAATCAAATTTTCTATATCGAAAACAGAAAGCCAGAACTAAAATAATAAATAAATTGTTATTCCTTTATTCCGAAGGATAGACGGATTTTTTTTATTCGATAATTGGATTTTAGTTATGTTGAAATGTAAAACCGCTAAGTTTGTGGGTGTTTATTCAATTTATTTATACCTTGATTACAATGGTTCATTATCAAAATAATAATCATTCTCATTGCCTTGGTTTCTGAACACTACTTTTTTTTCTCCATCTTTCAAAATAACTGATTAATTTGTTAATTCTTTCAACGTCACTTCATGCTACAATGGCTAATCAAGACAATGCTACAGTGGGAGTCCTAAATTTTGCCTGTCCAGGATTAATTAGGATAGGGGGTCTTTAACGAGTAACTGGCATTGCACAGGCTTGGGACCGCCATTGGCTTTACTTCACCTCCAAAAAAATAATTGAATTATGGGGAGAATTACATCTGTTATAAGTTATGACTTGTGAATTTTGAATATTGAAGTAAAACAGTTTTCAATGGTTACCATTCTAAAACCAAACAGCTGATAATAACATTGAGTTAATAGGATCCTAAGTGGGTGTCCTGTTACATCAGTGCCATATTTAAAAAAAAATCAGTCCAGTAGTTTCAGGGAGAAGCCTTGGCAGTGGAATAAAAAAAAAAAAAAAAAAAAAAAAAAAAAAAAAAAAAAAAAAATATATATACGCACAATAAGTACACCTTAACTTCCTTTGGTTATGTATTTATTTTCTTACATAATTTTTTACATTGTTTTTCAACGTTTCGGGGTTCTTTCCCCATTCTCAAGACTTTTTTGAAAACACTTTTACATATATATCCTACATTATTTCACATTTATAGCCTACTGCTATTCGTATACATCGAAGTTCATTGGCTGACAGAGTCTATTGATGTTGCTATTGATTGTCTGATGTCAGTAGACTCTGTCAGCCAATGAACTTCGATGTAGACGAATAGCAGTAAGCTATAAATGTGAAATAATGAATGATATATGTAAAAGTGTTTTTAAAAAAGTCTTGAGAATGGGGAAAGAACCCCGAAACGTTGAAAATTGATGTAAAAAATTATGAAAAAAAATAAATACATAACAAAAGGAAGTTAAGGTGTGCTTATTTAAGTGTGTAATATTAAGAAAAACTTCATCAAAAATTAAAAAAGAAAAGAAAAAAAATTAATACTTTGATTCAAGAGGTATCTTGAAAATTGAAACATTAAATTTTGAAAGTTGATATTTATTATTTTTCTAGGACGACTAACATGGTCTTATCTATGAAAATAATAAACCAAAAATTTATGTGTCGATTAACATAGTTGTCACTGAAGGTGATAATACAAATTAAGTTTATTACTTTTTTTATTGGTCTTAAGTAATACAAACCTGCAAACTAGTTGACTGTAAACTGACAGCATGGGACAAACTTTGAATATCCGACTTCAATTCCTGAATTGACAATTCAATTCCTCGAAGGTTTTCTTTCATTTTTACACTGAAACATAATTTATTTAAAATATTACCATGTGAGGTTATTATATAAAGTTACAAGAGTTATTTAAAAATTGTGAAAGAACTACATTTATTACTTTTTAGACTCTGATAGAGATGTTTTCTGGGGCTGTTTTGGTTCTTCTGAATAAAATCTTGGGGAAGATAGTATTTCTTCCACTTCCCTACTGGGTGAACTTCCTCCACTAACAAAACCTCTTCTTTCACCTCCTCCACCATCATTCTGCAAACATATTTGAAAAATATATCATTTTCTCTTCAGTTCTTATTTCTTTCTGTAATTATGCATATATTTATTTTTGATTTAAGGATAATAAAGATCAGCTTGTAACTTCAGAGAAGGAGATTCTGGAAGTATGACAGGAACACTAGAAAAGGAAATTTTCATTGGAGGAGTACAGAAGTGCTCAGATAGTGGATAGAAGACAACTTTTCTTTTAAAAGGAACAAAATTTAAAATAACAGTATAATAAATATAAAAATCCCAGAATGAACAACTTATAAAATAATGAACGGTATAACAAATTAACTCAGTTAAAAAAAAAGCTTACATCTCTTAAAACTAGATAGATTATTGATTTGATATTAAATAAACTTTGAAAATAACACGAAAGACAACTTGTTCATTCAGGCGTTAAATTGTTACGATCAATTGATAAACAATATTAATAACAAACTAGGCGCATTAACAAAATAAGCATACAGATGGTTCACCAGTTGTAACACCAACAGATCCAGAATAAGAAATTGTCCCTTCACTGATTTGGACTTCATTGTTGGGGGGTATCAACTAAAATCAAATGGAAATTTAGATCAACTGACAGGATATATACTAATATTTAGAAATATACTCTATAACAAAAACAAGTTTAATTAAATTAATTTACAGTAGCAGATTCAGAAGAATGAGGAGAATGAAATGCATCAGGAGTCATGAGATTCAATGATATTTGTTGAGTTGAAGGTGTTTCAATATTTAAATTAGTTATTTCATCTATCTCACCACTAACACCATTTGAATCTAAACCTAAGAAATATAAAAGTTCTTTTATAATACTTTAATTAATATGACAAAAAAAAAAAAAATAATAATAAGAAAAAGAAATCTGAATAAATAGTAAATCATTAACAAAAAAAAAAAAAATAAAATAATAATAATAATTAACTCACAAGCTACATTTCCTTGAACATAAGACTTAGCTTGGTAAACAATATGGCATTCCTGAAGTGATTTAGGCTGAACAAGATAAAGGCGAGCCATAAAAACTGATGACTGGTTATCATCATCCTCCCCTACAAAGTATTTCAAGTTTAGTATTAAGAATAGCATAGGGAAATTATTTTTAAAACTGGATTGTGGCACATTTTAAGGCAAGCAAAAAAACTTAGACCTAAAATGTTGGTCAAACCATAAGCATTAAATAATTAAAACTATTTATTGTTTTTCATGACCACCATGGATTGATTCTATGAAATGGAAAACACTTGAAAATAAAATTATTTGAAAGACTTAAAATTAAAATTATTTAATATTTATATGTTTGAATGCTCTTTACTAAATGACGCACTCGAACGTAGAGATCACTAATTCATAAGGCTATTCATATTAATATCTTGAAAATTGATTTCAAAACCTAAGATGAGAACAAAATTTGGTTAAATTTTAATAGTAATTAAAGCTTTTTGATCACCAGTATATTGTACTAGCTGTTGCCAGTGACTTCGTCCGCGCAAATTTCTGTTAAGATGATCGGGTAGCAGTTTTTAAAAGAATACATTTTAAAGAACTTCTTCGTAAATGATATTTTTAGTTTTATTCTCTTGTGGTAGAAGAACGTACTGATTTTCTCCACAACCTGATCTTGACAATGCGACATATACAGTGAGTTTTGAAAGTATTCGGAATTCACTATTATTGTGTAGTTTACTTGCTTTTGAGTTATTATTTCTGTTTTTAAAGAGTTGTTACTCACTTTATAATGTTAAGAGGAAGGTATACATTAGACGAACCCAAAAATTGAAAAATATAAAAATAGGAGTTTCAAAAGTATTCGGAATAAAGTGGTTTCCGATTTGGAATTTAGTGAGAATTTGAACATTTGAAACAATTAAGCAATAGGATTTTCGATTTAAACAACAAAACGATTTCCGAATACTTTTGATACTGAATGATCTGGTAATTTTAATTAATGGTAATTAAAAAATAAACATTTCGGTTATCTGGTTCGTGATTTTTAAAGATTTATGAATCAAAAAGGATCATATAAATTAATAGTTCTGAAATATACTTATTAAATGAAAAGAAATAGGAATTCCAAATACTTTTAACACTCACTGTAGTTGGCAGTGTGAAAACCATTTTGACGTAAATCTATTCCTATCCCCTGTGATTTATTAATTGTTACGACAAAATATAATTCAACGGGAAATTATATTATATTAAATTTTAAAGGTAAATCATTTGGAATCATTGGGATGCGAGGTCAATTTCCTCCATTTTTTCCACATTTTCAACTGATTCTTCACTCCTATTGGTCGCAGCGTGATGTTATATAGCCTATAGCCTTCTTCGATAAATGGACTATCCAACACCAAAAGAATTTTCAATTCGAACCAGTAGTTTTTGAGATTAGCGCGTTCAAACAAACAAACTTTTCAGCTTTATAATATTAGTATAGATAATATAAAAAACTCAGAAATTTGTAACTTTATTGAGGCCAATAACTTGGAACTGCACTTATAACAAACAGAATCATTCTAAAATACATTAAGGGGAGTGAAAAAAGCTTAATTTAAGGAAAAATTTATATCTGTCTAAATGTTGCTCAGACAAAATATAACCATTAACAGATTTTACAATTGACAAATAAGGGATGGCTTTCGGGGGTGGGATGGCTGATTGGATTAGTGTGCGTTGCCTAGCAACCACAGAGAACTAAAATTTGAAACCAAATAATTATCAGTTCGAGTCTTGGTGCTAGGGGGCTTTTATTTCAGCATTTATCCCCCGCCCTCACCCCCTGCCCCGAGAGAAATCCTTCAAAGGCAAGGTAGGGGTGAACAAAAAAATAAAAAATAAAACATCAAGTTGAGAAATAAGAAATCACCAACTTTTAACTTAAATAAGGAAAATATCATAGAAACCTTGCTTGCAAGGAAGTTAATCAAAATAAACTGCATTATAGGATGTTTAATTAGAAAGATAAGAAACATCTGCAAATCTAATAGTTACTGAGAAAAGTTCATCAATCAAGCAAATTTTATTTGTTAGAAATGAGCACTTCTTATTCATAACTATACTTCGGCTCATCTTTGCATTTTTTTACTTTCACTTACCTACATATGAAATATATAATAAGGGAATGTATTGCAATCGTGAAAATTTTTAGTTTTAAACGGAAATACACGTCCCCTGAGTCCAAATGACCAAGTCCTACACCTCATTAAACATAGTCACTATCAACATCTTTCGTAATTTTTAGTAAGTTTAATTTAATTTATTTTATTTTTATATGTATCAAATTGGATTCGACGAACCACAAACAAAGATAATGAAGTGTAGTTTTTGTTCTATTTTTGCTTTCACTTACCTATATATAGGATATATAATAAGGGAAAGTATTGCGATCGTGAAAATTTTTGAATTCCATTTTTCAATGAAAATACAAGTTTTAGGGTCCCCTGAGTCCAAATGACCAAGTCCCATAAAAAAGGTCTCTGTGTCTGTGTGTGTGGTAGGTAGCGCGTAAACGAAAAATCGTATGAAACTGAAATTTCATATTTAAGACAACTATACACCTGAGATGTTACAGAAACTTTTTCATCAAAATCAGCTAACCAGAAGAGCCACTTTATACATTTTGCACCTTTTTACAATTTTCGAAAAAATGGCTCGAACAGTTTAAATTTCCTAACGATTTTGATTGAACTCGCTATATCGATGTAAAATTTAATGGGCTTTAATTTCATATAGGTTTCATTCTGATTGAAATAGTCTGACAGGACTTAAATGCTGATATTTTAAATTTTCTTCTTCTAAAATACTTTTAATTTTGTTTATTCTATGAAAATAACCATAACATCTTGTTATCATAGATAAAGAAAAAGTAAATATATAAGTTGAACGAATTTGATATCCAACTAAAGGATAAAACTGCAAAAATATTTTTCTAATACAATTTTTTGTTTTTGAACATACGAACAGTAATCTATATACATAAAAACCTCGTGTCACAATGTTTGTTTGCGATTAACTCTGAAATTACTGAACCGACTTTGATCAAACTTCGTAAGTATCTGCTATTTGGACCAACTTAAATGATAGGATAGTTTTTATTACTATTTTAAATGGTTGAAAAATATATTTTTCTAAAACATAAAACAAAATTTATTTAACTGTGGCAACACTGGTTCCCAAGTAACCTTCCCATATCTTCACATATGTGATTATTAATTAAAATATAAGTGTGTGTTGATTGTTTCTATGCGTTCTTATTTATAAAATATACATTCACATTATAGTTTCCTGTTATAATAAAATACATATTAGTATACGTTTCCAGAAAAATTATAAGTACTTTTTTGAGTGACTTGCTATGAGTTATGACAATATACAACGGTTATGTTTAAAAGATAAAACGATGTTATTGAATAATTTGGGTGTGACTACTTGGTACTGGTAGGTAATTGTAAAATTGAGTAACTAAAATTATTATCTGACATGAAATAATAATATTTTATTTAGCATAAGCAGAGTAGTTCATTGCTATTCGCCTGTATTTCTTATATATAACCTCATTCAACATAGTCATTATCGACATCTTTCGTAATTTGTAGCAATTTTAATTTAATTTATCAAATTGAATTCACCAAACCGCAAAAGAAGTGTAGGTTTTGTTCTATTTTTTCAATATATCTCGATATTAGAAACAAGATATTTATAGTTATATTAGATTAATTATAGTAATAGGTCAAGTTGTGTTTAAATCACTTTCCTCATCAACTATAATTCTAACTTTAGTCTAATAAGTTGCTATTTAATTCTATTAAATATACAATAGCGATCCAATAGAAGTAGGCATACCCAAAATTACTTGATATATTTTAGCTTTAATGTAAACGTGGTATATAGTCACGTTTGCAACATAAATGTGATTGATATACATTGATACAATGAGTGAGAATATTTTAAATTGAAAACAATTTTAAATTGATAAATGTCATTGTTAAAAATATGATAATTATATTTCTTGGTCTTATAATGATGGAGTAGTTGTTGACCATTTTGACTATATGGTAAAGAAGTTTGTTGAGGGTGAAGCCACCAAGAAAATACAACAGTAAGTTAAGTAAAATAAGTGCGTTTTATTGGTTGTTCATTTGTTACTACATCCCCAAACAACTGCTCAATCATATGCGTTTTATAGCCACTACTCATCAACGCATTTATGCAAATTTAAATAAAGACAAAATAAAATATTCGTGAGCAAAGCCGTGGGTTACAGCTAGTATACATGTATAATATACTGTTAGAAATCTAAAGATTTAATAAAAAATATCATCTTATACCCAAGCTTGTAAAAGTTAGTAAAGAGTGATGAAAGCCGATAAAACTAATTGATTGTTTTAGATAATAATATAATAGATTTTTAAATAAAACACGTTTCTATAGAAATTCGATTTAATTATTTCAGTGGCGCGACAGGCCGTGCAGGCCCTAGGCCTCATGGTGTAATCTCCTAGGATATTACACTCGCGTTTCTTGATGCAATTTGTGGGGTAGGGTCATCACTACCTACGCTTATTTTGTGAGTGGCCACCATTTGGCAGAAGGGTCTCACATACCCGGGGGAGAGGCTGTGAGTGAATCTCCATTTAATTACATCCTTATAAAAGCCCTGCCGGGACTGGGATTCGAATGCACAACTTTAGCATGAGACTAGCATGCCAGCCACTTAGCCACGGGCTCCCCAATTCTTTATTAGTTTTACTCAAATTTACTTATTTGTAAATTCTTTAATTGATTTTAACAATGGAGGTCTGGACAGCAAGAATTTAGGATTAAAAACTGAAGATTCCCAACAGTGTATTATACACCTATTATAAATTATAGCTTAAATTGTTATAAACTATTTAGAGAATTAAATATGTATTACCATTACAAAGTTCGTCAACAACACCAAAAGAAGAACCTGATTTTAAGTTTTGAAGTCCAGCATCAACAATTGCAAAACTCAAAACAGGGCAGGGTAACATAAATTCTGTAACAGTTCTTACAAATGGGAAGGTTTCATTGTTTTTTTTTTCAAGTTCAAGAACATAAAGGACCTAGAACAAAAAAATAAAATTATAATAAAACAAAAAAAATAAAATACGAAGGAGAAGAAATTAAATAATCGATCACATGTGTATTAAATGATTTGGGTGGTAGTCAATAAATGATTACCACTAACTATTTATTGTTAAACCAACGCTTAACTTTTTACAGCTAAAACTAACAAGATTTTTATTAACAATTTAAAGTTTAAAATATCACAAAACTGAAGTGCAATGAAGAATTTTGATTACCAATAAGTGTTACTTCAGATTGGCAAAATTACTAAAATCTTGTCTGCTATCAAGAAAAACTAAGGTCACACTTTACAAAATGATAATTAAACCCATTTTAAAAAATGGCTAAGAAACTTGGCATTTGTCTAGATCAGATGCCAATATTTTGCAGCTCTTTGAAAAGATAATCTCAAGAAGAATGTTTGGAGCAGTAAGGGTTGGCAATCAGTTCAAATTAAGGCAGAATGCAGAACTTTAACGTATTTACTGTACTGTATTTCCGAGGAGCCAAATGTGGTGCACCTTATAAAAATTTTAAGGTTGAGATGGGCTGGGCTGCTGGCTAGGATGGAGCATGATCCTACTCAAAAGAGACTTATCTTTGGGTAAGTCGATGGCAAGATAAGACGTGCATGACCAAGGCTATGATGATGGGCAGATGAGATCACAAGAGCTGCTGGCTGACGCACTAGCGATGTCAGATAAGCAAACCCAGGATAGAGTAGATAAGGTATGATGGCGTGCTCACGATAATTGAGAAGGGACTCCCTCCATCAGCCTATTTTCATATGCCATAATGAATAGATATACATTAATAGATACTCAAGTGTGATACGAATACAATTTCAAAGACACACATTACAAATGTAAAAAATGTTCATGTTCCAAACACTAAAAAATTAAAGGGAACAAACCAAGACCGGTTTTTACAAATACTAGTCAATGTCCAAAAACAGTACACTTACTATGTATTTTAGTTATTGGCTGCAAATTTTGATTTTAACTTCAGAACTTAGAAACAAATTGTTTTAGTAATGAGTAAAGTAACTTTTAACTAAAACTAAAGACAATTCTATCACATTAAAAAATCTAGAATTATAAATAGGTTTTTCAACTTGGTAAATTATATATAGGTACATAAACTTAGTATATTATATATAGGTATGTAAACTTGGTGCTATCTAGTATATATCTCCATCCATTAAATAAAACAGAGTCAAAATGGCCGATGGCAAACAAAGATGGCAGGGCACTTAAATCCTCTCACACATGTTTTTTCAGCTCTATCGAAAAAGAAGTTTAAGTATGATTTGGAATGAAATTAAATGTGAACTTAGTACTTTTGGGAAAAAAATTGGATGATGACTATAACGACTATAACACAAATATTTCAAAATAATATTCTCATAAAAAGGTCCTAAAGGACTTCTCAATTATTGAAAGTATAATTAGAAAATGTGTATTTAATTTTTTAAACCTTTCATTTATTGTAAAATGCTTCTTTAGATTATTTAACAACCATCAGTGGAGATGAGCTCTCTAATGAATCAAGGCATAACAAAATAAATAATCATTCCCCTTTCTACCGCTGTTCGGTGTGAGGGTCCTGCTTATAGAGTCTGGTTCAGTTGTCTCTCTCCTGCACCAACTCTGCTCTCCTGTCCCAATTTATTCCGTGTTTCCTGCATGCTTCCTTCACACTATCCTCCCAGGAGATGCGCAGCCTTCCTCTGGGTCTTTTTCCTTCCGTGCGGGTCTTGTAGGTCTTCCTGGCACTTCTGTCTGGATCCATCCTGTCCAAACCACCTTAGTTTTTGCTCCTCCAGTATGGTCTCCGCCGGTTTGACATCGAGATGAGCCCTTATGGTGGTGTTCCTTATTCTATCTCTACTTGTCTTCCTCTTTCTTTTTCGTAGATACCTCATTTCCATCACTTTTATCTGACTCCTGTGTTTTGTGGCGAGGGTCCACGATTCTGAGGAGTACGATAGAATAGGGAGGAATGTCGAATTATAGACTGCTAGCTTGGTCCGCTTTGTCACTTCTCTTCTCCCTAGGAAACCTCATCTGACCATACAGAACATCTTGCCTGCTGCTCCAATTCTTTGGGCCACTTCTTCGTCTATGTAGCCACTCTCATTGAGATGAGCTCTCAGATATTTAAAGCTGTCAACCTGCTCTAATCTCTCTCCTCCAACCCTTAGTACTCTCATTATCCTTCAGGGTTTCTTTCCAATACGCATGCATTTTGTCTTCCCCGGATTGATCTTCATATTTATTGCGGATAATTCCTCTTGGAGCACATTTATGTTGTGTTGGAGGTCTCGATCGTTGGCAGCTAGTAAGACGATGTCGTCAGTGAATTCCATCAGGGAATATTTGGTAGGGTGCAAGTTCCTCATTATAGGCTTGGTTCTCCTAAGTGCCAAGTCCAGAACCATGATGAAGAGCAAAGGACTCAGGCTACAGACCTGTCGGATACCCAGTGTAGTCTCAAATTCTTTTGAAATGTGATTTCTGGTCCTAATCATATTCCCCATCTTTTTATAGAGACTCATCACTGCCAAGGTTGTTCCACGGTCTACACCTCGCTCAGACAGTGCCCTCTCTATATCTTCTTTTTTCACTCTATCAAAAGCCTTCTGGAGATCAACGAAATAGACGGAAAGCTCTTTGTCCTTCTTAACGGTCTTTTCTGTGATTTGTCTCATCATGAAGATGAGATCCTGCGTGCTTCTCTGATTCCTAAAGCCGTACTGTTCTCCTCCTAGTTGGTAATCTACTATTTTCCTCAATCTTGATTCTAGAGTAGACTTTTGCCGGCACACTGAGAAGTGATATTCCCCTATGGTTACTGCACTCTCGATTGTCCCCCTTTTTTTGAATGGGCACAATTACCGCTATTTCCCAGTCTCTGGGAATCTTCCTCTTCCAGATCATATTTAAAAGATGGAGAAATATCTCCTGGCCTTTGCTGATCATGTACTTGATCATTTCCGGGGTGATTTCATCAAGTCCAACTGTCTTGCCTAGTCTTATCTTTTCGATTGGATCTTGGAGTTCTTCTTCGCTGATGTAGTCTTCCTCATCCCAAACATCCTCTGCATCGTTCCGAGTTACGCACGCCTTAACGTCTCTCCCCCCTAACAGATCTTTAAAATATTCTCTCCATCTTTCCATGATGCACTCCTCTTACCAGATGAGGCCGGTCCTTCCTCATTCCTTTGAGTACTCTGTAAAATATTTTCTGGTTTTCCCTTGCATTTTCTTCCAGCTTCCGACCAAAATCCTCCCAGGATCTTCTCTTCTCCTGAATTACTAATAATTTGGCTTCCCTTCTCCGAGTTTTGTATGTCTGGTAAGCTGTTGGAGTTTTTTTGACTGAGGTAATTCTTCCAAGCTGTCTTCTTTTCTTGGATCGCCTTTTTCACGTTCTCATTCCACCAATCTGTTCTCTTAAGACCGGATCCAATGCTTTTCTCTCCGCAGTACAATTTCGATGCATCTAGGACGATTTTTCTAAAAGCTGCCCAGCTCTTCTCTATGTTGTCACTATCCCAGGGTCTGTTACAATCTAGTGACATTCTTTCAATTTCCTCTTGGTAATATGCAGCCATTTCCTCCTCTTTTAAGCGGTAAGATTTGATTATTCTTTTCTTAGGATTCCTGTGTTTCTTTTTGGTTTTCACTTCCTTCCAGAGCCTGTTTACCAGTAGTAGATAATGGTCACTTCCGATTTCATAACCCCTTTTGACTCTCGCATCACACAGGTCCCTGACATCTTCTCTCTTCACCAGAACATAAGTCTATTAAGGATCTTTCGTTTCTGCCCCGTTCCTCTCTTGTGTATCTATGTTTTTCTTTATGTGGGAACAGAGCATTTGCTATTGTAAGGTCGTTTGCCACACAGAAATTTAGATTTCTCTCTCCATTGTCGTTTAGAAAGCTTACTCCATATCTTCCTAACGTTCCATACTTCTCATGTTCGCAGCCAACTCGGCTGTTCAGGTCTCCCAAGACTGTAGGTGTGCCCTCGCAGTCATCCAATTCCTTTTGAAGAGAATTAAAAAAGGAATCTTTTTCTTCCATTCTTGCATTTTTGTTAGGTCCGTAGGCGACAATGTATGAATGAATCTTTTCTCCCTCCACAATGTCCAATACCATGATTCGGTCGTTCAAGAATTTCCATGCCTTTATTACTGAAGCAAGGTCATTATGGAACAAGAACCCGACTCCATCAGTTGCTCTTTCATTCCTGTTAACCCCTGAATATAATAGTGTGTAGTCTTGGATTTTAATTTCTCCCTTTCCTTTCATCTTTGTCTAGATCATTCCAAGCAGATCCACTCTTGCCCTCTTAACTTCTTCTACAAGTTCATTCTCCTTTCCTGTTAGACCTCGAATGTTCCAGGTAGCAATTCGAAAAATCCGTTTACCACGCTGTGTCGCATTCTGCAAAATCAGTCCAGCTCTATTCATTCTATTCTCTGTAATGTTTTAGGGTTTGAGGAGAAGCAGGGTATCAGCCCTATTCTCCCGAGTCAGGTAGAGGGGCTGTCTCTTCGGAGCACCCTGACTTACTCCCCCGTCCGGGACGGCTACCTAGGGTAGGTGATCCTAGAGTATGTACTGACTGTGACCTTATGTTAGTATAAGTGATTTGTGTACTGTTCTGAGTGTATTAGTGCAGTATACTGAACTCAGGAACTGGGGGGAGGGGGAGGACGTTAATCCCCACTAGCTTTGCACTAAACTAGTCCCTGCGTTACAAAATAAGTAATGAATAATAAAATAAAGGTTTTTTGTTTATTTATTTTTCAGTAATAATATATGCAAGATGAAATAGAAATTGCCTAGGACAAAAGAAGCTAAACTATTCATCACAAGATTTAAAATAACTTATAGGATATAATTAATAATTGGTAAAATTAAGTATTTTTTTTTTTTTTATAGGAATAAATTGAGTATATATATTATAAGATGAAACTTGATATGATTAAATAAAAAATATATGTAATATACCCGATGAAACATATCGGAGACAAAAATGAAACCAGCAGAAAGATCAACACAAGCTTTTAGCTTAAGCCGTCTATTTGAATTAGGAAATTTGAAATTAATAGTTTGAAGGCACTTCCAAGTCTCACATGTCCAAAGTTTCAATTCATTGTTATCATCAGTTCCTGTCACAGCGTGCTTCCAGAATTTGACACTTAAAGAACAAAAACAAAACAAATTAAACCACAATGCTGACAAAGCTAAATTATACCTATACCTTACCTAGTCATGCTGTTGGGCAAATGAAACAAAAATGTGTTAAATATTTAAACCTTTTTTTTTTCAGCATAAAATTTTCATAATATCCTCACGATGTCACACATCCTTACAGATTACTTTGCTAACAAAGGTCAGAAAATGAGATTTGTACTAGTTAGTGACATATCAATGATATTATAACTCAGAGAAGCCAGCTATAAAAATGTTTTAGTACCTTGAAGATACTAGGATTTACAACAAAATTTAAAATAATAAAAAAAATAATATTTTATATACTACCGATTATAATTTTCTCAATATTTTAGGATAAATTGTTTTAGATTTGAAGACAACAATTATTTTTGATGAGCACAAAATGACCCTAGTGTTTGCAAACATAATTAAATAAAACATTGATTATACATAAACTTTAATATAATGGGAATTATATTTAAGAAAAGAGATTTTTCTCAGCACTTATGTAGAAGGATATACTCACTCAGGATTTACAGATTTATGATCATCTAAAAAAAACAGAGTTGTCACTGGCTTTCCATCATGTGGTTTCCACCTATGTAAACAGGTTGGTTCTCCCTCACCTTGCATATAAACCTGTAAATTTAATAAACAGAATTAGATTTTATCAAAATAGATCAAATCATCTTTTCTATTTGCTATTAGTGGATAGGAAAGGACATAAAGCTCCTCTTCCCTCTTTCATCGCAAATTTTAAAAAAATTCAGAGCTTTACTACATTGTTTACACATAATCCATTTTGGTTTTTTATATTTATCTTGTTTACCTTATCATTACTTTTATCTTTATTATCATCATTTGATTTAGCTATACTTCTTAGTATTAGTTATCTATTCCTGACTGTTTTTTACTTTTCTATATTAATAATATTCACAGATATCTCTCCTTTAATTTTAACTCAATAATGACCAACAAATTTAACGAAAAATTTACCTATTTAAATTATATAATACCTTTGTATGATATAATTGTGTCAAGACACATGCTTTTATTTAATAGTAACTACAGATAAAAGAAAAGAAAAAACTAACCTGAAAAAATTTGCACTCTCCATCAACTGAGGCGGTAGCTATAGCTGTCCCGTCCGGGGAAAATGCAGCATCTACTATAGTGGACTCATGAGCACAAATTTGCAAACAGGCTTGAATGGATGAATCATCAGCCTTTACTGGTCCACTACCATAATTTGATGCATTACCTACATGCCATACTTCAATCTATACAGAAAAAAAAAAATATGATAATCTAAATTGAAACAAAAATTAAATCAAAACCACATAACTTGTGGATTAATAAATACTAGCGAAAAAGTACATCAAAGAAAAACATAAAAATTCTTTGTTAGAAAATTTCATAAATCCCATAAATAAAAAAAGAAGAACCAGAAATAAAAAATCTGGTGCGGGCAACATACGACTTTCACTTACCTCCATTTTTAAAATCGATTAAAGAATTTCCAAATACAGTTAAGAGATAAAAATGAGTGAAACCATTAAAGAATTAATTAAATTGAATTAATAGAGAAACATGTGTTTTATTAAAAACTCTATTATATTATTATCTAAAATAATCAGTTAGTTTTATCAGCTTTTTATCACTCTTTATTCAATTTTACAAGCTTGTGTATAAGATAATATATTTTCTAAAGTCTTTCTCTTTTAAACGGTATATTGTAGGTCTAAATTACTGTTCTTATGTTTAGAAACAAAATTGGCGCACTGTGCTTCATTGACAAGCCCCTAGGTTGCAGCACGGTCAACATGAATTTTCCTTTCGGGAACCCAAAAAACAGTTACTTTTATCGGCTTTTCATCACTCTCCATTACCCTTTACAATTCCGTGAATCAGATAATATTTTGTCTGAAATCTTTAGCTATCCAACGGTATATTATATATTTATATTACTATAGTTGTGTTCAAAAACAAAAAATGCATAAACAAAATATTTGTTCAGTTTTTTGCCTTTAGTTGTTTATCAAATTCGCTCAACGTGCATATTTAGCTGTTAATTATCAATGGTAACAAGATAATATAGTTATTTTTATAGGATCTACAAAATTAAAGGTACTTTACAGAAAGAAAATTCAAAATATCTGCATTTAAGCCCCATCAGACTATTTTAATCAGAATGAAACCTACATGATATTAAAGCTCATTAAATTTTACATCAATATAGCGAGTTCAATCAAAATCGTTAGGGCCGTTTTTGAGAAAATTGTAAAAAAGTGCTAAATTTGCGGGACTTGGTTATTGGGACTCAGGAGATCCTAAAATGTGTATTTCTGTTGAAAATTAGAACTCGAAAATTTTCATGATCGCAATACTTTCCCTTCCTATATATTTTATATATTGGTAAGTGAAAGTAAAAATTAGGCTTGGAGTTTAAGGTGAAGGTTGAAATTCGATAGTGAAATTAATATACTAGGCTGTGTTATTCTCCACTTTATTAAAAATTTCAACAAGATTTTGATTTAATAAGCCATGTTCAAATACTTGACATTCCAAGTGGTTGAAGCAGATTTCAGCACCTTACAACATGATTATTACCATTGTAGTAAACCTGAAATGGCTTGTAGAGCCAAAACATTCGTGAGATTTATCTAGAAAATCATCGAGAATAACCAAGTCTGAGTCGATTTCACAACAAAAATCTATTTGCGTTTATATTACAAAAAAACCTGCCACATAAAATTCAAATGGACTGATGACATCCCTCTTCAAACCACTTTACCCTCACTGTGACACCCATTATATCAGATTTTGAAGAAATATTATATACTTTACCATATCAAACTATTATGGTTACTTATCAAATTTTATATCTTTACCTCTTAAGTAAAACCTAAATTAATATATATTTTTAGAAAAGGTAGGAAAAAAGAAAAAGCATGTCTGCATGACATAAAGGCATGCAAATAAAATAAATTACCTTGTTATCTCGAGTAACAGCAAGCAGTAATGATGTTCCATCAGGATCAAACTCTATAAGAGGATTGACAAGATCCTCTGCATCTGGTATATATGGACACCAAAAAACTCGTCGAGGAACAGATACAGCTTCAGCCTATAATAAAATTTTAAAAAACATGTGAACAGACTGCTGAAAATTCACATCTTAGAAATAACCTTGTTTTTTAATGATAGTAAGTGATTAATTTATGTTTGGGTAGTAACAAGAATATAACTGTAACAGTAATGTTTTTCATTAAACTTGAATAGATAATAATTAATTTAAGGATACAATTTAACAAACATAAAATTTAGCAAAACATTATATAAACTGCATTTTA
Source organism: Piezodorus guildinii (assembly GCA_023052935.1). Lineage (NCBI taxonomy): Eukaryota > Metazoa > Arthropoda > Insecta > Hemiptera > Pentatomidae > Piezodorus > Piezodorus guildinii. The sequence goes on along the minus strand of CM041292.1, from coordinate 171,162,991 downwards.
AAAACAAATTCAATTTTCAACACAAAATATAATTATAAACATAAAACAAAGATTTATTTGAAATTTTTTTTTTTTTTTTTTTTTAATATTTATTTATTGAAATTTACAACTGTAATTTATAATACAACAAGTAAATATGCTAAAAGAAAAATCACATGAGACAGACTTGTAGAGGAACAACCCAAAGGTAGCACTCCACTATTTTAAACTTGAGGGTCTCGAGGTCATCTTCTTTTTAGACGTCGCAGAGGATTATCAGGAATCAAAGAGGAAGCAAGGGTTGAATCTAGTGGGTTGGGGTGGGAATGGAGTTTGTCATAGAAGGATTGACATCTGGTTCGGGCCAAATCAACAACATATGGAACATTTAGGTCTTTATGGATGATTTTATTTGTGACAAAGTAAGGAGCGTTGAGGATTTTACGAAGGATTTTGGATTTTAAGGATTGGATATGGGAAGAATTTGATGGTTTAGTAGAGCCCCAAAGCTCAACTCCGTAAGTCCATATAGGCCTAATGATGGTCATGTAGATGAGCCTTTTGTAGTTAAATGGAAGGTTTGAGCGTCTGTCTAGTTAGTGTTGAAGTAATCGAAAGCAGCGAGCAGTTTCTTATCATTTCAGTCTTGTGTGCGAATTCCATGTGAGACGTTTGTCAAGTAGGAGTCCTAGGTAGCGGATCTGTTCAACAGGGTCAAGTGGAATATTATAAAAGGATACTGTAGGACAGGATGTCATTGGCTTACGACAAAGGGTAAAGGTTATTTGGTGGGATTTGTTGGAATTTATTTTAATTTTCCAATTTTGACACCATATCTCAAGGTCTCTGATGTGGGATTGAAGGGTTTTAGAGGCAACAGTTGGATCGTTATTGACTGATAACACACAAATGTCAGTCATCAGCATAAGTGGAAAGGAAAGTGTTAGGATTGGTTGGGATATCAGCTGTATATACTGTGTAGAGAATGGGTCCTAGGATACTGCCTTGAGGAACACCAGTAGAATGAGTAAAAAGTGATGAATAGGACCCATTGTGATTTATTTTGAAGTATCTGTCAGTGAGGTAGGACTGAATGATAAGGAAGTATGTTGGAGGGAGGAATTTTCGGAGTTTGTACAGCAGTCCTGGATGCCAAACTCTGTTAAATGCTTGCTCGAGAAAGGCTCCCGTGCAGTACAATCCGCGCTCCAAAGCAGAGGAGACTACATCCACCACACGATGACACTGCTGGATAGTGGAATGGGATGTTTGGAAGCCAAACTGATGATCGGGGATAATATTTTCAAGGAAATTCCCATGATGCATAAAAGAGAGATGGGGCGGGGCGGTAAGAGGATGGATATTCAGGTGGCTTTTTGGATCATTTTGACTATTGATAATTTCCAGGAGTCGGGAAAATATGTTGTGCGGAGTACAGCATTATAAATATAGCTAAGAAATAGAATGGGATTTTGAGAAAGGAGTTTTAAAATTTGGGATGTGATTTTATTTGAACTAAAATATAACATAGCAGTGTGTTTTTTTGAAGAATAAATAAAAGTAATTATAAACAGGGACCATTTTGTCATGGTAGACCCTTTAAAATAGGTTCATTACTAGAGAAGGGAGTAGTCAGTTTACTCTTGAGAGAAGAATTATTTTTTAATTAATATTGGAAATCAATATTTTTTCATCAATTGTTGAGCATTTTATTAATAAAACTGTTCAAAATATATTTTTTTAAAACGACTGATGGATTTAAATATTAGTTCAGAAAAAGTAGAAAGAGGAATGAAAACAGCAATTGTTTTTGTAGTTATGATTTTTTAAAATATTTTATAAATTGTCTATTGTTAAAAAAATCAGGTATTTAGTACTGGTATAGGTGTTATAAAAAAAATAATTTTTGTTAATATTTATATAAAAAGTTATAACTAAGGCTATAATTTTCATCTGATTCAATATGGCAAATGCATTCATTCATTCAACTGCATCAACAATCAGATACCAGGGAGTAAATCTCCATATATTTTTAATTAATTGGGATAAGTAAGAATAAAAATGTGATTATTAAAGATTTTGCTTTTTGGTCATTTTCTAAAAGTATAAGTATAATTAGAATCAGAATATTAGTAATAATTAAGCTCACAATGAGTTAGACAAGTGATTTTTCTTCAATAACATTTTTCTTTTCTTTAATTATTTTCAAAATACATTCTATTCAATTAAACAGTGAATAACAATTTTTTCTACTTGTAGCTGAAGTTCAAGGGTCTCAAAAGGTTATAATAAACTAGATTGTTTCTAGACTACTATCTAGAGAGTTTAAATTGTGTCTAAACTGTTGAAATATATTAGTTACTTATACATCACCACCAACCAACATTGAAAATGGGACATATAAACCAAGGTTTAGCAATTCCCAGTGGCTAAACTCAACTGAGTATTTTTGTTCAGCATTTTTTTTTTGTAACTAATTTAGTTGAAGCTAATATAACAGTTATTATCCAATGAAGTTTCTTGAGTTCAGGGTTGCAACACAAAAATTCAAAATAAATAAACACACAAGAAACTAGTTATACAATCACTTACCTGTAAAATATGTAAAATTAATGTAGTAGAAATATCTCTTGAGTCTTCAAAAATATTATGAACATAAACAGCACCACTTTCATCGACACAGGCTAATGTGGTTTGACTAGGAATAAAAGCAAAAGCAAGATCTTCAACCATTGCACCAATCCCTTTAATCAGGGCACGTTTTGCAGTTTCTCTATTCACCACTCTCACAGCATAGTTTGCACCTAAAATAAATTAATGCTTCAATTCCTAGTTACTTTAACATTACTTCATTATAAAACATATTGTTTTAGAAATTTATTTTTAACTAATTCTGTTTAGCGAGGTCGAACCTTTCTCTGATGTTATGCCTAATGTAATCGTGAAAGGTGAGAAACATTAACATCATAAGTGTTCACAATCATTGTTATGACTCACTCCTTCAATCACCCTGAAGAAGGCCTATAATTTAGGCAAAAGTCAGCACCATTAAATTAAGTTTATATTTAATTGTGTGTTCATTTGACTGCATCCTCAACTAACTTCTCCCATATACAGATACAGTTAACCATTCTCACTTGACAAAAAATATTATCATATATAAGCAAAAATTTGAAAGTTAATGGAGAGTGATGAAAAGTCGATAAAACAAACTGATTGTTGCAAATATTAAAATAATAGATTATTTAATGAAACACATATTTCTATTGAATATCGCACCAGATTTTATTTTTTTCAAATGTGAAAACACATCTAAATAACCAATATGTAGTATAATAATTGAATAAATAAAACGATATGTCAAAATAAAATAATCAACTAATGTAAATTGATAATTCCCAGGAGTAAAATATAATATCCCAGCCAACAACCAGATCCAAACAGCTGACACAGAGGACTTCTAGATGGTGCCTGGTTCAGTAAGACATAGTATGTAAAATCCAAACCAGAGACCTCTCATGGTAAATTGTCTCTGTCCCAGGGTCTTGTGGAACTTCCCTTTTAGGTAAGAAGTGGTTAATTTTAAAATTTTGCCACCACCTCTTTTTTGAACGGTGCTATTCTAAATATTTAATTTTATCTCTATCTTTTCTTGTAGGGATGACACCTATATCTTTGGTTCAAGGAATGACACCTCCAATTTCCAGGAAAAATCTTTATTGTCTACAGCTCTCCCTAAGAATGAGAATTACAGCTACAGCCACACGGTGATAATTCAGGTAGAAGTAGGTGAGGTGAAATTTGTGATATTTGGTGATAGTGAATTATCAAACACTGTCACATACTTTCAACATATAATAAATTATAAAAATATTCAATTACCAAAGTTAATTCTATATTACTTCATCACTTATTTTTATTTACCTTATATTATAAACAATGTTTAATTTCTAAAAATCGAGTTTCTACATTAAAAAAACATGTTTTCATGATGTGTATACTACACTTGTTTGTTTCGATATAACTTCATCATTCATTTTTTCATCTTTTTAAAAAAATAATATTTAATGATATTATAGGATTTTTCTAAAAGTAATATTTGATGTCATTATACAAATTTTTTTAAAAATAAGCCTTCTCACTCCTACTACTTTCGAAAACTCTCACAAGACCTGCTTTCACCTCACCTACACATACCCTATTTCTCACCGTGTAGCACTGTCTTAACTGATTACAACACCAACACTTTTCTGTGGAATTAAAAGCAAACCCATCTATGCCAGTATCTTTCATACACTATTTAAAATGCACTCAGCAGCATCCTTGTGAAAGCTACAAAATATTGTTCACTTCTTAGATCATACCCCAACCTCTTGGCAAAATCTTGTTCACAAAGATAGTGGTGCATATGATCAATGATTAAATTAAAATAGGGAAGGGGACAAGAGTCCACTATTGGATACTCCTCGTAGCACGTTGATCTGGCTTATTAAGCAATCTCCTACCAAGACCTTAACTTAGTTGGTATACAGGAGAGCTTCTTCAGGACTGGTGACACTTCTCTAGTCCTTAATGAGCGTGCTTACTGATATCCTTATTTTTAGGAGGCTTCTAAAATGATTCCTTATGATAGCTACCTTATCACAATGTCGCATTTATTATTGGATTGTTTCACAAGAAATGTCCGTTTTTATAGTTTCTGAAATACATAAAGGATTTTGCAGGTCTCTGTTGTTTTCTTCAGAATGTTTACATGTTTAAAGTAAACAGTTACTAATCCTCTACCTTTGTATTATAAACATAAGCTTCCCAATCAATTACCCACTTTTTAGTACACCTCTAAATATGAACATGGAAACAAGTGATTTTCGAGTAATATTTTTGTACGAGTTTAAACTTGGCCATTCAGCAGCTAATGCCGCTAGAAATATTTGCAAGGCGTTTGGGAAAGGGAGTGTTAATGAACGGACCATTTGCCGTTGGTTTGTTAAGTTTTCAGCTGGGGATACCGACTTGGAAAACTTGCCCCGTGGAAGACCTCCGTCCGTAATAGACAACGATGTCCTCAAACATATAGTAGAAGGAAACCCCTACCAAACAGTTAAAGGACTCTCAGCACAACTAAATGCAAGTGCATCTACCGTTTCCAGACATTTAAAGTGTATTGGGAAAGTAAAAAAAGCTCGATACATGGGTACCTCATGATCTCACTGAGCGGCAGCAAGACCCCATGTTTCAAAACATATCGTGCAAAAATTGAAAGAAGTGGGCTACGAAGTTCTTCTGCACCCACCATATTCTCCCGACTTGTCTCCAACAGATTACCACCTGTTCAGGAATTTAGACAACTTCGTCAAAGGAAAACTTTTTGAAAAAGATGATCAAGTGAAAAGTGTGTTTTCAGATTTTGTTTCACTTCAAAGCTCAGAGTTTTTCAGTTCGGGGATAAAAAAGTTGGTGTCACGTTGGAAAAAATGAGTAGAAAAAGAAGGTACATACTTCAAATAAAATTATCTTTTTCATCGTTTTCATATCGTATTTTTAATAAAAATCCTTTACCTTGAAAACGGACATTTCATGTGACACAACCCAATAGAATTTATTACATCATTATTCAGTACTTTATTCTTATATTACAGTAGCAGTAATATGCTAATTCATATTGATATTGTTACTGCTAAATGCCTTGTTAAATCACTGCAGATTAGATACTTCATCTGCACCCTAGCCAACCACTGAAGTTTAAAATTACTTTTCCTCATTTCATATAGTTTTAAGGCTAAAGGGGACGACAGTTTAATTTGTTTCTGAAACAACAGATCGCAGCAACTGCGTTGGATTTTGTTTTAGCTCTATCTCATCAAAATGTTGTCCGATTTTTATTTCAAAATATTTTTTTTTTTCGTTGTAAACAGCAGATTCCTTCTTGAAAATTTGAAATCTAAAATCGTTAATATGCATTTTTTCAAAAAAAGTGCAAAACAGCACATGTTTGGCTGCCTAAAGGTTACTGAGATTTTAAAAACTTTAAACACTTCCTTCTTAAAAATTTGAAATCTAAAATCGTTATTATTCATTTTTTTATAGAAAGTAATAATTTCACCTTTAATTACATTAAATATTTTAATGTTTATTTATTATCCTTATATAAATAAATTATCCATACATATATATAAATTATCCATTTATTTTGGACCAACCAAATTAAAAACTTTAAAAAAAAAGGTTTGCAAATTTAATTTTTAACTGTGGTTCATTACATACGATCATTTCTGAAATACAAAATGATTAGACACACTAGGAAGCCAAAAGGCTGCCTCCGCTTGCTGGGCTCTGCGCTACCTACCTGCCAGTCCCTACTTACTATCACCCTTATATCATACTTACTGTCACGGCAGTGATTTCGTAAATTTCTGTTTCCGACGGCACCGATGGACGGATTTTGAATCTGAAAAGTGCATTAAATTCAAGATTTTGTTTTAAATTTGTGCTGTTTTGCACTTTTTTGAAAAAATGCATAATAACGATTTTAGATTTCAAATTTTCAAGAAGGAATCTGCTCTTTACAACGAAAAAAAAAGAATAATTTGAAATAAAAATCGGACAACATTGGATGGATTTCGAATCTGAAAAGTGCATTAAATCCAAGATTTTGTTTTGCATTTGCGCTGTTTTGCACTTTTTTGAAAAAATGTATTATTATATATTGTAAAAAATGTATTATTATATAACGATTTTAGATTTCAATTTTTCAAGAAGGATATTTGAAAACTACTTTCCCGGAATCTTCTCTTTACAAAAAAAAAAATGAATATTTTGAAATAAAAATCGGTCAACTATTTCGATGAGATCAGGGGCTAAAACAAAATCAAAACGAATCTAAGAAAAGCCTAATCAATATTAGCAGAATTTGAAATATTTTTGTTTGGCAATTTACAAGAGGCAGCCAAACATTTTGAAATTTCATCTTTGACATCTATAGGCCCAAAAAAAAAAAAAAAAAAAATATGAAGTAACCAATCTCTTCTTTTAAATAATTGTTTATTATTTTCGACAATATCAAGAAAATGGATTTATGACTATGAAAGAATGGTTCTTAACTTTCCGGTTTATTATTTTTTATAATTATAATTACATTCATATTTTTTATAAGTAAATCTTGAAGATGGGGAAGGATCATAGATAAGAGGGAAATATTGGGTTGTCTGAAAAGTTCGTAGAGATTTTTAAAATATAATTTACGTTTTATTTTTTCTAATAAAAATAAATCAGAAAGCTAATGTTTATGAATATGCCTTTAATCCTCATGGAATTAACTATGTTTACACGCTGAATTTATTCTTATTAAGGCTCAGTAATGTAGTATATTAGAAATCAACATGAGTGATGGTACAGTTCATTTTTGGCATATTATGCTGTTCTTTTTTAAAAAAGGGAAAAATGCAGCCCAAACTGCAATAAAGATTCGTGCCGTGTATGGCAGCGATTCAAGTGCTGATAGCACGGTTCAGAAGTGGGTTTCGCGGTTTAGATCAGGAGATTTTAATTTGGAAGACCAGCCCCGGGCTGGTCATAATAACGAACGGGTTGAGGCTGCGAGCCAACACGTTAGTCGCCCCTCTTCCCAACAAAAGGACTACGTCTGTCATTACGATATTTGGATTCCCCATGAGCATCAGCTACTGCCAATAAACATACCTAGTTTTGATGGCAATATTTCCGATTGGGGACCGTTCAAGGACACCTATCTTTCCTTAATTCACAACAACAATTATTTGGAAAATGTACAAAATTTAATTATTTAAAATCTGCAATAAAGGGGGCTGCCGCACAGGTCATCGCTTCTATAGCGATATCAGACGCTGAGTATCTACATGCCTGGGAAACCCTGTCAAAACGATATGACAACAAACGAACGCAGGCAACTACCTTTCTAATGAAAATTTTTAACTTTAAATCCCTTAAGAACCAACATTTGACATCCCTGGTAACCTTTTCGAATGAGATGTTAGTAAACATCACTTCATTTCAGAATTTAAAATTAGAGTCCCGCAGGTTTCATGCTTCTGACATATGGCTTAACATTATTAGATGACCAATCCCGTGATCAATTTGAAACAAAGTATTCTTCTTCTACCACAGTACCCACTCTTCATAATTTTCAGGACTTCATACAAGAACTTTGCATCAAACTACAGACCAAAAATCTAACCTCTAATGTCTCAATAGATACAATAGTCCCAAACAATAAACCTAAATACTCTCCTGAATCAAGACGTGTCTTTATCTCAACTAGCTCAGATAATTCTACCGTTGAATGTTTTCATTGCCACAAAAACCATCGCATATATGAATGTTCACAATTCAGGACTTTAAGCCAACCGAAAAGATATGAGAAAATCATGGGACTTAATAGATGTTTTAATTGTTATCTTCTGGTCATTCCGCAAATTGCTGCTCCAGTCAAAATAGATGTCGTTCCTGTGGAAAGAGGCACCACACATTGTTACATTTTACTCAATCAAATCATCCCAATCAGGAACAGGTCGCTACCGAAAAAACATACATCCGTCGCTCTTCACCTCATAATCAGATTAGTTCAATAAGTCCTTCAGATGTCGTCGAAACCCAAAAGATATTAAAAGATGCTCCAACTAACTCAAAAGATGTAGTTCTTAGTTCAGCAGAAAATAACGAGAAAAATGTCCTATTACGAACCACATGTGCCCGAATTAAGGATTGTCAGGGTAACTTACATCCTATACGAATAGTCATAGATAGCACATCTCAGAGATCATTTATAATGACAAAGTGTGTCCAACGCCTTGGATTAACCTTGTCCGAAAATTCTAATTAAATCAGTGGATTTGCTGACTATCCTATACCAGGTGGCAGACATCAGGCTAAGTGCATTCTGGTTCCAAATTAACGAGAACAACCGCAGTTCGAAACATTTGCAGTTGTAATTGAAAGTATTACTGATAAATTACCCACACGATGCTTATCTCCAAGAATCAAGAAAATTTTCAACAAATATGAATGGCTGACCCTGGCTTTCACAAACCAAATTCGATTGATTTCTTGCTGGGAGCAGATCTGTTTCCTCTCATTTTTACTGGCGAAACCATCCTCACCTCTCCTGGGCTTCCAAATGGATTAATGACAGTGTTTGGCCTGGTGATCACTGGTCCATTAATGACACCTCAACAACAACGCTCTCTTTATTCACAGAGGCTACACCAAACTTTGACAATTATGACTGTCTAAATAATTCGCTGACAAAACTTTGCAAGATAAAGGAAGTCAATCAACCAGATCAAGCAAATCCTCTAGACACGATACGTAAAAATCCTATTGTGAAGTCGCATTGTCGCAAAAATGCCTATATGGTTCGCCCTCTCTCCAAGGAGGGATTTGGAAATATTCACGATATGCATTTCATTACCCCTCTCCATCTTCAATTTCAAGAGAGACACTATCATCCAGAGGTTGTACCGCACACACAAAAGAGTACACATTATGAATATCGCAGTCAGATATATTTTTCTCCAACAGCTCAAATCAGACAATATTACAAACCAGAAGAATTGGCTGAGAAACCAACTGATTCAACTTATTTGTATCATCAAGACAAGAGGTTTTACGAAATACCTCAGTTTATGTCCAAGATTTAGAAAATATTCTAGTTGGAAATTCTTATACCCGCTGGATACCATCAAGGGGTTGCCAAGGTGGGCGCCAAAGAGTCAAATAGGTTCACTGTCAGTCTAGTCATTGACCACTGGGACAAGATTGCTCTAGTTTCCTCGTTTTGGAAGTAGTCTCAGGGAAGCCAACAGAAGTATTCCTCACCTCATCAGACTGTCACAGAAGAGAGAAATATCAAACGAATAAACTCTATCGCCCATCTTCACAGTGCTTCATTCATTGCTTTATTCATCGCTTAGTTCCAACTCATGATAACTTATAGTCTTAAATTTAAATTTTATTTCATAAAATTTGGTGGGCGGCATGTTTATATCTCTCCATTTGTAATTTTATTTGTTTTATTTTGTGATTTATTATGTGCAAGCGCGACAGTCATTTGTTTTATTCTATTTGAATCAGCTGTTAAGTGACCGCTGGACAGAGTGCATTCTGGGATTGTGAGAGAGAGTTAATGGAGTCACTCACGAGTGTAGACGTAATGTGTCTTATTGTTCTCAAATCGCACTTCATCGAAGAAAATTAAAGGTCACAGAAAATAGCAGAAAATTGTCGCAAGGAGTAGAAGTCGCTGAAGGAAAGAAGGAACAACGCAGACGAGAGGGGAAAGGAAGTGATCAAGGATTGAAAGAATCACCGCTTGCACACTAAAACAGTATTTGTTTTATTTTAATTAATATAAGCTTTTCATGTTCTCTTTTTTATTATTTCATTCATTTACCCTCAACAAGGTTACACGGGTCGACAGACAATTCGGTGACTCATAATAAAGAACGGGTAGAGGCTGCGAGCAAACACGTTAGTCGCCCCTCTTCTCAACAAAAGGACTACGTCTGTCATTACGATATTTGGATTCTCCATGAGCTCAGTGAAAGGAACCTTATTGAAAGGATTTAATGTTGTCATTTGCTGCTGAAAAAAAAAAAAATGGAAACGCCAGCCCAAAAAAATCTTGGGCGTTGCCTGAAACGATGCCGCTCTCAACAACAAAGGCCGGCTTGCTTCCAAGAAAGGTGATGCTCAGTATTTGGTGGGATTGGAAGAGACCCATACATTTTGAGCTCCTTCCACAAAACCAAACTATGAATACGGAATTTTACTGTGCCCAGTTAGATTGGTTGAAGGCAGCAATTGAAGAGAAACGGCCAGAGTTGGCAAATCGGAAAGGAGTGCTATTCCACAAAGACAACGCTAGGCCCCATGAGTCTTTATGGACAGTTATTAAGCTTTAGATGGGAGGTTTTACCTCACCTCTCTCTTGACATTGCTCCTTCATATTTCCATCTTTTCCGTTCCCTCGAAAATTTTCTACAAGAGAAATCCTAATCTTCAGAAGATGACGTCAAAATAGACCTTTTATTGTTCTTCAGGAGTAAGGAGATTTGGAAAAAATGGATAATAGGCCTTCCAAGCCGTTGGGAAAGGGTAAAAGCTAAAGGTGGTAACTATTTTGTAGATTAAATAAATAAATTATAAGCTGTTCATCAATTTCAATTTTTGTCCGAATTTCTCTACAAACTTTCTGGACAACCCAATACATCAGGGAGAATTAAAAAAGATTAATCCATCACTATCCCTATGTATCAACATAATTCTTGAGACTAAAATAAACATATATATATATATATATATATATATATATATATATATATATATATATATTATATATATATATATTATATATATATTGTAATATACCCATTTTTATTGAGTATTGTGTTAGGCAGGCTAACAATAGAATACAAAGTGAAATTTAAATAACAGCTCTTATTTGGTTGTTTACAAACATAGAATCCATTTTGAATGGAAGGGTTTTACCAGGTAAAAATTGTAGGTATCTTTATACCTGGTCATAGTTAGTTTTCAGGAGGACTTGTAAGAGTGAGGAGCTGCTGTATGGATATGAAGAATCATTGTTAGCCTGGCTGCATATTGTTTGTATTATGTTTGTAAGTTATTATTATAATTAAAAAATTAAATAATAAAAATGTGCCTGATTGTCAAGAACCCATACCATACCCTGAGAGTAATTGAGTTATAATTAAATAAATACTGCTGGAAGGAATTAGTCCGGGTGGCGGTCATTAAATGAAACAACTAAATAGTTTCAACTATTTTATTGTTTGCCAACGTTTCGACCCCCTTTGTGGGTCATCATCAGGGCGCATGGTGGGAGAATGGAAACTCAATCTTACATAAATATTGTGTGAAATGATTTTTTCTTAAAAGAATAATTTAAAAAAAATAAGAATATTATATAATATTCTTTAGTGTAGATTCTTTTAGGTGAAAGTCAAATGTCTTGACATGAGGCTTTGACTGGAAAGCAGCTATTCACACTAAATCTAAATTGTTCCACTGCACCTGAAGATGGCATTGTAGCCGAAACTTAGTGCAAATTTTTTCAATAAAATAGTGGTGAAGTAGACATCAGCCTCCAATTTTATTCATATATTATATAATTTGGCTCCCAACTAGGTGTGGCTTAATTTTTTAAATATTAAGACCATGACAATCAGTGCACAATTTTTATTTTAATACGTTTTTTAAGTGTTATTTTGGTTAATTGTGAGCAAACAATATGGAGGACAAAGGAAAAGTAAATAACAGTCTAAAGCCCATAGAGAGTTATTTAGATAAGGTAGAAATGTTCAAGCAAGTGATGATGATGAAGGAAAAATTGGAACAAAAGATCGATAAATTTGGAACAGAAGTATTAGAAACCTTTACAAGTATTACAACAGAAACGAAAATTGATTCCCAGAGAAGAACCTCCACTGAAGATGAAGAAAACAAGATTTAAGAGCCTACAGTCCAAGAGTGTGAAACAGAAACAGTAACTCCTCATTGTACAGAAGAACGTCTATCAAAGGTTGTACCTTCTGAAGATCCTACTGACCAAAAGTGTGAAACAGAAACAATAACTCCTATGTGTCCAGTAGACCCTATATTAATGAATAATCTCTATAATGTTATGATTGAAGAGGCCCAGGACTTAATGACTAGCTCTATTGATATGAAGCAAAATGTTAACATCAAAGAAGATGAAATTTGTGAAATGAAACCCAGTGACAGTAAGTGCTTAACTTTCAGAACTTTAATAAGTGCCTCAAGTCTCCAAAATAAACCCCAGGTGTTATTTTATAGGTTAAAAGTTTTAAATAATCTGAAAATAGGTTTCTCCATCTCCTATAATTGTTTGTTACCTATTGTAAATTTACTTAATGAATACAGGGGTGTGCCAATCAAATATATATTCAGCAAATTTTTAACATATGAATTTTATAATGGCTATATGGTCTTAGATCATGTTAGGAAAAATCAGACACCATATAATTTTTGGACACGGCTATATAGTTATATTTTTGAATTTGTTACACTGTTATTATGTTTATATTTTCTTTCTTAATTTTTTTTTTATATGCACCTAGACCTGTTTATGAGTAAAATTTGAGTATATAGTTTTTGTTGAAGATTTAGTTGGTTATTTGTTCTTAATTTTATAGAGTGCTTGTATATTTTTTGTGTGTATATGGTTCTAGTGTATTTTGTCCCTAGTTGGTTAGCATTTTTCTCTCAATGTGAAATATTGTATATAAGCTTAGTTTATAAAGTATTGAAAATAATTTAAAGTGTAACAAAGAATTGAAAGAAAAGATGTATATATTTTGAAATATTTGAATTTGAAAAAAATAAAATTTCCTTTCAAAATATTTTTTTTTTACCTAGGACTGGGGAGAAATGTAATATACCCATTTTTTGTAAGTAAAGTATTTATTTATTTATTACTAGCTGTAACCCGTGGCTTTGCTCGCGAATATTTTATTTTGTCTTTATTTAAATTTGCATAAATACGTTTATGAGTAGTAACTATAAAACACATATGATGTGGCAGTTGTTTGGGGATGTGGTAACAAAGATACTACCTATAAAACTAATTTATTTAATTATTTTCTTACTGGCATTTTTTTTTTTTTTTTTTTTTTTTTTTTTTTTTTTTTTTTTTTGGCTTTACACTCAACAAACTTCTTTACCATATAGTCAAAACGGTCAACAACTACTCCATTTTTATAAGACGTATACATTTTCAAGAAATATAAATACACTGCCGGACAAAATTAAAGGATCACTTCAATATTTTGAAATTACTGAACTGTATAGGGTATTTTTGAAAATATTCTTTTTTCTTTGGAAGTCACACTTTATTATAAGGGTAATAAAAAATTCTTTTCTAGAAATTTTTAATAGGAAAACAAATCAAAAAATAAAAATGTCCTACAGTCTCAAAATGAAAAAGTAAATCTTTGAAATGCAATGAAATAACAAAACTGAATAAAAAGAAAGAATTCGAGGAAAACGATCAATAATTGGTATTCCCACCTCTAGCTCTGATAATTGCTTCCATTCTCCTGCCCATTCCTGCGACCAGGGCTCTTACATGTTGTTCCACTCTTCCACTAACATTTCCCTTAAATCTGCGAAATTTTGTGGGTCTCAGGCACGGACACGTCTTCCAAGCATGTCCCATACATGCTCTATTGGATTCATATCTGGACTTCTGGGTGGCCAAACCATAACGTCAATTTCTTCTTGTCTGAGGAAATTTCGGGAGGTCAATCCATAATCGTTGAGTCATCTTCTAACGGTTCGCTCTGAAATTTGCACATTTCTGAACCTCTGGAGGAGACCACGCAGACTGTTACCAGTTAATCGGCGATCCCGAAGAGCATGCAGTTGCAAAAATCTCTCATCACGGTGGGAAGTTGACCTCGGACGACCTTGTCCGACTCTTCTTGTATGCCCTCCAGTTTGACGGTGCCTATAATGTACCCTGGACACTACGGATTGTGACTGCTGGATCCGTTGCGCAATATGCCTTTGAGAAAACCCTCCTTCACTCAAAGCAACAACACGAATTGATTCCTCTTCGGTCAATGTTCTTCTGTTGTCCATCACAACGTTCTTACTAAACTCACAAGTAAAAACTAAAGTCTCTTAAATGTTAGAAAATCTTCAATAAGATGAATCTTCGCTAACAACTAACCATCTCTCCCAACGGGTGGGAATTAACTTAAAACAGTGAAATAAACAGGTAGAGGATTAACTTGATAAGATACAACACAAAGTCCAGTCTGGGACAAAGGAATTCCTATTTTTATCTCTTATGTAATAATAATATAAATATTTGTAAGTGATACTTTAATTTTGTCCGGCAGTGTATTATATTTTTAACAATTATATTTATCAAAGTTGTTTCCAATTGAAAATATCCCCATTCGTTGGATCAACGTCTATCAATCATGTTATAGCTAAAATATATCACTTTGAATTATTTAAAAAAAATAATTATAATTGAACATGTGTCTACAGGAACTTGCTAACAACTCGTGGATACGATGCTAAATATGCTTGAATATATTTCTTATAAATTGGAATAGTATCTTTGCCAATTAGTTTAATTAAAATGATTTTGCTTCCAGACGGTTAGAAATTTTTGATTGCCATTCAAAATACTTATAATTTTTCTGGAAACGTATAGTAATATGTATTTTATTGAATTGAATTATAATTAGAATGATTATAAATGGTAACTATAATTTATCAAAGTTGTTTTCAAGTGAAAATATTCCCACTTGTTGTATCAATGTATATCAATCACATTTATGTTGCAAAGGTGACTATATACCACGATTACGTTACAGCTAAAATATATCGAGTAATTTTGGGTATGCCTACTTCTACTGGATCGCTATTGTATATTTAACAGAATGAAATGGCAACTTATTAGACTTAAGTTAGAATTATGGTTGATGAGGAAAGTGATTTCAAAATAACGTAACCTATTACTAAAATTAATCTATTATAAATATCTTATTTCTAATATCGAGACACATTGAAAAAATAGAACAAAAACTTCACTTTTTTTATCTTTGTTTGCGGTTTGGTGAATTCAATTTGATAAATAAAATAATTTAAATTAAAATTGCAACAAATTACGAAAGATGTTGATAGTGACTATGTTGAATGAGGTTATATAAAAGAAGGTGAATAGCAATGAACTACTCTGTTCATGATAAATAAAAGATAATTATTTCATGTCAGATATCAATTTTATTTACTCAATGTTACAATTACATACCACAGTACCAAGTAGCCACATCCAAATGATTCAATAACATTGTTTTATCTTTTAAACATAACCATTATATACTATCATAACTCCTTTCCAACTCATAACTCATTGCAAGTCATTCACATGAGTACTTATAATTTTTCTGGAAACGTGTAGTAATATGTATTTTATTGTCACTGGAAACTATAATGTGAATGTATATTTTATACATAAGAACGCATAGAAACAATCAACACACACTTATATTTGAATTAATAATCACATATGGGAACCAGTGTTGCCACAGTTAAACAAATTTTGTTTTAAGTTTTAGAAAAATATATTTTTCAACCATTTAGAATAGTAATAAAAACTATCTTATCATTTAAGTATGACCAAATAACAGATACTTACGAAGTTTAATCAAAGTCGGTTCAGTAATTTCAGAGTTTCTCGCGAACAAACATTGTGACACGAGATTTTAATATATATAGATTTGAGTATTGTGTAAGGCAGGATAACAATAGAATACTAAGTGAAATTCAAATAACAGCTCTTTTGTTTGGTTGTTTGTTTACAAACATAGAATCCATTTTGGATGGAAGGGTTTTACCAGGTAAAAATTGGTAGGTATCTTTATACCTGGTTTATTGGTCATAGTTAGTTTTCAGGGGGACTTGTAAGAGTGAGGAGCTGCTGTATGGATATGAAGAATCATTGTTAGCCTGGCTGCATATTGTTTGCATTATGTTTGTAAGTTATTATTATAATTAAAAAATTAAATAATAAAAAATGTGCCTGATTGTCAAGAACCCATACCATACCCTGAGAGTAATTGAGTTATAATTAAGTAAATATTGTGTGAAATGATTTTTTCTTAAAAGAATATTAAAAAAATAAGTATTTAAATAAAAATAATATATATATAATATATATAATATATTATATATATATATATATTAATATTTTAGTCCTGTGTGTGTGTGTCAACAAATATGTGACAGCTGTTACAGAAACTTTATTCAATAGGTTTGCACAATTTTACTCTTTTCTTGATCTTCTCTAACAATTTCTAGTAGAACTCAAGCAAATTTTAACTAACTCCTTATATCAGAGTACAATTAAATGATCTTCAATATCTGCTAGGTGTGAATCTTAGCAAAGAGCTTGCTTGTCAAATGAACAAAATTTCTTCATCTCAAATACCTATAATTTTGCTCAATTAAATAACTGACCATCTCATACACTAATGAAGTATGTTATAAATGCAAAATATAAATTTGAAAAACTAATGGAGGAAGCAAGTTGAAAACATTTCCTAAAATAAGAATATTAATAATGGTGTATAATTTACTGTTGGACAGCTCAAATATTTCAGATAAAGTTATAAATAATGACATAATAAAATAAATAATCGATGTGCGACGAACTGGAGAGAAATAGAAAAATCAAGAGACTTCTCGATGCGAGATTTGGATGGCAGGAGAATGGTGCTCACCGAATCTATCTCAGCGAGGAGATGTCTCCGATGAATAGACATCTGTATTGGCTGAAGAGGTCTGAGAAAAGAATTAAGTACATCTGGTTTGCTGGCGGTAGAGTGCACTGCCAGAAGGAAGATGGCCACCCTGCCATCTTTATCAACAAAGCCCAGGATCTAGACGTCTTCGGCTGACTCCTAGGCACCCACCTACCTGCTGACTGTGACCCGGAATTGATTTTGGCATCCACTAATGTTTTCTCTCATTTCTATTCTCTCAAACCTTTCTAAACCGCTCGAAAGAATAGTTTAATCTCAACTATTACAATTTCCTCATAGCGACATTCATACTTCTATGGACGAAAAAAAAGTTGACAGTGCTCATACTTCTGCACTTTAGGAAAGCTTTTTACTCTCTTGACCATTCTATCCTTTTTTCTAAACTAAAATCTTTATTATTTTCCAATTACACAATTTGTTGGTTTCAATCCTTGCTGACAGGACTCAAGCGGTTAATAACCCTCTATCTTCCTTCCTGGACCTTTCGGTAGGTGTGGCCCAGGGCTCAAGCATCTCCCCTCTCCTGTTAAATTCCTATATCAATGATCTTTCCAATTCAATCCTTCACTGCTCCCATCATTTAAATGCTGACGACTTTCAGAACTACCTATCTTTTCCTCCTTCTGAGTTATTAGAAGCATTTGCCAAAATTCAGGAAGACCTTGATAGAATCAGTGCCTGGGCAACCCAGAATAAACTAAGGATAAATGCTATGAAAACTCAGGCCATCCTAATAGTTCCAATTCCCTCCACAGAGCCAATACTACATTCCCGAGTCTAATTCTAAATGATCACCCAATTACCTTCAGTTACACTGTCAAAACCTAGGTATTACCATAGACCAAACCCTTTCCTGGAAACCCCATTGCATTGCTCAAATTTCCAGACGAACTATAAGTACTCTTAAGTACTTCCATTGCTCCCGTCATCTCCTTCCACTTCCCACCCGTAGGATGCTGGTTTTCTGCTTATTTTCCCCCACTTAGATTATTGCTACGTGGTATATGGAGGCCTCTTGACTACTTGATGCCAGACCATGCCATTCTGACCTTTACATTCCTACCCATAGAACCAAATCATTTGATAATTCCTTTTATATCCGCTCTGCATCTCTCTGGAATTCCCTACCTAATCATAATCACCATGCTTCTTCCCTTCTCTAATTTAAATTCCATCTTTTCCAACACCTTCTAGCATCCCAAAGAGACGCACACCACATGTAAAATTGTTAATCCACTATCCTACTTTCAATGGAGGACAGAATTTTTTATTTTATCAAAATCCTAGAGTTATGGATTAATTAATTTATTTGGAAATTGTTCAGCTCTATTATTTTATAGCAGTTTTTTTTTGGAATGTTTATATTCCATATATTTCGTATATATTTATATAAATAAGTTTTTATAATTTTTTTTTTTTAAATATTTGTGAATAAAAATTTGTTTTATTAATCTCTCGGCCAGACATGTATATGTTGAAGTGTATGTTTACTGTACGATATTGTTATTCTTAAGGGAGATAGTCTCAGAATAAAGTTATTTTTATTAAATATAATTCTTTGAAGTCCATCCTTCCGCAAAGTTACCTAATGTTAGGAAGCAATATCGGGTATGTTAGGACTTTAGCCCAGATCAGACTGTCGGGAAAGTACGCCATCTACTTCAGTGTCAGCCCGCAGAAGTATAGTCTGGACCCACAGAAGCCGTGCCCAGTTTGTGATGGAGACACATTGGAAGATTGTTTCCATTTTTTTGCTCGATGTCCCGCATACCATGACAATAGAACCCGTTTTATGCCCGTATTAAATGATGTGAGTATTGATGGCTTTTATGAAATTCTTGCGGAGCCCCACGTAATAGACCTGAAATCATTATTTATTTCTGTCACAGAAAATCTTAAAATAAGATTTCAACATCTTTCTTCCAGAATGTTAATCACTCTTAAAGGTTTCGGGACTTATTAGTAATTTGTAGGGATTTAGTATTTGCTTTAATACTATTATTTTTACATTATTTATTGATATTCTTATATTTAATTTATGTTATTTATGTATATGTTGGATGAAATTAATCATAAAGATAGCAACACCTTTATGCTTATTGCTGTATATGTGCTTTGTTGTTTTAAATATTTATTCAAATTGTAATTAATAATGTACAATTGCTGGTGATAAATTTATAAATTGTGCTGTGCCAACCAGCCCTATTTGTATGGGGATTGCCCTAAAGACAAATAAATAAAATTATTATTATTAATAATTCTTTGAAGTAAATGAAGAATGAAAAAACCCAAACTTGAATTATTTTAAGGAGTTATCTATGTTCCAGCAAACATAATCATTTCATTAATAACAAGTTTAATGTTTTCATTTTGATATTTCCATATTCCAAAATAGGAACAATGCTACAATCCATGCTCACAATAATTAGTGCTGTGGGCACTGCTTGTTTGAATTAACTGATTTTGTTACTTTTATGTATATGACTAATAGACCCACCCACAAGTATAAGAAGAATGAAGGGGAGCTTTGGGCATTGCTTTAATTAGAAATATATTTTCATGTTAAATATTCCTGCCTCATTTATAAATAAGATATTCAGGAATCTGCACATAACATTATAGCATATATAAATAAGGTATACTAAACAGATTAACAAACCCAAACATGATAAGAACAAAAAATAAATGGCAGCCAAGAGGTAAACCTTTGAAGATTGGATTTTAGAGGCAAAGGCAGAAGATTGTAAGGAAAGTTGAGGATCAAGATCCGAGGTTGTCGAAAAGCTAATGATTATATTTAATAGAGATTAACCATTGTATCAACCAATGAAATAGAATAGAGGAATAAAAAAATACTTGAAAGTCAACTAAATTTTTAATAAAGTGAAATATGTTATGACATAACTCCACATCTTTATACCCATCATCACAGATCTTTTAAACACAATTTGAAGTTGGTTTATTTATCATTTCAGTATATTCTCATCAGTAAAAAAAAAACATAGCTTAAACTTATGTAATTACAAAAACATGCAATACACCACAAATTTTGACAAAAAATAATTACCTTTAATGCTATAAGCAACATAGTTTCCTGACATATGAACTGCTAGAAGCTGTCCTGGGTAAAACTTTTCTTCCCATGAATAGTCAACAACATTACTAAGTTTTACTTTAGAACTCCCATTAACATGACCACCAGAACGAGAAATTATAGATACATTTTCAGAAAATACTCTTGCAGTTTCATCTTCACCGATGTCAGAAAAATTACTTAAGGAAAAAAAACAAAAAAAAAAACATGAATTACAACATACTTCAGAGTTTACATCAATAGATACAAAAATCCTTACATGGTTTGATTAGTTTTAATTACAGCTATGTCCGTAATTGTCATGATGTCAAAAATTTAGAATACAAAAGGAAACGAATAACAGTCATAAAAAATCATGTCATACTATAGCAAAGTTGTTATATTTGACACCTCAGTTAGGCGATTCGATTTATTAAAAGAATGGCACTATAAAATTCCTGAGACAAATATCACACCATTGATAACTATGGATCTTTACAGCATCCCAGGACGCAACAGGAATCAACAACGAAAAGGTATCCAACGGAAAATAGTGTAAACAAGAGTGGAGACTTATGAATTGATGTAACCTTCCACTAAATCGCTACAGTAAGTATTCGATTTTTTAAAAATATTTTCTATCTACAACGCATAAAACGTTAAAAAAAAAACTCAATTCAATAAATGTATATATAAATTATTATAGTAGCGAATATTCCGCCTTGGAGAAAGGGGCTGACCCCGAATTCACGACTCCGCACCATTCCGTGTTGCCTCCTATTCTCCTGTTCTACTCTTCATCCTCTCAGAATGTCCCTTTTTCCTTTCAATTGCACATATTTTTTTTCAGGTTGGCACAATACTTTGTTTAGGACGTATGACAGATTTAAGTCCCTCTGAACCTATATCAGTCATTCAGTCCCAAATTTATTCTTTGTTATGATACATGACATAAGCTTTGTCATTCTGGTCACTTTATAAATTTGGATGTAGAACCAAGCTCAGTGTTTTCTAATTTATTCAGTTATAATATTTTTTTTATCTCCAAATGCCGTTCTTATTCATGTCTCCATAAATCTTTCTAAGAATTTAACGCTCCTGTTTCTTTACTTCCTACCATTACTTCTAACCATCCCTAATTCTTGAATGACCATAAATTACTACAGTTTCAGCTGCCCAAATAGCTTATGGAAGACTGTTTTATAATGCCTTCATTTCTCATTTATCGAAATGCATTTTTATTGTAGTGAGCTCACGTGAATTTGTAGGCTCTCTGAAGTTTGGTGATTCTATATTTATTAGCAATTCAGTTCAGACCGTACAGTTTCACTGGGGTATTTAAAATGGCAAACCTGTTAAATTCTGACATGCTATGTTATGATGCATTTTCTGGTCGTCTTTACATTAATTTTGTTTTATTTATATGAAATTTCCAATTCAATTTTTTTTTCTCACGAATGTATAATGTATCTATCCGTTGGTCGCTTCAATTCTGTAGGTTACGATAATTGCAATATCATTTAGGAAAGCCAGGCATTTAACTTTAATTCTGTTCTCTTTCTTTATAGCAACCTGGATGTCTTTTACACGATGTTCCCATTTTCTGATAATATTTTCAAGAAAAATTTTAAAGTGTAGGGAGAATATTTCGTTCCTCTGTCGGACTCCGGTTTTAACCCCAAAAGACTTCTGAAATTTCACCCATAATTTCCACGCTTGACATTACTCCAGTAAGGGTTAGATCTATAATTTGTTGGGTCTTTTCGTCGATTGGATTCGTTCGAGGTTCTGATCTGTTCAAGAGTGCTTTTGAGAGGATTTATAAGTGACCGAAGGCGACTGCTAGATCTTACTGGATTCCTCTATAATTATTAATGTCCATCTTATTGCCTTTCTTGTCCAGCGGGTGAATTACAGCACACTTCTTGTCATCTAATATTTGTTCCTTCCTCCACATTTATGTGATTAAGTTTGTGTTAGTGTAGGGTTCTTCAGTTCCTAGGATTTAACAATGATCCCATCTTCCCCATGATTCTCAAGAATATATTTTTTACAATATATAAAGATATATATACATACCTATTTTTGATGTATGGTACCAATAAATCGATCATTTATTGAAATATTTGCAAAATTCAATGTAAATTATGATTAGTACATTTAGGAAATTAGTGAGCAGTTTGACATCAAAAATGAATTTCCAATCAAATAAAATTTTAAAAAACATTGGTCCGCTGTAAGAGTCCGATTAAAGTGAACTACATTAAATTTTCATGAAGATGAAATGAAAACTTTAAGTTTACATAACGAAATCATGCGTCTTGTTTTGTTGAGTATGGAATTATGGATGTGGAGTATGGATTATATACTTGTAGTACTGGTGGTGCAATTTTCCAAATAATGAATTTCCTCTTTGCCTCTTCAATGAATTTTGGATGTACATCCGCTTTTTATCACTCTCCATTGCCTTATACAACTTTGTGTATAACAAGCATAACACTTTTTCTAAAATTTAATTAGTAAACAACCAGAAGTCTCATCACTGAATAACCATTATCTATACAAACATACTTGTCTCTTTAAAAAAAAAATTAACATCACTCTATTCTATTCTGTTTTATTTAACTATTATGGCTAATTGGACGATGTTACTGTGGGAGTCCTAAAGTTTGCCTTACTTCCTCTGAACTTATTCTAAATTACCAGCAGTTTTATTGTCCTGTAATCCTGCTAGACAACAATGGTCTTTTCCACTCTAAAAATATTTTATTCAGTTAGTAATTTTAAAAACAACTTATGTATATCTAATGATGCTAACAAAGATGAAACCATTCCTACTAATTCTTCTACCATGCATTTAGTGTTCTGTATTAAAAAATGGTTCCCAATAGGAAAAAAAAAGAAATTGAGGGCTGGCATTCAGTTTTTTTTTTTTTTTTTTTTTTTTGTGGAAAATTGCACCTTCTCATCATTTTTCTTCGTACTAAGAATGTAATAACACAGCTTCTTGTAGATAGATTTTTTCTGAACCGTTTTTAGATTAATGAAAAACCTTAGCTGAATAGCATTTATTTTAGTTTTTAAGGTCTGTTGTCAATTAAATTTTCAAATCAATTTCTGTTGGGTTGGCATAACTTCTTTTTATCAACATTCTTTGACATAACCTTTCACCTGGTTGAGGGCATGTCAGGATATAAAGGTAGTAAGGTAATAAACGTCAGTTATTTTTTGTTATTTTATTTTATTATCCTTGTGACCTTCTTGGTACGACTATAACTTTCTTTCTATTAATGATTCTTCTGTTTGATTAGATAATAAATCTGTTTATAATAAACAAACCAACTCATTTTTACATGTTTAGATGTATGTAAATTTATATTATCTGTCACTTTTTAACTATGCTGTGATTTCTCTGCTTCAGTTCCAATTTGAATATTTATTATTACTTCATGATTATATTAATATTAATGCTACCATTGGAAAGATATTTGTTTAGAAATTAGTATATTTTGTTGACATTAGAGTTTATCAGATTTTCACTTATTAATATATTATCCTGTTTTTTATTAAATTGTTTAATTAGCTAGATTATGAAATGGATTTCATAATAGACATTTGAATATGCATTATATTGTGTGATTAAAACAATCCAAGTAGTCTGTAACATATTGGTTTCAGTTGAAAACTGTAGTTCTGTGGCTGCAAGTACATATCAGTTTTGTATTTTTTCCATTTTTGTTACTGATTTGTTTAAATCCTAAAATAATTGATTTTTTCAGTTCTTTGGTTATTATTTATTCACCAATAAATCAATTGTTATACTTAATTGATTGTACATACATTTTTATCATTATAGTGAGTTAAATCAAAATTGTTTGAGTTGTTTCTGAGAAAATCACAACGGTGTAAAATCCAAGTTATTATGTGGTACTTCTGATTTGTTGAAATTGGTCAACAAATTCTTTAACATTCTGAGCATATATTTCTTTTGTACACAAATTTTTAGTTTCCAACCTAGCATTAACGCATACACACATATAGACCTTTTGCAGGACCTAGTTATTTCTACTTAATGAACCCCAAAACATTTACTTCTGTCATATTTTTAATTAATAATTATCATGGTCGCTATGCTTTCCCTTTCTATATAGTTCATTGATGGGTAAGTAAAACTTCTTTGCATAACTTATGGTATGGTAACTCCATCGAAATAGTTAGAGAAAATAGATTGAATAATCAAACTGTTTTATTCAAAAACCTATATTTCTGCATTAATATTATTTTTTAGAAATTAAAAAATATAATCAATTTGTTCTGTTAGATTCTTTTTCTTTTTTTAGTTGGTTGAACCGTGTAACCATTATATAAAAAATAATCATTATATATTTTCATCGGCTACTTATTTTGTGTTATAATGCAATATTTAAGGATAAATAAAAATAATCTGCTGTAGGGACCTGAGGTTAAGAGATTTTTTGATTAACTAATTATTAAAAGCTGTTCAAATGTAATTGAACAATGTTTAGGCTCATAACTAGATACTGATAATCTAGTCTGGCCGTAATAAAACAATAGTTTGTTGTTTGCTCAATGTTGTCCTAGGATATTCTTCTTGACTTTTAATGATAAAGTTGTCTCAGTTCCTTTGCTCCTGTGAGCGCTCTTCATTTTGGTTTCTCTTGACTATTGATTTCTACTCTTTACAAAAGGAAACGCAACTACATCTTTGGTACAACAGTTAAGTCTCGTAAATCACTCTACACTGTATATAAGTGATCCCTCAGAAGTTTTAGTGATAATCTTTGTGATGGAATAACTGGAAGACACTCTGATCTTCTTCGTAGGTAAAAGAAAGACGTTGTACAATGCAACTATTATCATGGTGTTTACTTTTTTTAATGTGCCTATAAAGTACTATCCAATATCCTATTTCTAGAAAATTTGCTGAGTGAGTTACTGGCTAATACTGTGGATACTGGATTTTGAAAAAGGAACAGTTACTCGAATATTTGAGATTCACATGATTCTATATTGAAAATATAATGTGGTTAATTGTCATATTTTTTCTAGATTTCCAGACCATCAAGAAGCTAAATCAGCTCTTTTCCTTTGCCTTAGTACAGATTAGTGGGAGAGTTAGGATGCAATATTAACAGTGTATTCCTAAGCAACAAGATCCGGTTATAGTGGGTGTTATACTAGGAAATAAGAGGGCAGACGAATTGGCATAGATAGGTTCTTCTCTGATACCCTTCATCTCAGAGGCTACATATGATATAAGCCTCAGGTAAAATGATTGATCAAGGCAATAAGACTAGGATCTGTTGTAGGAATACTGCAAACTTCTTTGAAGGACACCATAAAGAGAAAAGTTTTATTCTTAATTCTACAGACAGAATAACCCTTAACCCCTCCTTATTATATAATATACAATTGTGATGGATTACTTCTGTGAATTGATTGATTCCTATAGTATCCCATGTTCCAATTTACAAAGTCGTTTGACCTACATTCACTAGGTACTGTAATGCTCTCAACAGGTCTATTTTAGGTTACATTCCATCAAATTCTGAAAATATAAAAGAGACCGAAACTGATTATTATGTGTATGATATTGGTATATATACATACAGCTGATATATATAATTCACATTACAATAAATGGTATTTGGCATGCCATTTGAGCACAACTTTATCTCCTTTATTCATTATAAAGAATATATTCAAAAATAAAACCAGGGTTTGTATCTCTGGCCCAAAAGTATGATGTGCAAGTACAAAATGCCTTGCGATTTGCTGATTGTTGAAGACAAGTTGTTGCTTATTAGGACTAAGGAAAAAACTCAGCCGTAAGATGATATTCTGACGGATTAAGTGCAGTAATTTTAAAACCTTCATAAGACCAATAATATGTGGTTCAAAAACATGTTAAGAAGAAAAAGAACTTCTTATTACTAAATAAAATGATTCTGTGATATTTGAACCTGTTATGAAATTTAATGTAACCAGTAAAAAACTTGTTTTAAGCAAGAGATATTTATGAGCACATTGTGAAAGTTAACATTGAAATTTTGTTGAGTGTGGTCGCTCAGACAAGATGGACTGGCCTATGAAGTATGTAGCAAGAATGAATAAGGAAGGAATTCACATGATATTACTGTAATGGAAACTGGACTGTTTGAGAGGAATGGTTTTTTATAAGGAAGATCAAGAATGAGATGGAATGGTACTGTCATAAAATATTTCATCAAGAACCTTCTAGGTGTACACAGATGGAGATCACCAGTGAAGTGGAATAAATACATTTGTTAATCCTATTTAGAATCTACAAAACTATTATTCCCCTTAACAGTTCTATTGGGGTTCGAAACATGATTGCTTTGAAGGATGAACAATGCCTCACGGCTTTCAAGAATAAGGTTTACATACAATTTTTAGTCTAAAGAGGGATGAGGCCCCTGGAGAATTCAGAAGGCTACACGATGCAGAATTACATGGCTTCTACCACTAGTATAAATGAAGTTCTAATATTGCAGCATATCATAGTTAGGTCTCGGGAAGCCTTAAAAATTCTTTCCTTAACTTGATGTAAAAGGCTGCAGAAATGGGGCTAACTATATATGAAGAAAAAACCAAGTATATGAGGGCTTGCCCTGGAGCAAATGATTATACCAGAGAACTTGTCGCAATAGGACCATTCATATTTGAAAATGTGAACCAATTTACATATTTAAGCTCAATGGTTGGTAATACGAATAAGTCTTGAGACTGGCCAATGAACACGGAAGGCCAATTGTTGCTATTTTGGCCTCTGAAAGCGCCTTAGCAGTAAGACCTTGTCACGTCAGACAAAGTTTCTTCTTTATAAAACACTTATACGACCAGTTTTGACGTATGCTTCGGAGACATGGACCCCGACTAAATCAGAAGTTAGGCAGCTTCTCATCTTAGAAAGGAAGATTTTGTGCCTTATTTTTGGATAAATGAGCGTTGTTCGTGTTTTACAGTATGATCGACTAAGATGGGCAGGTCACATTGCAAGTATGGATCAGGAACGAATTCCCAAAAAACTAATCTTTTGGAAATCAGAATCGGTCGGTTTGGGCTTGGACGGTGGTCATTGAATTGAACTGTGTTTGTAAGGAATGGTGATATTGACATCCAACCTCAAATCTAATCTCAAATGGTCAAATAGGAAAATTTTTACAATGCTGAAATGATACATGAAAATAAAACATTGCTATGTTTTAAGTATTTAGGATTAAATTAGTATGATTATCAGGATTAAACCAAATTCAAGTGTAAGCAAAGATGAGGCTCATAATTTTTTCGTCAGTAATCTCTGTACTTTTTTAAATTTAAAACCTTGGATAAAACATTTATCCGGCTAATAAATTTTGTTCAGCAGCCATTCTAAGTCAGTATTGTGACTGAAAACATGTTTTTGGAAAATCTCACCATCTCTAGTAATTTTGTTTATATCAAATTGAAACAAAAACCGACAATATGATAAGGATTTGCTTTATATTTGTTGTCCTCACAACACATTAACTAAATATTAATGAAATTAGTTTAAAAAAATCCTAAAAATTAATTTTAAAAAAACAAAAAAAAAACTTGTAGACTTTTGTACCCAGCTTTAATTAATTTTATCAAATAGCTTAGTCATGGTCCTATTTGCTGAAAGATTTTGATCTTGAAAGCATAGTCCTTTTTTTGTTTATAAATTTTCAAAAATGGTATAATTCATTTTTTATGATTTTTACAAAGAAATATCTCAAAATGGACTGAGTGAAGAAATATGAAACTAATCCAGATCACACATTTATATGATGAATACAAGTTACATAAATTAATAAAGAAGGTTGTTGACAAAAACGTCTTCTTCAAGAAGTATTAACTCTGGTAATTTTTGCACATTTCAGAAAGAAAATAAAACTACAATGATGATGAGAGTACTTTCTACAAATCTTGGTCCTTAAAAAACATTACCCAAGAAGCCAAGAAAATTGTTAAAACAATTCATGAAAATTTATATCAACTGAAACATCTAGCACACTTTAACAAGGAAGCTTAGATAAGAGTCTCACACTTCATTTATTTTTCTTGTATAGGCTTATCATTGTAGAAATTTTGATCGTATTAGTATTGTCCTTATTTGAAAATAAATTTGCAAAGAAGGGATGTTACTTTAACACGTTCACTTTCTCGCCATCATGGGTCACACTTTACTATTCCGTGGGGTGGAGTGCATTCGAAGCCTGGAACTGTTGTGATGTTGCATTAATAAATACGTTCAAACTTGAACAGTGTTGTCCAGCGTGAACATGTTAAGTTTAACAATATTTATGGCAGAATCTCCCAAAACGGACTGAGTAAAAAAATATGGAGCTCATACAGATTATACCTATATAATAAGTACTGTAGGATAAAATTTAGAGGCTTAGACCACCTAGTTCATGTTAGAGATGAATGAAGAAAAAAGACTAATAGATAATGACTGGTGAAAATGAAAAAGATCATGAAAATCAAAAATGTTTGTTTTTTCTATTTAAAGTTGTAAAGTAATGTTATATCTTCATAAATAGTAATAAAATTTTCTCTGTTAAAATTTGCCCATCATTAACACTTATTTTCTTTATAAAGTAGTTTTATATTTTTAATTTTTCAGAATGAGTGCCTTAACTCGAAGTCTGAGCACCAGAATAGTCAAGAAGTTAGAGAAACCAAAGCCTTTGAAGGTTGTACCAGGACATGTTTATGAAAGCCATGTTAAACAGCACGCAGGTATGTTTTTTACTGTTACTGTTTTCCAGCTACATTTATAGTTCAAGGCTATTAATTTTCAATACATTAATACTGTTGCAATAAATTTAATACAGTAATCTCATTTATGTTTTTAAAACAAATTCTGTACCGAAAATGTTTATTGATCAGTCGCTGGGAATCAAATTTATTATTGAACATATGTGCAGTCACATCTCTAGGTTGTATGTATTCAAAACTCAAGTGTTATTTTTAAAAGTTTCTTTTGAATTATTAGCTGAAACTCTAAGCATGGATATAGCCTACATAATTTGCCCAAAATATTGTCTTTCAATTATAAACAATGAAAATAATTGCATAATGGTTTGTTTATCAATTCCAAAATTATTAGGCTTCATTCACACTACACTTCTCATCACTTTGGAATTTTTTATTTTATTATAATTTGTTGTGTAATCAATGAAGTGAGAACCTATGTTTAGCAGTTTTCAAGTAATCTCAATATATTTAAATGATAACATGACTTAGGGACTCCTAAACCATGCAACAGATTTTGATACTGTTTTCACTATTATTTAGGGTATTTTTCCTGGAGGTTTATAAGTAAAATACATTGCAATCAAGTTTTGCTTTAGATGGAAAAATTAAATGTTCTGTAATCAAGGCATCAAAAAATCTTTCCTGAAATATGAGTAGTAATATAGATGTATAATATACTGCTGGAAAATGCAAGATTTTAAAAAAGTTGCAATATCCAATAAAATAAGTTATACAAGTTAACAGAATATCTTTATAAGCCCATACACTTATGAACATATGTTATTGTAATGTCTGTTATGAGGAAGATTATGGGATTCAGTGTTGCCACCATATAGTATCGTACAAGTTGTATTCTTCCATACAGTACTCAAGATTTTAGAAAGAATATAAAGTACCAAATTTTAAGTAAGTTGTTAAAGTAAATGAAAAATTGTTATAAATCTATAAACTGACATTTTTATTAATTATTTCTACTTTTAAGATTATTTTATGAAAACAAATTTTTCACTTTAAACTAAGGCTGCACCTATGTTAAAAATAGGCCTGTATTAATAAACCTAATAAGAGGCTGGAGTGCATAAGTTTAGCTGAAAAGGCTGCACCTACATTAGTTCTGATCAGATCCGACTGTTGAAAAAAACACAAACAATGGAGTTCATTGGAAGTGCCTATATTGGATCCGATCAGATCAGATCTGATCCCACAACTCCTGATATTGGGATATGGCACTGAATTCAGAACTCGCAATACACAACCATCTTTCCAGTTTTTCTGCGGTAGATTTGTTTGTACCATACATCCTCATTGTTTGTCTGCAGAACTATAGTTAAAAGTAATCTTTTTGTAATCAAATCTTCAAAAACATTTCTTGGAATATGAGTAGTTATATGGACTTATGATATACTGTTAGAATTTTAGAAAAAATAATATGTAACAGATAAAGTTGTGAAAGATAATGGAGTTATATCACAGTTCAAAGGTAGGAAAACTCATTTACAACTTTAAGCTGCTCGTCTCTGCACATAATGTGGATTTGTTCATGCTGTTGTTCCAGTTGCAGGATTTTTTTTTTTTCTGGCATTAATATTCAAGCCCTTCTGTCCCAAGTCTGCTTCTCGCTCTATTAGGGCTCGCTAGAGGTTAACACTAGAGTCAGTAATGAAGACTATCTCATCGGCATACACCATTACATCTTAAACAATATAAGTGCTTGGTCAAACAGCAAAAAAATCCTGCTAAGTGCTGAAAAAACAAAAGCCATCCTGATAGCATCACCTGCTCTCCTTAAATCCATTCCCAACTCCCCCAGCCTTTTCCTAAACAATACTCCTATCTCTTTTCATTCGTCTGTCAAGAACTTAGGTATTTCTCTTGATCAAACTCTTTCTTGAAAACCGCACATCTCTCAAATATCCTGTCAAACCATAGCATAACAACATCCTTAAAGCAAAGATATGGTATTGTGTTAAGGCGGAAAGCTGATTGCTCATTTTCCTGGACTAAAGGTCTCAGCTTCTTTTCAAGAATCGAAGTATATATTTTATATACAACCTGGGAGAGACATATTGGTCTATTGCTACCGCACTCGCTTGTGCTTTCCTTCTTGGGGATAGGTATAATAATGTTATATTCCCATTCTTTAGGAATTTCCTTTTCCTCATACATTTTTTGCATATTGAAAGTAAGGAATAGAGAAGAAAAAGGTCAATTTTTTTAATCTGTCAATAAATGCTCTCTTTCAAGATAATACCTACTCCTTCTTTTGCCCTAGTCCCTTTTGGTACTCCTGAGTAAATAAATGGTCACTCCAATACCTTATCTTTTTACTTCACTTATACCTAGGATCTAATGTACATTTCTCCACTTCCTCTACTGTTCCTGTTAGTGACATTATGTTCCAAGTTGCTAAATGTGAGTTCTTGATTGTGCTGTTTCGTAACCGTTTATTCTGACCATATCCGAGGCTGGCAATGTTTCTCTGAATCAGCATACATTTGGTCCTTGCTGAGATGTGCCAGGAAACTACCCTGAGAGGATTGCCCTTCCAGGTCCCCTTTTCTCTTGTTTGTTCCCCGATCACCACCTTGGAGTGAGTTGTTCGACTTTTGCAGGCCCTGGCCCTACCATGGGCAGGTGAGAGTAGAGTTAGGGAGGAGAGGCTAAGTAGGCTCATTTGGCTGTGTGACGCATCACTCCTCCTTAGGCTCTAGAATGAAAATTTCATGCAAACCAAATTAAACTTTTTACATGTATTTTAAATAGTTAATTAGAAAAGTAAAATAATAATAAACCGAATAAAATGGGAACTGTTGTTTGACTTGGGAACTTTAATTCCTTAGTCTTAAAACTAGCTAACAATTTAAAGATGTGGACTCTGTCATAAGTATGACAAAAATATTAGTACTGAAATAGAAGCTATATTAGCAAAGAGTAGGGAACCAATATTATTTTTCTCATCAGAATTTAATAACATCAGGAATGCTATGTCCCAGAGGACTTACAAGAATATCTTGTCTCTAAAATGCTGATTCCTCCAGTGGTAGCAAAACATGGGCTGTAACTGACAATATTAAACAAATGTTAAGCTTATGGGATTTAAAGATTCTTTCAAAATTTACAGTTCGATTCATGAAATGGGTGAGTGTAAATTGTGGTAGAGTCAGGTACTTATGGAATAGTTGTGAGAATGATGTATTTACCTTCTATAAAGCTGAACCCATTGATAATTGGGCATGTAGAAAGAATGACAGGTGGCCAACTGCCAAAGAAAATAATGTAGGGACAATCTTGAGGAGCGACAGGTACCACTGCTATACTACTCAGGTAGTTAGATGATGAGGCGAATTGGAGTCGCGCTACTCGTCCACCAGGGCGCGTTAGCTCCGAGGAGTTAAGAGGATTTGGACTTTTCCATGTATGATATCTCATTGTAAACATTGGTGGAATGTACTAATGTAAGTAACAGGCACAGGACTGCGTGTTTTTTTTTCCACATCCTCAGAACGACCCTTGTATCCTCAATCCTTACACAGCTACTCTTTAATATGGCGGACTTGGACACCTTCTGATCGTTGTCGAGTTTTCGTCCCTTGTCATCGGGCCCCTCTCTATCTGGAACAACCGCTAATAAAACTGAGAATGAACCATGACAATGACTAACCACCGGGCGTTGACCAAGCTGTTCTTCGCCCTTAAACCAATCCAAACAAACAAACGAATTTGAGTCATCTGATGGAGGGCTGCAGCAGTAGACTAAGAGTGAAGTAAAGCATATTGTTGAGAAGATCAAGGTCCCAAGTGAATCAGAGCTAAAAAGTAGAATTATTAAGAATACACCAAAAAATTAATGAATATTATTTATCGTTTGTTTTATTGTTTTATCATTTGTGCTCAGTCACCATTTTCGACTAAGAATTGTTGAGGCATGGGTTTGGTTCTCTGTAATCTGATGGATTGTTGCTGAAGGGGCAGTTAGGTCAGCACCAAGTTTCAGTGACATTGGCCATAGATCATCATATTGTTTTAACTTTTTCAAATGGAGATTCTGTTTTGGAATGAGTGCAGGCTTGTTTTTATACCAACAATGGGTGGTTTTTTTCATTAGAATTTCCTTTACATGTACGATTAATATTGATTGCTGCCTAGGTAGCAGAATGGCTGAGCTTTGTACCAAAAAAAAAAAATTTGTTCGGAAATTGTGTATTTCCATGGGCATGATTAAAATTATACCATAATCTGTATGCCTGCTTTGGAAAAAAACAAACATAGTTTGCAAATAAAGGATAATAAATGTTTATTATAGATGGATTATTTTGCTAGTAATCAACAGTCAATGCTCCTTCTTCTGAGGCATAGGTTTGGTTCCCTGTAATCTAATAAATTATTGCTGAAAGGTAAGCACCATGCTTCAGTTAGTTTGTTAATGATAATTTTTAACTCTATTAAAAAATGGGATTTAGGTTTGATCTTGTATTCAGAGATGTAGGTTCTAAGGGGTTAATACAGAATGATTTCATAATTTCTATATTGTTTCTCATTTCTTTATCCAGAAATCGTATATTATTAAAGAGTTTCATATTAAAAATTAAGAAATTATAATGTCAAGTCTGGTGTTATTCTTAGGGTACTTAGTTCCAGAATATTTTTTTTTTCTTCTTCAATTAACGCTAGGAAATACGTCAGTTCTCCAAGCTACAAGACCAATTAATTGTCATAAGATCTTTGACTTGTAGTATTTTATCACAAGCAAGCAGTAACAGAAATTGAAAGAAAAAACAAAACTAATCTCATGTTTTAAAATATGAACTGATTAAAAATTGGATCAATTTGAGGTATCGTCACCGTAGCATCTGCAGCTAATTAATCCAAAATTAGAAAATTAATGCCCTTTTTTTTTTTTTTATGAACTACTAAGACAATATTTTGTAAATCAGTTAAAACCTGGCCAGTTCACTTTTTCTTGCATTACTGTTGAGAGTTAAAAAGATATGTATTAAGTTTTTCAGAATTATGTGCACTTCAATTTAAGACAAAAATTAATAGAATTGAGATGCTATTTAAATATAGCATCCCGAAATTGCCCATTGATAATCTCAAAGTTTTGTATTATTAGTTATTTGATCATTATTTATTCCAATCAACAATTTAAGTGCTTATGTCAGCCAGTGTTGTTGCTAACAATCATTAGGACTGGTCGTGGCACCGAAATCCATGACAGAGATTATTATCACAGCTCTTATCTTGAATATTTCAGGTATTGTTACTTTTATTGGATGACTAAAGTAGACTTTCATCAATTTTTTTTCTTTTGTACACTATTAAATTTTAATGTATTTGAGGATAAGTGATTTATTTGTAAATACAATACCTTAGAATATGTTTGATACCTTGTAAACATGTCTTTAACTTATGAAGTTCTTGTTACATTAAGATATTACTAGAATCAGAAGTTTACAGCTGCTGAAGGTACGCACACCTACTATATGAATTTGAAGATGATATACTGAAGGAAGGACGTTTAGTGGGTGGTTTTGTAAATTTGAAAATGGCAGCTCCAGTCCTTGAAAGAGGACAAGAATCTCCTGAGTAATTTGAAGTCATGCCTAAAGTAATTGATGCTATTAATTGGAAAAGCTAAGGAGAAGGGATCAAACTTGACTTATACTAACTAACCTCTCAGGTTTTTTATTACATCATGTATGATATTTTTCTTGCATCAGTAGTATTTAAACCTTTATAGAGAACAATATCCATGATTTATTTTTATTTTATTTTCATTACGATATGCTATTTAAACTGTAATTAAAGCAAGACATTTGGTGATTTTTTTATTGTATATCATTACTTCAGTGATGTGGTCGATATTATGCCCAGTGTCCAGTGTTATGTTTAAGGTTCATAATAGAACAAAAGCAATTTTTTTTTTTTTTTTTTAATGTTTTCATTGAAAATAGTTTTGTAGGGTCTAAATACAATCTTGTAAGACATGTGATTTTTTATTGAGTAAAATACATAATTAAAATATGTAAGCATAGAGTACTGTATAGTAGAAGTAGTGTATTTTTTCACCTTATACGCTTATTCATTACCTGTGCACTTGGGCTGAAAAATATCAAATTCTTAATTTATATACTTACGCTGTCAATCTTTGACTATTTGGTTAGAAGATGGTCTGGGTAGTGTCCTATAAAGGGTTAAATAAATAATCTTTATAAGGTCTATGAGCACTAATAGTCTACTATAAACTTAGTGATTGGTGGTTTCTACATATATATATAAAAATGTATTGATATTCTATACCATTTATTATGATATTTCTCTTTTATTATTACATCTGTATTATTTTTTCATACGTATTGTGTTATTCACATCTGCATGTGTTAGTCATTTGTGCATGTTCTCAGTGTTTTCTTCTAGTTCTGCAACTGCCACGATTTTTACACTTTATTTTTCTGTACTGCTGTATTATGTTCTTTTCAAGTCTCTAAGACAATCTGATTTCTATAAAGTTATTCTAAATTGTAAATTTATGATCTTAGTTTTATTTTATTAGTTAGTTTCTTATTTATTTTTATACTAAAGTATTCATCAGTCATTGTTGAAAAAAATCTATGTGATATGATTCTATTCTGTGAATTTCTTATATTCTGGATTTTATATATGTTTTTAGTTTGTTGATAAATTTAAAATAAGACTCATTTTGGATGTTTTGACATATTTATGGCTATCGAAATTGATATTGAATTGAAATTGATAGTTTCAACTTTTTTTTCTGATAAAAAATAAGAACTTTAGTACTCAGTATAATTATTTCTGATGCAAAGATATCATAATAAAATTAATTTTAATTTGTTTCTTTTGAAATCAATAATCGAAATGACTTGCATAAAGCTTTGTACTTTATAATTCATATTTTAGCTCAATCTGTTGTAGTGTCCTGTTATATGCTTTTTATGACTGCCAATTTGATAGAAGGCTTAATATTGTCTAATGTAAAAAAAACAAACAATTTAGATCAAAAGCATTTTATGATCTGATGTACATGGCCTTACCCAAGTTCAAATAAATCAATGTTTTGCTAAATAATGTTTAGAGAAAGTTAATGTCACATTGTTGCATTTTTTGGCAACTAAAAGAACCAAACTATGTTTTTATAATTACCAAAACATATGGTCAGTATAAGTCAGTTGAAAGTCAAGCTTGAGCAGGAATCAGTAGTCTAAAACAATTTTTTGTGGTGTTAGTGAAATAGTGTTGAACTTATCTGTCGTAAAGAAAAACAAAATGAATAGTGAAAGTGTTAATAGGTAGTTTGTATAAATTAGTAATTATAAGTATAAGTCAGAATAAGTTTAGATTGAGCCTAAGTTGAGTATAAAACAGTTTTTAAGATGAAGTACTGTTAACTTTTTTGTGTTTTAGAGTAAATAGTGTTTTATATAAATTTGTAAGATCAGTCTTTGTTTTTGCCTACGATTGTTCATTGTTTTTTAAATACTCGTGGTTTGTCAATAAATTG
Source organism: Piezodorus guildinii (assembly GCA_023052935.1). NCBI lineage: Eukaryota > Metazoa > Arthropoda > Insecta > Hemiptera > Pentatomidae > Piezodorus > Piezodorus guildinii. The sequence goes on along the minus strand of CM041292.1, from coordinate 171,126,258 downwards.
CAGTTAAATAATGTTGTTACCCTAAATTTTTTCAAAGAATAAATTAAGATGCTTTACTACTTTCAAAATATTAATTTTTGCATGGTAATTTATATGGATTTTTAATTTAAAAATTAAATAGACAGTTTTTGTTTAAAACTCTTTATATTTTACAGCATATGAACCCCCAGATATTGTGGTGAAGTCTGAAGCCGCTATTGACCAGTGTATGTGATTCATAATCAAAGCTTAAGAATTATGATAATGCATTACAATCTAATGAATTTTATTCTTTTAGTACAGGATACTTTCAGAATACTAGATCATGTTTCTGAAGCCCTCCTGAAGAATGACCAAAGTAATATTTCTCAATTGACCAATGAACTAGTACAGCGTCTTCGAAATCATGGTTCCCAGCTGGAAGAAAATTGCCTTGGTAAGATTGGGTTAAGTTTGTTTTATTCTGCTGCTTGATAAATGCTTAACTGGTCACTCCTTGTATATTATGGAAACATATTTTCATTTTTGAAGACCACGGCAGATAGAAATATGTAAACGGTTTACTGACTTAAACATATACCTATTTCTAATTTTGTCTATATATGAGATATATGGTAAGAGAAGGAAGGTATTTTGATAATAATACGTTCCAAATTCCTGTTGTTGTTTTTTTTTTACAGTAGTACACATTTTCAATAAATCCAAATAATCAAACCTTGCAAAATGGTGTGTTTTGTGCTCATGCATATTATGGTAATTCTTGATAAAAAAATAGTTATATACCTGTGATGTTATAGCAATTTTTTTCACCAAAATTGACTTACCATTATTGCTACTTTATATTACTATTGGTTTTTCTTGTGAAATAACATAAAATAAAAACAATTCTAACTATTTTAGCATAGCTGAAATTTTAGTGTAGTATAGTTATGCTATTAAATATAACCTTAAATTAATTTGATATTGCATTGCTCGAGATTCACTGTCCTGTTTGCCATTTCTGGAAAGGAAATGACATTAAAATAGAATTTGGTTTCTTGAATTGTGTTGTCAAAAAATCGCATGATGGCTATTAGCAGAAATTAAACCCTTACTGAACATCCGGAAGAGATGAAGAAACCTCTTTAGACAATTATAACAACAATGTGTTAGCATTTCAGTTATAGTGTTGTCAATCTCATTATTTTTCTCACTATATATGGATCTCAATAATACCTAAATGTAATTTTTATGACTATACTTTGTCCCTTGAAAATCTGCTATTAATTAGTAAATATTTCAACATATACCTATGAGCTTTCATCACTGGCAAGTAGAATATATATTTCTTTTTCAAGAGTAGAACCTGAGATTCCAGTTTCTGTTGACCTGTTACATATACATGAGAATCTTTATAAACTGAGCAGCTATGTTAGTTGTTGAAAAGATTGATGATATACTTTGTTGCAAGTGCAATATATTTCAAATAAAGGTGGTTTTCATAGAGTTGAAATTAAATTAGATACTTCAAAAATAAATTATATACACACCAGTTTGAGACTTTAAAACATGTAATACGGACATATTGTTAAAATTGGAAGATTCTGCAGACAAGGTAGACCCCGATACATTGATGAAATATTGTATAATATTTTAACAATATATTTACGATATTGGAAGAAAATATTTAGTCTTCATTTTAAACGAAAATTGTATTATTTGAAATTCTTCCAACGGAATAGTTATATAAAATGTGCTTCTATTGAATATTTTTACTGTCACAATATATCCTATTCCTACATGTTTCACATAGTGATAAACAAAAGTAAAATACCTATTAAAATACAAAATAAAATACACATGTGCGTGTGTGTAATCTTTTCCAGGGATGTGAAACCTTTTATCTAATTTTTGAAGACGATAAAAATAATGATAACACTAGTTGGTTTAAGCAAATTTCGCTGTTATAATTTATATAGAATAATTTTAAAAAAATCAAAATAATAAGATTTTTATGACAAATTGTCTATAGACCGATATATAACAAAAGAAAGGTATACTCAAAAATTAATTTTCCTCATAGCTGTTACTGACAAATATGAATGAATATAAATAATAACTTAACTATAGTTTTCTCAAGTGTTAACAGTTCTTTCGGGAAATTTATAATGTATAAATAATTTTATTATAAAAACTGCCTTCAACCTGAATGAAAATAAATCTTTTTTATCTTAGTATATTCAATTATACTAATAATAGTGATTATATTTTTAAATAGTAAAGTGATTATTCAGATTTTGTTTTGTATTATTTTAATCTTTATAGGTTCAGAAAAACTTGAAAAAATCTTTGAAGTATTAAGATCTGGAATTAATGAAGTAAGTCTTGATTCTCAGTCGAGGTTAAATTTGCTACAAATTGTTGAGCTTAGAGCTAGTCGATGGCAGCCACCACTTGGATTTTTTTCTTATTATAACAAGAGGTCACCCCTGCAACAAGAGGTATTGTACAATCCGTTTTTAAATAGCTTTTAAAAGTATATTATTAAGTTTTATCCCAGGTTATTGATAATACTAAGAGTTTTTTATTTTATAAGCAAAATTAGTTTGTGGTACACAATATGACTTACTTACTTACTGCTGGGCGCTACGGTCCAACAAGGACCCGGGCCTCCTCAAGAACTTCAAGCCAGTCGTTCCTGTCCTTCGCTCTAGCTCTCCATCTCCTCGCTCCAAGCAACTTGAAGTCCTCCTCGATGTCGTCCAACCATCTCACTCTTGGCCTTCCTCTGTGTCTTTTTCCTCCAATTTTTCCATAAAGTAGTAGTCTTGGAATCCTAGTTTCTGGCATCCTTTCTACATGTCCGAGCCATCTTAGGCAGGCTTTTTTCACAAATGATACCAGGTCTGGTTTCCCATACATTGTTCGGAGCTCACTATTCTTTCTTTATCGCCAAGAGTAATTTTCTTTAATTGGCCCAAATATCTTCCTAAGTATTTTTCTCTCCCAAACATTGAGTCTCCTTTCGCTTTCCTTTGTTAATACCCAGGTAACTGTGGTTTTCGTATATCATCACCTTGGCATCTCTTGAAAGATTTTTGAACTTTAGTATTGTTTGTAGGGCGAAAAGGCACTTGTTACCTGCAGACAGCCTCGTATTAACTTCATCTTTCGTATTATTATCATGAGTAATAACAGAACCTAGGTACTACACAATATAACTTAGTTTTTAATAATTTGAACTCAGTCAATGAATTTATGGAGGCCAATGTTTACAGGATCAAAATATTTCATTTCCAGGAGAATGATTCAGTCAAAATAGGCAGAGGAAAAAAGATTTGTGGCTTAGTCTAATGTTTCACTGACCATTAGTGGTTTTTAACATTATGACACAGCTAAAACCTTGAGTTTCTAAATGACACATAATTTGTTGTCAATAAAAACTTATGAAAGACTGTCAAGTTATCATTCTTAAAATATTCATGAAAAGCTGAAGAAAATTATCTGCTTCCTTTAAGTTCAGCATTGTTTTCAATCTAATTTCAGCATTCCATCCATGTTATTCCTTTTTTGAGAGAAGTTGGTTCAGGGTGCAGTCAATTAAGCGTAAACTTAATTTATTGGTGCCGACGTTTCGGCCTAAAAGGCCTTCTTCAGTTGTGTGAGCTGAGAAGGCGTCAGTCAACAATAATCATTGTTTGATGTTGTTGAATTGACTGCACCCTGAACCAACTTCTCTCATATATGCATATAGTCAACCATTGTAACTTAATCATGGTTATTCCTTTTTATTTATTTTTTTCGGCATTGGAGTAATTATTTCAGTCTGCCACTTTTTTTAAATTTAGTTATTGTCTGCAATGTTTTAAAATTGGTCTAGTACCATCTGAATTTTCATTAAGTTGTACTGCCTTTCATATCTATTTGGGCTCAAGTAAATCCTCCATGTGCTTTGGGATTGTAGATTCTCAGTTATATCACTGAAAAGCTCCTAGTTCTATAACTTAGGATTCCCTTTAGTCAAATATTTTGGCTATTAAGTGAATTCAGTGTTGTTTTATGGTTTGATTTTTTTTGGCTTTATAGATTCTTTAATATGACTATCTATACTTACGAATGATTAAAATAAGCTTGCTGAGCAAGACTGATTCTGTATAATCTTTGAGTTATTTTTATAGCTGCTCTTGTTTATAGGATCTGGTTGCTAGCCATGTAGTTGTGATTATCTAAAAATCCTCTAGACTAAATGATATTTAGTTTTTCTGAGTATTTGATTATATTCAAATACTTAATGCTTCATGGAAACTGTTTTGTGATTGTTTGTTTCTAGGTCAATTTCAATTGAAAATAATATTTTGAATTTTTTAAAGATAAACTGAATTAATTAAGAGAATGATTATAGTTTGGTGAACCATGTGGTGAAGCATTATCTGATAACGAACAACAATACCTCGGACCAGGAGAAGTGCTGAAATCATCTGGTAAATATGGCTGCCCTCTTAAAATTCCGGGAAAGAATTACTGCAAAGATGAAGTTGTTATAAGGAATTCTGATTCTGGGAAAGGTAATATTTTATGAGATAATTTATGATATTATCTATATTACTATTTGATGTTATTTGTGTATAATACATCCATGATTTCCTTAGAATGTTGTACATATATTTGTATTTGTTTATAAAATAAATTAGTTATTAAATGCACTGAGTTGTCTTAGTATAGTTACATTCAACAATAATAATAATTAAAAATCTGGATTCTCAGCTGTCAACTATTTATTCTTCTTGCTAAATTTTATAATTTATAGATATAGTTAGCTGAGAACAATGTGGGAGGCAGAAGTAGAACTTATGCAGCACGTAACATAAAGTTGTTACTTATCCCTCTCCTAATTGTAAAATGTTGAGTTTGAAATAAAAAATTTAAAAAATAATAAATAAGTTTGTGAATCCCTTTTTATTTATCAATTTTAATTTTGTTTCAGTGATCTTTATCAAGAATTTCTTTCATATTATCTATCCTGAAACTGTAGTAATATACAGTAGCTAAGAATTCCTTAATTTCTTTATTTGTAAGAGTACTGCTTCTAATAGTATTTTTGGTTGTAACATTCTGACATCCAAATATTTATTCTTTATTTTGTGTCTTATTACGCCTCGTGAAGACTTCTACTTTCTTGGGAGCCACTTCTTTGCTGTCATTGTGATATTACGTGGGTGAATCAAGTATAAACGAGACTTATTTTTTAATTTTTACTTTGAACACACAGAAAAGTACACCTCATTTTTCTACATAGTCTCCTGATTTGGAAATACATTTTTCCCAGCGCATAGGTAATTTTCCAATCCCGTGCTCATAGAATGAAGTAGGTTGAGGTTGTGTCTTCAATCAATTGAGCCTG